>OU618549.1:42500-1338996 GCA_914829495.1 Eilema sororculum
CTAACCTAACCTAACCTAACCTAACCTAACCTAACCTAACCTAACCTAACCTAACCTAACCTAACCTAACCTAAGCTAACCTAACCTAACCTAACCTAACCTAACCTAACCTAACCTAACCTAACCTAACCTAACCTAACCTAACCTAACCTAACCTAACCTAACCTAACCTAACCTAACCTAACCTAACCTAACCTAACCTAACCTAACCTAACCTAACCTAACCTAACCTAACCTAACCTAACCTAACCTAACCTAACCTAACCTAACCTAACCTAACCTAACCTAACCTAACCTAACCTAACCTAACCTAACCTAACCTAACCTAACCTAACCTAACCTAACCTAACCTAACCTAACCTAACCTAACCTAACCTAACCTAACCTAACCTAACCTAACCTAACCTAACCTAACCTAACCTAACCTAACCTAACCTAACCTAACCTAACCTAACCTAACCTAACCTAACCTAACCTAACCTAACCTAACCTAACCTAACCTAACCTAACCTAACCTAACCTAACCTAACCTAACCTAACCTAACCTAACCTAACCTAACCTAACCTAACCTAACCTAACCTAACCTAACCTAACCTAACCTAACCTAACCTAACCTAACCTAACCTAACCTAACCTAACCTAACCTAACCTAACCTAACCTAACCTAACCTAACCTAACCTAACCTAACCTAACCTAACCTAACCTAACCTAACCTAACCTAACCTAACCTAACCTAACCTAACCTAACCTAACCTAACCTAACCTAACCTAACCTAACCTAACCTAACCTAACCTAACCTAACCTAACCTAACCTAACCTAACCTAACCTAACCTAACCTAACCTAACCTAACCTAACCTAACCTAACCTAACCTAACCTAACCTAACCTAACCTAACCTAACCTAACCTAACCTAACCTAACCTAACCTAACCTAACCTAACCTAACCTAACCTAACCTAACCTAACCTAACCTAACCTAACCTAACCTAACCTAACCTAACCTAACCTAACCTAACCTAACCTAACCTAACCTAACCTAACCTAACCTAACCTAACCTAACCTAACCTAACCTAACCTAACCTAACCTAACCTAACCTAACCTAACCTAACCTAACCTAACCTAACCTAACCTAACCTAACCTAACCTAACCTAACCTAACCTAACCTAACCTAACCTAACCTAACCTAACCTAACCTAACCTAACCTAACCTAACCTAACCTAACCTAACCTAACCTAACCTAACCTAACCTAACCTAACCTAACCTAACCTAACCTAACCTAACCTAACCTAACCTAACCTAACCTAACCTAACCTAACCTAACCTAACCTAACCTAACCTAACCTAACCTAACCTAACCTAACCTAACCTAACCTAACCTAACCTAACCTAACCTAACCTAACCTAACCTAACCTAACCTAACCTAACCTAACCTAACCTAACCTAACCTAACCTAACCTAACCTAACCTAACCTAACCTAACCTAACCTAACCTAACCTAACCTAACCTAACCTAACCTAACCTAACCTAACCTAACCTAACCTAACCTAACCTAACCTAACCTAACCTAACCTAACCTAACCTAACCTAACCTAACCTAACCTAACCTAACCTAACGTAACCTAACCTAACCTAACCTAACCTAACCTAACCTAACCTAACCTAACCTAACCTAACCTAACCTAACCTAACCTAACCTAACCTAACCTAACCTAACCTAACCTAACCTAACCTAACCTAACCTAACCTAACCTAACCTAACCTAACCTAACCTAACCTAACCTAACCTAACCTAACCTAACCTAACCTAACCTAACCTAACCTAACCTAACCTAACCTAACCTAACCTAACCTAACCTAACCTAACCTAACCTAACCTAACCTAACCTAACCTAACCTAACCTAACCTAACCTAACCTAACCTAACCTAACCTAACCTAACCTAACCTAACCTAACCTAACCTAACCTAACCTAACCTAACCTAACCTAACCTAACCTAACCTAACCTAACCTAACCTAACCTAACCTAACCTAACCTAACCTAACCTAACCTAACCTAACCTAACCTAACCTAACCTAACCTAACCTAACCTAACCTAACCTAACCTAACCTAACCTAACCTAACCTAACCTAACCTAACCTAACCTAACCTAACCTAACCTAACCTAACCTAACCTAACCTAACCTTACCTAACCTAACCTAACCTAACCTAACCTAACCTAACCTAACCTAACCTAACCTAACCTAACCTAACCTAACCTAACCTAACCTAACCTAACCTAACCTAACCTAACCTAACCTAACCTAACCTAACCTAACCTAACCTAACCTAACCTAACCTAACCTAACCTAACCTAACCTAACCTAACCTAACCTAACCTAACCTAACCTAACCTAACCTAACCTAACCTAACCTAACCTAACCTAACCTAACCTAACCTAACCTAACCTAACCTAACCTAACCTAACCTAACCTAACCTAACCTAACCTAACCTAACCTAACCTAACCTAACCTAACCTAACCTAACCTAACCTAACCTAACCTAACCTAACCTAACCTAACCTAACCTAACCTAACCTAACCTAACCTAACCTAACCTAACCTAACCTAACCTAACCTAACCTAACCTAACCTAACCTAACCTAACCTAACCTAACCTAACCTAACCTAACCTAACCTAACCTAACCTAACCTAACCTAACCTAACCTAACCTAACCTAACCTAACCTAACCTAACCTAACCTAACCTAACCTAACCTAACCTAACCTAACCTAACCTAACCTAACCTAACCTAACCTAACCTAACCTAACCTAACCTAACCTAACCTAACCTAACCTAACCTAACCTAACCTAACCTAACCTAACCTAACCTAACCTAACCTAACCTAACCTAACCTAACCTAACCTAACCTAACCTAACCTAACCTAACCTAACCTAACCTAACCTAACCTAACCTAACCTAACCTAACCTAACCTAACCTAACCTAACCTAACCTAACCTAACCTAACCTAACCTAACCTAACCTAACCTAACCTAACCTAACCTAACCTAACCTAACCTAACCTAACCTAACCTAACCTAACCTAACCTAACCTAACCTAACCTAACCTAACCTAACCTAACCTAACCTAACCTAACCTAACCTAACCTAACCTAACCTAACCTAACCTAACCTAACCTAACCTAACCTAACCTAACCTAACCTAACCTAACCTAACCTAACCTAACCTAACCTAACCTAACCTAACCTAACCTAACCTAACCTAACCTAACCTAACCTAACCTAACCTAACCTAACCTAACCTAACCTAACCTAACCTAACCTAACCTAACCTAACCTAACCTAACCTAACCTAACCTAACCTAACCTAACCTAACCTAACCTAACCTAACCTAACCTAACCTAACCTAACCTAAGCTAACCTAACCTAACCTAACCTAACCTAACCTAACCTAACCTAACCTAACCTAACCTAACCTAACCTAACCTAACCTAACCTAACCTAACCTAACCTAACCTAACCTAACCTAACCTAACCTAACCTAACCTAACCTAACCTAACCTAACCTAACCTAACCTAACCTAACCTAACCTAACCTAACCTAACCTAACCTAACCTAACCTAACCTAACCTAACCTAACCTAACCTAACCTAACCTAACCTAACCTAACCTAACCTAACCTAACCTAACCTAACCTAACCTAACCTAACCTAACCTAACCTAACCTAACCTAACCTAACCTAACCTAACCTAACCTAACCTAACCTAACCTAACCTAACCTAACCTAACCTAACCTAACCTAACCTAACCTAACCTAACCTAACCTAACCTAACCTAACCTAACCTAACCTAACCTAACCTAACCTAACCTAACCTAACCTAACCTAACCTAACCTAACCTAACCTAACCTAACCTAACCTAACCTAACCTAACCTAACCTAACCTAACCTAACCTAACCTAACCTAACCTAACCTAACCTAACCTAACCTAACCTAACCTAACCTAACCTAACCTAACCTAACCTAACCTAACCTAACCTAACCTAACCTAACCTAACCTAACCTAACCTAACCTAACCTAACCTAACCTAACCTAACCTAACCTAACCTAACCTAACCTAACCTAACCTAACCTAACCTAACCTAACCTAACCTAACCTAACCTAACCTAACCTAACCTAACCTAACCTAACCTAACCTAACCTAACCTAACCTAACCTAACCTAACCTAACCTAACCTAACCTAACCTAACCTAACCTAACCTAACCTAACCTAACCTAACCTAACCTAACCTAACCTAACCTAACCTAACCTAACCTAACCTAACCTAACCTAACCTAACCTAACCTAACCTAACCTAACCTAACCTAACCTAACCTAACCTAACCTAACCTAACCTAACCTAACCTAACCTAACCTAACCTAACCTAACCTAACCTAACCTAACCTAACCTAACCTAACCTAACCTAACCTAACCTAACCTAACCTAACCTAACCTAACCTAACCTAACCTAACCTAACCTAACCTAACCTAACCTAACCTAACCTAACCTAACCTAACCTAACCTAACCTAACCTAACCTAACCTAACCTAACCTAACCTAACCTAACCTAACCTAACCTAACCTAACCTAACCTAACCTAACCTAACCTAACCTAACCTAACCTAACCTAACCTAACCTAACCTAACCTAACCTAACCTAACCTAACCTAACCTAACCTAACCTAACCTAACCTAACCTAACCTAACCTAACCTAACCTAACCTAACCTAACCTAACCTAACCTAACCTAACCTAACCTAACCTAACCTAACCTAACCTAACCTAACCTAACCTAACCTAACCTAACCTAACCTAACCTAACCTAACCTAACCTAACCTAACCTAACCTAACCTAACCTAACCTAACCTAACCTAACCTAACCTAACCTAACCTAACCTAACCTAACCTAACCTAACCTAACCTAACCTAACCTAACCTAACCTAACCTAACCTAACCTAACCTAACCTAACCTAACCTAACCTAACCTAACCTAACCTAACCTAACCTAACCTAACCTAAGCTAACCTAACCTAACCTAACCTAACCTAACCTAACCTAACCTAACCTAACCTAACCTAACCTAACCTAACCTAACCTAACCTAACCTAACCTAACCTAACCTAACCTAGCCTAACCTAACCTAACCTAACCTAACCTAACCTAACCTAACCTAACCTAACCTAACCTAACCTAACCTAACCTAACCTAACCTAACCTAACCTAACCTAACCTAACCTAACCTAACCTAACCTAACCTAACCTAACCTAACCTAACCTAACCTAACCTAACCTAACCTAACCTAACCTAACCTAACCTAACCTAACCTAACCTAACCTAACCTAACCTAACCTAACCTAACCTAACCTAACCTAACCTAACCTAACCTAACCTAACCTAACCTAACCTAACCTAACCTAACCTAACCTAACCTAACCTAACCTAACCTAACCTAACCTAACCTAACCTAACCTAACCTAACCTAACCTAACCTAACCTAACCTAACCTAACCTAACCTAACCTAACCTAACCTAACCTAACCTAACCTAACCTAACCTAACCTAACCTAACCTAACCTAACCTAACCTAACCTAACCTAACCTAACCTAACCTAACCTAACCTAACCTAACCTAACCTAACCTAACCTAACCTAACCTAACCTAACCTAACCTAACCTAACCTAACCTAACCTAACCTAACCTAACCTAACCTAACCTAACCTAACCTAACCTAACCTAACCTAACCTAACCTAACCTAACCTAACCTAACCTAACCTAACCTAACCTAACCTAACCTAACCTAACCTAACCTAACCTAACCTAACCTAACCTAACCTAACCTAACCTAACCTAACCTAACCTAACCTAACCTAACCTAACCTAACCTAACCTAACCTAACCTAACCTAACCTAACCTAACCTAACCTAACCTAACCTAACCTAACCTAACCTAACCTAACCTAACCTAACCTAACCTAACCTAACCTAACCTAACCTAACCTAACCTAACCTAACCTAACCTAACCTAACCTAACCTAACCTAACCTAACCTAACCTAACCTAACCTAACCTAACCTAACCTAACCTAACCTAACCTAACCTAACCTAACCTAACCTAACCTAACCTAACCTAACCTAACCTAACCTAACCTAACCTAACCTAACCTAACCTAACCTAACCTAACCTAACCTAACCTAACCTAACCTAACCTAACCTAACCTAACCTAACCTAACCTAACCTAACCTAACCTAACCTAACCTAACCTAACCTAACCTAACCTAACCTAACCTAACCTAACCTAACCTAACCTAACCTAACCTAACCTAACCTAACCTAACCTAACCTAACCTAACCTAACCTAACCTAACCTAACCTAACCTAACCTAACCTAACCTAACCTAACCTAACCTAACCTAACCTAACCTAACCTAACCTAACCTAACCTAACCTAACCTAACCTAACCTAACCTAACCTAACCTAACCTAACCTAACCTAACCTAACCTAACCTAACCTAACCTAACCTAACCTAACCTAACCTAACCTAACCTAACCTAACCTAACCTAACCTAACCTAACCTAACCTAACCTAACCTAACCTAACCTAACCTAACCTAACCTAACCTAACCTAACCTAACCTAACCTAACCTAACCTAACCTAACCTAACCTAACCTAACCTAACCTAACCTAACCTAACCTAACCTAACCTAACCTAACCTAACCTAACCTAACCTAACCTAACCTAACCTAACCTAACCTAACCTAACCTAACCTAACCTAACCTAACCTAACCTAACCTAACCTAACCTAACCTAACCTAACCTAACCTAACCTAACCTAACCTAACCTAACCTAACCTAACCTAACCTAACCTAACCTAACCTAACCTAACCTAACCTAACCTAACCTAACCTAACCTAACCTAACCTAACCTAACCTAACCTAACCTAACCTAACCTAACCTAACCTAACCTAACCTAACCTAACCTAACCTAACCTAACCTAACCTAACCTAACCTAACCTAACCTAACCTAACCTAACCTAACCTAACCTAACCTAACCTAACCTAACCTAACCTAACCTAACCTAACCTAACCTAACCTAACCTAACCTAACCTAACCTAACCTAACCTAACCTAACCTAACCTAAACTAACCTAACCTAACCTAACCTAACCTAACCTAACCTAACCTAACCTAACCTAACCTAACCTAACCTAACCTAACCTAACCTAACCTAACCTAACCTAACCTAACCTAACCTAACCTAACCTAACCTAACCTAACCTAACCTAACCTAACCTAACCTAACCTAACCTAACCTAACCTAACCTAACCTAACCTAACCTAACCTAACCTAACCTAACCTAACCTAACCTAACCTAACCTAACCTAACCTAACCTAACCTAACCTAACCTAACCTAACCTAACCTAACCTAACCTAACCTAACCTAACCTAACCTAACCTAACCTAACCTAACCTAACCTAACCTAACCTAACCTAACCTAACCTAACCTAACCTAACCTAACCTAACCTAACCTAACCTAACCTAACCTAACCTAACCTAACCTAACCTAACCTAACCTAACCTAACCTAACCTAACCTAACCTAACCTAACCTAACCTAACCTAACCTAACCTAACCTAACCTAACCTAACCTAACCTAACCTAACCTAACCTAACCTAACCTAACCTAACCTAACCTAACCTAACCTAACCTAACCTAACCTAACCTAACCTAACCTAACCTAACCTAACCTAACCTAACCTAACCTAACCTAACCTAACCTAACCTAACCTAACCTAACCTAACCTAACCTAACCTAACCTAACCTAACCTAACCTAACCTAACCTAACCTAACCTAACCTAACCTAACCTAACCTAACCTAACCTAACCTAACCTAACCTAACCTAACCTAACCTAACCTAACCTAACCTAACCTAACCTAACCTAACCTAACCTAACCTAACCTAACCTAACCTAACCTAACCTGACCTAACCTAACCTAACCTAACCTAACCTAACCTAACCTAACCTAACCTAACCTAACCTAACCTAACCTAACCTAACCTAACCTAACCTAACCTAACCTAACCTAACCTAACCTAACCTAACCTAACCTAACCTAACCTAACCTAACCTAGCCTAACCTAACCTAACCTAACCTAACCTAACCTAACCTAACCTAACCTAACCTAACCTAACCTAACCTAACCTAACCTAACCTAACCTAACCTAACCTAACCTAACCTAACCTAACCTAACCTAACCTAACCTAACCTAACCTAACCTAACCTAACCTAACCTAACCTAACCTAACCTAACCTAACCTAACCTAACCTAACCTAACCTAACCTAACCTAACCTAACCTAACCTAACCTAACCTAACCTAACCTAACCTAACCTAACCTAACCTAACCTAACCTAACCTAACCTAACCTAACCTAACCTAACCTAACCTAACCTAACCTAACCTAACCTAACCTAACCTAACCTAACCTAACCTAACCTAACCTAACCTAACCTAACCTAACCTAACCTAACCTAACCTAACCTAACCTAACCTAACCTAACCTAACCTAACCTAACCTAACCTAACCTAACCTAACCTAACCTAACCTAACCTAACCTAACCTAACCTAACCTAACCTAACCTAACCTAACCTAACCTAACCTAACCTAACCTAACCTAACCTAACCTAACCTAACCTAACCTAACCTAACCTAACCTAACCTAACCTAACCTAACCTAACCTAACCTAACCTAACCTAACCTAACCTAACCTAACCTAACCTAACCTAACCTAACCTAACCTAACCTAACCTAACCTAACCTAACCTAACCTAACCTAACCTAACCTAACCTAACCTAACCTAACCTAACCTAACCTAACCTAACCTAACCTAACCTAACCTAACCTAACCTAACCTAACCTAACCTAACCTAACCTAACCTAACCTAACCTAACCTAACCTAACCTAACCTAACCTAACCTAACCTAACCTAACCTAACCTAACCTAACCTAACCTAACCTAACCTAACCTAACCTAACCTAACCTAACCTAACCTAACCTAACCTAACCTAACCTAACCTAACCTAACCTAACCTAACCTAACCTAACCTAACCTAACCTAACCTAACCTAACCTAACCTAACCTAACCTAACCTAACCTAACCTAACCTAACCTAACCTAACCTAACCTAACCTAACCTAACCTAACCTAACCTAACCTAACCTAACCTAACCTAACCTAACCTAACCTAACCTAACCTAACCTAACCTAACCTAACCTAACCTAACCTAACCTAACCTAACCTAACCTAACCTAACCTAACCTAACCTAACCTAACCTAACCTAACCTAACCTAACCTAACCTAACCTAACCTAACCTAACCTAACCTAACCTAACCTAACCTAACCTAACCTAACCTAACCTAACCTAACCTAACCTAACCTAACCTAACCTAACCTAACCTAACCTAACCTAACCTAACCTAACCTAACCTAACCTAACCTAACCTAACCTAACCTAACCTAACCTAACCTAACCTAACCTAACCTAACCTAACCTAACCTAACCTAACCTAACCTAACCTAACCTAACCTAACCTAACCTAACCTAACCTAACCTAACCTAACCTAACCTAACCTAACCTAACCTAACCTAACCTAACCTAACCTAACCTAACCTAACCTAACCTAACCTAACCTAACCTAACCTAACCTAACCTAACCTAACCTAACCTAACCTAACCTAACCTAACCTAACCTAACCTAACCTAACCTAACCTAACCTAACCTAACCTAACCTAACCTAACCTAACCTAACCTAACCTAACCTAACCTAACCTAACCTAACCTAACCTAACCTAACCTAACCTAACCTAACCTAACCTAACCTAACCTAACCTAACCTAACCTAACCTAACCTAACCTAACCTAACCTAACCTAACCTAACCTAACCTAACCTAACCTAACCTAACCTAACCTAACCTAACCTAACCTAACCTAACCTAACCTAACCTAACCTAACCTAACCTAACCTAACCTAACCTAACCTAACCTAACCTAACCTAACCTAACCTAACCTAACCTAACCTAACCTAACCTAACCTAACCTAACCTAACCTAACCTAACCTAACCTAACCTAACCTAACCTAACCTAACCTAACCTAACCTAACCTAACCTAACCTAACCTAACCTAACCTAACCTAACCTAACCTAACCTAACCTAACCTAACCTAACCTAACCTAACCTAACCTAACCTAACCTAACCTAACCTAACCTAACCTAACCTAACCTAACCTAACCTAACCTAACCTAACCTAACCTAACCTAACCTAACCTAACCTAACCTAACCTAACCTAACCTAACCTAACCTAACCTAACCTAACCTAACCTAACCTAACCTAACCTAACCTAACCTAACCTAACCTAACCGGACAAGCTTGGTATCCGAAAGCAGCTGAACGTGGTGCAGCGCGGTTTCGCGCAAAAACTCTGTAAGAGCTACCGGACGGTCTCCCTGCACTCAGGGCTAATCTTGGCTGGACTACTCCCTCTGGACCTCAGAGTTCGCGAGGTGGCCTCGTTGTACGAGGCCAAGAGAGGAGTGTTCCAGTCATGGTTGGGGGACAGAGAGATCGAACGAATGGCCCCAGCTGTTAAAGCACCTCACCCCGCGGAGCATATGAGCCTGGAGTTCACCAGTCTGGTAGACGAGGAACATTACAACCGTGTCGATAATATCGAAACGCGCATTTTCACGGACGGGAGCAAGATTGAGGGCCGGGTCGGTGCCGCGTTATCCATTTGGCATAATGGGACCGAAACCAGGGCCCTCAAACTTGCTCTGTCGCCCCACTGCACCGTCTACCAGGCCGAACTCTTGGCTATATGCAAAGCGACCAGTGAGGTCCTTAAGCGAGGCGCGGCCACGTTTGGGGTCTTCAGTGATAGCAGAGCCGCACTCCTGACGGTAATTAACCGTCATGCCCTCCACCCTCTGGCAGTTGAAGCCAGACTTAACATCAAGCGGGGCTTGGTCCAGGGCAAGGAAATTTCCTTGTTCTGGATCAAGGCCCACGCAGGGTTGGAGGGCAATGAGCGGGCCGACCAGCTCGCCAAGGAGGCGGCTCTGAGGCTGAAGATTGCCCCCCACTACGATCTTTGCCCAGTCTCATTCGTTAAGCGTGGTCTACGTCAGATCACGCTTCACGAATGGGGCGAAAGGTACAGAGCGGGTGTGACTGCTTCGGGCACCAAGCTCTTCCTACCATGCGCGGTAACAGCCTACAGCATCGTTCGAAAGATCGAGATCGCCGGCATCACGACCCAGTTGCTAACAGGACACGGTGGGTTCTCCGCATACTTGGCTAGGTTCAAGTGTAAGGAGGACCCATCGTGTGCCTGCGAGCCTGGGGTACCAGAGACGGTCGCACACATTATCGTGGACTGCCCGATCCACGCGCGGGATAGACACAATTTGGAATGCGAAGTGGATATGAGACTGCATAAAGATAACTTGCCACTATTTATGTCTAAAAAGTATAGAGAGCAGTTCCTAAAGTATGCTAAAAAAGTTGTAAATATAGTCAATAATAGAAACAAGACGTGAAAATAAATCTCGGATTGATATTGTTAAGCAATATCGGGCAGTAGATTTTAAAATAGATAGAAGTAGGAATATGTATATTATGTTAAGAATTAAACTGTATAAGATAAGAACAGAATTGTAAATAAATAGCAAGTAGGTTAATATTAAGTAAAATATGTGTAACAATATAAGTACTACCGAATGTAAGCAATGTGTGAAGATAATAAAGAAAAGAAAGCACCAGATATAAACCCCCGTCCAATCCCAGAAGTATGAAAGGTATAGTCTGAAAGTACGAGAGGCATGATTGCGAGAACTTGTATGTTACTAGAGAACTAGAATGGAAGCGTGAAAAATATTTTTTTAAAAAGCAATAAAATAAGAAAGCAGACATAAAGAAAACAGCCACTAAAACCCTGAGTGGGTTGTCTTAAAAACATAGGTAGACTAGTCGGCTCTAAGGGATAAGTTTTAGAATAGGCTTTTACGAAGTGCCCCGGCACATAGTGAAAGGTGCTAGTAAAAGAGAAAAAAAAAAAAAAAAAAAAACCTAACCTAACCTAACCTAACCTAACCTAACCTAACCTAACCTAACCTAACCTAACCTAACCTAACCTAACCTAACCTAACCTAACCTGGGGCACGCCCCAAGAGTTATCAAGTACGTCCCCGTCGTGTGCCCTGGACCCCAACGTGACCACCGTAACGGAGTGGCACGTTGGGTGACTAAATCTTGATAACTTATCTTGCGGCATTCGAGGTTTCATTGTTTTCGATACTGTCCTTTTCAGGACAATGTCTAACATTGGTTGCGATAGTGAGTCGTGCCGGGACCAAGCTCCCGAGCGACAGGCGCGTGAGCGCGAAGCAGAGATGGAGTTCGGGACGGAGGCCACGAGGCCTCTCGGCTCTCTCCCAGAGGCGATGGTGGTGCTGGACCGTCTGGACGTGTCCAGTCCAGAGGGCTCACGCTCGTCGTCCCCCATGGGACGATTCTGGAGAAAGCGAGTCCCAGAGGTAGAAAAGGTGTCCCATACACCCAAGAAGCCCCGCGGTCGCCCGATAACGACGGGCGAATTCGCTGGCTTGGCGCAAGCCCAGGCCGAACTTAACGCGGCCAAGCAGCGGGAGCTGGAACTGCGGAGGGAGGAAGAGATGGCCGACGACCTGCAGAGGATGCGGCAGAGGTCTCTCTACCTAAGAGAGACCCCTACCCCTAGCCCACAGCCTGGGCCCAGCCGACAGCCCAATGCGGTAGAGCCACCAGCAGCTCCTGAGCCCCTCAGCTCGGATCAGTTATCGGGTGCCATTGAGGCGGCGGTGGGGATGGTGCAAACCATCGCCACCAAAAGTTCCAACCTAAAGGGGCAGTACGTGCGGGACCTGAAGCTCGCATGTGAAACTATCCTCCAGCACGTGCGTGTGCTCAGGTCTCGCACAGAATCTGAGGAGGTGGCCCAGCTCCAGGCAGAGCTGGCCGCTGTGCGGGCGGAAATGCGGGCCTGGCAGCAGCAGGCGCAGGCTGCACCACCCCCGATGGGACGCGACGAAATCGCGTTCCTCATTGACGCGCGGCTTGCGGGGATTGCGGACCGGCTGCTGCCCGAGACCCGCATCCGCCCACCTCTGCAGGCGGATAAACGAGCGGTGGCTCGATCCGCAAGCGTTGAAGAGCCTATTGTGGAACTCCCGCCTCTTCCACCATCCCCCCCGTCCCACTCTGCTCGTCTGCCAGTTGAGCAGATGGAGGTAGGAGCAGGCCCTGACGAGCCCAGGGGGGAGAGGAAGGCAAAAAAGAAGACCCGCGCAAAGAAGAAGTCAGCCGCAGCCAAAGAGGCGGAAGCTGCCCGCCAGAAGACGCCCGCCACAGAGTCCCCCTCGGCGTCCACGTCGGTCCCCACTGCGGTCCCGCTGGCCGCATGGAATAAGGTGGCAGCGCGGCCAAAGGTGGCAAAGTTGGCTCCAGCCACATCTCCCCCGACCGCTGGAAAGCGGAAGCGTGGTGCCCGCAAGCCGCGCAAACTGCGCGCCCCGGCAACTGCAGCGGTCACCGTCACGCTGCAGCCGACCGCGCGGGAGCAGGGCATCACGTATAAAGACGTGTTGGCCAAGGCCGAAAGGGTCATAGATCTTAAGGCCCTGGGAATCGACGGCCTCCGGTTTCGCGAAGCGACCACTGGAGCTCGTATATTGGAGGTGGCGGGCGAAGACCGAGTTCGAAAGGCGGATAATCTGGCCGCGAAACTTCGGGAAGTGCTTGAGGAGGTCCGGGTCGCCAGGCCGGAGAGGTGCGTGGAGCTGCGCATCTCTGGCTTGAGCGACTCGGCCTCAAAAGAAACGGTGGCAGCGTCGTTGGCGGCGGAGGGAGGCTGCTCCGCTGATTGCATAAAGGTGGGCGACATCCAACGCCCACGGGGTCGCCAAGGCACTGCCTGGCTGCGGTGTCCGATCGAGGCCGCCAAGAGGCTGACGGATGGCCGTCGGGTACTCGTCGGGTGGTCAGTGGTCAGGCTGACCACCTTGGACCCGAGACCGGCCCGATGCTTCCGCTGCCTGGAGCCGGGGCACGTTGGGGCCAAGTGCACTGCGAACATTGACCGCAGTGCGCTCTGCTTCCGTTGTGGGCAGGCCGGTCACAAGTCGGCCACCTGCTCCGCGGAGCCCTGTTGCCCCGTCTGTGCGGCGGCGGGGAAGGCGTCCGCTCATCGGCTGGGGTCCGGCGAGTGTAAGACGGCCCCTGGTAAGAAGGCGGCCTCAAGAAAAGGCGGAGCAGCAGGTGGGACGGCACCCAAAACATCTCCCACCCTGCCGCAACATGAGGAGGCGATGGACACCGCCCAACCTTAATGGCACACTCCATCTCCATACTGCAGGCCAACGTCAACCACTGCGCCGATGCCCAGGACCTTCTGGCTCAATCCATGGCGCAGTGGCAGACGACAGTGGCAGTAGTCGCCGAACCGTACTACGTTCGCGAAAGCCCGAATTGGGCCAGCGACCAAAACGGCTTGGTGGCTATCGTCGCCCAGCGAGCCGCCCCACCCTTCGACATAGTGCGTAGGGGTCGTGGGTGCGTACTCGTCACGCTGGGTGGCGCTGCAGTGGTTGGGGTGTACTGTCCCCCTAGTAGAAGCCTCGCCGAGTTCGAGCAGTTGCTCCTGGAGGTCGGGGCTCTGCTGGTGGAAGTGCACCCCACCCCGGCTGTGGTGGCCGGGGATTTCAACGCTCATTCTAGGGCGTGGGGATCTCCGGAGACTGATGACCGGGGGGAGATGGTGATGGAGTGGGCGGTGTCCCAAGGCTTGGTGCTACTGAACCAGGGGGTGGTCCACACTCTAGTGCGGGCTCAGGGCAGATCGATTGTCGATCTTTCGTTCGCCAGTTCTGTCCTGGCCCGTCGTATCAACAACTGGCGGGTCGTCAGGGGGTTGGAGACCGCGTCGGACCATCGCTACATCCGGTTCGACGTTGTCTCCCCCGCCTCGGCGGCTCGTGTGGAACTCGACCGCCCCTTGGCAGGGGAAGGTCCGCGGTGGCGACTCGGAACATTAGACCGCGAGCTGGCCAAAGAGGCGGCTATCGTCGAGCGGTGGGCTGCTGATGACAGCGGCCTAGACGTGGACGCGAGATGTGAGCACCTCGCTGGAGCTCTGACTCGCGTCTGCGACGCGGCGATGCAGAGGGCCAGGCCTATTCCGCCCCGGAGGCGGGTGTACTGGTGGCGTCCCCACCTAGCCGGGCTGCGTACCGCAAGTTACGCGGCCCAGAGGCAGTACACCCGCAGCCGAAGGCGGGCTGTCAGAGACCTCGCCCGAGAAGAACAGCTGCACGCCGCGTATAGGGCCGCTCGTGAGGCCCTTAGCTCGGCGATCAAGGCCGCCAAGGAGGAGGCCTGGAGGGAGTGGCTCGAGAGCCTCGACCGAGACCCGTGGGGGCGCCCGTACAAGACTGTGAGTCAGAAACTCAAGCCATGGGCGCCTCCCCTCACCAGAACTCTCGAGCCGAATCTTCTGGGCCGAGTGGTCAGTACCCTCTTCCCTGCGAGGGAGGAGTGGGTCCCACCGCGGATGGTAGCACCAAGCCAGGTGCCGGCAGACGAAGTGGCGATACCTCCCGTGTCCGAGGCCGAATTAGGGGTCGCGATGTTGGCACTCAAGTCCAGAAATCGCGCCCCGGGCCCGGACGGCATCCCTGGGAAGGTTATTGCCACGGTCATGCCGGCACTAGAGGAGGAGACGCTGTCCCTCATGTCGGAGTGTGTGGCGTCGGGGAGAGTGCCGCGACGATGGAAGACCGGCAAGCTCGTGCTACTTAAGAAGCACGGGCGCCCTGCCGAGTCGCCGTCGGCCTACCGCCCCATCGTTTTGCTCGACGAGATGTGCAAGCTCTTTGAGCGGGTGCTCGCTGCGCGTCTCGTCGGTCACCTTGAGGGGGCGGGGCCCAACCTCAGTGACGGCCAGTTCGGCTTCCGTCGCGGGAGGTCGACTCTCGACGCCATATCCCGGCTGCGGGACGGCGTAGACGAAGCGGTCGACCGGGGTGAGGTGTTGTTGGCTGTATCGTTGGATATAGCCAACGCCTTCAACACCCTCCCCTGGGAGACCATTGCGGAGGCGCTGAGGTACCACAATGTGCCGTTGTATCTCAGGCGAGTCCTTGCGGACTACTTCGTGGACCGGATCATCATCTATCCGGCCCAAAATGGAGTTGTCCGCCAAAGTATGTCGTGTGGTGTTCCACAGGGGTCGGTCCTTGGGCCGCTCCTGTGGAATATAGGTTATGACTGGGTCCTGCGCGGTGCTAATCTTCGGGGGGTCGGTGTACTCTGTTACGCCGACGATACCCTAGTCACCGCGCGGGCCCCCTCGTTCCGCGACGCCGCCGTTCTCGCCACGGCAGGCGTCGCCCATGTCGTGCGCCGCATTGGGGCGCTCGGATTAAAGGTGGCCCTCGAAAAGTCTGAGGCCCTCTTCTTTCATGGGCCTCGGAAGACGCCGCCTCGAGATCAGACGATAGTGGTGGGTGGCACTGCCATCGCTGTCGGGAGCAGCCTGAAATATCTCGGGCTCATCCTCGACAGTCGGTGGCGGTTCGCGGAGCATTTCCGGCAGCTGGAACCAAAGTTGCTGGCGTTTGCCGGAATGCTCTCGCGTTTGCTGCCCAATAGCGGGGGACCGGGGTCTGCCTGCCGCCGTCTCTACGATGGAGTGGTGCGCTCCAAGGCGCTCTACGGGGCGCCCATCTGGGCGGACGCCCTCTGCCCAGCAAATGTAGCGCTGCTGCGACGTCCGCAGCGCGCCATCGCGCAGAGGGCTGCACGGGCGTACCACACCGTCTCTTACGAGGCGGCGTGCTTGATTGCGGGCAGTATCCCTTGGGATCTCGAGGCTGGTGTCCTTAAGAGGGTGTATGAGGAGGGCGCCCTGATGCGGCGAGTTGCTGGAGGTCGGCCGGCTCCGGAGGAAATCGATCGCTGGAGACAGGCGGCTCGCGACGATCTCTTCCGGAAATGGGCCGATAGGTTGGCTGCGACAAGAAGCGGCACACTGCTCGTGGGGGCCGTTCGGCCCGTCCTGCGTGAGTGGGTGGAGAGGGGTCATGGGGCTCCAACGTATCACCTCACTCAACTCCTCACGGGTCATGGCTGCTTCGCCAAGTACCTGTGGGAGGTGGTGGGGGTGGAATCTGAGCCCCGGTGCCGAAACTGCACCAGCGGCGACCCTGACACGGCACATCATACTTTGGCCGTGTGTGAGGCGTGGGACGGACAAAGGACGGCCCTCACGAACACTGTTGGTGAGGACCTCTCGCTGTCGGCTATAATTCCGGCTATGGCCGACAGCGAACATTGTTGGGCCGCCGTCGCCTCGTATGCTAGCGAGGTGATGGCGGCCAAGAGAGAGGCCTTGCGGGAGCGGGAGCGAGCTGGACGCACTCTCCCACCCCGCAGGCCCCCGGCGAGGGGACGCCGGCGAGCACAATTTGCCCGCGTCCCCAACTGAGAGGAGCCACGGGCGGTGGGTCGGGGGACCCGCTGCCCCAATGCTAATGTGGCGGAATGCGCCCCTACGTGTTCCTGGGGCGCATTCTTAAGAGGAGGACGGGCCCCACCATATCGGCATGATGGCCGGGATGGTGGATCCCCGAGAAGTGAGCCCGCCGAACAGGGCGGGCGTTCCTAGCCGAGTCGCGGTGAGCATTCTATCCCGTGGCTCGGATTGGGCGAAGGAGGAACACCGTGGTGGTTTAGTGGGTAGTCTGGCTTCGGTCAGGAGTCCCACACGAAGCGAGCCCCCTGCCCCCGCGGGGGGTGAGCGAAGTGCGTAAATGCATTCCACCACGTAAAAAAAAAAAAAAAAAAAAAAAAAAAAAAAAAAAAAACCTAACCTAACCTAACCTAACCTAACCTAACCTAACCTAACCTAACCTAACCTAACCTAACCTAACCTAACCTAACCTAACCTAACCTAACCTAACCTAACCTAACCTAACCTAACCTAACCTAACCTAACCTAACCTAACCTAACCTAACCTAACCTAACCTAACCTAACCTAACCTAACCTAACCTAACCTAACCTAACCTAACCTAACCTAACCTAACCTAACCTAACCTAACCTAACCTAACCTAACCTAACCTAACCTAACCTAACCTAACCTAACCTAACCTAACCTAACCTAACCTAACCTAACCTAACCTAACCTAACCTAACCTAACCTAACCTAACCTAACCTAACCTAACCTAACCTAACCTAACCTAACCCAGTCGCCCTTCACCTCTGTGGCGATACGGATCGTTTTTAACCTCTCTCCGCGTTGAAAAATTCTAAAAAGTGGGTTTTCTTGCACCGATCGCAACGTACCGTACATCAAAAGTTGCGTCTCGCCGGCGCGCATCTGCTGGTATATCGTGCTTCAAGCGCCCACTCACCCAGTGCCCGTGAAAAGCGGAAAAGTGGAATTTTCAATCACGTCACCACGTGGTTTTACTTAAAAGTGTTTGTGATACTGTGCTCTGTGTTCCGATCTGCGTGAAAAAGGTGTCATCGGCTGCGGGCAGCGGAGCCCCACCCGCCGCGCTGGTCTGTTTTTCCGGAAAAGCCCTGGTTTTGTGGCGAGTAGGCGAGTACACCGGCGCAAACATGCTAGTGAACCAGTGCATTAAACGAGGCATGAGATCACGCCATAATACGTCATATCGGATGATTCACTTGTTTATCTAACAAACAAGTTTAGGCCGCGCCTACGCAGGTGGCACCAACCGGTCAAACCGGTATTAGCCCTGCCCACTTAGAGATGCCGGGCTAGTTTTCACTGTCCGAGCGACCCGGGAAGTTGGTACCGCCTGTTAAGTTTTATTAATTGTGTTGTAGTATATAAAGCCACAATAATAAGTGTTAAGATCATTCCACCTACAGCATTCGCTACTATTGTTTACATTTTGAATATACAGTTATCCTAACACCGCTGGTTTCAATCCCGTGTCTCATCATATATACCGCAAGCGGTCCAGTTACCTAACTGGACCGCTTCACTGGTGACCCCGACGTGTCAACGACGCAGTTCCAGCAACTATGATGGCTACCGTACCTACCCAAGTGGCCAGTACATCAGCAGCTAAACCAGCACCCGACGTGATCTTCTAGCGCAATCTTCGTGCTTGATCAGCCAACGTGATGAAAATACCGCGTGATGATAATACCGCGTGATGAAAATACCGCGTGATGAGAATACCGCGTGATGAGAATACCGCGTGATGAAAATACCGCGTGATGATAATACCGCGCGATGAATATACCGCGTGATGATAATACCGCGCGATGAATATACCGCGTGATGAGAATACCGCGTGATGAAAATACCGCGTGATGATAATACCGCGCGATGAAAATACCGCGTGATGAAAATACCGCGTGATGAAAATACCGCGTGATGAAAATACCGCGTGATGATAATGTCACCGCTGGATGATAATACCACGTGATGAAAATACCGCGTGATAATAATAATCACCTGTCACACCACATCAAGCTGGACTGAAGCACTTCCATGGGTCCTGCTGGGCATTCGCAGTGCTTGGAAAGATGATCTCCAGACGTCTGCAGCAGAACTAGTTTACGGCGAGCCACTACGTTTACCTGGACAGTTCTTCTCACCTAGGCGGACGCACAGTTCGATTCCCGGACTACTATCGACCGTAGTCACGGTCTCAGCAGGGGAGTGTGTGGCGAGTAGGCGAGTACACCGGCGCAAACATGCTAGTGAACCAGTGCATTAAACGAGGCATGAGATCACGCCATAATACGTCATATCGGATGATTCACTTGTTTATCTAACAAACAAGTTTAGGCCGCGCCTACGCAGGTGGCACCAACCGGTCAAACCGGTATTAGCCCTGCCCACTTAGAGATGCCGGGCTAGTTTTCACTGTCCGAGCGACCCGGGAAGTTGGTACCGCCTGTTAAGTTTTATTAATTGTGTTGTAGTATATAAAGCCACAATAATAAGTGTTAAGATCATTCCACCTACAGCATTCGCTACTATTGTTTACATTTTGAATATACAGTTATCCTAACACCGCTGGTTTCAATCCTGTGTCCATCACGTATATACAGCAAGCGGTCCAGTTACCTAACTGGACCGCTTCAGTTTTTCTAGGAAAACGTGAAAAACAAGTACCGCGTGGCCACGAGGTCCTGGTTCTAGCAGTCCGAGGAGGCTGAAATTTTGCATGCAGGGAGAACTACATAGGAGCAGTATTTTTCCGAAAACAGAAAAATTTTCCGGCAAGTAGAAAATTTTATACAGCAGTTACAAAGTACCAACTTTGACATCGAATAGCGGCGGAACCAAAGCAGTTTTACAAAATCGGCAACTGCTATTATTTGCGCGCTAATTAGAAGACAAGGAGCCGAAGTTTGTAGATTTTTCGAATTATTATTTTGGCCACCAGAATTAAAAATTCAAAATTTTCACTTTTTTCTTAATATTTTTCGGAAAAATTATAGTTTTGTTAATTTGTTTATACTATCTCGTAGGCCCATATTTTACACTAATTTTAAGATTTTTTGTAGATTTTTATGATTATCCAGCTCGGAATTATTGAATTTTTAGTGTTTTTTCAAAATTATATTAAAACGGGTAAAAAATCGTTGTTTTTAACAACAGGGGTGGGTTTAGACAGCTCCCCTGCACTTGTTTAAGCCCAAAGAAGGGCAATCTAGCTCTAAAAATAACGATTTTTGTAAAAACCAACTTTTTGGTCCCAGTGGTACCATAATTTTGAACTTAGATATTTCCGGACTGGATGGGCTTACGAGACTGCGATTTTTGATATTATACGTGGCTTGGCGTTGTTTACAAGCTGCGCCACATTTTTAGCGGTTTGGACAAATTTTCTTATTTAGGGTTGAAACCCTCCCCAGGGGATAGAGGACATCAAGCGCACCCCAGATATCGATTTTGGGAGCTCTAGGACGAACCGTTCCGGAGTTATAGCCGGTCAAAGTTTGACCTTGGCTGCACGGCGGCCATCTTTGTATTCTTTGGACGGCCATAGCTCCGCCGCGGGGGGTCGTAGAAGCTCCGGATTTCGACTGGGGGCATCAGGGGAACACCGGCTTTCCCACCCTACGCTTTTCGGGGAAAAAGGGGAAAATTTTGCGGAAAATTTTGTCAAAATTTTTTTTGACCTTTTCGCACCAAGGAGTGGTAGAGTAGGCCGAGCCAACCAGTAGGAAACTTTTCGCGGCTCGCTGGGACGCCTGGGACCCGAAATATACGGGTTCAAAGTTGGGCAAATCCGCCATCTTGGAATATTGCAAACCCGTATATCTCGGCAACGGGTGGTCGTAGCGGATTGCGGTTTCCACTGGTCGACTCGGCTCGTCGCTCCGCTCCGGACCAGTAGGGAGGGGGTTTGATCCCACCAAATTGGGGGGTCAAATTTTGGGGGTCACCCTATTGGACCGACAGGCACGTCGGAGGGTAGGTCTCGCCGAGACCTTTCAGGAGAGCCCAATCTCGACGGATTCGGACTGCTGGTTCGCGAGCAAACCCGGTTCTAAGTTTTGGTACCAAACTGGGACCAAAACTTTGGAAGCCGATTGTATCCGAACCCGTGGACATAGGACCTTCGAGTTTGGGATCATTTTAGAGGGCTCGGGGAGCTCTATCAGTTCGTCCTAGTTGGGGGACTCTACATAGAGCTCGGGTAGAGTTGACCTGTAGAGCCGATCTTAGCGGTGCGAACCAGCTTAAATTGCTACAGGGCACTCATCTCCTGGGTTGGGACCCTATTATAGGGTGACTTAGGTTAGGTTAGTGTGTAATTTAGAGGATAAATAGTTTTAAGATTGTATATAGCTTAACGTACATACGTACTGAACTCTATTTAGAGTTAACTTTTTTTTTTTTTTTTTTATTTACCATAAAATTAAGTGACAAGAGACGTGATCTCTTGACAGGACCTTTTGGTCAATTACTGTAACTGAGACGTAAGACTTTAATCTTACTGACTGGCCTTCATTGGCCAAATTGAGCGCGACATAGTAGCTGGGCTACTACAATTATATTTTAATTAAATACAGACGTGCAAACACCCTGTTCCAATCAACATCTCTACTGGTGGATAGCTAGGTCGACTGTCGGCAATACACACGCACAAGCACACACACACCCACACGCACACGCACACGCACATACATTACACATAATACAGACACACGTTCACACTAGCGTACACCCACTCTATAACATACACAACACTTGCGCACACATTTTGACAGCCGCGCGCAGGGGTCGAAATCTTTGCACACTAGTTTAGGACGTCCCTGACCAATTTTTTGGCAGGTACTTAGGTTAAGTTATTAATTTTATTCAATTATTTTATATACACCCGTGTTGTTCTTTTTATTATATATTTCTTTGTTTATTTTATTGTTGTGTAATATTGTGAGCTTCGTTGCTCTATCAGTCCATTCGATCGTGTTGCGTGGACATTATACCGAAAAATGGCAATGGAAAGAACTCCAATCAGGCAGGTCAGCTCCTCTCATCCCATAATATCGTCATCATCTCCTAAGTCCCGGCAAAGGTCGGTGAGGGATAGTATAGGCGAGATAGAGTCGTCGATGGATAAATCCGCAGCGATTTCTCCCACCACCCAGGCTAAAACTAACTTAGCGGCACCAAAGACTAAGACTGGCGCCGGTGCCATTGTAGCTCGCAGAACATCTGCAACGGCACCGCCACCCGTCGGAAAAATACCGGGAGCAACCGCTTTCTATGTGAGTGCTGCTACAAACCTACGTGGTATTAAAACACCGGAAGATCGATACTCGGCGGCTGTATCCTGTCTGGACCTTATAAAACAAGGATGTGTCGACTCCAAAAACATTAAGAGGGAAATAAAACTCACCATCGAAGCCCAAGTCGACAACCTACGAAAACTATTAAAAGACATGGAAGGTGAGAGAACGAAAGGCCAGGCAAAGGCACCCAGACAGGGCAGAGTCTCCGATGTGGGGTCAACAGCAGCCACGGTCACGGCCACAGGAATGGCCAAGGCCGAAGAAGAGATGATGAGACGAATTCAGGAGAATACTAGGCTCCTCCAAGAGAATGGCAAAGTCCTCGCCGATATCCAAGGCAGCCTAAGGAAGAGCGAAGAGGACAGGAGGGTATCCACATATGCGACTGTAGCGGCGAATGTCACGGGGACAGGACCCCCGAGGCGACCGGCGCTGCATTCGCTGGTGGTTACCTCCAAGGACGAACAAAAAACAGGGGAGGAGCTAATAGATGACCTGCGGCGGACCGCGCGTGAAGAGGACGACTGGATAACAGTGGAGCGCATCAGAAAAGCTAAAGACCGCAAGGTAATATTGGGCTTTAAGACTGCGGAACTGAGGGAGAAGGCCAAGGGGGCGCTGGAGAGGAGGCAGGGGGAACTTAATGTGGAAACGTGCCACAATAAGGATCCCCTGCTTATCCTATACGGCGTCCTTAAATCTTATAAAGACGACGAGCTGTTGAGGGCCTTGAGAGCGAAAAACAAGCACGTCTTTCGGGATCTCAACTCATCACAAGATCGGATGAGCATAAAATTCCGCAGGAACGCGAGAAATCCACTCACTGTCCACGTCGTACTGCAGGTATCTCCCACAATCTGGCGCAAAGCACTTGAACAGGGAACGCTGCACATTGACATTCAACCAGTCAGAGTGGCGGACCAATCGCCACTCGTGCAGTGTTCAACGTGCTTGGGATATGGGCATAGTCGACGCTTCTGCAAAGAAGAAGTGCCCAGATGTAGCCATTGCGGTGAACAGCACCTGAGGGTAGACTGCCCTAGTTACAGGGCAGGAACCGAACCCAGTTGCTGCAACTGCGGGCGAGCAAAAGGCTTCGACAAAGCGCACGATGCTTTTGACCGGGAATGCCCGGTCCGTAAAAAGTGGGATAACATAGCGCGGTCTGCCACGCAGTACTGCTAAGGGCGCCCCAGGAAATGACTCTCACTACATGGTACTGCAGGCAAACCTCCAAAAGAATAAACTGGCGACCGACGAATTCATTCTGGAAGCTATCAGGAGGAAAGCGTCGGTCGCACTTATTCAGGAGCCGTACAAGGACTCTGTCAGGGGCGGAATGAAGAGGTACCGGGGAGTACGCATCTTCCAGAACACTGGACCAACTGCGGGCACTGTAAAGGCAGCTATTGCTGTCTTCGACAATGAGCTCGATGTTATACAGTGCCCGCAACTCACCACCGACCATATGGCGGTGGTGAGGATTCGTACCAGTGCCTGGGAGATCGCCGTGGTATCTCTTTACGTCGAACCTACCGAACCCATTCGCCCTCACCTGGACCTGCTCGAGAGAGCGGGTTCCAGGCTGGGCCGTACACGGCTCATAATTGGAGGTGATGCCAATGCGAAAAGTCCTTGGTGGGGAAGTCATTTTGAGGATGATAGAGGTGAACACCTGATGGGTACTCTCGTAGAGATGGGACTACACATCCTCAACACCGATGGGGGGGTGCCCACCTTCGACACTGTCAGGGGGGGCAAAAGGTACTGCAGTTTTATCGATATCACCGCATGCTCAGGAGATCTACTGAGCTCGATCGACGCCTGGAGGACGGACGATGGACTGGCGACTAGCTCCGACCACATCGGCATAGTGTTTAATTTAAAACTAACAAAGTCAAAGGGTTCCAGTATCAGCAGGACAACCAGGTTGTTCAACACCAAGAAAGCAAATTGGAACCATTTTCATGAGAAAATGACCAGCTCCTTGGTGGTGAACGGCCTGGTTGTCGATGCCATAAATGATATCAATACTACGGAAGAGATAGAAGCAAAGTTGGTCAAATACAACACCTGCATAACAACAGCATGCGAGGAGGCGATTCCTAGGAAGACCAACAGAGAGACACTCACTATGCCGTGGTGGTCGGAGGAGCTGGCCAGGATGAAGAGGGAGGTCAGCACCTTCAGACGTCGAATCAGGGTTGCTGCTCCAATCCGGAGACAGCAGGTGATAATGCGGTACCTGGAGCGTAAAGACAGATACGAGTCGGAGGTACGCATAGCGCAGACTGCGAGCTGGAAGGAGTTCTGCACTAAGCAAGACAGAGAAGGGGTCTGGGAGGGGATCTACCGGGTTATTGGTAGGTCCACGGCAAGGGATGAAGACCTACCGTTGTCTCAAAATGGGGTGGATTTGGATGCCAGTGGATCCGCGGGGCTCCTTGCCTCGGTCTTCTATCCAGAGGACCGAGTCGAGGAGGACAACGTGGATCATGGGAGAGCCCGTGCATTAGCCAGAACGGTTAATGGCGGGTGTGAACATGATGTTTATGACCCGCCATTCACCATTGGCGAACTGCGGGACGCGTTGGGCTCTTTCAACCCGAAAAAAGCACCCGGAGCGGATGGCTTTACAGCTGATATCTGCACTCACGCGGTGAACTGTGCACCGGTACTGTTCTTGAAACTGCTAAACAAGTGCCTGGAACTCGAGTACTTCCCGAAACCGTGGAAGGAGGCGACCGTGGTCGCCTTACGAAAACCAGGTAAGGACGCGTATAACTCCCCCAAGTCGTACAGACCGATTGGGCTTTTGCCTGTACTGGGGAAAGTGTACGAGAAGATGCTGGCAGCTCGGCTCAAGTTCTATTTACTACCACGGATCAGTACTCGCCAGTACGGCTTTATGCCCCGGAGAAGCACCGAAGACGCCCTCTATAACCTACTGAGACACGTGCGTGGCAAGCTTCGTGAAAAGAGGATTGTCACGCTAGTGTCGCTGGATATAGAGGGCGCCTTCGACAGCGCATGGTGGCCAGCAATAATTGTACGACTGGCTGAGGAAAAGTGCCCCGTTAACTTGAGGCGAGTTGTCAGCAGCTACCTCAGTGAGAGAGCAGTCCGGGTAAGATACGCGGGCGCGGAGTGCAGAAAAAGCACACAAAAGGGCTGCGTCCAAGGGTCGATAACGGGTCCCTTGCTGTGGAACCTGCTATTGGACCCCCTCTTAAATATGTTGGAAGAGGATGGGGATTACGTTCAGGCCTTTGCCGACGACGTGGTCCTCGTCTTCGACGGGAATTCGGCGATGGAAATCGAAAGGCAGGCCAATGCCTCCCTCGAACGTGTTCGGGCGTGGGGAGTCAAAAATAAACTCAAATTTGCGCCACACAAGACAAACGCGATGGTCATTACAAGGCGACTAAACTATGACAACCCACGCCTGACCATGGGCGGGGTGGACATCGGTCTGGCCAAGGAGGTTAAACTTTTAGGGTTAATAATAGATGAAAATTTAAATTTTAATACCCACGTCGATCAAGTGTGCAAAAAAGCTATGAATATCTACAAGGGCCTGGCACGGACGGCCCGGATCTCCTGGGGGCTTAACCCCGAGGTGATCCGGACCATCTATACAGCGGTTATCGAGCCTATCATATTGTACGCGGCAGGCGCATGGTACGAGGCCACGAATAAGGAGTGCGTCGTGAAGAGGCTGAACGCGGTTCAACGGGTGTTCGCACAAAAATTAACAAAAGCCTACCGCACGGTCTCCCTGAACTCCGCACTGCTGCTGGCTGGGGTACTCCCTCTGGACCTCCGAGTTCAGGAGGGGGCCTCATTGTATGAGGCCAAGAGAGGGGTGCCTCAGTCATGGCTAGGGGACAGGGAGGTCGAGCGGCTGGCACCCGTTTTGGCGGCCCCGCACCCCGCTGAGCACATTCGCCTGGAGTTCGACAGCGTGGTGGACCAGGAACAATTTAATAATGTTAGCTCACATGATCTGAGAATTTATACAGACGGGAGCAAAATTGCGGGTCGTGTCGGAGCTGCTGTTTCTGTGTGGAACAGCCGGTCCGAGACAAAGGCGCGCAAGTTTGCTCTCTCAAAACACTGCACGGTCTACCAGGCGGAACTCCTGGCTCTGAGCAAGGCGGCGTACGAGGTGGAGCGACACGCCGTTGCCGCGTTCGGTATCTTCAGCGACAGCAGAGCGGCGCTCCTTAGTGTGGTGAATCCGCACTCTCTCCACCCCCTTTCAGTGGAGACCAGGGACGTTCTTGGCCGCTGTATACAGCGGGGCAAGAGCGTCTCCCTTTACTGGATAAAGGCTCATGTCGGCCTTGAGGGGAATGAGAGGGCGGATTTTCTGGCTAGGGAGGCCGCTCTGAAACTCAAAAAAGCGCCAGACTACGACCAATGTCCTGTTTCATTCCTCAAGGGAGCCATTCGACAGGGCTCCCTTGAGGAATGGAACAGGCGCTATCAAGAAGGACACACGGCCTCGACGACTAAATTGTTCTTCCCCTGCGCCGTGGAGGCCTACAAGACTGTCAGGAAAATCACCATTAACGGCCCAACTACCCAATTCCTCACAGGGCACGGTGGGTTCTCAGAATACTTGTATCGCTTCAAGTGTAAGGGGGACCCATCGTGTGCCTGTGACCCAGATGAAATCGAATCCGTGGCCCACCTCCTGACAGTCTGCCCCATACACGCCAAAGACAGGTTCGACCTAGAAATCGCCACTGGTGTGAAAGTTGACCGAGACGGCATGCCTAAATTGATAAAGGAACACACAAAGCGAACTATAGAATACGCAAATAAAATTGTAACAGCAGTAAATAAACGGAACAGGGTGTAATACTGTATGCTGGCACACTATGTGTGCATAATGTTGTCTAGCATAATAAGAGATAGAATATAAATATAGTAGTAGCAAGTTTGTAGTAATAAATAAATACACATAAGGAATAATATTGATAAATGTTTGTTGCCACTTAAATTCAACCACTAGATTAAGTAGACCTAAGAAATATGTAAAAGAAATTGTTATTATAAATAAAAATAGTAGATATAGATAGCTGGATAGGAAATAAGGTACACAAATTCCCGTATGCCCTCATATCCCCTCAGAGAATGAAAGGTTGTATGAAAGTGCGAGAGGAATAATTGATGGAACTGGAATGATACAGAGAACTGGAATAAAAGAAGAATAGAAATAGTTTAGAATTAGGATGTCTTTCATTGCCATTGTTTAAAAAAGTCTCTGCAAATTGCAGGGGTAGGTATAAAAAAAAAAAAAAAAAAAAAAAAAAAAAAAAAAAAAAAAACCTAACCTAACCTAACCTAACCTAACCTAACCTAACCTAACCTAACCTAACCTAACCTAACCTAACCTAACCTAACCTAACCTAACCTGGGGCACGCCCCAAGAGTTATCAAGTACGTCCCCGTCGTGTGCCCTGGACCCCAACGTGACCACCGTAACGGAGTGGCACGTTGGGTGACTAAATCTTGATAACTTATCTTGCGGCATTCGAGGTTGACTTGTTTTCGATACTGTCCTTTTCAGGACAATGTCTAACATTGGTTGCGATAGTGAGTCGTGCCGGGACCAAGCTCCCGAGCGACAGGCGCGTGGACGCCAGGAAGAGATGGAGGTTGGGACGGAGGACACGAGGCCTCTCGGCTCCCTCCCAGAGGCGGTGGTGGTGCTGGACCGTCTAGACGTGTCCAGTCCAGAGGGCTCACGCTCGTCTTCCCCGCTGGGACGATTCTGGAGAAAGCGGGTCCCAGAGGTGGAAAAGGTGTCCCACACACCCAAGAAGCCCCGCGGTCGCCCGATAACGACGGGCGAATTCGCTGGCCTGGCGCAAGCCCAGGCCGAACTGAACGCGGCCAAGCAGCGGGAGCTGGAACTGCGGAGGGAGGAAGAGATGGCCGACGACCTGCAGAGGATGCGGCAGAGGTCTCTCTACCTAAGAGAGACCCCTACCCCTAGCCCACAGCCTGGGCCCAGCCGACAGCCCAATGCGGTAGAGCCACCAGCAGCTCCTGAGCCCCTCAGCTCGGATCAATTATCGGGTGCCATTGAGGCGGCGGTGGGGATGGTGCAAACCATCGCCACCAAAAGTTCCAACCTAAAGGGGCAGTACGTGCGGGACCTGAAGCTCGCATGTGAAACTATCCTCCAGCACGTGCGTGTGCTCAGGTCTCGCACAGAATCTGAGGAGGTGGCCCAGCTCCAGGCAGAGCTGGCCGCTGTGCGGGCGGAAATGCGGGCCTGGCAGCAGCAGGCGCAGGCTGCACCACCCCCGATGGGACGCGACGAAATCGCGTTCCTCATTGACGCGCGGCTTGCGGGTATTGCGGACCGGCTGCTGCCCGAGACCCGCATCCGCCCACCTCTGCAGGCGGATAAACGAGCGGCGGCTCGATCCGCAAGCGTTGAAGAGCCTATTGTGGAACTCCCGCCTCTTCCACCATCCCCCCCGTCCCACTCTGCTGGTCTGCCAGTTGAGCAGATGGAGGTAGGAGCAGGCCCTGACGAGCCCAGGGGGGAGAGGAAGGCAAAAAAGAAGACCCGCGCAAAGAAGAAGTCAGCCGCAGCCAAAGAGGCGGAAGCTGCCCGCCAGAAGACGCCCGCCACAGAGTCCCCCTCGGCGTCCACGTCGGTCCCCACTGCGGTCCCGCTGGCCGCATGGAATAAGGTGGCAGCGCGGCCAAAGGTGGCAAGGTCGGCTCCAGCCACATCTCCCCCGACCGCTGAAAAGCGGAAGCGTGGTGCACGCAAGCCGCGCAAACTGCGCGCCCCGGCAACTGCAGCGGTCACCGTCACGCTGCAGCCGGCCGCGCGGGAACAGGGCATCACGTATAAAGACGTGTTGGCCAAGGCCGAAAGGGCCATAGATCTTCAGGCCCTGGGAATCGACGGCCTCCGGTTTCGCGAAGCGACCACTGGAGCTCGTATATTGGAGGTGGCGGGCGAAGACCGAGCTCGAAAGGCGGATAATCTGGCCGCGAAACTTCGGGAAGTGCTTGAGGAGGTCCGGGTCGCCAGGCCGGAGAGGTGCGTCGAGCTGCGCATCTCTGGCTTGAGCGACTCGGCCTCAAAAGAAACGGTGGCAGCGTCGTTGGCGGCGGAGGGAGGCTGCTCCGCTGATTGCATAAAGGTGGGCGACATCCAACGCCCACGGGGTCGCCAAGGCACTGCCTGGCTGCGGTGTCCGATCGAGGCCGCCAAGAGGCTGACTGATGGCCGTCGGGTACTCGTCGGGTGGTCAGTGGTCAGGCTGACCACCTTGGACCCGAGACCGGCCCGATGCTTCCGCTGCCTGGAGCCGGGGCACGTTGGGGCCAAGTGCACTGCGGACATTGACCGCAGTGCGCTCTGCTTCCGTTGTGGGCAGGCCGGCCACAAGTCGGCCACCTGCTCCGCGGAGCCCGGTTGCCCCGTCTGTGCGGCAGCGGGGAAGGCGTCCGCTCATCGGCTGGGGTCCAGAGAATGTAAGGCGGCCTCCGGTAAGAAGGTGGCCTCAAGAAAAGGCGGAGCAGCAGGTGGGACGGCACCCAAAACAACCCCCACCCTGCCGCAACATGAGGAGGCGATGGACACCGCCCAATCATAATGGCACACTCCATCTCCATACTGCAGGCCAACGTCAACCACTGCGCCGATGCCCAGGACCTTCTGGCCCAATCCATGGCGCAGTGGCAGACGACAGTGGCAGTAGTCGCCGAGCCGTACTACGTTCGTGAAAGCCCAAATTGGGCCAGCGACCAAAACGGCTTGGTGGCTATCGTCGCCCAGCGAGCCGCCCCACCCTTCGACATAGTGCGTAGGGGTCGTGGGTGCGTACTCGTCACGCTGGGTGGCGCTGCAGTGGTTGGGGTGTACTGTCCCCCTAGTAGAAGCCTCGCCGAGTTCGAGCAATTGCTCCTTGAGGTCGGGGCTCTGCTGGTGGAAGTGCACCCCACCCCGGCTGTGGTGGCCGGGGATTTCAACGCTCATTCTAGGGCGTGGGGATCTCCGGAGACTGATGACCGGGGGGAGATGGTGATGGAGTGGGCGGTGTCCCAAGGCTTGGTGCTACTGAACCAGGGGGTGGTCCACACTCTAGTGCGGGCTCAGGGCAGATCGATTGTCGATCTTTCGTTCGCCAGTTCTGTCCTGGCCCGTCGTATCAACAACTGGCGGGTCGTCAGGGGGTTGGAGACCGCGTCGGACCATCGCTACATCCGGTTCGACATTGTCTCCCCCGCCTCGGCGGCTCGTGTGGAACTCGACCGCCCCTTGGCAGGGGAAGGTCCGCGGTGGCGACTCGGAACATTAGACCGCGAGCTGGCCAAAGAGGCGGCTATCGTCGAGCGGTGGGCTGCTGATGACAGCGGCCTAGACGTGGACGCGAGATGCGAGCATCTCGCTGGAGCTCTGACTCGCGTCTGCGACGCGGCGATGCAGAGGGCGAGGCCTATTCCGCCCCGGAGGCAGGTGTACTGGTGGCGTCCCCACCTAGCCGGGCTGCGTACCGCAAGTTACGCGGCCCAGAGGCAGTACACCCGCAGCCGAAGGCGGGCTGTCAGAGACCTCGCCCGAGAAGAACAGCTGCACGCCGCGTATAGGGCCGCTCGTGAGGCCCTTAGCTCGGCGATCAAGGCCGCCAAGGAGGAGGCCTGGAGGGAGTGGCTCGAGAGCCTCAACCGAGACCCGTGGGGGCGCCCGTACAAGACTGTGAGTCAGAAACTCAAGCCATGGGCGCCTCCCCTCACCAGAACTCTCGAGCCGAATCTTCTGGGCCGAGTGGTCAGTTCCCTCTTCCCTGCGAGGGAGGAGTGGGTCCCACCGCGGATGGTGGCACCAAGCCAGGTGCGGGCAGACGAAGTGGCAATACCTCCCGTGTCCGAGGCCGAATTAGGGGTCGCGATGTTGGCACTCAAGTCCAGAAATCGCGCCCCGGGCCCGGACGGCATCCCTGGGAAGGTTATTGCCACAGTCATGCCGGCACTAGAGGAGGAGACGCTGTCCCTTATGTCGGAGTGTCTGGCGTCGGGGAGAGTGCCGCGACGATGGAAGACCGGCAAGCTCGTGCTACTTAAGAAGCACGGGCGCCCTGCCGAGTCGCCGTCGGCCTACCGCCCCATCGTTTTGCTCGACGAGATGTGCAAGCTCTTTGAGCGGGTGCTCGCTGCGCGTCTCGTCGGTCACCTTGAGGGGGCGGGGCCCAACCTGAGTGACGGCCAATTCGGCTTCCGTCGTGGGAGGTCGACTCTCGACGCCGTATCCCGGCTGCGGGACGGCGTAGACGAAGCGGTCGCCAGGGGTGAGGTGTTGTTGGCTGTATCGCTAGATATAGCCAACGCCTTCAACACCCTCCCCTGGGAGACCATTGCGGAGGCGCTGAGGTACCACAATGTACCGTTGTATCTCAGGCGAGTCCTTGCGGACTACTTCGTGGACCGGATCATCATGTATCCGGCCCAAAACGGAGTTGTCCGCCAAAGTATGTCGTGTGGTGTTCCACAGGGGTCGGTCCTTGGGCCGCTCCTGTGGAATATAGGTTATGACTGGGTCCTGCGCGGTGCTAATCTTCGGGGGGTCGGTGTACTCTGTTACGCCGACGATACCCTAGTCACCGCGCGGGCCCCCTCGTTCCGCGACGCCGCCGTTCTCGCCACGGCAGGCGTCGCCCATGTCGTGCGCCGCATTGGGGCGCTCGGATTAAAGGTGGCCCTCGAAAAGTCCGAGGCCCTCTTCTTTCATGGGCCTCGGAAGACGCCGCCTCGAGATCAGACGATAGTGGTGGGTGGCACTGCCATCGCTGTCGGGAGCAGCCTGAAATATCTCGGGCTAATCCTTGACAGTCGGTGGCGGTTCGCGGAGCATTTCCGGCAGCTGGAACCAAAGTTGCTGGCGTTTGCCGGAATGCTCTCGCGTTTGCTGCCCAATAGTGGGGGACCGGGGTCTGCCTGCCGCCGTCTCTACGATGGAGTGGTGCGCTCCAAGGCGCTCTACGGGGCGCCCATCTGGGCGGACGCCCTCTGCCCAGCAAATGTAGCGCTGCTGCGACGTCCGCAGCGCGCCATCGCGCAGAGGGCTGCACGGGCGTACCACACCGTCTCTTACGAGGCGGCGTGCTTGATTGCGGGCAGTATCCCTTGGGATCTCGAGGCTGGTGTCCTTAAGAGGGTGTATGAGGAGGGCGCCCTGATGCGGCGAGTTGCTGGAGGTCGGCCGGCTCCGGAGGAAATCGATCGCTGGAGACAGGCGGCTCGCGACGATCTCTTCCGGAAATGGGCCGATAGGTTGGCTGCGACAAGAAGCAGCACAGTGCTCGTGGGGGCCGTTCGGCCCGTCCTGCGTGAGTGGGTGGAGAGGGGTCATGGGGCTCCAACGTATCACCTCACTCAACTCCTCACGGGTCATGGCTGCTTCGCCAAGTACCTGTGGGAGGTGGTGGGGGTGGAATCGGAGCCCCGGTGCCGAAACTGCACCAGCGGCGACCCTGACACGGCACAACATACTTTGGCCGTGTGTGAGGCGTGGGACGGACAAAGGACGGCCCTCACGAACATTGTTGGTGAGGACCTCTCGCTGTCGGCTATAATTCCGGCTATGGCCGACAGCGAACATTGTTGGGCCGCCGTCGCCTCGTATGCTAGCGAGGTGATGGCGGCCAAGAGAGAGGCCTTGCGGGAGCGGGAGCGAGCTGGACGCACTCTCCCGCCTCGCAGGCCCCCGGCGAGGGGACGCCGGCGAGCACAATTTGCCCGCGTCCCCAACTGAGAGGAGCCACGGGCGGTGGGTCGGGGGACCCGCTGCCCCAATGCTAATGTGGCGGAATGCGCCCCTACGTGTTCCTGGGGCGCATTCTTAAGAGGAGGACGGGCCCCACCATATCGGCACGATGGCCGGGATGGTGGGGCCCCGAGAAGCGAGCCCGCCGAACAGGGCGGGCGTTCCTAGCCGAGTCGCGGTGAGCATTCTATCCCGCGGCTCGGATTGGGCGAAGGAGGAACACCGTGGTGGTTTAGTGGGTAGTCTGGCTTCGGCCAGGAGTCCCACACGAAGCGAGCCCCCTGCCCCCGCGGGGGGTGAGCGAAGTGCGTAAATGCATTCCACCACGTAAAAAAAAAAAAAAAAAAAAAAACCTAACCTAACCTAACCTAACCTAACCTAACCTAACCTAACCTAACCTAACCTAACCTAACCTAACCTAACCTAACCTAACCTAACCTAACCTAACCTAACCTAACCTAACCTAACCTAACCTAACCTAACCTAACCTAACCTAACCTAACCTAACCTAACCTAACCTAACCTAACCTAACCTAACCTAACCTAACCTAACCTAACCTAACCTAACCTAACCTAACCTAACCTAACCTAACCTAACCTAACCTAACCTAACCTAACCTAACCTAACCTTTTTTTTTTTTTTTTTTTTTTTTTTTTTTTACGTGGTGGAATGCTTTTAAGCACTTCGCTCACCCCCCACGGGGGCAGGGAGTGGGCTTCGTGTGGGACTCCTAGCCTCGAAGGAGGCCAGACTACCCACTAAACCACCACGGTGTCCGTCGTCACCACATATCGACGATGGCGGGAACAACATCTTCCGCCATCGTCGTGTGGGTCGCCCGCCGCTGATCCACGGCAGGCCCATCTCTGGTGCGGCAGAAGAGGAGTCCTTCTGCCACTCGCCTAGGCAAGGCACACGCGACACGACGTGCGCCTTCAACCTCGAGGCCTATGTAAGGGCAGCAGACGCCCCCGCGTCTACTGCCCGGCCCGGTTAGGGGGGGAGGAGTTGGTGGTACCGCCTCCTCCGAGCCCCGGTTCTCTTGCGGCGCTGTGGGAGGGAAAGGGGGTCACATTCCCTCTCCCTCTCCGCCGCCTCCTTCTGCGAGATAACCGTCTCGCAGAAGGTCTGAACCGCTGCCCACGCCTCATCGCCGCCGTCGACCATAGACAGAACTACGGCCGGCAGCGAGAGGTCCGTCCCCACTTCGGCGACGAGAGCACGGCGCTCCCCAGCCCATGCGGGGCACTCCTCTAGGGTGTGCTGCGCCGTGTCATCATCGCCGCCACAGTGGTGGCACCCACTGGTCGGCTCTCGTCCCACCCGGCACAGGTAGCTTCCGAAGCATCCATGCCCCGAAAGGACCTGCGCCATGCGGAACGTTACCGACCCCCGCGATCTGTCCATCCAGTCTCTGAGGACAGGACGGATCGCCTCGACGGTCCTTCTGCCAGCCGTGGGATTGGCCAGCCGCCGCTCCCACTCCAGGAGCATGGACCGTCTCACCAGGAGCCTCCGCTCTCCCACCTCCGAAGGTGCCGGGAACTCGCCCCGGCTCCGGGCCTCCTCGCGCCAATGATACACTAGCGCGAGGACTCCGGCCTCCAGCTCCCACGGAGGAGAGCCCGCCATTGCGCAAGCCGCCTCGAATGAGATGGTGCGGTATCCTCTTACCGCCCCGACGGCCATCACCCTCTGCGGACGTCGCAAGAGGGCAATGTTGCGTACCGTCAGGGCGTCGACCCACACAGGGGCCCCGTATAGGGCCATCGACCGCACCACTCCCAAATAAAGGAGGCGGCTGCTCGTCTGGGGTCCCCCTAGGTTCGGCATCAGCCGCCGAAGGGCAGCAGCCGTGCTGATCAGACGGGGGACCAGGCGGTTAAAATGAGCGCGGAAGCTCCATCGTGGATCGAGGACAAGCCCAAGGTACCTCATTTCAGACTTGACCTCGATCCGGGTGCCACTCACTACGATGTGGGAGTCCGCCGGTGGCGCTCGCCGAGGGCCATGGAAACAAATGGCCTCCGACTTGTTGAGCGCCACCCCGAGTCCCAGCATCGTTATTCGCCGCACGACCATGGCCACCGACGCTGTGGCGAGGCGCGCGGCGTCCCCATAGGTCGCCCCCCGGGCAGTAACCAACGTGTCGTCTGCGTAGCAGGTCACGTTGACGCCCGGGAGGCGAGCTCCTCGGAGTACCCAGTCGTACCCGATGTTCCACAAGAGGGGCCCTAACACTGACCCCTGCGGAACACCGCGGCACATGGCCCACCTGTGAAGGCTGCCATCCTCTCCTGGGTACTCCACGTACCGCTCCGATAAGTAGGCGCCAACGACCCTGTAGAGGTAGGGAGGCACGTCATGGTATTTGAGCGCCTCCCGTATGCACTCCCAGGGCAGGGTATTGAACGCATTGGCGATGTCCAGCGACACCGCCAATAACACCCCGCCCTTACGAACCTCCTCTTGCGCCAGCGCCTTCACCCGAAGGACGGCGTCGACGGTCGAGCGACGTGGCCGAAAACCATACTGGTAGTCGGACAGGCCGCGACCTCCATCCTCGAGGTGCCGGACGATGCGAGCGAACAACACTCTCTCAAAGAGCTTGCCCGCCTCGTCCAGCAGCACTATCGGTCGGTACGCCGAGGGCGATTCCGCGGGTCGTCCCTCCTTCTTGATGAGTACGAGTCTGCCCGTCTTCCACCGGACCGGGTATTGCCCAGTTTGCAGGCACGCACTCATCAGCCCGCAGAACCGCTCCTCGAGCTCCCGGAGTGCGACCACCAAAACGCGTCCGGGAACTCCATCAGGTCCAGGAGCCTTCGCACCTTTCTCCTGGACCCGTCTGACGGCCACGGCCAACTCCGCCGTTGTGACCTGCGGCACCTCCGTCGTGACCTCCTCTCTGCGTGCCGGAGCCATCACTGGGGGAACGAACCCCTCCTCCCTCTGTGGAAACAGAGAGGAGATAACCTCCCCCAGCACTCTCGGCTCCAGGCACTCCGTGATCGGAGGTGCCCACGGGCGGAGCTTAGCCCTGACCATCTTGTAGGGCCGCCCCCAGGGGTCCCGGTCAAGGGTGGCTAAAAGAGACGCCCTCGAAGCTTCCTTCGCGTCCCCTATTGCCACCCCGAGGGACTGAGCGCACGACCGGTAATCGGCGTACAGCTGCGCCTCCTCCTCCGGCACCCGCCGCGCTCTGCGGCGGTACCGGGTGTACCGGCGACGTTTCGCGACGCACAGAGATCGCAGTTCAGCGATCTCCGGCGTCCACCAGTACACCTTCCGGTTGGGGAGTCGAGGCTTGGCCCGAGGCATGCACGCGTCACAGATTTGCGACGCGGCGCTCGCGAACCATTCGGCCTCCTCCTCGACTCCTACTTCCACCGAAGGAGTCGCCCACGACTGGACGATCGACGCCAGCTCCAACGCCTCCCGGTCTATGCGCCCCAGGACCCACCTCTTGGCGGACGGCCCCTCGCGTCTGGGACTCACCCCGTGCTGGCCCGTGGAGATATCGTAACGGATGTACCGATGATCCGTTAGATTCTCCACGTCATCCAGGACTCGCCAGTCCCGGACTGCCAGTGCGACGGCAGGGGTCGTGAACGTGATGTCCACGATGGACTTCCCCTGCTGTGTCACAAACGTGTCGACCGACCCACGATTACTGATCGTCAGGCCGGTCGTCGTGGCCCACTCCTCCAGCAACTGGCCGCGCTCTTCGACAGCGGCCGCGGGGCAACCCCAAGCCGTGGATTTGGCATTGAAGTCCCCGGCGACCACCGCCAGACGAGGTGAGATTTGCCCCAGCAGGGCACCCATCACGTCTAGCGCCGTCTCGAACTCGGCCAGTCTCATGCTGGGAGGGAAGTACACCGCAATGATGATGTACCTCCCCCACCCACAGGCCACGAAGCCCCTCCCCCTGAAAATGAGGGAGGGAGGTGCCACTCGCTGTGTCCCAGACGCGATAACACACACCGACCCGTCCGTGTCCCCCAGCCACAGACTGTGAGGAGGGACAAAGTACGGGTCGGATACTATCGCCACATCAATGGACCACTCCGCCATGGACTGCAGGAGGAGGTCCTGCGCCCGGGCACAGTGGTTCAGATTCGCCTGGAGGAAGCGATGGGGGAGACCGTCCATTACGGTTCCATCGCTTCCTCTCGCCCTTGCGGGGGCGTCGCTGCCACGGGAACTGGGGCTGCCGGGGTCCTTCCGGCCGCCTTTTTGCCCTTACTGGGCTTTGTCCCGCGGCATGCTTTGCCGCCTAAAATGTGGTTGCTCGGTCCCCCGCCCATTGCTGCGCAGATGACGCAGTTGGGGTCGGCCGAGCAAGCCGCGGCTTTGTGGCCAGGACGACCGCAGCGGTAGCAGATTTCACCGCGGTCGTCCTGTGAGGTGCACTGTGACCTGACGTGTCCTGACATCAGGCACCGGAAGCACCTCATGGGTCTCCGCTCAAGCAGAGTTACTTGGGCAGAGACCCAGCCCACTATCAGACGCCCAGAGGACAATTTTTTGGCCGCTTCCACGGGGCAGCTTACCACCACCGTGCCGCTCCCTCTCCACGTCCGGCGAATCTCGCCGACCTTGACGTTCAAGGGAGGGCAGCTGCCACGGCGCGCAACTGCGTCAGCTACCTCCTCCCTCGTAACAGAGTCGTCCAGACCGGTAATGCGCAAGTCCGCGCACTTGACCGGCCTGGACACGTTCGCCGTCTCGGAGCCGAGCACCTCACGGAGACGCGCCGCTAGCCTGTCGGCCCTCTCCCCGCTGGAGTCATCGACCACCTCCAAAATGGTGGCACCGGTCTGCGCCCTTTTAAAATTCATACGGGGGATGTTAAAGTCTTGCAGGTCAACCTGCGACTTCAACCCCCGCATGACGTCCGCGTACGTAGCGCCCCTTTCTGAGGCTTCCGGCAGCAGCGTTATCACTACTGCCGAAGAGCGGGGCACACGCGGTCCCTTCCTCCTGCGTGTACGCCTCTTCTTCTTAGAGGAAGAGGGTGCAGAGGAAGCTGCAGTCCGGGCCAACGTGCTGGCCTCTTGGACAGCAGCCGTCGCTCGAGGCTTCTTCGTCTTCGGCCTCTTGGCTACCGTCGTCCACCCCTCGTCCATTGACGACGGTGCAGGTGGTAGCGGCCTGGGCTCGCTCCCCTTAGGGGTGCTCTTCTTCCCCTTTCCCTTTCCTTTCGATGACCCCGCTTGCGGGGGAAGGGGCGGCGGTGATGGCTTAGAGGGAGCCGATGGTGACGGCTGCGGGAGAGCCGATGGACCGGGCTTCGGGTCGGCCTTGCGCCTGGCGTCAGAAGTTAGGGGCGGGCGGAGGCGTGGCTCCGGCAGGAGTCTGGGCTCCAAGCCCGCCCACCTCGCGTCCACCGCGGACAGCACGCGGTCCATAATGGTCCGCGACATCTCTTCCAGTGGAGCCACAGCGGCTTGTTTCGCCGCTGCCTTCTCCTCCCGGAGGAAACGGACCTCTATCCGGAGCCTCTCCACCTCCGCCCGAAGGGTGGCCACCTCGTCATTGACGTTACGGCCCTCAAGCACGGCTACGACATCAATGACGTCAAATGCCGCGTCCCTGAGGGCCTTTATGAAGCCACCCTTCAGGTTCTTAGATTTGCTGGCAACCTCCAGCACAATGTCCATATTGCTGCGGACCTTAGCCGCCAGCTCATCGGTGGGCAGTTTCTGCCATGCAGGGTCCGCTGCCATCCTCCTAGAGGATCGCGATGCCACAGAAGACGTTCGCGACCCTGCCACCGCGCCCGGAAATTGGAATACTTCCAACTCCTCGACGGCCAGACGTTTTGCGCGGGGTGACCGCGCGGACGCGGTCGGCGCAGCCGAACCCTGGAGGACCGGGGACTCGGTCTCCTCCTCGCCGCGCTGTCTCTTGCGAGCAGCGCTGCTTTCGCGAGACGATGACGCACCGACATCCATGTCGGATCCCGCCATGGAAGGCGCAGGTGTGGGAGGCCTCGACAACCTCGTCAGCCTCACCGAGCATCGACGGGTCTGTCCTTCGGGAACTTGGTCCCGGCAAGACACTGCCGTCTTCTCCTTGCGCTCACGCGCCTGTCGCTCGGGAGCTTGGTCCCGGCACGACTCATCCTCTCTGCCAATGCTCGACATCGTCCTAAAAAGGACAGTGCCGATACGGACAGAGGACACCAATAAACAGTATTACTACTTGCCGCAAGATTCGCTGTTCCAGATTCGGTCACCCAACGTGCCACTCCGTTACGGTGGTCACGTTGGGGTCCAGGGCACACGACGGGGACGTACTGGAAAGCTCTTGGGGCGTGCCCCAACCTAACCTAACCTAACCTAACCTAACCTAACCTAACCTAACCTAACCTAACCTAACCTAACCTAACCTAACCTAACCTAACCTTTTTTTTTTTTTTTTTTAACGAGGAGAGATCCGCTTACGGACTGTCCACTACTGGCTAGGTAGTGGGGGCGTGTGGGGGTCGCCCAGTGCCTGATCGTACTGGCTCTGGGAATACCCACTAAAACTCCTCGGCGTCCATCCTTGCCCTTATGGCGGCGATTTGGGATCTACTGATGCAACTCACCAAATCACCACCGGGCCACCCGACTTAGGTGTCGGGCTGCCGCGCCATTGGGAGATTACTCTGGACTGCCCGAGTAATCCCCAGACGTGGGGACTTGTGCAATGCCTGCGTCGGTGCCACCGACAGCAGGCCGTCCTCCTGTGGGCAGGCGAAGACTGGCAGCCATTGCCGCCCGCCTTCTCCTGCCCATCCGTCTGCGCCGGAGAGGAGCGGCTAGAGCATCCTCCTCCCGCTCCCTCTCCGCTGCCTCCTTCTGTAGTACTACCGACTCACAGAAGGAAGCGACTGCGTCCCATTCTTCCGCGCTACCAAGCATAGCTTGTACTATACTTGGCAGCGCGAGGTTTCTTCTGCCGAGCGCCACCGTTAGTTCGTGGCGCTCAAGTCTCCAGGCCGAGCACACTTCTAGCGTGTGTTCGGCCGTATCATCAGGGTCCCCACAATGGTGACACTGTGGCGTCTCCTCCCTGCGGGCGACGTGGTGCAGGTAGTGACCGAAACAACCATGTCCAGTCAAAACCTGCACCAGGCGGAATGTGAGGCTGCCCCAGGGGCGTCCCATCCACTCCTTGAGCACCGGACGGATCGCTTCGATCGTCCGGCGGCCGGCGGTAGGGTTGGCGAGCGCCTCGGCCCACTGTCTCAGGGCTTCCTCCTGCGCAAGGGAGCGCACTTGCTCCACCTCCTCGAGGTCGGGTCTCTCCCCTCGCCTTCTCGCTTCGGCCCGATGCCTATACACCTGTGCTAGGACAAGTGCATCGACATCCCACGGGGTCGTACCAGCTAACACGCAAGCTGCCCCGTGGCTGACTGTGCGATATGCCCGCACAGCCCGGGCCGCGATCGTCCTCTGCGGTTTGCGCAGGAGGGCCCTCGTCTGCCGGTTAAGGCGCTCTGCCCATATCGGGGCCCCGTAAAGCGCCATCGACCGTATCACCCCGTGATACAGCCGACGGCACGAAACGTTCGGCCCTCCCACATTTGGGAGAAGGCGAGCGAGCGCAGCTGCAGCTGCGCACAGTCTTGGAGCGAGGAGCTTGAAATGCTCCTCGAAACTCCACCTGGGGTCCAGAGTCAGGCCGAGGTACTTTATGTTCATCTCGACGGGAATCCGGACCCCTTCGACTCGAACGCGGAGCCCCGATGGAGTTCTGCGACGGGGGGCATGAAAAGATATGGCTCTCGTTTTAGTGAGAGCCACTTCCAGGCCCAGGAGGCGGATACGTCGGACTACCAGCGATGTGCCGACCGACGCGAGGTGAACCGCCTCCTCCCAGTCCTTTGCCGCTGCCGCGACCAGCGTATCGTCAGCAAAGCAGACAACGCACATTCGCGGCAGCAGCATCCCGCGCAGAACCCAGTTGTACCCCAGGTTCCATAAAAGAGGGCCAAGTACGGAACCCTGGGGCACCCCTGCCGACATTCTCCACGATTGGACGCGGCCCTCCGAGTCCTCGTATAGGACTGCCCTCCCACGAAGGTAGTCTCTGACAAGAGCGCGGAGGTAGAGGGGCACCTGGTGAAACTTAAGTGCCTCCTCTATGCACTCATGAGGGAGAGAGTTAAAGGCGTTCGCAATGTCCAAGGACACCGCGATCACCCCCTCCCCCCGTGCATTGGCCTCGTCAGTCCACCCTTTGAGTTGTTTAACCGCGTCCATCGTGGAGCGGCCGGTGCGGAAACCGTACTGGCACTCGGCCAGATCCGGTCCTACGTTCTCTAAGTGCTCGATGATGCGGGAGGCGAGAATTTTCTCGAAAGCCTTCGCCGCTTCATCGAGCAGGACCACCGGCCGATAGCCGGACGGCGAATCCGCCGGCCGACTCTCTTTTCGGAGTAGACAGAGACGCCCCACCTTCCATCGCCCCGGAAAGCGGACCGTCGCGATGCAGGTGTTCATCACCGCACGGAACCTATCTTCCAGGGCATCAGCTGCTACCGCCAGGACCTTGGCTGGGCAGCCATCAGGCCCCGGCGCTTTATTTTTGCGTCGGAGCCTTTCACACAACGTGGCCCACTCCCCGTCTGTAACGGGGGGACCATCGACCCACACCTCCATGGTATCGCTGGAGGCCGCCATCGCTGGGGCTGCAAAAGGTCCAGGGTTCGGGAAAAGCGTTCCCAGAACCTCCCGCAGCAGGCCGGGCTCCAAGCTGGACGTAGGGGGGGAGGGAGAAAATTTCGCCCTAACCACCCTGTACGGCCTTCCCCAGGGATCCCTGTCAAGAATTCCCAGGAACTCCTCCCAAGCGATGGCTTTGGCTCTGCGGATGGCAATCCTCAGAGCCTTGTTGGTCTCCGTGTACACCCTGTGGAGATCCTCCTCCTCACCGGGTGTCCTTATGGCGCGCCTACGGCACCGCTGGTAGGCACGCCTGGCCCTCATACTGGCGGTTCGCAGATCAGCCAGATCCTGCGACCACCAGTATACCTGCCCCTTTCTTCGGGGGCAGACCTGCGCCCTCGGCATGGCGGCGTCGCAGACAACCTTCATGTCATCCGCTAAAAGGTCCGCCATACGGTCAGCATCACCCGCGATGTTGTCGGGCACTTCGGCCCATGCCCGCACCATTGCTGCCTCCCCTGCAACGTCGGTACGGAGGCGAGCCAACGACCACCTTGGGAATGCCGAAGTCATGGTGCCCAGGTGTAAAGGGGCCCCGGGTGATGCTGTGGAGACATCGTATCGGACGTATAGATGATCCGATAGTGTCGTCGTATTTTCCATCACTCGCCAGTCCTGGATTCGGGCTGCGAGCGATGGAGTGGCGAAGGACACGTCCACTCTAGACGTGCCTTGGTCCCGGACGCAGGTCGGAGTGGTGCCTCTGTTGAGGACCTCGAGCCCCAGGGACAGAACCCAAGACTCGAGTACACCACCCCAAACATCCGTGTGGGGGCACCCCCATGCCTGTGCCTTGCAGTTTAAGTCTCCCGCTACTAGCACTGGATGGGGGGCCGCTCGGCGGACTACCCCCTCCACCGCAGCTAGGAACCGCTCCAGTTCAGCCCTGCTGCGGTTTGGGGAGAAGTATGTTGACACTACAACCACTCCTCCCCAGCGTGCTGCCACGTATCCTTCCCCTCTCTCGACTGCTGTGAGAGGGGGGCTTGCACCAGCCACTGCGATCGCAGCAAGGCCGTCAGTTGCCCCAACCCAATTAGAGGATGGGGGGACAAAGTATGGCTCCGTGATCATAGCCAGGTCAATACTCCACTCGGCCACAGACTGGCACAGTAAGTCCTGTGCGTCGGCCGAGTGGTTCACGTTCCCCTGCAGTATTTTGCCAATGGACCTACTGGGCATTGTTGGTTTCCATTGGCGTTTCTGCAGGGGTGGCTGGAGTAGCCGACAGGTGACGAGCACCCATCTGGAAGGGACGGCCTTTGACCGGAGGAGGGTTGCAGCTCACTCCGGCCATGCGGTGCCCGGAAGGCAGGCCTCGGTCTCCGCAGACCCCGCAATGTGGGGGAGCTGTGCAGCTGGAGGCAATGTGCCCCTCCTGACTGCAGCGGTAGCACAAGCCACTGCGGTCCTTTTTGGAGGGACAGAGCTGCTGCGGGTGTCCAATTCCGAGACATCGATGGCAACGCATTGGGCGCTGCTCCAGGACCGTAACGGAGGCGCTGCTCCACCCCACGTGCAATCGGCCCTCCTTGGCCAGACCGGCAATGGTGTCTACCGGGCAGGACACAATGACCGACCCGGTTCCCCTGAAGCCCATGGTGATTGTGCCCACCTTCACCTGTTCAGGTGGACATCCAGCCCTCACCGCAATCGCGTCCCGCACCTCCAGCTCAGACACTGAGTCATCCAGGCCTGAGACTCGGACGCTTGCCACTTTTATCGGCCTGGTGACTTTAGCAGCGTCACCTAGCACCTCGCTGATCTTCAGTGCTAGAGTGTCCGCCTGTGTGGCGGTTGTTTCCCTTGGGAGCTCGATGATACGGGCACCTGTGATTCCCGTACGGAACTTGGGTGTGCCGATTCCCAGAGCTCCCAGGCTTATGGACGCCTTGGCCCTGGCAATTGCGGCCTTATAAGTGGCCCCCTCCTCTACGGCCTCAGGCTTGAGGGCCACCACGACTGCCAGGGTTTTTGGGACCTTCGGCAACTTAGGCCGTTGGGGCACATTTGCCTTCGGGGCACCAGCAGCAGGCGCCTTCTTCCTCCCCCTTTTCACCACTGTCGTCCATTGTTCAAGGACGACTGGTTGTTCCTCGTGAGACGGGCCAGGAAATTGTTCCACAGCACGTGAGGGCTTAGCAGCAGGGTTCTCCTTGGGCCCAGGAGTAGCCTTAGCCACTTTTTTGGGCCTAGCTTTTGCTGGAAGGTTGGCCGGTGGTGCCAGCGTGGTGGCCTCCGACTGCTTCCTCCGGGTATCGGCTGCCAGGGGTGGCCTCACGGGTTGCGTGGGAAGAAGGCGTCCGTCCACCTCAAGCCCCTCCAGCCGCGCACTAATCACTCCTCCAACGTGTTCCATCAGGGAACGTTGGAGGACATTGATCACCGCCATGAGCTCCTTCCGTGACATAGGATTGTCACTTCCGGAGCTCTCCGCTGCTTTAGCAGGCTCTTCTCTGGCCACGTCTTTTCCACGCTCAGCAAAAGCGCGTCTGAGGGCGGCTACCTCCTCCTGTATGGCAGACAACTGACCACGCAACCTCTTGTTGTCTGCCTGCAACCTTTGTACTTCGTCGCCTGTCCGACGTGCCGCAAGGGCGTGCACTACTTCTAGTAGTGACGCGGTGGCTGTGCGTATTTCTTTGACGCAGGTGCCTTTCAAGTTCTTCGACTTGGTCGAAACTGCGTTCAGGACACCTGCGTCTTCTTCGGCCTTTTTAATAAGGTCCTCCATCCCCGGAGACCTTACCTTTTTCTTCGGGCTTCGCGAAGGCTTTGCAGGCTCCGTTAAGGTTGAGTCCGAAGTGTCTGGCTCTAACATCCGTAGCTCCCTACGGGCTTGCGAGAGTCCCACGTGGTGGTTTACTTTACCTCCACGGGGACGGCGGACCTTTGGAGGCGGGGTCTCAAGAACCCGCGAGAAGCCATTGTCAGAGTCCTCCTCTGATTCTCCAGCAAAGAATTTGCCCTGCACTTGCCTCACTTTGCTTGGATTGCCATCCGTGGACAGAAGCGGAGACCTCTCCCTCTTCTTTCCTCCACCACTCTGGGCACTAGACGGCCCCTCCGACTCCATGGACCAGTAAAGGGCCCTGCCCTCAACAGAGTCCGTAGGAGATATAATTTTGAAGTGAAGAGTCCAAACAACTGGGCTCAAAACAACAAGAACAAAAACGGAAAAACAACAACAAACAAACAATAACGAACAAACGTAACAAATCAAATAACAACGAGAAAAACTTAACAAGTAACAACAAGTAGCAACTCTCAACAACGGGTCACCAACCACTGGCCACTGCGTTACCGCGCACCAAGTGGGATGGGTCCAAAGCAGGTGATACAGGGAAAAACAGTTAAGTACTCTCTTTGCCTCAAGTAATGATTTCCGAGTTCGGTCACCCAACCTGCCACTCCGTTACGGTGGTCAGGAAGGGGTCCAGGGCACACGACGGGGACGTATCGGAAATCACTTGGGGCGTGCCCCAACCTAACCTAACCTTTTTTTTTTTTTTTTTTTTTTTTTTTTTTTTTTTTCGTGGTGGAATGCGTTTAGGCACTTCGCTCACCCCCCACGGGGGCAGAGGGTGAGCTTCGTGTGGGACTCCTAGCCTCTGAGGGAGGCCAGACTACCCACTAAACCACCACGGTGTCCGTCGTCACCACATATCGACGATGGCGGGAACAACATCTTCCGCCATCGTCGTGTGGGTCGCCCGCCGCTGATCTGCGGCAGGCCCGTCTCTGGTGCGGCAGAAGAGGAGTCCTTCTGCCACCCGCCTAGGCAAGGCACACGCGACACAACGTGGCGCCTTCAACCTCGAGGCCTATGTAAGGGCAGCAGACGCCCCCGCGTCTACTGCCCGGCCCGGTTAGGGGGGGAGGAGTTGGTGGTACCGCCTCCTCCGAGCCCCGGTTCTCTTGCGGCGCTGTGGGAGGGAAAGGGGGTCACATTCCCTCTCCCTCTCCGCCGCCTCCTTCTGCGAGATAACCGTCTCGCAGAAGGTCTGAACCGCTGCCCACGCCTCATCGCCGCCGTCGACCATAGACAGAACTACGGCCGGCAGCGAGAGGTCCGTCCCCACTTCGGCGATGAGAGCACGGCGCTCCCCAGCCCACGCGGGGCACTCCTCTAGGGTGTGCTGCGCCGTGTCATCAACGCCGCCACAGTGGTGGCACCCACTGGTCGGCTCTCGTCCCACCCGGCACAGGTAGCTTCCGAAGCATCCATGCCCCGAAAGGACCTGCGCCATGCGGAACGTTACCGACCCCCGCGATCTGTCCATCCAGTCTCTGAGGACCGGACGGATCGCCTCGACGGTCCTGCTGCCGGCCGTGGGATTGGCCAGCCGCCGCTCCCACTCCCGGAGCATGAACCGTCTCACATGGAGCCTCCGCTCTCCCACCTCCGAAGGTGCCGGGAATTCACCCCGGCTCCGGGCCTCCTCGCGCCAATGATACACTGACGCGAGGACACCGGCCTCCAGCTCCCACGGAGGGGAGCCCGCCATAACGCAAGCCGCCTCGAATGAGATGGTGCGGTATCCTCTTATCGCCCCGGCGGCCATCACCCTCTGCGGACGTCGCAAGAGGGCGATGTTGTGTGCCGTCAGGGCTTCGACCCACACGGGGGCCCCGTATAGGGCCATCGACCGCACCACTCCCATGTACAGGAGGCGGCTGCTCGTCTGGGGTCCCCCTAGGTTCGGCATAACCTAACCTAACCTAACCTAACCTAACCTAACCTAACCTAACCTAACCTAACCTAACCTAACCTAACCTAACCTAACCTAACCTAACCTAACCTAACCTAACCTAACCTAACCTAACCTAACCTCAACCTCAACCTGGAAAGAGCCAGGGGCACGAGAATCGAGCGCACTACCCGCATTTTTAATACTAAAAAGGCCAACTGGGATACTTTCAAAACCAGCGTCAGCCGATCGCTCTCGGATATTGTGATAGGCGAAACAAGGCACAACAAAGAGCTTGACGCCTTAGTCGAAGCATATACGGGAGCGATCGAGGTGGCGTGTGGGGAGAGTATCCCGGTCAAAAAACCGGGGGGGTTGATCACGATGCCGTGGTGGTCCGAAAGGCTCGCAGAGCTACAGAGGCTCGTTAAGACCAAAAAGCGTCGAATCAGGAATGCAGCGCCGGTCCGAAGAGAGAGGGTGGTGGCGCGATACCTGGAACAAAAGGAGATTTATGAATCGGAAGTAAAAAAGGCACAGGTCGAGAGTTGGAAGGAATTCTGTGGAAAGCAGGACCGGGAGGGCATGTGGGAGGGTATTTATAGGGTTATCAGTAGGGCCACAGCAAGGGAGGAAGATATTCCGTTAACCGCCAATGGAACTTATCTGGACGCAAAGGGTTCAGCCGAACTTCTGGCCAAAACCTTCTACCCGAGAGATCGGGTAGAGGAAGACAACGTGGGGCATCAGGAGATACGCGAAAAATCAAAAGAGGTGGACAATGAGACGGGTCATCATGATGATGACCCACCCTTTACGATGAGCGAACTCCATGATGCCCTCCACAAATTTAACCCTAAGAAGGCTCCGGGGGCGGATGGCTTCACTGCCGATATCTGCACTCACGCCATCGGGGCCGACCCTGCACTCTTCCTGAAGCTGCTGAATCGGTGCCTTCTCCACGGCTACTTTCCTAAGATATGGAAGGAAGCCGTGGTGGTGGTGCTGAAGAAGCCAGGGAAGGACTCGTACACCGTCCCCAAGTCGTACAGACCTATTGGTCTATTGCCCGTCTTGGGGAAGGTGTACGAGAGGATGCTGGTGGCCCGTCTCAATTTCTATTTATTACCGACAATTAGCCCCCACCAGTACGGCTTTATGCCCCAGAAAAGCACCGAAGACGCCCTTTATGACCTTATGGGCCACATAAGGGCTAAACTCGATGAGAAGAGGGTGGTCCTTATGGTGTCCTTGGACATAGAGGGCGCCTTCGATAGCGCATGGTGGCCAGCTATTAAAGTACGGCTGGCGGAGGAGAAATGTCCGGTGAATTTGAGACGGGTTATCAGCAGCTACCTTAGCGACAGGGAGGTGAGGGTAAGGTATGCGGGCGAGGAGTGCAGACGCTCCACGGAGAAGGGCTGCGTCCAGGGTTCAATTGGCGGACCCTTGCTTTGGAACCTCCTATTGGACCCTCTGCTCCACCAATTGAGAGAAAGGGCGGTTCATGTGCAGGCTTTTGCGGACGATGTAGTGATGGTTTTCGATGGGGACAGCGGCCTGGAAATTGAGAGGCAGGCCAATGCCTCTCTCGAGCATGTGCGGGAGTGGGGCATCCGAAACAAGCTGAAATTCGCACCGCACAAAACTTGTGCGATGGTAATCACGCGGAGGCTAAAGTACGATGACCCACGCCTCAGCATGGGCGGGATAGGCATTGGACTGTCCAAGCAAATCAAAGTCCTGGGGCTCACCATCGACGAAAAACTCACTTTTAACACTCACGTCACTAATGTATGCAGGAAGGCGATCGGCATATACCACAAGCTCGCGCGGATGGCCCGGATCGGCTGGGGGTTGCACCCCGAGGTGATCCGGGCTATCTACACAGCAGTGGTGGAGCCAACGGTGCTGTACGCCGCCAGTAGTTGGTGCGCGGCGGTGGACAAGCTTGGTATCCGAAAGCAGCTGAACGTGGTGCAGCGCGGTTTCGCGCAAAAACTCTGTAAGAGCTACCGGACGGTCTCCCTGCACTCAGGGCTAATCTTGGCTGGACTACTCCCACTGGACCTCAGAGTTCGTGAGGTGGCCTCGTTGTACGAGGCCAAGAGAGGAGTGTTCCAGTCATGGTTGGGGGACAGGGAGATCGAACGAATGGCCCCAGCTGTTAAAGCACCTCACCCCGCGGAGCATATGAGCCTGGAGTTCACCAGTCTGGTAGACGAGGAACATTATAACCGTGTGGAGAATATCCAAACGCGCATTTTCACGGACGGGAGCAAGATTGAGGGCCGGGTCGGTGCCGCGTTATCCATTTGGCATAACGGGACCGAAACCAGGGCCCTCAAACTTGCTCTGTCGCCCCACTGCACCGTCTACCAGGCCGAACTCTTGGCTATATGCAAAGCGACCAGTGAGGTCCTTAAGCGAGGCGCGGCCACGTTTGGGGTCTTCAGTGATAGCAGAGCCGCACTCCTGACGGTAATTAACCGTCATGCCCTCCACCCTCTGGCAGTTGAAGCCAGACTTAACATCAAGCGGGGCTTGGTCCAGGGCAAGGAAATTTCCTTGTTCTGGATCAAGGCCCACGCAGGGTTGGAGGGCAATGAGCGGGCCGACCAGCTCGCTAAGGAGGCGGCTCTGGGGCTGAAGATTGCCCCCCACTACGATCTGTGCCCAGTCTCGTACGTCAAGCGTGGTCTGCGTCAGATCACGCTTCACGAATGGGGCGAAAGGTACAGAGCGGGTGTGACTGCTTCGGGCACCAAGCTCTTCCTACCATGCGCGGTAACAGCATACAGCATCGTTCGAAAGATCGAGATCGCCGGCATCACGACCCAGTTGCTAACAGGACACGGTGGGTTCTCCGCATACTTGGCTAGGTTCAAGTGTAAGGAGGACCCATCGTGTGCCTGCGAGCCTGGGGTACCAGAGACGGTCGCACACATTATCGTGGACTGCCCGATCCACGCGCGGGACAGACACAATTTTGAAAACAAAGTAGGTGTAGAAATGTTAAAAGAAAACCTATCGCTATTTATGACCAGAAAATATAGAGAGCATTTCCTAGACTACGCAAAGAAGTTAGTAAATATAGTGAATAATAGAAATAAGGTATAATATTAAATCTCGGGTCGATATTGTATATCAATATTTTACAGCAGATTTGAAACATAGAGGAAATTAGGAATATGCATAAAAATAAGTATAGAAAATAAGTATAAAATAAGAAAATAATTGTAAATTAATAGCAAGTAAGTTAATATTAAGAAAACATTTTGTAACTACATGTACTACAAAGTGTAATGAGTTCAGTGTCTAAATAAATAAAGAAAGCACCGAGCCAGAAATAGGCCCCAGCCCATCCCATAAGTATGAAAGGTACAGTTTGAAAGTACGAGAGGCATGATTGCGAGAACTTGTATGTTACTAGAGGATACGAATGAAAGCGTGACTAAAACTTGTTTAGATGATAAGAAATTAGTAAAATAACTAAAAGCCGCTTGAACCCTGAGTGGGTTAATTTTAAAACATAGGCAGACTAGTTGGCACGAAAGGATAAGTGATAGAATAGGCTTTCACGAAGTGCCCCGGCACAAGTGAGAGGTGCTAGAAAAAAAAAAAAAAAAAAAAAAAAAAAAAAAAAAAAAAAAAAAAAAAAAAAAAAAACCTAACCTAACCAGTCGCCCGTCACTCTCCGCGACGACCGGCAGCTTTTTTACCGAGCTCCGCACTAAAAAATTAAATTCAGTGGGTTTTCCTTGACGTATAGTAGTGAAAGTTACACCAAAAGTTGCGCCTTAACGTCCTCCATCTGTTCGCATATCGGGATTGAGCCGCACCAGTGCGGCCGAGACGTTATAACCGTTTTAAGGTAACTTTTTAGGTTACCAAACACGTGGTTAACCAGTTTTTGCCAAAATACTCAGTGACCAGTGATACGATCCACAAGTGAAAAGTGACCCCGGCTCCGGGCAGCAGAGCTGCACCTTCACCGTGCATTGGTTTTTCCGGGAAATCCCTAGTTTCCTTGGAAAAGCCAGAAAAACAACTACCACGTGCGCACGTGGTACCCGAACCTGCAGTCCGAGGAAGTTGAAATTTGGCAGGAAGGAAGACCGTACTGGACCCAACGTTTTTCTGGTAAAAGAAAAATTTTTTCTCCACTGGGAAAATTTACATAGTTAATAGAAACTTCAAACTTTGCACATCTGTAGCAGTGAATCTAGGAGACTTATCGAAAATCGGCAACTGCTATATTTTGCGCGCTAGCCTGTTCTACGTGTCTACAAGTTTTTGGATTTTTCGGACTTTTTTTGGAGCCACCATAATTAAAAAACCATTTTTTTAGATATTTCGGGAAAATTTCCCCGAAAATTTGGGTATTTTGATATTTTGTATTGAAGAATAGATAGAGCTTTGTTTTTGCCTAATTATAACATTTTTTGTGTATTTTTGTCATTATCCAGCTCGGAGTTAGCGATTTTTAACGATTTTTTCCAAATTAATTAAAAGGGGGTAGATTTTCTTTGTTTTTGACGACGGGGTGGGCTTTAGACAAGCCATCTACACCTGTTTAAGCCCAAACACGCCCCTTCTAGCGGCAAAAACAACGAAAATCGTAATTTCCAGCATTCTGCATAGGACCTGCACGAAGTTTGCTTTTAAATTATCTCCGGACTGGATGATCGTATCGTAAAAATTTTTTCTTTGCTGGGCGTGCTGGAGAGCAAAATTTAAGATTAGAGTGGTTTTTCGTGCATTGGAGCATTTTCTCCAGAATCCGTTTTTGGATATCTGGGAGGACAGAGGACGTCGTGCCAAGCCCAGATATCGATTTTGGGCTTTCTGCGACTATCCGTTCAGGAGTTACAGCCGGTCAAAGTTTGACCTTGAGCGCGTGCGGCCATCTTGTAATATTTCAAACACCCGTAGCTCCGTAACCGCAAGTCGTAGAGGGACCGGACTTCGACTGGGGACGTCAGCGAAGGGCCACCTATCCCGCACCACACTTTTCCGGAAAATCCGGGAAAATTTTTCCCGGAAAATTTTCAAAATTTTCTTTTCCAGTTTGGCATAGTAACGTCATAGAGGGGGTCGAGCCCACCAGGGAGAAACTTTTCTGGGTTCGCTGGGACATCTGGAACTCGAGATATACGTGCCCAAAGTTTGGCACATCCGCCATTTTGAAAAACTTTGGGGCCGTATATCTCCGGAACCGGTGGTCGTAGCGACCTCTGGTTTTCTCTGGGGGACTCGGCTTCTACTCTCGAACCGGTCTAGGGTGGTGGGGGGTAGACCCCACAAAACTTGGGGGGGTCACTTTTTGGGTCACCCCTTTTGACCCCAAAGTCATCTCAGGGGCTAGATCTTGCCGGGGCCTTTTCGGGGAGCCCTCGCTCGGTTGGATCGGATCAGTGGTTCTTGGGATATCGGGGTTTGCAATTTCGTGCAGGTTCATGCACGAAAACTTTGTAGCCCTGCTGTCTCCGAACCCTTGGTCCTAGGACCCCCGAGTTTGGGCTCGTTGTGGAGGGCTCGGTGAGCTCTACCTGCTCGACCTAGAGGGGGGACTCTATCTAGACCTTTCTGGTAGAGTCAACAGTAGAGTCGTCGTTTTTGGAGCTAGAGAGCTCAAATTTAGTTTATGCACATGTTTTAGCGGACTCTACCCACTGTTTGGGCGATTGAATGTTAGGTTAAGGATTTTCTTTGTGTTTTTATTTTGTTTATTTTTTATTCTTTAGATATATAACAAACTGACCCTGGAGGGCACTCTTTGAGTGTAAAATTTTCATTAATTGTTATTTTGTGTATTTTCTTGCATTTCCTCTGTTTGACTACCATAGTTGTAGACTAGACCTAAAGTCTAAAATTTATTATTTGTAAAATTATTTGAATTTGTGCCTTTGTGTCTGACTTTTTAGTGCGACCGGACAGCAAGCCGTACTTGTATACATACACTCACGCAACTCCACACACATAATACACACACGCACCAGGCTGCATACATTAACACTCAACAACAGCACACATACAACATAACACATCACAACACATAAACACAGCACACCCCAGGGACTCTGTTCGAATCGAACAGCCATTGCTTTATTAGACCAAGGGTCTGCACAGACCGGTATTTAGTATTCTAAGCCGGACTTATCTTAAGTTTTTAATCAAATCTTATTTTTATTGCATAATTTCGATTTGGGACATTGTATTATACTTCACTTTTTTACTATTTTATTTACTTTTAATTTTAACGCGCACCTCCACTGCTAAAAATGAAGCCAGAACGCACACCAACCCGAGGGCCAGAAACATCTGCCACTAGGGATCCCACATCTGTGGAAGACCGCACTTTTGTAGTGGAAATTAGCCCCGTGGGGCAAAAGCGCTCGCTGGTTAGAAGGAGCATAGATGAGTGCGAGCTCCGCGCAGGAGCGCAACAAGCTAAAGCACCATCTAACATATGTAGGGAAAAGAAGGTGAAAGACCTTGGGGCACGTGCCCCACTACCGACTCCAACAGCTCTGGAGCGCTACTCCACGGCGCAGGACTGTCTAGACCAAATAAAAAAGCAACTAAGCATATCCGGGAATATTAAGAGAGAGATAAAAATGGAAATTATGAGTAGGACAGAGCTGCTAGACAAAATAATAAAAGCATACGAAAAAGAAAGAAAAGCGGCAGTTAGAAGGCCGAGTGTTGGGCCAACAGAGGTCTCTGCCACTGTTGCCCCAACTCCTGCCAGAGATAACGGTGAGGAATTACTAAAACGAATAAAAGAGAATGAAAGATTGCTAAAAGAGAATGGAAGAATGATGATAGAGATGAAAGAAAGGATAGAGAGACAGGATGAAAGAGAGACAGAAAGAGAACGAAAGGGGGCAGTGACGTATGCGGGTGTAGCGGCAGGTCGGTCAGGTGTTCAACCCCCTGAGCGGGTGACGCTGCACTCCATAGCGGTCACGTCCAAGGACGAGGATGATACGGGAGAGCAACTGATGGAGAGACTGAGGAAAGTGGCAAATGAGGATAATGAATGGGTGACTGTGGAAAGAATAAGGAAGGCGAAGGATAGAAAGGTGATCATAGGATACAAGACAGAGGAAGAAAGGAAAAGGGCACGAAGGAGATTGGAAGAGAGGGAGAAGGGTCTTTCCATTGAGGAAATCAAGAACAAGGACCCACTTTTAATCCTGTTTGGGGTCCTACGGAGCCATAAGGACGACGACCTGTTAAAGGCCGTAAGGTCCAGAAATCATGATGTGTTCCGGGGCCTGGCCCCAGAACAAATCAGAATGGCTGTCCTCTACAGGAAGACTGCGAGGAACCCGCACACGTGTCACGTGGTGCTTAGGGTCTCCCCGGCGGTTTACCACCGTGCTCTGGGTATGGGGAGGCTGCACATCGACCTTCAGCCCATAAGGGTGGCTGATCAGTCGCCTCTTGTGCAGTGCTCCTCATGCCTAGGGTACGGTCACACAAGAAAGTTCTGCGCTGGTGACAACCAAATAAAATGTAGTCATTGTGGGGGGCTCCACATGAGAGCCCAGTGCCCCGACTACATGGCCGGCGCAGAACCGAACTGCGTGAACTGCCAGAGGGAGAGGCTGAGTAGCACGGGGCACAGTGTCTTCAGCTCCAAGTGCCCGGTGCGAATGAGGTGGGACACGATAGCGAGGACATCCACTCAGTACCAGTGCTGAAGGCGCCTCAGGAACCGCACCCCCATACAGAGTGCTGCAAGCAAACCTCCAGAAGAAGAAGCTGGCAACTGACGAGCTCATACTCGCAGCCTCGAGGCGGAAAGCCACCGTTGCTCTAATTCAAGAGCCCTATGTTGGAAATTCGGCGAAGATGAAGGCATACCAGGGCGTTAGGGTCTTCCAGAACACTGGGCAAGGAGGAGGGACTGTGAAGGCGGCTATTGCCGTCTTCGATCCAACTTTGGATGTTGTGCAGTACCCGCAACTCACCACTGACAACATCGTAGTGGTGGGGATCCGGACCAGTGCCTGGATGATCACGCTGGTGTCCTTCTACTTTGAACCGAAACCAGAACCTCTAGGGCCGTATTTAGAGCAACTTATAGAGGTGAGGCGAGCTCTAGGTTCCCGGCTTGTTCTTCTTGGGGGTGATGCTAACGCAAAGAGTACCTGGTGGGGACATTGGTTTGAGGACGACAGAGGCGAGTTACTGAGGGGTGTCCTCGCTGAACTTGACCTCCAGGTCCTGAATAGCGGGGATATTCCAACTTTCGACACTGTAAGGGGTGGAAAGAGGTATCGTAGCCACGTGGACATTACGGTCTGCACCGACAACATGGTCGACCTGGTCGACGCTTGGAAGGTGGACACGGGCCTCGCACCGAGTTCGGACCACAACGGCATATTGTTCAACCTCAACCTGGAAAGAGCCAGGGGCACGAGAATCGAGCGCACTACCCGCATTTTTAATACTAAAAAGGCCAACTGGGATACTTTCAAAACCAGCGTCAGCCGATCGCTCTCGGATATTGTGATAGGCGAAACAAGGCACAACAAAGAGCTTGACGCCTTAGTCGAAGCATATACGGGAGCGATCGAGGTGGCGTGTGGGGAGAGTATCCCGGTCAAAAAACCGGGGGGGTTGATCACGATGCCGTGGTGGTCCGAAAGGCTCGCAGAGCTACAGAGGCTCGTTAAGACCAAAAAGCGTCGAATCAGGAATGCAGCGCCGGTCCGAAGAGAGAGGGTGGTGGCGCGATACCTGGAACAAAAGGAGATTTATGAATCGGAAGTAAAAAAGGCACAGGTCGAGAGTTGGAAGGAATTCTGTGGAAAGCAGGACCGGGAGGGCATGTGGGAGGGTATTTATAGGGTTATCAGTAGGGCCACAGCAAGGGAGGAAGATATTCCGTTAACCGCCAATGGAACTTATCTGGACGCAAAGGGTTCAGCCGAACTTCTGGCCAAAACCTTCTACCCGAGAGATCGGGTAGAGGAAGACAACGTGGGGCATCAGGAGATACGCGAAAAATCAAAAGAGGTGGACAATGAGACGGGTCATCATGATGATGACCCACCCTTTACGATGAGCGAACTCCATGATGCCCTCCACAAATTTAACCCTAAGAAGGCTCCGGGGGCGGATGGCTTCACTGCCGATATCTGCACTCACGCCATCGGGGCCGACCCTGCACTCTTCCTGAAGCTGCTGAATCGGTGCCTTCTCCACGGCTACTTTCCTAAGATATGGAAGGAAGCCGTGGTGGTGGTGCTGAAGAAGCCAGGGAAGGACTCGTACACCGTCCCCAAGTCGTACAGACCTATTGGTCTATTGCCCGTCTTGGGGAAGGTGTACGAGAGGATGCTGGTGGCCCGTCTCAATTTCTATTTATTACCGACAATTAGCCCCCGCCAGTACGGCTTTATGCCCCAGAAAAGCACCGAAGACGCCCTTTATGACCTTATGGGCCACATAAGGGCTAAACTCGATGAGAAGAGGGTGGTCCTTATGGTGTCCTTGGACATAGAGGGCGCCTTCGATAGCGCATGGTGGCCAGCTATTAAAGTACGGCTGGCGGAGGAGAAATGTCCGGTGAATTTGAGACGGGTTATCAGCAGCTACCTTAGCGACAGGGAGGTGAGGGTAAGGTATGCGGGCGAGGAGTGCAGACGCTCCACGGAGAAGGGCTGCGTCCAGGGTTCAATTGGCGGACCCTTGCTTTGGAACCTCCTATTGGACCCTCTGCTCCACCAATTGAGAGAAAGGGCGGTTCATGTGCAGGCTTTTGCGGACGATGTAGTGATGGTTTTCGATGGGGACAGCGGCCTGGAAATTGAGAGGCAGGCCAATGCCTCTCTCGAGCATGTGCGGGAGTGGGGCATCCGAAACAAGCTGAAATTCGCACCGCACAAAACTTGTGCGATGGTAATCACGCGGAGGCTAAAGTACGATGACCCACGCCTCAGCATGGGCGGGATAGGCATTGGACTGTCCAAGCAAATCAAAGTCCTGGGGCTCACCATCGACGAAAAACTCACTTTTAACACTCACGTCACTAATGTATGCAGGAAGGCGATCGGCATATACCACAAGCTCGCGCGGATGGCCCGGATCGGCTGGGGGTTGCACCCCGAGGTGATCCGGGCTATCTACACAGCAGTGGTGGAGCCAACGGTGCTGTACGCCGCCAGTAGTTGGTGCGCGGCGGTGGACAAGCTTGGTATCCGAAAGCAGCTGAACGTGGTGCAGCGCGGTTTCGCGCAAAAACTCTGTAAGAGCTACCGGACGGTCTCCCTGCACTCAGGGCTAATCTTGGCTGGACTACTCCCACTGGACCTCAGAGTTCGTGAGGTGGCCTCGTTGTACGAGGCCAAGAGAGGAGTGTTCCAGTCATGGTTGGGGGACAGGGAGATCGAACGAATGGCCCCAGCTGTTAAAGCACCTCACCCCGCGGAGCATATGAGCCTGGAGTTCACCAGTCTGGTAGACGAGGAACATTATAACCGTGTGGAGAATATCCAAACGCGCATTTTCACGGACGGGAGCAAGATTGAGGGCCGGGTCGGTGCCGCGTTATCCATTTGGCATAACGGGACCGAAACCAGGGCCCTCAAACTTGCTCTGTCGCCCCACTGCACCGTCTACCAGGCCGAACTCTTGGCTATATGCAAAGCGACCAGTGAGGTCCTTAAGCGAGGCGCGGCCACGTTTGGGGTCTTCAGTGATAGCAGAGCCGCACTCCTGACGGTAATTAACCGTCATGCCCTCCACCCTCTGGCAGTTGAAGCCAGACTTAACATCAAGCGGGGCTTGGTCCAGGGCAAGGAAATTTCCTTGTTCTGGATCAAGGCCCACGCAGGGTTGGAGGGCAATGAGCGGGCCGACCAGCTCGCTAAGGAGGCGGCTCTGGGGCTGAAGATTGCCCCCCACTACGATCTGTGCCCAGTCTCGTACGTCAAGCGTGGTCTGCGTCAGATCACGCTTCACGAATGGGGCGAAAGGTACAGAGCGGGTGTGACTGCTTCGGGCACCAAGCTCTTCCTACCATGCGCGGTAACAGCATACAGCATCGTTCGAAAGATCGAGATCGCCGGCATCACGACCCAGTTGCTAACAGGACACGGTGGGTTCTCCGCATACTTGGCTAGGTTCAAGTGTAAGGAGGACCCATCGTGTGCCTGCGAGCCTGGGGTACCAGAGACGGTCGCACACATTATCGTGGACTGCCCGATCCACGCGCGGGACAGACACAATTTTGAAAACAAAGTAGGTGTAGAAATGTTAAAAGAAAACCTATCGCTATTTATGACCAGAAAATATAGAGAGCATTTCCTAGACTACGCAAAGAAGTTAGTAAATATAGTGAATAATAGAAATAAGGTATAATATTAAATCTCGGGTCGATATTGTATATCAATATTTTACAGCAGATTTGAAACATAGAGGAAATTAGGAATATGCATAAAAATAAGTATAGAAAATAAGTATAAAATAAGAAAATAATTGTAAATTAATAGCAAGTAAGTTAATATTAAGAAAACATTTTGTAACTACATGTACTACAAAGTGTAATGAGTTCAGTGTCTAAATAAATAAAGAAAGCACCGAGCCAGAAATAGGCCCCAGCCCATCCCATAAGTATGAAAGGTACAGTTTGAAAGTACGAGAGGCATGATTGCGAGAACTTGTATGTTACTAGAGGATACGAATGAAAGCGTGACTAAAACTTGTTTAGATGATAAGAAATTAGTAAAATAACTAAAAGCCGCTTGAACCCTGAGTGGGTTAATTTTAAAACATAGGCAGACTAGTTGGCACGAAAGGATAAGTGATAGAATAGGCTTTCACGAAGTGCCCCGGCACAAGTGAGAGGTGCTAGAAAAAAAAAAAAAAAAAAAAAAAAAAAAAAAAAAAAAAAAAAAAAAAAAAAAAAAAAAAAACCTAACCTAACCTAACCTAACCAAGAAGGCTAGGAACCCTCACGTGTGTCACCTGGTTCTGTCGGTCTCTCCAAAATTATGGAAGAGGTCGATAGAGCTGGGTGCACTGCACGTGGATCTGCAGCGGGTCAGAGTGATGGACCAATCTCCTCTTGTGCAGTGCTCCAGATGTTTGGCATACGGCCACGTCAGGAAATACTGTACGGAGGAAGCGGACACGTGCAGTCACTGTGGGGGCCCACACCTTAAGTCAAAATGTGAGCAGTGGTTAATTAACACTATACCCACATGCAGGAATTGCGTAAAGGCCAAGATGGCAAGAACGGAACACAATGCCTTCAGTGATGACTGTCCCATCCGTAGGCGCTGGGAGGCCATAGCCCGGTCCACAGTGGCGTATTGCTAAGGTGGATACGGGGGCCGGGGCATACCATGTATTTCAGGCGAATTGTATGAAGAAGAAGCTGGCCATGAACGAACTCATGATAGAAGCCACAAAGCGGAAAATAACCGCCGCCCTAGTCCAGGAACCATATGTCGGGAAAGGTCGAAATATTCGGAATTACCAAGGTGTGAGGCTCTTCTACAACGATGCGCCTGGGGAGGGTACCATCAAGGCGGCAATTGCGGTGTACGACAACAGCATTGACGTCATACAATACCCTAGACTCACCACGGACAATGTCGTCGTGGTGGGGCTCTCTACCACGGCGTGGAGGGTCTCGCTGGTCTCCTACTATTGCGAGCCGGATCTGCCTTTGGAACCCTACATCCAACAACTTAAGACCATAGCGGAGACACCTGGGCTGGGAACGATAGTAATGGGGGGTGATGCAAACGCCTGGAATACGTGGTGGGGCAGCGTGAAGGTGGATGACCGAGGAGACATGCTCATGGGCCTGATGAACGAGCTGGGTCTTCACTTGCTGAACGTTGGCGACACCCCGACTTTCGATACAATCAGAGGCGGACAGCCATTCCGAAGTCACGTGGATGTCACTTTCTGCTCGGGAAATATCTTGCCCCTCGTGGAAAATTGGAAGGTGGAAAAGCGCCTGATAAGCTCGGACCATCACGGAATTAGTTTCAAAATAAGGCTCAAAAAAGCTGGTGGAACCGACATTAGGCGAACAACTAGGTTGTATAACACCAGAAAAGCAAACTGGGAGCTGTTCAACACCAAGCTGACCCAACTTAAAGTGGAAAACCATCTAACAGCATCAGAAGCCGAAAAGATCGAGCATAGAAGCGAACTAGAGAATGCAATAAACGGCTTCACAAAAATTATTACCGAGGCTTGCAATGCTTCTATGCCAAACAAGAGCATCGACCAAAAACTTAGGGTTCCGTGGTGGTCTGAGGAGTTAGCAAAACTCAAAAGGGAGGTGTTCACCAGGAGGAACCGTATAAGGTGTGCGGCACCGGTCCGCAGGGCGAAAGTCGTGGGTGATTACCTAGAGTGGAAGGAAAAGTATGAGACGGAGGTAAAAAGGGCTCAGATCAGTAGTTGGAAGGAGTTTTGTAATAAACAGGATAGGGAGGGAATGTGGGAGGGGATCTATAGAGTCATTGGCAGGACCGCGAAGAGAGTTGAAGACGTACCTCTGGAACTGAATGGCGTGGCATTGGATGCGGAGCAATCGGTTAAACTGCTGGCTGACGTCTTCTACCCGGAAGATCGAGAGGAGGACGACACGGAAGAACACACTCATGTAAGAGAGAGCGCAAGGAGAGTGACCGAGGGGCCCTGCGGTATACCGCGGGACCCACCGTTCTATCTTTGCGAACTCGAGATGGCCATAAAGTCGTTTAACCCGAAGAAGGCTCCAGGCGCAGACGGATTTACTGCTGATATTTGTAGCCACGCCATCAGAAACGAACCAATGCTGTTCCTTGTCTTGGCAAACAAATGCCTCAAACTACACCATTTCCCAGTAGCATGGAAGGAGGCAACTGTCATTGCACTCAGGAAGCCGAAAAAGGAAAGCTATGTTCTTCCAAAATCATATAGGCCTATCGGACTCCTCCCGGTACTGGGAAAAATGCTGGAGAAGATGGTCATGGCAAGGCTGAGGCACCATCTTCATCCACGCATTAGTATACACCAGTACGGATTTATGCCCCAACGGAGCTGCGAAGACGCCCTCTATACCCTAATCCAGCACATACGGATGAAACTGGACGAACGAAAAATAATTACGCTTGTGTCCCTGGACATAGAGGGCGCCTTTGACAGCGCTTGGTGGCCTGCCATTAAGATGCGACTTGTTGAAGAGGAGTGTCCCGAGGGTCTCAGAAGAATCCTAAACAGCTACCTTGAGGACAGACACGTTAGAGTAAGATATGCCGGCAAGGAACATAGTAAAAGAACAAGAAAGGGGTGCGTCCAGGGCTCTATCGGCGGGCCGATTCTGTGGAATCTCCTTCTGGATCCATTGCTCAGGAGTCTGGAGAGTAGGGGCGATTACGTGCAAGCCTTCGCCGATGATGTTGTTCTACTTTTCTGTGGTGATACGGCTGCTGAAATCGAGAGAAGAGCCAATGCTGCTCTCGACCATGTTCGGGCGTGGGGTGCCCGAAATAAGCTCAAATTTGCGCCGCATAAAACGAGTGCTATGCTTTTAACGCGCAAACTCAATTACGACACCCCTCGCCTGAGCATGGGGGGGATAAATATTAAAATGGTGACAGCGGTCTAACGTTTAATTCCCACATCGAAAAAGTATGTAAAAAAGTCACGAACATACACAAACAGTTAATCGGGGCTGCGAAGGCAAGTTGGGGGCTCCACCCGGAGATAATTCACACAATATACACGGCGACGGTGGAACCTATAGTTCTGTACGGGGCCAGTGCATGGGCACCCGCGGTCGAAAAGCTCGGGGTAAAAAAGCGACTGAACTTCATTCAGCGCAGCTTCGCCCAAAAAATTTGTAGGTCATACCGAACGGTCTCCCTCCACTCAGCACTGCTCTTGGCGGGGATTCTCCCTCTTGACCTTCGCGTTCGCGAAGCAGCGTCGCTATATGAGGCCAGGAGGGGGGATCCTCTCCCGGACTTGGGCGGGCGGGAGGCCGAGCGCATGACATCGGCCATAGAAAACCCACACCCTGCGGAACAAATGCGCTTGGAGTTCCATAGCCTGGAGACCAGTGAGCAGGTGGACGCGACACGGAATACCTCGGTACAAATTTACACGGATGGCAGCAAGATTGGGGGCAGGGTGGGGGCCGCGTTATCCATATGGAATGACGGGGCCGAAACCCGCGCCCGCAAACTTTGTCTGTCATCATACTGTACGGTCTACCAGGCGGAACTCCTGGCCATTTGCGAAGCAACACGGGAGATAAAAAGGCACAAGGCGGACACTTTTGGAATATACAGCGATTCGACCGCGGCACTCCAGACGGTCGCGAATCCCGGTTGTCTCCATCCCCTAGCAGTTGAAACGCGAAACAATTTAAGAACGATTGCAAACCAGAATAAATCTGTGCATTTATTCTGGATAAAAGCACACGCAGGGTTGGAGGGGAACGAGAGGGCCGACCAGCTGGCAAAAGAGGCAGCTTTGGGATTGAGGCGTGCACCGGATTACGACCGCTGTCCGGTTTCTTTTATCAAGCGAACAATCCGCTCGGACTCGCTTGAGGAATGGAACCGGAGGTACGTTTCCGGAGGGACTGCCTCAATAACAAAGCTCTTCTTCCCAAGTGCGCTGGACGCGTACAGAATTGTAAAGAAAATCGGCGCCGACTTTTACCAGACACAACTGCTGACGGGGCACGGTGGGTTCTCAGAGTACTTGATGCGTTTCAAGTGCAGGGACAGCCCATCGTGCGCATGTGACCCGGAAGTGGAGGAAACGGTTCCCCACTTAATAATTGAGTGCCCTATTCACAGTAGGCTTAGATTTGATGCTGAGCAAACATTAAATATGAACATAAGCAGAGACACTATTAGCACGATCATGGCCAGCAAAGAAAGAAAGATTTTTATAGATTACTGTGTCCAAATTGTTAAAATAGTAATAAATAGAAATAGAGTAGACTAAGCGTATGATGGCAGAATAACTTGAAGTTATTACTGTACACCATAATAAATAAAGTAGAAATAATTATCATGTTAGTTGGAACAGTAAGATATATTTTAAAAATAAAAGAATTGTTATGTTTTTTGGTAGAATATAAGTACTAATATTATAAGTATAAGTATAAGAAAATTGTAGAAGTAGATTTTAAATAAAAGTGCGTTGTTGCCCCCTATCCCATATAAAATGGAAAATAATAAAGATAAGTTATAGCTAGCAGGAATAGCAGGCAATCCCACCTGTAGTCGTGTGAAAGAGAATGCTTGAAAGAAAGAAAAAGTATGCAGAATGGAAGTGCGAAAAGCAAAAAAGCGAGAACTAGTATGAAAGTGTAATGTAGCTAAGAACTCCAAAATATTTATACATTGGAGGAGCTAGGAAAAAAAAAAAAAAAAAAAAAAAAAAAAAAAAAAAAAAAAACCTAACCTAACCTAACCTAACCGAAAGGGCGGTTCATGTGCAGGCTTTTGCGGACGATGTAGTGATGGTTTTCGATGGGGACAGCGGCTTGGAAATTGAGGGGCAGGCCAATGCCTCTCTCGAGCATGTGCGGGAGTGGGGCATCCGAAACAAGCTGAAATTCGCACCGCACAAAACTTGTGCGATGGTAATCACGCGGAGGCTAAAGTACGATGACCCACGCCTCAGCATGGGCGGGATAGGCATTGGACTGTCCAAACAAATCAAAGTCCTGGGGCTCACCATCGACGAAAAACTCACTTTTAACACTCACGTCACTAATGTATGCAGGAAGGCGATCGGCATATACCACAAGCTCGCGCGGATGGCCCGGATCGGCTGGGGGTTGCACCCCGAGGTGATCCGGGCTATCTACACAGCTGTGGTGGAGCCAACGGTGCTGTATGCCGCCAGTAGTTGGTGCGCGGCGGTGGACAAGCTTGGTATCCGAAAGCAGCTGAACGTGGTGCAGCGCGGTTTCGCGCAAAAACTCTGTAAGAGCTACCGGACGGTCTCCCTGCACTCAGGGCTAATCTTGCCTGGACTACTCCCTCTGGACCTCAGAGTTCGCGAGGTGGCCTCGTTGTACGAGGCCAAGAGAGGAGTGTTCCAGTCATGGTTGGGGGACAGGGAGATCGAACGAATGGCCCCAGCTGTTAAAGCACCTCACCCCGCGGAGCATATGAGCCTGGAGTTCACCAGTCTGGTAGACGAGGAACATTACAACCGTGTCGATAATATCGAAACGCGCATTTTCACGGACGGGAGCAAGATTGAGGGCCGGGTCGGTGCCGCGTTATCCATTTGGCATAACGGGACCGAAACCAGGGCCCTCAAACTTGCTCTGTCGCCCCACTGCACCGTCTACCAGGCCGAACTCTTGGCTATATGCAAAGCGACCAGTGAGGTCCTTAAGCGAGGCGCGGCCACGTTTGGGGTCTTCAGTGATAGCAGAGCCGCACTCCTGACGGTAATTAACCGTCATGCCCTCCACCCTCTGGCAGTTGAAGCTAGACTTAACATCAAGCGGGGCTTGGTCCAGGGCAAGGAAATTTCCTTGTTCTGGATCAAGGCCCACGCAGGGTTGGAGGGCAATGAGCGGGCCGATCAGCTCGCCAAGGAGGCGGCTCTGAGGCTGAAGATTGCCCCCCACTACGATCTTTGCCCAGTCTCATTCGTTAAGCGTGGTCTACGTCAGATCACGCTTCACGAATGGGGCGAAAGGTACAGAGCGGGTGTGACTGCTTCGGGCACCAAGCTCTTCCTACCATGCGCGGTAACAGCCTACAGCATCGTTCGAAAGATCGAGATCGCCGGCATCACGACCCAGTTGCTAACAGGACACGGTGGGTTCTCCGAATACTTGGCTAGGTTCAAGTGTAAGGAGGACCCATCGTGTGCCTGCGAGCCTGGGGTACCAGAGACGGTCGCACACATTATCGTGGACTGCCCGATCCACGCGCGGGACAGGCACAACTTAGAGTGTAATTTGGACGTAAGAATAAAAAGGGAAAACTTACCGTTGCTAATGACTAATAAATATAGGGAACTTTTCCTAGCATATGCAAAGAAAATAATAAACACTGTTAATAATAGAAATAAGAGTTGAACTAAATCTGTAGCAGATATCATTGGATATCTGGGAGTAGATTTCACTACAGAATAGAAATTAAGGAAAATGTTAAATAAGTATAGCAACATAATGTAGTCTAGTGAGTAAGTAACATGTAAATTAAGTTAAGTAGAAAATAAGCATATATATTGTAAAAAGAAATAAATAGAAGCACAATATGAGAAAATCCCCTACCTATCCCACAAGAATGAAAGGCATGGTATGAAAGTACGAGAGGCAAATATGCGAGAACTGGTATGGTAATAGAGAACAGGAATGAAAGCGAGAACATTGTTAACATTAGATAGAAATAATTAGTTAAAATATGTAAAGTCCAATAAACCCTGAGTGGGTTTTCTTTTAGAATATAGGCAGCCTAGTTAGCCAGTAATTATTAAAAAGCAGGAGAATAGGCTTTCACGAAGTGCCCCGGCACAAGTGAGAGGTGCTAGAAAAAAAAAAAAAAAAAAAAAAAAAAAAAAAAAAAAAAAAAAACCTAACCTAACCTAACCTAACCTAACCTAACCTAACCTAACCTAACCTAACCAGTCGTGCACTACTCTCTGCGACGACTGGATCGTTTTCTTAAGTGTTCTGCCTTTAAAAATCGATTTTAGTGGGTTTTTCTAATCGGATCTACAAGTGCCGTATATCAAAAGGTGCGCCTCAGTTGCCCCTATTCGTGCATCAATCGGGATCGAGCCGCACGACCGTGCCTGAGCTGCCAAAACAGTTCTAAGTGACTTTTGGAGGTTACTTCGACCAGTTTTTAGTGAATAAAACAGTGAATCTTCATCAGAACTTCAAATAAAAAAAGTACCCAGCAGCGGGCAGCAGAGCTTCACCCTCCTCGTACTTCAGTTTTTCCGAGAGAGTCCCGGTCTCCCCGGAAAACGCAGAAAAACAACTACCACGTGGGCACGTGGTGCCTCTTCCCGTGGTCCGAGGGAGCTGAATTTTTGCAGGGAAAAGGACCCCTTAATGAGCATCAAAAAACCGGTATTGGAAAAATTTTTGAACCTTTAGAAAATATTTTATTTACTTTTGAAGTTGCCAACTTCTGACACCTATAGCAGTGGATCCAGCACAGTTAGCAAGATTCCGCAACTGCTATCTTTTGCGCGCTCGTTAGTTCTCAGTGCTTGCGAGTTTCTAGATTTTTTGGACGTAAATTGAACTCGCCAGATTGAAAAAACCGACTTTTTCAGTTTTTCGTGCATATTTGCACGAAAAACTGTGATTCCTATATTGTGTTATTTATAGATGATAGTATGTATTTCTCACTAATTATATGATTTTTTGTATATTTTTAACCCCATCCAGCTCGGAGATAGCGAATTTTTAACGTTTTTTCCAAATTAATTGAAAAGGGGTAGTTTTTCTTCATTTTTGGTGGCGGGGTTAGGTTTAGACAAGCCATCTACACTTGTTTAAGCCCAAACAAGCCCTTTCTACCGTTTAAAATAAAGAAAAACGTAATTTCCAGCATTCCGCACGAGACCTGCACGAAGTTTACTATTTAGTTTTCTCCGGACTGGACCGTTGTATCGCAAAAATTTTTTCTTTGCCGGACGTGCCAGAGAGTGAATTTTAAGATTATTGCCTTTTTGAACGTATCTGAGCATTTTCCCTAGAATCCGTTTTTGGACATCTGGGTGGATAGAAGACGTCGTGCCTAGCCCAGGAATCGATTTTGGGCTCTCTACGACCAACCGTCTAGGAGCTACAGCGGGTCAAAGTTTGAACTTGAGCGCACGCGGCCATCTTGTAAAAGTTTAAACACCCGTAGCTCCGGAACCGGAGGTCGTGGAGAGACTGGATTTCGACTGGGGACGTCAACGAAGGGCCATCTGTCCCGCACCACACTTTTCAGGAAAATCCGGGAAAAGTTTTCCCGGAAAATTTTCAAAATTTCTTTTTGGCATTCTAGAGTGATAGAGGGCGTCGAGCCAATCCGTTAGAAACTTTTCTGGGTTTGCTGGGACTTCTGGAACCCGAAATATACGTGCCCAAAGTTTGGCACAGTCGCCATTTTGAAAAACTTTAGGGCCGTATATCTCGAGAACCGGTGGTCGTAGCGGCCTCTGGTTTTCGCTGGGAGACTCGGCTTCCTCCACCAAATCCGTACAGTGTGGTGGGGGGTAGACCCCACAAACTTGGGGGGGTCACTTTTGGAGTCACCCCTTTTGACCCCAAAGTAGTTGTGTCGGGGGATAGACCTTGCCGGGACCCCGTTCGGTTGGATCGGATCGGTAGTTCGTGGGATATCGGGGGCTACAGAGTGTTTACAGCTGATCAAAATTCACTAAATTAAAACTCTAGTTTCTGACCTTAATACTTGACCGATTTTGTTCAAACTTTGCCCGTTTCATGCTAACAGGTGTGACGGTACAGCGCCTAGCCAAAGCTGAGTAATTTTCGTGTTTCTTATATTCGACATGAAACTATGCCGAAGGTGCCAGCCCCCGCCCATTGGCGGGAGATATTAGTGCCCCTCCGACCGCACTGATATTGTGAAATTCATCCAGAGACAGTAATTTCTCCACTGGCTTTAGCCTTTCAATAAATACCGAGAATGTAACAACGAACGAATACGCTGATGTCAGTTACTTGTTTCATTTATTTTCAATCGTACGTATAAATTCGGTTTACAAGTTACTATACTTCACTGACCGGTTCCCGTACCGCAGGAGTTGTAATTCCTGATCTTCCATCTAACATATCTGGTTGCACCGACCTCTGTGCTTGAGGGAGCTGCACTTCGACGCTAGGTCCCCGTGGGAATCGAACCTCACCCGGCCATAGTTATCCCAGACGGTTGTAATGACATTATACGACTGCAGGTTGCGGTCTCGGTACGATAACTTGTTCCTAATCTATAAGCACGATGTTCCTCATACGCCATCATCATGTAAAGCCGCCATCGTATCACAGATTACAGGGGAGATGAGCATCTACGACAGGAGGCTATCCTATTAAAGGTATCCTCGGTCTCTGCTATGACAAGTCTCTGGTCTGCCGCCTGACACATTACATGTGACGCTCTCACAGCCATCCCGTTTACGGTACCACGTAACATACATCAACGGACACGCGACTCAACATATCAAGAGATTTATTATTAACCTACTCATATAAATTACTCAGCCCGGGATAGGAATACACATACAATATATAAATAGCACAAAACTATGTGGCACAAAGTATAACAGTAATAATAGATAGTATGAAATCAACTCACCACGTCTGTAGTCTTAATAATGTCACACTTGTAACTTACTCAAGTCTTCCGCGCCTAACTCCCGTATTCCACACCAACTCGTCAACCGCCTTGATCTCCTGTCCCAACCCGAATCTCTCGATCCCGTGCTATCGCGAGTCAACCCCACTATCCTTTTTAGTTCACATCCCCTTTTTTTACCAAGTCGATCGTTTTTATGCGCGCTTGTCGTTCCGAGTGGCGCTCTCATCATAAATAACCCCGAATTCCTCGCACTTAGGGACATTGTTCAATAGGTTTGACCCATAGGCCATTATTTGTAGTGTTTTATGATTTGCACATGTCTGGCTTTACATTTGTATAGCAAAACCATGTCCTTTTCTTGCAAAGTTTAAGTGTCTATCTCATTTGGGGAATTTTTAACAAGGTGCCAGAGCCAGACGGTTATTAAGTGGACGACTGCTCATAAATACCGAATTACTAATGCATTGCAGGTGTACCTATTTCAGTTTATTAATTCCTTATTGTTAAGTAACCAGTGTACTATCACATATTCCCCCCTGAAATTCAGACTCGAAGATATTGATGATAGCATCGAGTATGAGATTTCACTCATACCCCAGAATCAGGTATAGTACACCCAGATACATCTTAAATTAACTCCAGAAACCAATCACTCAGTTACACAAAGAATCGTACCGAGTGGGAATCGAACACACAATCCACGATATTTGAAGATATTGATGGTAGCATCGAGTATGAGATTTCACCCATACCCCAGAATCAGGTACACTCAGACACATCTTAAATAAACTTCAGCAACTAATCAATCACACAAAGAATCGCACCGAGTGAGAATCGAACCCGCAGCTCGTGATTCAGAATCACTGTTGCAGCACAAAGCTGCAATTCGGATTATTATAGTATCAGTCATATTATAATAATTACCATTAGGAATCATATTTGATATCCCAAGCTAACATCTCACAGGTCATCATAATACCGTAGTAGATAACTAGTAAGGTTTTCTAATAAGAATCTTATTTGATAATTCCAGCTGCCACGTCTTAGGTACTGTAGTAACTAATAAGATATACTAATAAGAATCTTATTTGATATTTCAACCATGTCAATATTCATATCTTAGTGTAGCTAATAAGAGATTCTAGGCAGAAGCTTAAACCATAAATTTCTACAGGTATTCGTTCGCTCATTACTTAATGAGTTGTACATTTTAACCAAAAGAGGAAATCAGTCCGCTTAACCTCTCATATACTCTTATTTTCCCAAAAGATTCTGAAGATATAGATAACACATCAGATGACAGATTTCGTTCCGTTACATCTCGACCCCCTGAATGTTGACGCAGGTACAAATCTTTCCCAATTTTGTCCGGAGTAAAGATTCACCCTAACCTATAACCAATATATTGTCATTGAATATTATCCCAATTTAAAGTCTTCCCTATAATTAGAAAATGTTGAATCCTCCCTTACATAATCGATTCCAGTTATAATCCAATTCCTGCACATTTTTGTTTTATGTAGTGTGTAATTTAACCCAACATCAAAATAGTTACCACTCGACCCCACCGCCAAGTTTGTTAATGAACTTGATCTCAACACGACACAATATCCAAGTCAGAATTTGACTCAACACTGAAGGCAGTGGGTTGTGAGGCCACTGAACGATAAGCGAACCGGATAAGAGATGAGGCAAGAGACGCAATCTTATGGTATCTATGCGATCTAATATCTCCACCCTCGCGTAAAAGCCAAATTCCTTAAAGACTATTAGACAATAATGTATGTTTACGACTTCACCCCACTTGAAATAGAATCGACAAGCAAGTACTCTGATATGGGCGTATGTATAGTGTGCTTAGATCTTGGCCTTGTGGACCGAATTGTATAGTTGATGAATTATGAAGGTACCTTAACGGTATGCCTAGACTTTTGATTTCTCAATATCAAAATATGTCTTTTAACCTAACCCCTGGCAATCCTTCATAATCCAACATGTGGTGCGTACAGGGAATCAAACCATAACACGACCTCTCAAACACTCCCCGCCTTTAAAATAATGCTGATTGGGATGACCCTCCATTCTGAATTTAATGACTACATCCAGCTCCACTTCAGCCTTCCACATCTATTTTAAATCCCAATCATACCTAGTCGACAACCCTTTTGCACTATCAGAGTCCGCTTTCGCGACTTTTCTCGCTGCCAACCGATCAGCATTATCATGTAACAACATAGAGGTGATTATGTTTTATTTCATTTTACATATCCTACTCTTTCTTGTACTCCCTTTTATCTAATTTATGTAGATGTTAATTCTTTTTCCTTATGTATATAAATATGTACACATATAGATATAAATACATATACATATATATTTTCTAACATTCAATTGCGGCCCATCACAAACACCATTTTGACTTCCATGGCATTACATTGTTTGTGATACTCCTTATTTATAAAATGCAATTCCCCCCTCATAATCAGATGCTGACATACGTCGTACATACTCAAGTCTACTAGCCATTACACATTAATTGATAACTAATCGTCTAAAACGGATGGTTTTATCTCGTGAATTCATTACATATTTGAATTGGACCCAACCACAACTCAATCCCAATAAACAGTAAATTTTATACAATAGTCACTACTCAACAGACACGATGCTTCTCTAAATAAATGATAATAAAATGACTTTTCCCGACTGACTGACCGACTGATTCATCAATGCAAAGCCCAAACCGCCGAACCCACAAACTTGAAATTTCGACAGCAGATGTATCCCTTATTGAAAGCATCCACCAAGACAGGATTCCTTGAAACTCTGCCACCAAAGGGCAGAATAAGGGACGGAAGCTTGCACAAAAATCCGTCACTTCCAAAGCTAGACGTATCAAATCTCATAAATTTGTGTCCTTTTAAAAACAAAGGAACAAAATTTAACTACTAACAGGGCAGAACGTGCGATAAACGCCTGCATGGAAAGTTCGTCATTCAGGTCACCATACATACATAGATAATACGAAACCTTCCCGGGCGAAGCCGGTACGGGTCAGCTAGTAAGTGATAATTCCTTTCTTAACTATTATAGCTGTAGGTAAAAATAAACCTTCTGTCCATATACTGAGGGTTGACGACGGCGTCACTTGACTTTGACTTACTAAATTAGTCCTCTTAGGGTGTCAAACAGTCAGCTTATAATTGCATGTTAGATTTTGCTAAATAGATTATGATTTAATTCTAAACACAGGTGCCTACTTAGCTCCACAATACGCTTTCTTCCATCGATGTAACGAAGCTTTGTTCATAGGTACAAATACCTCAACATAATAATATAGGGTTTAAATACCTCAACATATCTGATTTACGTGCTTATACCAGATATCGGGTGATTTGGTCACCGACTAGTTGTCTCTAGTGTAAAGTTTCCCGCGGCCACGATGTTCGGCTACTCTGTTGCTCTGCAAGTCGAAGCACGCTGCGCTCTCTCGATACTGCCCAACGCTGGATTTTCATATTCACGAAGCGATGAGTCTTCCAACAGCCCTCGACGTCACGTCAGCAAACTCGAAGTCCGGTATCACTGGAATGTTATAGCACACGAGCAGAGAATCTGTTGCAAGAGAATCCAGTCATCGAACCACTATCTCGTTAATCCATGTATACTTATGTAATGTATTTTCAACCCATTAACTCTTGATAACTGATGTTACTAACAGCTAGCCACCATAGTCTTAATAGTAGCCAATTACTTTTAACATGATTTTATTGTTATTTTTCGGTTTCGAACCAACAATAGCCGCCAGATGGTGAGACAATGGCTGGACCCTTTTTTATGGGATCTTTTGTTAACACTGTCTCCATTCAGCTTTAAACTACCATCTACTCAAGAATCCTTTACTATCTATTTTAAATGTTTTATATGCTCACGCCAGTTCATGCCAGAAAGGGTGGGCAGAAATGAATCTGTATTTTCCTTGTAAGTAAGAGGAGAGCCTTTCTTGAACGTTATCTTTGGTCTTGTCTCGGAGAATCGAACAACTTAATTTCCGATCTGGGAATCGAACCCTTGAATAGTTGAAGCACTGCTGTCCCACCAGGACAAACCTTTTGTTTACAACACCTGAATATTTTGCCGTATTCTGAAACTTCGGGATTCGAACCCGCTATTAGTCTTGTTTCAGGATAAGACATTCAGCGAACTTTCTACATGAGAAAATTCTTAAATTGAGCTGTGTCGCTAAAACTGTGTCACAAGCGTACAATGCTATAAATCAATAAAAAAACCTTCAACTCAAAATGATCTACTATTATAGTAAATCCAAGAGCCATTCATTCAATGTTATATGCAATACAAACAACGTCAATCTGGGACTCGAACCCAGTACTTTATTATTTGTTATAATAATATAATCTGTAACAGAGACTATTAATTTACTTCAAGTAAAATAAGAAAGAACCATAAAATACATCTTTTACCAATACAAATACAAGTTTAGGATTCGAACCCAAGCAACTCATGCAGATATGCCATTTTAGGCAATATCATTAGGACCCTAAGGTCATTCTCGAAACACCATAAGCATTTAGTTGGGACTCCATAAGTCATTTCACATTATTACTTTCAGCAACTAAGTACAGTACAGTAGGTAAGTACAACCAATTACATATGATCATCATTCTCATAGCCATTACCTAGTCGCGTCCAAAGTATGAATTACTTTAAGAGCGCGGCGTCCACATGTTATTTCGGGTGAGCCATTAACGGCTTTTCCGGGAGCAACTGCCGTCTGACCTTCCAGCCCCTTAAGCAGCTATTAACATGCGGTTTTGTAGATTAACCGTACGTAACGTAATGTAAGCACGTGGTTTTAAAATATATATATTTGTATATATATTTAAAACACAAAGTATTATGTCATAACAGTCAAATTTGGCCTTTGTTTGAATGTAGACTGCATTACAAGATATCTTAACAACATTGTCCGTTTACACTACGGACCATTATGGGACCGACTATGTTATGTTATATTAAATTATTCTACGTTGTGTTATTTGTAGTAACCCATTTTAGTTCAACCTCGTTGCAATGAACTGAATCAATGCATTTTCTGACGAGGATCCTGGTCCACAGGCACCATTTGTGACGGTACAGCGCCTAGCCAAAGCTGAGTAATTTTCGTGTTTCTTATATTCGACATGAAACTATGCCGAAGGTGCCAGCCCCCGCCCAGTGGCGGGCGATATTAGTGCCCCTCCGATCGCACTGATATTGTGAAATTCATCCAGAGACAGTAATTTCTCCACTGGCTTTAGCCTTTCAATAAATACCGAGAATGTAACAACGAACGAATACGCTGATGTCAGTTACTTGTTTCATTTATTTTCAATCGTACGTATAAATTCGGTTTACAAGTTACTATACTTCACTGACCGGTTCCCGTACCGCAGGAGTTGTAATTCCTGATCTTCCATCTAACATATCTGGTTGCACCGACCTCTGTGCTTGAGGGAGCTGCACTTCGACGCTAGGTCCCCGTGGGAATCGAACCTCACCCGGCCATAGTTATCCCAGACGGTTGTAATGACATTATACGACTGCAGGTTGCGGTCTCGGTACGATAACTTGTTCCTAATCTATAAGCACGATGTTCCTCATACGCCATCATCATGTAAAGCCGCCATCGTATCACAGATTACAGGGGAGATGAGCATCTACGACAGGAGGCTATCCTATTAAAGGTATCCTCGGTCTCTGCTATGACAAGTCTCTGGTCTGCCGCCTGACACATTACATGTGACGCTCTCACAGCCATCCCGTTTACGGTACCACGTAACATACATCAACGGACACGCGACTCAACATATCAAGAGATTTATTATTAACCTACTCATATAAATTACTCAGCCCGGGATAGGAATACACATACAATATATAAATAGCACAAAACTATGTGGCACAAAGTATAACAGTAATAATAGATAGTATGAAATCAACTCACCACGTCTGTAGTCTTAATAATGTCACACTTGTAACTTACTCAAGTCTTCCGCGCCTAACTCCCGTATTCCACACCAACTCGTCAACCGCCTTGATCTCCTGTCCCAACCCGAATCTCTCGATCCCGTGCTATCGCGAGTCAACCCCACTATCCTTTTTAGTTCACAGCCCCTTTTTTTACCAAGTCGATCGTTTTTCAGACAGCCTCCGTGGCGTGGTGGTAGTGAACGCGACTGCTACGCAGGAGGCGCGGGTTCGATTCCCGCTCAGTGCAAATATTTGTATGCATGAATATGGCTATTTGCATTGGTCTGGGTGTTTCTATGTATGATATGTATGTATTTACAAAAAAAAACGTATTTATGTATGTTTATCCGCATTCTAGATTCCATAACACAAGCCAGTTAAGCTATGCTTACCATGGGTCGCCTACGGTGGTCCAGCTGCTGGAGGCCATCGAGCGACGCCTCGGCGTCCTCGAGGACCGGGCATACCGCCCGCCGCTGGCGGCACCCGTCGTCGCGTCATATGCGACGAAGGCTGCGCCCAGTGGGGCTCCTGGTCCCAAGTCGAGGGCCTCCGCCCCCTCCGCCCCTAAGAAGACGGTACCTAGGGGAGGTGGCAACCCCGCCTCCCCAAGCAGTACAGCCAATGCTCCCGTTGCATCCCAGAATCTCTCCAGTGAGGGGGTCTGGGAGGTGGTGGGAGCAAAGAAGAAGGCGGCTAATGCCACCAAAAAGGCGGCGAAGGCCGCCAAGAAGGCGGCAAAAACCGCCGCAAAAGTGGCAAAGGCCGCCGCGGTGAAGGCGCCAAAGAGGCTCCGCGTTCCCCGTTCCTCTGCCGTGGTCATTACGGTGACGACAGAGGGCAGGGCGAGGGGCGTGGGGTATACCGAGGTCCTGAGACAGGCGAGGGCCTCGGTGGACCTTAAAGCCCTCGAAATAGAGGGAGGTCTCCGGTCCAAAATGACGCGGACCGGAGCACGCCTCCTTGAGGTCTATGGCGCCACCAGCGGCCCCAAAGCAGATGCCCTAGCGGCAAAGCTAAGGGAGTCGCTGGACACGGGTGACGTCCGCGTCACCAGACCCAACAAATGCGCGAGTCTACGCATTTCGGGTCTGGATGACGCGGCCACGACGGAGGAGATAATCTCCGCCGTCGTGGAGGCGAGCGGCTGCCCTCGTGATCAGGTGAGGTCAGGTGAAATCCGCTTTGGCCCTTTCGGTCACGGGTCGGCAGTCGTGAGCTGCCCCGTCGCGGCGGCCCAAAAAGTGGCGGACGGACGGAGCCTCCTTATCGGAGGCTTCCTGAGGGCACAGGCGCATCTCCTGCAGCCACGCGAAGCCAGGTGCTTTAGGTGCCTGGTCGTGGGGCATGTGGGAGTGCAGTGCACAGCGGAAGTCACCGTGGGAGACCGGTGCTTCCGCTGTAGTCAGCCCGGTCACGTGGCTCTTGCCTGTGACGCTCCGCCACGCTGCTTTAAATGCGTGGCGGAGGGCAAGGAGGCCGACCACTGGGTGGGCAGTAAGGCCTGCACTGCCTCAAGGCCAAAGCCCCGTCCGTCCACACGGGGAGGTGAGGGTGCACTCTCGCGGCAGGGTGCGGAAATGGACGTCCATTAATGGGCACCCATATCCGCATCCTTCAGGTGAACCTGAACCACTGCGCTGGTGCTCAGGACCTTCTGTACCAGAGCATCAGGCAGTGGTCCATTAACGTGGTGGTTGTCGCCGAGCCGTACTGGGTTCACCCGGGAAGCCCAGTGGATCTGCACGGCCTGGCGACTGTCTTTGGGGGGACCGCCGCGGACGACTCGCGCCTAGCGCTTATCGCTAGGGGCCCGGGTTGTGTCGCGGCGGAATATGAGGGGGTGGCTGTCGTGGCCGTTTACATCTCGCCAAACCTCGACCAGCATCAGTTTGAGCTATGGCTCCCTGAGCTGGACGTCGTTCTCGCTGCATGCCGGCCTCGCCCTGTCCTGATCCTGGGAGATTTCAATGCCTGGTCGCAGGCTTGGGGCTCCCGGGAAACCAGAGACAGGGGGAGGATACTTCAGGACTGGGTCGCTACACGTGGCCTAGTCATCCTGAACCGGGGGAATGTCGCAACCTGGACGCGGCGGGGGCTCAGCTCGGTCATAGACGTTTCGTTTGCGACCCCTGAGCTCGCCCGCCGTGTCCAGGGATGGCGTGTGGTGGAGGAGGAGGAGACGTCATCAGATCACCGATATATTCGGTTCGACGTCTCCCCTCCACCAAACCTGCCGCCAGCTATTGTGAATCCCCCGGGACCGCGTTGGGCACTCCATCACCTGGATCCGGAGGCTCTCCTGGAGGCGGCCATAGTGCAGGCCTGGATCCCGATAGCGGACAGACCTGCCAATATTGATGCCGAGGTGGAGTGGTTCGGGAGAGCCATGTCGCATATCTGCGATGCGGCGATGCCCAGGGCTAGGCCCAGACCGGCGAGAAGACAGGTGTACTGGTGGACGCCGGAAATCGCGCAGTTGCGCGCGGAGTGCGTTGCCGCGCGCCGCCGGTACACCAGATTCCGCCGGAGGCGTCGCCGCCCAGACGATGCGGCAGCCCGAGAGACGGAGCTCTATGATGGGTACAAGGGGGCCAAGAGGGCCCTCCAGACGGCCATCAAGCGGTCCAAAAAGGTGGGCCGCGAGGAGCTGATGGAGACCTTGGAGCGGAACCCGTGGGGGCGCCCGTACCTTATGGTAAGGGGCAAATTACGCCCCAAGGCGCCCCCACTGACCCAGAGTCTCCAGCCGGAGCGGCTGGAGGGGGTCCTGGACTCCTTGTTCCCATCAAGAGCGGAGGAACACATTCCTCCGCGCATGGCTCCGTCCCAGGCACCCAACGCGGAAGGCAGCGAGAACGACGTGCCCGTAGTCACAGAGGGTGAGCTAGGGGCGGCTGTACTGCGGCTTAAATCCCGCAGAAACACCGCCCCTGGACCCGACGGCATTCCAGGCCGAGCATGGGTCCTGGCTCTCGAAGAACTTGGGCCTCGACTTATAGGGCTCTTTAGCGCATGCCTCGAAAAAGGCCAGTTCCCCAAGGTCTGGAAGACAGGGAAACTGGTCTTAATCCGAAAGGCGGGGCGGCCGGCAAATTCCCCATCAGGGTACCGGCCGATCGTGTTGCTCGACGAGGTGTGCAAGCTCTTTGAGCGCATTATTGCACAACGCCTCGTCAAGCATCTCATACGCGTGGGGCCTGATCTGTCGGATAGCCAGTTTGGCTTCCGTCAGGGGCGCTCCACCGTAGACGCGATCATGCGCATTAGAGGCCTGACGGAGGAAACAGTCTCACAGGGTGAGGTGGTGGTGGCGGTGTCTCTTGACATCGCCAACGCCTTCAACACCCTGCCCTGGAGTTGCATTAGGGAGGCGCTTATCTACCATGGAGTGCCTCCCTACCTCCGTCGAATTGTCGGGGCCTATCTCTCTGAGAGGGCCATTACTTACCCGAGTTGGCTAGGGCCGGGTCGGCGGGATGTGTCGTGCGGTGTTCCACAGGGATCGGTATTAGGGCCACTCCTGTGGAACATCGGCTACGATTGGGTGCTGCGTGGTCCGTTGCTCAGAGGGGTCACCGTAACGTGTTACGCCGATGACACCCTCGTTACGGCGCGGGGAGCAACGCACCGAGATGCAGCACTAAAGGCCACGGCAGGTGTTGCTCAAGTCGTGGGTCGGATACGGCGGCTGGGTCTCGAGGTCGCCCTTCACAAGTCCGAGGCTCTGTGCTTCCACGGACCTCGGATGGGGCCACCTGCGGGATCCAGCCTACAGGTAGGGGGCGTCAGCATCGGCATCGAGCCCTCGATGAAGTATCTGGGACTCGTGCTCGATGGCCGGTGGAACTTCGGACATCACTTCCGAAGTTTGGTCCCAAAACTGAGGGGGGCGTCAGCTGCACTCGCGCGGCTGATGCCCAATATCAGGGGACCCAACGCCCCCTGCAGGAGACTGTACCTGGGGATCGTGCGAAGTATGGCCCTATACGGGGCCCCCGTATGGGCAGAGAACCTGACGGCCAGTAATGTGGCTAGATTGCTGAGCCCACAGAGGGCGATGGCCGTCAGGGTGATAAGGGGATACCGCACGATCTCAGGTGAGGCGGCATGCCTCTTAGCCGGGACCCCTCCATGGGACCTGGAAGCGAGAGCCCTTGCGTCCCTATTTATATGGCGCAAGGAGGCGCTGGAGCGGGGCCAATGGCCTGCGTCTCGAGAAATCGAGGCCCAGCGGTCCCAGCTCTACCAGGAAACCGTGGAGACATGGAAGGTGCGACTTGAGCAACCAAAGGGGGGATTCGCCACAATTGCGGCCGTCAGACCGGTCATGGACGAGTGGCTGGAGAGGAGACACGGTGCTCTCTCCTACCGGTTGTCACAGATACTTACCGGGCATGGTAGCTTCGGTAGGTATCTGTGGCGAAGACACCGGGAAACCACGGCCGAGTGTCAGCACTGCGAGGACCACAGCGATGACACAGCGCTCCACACGCTGGTGGAGTGCACGGCGTGGGTGCAACAGCGCCAGGTCCTCGTGGTGGGTCTGGGCGTGGGCACCCTCTCGCTTGAGACCATGGTGCGAGCCATGGTCTCCAGCGGGAGTAAGTGGGACTGCGCCGCCTCTTTCTGTGAGCAGGTCATGCTCGTGAAAGAGGCGGCGGGGCGAGAGCGGGAGAAAACTCTCCCACCCGAGTTCCGCAGTCGGCGGCTTGGGCACCGCCGACGTGTCTTCGCCGAAGACCATCGGCCTCCATGACCGGGGGCCTGAGGACGGTGAGTTGGCTGCTCACCGTCTTTACAGAAGCAGGCCCATGACGGCAGCGTGACGTGAGGGATTCACGCACGCCCCCCCCCCCCCCCCCCCCCCAAGAAGCGGGGTAACACCCGAAAACCCCCCCCATAGACGCGGGATAGCACCCGAACCACCCCCGAGACGAGGCCGCAATTGTAGCCGTGGGTCTGATGGGAGTCCTGGGACATCCTTCCGAGGGATTACCCGGGGCTCCCATCCATAGGCTTCTGGGCGTTACCGTGGGGGTTTTTAGTCGGTAGGAGTCCGGCATAACATCCATGAAGGATTTTCCCCCACGGTTAAAAAAAAAAAAAAAAAAAAAAAAAATGCTTACCATGGGTCTAGATAGCGTTGTGTAGAATGTTGTGGAATATATATTTGTTGTGGAATATATTTATGCGCGCTTGTCGTTCCGAGTGGCGCTCTCGTCATAAATAACCCCGAATTCCTCGCACTTAGGGACATTGTTCAATAGGTTTGACCCATAGGCCATTATTTGTAGTGTTTTATGATTTGCACATGTCTGGCTTTACATTTGTATAGCAAAACCATGTCCTTTTCTTGCAAAGTTTAAGTGTCTATCTCATTTGGGGAATTTTTAACAAGGCGCCAGAGCCAGACGGCTATTAAGTGGACGACTGCTCATAAATACCGAATTACGAATGCATTGCAGGTGTACCTATTTCAGTTTATTAATTCCTTATTGTTAAGTAACCAGTGTACTATCACACAGGGTACCAAGTATGTGGCTTCAATTAATGCCTATATGTCGTATCCATACATATATACTCTCTATTTCATACCGAGGGCTCTCTGTTCAATCCTTCTGTATTAAATATATGTAGTGAATAGCAATGACGATCGACGACTGCTGCACACCTTACTCAGACCTCTATAAATGTCGTTTCAAAATAAATATTTTCATTTTCGCAAGTTGTTCGAGCGCGAGAGTCAACAAGAAGTACCAAGCTTTTAAAGATACTTTTGAATACATTGCTAAACTTTATAGTTTATAGCTGCCCCGACGCGGCATACTTCGGAACCCTAACTATGAGGTGGGTACGACCGACTCGCACCGACTTCAACCTCGGCGTACCGCCTGTGTGGCCGGAGAATCTGACACGCTCTAGAAAGGATATCAAAGAGAAGCTGACCACTCCGCCACTATAGCTGCGGCACGTTATCATGGCCGCTTTGGCTTTGACACAACTTTTTTTGCTCGTTTTCTCTTTTTTGTAGTGTGAAGTATATTTACATACTTAGATACTTTTTTTGTAAATATATACAATACATATTATACATCGTATTTTCTTATTCTTATTTCATGAATTTATCACATTTTAATGGTTCTAATTGCTATTCAGCAACAGAGACCAATTCAAAAATCAAAGATGATGAAAATCTGTCCAACCGATCTTGAGATATTAGAAAGTACGTTTTAGACCCTTTTTAACCGACTTCAAAAAAGGAGGAGGATCTCAATTCGTCTGTACTCATGATATTTTTTATTTTTTGTTCAACGATATTTCCGCCAATTATAGACGGATTTCAATTTTTATTTTTTTGTTGGATAGGGTTCACTTCTGAGGTGGTCCGATTTCCACCAGATCAGGATCTGATGATGGGATCTAGGAGAGATCGAGAGCAACCACCGAAAATTCGTATGGTGCTTTTCTTACGTAATCATGTCTTACTCAGGTATATGCTTCAGGGTGTCAACATCTGATGCTGTTGTGCTGATGATGAAGCTACTAAACTCCTTAATGGTTAGGAGTTGGGGGACAGTACTATCATTGGTCGATGATAACTATTTAGTAGTATGTAGGGCTAACGTAATGCTTGTGAGGTTTGCTTGAATCAACATCTGATGCTGCTGTGCTGATAGTGAAGCTACAGAACTCCTTAACGGTTGCGTATGGTGCTTTTGTTACGTAATAATGTCTTACTCAAGTATATGCTTTAGGATGTCAACATCTGATGCTGCTTTGCTTATGATGAAGCTACTGAACTTCTTAACGGTTAGGAGTTGGGAGACAGTACTATCATTGGTTGATGGAAACTATTTAGTAGTATATAGAAAGGCTCACGTGTTGTTTGTGAGGTATGCTTGAATCAACATCTGATGTTGCTGTGCTTATGATGAAGCTACAGAACTCATTAACGTTTAGGAGTTAGGGGACAGTACTGCAATTGGTCGAGTAGTATGTAGGGCTAACGTGATACTTGTACCTAAGGGGTGCTACTCCTGAGATAATCACGAAAGTTCAAAGATATTGTAATAAAAATCTCAGTGAAACCGAGATAATTCCTCAATTATTAAAAATAATAAGTATGCTTATATAAGGGTACATCTACTCCTGGGGTGGTCTATTTTTATCATGCAGAAATCCGTCGGATATCTCCCCCGCCGGAGCCGGAAGGAGGGGTTATGTCGGACTCGAACGGACTAAAACCGTATGCCGACTGAGGGTCGTAGTGCTAGGCCGGAGGTGAGGTTGTCTTTGACATATCCCTTGCACTCCGGCTGGCCCAGGGCCATCCCTTACGGTCTGGTCCTCCTCGGAAGTGGGGACAACGGTGTCCCCGACTCGCCACCGTGGCCTGCTTTTGCTGGGGTGACAGGCGGCCCCACCCATCACCACCAGGCCCGCGCTCATGGGGGACGGAGGTCACGCCTCGGTCCAGCCCACGCCGGACATTAGTTGAGCGTGTGCAGCCCTGTATCCTCGCTCGCGTCGTTATGGCACTCAGATGTTGGCTCCTTATCGATCAGACGCAGATACCGCCCGAAGCACCCGTGCCCGGTGATAATCTGCGTCAGTTGATACGAGAGGCTGCCATGTGGCCTCTTTAGCCATTCCTCCATGATGGGTCTTACCACCGCTACGTCGTCGGCATATATGCACATATTTTTAATCGTCTTAAAAAAGGAAGAGGTTCATAAAATAGTCGTCTTAATCTTTCCATTTCCCCTAATGCCTTTTCATCATGTGGTCTGGTAAATAATTTGGTTGGTTCTAGATCGCAAAGTGCAATACCGTATAAAGAAAATCTTCACTCAACTTAAAGCAACATAAGTGTATGTTGCTTTAGCAAAAATTTTCTTTTTTAAGTCAATTACCGCTTTATTTAATGTGGTGCCCTGAAGCTTATGAACCGTTCTTACCCAGCTCAAGATTAACGGCGGCATTCTACTCTCCACATCCCCATAGCCCTTTGTTGCAATTGACACTAAACTGTCACTATATTTCAATCTAGTGCCAATAATATCATTATCAAATTTAATAAAAACTGCATCAGGTAACTCGCTGATTCTGACCGAACGCGACGCAGAGCAGTCCACCTGAACTTACAAACAATTCTCATTGAACCTTTAACAAGATCCTCAGTAAAATAGTTGAGCTATCATCTTAGAGTAGTTGTCATTCAACAATTTAATCGTTGGTAAAATGTTAACTGCAGCCCCATCTATGAAATCACCAACCTGTTCAACTCGCCGTCTTTCACATAAAAGTTCCAGTTCCCTTAACTTATTGGGAGTGTTATGGTCCCAAAAGACGAAAACTGTGGTCAATGACATGCTGGATTGGATTAAACTTGGATTACGAACGTAAACTTTGGCCCACTAAAAAGGGAAAAATAAATAATTTAAAAAAAATTGAACCGACTTCAAAACCAAATAGGAAAAAAATGTTTAAAATAACAGAATTAAGAGAGAGAAAATAGAGATTTTCGATCTGTTAGAAGTCGGTGCCAACTTTGTTTGCTGGTGGTTTGCTGTACCTGAATTACCTACCTACCATGATGCATTAATTTGAAATATCGATCATTTCAATACAACACTCGGTATCAAGTCAAACAGGTAAAAGATATAGCTAAGTATGATAGGCCATCCCTACCTCAATAAGTCATTATACCTAAATTGATGACATTGTAGCAGGTCAGGCACAGCAAACAAAGTTGGCACCGACTTCTAACAGATCGAAAATCTCTATTTTCTCTCTCAAATTCAAATTCGGGTCGGGCGATATATGCCTCGAACGCAAGTTGCCGCAGTCATTATAAAGACTAATACTGTTTACGTCCATTTCTCATTATGTTCTGTTATTTTAAACATTTTTTTCCTATTTGGTTTTGAAGTCGGTTCAATTTTTTTAAAATTATTTACTACCCTTACCCTTGAATTTCAAAAAATCCTTTCTTATGTAAGTCCTCCTCGCACCAAAACCAACATTCTCTACGACCAGCGAATTAGGCTCTGCGTTGTCTCCAAATCAATCAGTCAGGACAAAGAGTTATATTTAAGAGATAGATGAGAGATTCTAGTTGCGTCTCCTAACTTCATAACGTTATGAATGTATATTTTGATATAATTTTTTATACCGCGGTAGCCTAGTGGTATGGGTAATGGACTGCTGAGACGAGGTGTCGGGATCGAATGTTCGATCGAAAAAGTAGTAGTCTGTCCCTGTCTAACAACTTGCCATAGTAAATGTAAATTCTTTTTGGTTGTAAATGGTAATTTTTTTAATTTTTGCATATATTTGTGCGTTATGTTTTTGTGATGAAACTTTGCATAAAAATACTTAAACTATCAATATACAATGGTTTGACCATCTTTTATGAAGTTGTACAAAGTATTATGAAGTTGTACAAAGTAATACTTTTATTTTAAATGTTATGAGAGTGACATTGGTAGCCTTTCAAAATTCTTATGCGGCAACATTGTTTGTCATAAAGACCAATAAAAACATGATAAAAACTATTAGAAAGAGACGTAGACGTAGTAGTAGTGCACTACTTTGGAACCTCTCTTTCGGCTCGTTTTTCTGTTCATAGTGCGCAGTCCAGTTAGTATAACAGGTTCATGACCATGGCACACACCAATGACTTTTCGATGCTTTTACAATACAATACAATACAATATTCTTTATTGTACACCAAAACAATATTGACATAAAAGTTACATACAAATTACAACATGATAAGAGGCAGTACAAATGGCGGTCTTATCGCTAGGCGCGATTTCTTACAGACAACCTGTGGCAATGGAGTCTGTGCAGTGGAGTTATGCATGGGCAGTTTAGTGGTGCACAAAACGTCAATATTTTTGTTTTATTTATATTAATACAAAATATACGGTACATACACATATAAATATATACACACACACAGATATAAATACACATACATATACATACACATATATACATACGTAGATAGATGAAATACCTATAAGTACTATATAAAAACAAATATTTAAAATAATTACCTATATAAAAATAATTTTATATACACTGAAATATACTAACCTAATACTTACAGGTACTGAATAGAAGTACTTATATTATAGTTATACATGTTATGGAAAACAAAATAGAGATAAAGGCAGTTATAATGACAGGTAGTAGTTATTGACCATATTTTTAAAAATTGGAAGAGTTTGTGCACGCCTTATATGCACTGGTAGAGCATTCCACAGACGAGCAGCCTGTACCGAAAAAGATTTATCTAGGTAGTTCGTGGAATGCATTGGCAACTTCAGGCGCAGGTTTTCCGATGATCTTAGAACCCTGGTATGTGTATCACTAAGATACGAGAACCGTTCTTTCAGATAGCTGGGTGTGCAAGGATTGAATAGTATATTATAAAGAAGAAATAGAATGTGAGCATTTCGGCGAAGACGGATAGGAAGCCACTTGAGTTTAACACGAAATTCAGAGATGTGGTCATATTTGCGTAAGCCAAATATGAACCTAATACAGAAGTTTTGGAGTCGCTCAAGTTTATTAAGTTGTTCCTCGGTTAGGTCTAAATAGCTTGTATCGGCATAGTCGAGAATTGGCAGTAGGAGAGTTTGAGCCAACACTGTTTTCGTTGCAGTGGGTAGAAAATTACGCAGTCTCCTCAGAGACCCAGCCGAAGCGTAAACCTTACGGTTTACCTCTTGCAGTTGAGGGGTCCATGACATCGTGCTGTCGATGTAGATTCCCAGATTCTTCACTTTGTCACTAACAGGGATGATGTTACCATTGAATATAATGGGTGGGAGCTTATCCCATTCAATTTGCGCAACCAGTCTGGTGCCACCTACAATAATGACTTGACTTTTTAGTGGATTTACTGTGAGACCATGATCTGCGCTCCAGTCAGCAATATGTGATAAATCTCTATTTATTACATTAATTGCTTCAGATAGCTGCCCTGGTGGAGCATGTGTGTATATTTGTAAGTCATCAGCATAGAGGTGGTAGGACGAAAGTAGTTTACAGGAAATGGGGTTAATAAATATTGTGAAGAGTAAGGGAGATAAGACGCCACCCTGTGGCACACCAATAGAAGTGTTGCACCAGGATGAAAATGTATCATTGATGCGCGTACACTGACGGCGGCCAGACAGGTAACTACGAAACCAATCAATCACCGTTGGAGATATGTTAAGCGAGCGGAGCATGGCCAGCAAAATGTCAAAGTCAACGGTGTTGAATGCGTTACTGAAATCCAGTAAGGCTAGCACCGTGAGATTTCCACCTTCCATGCGTGTTCTGATGTCATCCGTAATATTTATTAGTGCTGTTGTAGTACTATGCCCAGGCCGAAAACCAGACTGGTAAGGATTCAGAAGGTTGTGCCTATTAAGGAAGATGCTAAGTTGGTTGTGAACTTGGCGCTCCATGACCTTAGAGAGGAATGGTAGTATAGAGATTGGTCGATATTCGGAGAAGGATGAAGGATTTGCTTTTTTAGGTAAGGGTATGATTTGAGCGTCCTTCCATGCTGAAGGATAGGTGCTACTTGATAAGGAATAATTCAAGATGTGGCATATGATGGGAAGAATTGCATCTAAGATAGGCACGATCATATTACGGCTGACGCAGTCCGTTCCAACAGCATTGGATGTAATTGACAGTATGCTCTTTTTAACATCACAAGCAGCGATTTGATTAAAAGTAAACGGGAGATAATCAGGAGTTGGAAGTGATTTTCGAAGATTCGAAGTTATGTGTGTATTTATCACAGGTTTATAAGTGCCCGGTTAATGGCAATAGGCTCGCCACCTATTACATTGGGACCTAAACATAAACTGGCGAAATGTGGGTGCTAGCACCTCTGCCTACCCCTTCGGGGAATACAGGCGTGAGTTTATGTTATATGTTATGTTTTTATAAATAACGATTACAAGACCCAAGAAACCCGATTGATGGCAATAAAAATGTTGATATTCCAAACTGTCTAGTACATAATGAAATTATACAGGTGAAAAAGTGACATATTAGTCGAAACCTTGTGTTTATTGTGAACCGCATCATCATCCTCCTGGCGAAGATTCTCAGTTGCATGCCGTCTGACCTGCCGAGCCCGAAAGAAAAGCCTGCGCTCGAGCCGCGTCCCTCGTGCAGCAGGGCTGGGCCACCGACTGCGTGCTGAGGTTGGCTTGGGCCGAAGGTTGGTCAGGGCAAGTCTCAACACCCGTAAAAGTGATACTTATTCCATATACAATACATACATTCGCCGCGGCCGGCGGGCGGGGAGCGAGGCACTCGCTTAGTATTCAATGAGCACTGGCGATGCCAATGCCTCCGATGGAGGGTACGAGTGACGTGCCTCGGCGGCTAATTGCTTGATTAACTCGGGGCAGGCGAACAGTCCTATTGTTTTCAGTTACTTTTTCTAACTTCTCACTAAATTTTGAAGTAGAGTAAAACGCAATGTTTGTTCAAAATGTTTATTATTATTACAATGGAAGTCATGGAAACAAGTATCATTTAATGTTATTTTGACCACACTTCACCGCCCCATCGAAGTGTTGCGCGCCAATACCACAAATTACACTTAAGGTCACACAATATAGTTTCTGCAAATGTCAGAATTCGATTATACATTGTTAGCAAGTGCAGGGAGAGCATAATCTGTTTACTTCACGAACCAGTAACATCACTCGTATCACTGTTTAAAAAAAAACCTGGAATGTACTGGAAAGAGAGAAAGGAAGCGAGGCTTGCACCGCGCAGGTCACGTCGGCGTCACTATGAGTTGGGTCCTGTTGGGTCATAGGTGATGTTTCTGTGTCGGGACAATCGGGTATCATTTCGGTCCTCTAATTATAATATTTTCATCACTGTCTGTTGCCTAACAAGACGAAATTGTATTGAAGTTAAAATGAAGTAGTAATAATATGTAGGTACCTACCTAATTATAAATGGGGGGCGGCGAAGTGCAATTAGCGAGACCGACACTGTATCGTAGCAAGTTGTGGATCGGGTCGAGTATGTACAGTAGGCACAGGGTGTGTGTGTGTGACACTAACAGCGATCATAATATGTACAGGTGCGCGGTGCGCGCCGCACGAGGCGAGGGCGCACCGCGCTCTAGGTAATAACGAACAATAAAATATAACGGGACGAGTCTAACACTAAACTCCGTTCCAAACGTGGCGCACTCCACGACGTAGGTGCCTATAGGTACGCTTGAATTGATAACATCTTTTTGGTGGTCCTCGTTTTATATCAATTCGCTGAGCTCATCGCTGCACAGCAGTTCATGGCATTCACGTTTGGCGTCCGAGGAACAAAGTTTAGTGCAGTTACACTTAACCATCATAAAAGTATTTACACTATAGACGTGCGCTGGCCGCGTCGTCATGAGCAACGTCCCGCGCGCGTCGCTGAGCAATCGAGTGTTTATGTAACTACCACCACTGTATCACCCCTGCAGAGATCCCCGCGAGCGATACAGTACAAACGTAGACGAAATACAAGTATCGCGCTGTGGAGCGCTCTCCACAGTAGCGATAGTCGTGGTCGATTCATTACTCGGAAACGTTTCCTGAAGAAATACAGGTCCGACAATATGTACAGGGTAGTTTTAATAAAAACGTAAACGTGCGCCGCCTCACGCGCGCGCCGCCAGCAGCGCGCAGCAGCTCGCCAGCAGCGCGCCCGCGCCTGCGCCCGCGCCGCTCGTGTTGCGGCTCAGCGTCGCCGCCATCTTGTCACCTGCAACGACACGGCTCCTTACAGGTCGGCACTCGGCAGCGCGAGAGTAAAATGGAAGTTCAAGTGTTGTACTAGCGGCTGTAGGCTCAAAAGTGAGAGGGAACAGGTAAGCGATACTCACTGCCCTCGGAGACGTAGACGTAGATGTGCGCGGGCTCGGTGTTGGCGGCGGCGCACGTGTAGTTGCCCGAGTGCTGCGGGCCGGCGGCGCGGATGGCCAGCGCCGACTGCGTCTTGGGCCCCGGCTCCGTGAGCACGGTGACGCCGCGCGCCGCGTCGTAGTTGATCATGCGCGCGTTGTGGTACCAGAACACGTACTGCGGCGGCACCGGGCTCTGCGGACAAAGCGCTCTCAGGTCACACGACTGGGTAGGCAGAGGAGTGGACGGCGCGAGGAGGCCTTAGCTCAAAGTTTAAGCACCTTCTCAATGATGCAGACGAGGTTGATCGTTGAGCCTGCGTCGACGTGGTGCTCGTCGGCCCCGAGAATGAAGGCTTCCGGCACCGCGATGTGCAGGTGCACCAGCCGCGACAGCGTGCCCGACCCCGTCGACACCTGCACACGTGATTACACCGGTGTATGCACTCCATGTGAGGATCTCCTTCTCGCTTTAAGACGTATAATACATACCTGACACTCGTAGGTGCCATTATCTCGCTTCTGCACGTATTTTATCTGCAGGATCCAGTCGTCGGAACCCTCGCTGTGAAGCACCTGCATACGAAATCCACTCATAGTATATTTATATTGCAATCTACCAAGGACACTAATTTCGATATTTTTTTTTTTTGTATTTAGCATACGAGTATAGTTTTGGAGCTATAAATGGTACCTAGCTCGGAGTACAGACGGCGACGGTACGTAGCGTATACTGTCATTCCTTGTCCAATTCGGTCCAGAAAACAAACGGAACTACATCAACATACAGCAAAAAGTATCTATACCTGGAAGCGCTCGTCGTTGGTGTACATCAGCATGCCCGAGCTGATGATGTGCCAGTCGCGGCGCCGCACCCACGACACCTGCGCGAGACAATGACGCGTTACATACAAGTGACGCCGGGGGGGTGAGGGCGCGGGGTGTGACGGTGGTGGGTCCATATTGGGTTGCATAAAATTGAAAGTCCTAATTTCGAAATGCATAACTGGTTTTAGCATAATCATCTTTTTGCATAACGCTGTTTCGGCATAAAATTTTCACGTATAATTTCTTTCGCATAATTACTTTAGTCATAATCATCTTTAACCATAAAATTATTGAGCATAATGGTTTATCGTATAACGATATTTAAACATAATTTAACTCCATAATTTTTAATTACATTTCAAACGCACATAATCCATTTATTTTGCTGATTGGAAAACAAATATATCTGAAGAAGCAGGTAAATTTGTATAAAAATAATTAACTCGATGAGTGCGATTCGCTTCGTTTGTCATGTTCTAACCTAACCTAACCTACCTAACTTTTATTTAACCTAAACCAAAGCTATTGCAAATATTCCTTATTATTAATCATTAATCAATCAATCAATAATGAATGACATTACATACTTTGATCTATCGTATTTGTTTCATTTATGCGTTAAGATTATTATGACTTTAAAATTTATAGATAACAAAGTTATGGTCATGACAATTAGGGAAATTGATAATTATGCCAAAGAATACGTTATGCGTAAAGACCATTATGCCAAAAGACCATTATGCGAAGTGACTATTATGCTAAACATTTTATGCCATTCGACATTAGGATAGAAAATGTTATACGAAAAAAGGGGCACCCGACGGGGGTACGTACGCCGCGCTCGCCCAGGTTGCGCACGGGGCAGTGCAGGAAGGCCACGGCGCCGAGCTGCGCCAGCACGTCCTCGTGCGTGTTGTTGAAGGTGGGCTCGCGGCGCAGCGCGTCCAGCGCGCCCCACCACAGCGCGCGCCAGCCCGCGCCGCCCGCGCCCAGCTCCAGCTCCGCCGCCTCCACCGCCGCCGCGTCCAGCTCGTACGACGGCGGCGTGGGGGGGCCGGCCGGCGCCTCCGTCGGCGCCTCCGCCCCCGCCGCTGCCACCACCTCCGCCGGCATCTCCACCGGCGCGTTGCGGTGCAGGCGCCTCAGCCGAGCTGCTAGGGAAGGAGAGTATCGTATTATTATGATTATAATGTTACGACTTATCTCGCCTCCGGGTAAGGGAGACGTGACGGTGGAAAATCTTCGGCGAGGAGGGGTGCCTAGACAATCGGCAGAGGAACCAACGCACTATCCAGGTGTTCTGCTGTGCTGTGGCTGCTTCCTGCTCCTTGGCCGTCGCCGACTTCCCACAGATCCCGAGCCTCCCTGGATGAGAGGATGACCGGGTTTATTTCTGTGCACGTCTGCAACCTCATGCGCTAGGTCAAGATATTGGTGTACTATCCGCTTTAGGTGCAGACGACGTTCTCGTCTTGTGGATTTTTGTTTCACTTCCTGGACAGAATTTACGATTCCTTTTATACCTGAAGTGGTAGAGGTAGGTAGATGTTAGCCAAGGTACTCACGCAGCCGGTCGAGGGGTGAGGCAGCGGGCCCGGCGGCGGCGGCCAGCGCCGCCAGCAGCGCCAGCGCGAGCGCGCGCGCTGCCATGCGCCCGCGCCTGCGCACTACGCGACCTCGCCGCCAGCAGCGCTACATCGCGCGGGGCGCCCTGCAACCAGGATATTGTTCGTTAGGATCGATTGCACATCGAACAAACAAATAGACTAAATGTTACGATTCCATCTATGCTTGCGTGGACGTTGCCTTGTTATTTCTTCGAATCTAGTGACTTATTCGTAGAGCAGCATGTGGGGTTCAGAAAGGGTAGGTATCTTTTTACTAACATGAATGGAGAAAGAATTGCGGTTATTGCAACTTTTATGGGCATTTCTTTTGACAAGTATTTGACCGTGTTGACGCATAATATAAGTAATATAATTTTAGAAGGAGCTGTAGGTATATGGGGTGAGAGGCAATGTTAATAATTTGCTACTAACAGGTGGACGATAAATAACATTATAAACACATTTAGCCCTGTTACAATATCAGAACAGGTACACATATAAGTCGGAGCATGTATTATCTCGCCATGGTGTTCACCAAGGACGTGTGCTCGGCCATTAATAGCTTCCACCACTAATATGCAAATATCATACATTTAACGCTATGGCTAATGGCTAGCTGGTGATACAACAATATTTTACACTGGAACTATAATGACGATTTTGAAAAGACCCTTACATAAAATTTAATGTATTAGTGAATGGGGCATAAAAAAATACAAATTATTTTTTAACAAGACGAAATTATTTCATATACAGGGTGTAATCGTTAAGTGTGTCCAGGTGATTATTCCGTAAGTATTACTGATATCAAAAAACTATAAACTGATATCGAAAGTAGGTACGTTACCTACCTAATGAGTAAAATAACATCAATAACTTTTGAAATAAAATACTCTTGGGTATTTATGACAAGCATGCCCCATTGAAAAAGGTTAGGGTAAAGCATCTGCCCGCGCCTTGGCTTTCAGAGAATATTAAAACGGCTATGTCTAAACGAGATAAAGCCAAAAGACGTTACAACCGTAATCTATCTGATGAAAACTGGGCTGCCTATAAAATACTCCGGAATCGCTGCAGTCGTCTGTGTAGGGATGCGAAAAGGCGCCACATTCACGACTCCGTTAACAACTGTAACACATCGCAAGTATGGCAATTTTTGAGGTGTCTCGGCATAGGTAAAGCCCCCAGCGACCTCATAAATAATATAAATCTAAATGCACTGAATGCACACTTTTCCACGCCTCCAAGTTTGGTAGATGACGCATATAAAACTGCTACTCTTAGTTGCATTACCAGTCTTCCCCTGCCTGAATGTGCCTCTTCTTTTGTTTTCAACCCGGTTGCGGAGGACGATGTAAGGAAGCAAATCACTTCTATATCAACTAAAGCTATGGGTAACGATGGCATTCAACTACAAATGCTGTTACCAATTCTAAGTGAACTCCTTCCAGCCATTACACACATCATTAATTTTTCACTTGACAACAGCTCTTTTCCATCAGCTTGGAAAAAAGCACTTGTCATTCCTTTGCCCAAAACCACCAATCCCACCTCAGCATCCCAGTTTCGTCCAATTTCAATCCTACCAATTCTTTCCAAAGTCCTCGAGAACACGGTGCGAAATCAACTAGCTTCTTACCTTTCCTCTAATGGGCTACTGAGTCCATACCAGTCTGGCTTTCGTTCAGGCCACAGTACAGTCACGGCACTGGTTAAAATATCTGATGATATAAGACTGGCCATGGAGAACAAACTCCTGACAGTAATGGTTTTGCTGGATTTCAGTAGCGCCTTTAACTCTGTTGATTTCGACATTCTCCTGTGCATCCTATCATCATTAAATATATCGTCCTCTGTAATCGCCTGGTTTAACTCCTATCTTCGTGGTCGCTCGCAGCGGGTTCGCTCTGACGAGGCATCCTCTGACTGGTGCGACCTTACTGCGGGCGTCCCACAAGGCGCCGTCCTCTCTCCTCTTCTTTTCTCAATTTTCATCAATACTATTAACACTTATTGTAGGTGGCAGATACCTCTACAATAATCTGAACCTTGCCTCGCTTCCTCCGGTCTATTATAACAGCACTGTAATACCGTATACTACGGTCGTTAAAAATCTAGGAGTCCATTTCGATTGCAATCTGTCGTGGACTAGGCATATCACCGAGGTCAGCAGAAAAATTTTCGGTACGTACCACTCTCTTAAGCGTCTTCAGTATTTTCTTCCTTTTAAGACCAGAATCTGTCTTGCTCAATCTCTTCTCCTTCCTCTGTTAGACTATGCTGATGTCGTCTTTCTCGACGCAACTGAAGAACTCTGGAACAAGCTGGAGTGGATGCAAAACTTATGTATCCGGTTCATATTTGGACTACGAAAGTACGACCACGTTTCAGAGTTCCGAAAGCAACTGAAATGGTTGGCAATCCGGCGGCGTCGAGATGTTCACATTCATTCCTTACTCTTTTCTGTTCTCCATAATCCTCAATCTCCTATTTATCTTCGTGAGCGTTTTGAGTTTCTTGTCCCCAGAGGTAAGCCCTGTCGCACCATATCTTCTCTATTGCTTCGAACTCCCTCCCATAGTTCTTCTTACTTTGACAACTCCTTTACAGTTTCTGCAGTGCGGCTGTGGAATTCCCTTCCTCATTCCATTCGTGACAGCCCTTCTTTAAACACCTTTAAAAAAAGAACAATTGACTATTTTCTTTCTCTACAATAACAGACATAATATGTATTGATATGTATGTTAATGTATGTATAGTAAGTAATATATTTATATTATATATATATTATATATATATATATATATATATATATATATATATATATATATATATATATATATATATATATATATATATATGTGAGTATATAATGTATGTATATGTAGTGTCTATGATGGATATTTATGTATGTATGTTTATATGTTATGCCATTTGTTACCTATGTATACCTCCTCACATTACTATAATTTTATATTAAGGTACACGAGACTGCCTCCTTTTCTATTGCTTTTCCTCTATGCTGTGGGTTTGCTGGAAGAGAACTCAACTTTGAGTTAAGCTCGCCTTTGTATATAACATGTCACTTATTTTGTAAGAATATCAAAGTGTACAATAAAGAATAAAATAAAAAAATAAATAAAATAAAACTTTTTAAAAATCAAACGGGTGGTATCTAAAATTTAATTTAATTTAAGGACACTAAAACCTTTCTACTAATCTCATACTAAATGTATGGGAGTGTTTAGTTTCAAAATGTTAGATACCTCTCGTTTGATTTTAAAAAAGTTATTGATGTCATTTTACTCATTAGGTAACGTACTTTCGATATCAGTTTACAGTTTTTTGATATCTGTAATAGTTACGGAATGATCACCTGGACACACTTAACGATTACACCCTGTATAGAAAATGTAAAATTATTGTAATAATTATAGTAGTCTGACTAATATTGAAGCGTCGGTAGCTTAATGGTTAAGGAGGCGGCCTTACGATCGAGGGGTCCCGGGTTCGATCCTGGCCGTTACACTACCGACGTGAACCCACTCCTAGCACAAGCAATTTAGCTTAGTTGGAGGGGTTAGAGGGAATATTAGTAACTTCGGTTCTAATATTCTTTTGAAAAAAAAAAAAATAGCAAACCAAGTTGTTCAAAATTCTTTGGAGTGTTCTTAGATAACAAGCTGACACGGTAGCGGCAGCAACAAATAACAAAGTTGCTACTCGTTGTGCCGCGGAACGCTCACTGCGGTGTCATGAACATGTTTCGTGTTTTACTTAACAATTCCATGTGGAATAATTTGTACCCTTGACACTATCAGTGGTGCCATGGGCAGCCACCGTATCATCAACCACAAGATGTGCTATTATTTTTTCTGACGGTGGCATCTACATTTATGTCCAAGTATTTTGAAATAGAGGAGGGCCATAAAAAAGGGGGACTATTACCCACAACCTAATCGCTCTGTTTAAATAACATTTATAGATTTGACTCAGAAAGGCCCCGAGCTACAAAAGTACAACAAATACAAAGGGCTCTGGAGATTACATTAACTGATAATGTACTTCAGGGCCATGTTTTGACACAATTTACTGAAACAACAGTTACCTTTGATGGTAATTACATTAAATCTGTTTGAGGGTAAAATGTAGGTATTTATATTGTCGCGTATAAAAAAAAGAATAAAAAAAAGACTGTTTGTCGGGTCGGGAGGTCAGCGACGTCCCTGCCCTTCAAACAGCTTTTAGGGAATAGTGAAAGAAATGAAATGTTGTGCGACAGTAAGGTAATACTTACGATGTTGATGTTCTTTGCTACTTCGGATATAACCCTCGGTAGCTTACACTGGACTATTGGTTCAAGGACCTCTTGTGGAAGTTGAGTCCATGGTCAGGATTCCCAAGTAAATAATAATACAATGTCTTTCAATTCACATGCAAGTATATTCTTATCAATTAGGTAATACATCAGCTTAGTTTGAGATTGCCAGAAGGGCCTTAGAATTAAAGCGTCCACGAGGAACTCGCCGCACGTGGCGGTACGGGATACGAAACGAACGCGCACTGATTCACACCGATATTTGGGCCCAATTATAACGCAAACGCACTTACGTGGAAGTATACGTTGATCTTCATCCTCAAGCCGGAAGGAAGGCTGATTGGCCTCACCTCCATGCGCAGGTGTTGATGCGCATGGCAGTCACCCTTGGCATCGTAGGGGTCGTAGGAAAAGGGACCCCTACATAGCAGCCACCTGAGCCGCTAGCCTACGGGCAACTACTTTTCCACCATCGCTCCAACCATGCGGCCAAAATATGGCCAACATCTTCGGCACCGACGACTTCCCTGAAGATGTCAAAGGTACTTCGCTGGCACCATCGTCCACAGCGTCCGATGCAAAAGGATCGCTCGCCGCAGCGTCCAGGAAACAAAAATGGAGGCTATCTCCACATAATAAATATTTCTTCAACCTTTTTCTATGTGACCATTCTCCTGCACCGGTCCAACACCAAGTGTCTGACTTCCTCCTTCAATCGATGGATTAATCGATGAGTTCGTTCTTCAGCTCATTCGCGAGCCCATTCAAATAAAAAATCAAACACAGGCTAAGGCATCTAGTGCATAATGCCTAATGCTACAATTAGCACTAGCCAGAAACGAAAAATTAATACAAGGTTAAGTATTCACAAGCATTACTTAAAAAATTATAAATAAATGTGGTAGTATACAGTAGTATACTACAATATCTATAAATAAGTCTCGAGAAGCTTAGATCAATTGTGATAGAGCGTTAGACTGCTACGCGGAGGCTTCCTGCTTAGTCGCAAATATTAGTTTGTAAGAATGAATGTATTTGCAATGGTCTGGGTGTTTTACTTTGACTTAATAGTGCTGAGAAATATGTGGTAGAACATTATAAGCCATGGCTCTGCTCTAGATTTGGTAACTTTTAGGTTCCGTACCCAGAGGGTACAAACGGAACCCTATTAGTGAGACTTCGCTGTCTGTCTGTCGGTCACCAGGCTGTATCTCATGAACAGTAATAGCTAGAAAGCTGATTTTTTTAATGGTTATAATAAAATTGTAACAAAAAGTTTTATTTTTCCATTTATAGTGAATTCGATCATCGTTCATCGTTGGCTTTGCTTTTATCATCAGCTCAACATTACGAGGAGATTCCCCGCACCCCGTCGTCCGGCCCCGACTCCTTGCACCCCGTCGTCCGGCCCCGACTCCTTGCACCCTTGTAGTATTTCCTTTCCAACAAAACAACGATCATACAAATTGATTTAGAAAATTACAGTTTTTACATACAACCGTTCGTTCACCGTATTCACCTATTTTGCTCCCATAGCAATGAAATTTTGTAAAACACTCATACACGTATTCATTTATTTCTAATCTAGAGGGACGTAGGTATATGACTAGTACTGCTAGATCGGAAAATGATACCATGTTCTTCCATACAAACGTTCATCCCTTATACATATTATCCATAGTACTGTGGCATCGTTGTTCTATGATCATTCCCAGACACAAATTATTAAATTACATGATATTATAATGGCACCAGAATCAGTATTCTTAAGGGGGTCCTCGATGCCTCCAGGGCACCGGGCATCAGATCCTGACTATCTGGATATGGACGATGGATAGCCATTGCAATACAAAAGGATTCATGAAAATCCATTCGTAAATTGGCGCTGTAATCGCAATTACGTAAAAAATACAAAAACACAAAAAATAGCGATAGAATTGCGAATTTTCTCCTTTTTGAAGTCGGTAAAAAAATATATTTTTTTTATTTTTATTTTTAATGGAATAAGGAGGCAAACTAGTAGAGAGATCGCCTGATGGTAAGCGACCACCACCACCAATGGACACCCGCAAAACCAGATGGGTCACAAGCGGTTCCTTTGAAAAGAATAGAGTAGAGTAGAGAAGTACGCTCTTTTCTTGAAGGTTTGAAGGTCGTATTGGTTCAGAAATACCGCTGGTGACAGTTCATTTCACAGTTTAGTTGTGCGAGGCAGAAAGTTTCTCGAGAAACGCACAGTTGTGGACCGCCAGCTGTCCAGATGGTGAGTGTGGAACTGCTGTCGCATGGAACGATGGCGGAAAGAGGCGGCGGGGATCAATCCGAACAATTCCCCGGAGCACTCCCCATAGTAGCCGATTTCAAACATCCTGGCAGTTGACGATTCGAGTCACTCTCCGTTGGATGCAGTCCAGAGGGCGAAGTTGGCACTGAGGTGCTCCTGCCCAGAGATGAGAACAGTATTTCGTATGTGGCCGTATTTGCGCCTTATAAAGTTGTTGATGTCACCTACTTTATTGTAAACCATATTGAATTAAAGAAAAATGCCCTGCAATTTACTATTAGGCAGGCTGCAGTCTATTGATCTGGCTGCAGTCAATAAAATGTTTCAAAAATTAACTCTTCATTGCGTTATCGTACGAGTTAGACTTAGGTTAGACTTAGCTAAGCGTCAACCTACCGGCACCACAAGCAACGGACGAAACACATCGAATGGATTAATTTGTCACAATGCGTCCACCTGATCAGCAGTGATCGCATTTTGCCGCCGCTACTGCCAGCGACCGGATCGCTAAAGCCATTTCACTCGGACTTCATAGATAGTGCACGTGTGATGCATAAAACGCGTATAGATATCGTGTATCGACAGGACAAAGTAAAAATGTAAATGCCGTTAAAAATAAAAGACGATACGTATATTGCTTTGCATGTGGTGCCGGTAAGCAGGTGGACGCTTAGCTTTTTAAACATTCTTCGTTATTAGTATGATGTTGACAATAAAATTAATTGTATCCACCCATCTGCCTACCCCTTCGGGGATTTACATCCACGTCTGTAAATCCCCGAAGGGGTAGGCAGAGGTGTATTAGCACCCACGTTTCGTCAATTATGATTTTCGGTCCCACGACGTAATAGAGGGCAAGCCTATTGGCGTCTAGCGGGCCCTTTGTCTCGGGCTGTATGTTGTCGGATGGAGAAGTCATTTTATGTTTTCAAGTAACAGTCTAAAATGTAGTAACTACACCACGCACCAGTGGCGACCGAAATGCTATACCTAGTTAATATATCTTACAAATATGATATAGATATTCTGTGTTTTGTTGAGGTTTCAATTTAGTATTCTAAATGTCCAGTGATCCGGTGTGACATCTCCTTGGTGTTCCGTTCGGTTATTTAACGGTATACACACCATAGTTGAACAGAACACTGTCAGACAGTAACACAGGCGTTCAAAAAGGAAAAGAATGGAGGAGTGCTCCTTGACACTCTCACGCGAGTCGCAGGGGAAGTGAGGTTAGCTGCGCGGTGTTCCGGCCCAACTGTGCCCACTGCAAAGAATGGCTTTAATAAGTGCATAATAATATATGCTGAGGCTGCTAGATTTTGAATTCACTGGTAGAATTTGGTTTGAACATGAATTTGTAAGTCTTTTATAGTAATCACTCACGAGAGTCGTCTAGCGGTCGAAAGTTTACAATAGGATGTATGTGTGTGTGCGTGTGTGCAAAATATGTCCGTCTGTGTTGTGTGCACAAGCTAAGCGGGTGATTGATCGCCGCGCCGCCCCGCGCGTTGCGAATTGCGATTGATGTGTTTTTTACGAGCAGCCGCGCCGCCGCACGCCGGCTACCTGTCGCACTCGCCGCCGCTCGCGTCCTCGCCACTCTAGTTGGCCACAAATTTGCATGAAAATAAATAACGTTATACACGAACAATAATAGCACATTATGGTTCAGTTTTAATTTAAGTCCACTTCAGTAAGCGGTACTGTGGTCTAAACGAGAGAATCGAAATCACGATGACAGACGCTGTGCCTGAAATATATTGAAGTGATTTCACAGCTTTAGGTTTCTCCAGTGTCGGCTATCAGCACTACGCCAGGTGTACTGTACTGTGTGGGTGCATGTCCCCCTCACCGCACTCTGTAAGTACTTTTAGTTAGAAGAGAGTACCTATGTTCAAAAAAGCTAATGAAGGCAACTCCAGACCACGACATATTGAAGTAATAATATTGTAAAGGCCGTGAGAAAGGCAATAGGGTTGTGTCCAATTTTTTTTTTATCATAAACTGTACATTTGAAATTATTATAATGAACTGTTACAGTGAAATATTCTCATGATAAATGGTTTTTACTTTTTTGTTTTATTTATTCAATGACTATTTTTAAAAATATTATACTAAAACTAACGTAATAAAGATTTTGAAAATTCAATTTGTCAAGTTGAATGAAATGGCGTGCTGAGGTTATTGCATATTCTTTGATCCCATTTCTTTTATCATCTTGACACACCAAGTAGAGCCGGTGCCAAAAGTGATTTCGCTGGAAATATGTTATAATAGTCCCAGGCCCAGGTTACAATATATGACTGATGTTGCCAGCGGCTGGGGTGGTCCGATGCCTCTCCCTCGTATTGGGTTATGTAATGTACGGTGTACAAATAGATCATACATGAATAAATACCTAACAGATATATATAAGACGTTAAAAAAGCTTGTAACCTATATAAGCACCTGCTGAGTTTGCATTTCTTGGAATTTTGGTTTTGGTCGGCAATAAATTCGTAAATTATTTGGTACATGCTTTTCAAAGTTGTTAAGTTGCTCTATTTTCCGTAATCATTAAAACTACATATTTATACTAGCGGCCGCTCGCGAATTCGTACGCGTGGGCTGAGTCATTATTATTAAATCTACATAGCATCAAAAGAGCATACATTTTAAATTTCAAGTAAGTACTTCAAAAATATAGGACTCCCATACAAACTTCTAACCCCCAGTTTACCCCCTTAGGGGTTGAGTTTCTTAGAAACCGTTCTTAGAGAACCTATCTGTATAATGTGGAGTTTGTAGGTGCTATAGTTTGTGAGATTTAGTGATTAATCAGTGAGTGGTACTTCGCATTTATGTACACAGATTTAGTAGCTGGTAGTATTAGAACCAGTCACTAAGAAAATATCCTTAGTATATCTCAAAAATTATAAAGAATTTTAAGAAGTAAAAAGTTCGCTTATTTCCCCATTTAGAATCACGTAAATTATTTCAGAACCTGAAAATACGATAATGTAAGCATTTAAGCATATAAGATTCGTAGGTAATAAAATAAATAAAGACGAGGTCTCGGGTTCGATCCCAGGTTAACCATGGCACACACCAATGACTTTTCGATGCTTTTCGAAGATAAGTGTGTATTTATCGCAGGTTTTATAAGTGCCCGGTTAATGGCAATAGGCTCGCCACCTATTACATTGGGACCTAAACATAAACTAGCGAAACGTGGGTGCTAGCACCTCTGCCTACCCCTACGGGGAATATGGGCGTGAGTTTATGTTATGTTATATTATGTTCGTAACAAAAGTGTAAATTTGTACATAATATGTATTAGTCCAACTTATTATTAGCATTTAAGAGCCCTTCCTTCGTTCGGGTATTTGGCACTTTTGTCGCTCGATTTGCGGACACTTTCTTCTCAGCATCCTCGTGAAGACTTAACTTTCTTTGGCTTTGTCCAAAGAGTCCAATCCATCTTCAATATTTTAAAAACATACATACTCATGGTACTTGTTAAAACCGTCTATAATATAATTAAAAATTTAAAAAGCCCCCGTCACAAAAATCACCTCCAAAAAGTTGAAAATAAATGAATAAATTTTAATTCAACGGTTGCCATGTCGGGGGACCTTACGATATAAAGGAGTACTTAACCAGTTAAGGTCCCCGACATGGCAACCGTTGAATTAAAATTTATTCATTTATTTTCAACTTTTTGGAGGTGATTTTTGTGACGGGGGTTTTTTAAATTTTTAATTTAATTTTTATTTTATACTTTTTAAATTGATCTACTAGTCAAGCTCTTTCATTTGATACCCATATTGAGGGAATTATAAAGAAATACGTATTCCAACAAGTCGTGGCGATGGCCATCTTGGACCGATTTTTTTCAAACATGGCTAAGAACACTCCCGACTAATATACCTTTCAAACAAAAAAAACTACATCCAAATCGGTTCATCCGTTTGGGTGCTACGATGCCACAGACACACACACACACACACACACACACACAGACAGGTCAAACTTATAACACCTCGTCGTTTTTGCGTCGGGGGTTAAAAATGAATCACTAAAGGCGTCGGTAAGCGCATAACTCAACAACGCCTGGATCAATTTGGCCAATTCTTTTTTTAAATATTCGTTGAAGTTCAAGGATGGTTTTAGAGCGAGAAAAAATCGAATAATTGACGGGAATCGACATTCACACGGGCGGAGCCACGGGCAAAAGCTAGTTAGGATACAACTAACATTATTATAACCGATTGGCAGTCATGAACACACAGTCTTGACATTTTTACGTATTCATAAACGAACGTTATTTTAATATTGACTTTTTAAATGAAACATTTTTATACTGAAATTAATTTTATTATTCAAATGCATTGAATGCTTGGTTGTTAGAGAATTACAAAAAAATTGTACGTGAGAACCGGCAGAAAATGTAATCTGTGTATTATGAAGCATCACGTTTGTACCTTTAGAACTTGAACTTGAAACCGATAGCCGGGTCGCTAGTGCACCCAAATGTATACCTACCTACTAACAGTCATGCCTTGCGGATAGGCAAGAGGCCACATCAAAAAATAGTTTTTTGCCAAACAGTGATGCTGCACTGTGCATCAGAAAGGTGTTGACGAACAAAGTGCTCAAAATGATCTTAATTTCTTTTTTTTACCCACTTTCTGTTGACGGATTGTTCTAAAATTTGGTACACACTTTTAGTTAGGACAATAAAATAAAATAGATTGATTTGCTCTTACGAGAGTTTTAAGATATTTTTGAGACTTTGTCGTCAAGATATTAATGACGCTGCCTGTATGTACACTGATGTGTTCACTCGCCTCGATGCAGGTGCTGGTGGACACCTTTCGCTGCTTTTACGTGCTCCGTAAAAATGTCCTTTTAATTTCCATTCTTCCATCCTCTTTTCGTCATCCTATTTCGTTTCTCTATCGTTTCTCTTTTCCACGGCGTTTAGTTTATTTTCATGTCTCTTTTGTCAAACACAACCTTCTCTACCACACTTAGAGTCGGAACCAGTACTTCTTCGCCATATTAAACATAATATGGTGAAGGAGTGCTGGTTTCGACACAGATAACAATCTATGACCATAGTTACTTTTTTCTCCTCCCAAAACTGTACCTCGTAGGGCACCTCGAAAATAATATCTCAATTTCTACTTCTTTTAAATTAAGCGCTACGACATTAACACTGCAATTTGTGCATATTCATTAGGAGGAGCAAATTAAAACGACATAATTCTATAAAGGAGGAAGATCGTGGAAAAGTTGTAGTGGCAGCGTCACACTAGCACTTGCAGCTTTGCCGTTATACAGAACGTGCCCTTGCATGTCTATGGAGTGCTCGCAATCGATACCGCGCCTCTCTGCTGCGAGCTGCGAGTGCCGCGGCCGCGATCTTGCGAAAAGCAAACTCTACTGCCTTCAGTTGAATACAATCAGAGATTGATAATGATTAGAAACAACTATTTGCTGTCCGCAGCGATTATTTTTCACACATGAACATTCCACGAAAGTTCAGAAACATATGAAAAAGAAATGAGCTGGCTCGGTCGAGCTGTATTCGAGTTTAGCGCTCAGCAACATCTATTTTTTTATAAATAGATATGGAAACAATATTGAACATAGGTATAAAAAGCTAAACAGCGTAAATGCGACTATATCGTAGCCATGATCGCGGTGTGACTCATGATGGTACTTAGTTGTCACATAGTTTGAAGTATAAGTTATCTCAAAATACCCGAATCATGGTGAATTATTGATGTTCCTATTTACGTAGAATGAGCTCACTGTGTGTTCTTTGGCGAGTATCTGTGGTTTATCAAACCTTAGGTAATGGTTGGTGCCTTGTTGCGCGTGTCCACATACAGCTAATTTTGAGATGAAGGCGGCTAAGTGCCCCAGAATTAATACTTGTCAAGGGGGAAAGTTTGACAAGGTACACGAGTCTATTCGTATTTTCTCAGGGTGTCATTAAAGGCCTTGTGCGACTCTACACCAAACTGCTAAGAGATATCATAGATAGTTTCGACTCAGTGCTGCTAGAAACATTACCAGGGTTCACGGCGCTTACCAGTTCTGATAAGTTTACTAACAGCAAAGCCGGATTTGGTCGGATTTTACCAAATCCGGGCATCGACCGAACTAGCTCGGCTTGTATACTGTTGCGTGTGAATGACGGTGAACCCGGTAGCATTCCAAGGCCTCCACTTATCGTACCGCGGGTGTGGTGCAAGGCGGCTAAGGAATTTATTTGTCTTCCATTTATTATCCTTTCAGGTAGTCTGAACTAGATCAGAGCTGAAAAGGTTCAGGAGAGCTGTCAACAGCAATACAGGATCAGCTGTTCATTGACACGAGTAGAAGAAGCTGATCAAATACACAAAATGACTCTCGGCGAGTTCCAAGGAAAGCTGGACCCCCCTCCTAGTAACAACCGGGATCCCCTGCAGTGAACTGCCATGACTTAGTGCCGTGCGGTTTCAGTCGATTGATGCGACTAAACCGAACCACTTCACATTGCCATCAGTACAAGCGCTAGTCCCGGCGAGAAAAACTCAATAACTTTTAATCAGTTAGTATGTAAAGTGGAGATGGTGATGTACTTCGTTAGTATGTAGGTAAGGTACGTATTTAATTTTTATAGTTGAATGTCATTGATGTGAAGTAGAAAATATTAATAATAAAGAATATATTGTATTCTAAATCCACATCCGTTCAAGATCATTCATCCGGACAAGAAACTAGTTAGGCACGCAGTAAAAACGAAGATATCTGGGAAAACGTTTATATTGCCTATCCCTGAGTGAGTTATAAGTTCACGGAATATTATCGAAGTTCAGCCAAATGCGCAGCTAGACTGGTAAGCGGACCCCAGACTCCGAGGGTAACGCTTCGGATGCGACCGGGACTACCGCTAAGATTAAGGAGAGTTATAAGTAAATATAATACAGCGATTTGTTTAGAATAACATTACGTGAATGAACGGGTATATGAAAATTATTATCTACATATAAGTCTTGTATTTTGAATTGATGAGATGAGCTAAACATACAGTGTCGCGGTACGTAACCACCGCGGGAGCGCGACGACACTATAGTGGCTGACCACAGTGATATATTAGTAGTTTACGCTTGTCACTGCCACTTTCACTGGAGGAGGAAGAGCCGGAAGGCGGACCCTGAGCTCCGAGGGCACCGTGGCCTCGGATGCAATCAGGACTAACGTCTTTATGTGGATGATGATGATGACTGCCACTTCCAAAGAACCGCCTGTGAACGTGAACTAGTCCTGAAGAGTGAACAACGGGATTCGGGTTAACGAATTTAAGGATAATATATGTCTGTCAGTAAATTAGGTACGTTCAGGACGGATTGATGGAGTTGCTGAATTATGAAAAATTCACGCATAATTTTATACCTACTTGACTTTATAATTTCTTTAGAGCAACTATATGCTCCAGTGCCACAAACGAAGTGACCCAGTGGTCGCGTGCCGCCACTTTGCACTCCTCGGTACGCGTTTGCGTGACTGGCGGCTCGCTCGTTGTTTCATTATATTGCAATGCATGTCTGCTAACCCGAAACTTCATTAATTAATAGTATGAGATTGTACTTATACAGCTTATTCATGCATACTACATACGCTTCTTCGAAATACCAACAAAACAAGCAGAAACACTGACCCAGTAGAAACGCAAAACTCGAGACAAAATTTAAAATCCATTTCGCATACATAAAACATCAGCTGCACAGCTCGCGGACCTGATAGAGTAGTGGTAGTATCCTGTGGAGAGTGCACTCGTGGTTGGTGGTTGGTGCGCGGCCGGGAGGCGGCACGGCTCACGTGTCGCACGCACAGCACGGCGCACTGACACACATGTCGCACAGCACTGCACTCCACTGACACCGACTCGCCGCGACGTGACACTGTGTACACACACCGGCACTCGCGTGCGTGGCGCTCGGCCGCGGGCGACGCGTCCAGTGTGGCGGCGGGCGCTCGGCGACTGTTCACAGTTCACAGCCGCGTTCTCCGCGCGCTCGACTCTCCAGCGCCGAGAAAAACGGGCTCGCCTACCTCAGGAGCTGGAGTCCCAGAACTTACCTTCTTAACTAAATGTTACATTTTATAGCCGATCTATCTATTCCTAGTTCATTAACAAATGTACTAACGGTAACTGTAAATACTACACTGCCATTTTTTTTTTTACATTTTTAGATTTGAAACATTTATTATTAGGTAAAAATTGCAGAAAATATTTTCGTACAAAAAAATTAAAATGCAGGTGTTCGAAAAGAAAATACGTCGATATCTAGTAATAGTCACATTTATACCTATTTAAGGTGAGTTAAAAACGGAATGTCACGATTAACTAAAACATGAAGAGGATATATATTTTTTACTTTTCTGAGTTCATTACGTTGTGAAAAGTGATCAGAACATCAGTCGCCAGCTCCTGACCTAGCCGGTACCCTTATCGACTGTAACGCTGAAGTGCGGCGCGTGGGGGGGGCGCGGCGGGGCGGGATGGGGGCGGGGGAGGGCTGCCGTGACGTCACGGCGCCGCACACAGCGCGCGGCTCCCGGCGCGGCGAGGCGGCCGCACGCTGCACGCCGCTCGGCACAGCTGCAGACAGTTCTGCATAAGGATTACGATGTCAGTCTAAATTGATACCTATTGAATGTTTTATCGCCTCAAAGTATTCTGGACAAGAGGAATAAAATATATTATGAGACTTGGATAAGAAACATACATCTTTTATATTATTTTAATGAAGTACGTTAATGTGATTTGCTCCCGTTAGATGGTAAGACGGTGTAGGTGAAGTCCGCAGGTACAGAATGATCGCCACTACTAAAGACGAGATGCAGAGCGGTGGACAACACTAAAACAGTGAATCCCAGGGTGAAGGTCACCGCCGGAGGGTCGACAGTGAGCCTCAGCCGCGGTGCATGGATTTGATTCGGATATGAAATAAGAGAGTAGAATTAATTGAAACAGCTCACATGTATACGTAGTTGCATTATTGTACTTATAAACATGCCTCGTAACATATTATATATATTATTAGATTATTTATAGATAATATTTTTTTTCATCAAATTTCTCCCAAATTGGTTTAGCCGTTTATGCGTAACTTAGTAATAAACATCAACTACTTAATTATCATATTAGTACATTAAAAATAGCATGGTAAGGGACAGCATTCAAACTTGTACAGCTTAATTATCATATTAGTACATTAAAATTAGCATGGTAAGGGACAGCATTCAAACTTGTACAGCTTAATTATCATATTAGTACATTAAAAATAGCATGGTAAGGGACAGCAGTCAAACTTGTACAGCTTAATTATCATATTAGTACATTAAAAATAGCATGGTAAGGGACAGCAGTCAAACTTGTACAGCTTAATTATCATATTAGTACATTAAAAATAGCATGGTAAGGGACAGCAGTCAAACTTGTACAGCTTAATTATCATATTAGTACATTAAAAATAGCATGGTAAGGGACAGCAGTCAAACTTGTACAGCTTAATTATCATATTAGTACATTAAAAATAGCATGGTAAGGGACAGCAGTCAAACTTGTACAGCTTAATTATCATATTAGTACATTAAAAATAGCATGGTAAGGGACAGCAGTCAAACTTGTACAGCTTAATTATCATATTAGTACATTAAAAATAGCATGGTAAGGGACAGCAGTCAAACTTGTACAGCTTACAGCTGGAAATATATCGGGAAAAAGAAGAACTCACGTGGGACTTGAACCTACGACCTTTCCCTTACAGGGGGAATGCTCTTCCAACTGAGCTATTGAGTCACACCTGAATCACTTCAAATTTCCCTTCCCTGTATATCCGTCTTTAAGGGCGACGGGTCCCGATGTATTCCGAATTCAAAAAGTTAGCATAATAAATGCTATAAAAATTCATTCAAACAGTGAACAGCTGGTCAAGCTGAGCTGAGTGTAAAAAAAAAAACAAGAACAGACGCGTGTAAGGCAGTGAGCCACCATATGTCACAATAACAACAACCGGTCGGAAACTAAGCGAGCCGCCGCGCGCCGCGGAGGTGTCCGCCACAGGAACCGGCTAAGTAATGCGTTTCCGCGTCGCGTTATGGCGCGTTACGGCGCGTTAAGGTGCGTTAAGGTCCTTACCTGAGACGATGCTTTAGAGCGAATGGGTGGAGTCTACGAACGTAATAATCGCAGCCCCGCACCACCCCGCACAAATGTCACTAAAGTAATTATAATATAAAAATTTGGGAAAAGATATCGGTAAAAAGGGTGCAGAGTGGACACATATTCTGCCTAACTTCACGTACCTAACTGATTTGGTATTTTTTGACATCGATGTTGATTGATTCTTGATTCTTTATTATAGCTAAGGTCGGCGGCTCCGCCCGCGTGTTTGGTTTTATCTCTGGTACTATTCTACCAAAACCTTTTAAATAAAAATACCGTATCAAAATGCGTGTGCCAACTAGCGTTTGTGTCCATCGTGAACAAACAGATAAATTCAATTTCAAAAGGTTCAAATTCCATGGTGTAGTGGTGGAGCGTTCAGAGATCGTGGGTTTGATGCCCACTCAGCACTTATATTTATATACATGAATCTTACATGAATACATATATTTCCATTGGTTAGGTTATTTATTGCATAGATACATTGAGGTAGGTGTATATGAAAGCTATAAGTATGCTATAGGCATAACAATTCACACATATTACACATTCTCACAGTGCCATCGTTTGCAGTGTAAGCCTAAAAAATGTGTTTATTTAAGACATCACATTTTTATATTATATAGATTGTATTGTACACATAAATCTACATCTTGAATGATACTATTTATTAAAGAAAACTGCTTCAAAATCCGTCGCGTAGTTTTGAAGATCTAAGCATATACATAGAGACAGACAGATAGCGGGAAGTGAATTATTTTATACTAGTGATGATATGTGTAGTGATCATGTTTTTATAATATTTTACTATGTGGTTAAAGGTATCTATAGTATTCTAATATACATATATTATTATACAGAGGTAGTTTGTGATGTTACAGAAGTTAATTCAAGATAGTATAGATAGATAGAAGTTCATAAAAAGAACCAATTCTAAGAATTATTTCACCAATAGAAACCCACACTATTTATCAGTGTCATAGGTTTTATATCATTACACTATGAGTGAGGATCACCAGCCGGAACGGCATCCAAAATCTACGTGGCTGGAGCCATGGGCAACAGTTGGTAACAAATAAAGTGTGTGAATAAAATAATCAACACAACATTTTCATGTCTTTCTTGAGAGTTTAAAGCTTAGCTTTTTTACCGAATTTATTTTCGGCGTCTCAAAGAAGTGTCTTATCTGTTCACTTGTGCATTAATCTCGAATTGTGTTGCTGTCAAAACTGCGAAAACATGAAGCACAACCTCCCCGTCCAACAGCCATCACGGCACTGCCGCCCGGCCCCCGCATAGGCACCCGCTAAGCCAAACTCTCGAGAACGTAACAAAAACGTGGCCTGTGACTTCAAAAGTCAATGTATTGAACGGAAAAATGTACCACTTATACTCCAGATCTTTGTCTTTCTTTTAGTTAAAAAATTACGTAAAAATTCTTTTCTGTTTAGAAGTAGTTGCCAGTTTTCTTTTGAGTGACCTTTTTGCTTTGGGAATGATTTTCATATAGGAATTATAAAGTAAGAAAAACTAAAAATGTACCAAATGTAGACAAGAAACCAACAAATAAAACAGTGTAAACAGTTTTCAAATACGTGCACAAATAAAAAAGGAGTTGATCTCTAAAGATAAGCCTAAAAACAGATTTATCATTTTTATTCCTCTTAAGGCGCGATTCGAGCGCCGGTGTCGAGCCTCGTACACGACGGAACATTAGGAAATGTACGGCCACCTGTTCAAGGAAATGGCCGACCGCTTTGAAACACTTAAGTACACGAAGAAGCGTCCAAAGGACGTACATAGTGTTAAATACATGGACATAGTATATTTTAGCCCTACTATGGCTTTACGTACGGTTTGTTTTTAAATACAGCCAAAGTGGCTAGTAGGCGGCTCGTAGATTAAAAGGAATAAAACCTAATAATACCTGATTTGTTTAAATTCAGGCTCAGGCTTGAATGGCCGCCCTGAACTTCCCAATTACAATACAAATGTGCATTAAATATTAAGTGTTTTGTACTTAGCAATAAATTAATAAACCAATGTATCGTAGCAGTGCTACGGAGCTACGAGAGTAAACCGTAGTAATGCTACAAGTTTTCGTAGACGCTCTACGCGGACATACATCTGACGTATTGCGTTAAGCGGCGTACTTTGTTTTTGCATCACACTTTTTATTGCTCTCCCTTATGTTATAATTATGCAGCTAACTTCCTGGTGAGCTGGGGAGACTTTGCAAGAATTGTTTAAAAAGCACTCGAAATAATATTAAATTAATATTACACTTTCCCAACGTGCTCTTAGCTATCCATGAACTTATAAAATTTGATAAAATAATTTATAATAATTGTAGAAGACGCAACACAAGTGGTTCCTATTCGGTTGCTATGGCATTAAACACTTTAACAACTGATGTAATGAATGCACCCGGTTTGCTGTCGGAACATGCACAGAGGCCGCGGCGCACTTGACGCGGCCGTGTTAGGTTGCTATATCAGCAAAACGTGTTCGATGGAAATTATTACAATAATAGCACAAGACAGAATGTTGTGGTGTACATTCTTAGTTTCAGTGAAATACTGTAGTGTAATGACAATACATACGTATGGTACTTATGGCTCGAGTGTTATAACAGTGAACGCCTCGTCACTCGTAGGTTCCGTTAGAGCGGGCCCGTGTGCCGGCGCCGATAGTTAGTGACGTCATATTTCCTTATCTAAATGAGACGCGTGATGGAGGTAGACAGGCCCCTGCTGCGGTGAAATACGATCGAATTGAATTTACTGTTTTTGTTTGCACGTAAAACAATCTGCGCTACAGTCAGTAGGGAAATCTGCGGAACGCGGCGAAGGTCAGGCGGGGGGCAGGGGGCAGGGGGAGCGGGGGACGGCGGGGTAACGCGCATTAATCATCGCCGCAGCGGGAAATTTGCGCGCACGAGCCCATACGCTCCTGCCTACCCCCGGGGCCCCACACTCGCATGTCTCTTCATTTTAACCACATTCCAATTTCACTCGCTGAGATTGTAACAAAGTTAGTGGTTCAAGTAAAAGTACTAAGAGCCGAGGCGCGAGTTGCGGTGTTGTTAGCATTGTTGGGTATTTCGTGTTACTCCCTGGAAACAATTACCGGTGATAAGCTCACCTCCGGGGCGAACGTCTCTACCACACCATTAATTCACTTTTGTTTAAAAGTTGGTGTCCCGCGACAGTCGCGACGCAGTGAGGGCTCCTCGCCGCTTTGAAACAAGTAATATAGCGTAGCCTCACGGGGCCCTGGCCGTGGAGCCACGGAGCCCCGGCCGTGCAGCCACAGGGCCCCGGGGAGAGGGTGGTGCACTGCGGTACTATAAATTTGGGTCGGGATTTTTGTGATTTGTTAATAAGTATTAGAGTTGTTTTGAGTCGAAATGCTCATCTATGACGTAATACTATTATACCTTTTTTGCCAAATTACCAAATAATTGACAAATAAACGGGTAGTTAGAACTACAACGCTGTGGGACAAGATTGTACAGATAGACTACATAGGGTTCGTCCACTCAACTTGAACAACAGGTTCTGCAATTTTATTGGTAGATGTAAATCACTCACATTTGCACAGTTTTTGGGGTGTAATGTGTTGGTATGTGTGATATGCACGTGAAGATTTAGTCATCCAAAGTAGCCATGGCGACCACGCCCCACACTGGCGACTGTCAACAGAAGTATAACGTACAACATCTTCGGTTGTGTACATCTTTTTTTTAAAGGACACTTCAATTTGACTTCACCTCGCCTGATGGTAAGCTAAAGGCAAAGTCTCAGAAGAGGGTCACTACATGTACCATGTTAACAATAGTGGTACTAAGCTTGACGGCCTCATTAGATTTTTTTTTTCGTGCGATAAATCCCCACGGATACCACCCCCACAGAGCCGGTGGAGGTGGTTATGTCGGACTCGAACCGACTAAAACGCACGCCATCTTGGGTCCTTGGTTGCCGGAGGTGAGATTGCCAAAAGCATATCTCTCGCACCCCGACAGATCCAGGACCATCTCTTTCGAGATGGCCCCCTTCGGGTTGTGGGGACCAAAATGTCGCACTTTGCGCCGCCGCCGCCGCGGCCTGCTTCTGCTAGGGTGACAGGCGGCTCCACCGGTCACCCCCAGGCCAGCGCACAGCCTCATCAGATGCCTTTTCACGCCTCGCTTAAAGGACCCGGGACTGTAGGAAGAAGGAAACACGTGAGTTTGCAGGGAGTTCCAGATCTTAATGGTGCGGCATAGGAATGAGAGAATTAATTAGGTCCAAACGAGGCACGAATTACTGATGTGTAGCGAGGAGTGAGGTTGAGTCACGCACACGCAGTCCCACTTTGTTGCCTAATGATGTACTTCAGTTAATCAAGTGAAGCCACGTGACTATTGTGATAACTGAACGGAAGTGAACGCGTGCCGATCGGCGCTAACGGCCAAGTGAGGAGCGTCGAAGGGCTGGCCTGCGTACCACCGCCACACGTCACACAGAACGGGTTTAGAACTGTATGCCACGGGAATATGAGCGAAATCCTCAGCTGGTCATCTTGTATAATTGAACCAACTCCATCCTGTACTTACAACGTACTGCACGCCGCGGGTCGGGGTCGTCAGGCCGCCGCACGAGGGTCGCGCGTCGCCGCTTTGTCAATGTCATCTCGATGCTGCGATAAATATCGTGATCAATCATCAAAGCTAATTAATTGCTATTTTCAAGACTGTTGTAACGATTGGATGACGTAACATTTTATCACTAATTTATTGTCCAAACAGAGATATATAGAGTACCCCTACATTGAATCTAACGCGCTGACGCGACTAGTCAATGAGCAGTTTTATACTTACGCTACACGTGAAGCGCGTCGAGGCCGCTCCTCGCTGCACGCGGTGCGGCCGTCGCGTCGGGCCGAGAGTGTGCGCGCGGTGACTTTTATTTCTTTCCTATTATCGTCTCTTACCCCCATCGTGCGGTTTATTACTATCTAAGTTGTATAAAGAAACATCACCTTATCACAAATCGGTGGTGGAATTTATTGGCTATCTCACAAGTACGTGTAATGTGGAATTTGTTAACCAAAGATTTATAAGAGCAATAACACATAACTCGAACGGTTTCGTCAAATGCCAGACGCAGTGGTATCCTGGATATTTTTAAGATGAAGGGAGGTCTCTCTTGCAAAATTCTGTTCCGGGGGCGTTTCCTGAAGTTTGATAAATATTCGATGGTTATCCAATCAATACTAAGTAGTACTTCAACAATTAAGGTTAACACAGCAAACACTTAATCTTGAGCTGCACATAGCTACCGGGCTGAGCTCGACTCGAGCCAGCGGAGGCGAACGAGATAATTTGGCGAATAAATCTCTGGTAAATAATGGTTATTACCATAAATTACACGTTGTGTAGCTGTGAGCACTACATGAAGCCATTCGTCTGGATTTATCGCGGGCTCTGTGCTCCGAGCTCCAAGCACCGAGCATGATTCACGGCTGACAGGCGTTTATGATCATTTGAATAGCAGCGCGCTAATTGTGTGACAATGACTAAGCGCACATGGAGTGAGACACGCCACACATCGACTGGCTGGGCGAGGCGTTGGTCCCGCGCGGAGTGCCTCCACCAGCGCATCCTGGCCGCTGTGACAACCGATGAAGATAAAGATCTTCTAATCTGGTCGGAGGATCGCCTCGTGTGCGGGAGGGCCCAGCAGGGAGGCCTCGTCTCCGCGCGTGGAAGCAGCTCGCAACATAAATAAAATGTGCCGCGCCACCCGCGGTCGGCTCCTAATCCGGCATTACATGTCTTTGTGTCTCTCACGGTGAAGCTTGTCTCGACATAACGATACATTTTTCACCATGAACAATAACTACAAGTTTTTTAAGTTTTGTATAATAAGTTTAACCTACTATTACCTTAAAATCAATTCTTGTTTCAAAACCCGCAAACTATACATCTGGAGGTCACTTCTAAGAAAGTTTATAGGCAAGCGCTCCTCGACAGCGCCGCGCGGCGCCGCCCCTCATTCATTTGTCAATTTTAGGATTCAAGTGTATGTTTACATTAACGTACCTACTACGTGAACTACCGCGACAGCCATCAGCCCAAGCGCTACGTCGGCGTATGCCTACAATACCTACATACGACGACATAGCGCTTGGGCTGATGGCTGTCACGGTAGTTTTTTTTACATTATTTGATAAACAGCAAAGTGCGGTTCTTTTGGGTGGAGGCATTTCCCCAGTCAGGGCTCGCTGGCCTTATTACCGTCTAAATCACAGCGCCGCCCGTGCCTACGCAATATGAAAAATAACCCGAGAGCCGGCCGGCCGCCAATAAAGATCATCTAATCTGGTCGGAGGATCGCCTCGTGTGCGGGAGGGCCCAGCAGGGAGGCCTCGTCTCCGCGCGTGGAAGCAGCTCGCAACATAAATAAAATGTGCCGCGCCCCCCGCGGTCGGCTCCTAATCCGGCATTACATGTCTTTGTGTCCCTCACGGTAATCTTGTCTTGACATAACGATACATTTTGTTTTCACCATGAAGTGAACATCATTATAAGTTTCTGTGTGTAGTACTTATTAGATTAAAAAAAGTATAAAAGACTTAGTAGTTATACAACTTACTAGACCATAAAAGGTTTAGTTCATTTGTAACACTTCTGTACATAAACTAGGTACCTACCTAGTTCATTGCGTGGGCTGTGCTCGTACACATACCGAGCTCGTAATGGGGAGCACACTGGGGATCGCGTCAGTATTCAATTATAATAACATTACATAGATGTCCACCGTGTCTCGGTGTCAATGTGCCGCGGACGAATATATATTATAGCTTCCCCGGAAGTTATCGCGACGGCGATTGACAAACCACCTTTGTTGCCCCAATGTAGGCCCTCCCGGAGCACACGCCCACTCACTTTGCAAATGAATCGGCTTTTTGTGAGCCTACTTAGAGCGGCGTCGGTGATCAATGTCTTGTGTCGTGCGCGTATACACGTGAGCTTGTGAGAGAGGACATGTTCGACAAGTTGTGCACGCAGATCGAACATCTAGATCTGTGTTTGTATATAATAACTGTGAGTATAACATGTCGATATTTTTTTATTCAAGAACCTGATCTACCGCATATATGTACTAAAGGCAAGTGCCAAATGCGTGATAAAAAGGCAACTCGTCAGGGATGTAGCGACATGTTCGGCTCGGGCAGCGCTGGACATTGACCAAGGGAAACATACAATGTTCCGAGGAACGCGCGAACGTGACGAGGCGTACAGAGCACGGTCAGCATCCTTCTAAGACTTTGTTCTTTATTTCGGGAATACTATTACATTGAGCGAGTGATCTATAATAATGACGTATAGTGACGACCAGCGAGCCGCCGGACGACAGCGGCGCCACCTGTCGGCTGTTTATAATCACGTTCGTAACGCGCGCCGCGACGCCCCGCGCCCCTCACGCTCACTCGAATGGCTTTTACAGCCTCGTTACATTACATATTCATTTTTATTGCACGACTGTGCTACCGTGTTACGTTTTACGCCTTATTGTAGCATTTTGGAGATTGACAAGAGCTCCATTTATCCATATACGCACGTCTGTAAATCCCCGAAGGGGTAGGCAGATGTGTACTAGCACCCACGTTTCGCCAAGACAAGAACTATGCTATAAAAATGTACAGTTCACCTTTTGAGTGGAGAGAAAAATAAAGTATCTCTAAATATTTTGAAGTTTACGGTTTACTATAGAAAAGTCCTAATTAATTATACAGAATTATAAGATCTGAAGAATCTTAAGATATGTGCATCCACCATAAAAACACTACTGGTCATTGTCGAGGAACTAGTCACTGCTACTTCTGTTGCTACTGTCGTCTAGCGCCTAATAATCATGAAGTCATGTGTCAACCCCAATGCGTAGCGAGGTTCTCCTTCATCTAGTGCGAGTACCTTCTATCTAGGGAGATTATTTCGTCATTTTCTTTAAAACATCAAAACTGTACATCATTATAACGCCAAGTCACAATGTCCATGACTGTCAAACACTGAACATTACTCTCTGATATACCTGCATCTGCCACCAAACAGTGTCTGGCAGCGCCTCCGCCGATGACAACAACTGGTGTGGCAAGAAGCGCGCCTCCGTATTCCGGGGGTGAGTCGAGGACACCGTTGTCCCCCTTTCCAAGGAGGGCCAGACCGTATAGGATAGCCCTGGGTCGGCCGGGGTGCGAGGGATATGTCGAGGACTACCTCACCTCCGGCCTAGCACAACGACCCTCAGCCGGCGGTCGGTTTTAGTCGGTTCGAGTCTGACATAGCCCCCCTTCCGGCTCCGGTGGGGAAGGTATCCGAGGGGTTTTTTGGCACCCGACACGAACTTTTAACTGTCGCTAATATTACTGATCTGTACATGGTGTACATACTCGATACAAGTCTCGCATTGGTCGCTGCGACATGTTTCCAACATCACGAAAGAACACATCATTTTTAGTTCGTGCCGATCCCTTCGTTAATCGAAATGGTAGAAACTTTATTGAAACAGTCAGAAGTTGCGATATTGTTCGACTTCGTAACTTTTCTGCCTTTGAAACATTCCTTTTGTAGCTATTCAATGTCGAAATATTCGTGATCTCTGAACTTACTAAAGGAATAATTGTTCTTTTTTTCTAAAATGAATTCTTCATTGTACTTGGGACTAAATTCTGTATATGATCTCAAGGTCGATCCTCATCAGTGTTGAGGGTCGCCCTCAACAGAGGATCGAAGTAAAAGTTGAATGAGACGAGCAAGAGTGAAGAGTCCAATAAAGATCAAGATACGTGTACATCCCACGTATAGGTGTTATTTCAAATAGGGACCAGATATTATACGAGTACATATTGAAAAGGCCAGGAAAATACGAAAATAATTATGATAAACTTTACAACGTATCGTCACAACTCACAACTGGAATGACTTACTACACTATAGCGCCGCAATGGGAAAGGAAACAGGCGCCTCAATGGTTGGCATCTTCCACTGGGGAGATCTAATTAGGATTCGAATGAAATGCTATTCCACTACAATCTTCTAGGGCACGACAGCGAAATAACTGTTTAACTTTCCTCAGAGATTGACTCCATTCCTTTCATTTTACTAATACTTCCCTTTTCTCTCCCACTTAATACAAATTTCAGTTGTTGTTAGCTTGTAATGTCACGATACCGCTACGTCTCTATAGATTATATTCCTGCTTATCTCATATTCTCCATTAAATGGAGTTCGCTATAGTGAAGTAGACCCTTATTAACGTATCATGGCAGTTTATTCGGGGCCGGCCAGCGGCACTGCGGGCCTGCCGCTTATTGGGTGGCTCCCGGCGACCGCCTCGCGCCCCGTGCCCCGCGCCCTGCACGTCCATAAACTATGGAGTCTATCGCACTACGGCTGCTACGGCGGTATGCAGCCTCCTTGTGAATTTCATGATGCGAACAATACAAGTGTATCAAATTTCATCGTTTACTTTGAGTACAATGTCACTTTATCAACTTTACGAGGTTCTGTTGTCCAAACGACGTGCGACGATTGTACCCTTATTTTTTTTTATTTTTTTTTTTATCAGGACACGTCAATTTGACTTCACCTCGCCTGATGTTAAGCTAAAGGCAAAGTCTCGGAGAGAGGGTCACCATCGCAAACATGTACTATGTTAACAGTGGTGGCACTCAGCTTGACGGCCTCATTAGATGCCTTTTCACGCCCCGCTTAAAGGACCCGAGACTGTATGAAGAAGGAAACACGTGAGCTGGCAGGGAGTTCCAGGTCTTAGTCGTGCGGTATAGGAATGAGTCACTGAAACGCTTGGTTCTATCAGGTATACTCTGCACCGTATATGGATGGCATCTTAGCCCTGTACGTGTCGTCCTGTGAAGGAAAGAAGATTATGATGGAGTGACGTGTGGAGTGGATGACGACTGAATGGAAGGAAGACAGAGCAAAGGGTAAGACTATGATCAAGTTTAACACATTTGTCCATTGAACACGCAACATGCGCAAGACTGAGCTTTTAAGACAATACTAAATATGTATTACATTTCTGAAGTGATTTGAGACAAATATTCATCACACCGGCCGTGGGCACAGGCTGATACAATCTGGTCGAAACGTCAGGCAAGGTAAATCAAAGGTACGCTAGTACTGTGTCATCTATTCTGTGTCAAAGGTATGTTTGTACCTATACTATTATCGCGTTAATTCTCGATAATTCTTAACCCTCAACGCAAACAGAGCGGCGTTTTAAGTTAAACGTGACTGTGGCATCACAGCACCCGAACGGGTCAAGCGATTTTAATTTTTTTTTTTGTATTAAAAGTGGATTGTGCGAGTGTTCTTAGACATGTTTGATGAAAATTGGTTGAGTCGTTTCAAGTTATGGGGGTTAAAGTGGGCAGGACGAGTGTAGTTAGAAGTAGTAGCTGATAAAAGCATTGTGCTATAACTTATAATATTTCGTTTTAAATTGTGATTAGTGAAGGCTTTGTAATGAAATATTATATATAAGTTATATTCATGTAACCTTTCTACAATATCATAATAAAGGTTATTCGTTTCAGATTAGATATTCTATAACCCGCAATGATAAGGCGAGTACACATTATCGGATATCTGCGCCGCTAACGAAGGGAGGTAATTAAGACCTTTATTGTGCGAGCGGAGAGCGGAGCCGCGCGGCGGGGTGGCGGCAGCGCGATGGAGATGCTAATGAGCTCTCTGCGGGAGTGGACCGCGCGGCTATTGCTTTACACTGCTACTAGCTGCCTGCTGCTACCTACTAGCTGCTGTATTGTCTGTGGTCGCTTAGTGGACTATGAGCGGCGAGCGGAGCGGCGTGGAGCCGTGCAGTATACTAAACACCGCGTGGTGTACCCACGGTACGTATCGTTGTGCACGCGCAACGCGAAACACTGTCAAGAAAAAGGAGCGCTCAAGTTACTGCACTAAGTACACGAAAACTTTTCAGACATGGTTCTTCTAATTTGGTGAAAACAATGGCAGGTCTAGATAAAACAAGTTTAAAACGTTTAAAATTATTGAAAAATGGAATGGTGTTGTCCCATCCAGTAACACCCACACGAGTAAGCCACTCTTATACATTGCGAAGTGACGTGCGCCTCTGTGCCCAAAAAGCGCCCATTTATATGTAGGTACTGTAACGGAACGAAATCTGTCATCTGTTGTAGTAGAAGTACATTCTTAATCACACAGATGGCGCTAATATAAATTATGTTTATTTATATGAGATATGAAGAAAAACCTTTTTGAATATAAAATTACGTGATAAATTATTACGATAATTTGGTTTTAAAGATTAATTAAACAAATAAGGACATTTATAAATCAGTTATTTATTTGAATATTCAAATGCCGTGTTTTATTTAACTTTAAGTTTTTGAACGAAATTCGTATGTGAAGGAAGTTCTGGTCGAATATCAGAGATATTCGTTACATATTTAAGCAAAAATACTAAATGGATAAGATTTTGTCGATATTAATTGATCGCAGTTAATTTGAAAATAAATACAATAATTTTAAGTTATAGTTTGAACGATTTCTAGGAAGATAAATCCAAATTAGAATTATTTGTGGATATATTGATTTGACAATGATTTCAAACAGCGCTACGATTGGCTGGTTGGAATCGTACGATATTTTGTTTCGAGAAGTAGGGATCATTGCGGTTGGGGTGAGGATAGTTGAGGACAGAAAAAAGACTATTCATTAATTGTTGGGAGCTGCTGGAGAGAGGTGGTCAGGAGTAGAAAGTCTGGTGGGTCATTTCGCGTTTTATAAATTGTGTTAAGAGGGTACTGGGAGGTTACTATGTTAAAATTCCGTTGTACATTAATTTTATTCGCGTTTGAAATTATTTGAGAATCTTAACGTAACTTCAAGTGTTGAGAATATATAAAACTCGCATCGTTTCATGCTGAGATAGGACACCATTTCTGTGATTGCGAAGTATGGGCTCAAGGGCTCATATGGAGTAGTTACTCACGCCTGGGAGAGTCTTCCCCGTGACTTCATGAAACAATGCAGGATGGGAACGGAGATTTGGAAATCTACCTGTCGAGTGGATTGTTAGGATTTTGAATATCGAATTGGGGTATTAGTGAATATTATATAAACCCGCCTTGATTTATGCTGAGATAGGACACCAATTCTGTGACTGCGAAGTATGGGCTGAAGGGCTCATATGGAGTAGTTACTCACGCTTGGGAGAGTCTTCCCCGTGACTTCATGAAACAAGGCAGGATGGGAATGGAGATTAGGGATTCTGAAGTGGGTAGAATCAGTAGATAACATACAAGCAGCAGTGATGGGGGGGTTTTAGCTAGGAGTCCCTTAGGAAAGCCAATCGAAGTGATCGGTCTTGGGTGGAACATCTAACGGTGCCAACGAAGCCCTTGTCCTCTGTCTAGCTAGGGAGCTGATCAAGTTAAGGCGAGCAGCTATTCGATTTTACCTGTCTCAGGGTCGAATAAAGCCTTCTGGGTATCGGTGACCAGCGGCCCGAAGTATCGGTGTCGTTGGAGCTGATAGCTCAGTCTTTATTTATATATTTATTTATACACACAATTATATATCTCGTTAGGGCTTTAGTTAACATCCCTGGCTTCGGCCGTTAACTAAGGCAAGCACACAGTCATAGGTCATACAAAATCAAGTCTGACTAGCTTGTTCCCTTACAGAATAGGAGTAGGTACATTACACACCACACGTTTAGAATTAACTAAAGGGAGGAGTTTATTGGGGTTAAAACACATATATTATATAGTCTTTATAGGTAGAAGGAATAGGTACACATTCTTCTCGCGGTAATATAGGACGTCGGCTATGTAGGTAGAATCGAATTTGTATAGGTTTTTGATAGTCAGTTAATTGCGTTTAAGTTATGTGAACGGTTCTCATTATAATGAAGTTATTAGGCTATTATTTTGGTGTGAATGAATACTGGGGGATTTCGGGTTGGAATCCAGGCATTTAACAACGATTATCTAAAGTGTATCCTCAGTGTTGACTACCTTCATAATAAAATGTGAAATAGATCTTACATAATACCAGTTGAATGTGAAAGGCATGGTTATCATTGTGACGAATATCAGAAGGTGGTTAAATACTCACCTATCTACATGTAATCTAGTAAGATTCAGTTAAGTCATTTGGCTATTGGATACCATAGACCGATTGATTATGAATGTCATTATTCAATATATTATTTATATTACCAAATATAATACTTGGTGCATTTATTTGATTGAATTGGGTTGAATGGATATTAGTGGAGCATTCTCACGGTAGTTGAGAACCGTCCAATTATGGACCTATGTTCTATTGTCCGGTAACCTAGACGGAAGTTCTTGTATATGAATGTCTTCAATAGAAGATGTAATTTCTATATAAGTTTCAATCAGAAGTGTAGCAAGTGTAGACTACTGTATGAAATACCTATCTATTCTATATTGAAATCTACGGCTTCTAATGAGTTGGTCTTGATCGCAACTATCAGTATATTATACTATATGCACAGTGATGCCTGAACCTTTGTATTCAATTGAGCTTATTCGGTTGTAATAAGTGAGAGAAATTATCATTAACGAATATTAACATTCTTGTAATTGAATGTCACGATTTTGTATTTATATAATACAAGTGTAATCCAGTTATGGATTTGGGGTAAAGGGTTATACCGGCTGCCGCGGTATAACTTGAACAAAGTGGACTAGGCCAAGTGGCGTCTGCTATATTTATAAGGCAGAGGGGAGTTGATCTGTGTTGGTGCAACTCACTGTCATGGCGTATTGGAGGAGCCCTGACCTCGGGAGGGGGCAAATAAAAATATTTGTGTATTATTACGGTTCGCTTCACTTACATACTCTGTTGCTAAAATCCTCGAAAGAATAGTCTTATTACGCTTACATTACGTCAATATAAAGTTTATTCATTATCATATTCTAAATTAAAATTAGTTACCTAAAAATAGGTTAGCTTAGGAATTTTGGGTAGGTAATCTTATTATATATAGTTCATTACATTCTATGTTTTCCAAATAATCACGATAGGTTATATTTTGCGAGAATTAAGTAAATTAAGTAGGTACAGGCTTATGCTAGGAAGGTGAATTGGATAAGTAGGGACTTAATTTAGGACAACAGCACAAGCTACCTCTATAGAACGAGGGGGACTACTGGATCATAATAAGAGTCCTAGTTCCCACTAGAACGATCATTGGCCAAACTAGTTACTAAGTAGGTAGGGAATCGGAAATGTTTTGAGTATAAGTATGTCTTTATAATAAATCGGAAGTCGAAAATAGGTAGGGGATGGTATAGGTTAGGGAGGGTGTTACAATTTGGTGCCGCGTGACCAGGATTGGTACAAAATAGTATGGAAAGGTACAAGTGTGTTATTCAATATGTGTGGCAGATTCCACCAAGCGCCATCAATCTCCAGTATAAACAGTACAAAATAGTAGTTGCGTGACCAGGATTGGTATAAAGTAGTATGGAAAGGTACAAGTGCGTTATTCAATGTGTGTAGCAGATTCCACCAGGTGCCATCAATCTCCAGTATAAACAGTACAAAATAGTAGTTGTGTGACCAGGATTGGTATAAAATAGTATGGAAAGGTACAAGTGCGTTATTCAATGTGTGTAGTAGATTCCACCAAGTGCCATCAATCTCCAGTATAAACTGTACAAAATGGGGGTCGTGAGACCAGGATTTAAGAGTAGACTGGCTTCACGGTACAATTTAGTGGTCGTGAGACTAGGATGAGTGTTCGATTTGGAGTACGTGTTATTGGTACAATTTCCTGGCGTGAGATTACGATTTAAAAATAGAATAGGTGTAACTCGAATAGTATATTTTGAAAAGTGAGTAGCTACGAATTATATTGTCGAATATGTGGGTGTATGTAATTATATTGTTTGGCATGCACCTACATTTAGTCAATATATTAGTAAGAAACAACGCTCGTTTCTTTACACGTATACATAACTATGATAAGTTATGGTTATGTATTTTGCTAAATGTGGTTGCAATGATGATGTTGAAACTAACAATATAGTTTAACAGATTAGTTTTGGTAGTTATAGCTCCAACGAGCTATATTAGTTAGTTATATTACATTTTATAATTTAGAAAGGATATAATAACCGTGTTAGTTGATTTATAAAAATTTTATATAATGATAAAGTTTTATATATTTACCTACGTCAACAACTATTAGTAAGATATTAGCATCCTTGAAAATTAATGTAGCATTGAATTATAGGTAGATTATAAATGCAAACATGTTTTATTTGAATTATAAGGAAGGTACGGTATATCTATACCGTACAATTTGTTGCCGTATATAGTAGGTAAGGGGTCAGAACATTGTGCTGTTGTTATAATTGTGAATTCTTTTAGTTATTTGGAAGTTTAGTTAGAATTATTAAGAGATGGGGGGTCGTAGGATTAATATAATCTATTATAGAATGTCATTTAGTTAATGTTATAAAAGAATGGGGGGTCGTAGTTCGGAGTAAGTTATTCACAATTTAGAGACAAAAGGGTACATTTTGTTAGGTTTGATGTTTTAAAAGTGTTAGGGGTAGAGAGTAATTTTAAATACACGGCTTGGAGAAGTTGGGAAGTGCCATTGCAATGCAATGACACTTTTCATTTTTTGTATTATGCGTTTCAAAAATTTGATCAGTATAAGGAGGTTCAAGAATCTATGTCATTGTTAACAAATCGGAGAAGCGCGGATTGGTCGGAAATAGAGACGGGGGTTGTGTTAACTTTCAGGCAAAGGGATTATTTACTTCACGGATTGGTAGGGCAAATTGCTACCAACATCGAATTCTTATGAGCTCTAACGTACCTATTGTTAAGAAGAGTTATCCAATACCTTATGCTTATAGAGGAAGTGTTGAGGAAAAATTAAAAGAAATGGAAGAGTTGAATATTATTAGTAGGTCAGCCACTCCGTATTGTAGTCCATTAAACTTTACCATTAAAAAAGGATAAATCTATTAGAGTATTATTAGACGCTAGAGAGATTAATAAATTTATGGTGGCTGAAACAGAGAAGCCCCCAATACAAATTGATGTTATGAATTCGTTTCATGGGGCTAATTATATAAGTATAATAGATTTGAATAATGCTTATTTCCAAATACCGATAACTGAAGATAGCAAGAAGTATACTGGGTTTACTTTTAACGGGAAATCTTACGTTTATAATGTGTTACCACAGGGGTTGAAGACTTCAGTGGGGAGTTTTAGTAGAGCTATGGATATAATATTAGGACATGAAGTTGGGGATTATTGTGTAAATTATCTAGATGATTTAGCAATAATAACGACATAAACCTTTGTTCAACATTTAGAGCATTTAGATGTCGTGTTGGGGAAGTTACACGCGGCTGGGATGACTTGCAATATAAAGAAGTGTGAGTTTTGTTGTGAGGAGGTTAAAATGTTAGGATATATAATTTCTACTCGTGGATTAAAACCTGATCCAGACAAAGTCAAATCTATCCAAGATTTTCCAATTCCTAAGAAAGTAAAACACGTAAGGGCTTTTTTGGGGTTATGTAATTTTTATAGGAGGTTTATTCAAAATTACAATAAATTAGCTCAACCATTATATGATATGTTGAAGAAAGGTAGAGTTTGGCACTGGGGACAGTTAGAGCAACGAACCTTTGATTGTATCAAAGCTTCGTTCATGAAAACCATACAATTGCATCATCCTGATTTTACTAAACCATATGATTTACAGACAGATTGTTCGCAAGTGGGGTTAGCTGGGGTATTATATCAAATAGATGATAATGGGCAAGAGAATGTGTTAGGTTTTCATAGTAAGGCGTTGAGAGGGGTGCAGTTAAATTGGACGGTGACTGAACAAGAGTTTTATTCGGTAATTTGTTGTCTAGAAAAATTTGAAACATATTTGAGGGGTGCAAAAGTAATTATTCGGACCGACCATAGGGCGTTGTTATTTGTTAAGAATTGGAAATTGTATAATGCTAAAATAACTCGTTGGATCAATTATTTAGAAAATTATCAATATGAAATTCAATATATAAAGGGGAGTGAAAATGTAGTGGCGGACATATTATCGCGATATCCACCGGAGGGGGAAAGATTACAGGAGGAAAAGATTAAAATGCCTAGTATTTTATATATGGAAAATGAACAAAATAAGGTGTTATTTCGGAAATTAAAGCAAATGGCAGTTTTACAGAGAGAGGATGCAGGAATAAATAAGCTAATCGAACAAATTTGCGAATCAGAAAGGTCGGGAAAGGCGCTAGTAGGGATAGCTAGTAAATGCAAACTAAAGGGGGATGTTTTATTTGTAGAGAGAGGGGGGGGTAAAGGGTGTTCGATTTATTTACCGGAATGCCTTAGAGAGGAAATAATTAATCAGGTGCATTTAGAAATGGGACATCAGGGTAGTTATAAGATGCTGAAATATTTAAAGGAAAGGTTTTATTGGAAGGGTTTGACCAAGGACGTTAAACGATTGGTTAGGATTTGTGGTATTTGTCAATTGACGAAACATTCTAATTCCAATAAGGTGGGACCGTGTTGCTCAATTGTTACGAAAGACATAGGAGATTTAGTTATGGTGGATATATACGGGCCTTTACCGTCAGGGAAATTCGGGATGAATTACATATTAGTATTACAGGATTTGTTTAGTAAATTCGTGAAATTTTTTGATTTAAAAAGGGCTACTACGAGAGCGGTACTTAGCAAAGTGAAAAAATTTACTGAAATTATAAAACCGAAAGCTATAATGTCGGATAATGGAACTCAGTTTACTAGTCATGCGTGGAAAGAGGAAATGGAGTTGCTAGGGATTAGAGTAGTTTACACAACAGTTAGGAATCCTCGTCCAAATACAGTGGAGAGAGTGAATAGAGAATTAGGAAGATTGTTTAGGACGTATAATAGCAAAAATCATAAAGGTTGGGTTGACACTCTACCTAAACTGGAAAAATTATATAATAATACTTACCATGAAAGTACTGGGTTTACTCCTTGTGAAATAATGTATGGAGAGTCAACTTGTCTGTCTTTCGATCAGATTATTGATAAGGAGGGGGTAGATTTGGACTTGGCGTGTGTTAGAGAACAGGTGAGGGTAAATTTACGGCAGGCTGCGGATAATCGTGAGTTAAAATTCAATAAAAGATATCGATTAGTTGAATATCAAGTGGGAGATTTGGTGAAAATTAAAAGATTAAACAAGTCTGACGCTTCCTTAAAATTAACCAAGAAGTTCGAGGCGATATATGAAGGACCATTCCTTATAGCAGAAAGTCCTTATCGGAATGTGTATGTTTTGGTAGATCCTCAAACCAAGGAAATAAGAGGAAAATTTAATGCTATACATTTATCCAAATATTACATTTGATAATTTGAAGCTGGGGCTGGATCGGGGAGTCATTATTTAAGATTGTAGGATTTATGAGTTACATTGATTTAATTGTTGTATTGTAGTGTTTTGGTATAGACTTTAGAGTTAAGTTATAGTGATTAGTTGTAGTTTTTATATTTAAATGTAGTTTTGTAAGATGTATTGGTTAATTATAAAAAAAAAAAATAATAAAAAAAAAAAAAAAGAGACAAAATTGGAGGATAGGGTAAAGCCCATCTGACGGTATGAGGTGGAAATTAGTGAAGAAAGAAATCTTTCATTATTATAATAAGATTTATTTTTATTTTATCAAATTGAATTTAATCAAATCATCCCTTCAGATGGTGGGGCGTAGGGCGGCTTTACCATAAAATATATATGTATATGTATTTATATCTATATGTGTACATATTTATATATATAAGGAAAAAGAATTAACATCTACATAAATTAGATAAAAGGGAGTACAAGAAAGAGTAGGATATGTAAAATGAAATAAAACATAATCACCTCTATGTTGTTACATGATAATGCTGATCGGTTGGCAGCGAGAAAAGTCGCGAAAGCGGACTCTGATAGTGCAAAAGGGTTGTCGACTAGGTATGATTGGGATTTAAAATAGATGTGGAAGGCTGAAGTGGAGCTGGATGTAGTCATTAAATTCAGAATGGAGGGTCATCCCAATCAGCATTATTTTAAAGGGGGGGAGTGTTTGAGAGGTCGTGTTATGGTTTGATTCCCTGTACGCACCACATGTTGGATTATGAAGGATTGCCAGGAGTTAGGTTAAAAGACATATTTTGATATTGAGAAATCAAAAGTCTAGGCATACCGTTAAGGTACCTTCATAATTCATCAACTATACAATTCGGTTCACAAGGCCAAGATCTAAGCACACTATACATACGCCCATATCAGAGTACTTGCTTGTCGATTCTATTTCAAGTGGGGTGAAGTCGTAAACATACGTTATTGTCTAATAGTCTTTAAGGAATTTGGCTTTTACGCGAGGGTGGAGATATTAGATCGCATAGAGAGCATAAGATTGCGTCTCTTGCCTCATCTCTTATCCGGTTCGCTTATCGTTCAGTGGCCTCACAACCCACTGCCTTCAGTGTTGAGTCAAATTCTGACTTGGATATTGTGTCGTGTTGAGATCAAGTTCACTAACAAACTTGGCGGTGGGCTCGAGTGGTAACTATTTTGATGTTGGGTTAAATTACACACTACATAAAACAAAAATGTGCAGGAATTGGATTATAACTGGAATCGATTATGTAAGGGAGGATTCAACATTTTCTAATTATAGGGAAGATTTTAAATTGGGATAATATTCAATGACAATATATTGGTTATAGGTTAGGGTGAATCTTTACTCCGGACAAAATTGGGAAAGATTTGTACCTGCGTCAACATTCAGGGGGTCGAGATGTAACGGAACGAAATCTGTCATCTGTTGTAGTAGAAGTACATTCTTAATCACACAGATGGCGCTAATATAAATTATGTTTATTTATATGAGATATGAAGAAAAACCTTTTTGAATATAAAATTACGTGATAAATTATTACGATAATTTGGTTTTAAAGATTAATTAAACAAATAAGGACATTTATAAATCAGTTATTTATTTGAATATTCAAATGCCGTGTTTTATTTAACTTTAAGTTTTTGAACGAAATTCGTATGTGAAGGAAGTTCTGGTCGAATATCAGAGATATTCGTTACATATTTAAGCAAAAATACTAAATGGATAAGATTTTGTCGATATTAATTGATCGCAGTTAATTTGAAAATAAATACAATAATTTTAAGTTATAGTTTGAACGATTTCTAGGAAGATAAATCCAAATTAGAATTATTTGTGGATATATTGATTTGACAATGATTTCAAACAGCGCTACGATTGGCTGGTTGGAATCGTACGATATTTTGTTTCGAGAAGTAGGGATCATTGCGGTTGGGGTGAGGATAGTTGAGGACAGAAAAAAGACTATTCATTAATTGTTGGGAGCTGCTGGAGAGAGGTCAAAGAATCAAAGAATCAAAGAATCAATTTCATTTATTCAGTTTAGGCACATAAAAGAGCACATATGAACGTCAGAATTTTACAAGTAGGTAATGTCAATAACAGAAAAAATAAATAAAATAAATCATTAGAAAATGATTCTTTCGCTGGTTCGGTAGGTGGTTCTACTGAGAAGAGACCAGCAAGAAACTCAGTGAACTCGATTATCCTTCTTTTTTTTTTATTTTAAATATGGTTTTATTTATAGCAATTTTTTACAGTGCGAGCAAGAGATGAGATTAGGATGACCATGCATCTTTATCATTTAAATATTCGTCTAATTTATAGTAACCTTTTTTTATTAAGCAATTTTTCACTTGTATTTTAAATTTATTAAGTGGCATGTCTATCAGATCCTGAGGCATTTTATTAAACAATTTTATACAATTGCCTACAAACGAATTACCAACCTTATGAAGCCTGAGTTTAGGCACTGCAAGTTTACTTTTGTTTCTGGTATTATAATTGTGTTGGTCAGAGTTTTTTTTGAAGAGATCTAGATTCTTGCGTACATATAAGATATTATCATAAATGTACTGGGAAGCAACTGTTAAAATATTAATTTCCTTAAAAACTTCTCTCAGCGAGTCACGGGGTCCGAGGCCATAGATTGCTCGTATCGCGCGTTTCTGTAATATGAAAATAGTCTCAATATCGGCAGCTGAGCCCCACAGCATCAGACCATACGACATAACGCTATGAAAGTAGCTAAAATAAACTAATCGTGCCGTTTCCTCATCAGTTAATGACCTCATTTTTCTAACCGCATAGGCAGCTGGTGGTCAGGAGTAGAAAGTCTGGTGGGTCATTTCGCGTTTTATAAATTGTGTTAAGAGGGTACTGGGAGGTTACTATGTTAAAATTCCGTTGTACACTAATTTTATTCGCGTTTGAAATTATTTGAGAATCTTAACGTAACTTCAAGTGTTGAGAATATATAAAACTCGCATCGTTTCATGCTGAGATAGGACACCATTTCTGTGATTGCGAAGTATGGGCTCAAGGGCTCATATGGAGTAGTTACTCACGCCTGGGAGAGTCTTCCCCGTGACTTCATGAAACAATGCAGGATGGGAACGGAGATTTGGAAATCTACCTGTCGAGTGGATTGTTAGGATTTTGAATATCGAATTGGGGTATTAGTGAATATTATATAAACCCGCCTTGATTTATGCTGAGATAGGACACCAATTCTGTGACTGCGAAGTATGGGCTGAAGGGCTCATATGGAGTAGTTACTCACGCTTGGGAGAGTCTTCCCCGTGACTTCATGAAACAAGGCAGGATGGGAATGGAGATTAGGGATTCTGAAGTGGGTAGAATCAGTAGATAACATACAAGCAGCAGTGATGGGGGGGGTTTTAGCTAGGAGTCCCTTAGGAAAGCCAATCGAAGTGATAGGTCTTGGGTGGAACATCTAACGGTGCCAACGAAGCCCTTGTCCTCTGTCTAGCTAGGGAGCTGATCAAGTTAAGGCGAGCAGCTATTCGATTTTACCTGTCTCAGGGTCGAATAAAGCCTTCTGGGTATCGGTGACCAGTGGCCCGAAGTATCGGTGTCGTTGGAGCTGATAGCTCAGTCTTTATTTATATATTTATTTATACACACAATTATATATCTCGTTAGGGCTTTAGTTAACATCCCTGGCTTCGGCCGTTAACTAAGGCAAGCACACAGTCATAGGTCATACAAAATCAAGTCTGACTAGCTTGTTCCCTTACAGAATAGGAGTAGGTACATTACACACCACACGTTTAGAATTAACTAAAGGGAGGAGTTTATTGGGGTTAAAACACATATATTATATAGTCTTTATAGGTAGAAGGAATAGGTACACATTCTTCTCGCGGTAATATAGGACGTCGGCTATGTAGGTAGAATCGAATTTGTATAGGTTTTTGATAGTCAGTTAATTGCGTTTAAGTTATGTGAACGGTTCTCATTATAATGAAGTTATTAGGCTATTATTTTGGTGTGAATGAATACTGGGGGATTTCGGGTTGGAATCCAGGCATTTAACAACGATTATCTAAAGTGTATCCTCAGTGTTGACTACCTTCATAATAAAATGTGAAATAGATCTTACATAATACCAGTTGAATGTGAAAGGCATGGTTATCATTGTGACGAATATCAGAAGGTGGTTAAATACTCACCTATCTACATGTAATCTAGTAAGATTCAGTTAAGTCATTTGGCTATTGGATACCATAGACCGATTGATTATGAATGTCATTATTCAATATATTATTTATATTACCAAATATAATACTTGGTGCATTTATTTGATTGAATTGGGTTGAATGGATATTAGTGGAGCATTCTCACGGTAGTTGAGAACCGTCCAATTATGGACCTATGTTCTATTGTCCGGTAACCTAGACGGAAGTTCTTGTATATGAATGTCTTCAATAGAAGATGTAATTTCTATATAAGTTTCAATCAGAAGTGTAGCAAGTGTAGACTACTGTATGAAATACCTATCTATTCTATATTGAAATCTACGGCTTCTAATGAGTTGGTCTTGATCGCAACTATCAGTATATTATACTATATGCACAGTGATGCCTGAACCTTTGTATTCAATTGAGCTTATTCGGTTGTAATAAGTGAGAGAAATTATCATTAACGAATATTAACATTCTTGTAATTGAATGTCACGATTTTGTATTTATATAATACAAGTGTAATCCAGTTATGGATTTGGGGTAAAGGGTTATACCGGCTGCCGCGGTATAACTTGAACAAAGTGGACTAGGCCAAGTGGCGTCTGCTATATTTATAAGGCAGAGGGGAGTTGATCTGTGTTGGTGCAACTCACTGTCATGGCGTATTGGAGGAGCCCTGACCTCGGGAGGGGGCAAATAAAAATATTTGTGTATTATTACGGTTCGCTTCACTTACATACTCTGTTGCTAAAATCCTCGAAAGAATAGTCTTATTACGCTTACATTACGTCAATATAAAGTTTATTCATTATCATATTCTAAATTAAAATTAGTTACCTAAAAATAGGTTAGCTTAGGAATTTTGGGTAGGTAATCTTATTATATATAGTTCATTACATCCTATGTTTTCCAAATAATCACGATAGGTTATATTTTGCGAGAATTAAGTAAATTAAGTAGGTACAGGCTTATGCTAGGAAGGTGAATTGGATAAGTAGGGACTTAATTTAGGACAACAGCACAAGCTACCTCTATAGAACGAGGGGGACTACTGGATCATAATAAGAGTCCTAGTTCCCACTAGAACGATCATTGGCCAAACTAGTTACTAAGTAGGTAGGGAATCGGAAATGTTTTGAGTATAAGTATGTCTTTATAATAAATCGGAAGTCGAAAATAGGTAGGGGATGGTATAGGTTAGGGAGGGTGTTACAGTACGTTGCAACATGAAGTAGCACCACAATATAACGAGTAAATAAATCGTTTGACTGTGGTGTATACTACTATGTATGGTTATAGCGATACATAAATAAAGAAATGTTTAGTTTTGGGCATTAAGTAGTGATGTCGTGGCTGCGCCTGTAATGTTACCAAGTTTTATTGTAATGGCCGGCCGAGCGTTAATGTCGCGTGAAAACTAATGTAAATAGCATTCAGCTCGCCTGCTCGCCTCGCATGCCCCGCTCCTATTACAGAATAATGTATTTCGGTTTTTAAGAGTACACGTGTCACAAGGTGAGTGGCTTTAGTAGTCGCGTGGTGTATATATTTGGCAGATTAACTCTTTTTACAATTATACTGTTCCCTAAACCTAAAATTATTGGTGGTCCCTGGCACTGTCAGGCTACACTAGTAGTTTTCCCTTCTGCACTCAACCTGCACCAGTCCAGTGGTGTGATCGGTAACTGCAAAGGGAGTGACCCACCGCACTCCGAGCACCTAGACTGTGTCGTTGGTAATTGTGAAAGTATTCTGCCTATTTTGTTGCAGTTGTGAGTGGTGGTTCACCGCCGCTGTCAGATACAAAATATTAAGTCTTATGATAAAAATATTTTAACATGTTATAGTACAACCCACTTCTTAGAAAGTTTTTACATATAAATCTTTAAATTTGTATCTGTTTTTGTGCCGTGGACAAGTAGTATCTACATTAACCGCAGTTTCTTAAGAATTTAATGATCTTGTGTTGTGTCTGTCGTTTGCATATACCTAGTCTATTGTACTGAATGCAAATGTAGAATAGGCACAAGTATGGCGACGGCACCACACCCGCCAGGCGTGGAGCCAGCAATGTGACGAGATTACGGAGGATTGTCAGCCGCGTGCTCCCACGGGCGCCGGGCGGTAGACGGCGCCAAACACGCTGCGGGCGCCTACCTAACGCAGGTATCGGCCGAAGCGATGTGAGGGAGGGGGTCCGTTACATTCTGTTCCGTAAGTATGTACACAACGGGGGCTAGTCATCAGTGCCAAGCATCCACTTAAATTCACGAATCTCAGAACACTACCTTATAATTTTACACCAAAGCAAAATATTCAATGAAGTAAGGAATGGATTTTTTTAGATAAAGCCATCAATGTGAGAGTTTAGGTGCTTGCTTACCTAGGGTAATTCTCGAGTAGCTGTTTCTACATAGTGTATAGGCGTGTGGACCAGTACGACGTACTTGGTTTTATAAATAGTCCCATACATAATTCCTATGACTCAAAAACTTATGTATTTATGTTCCACCGCATACAATGATGCGCATAGAAATCGGTGCGATCATGGTATATGTATAATACTCGTATGTAGGTAGGTATATTTTGAATTGCTTGATGAGGTCATACTTACACTGGCCTTAGTCAGTCTTCTTTAGGAATAGATTGTACTCGACGGGACCAATGAATGTATCCATCCTAACGTTTCCTATACTCGTAGTACCTTTCATTGGCCTACGATTGTCGTGTGTAGTTGCATCCCTGTTATACTTTTGTAGGCCAATAGATGCTTGATTAGATGTGCCAACGATATCCTTTAACTTTACTTGACCTACTAAATATAAGAATAACAATAACTATGTTTTGCGGTCAAACTAATGTTCAAATTGAAACATACTAAAAGTAATATGGTTTTAAATTGAAGGCTTGTGTATCGATCTCATTCACCATGTTCTACCTTAATACATTGACTAATTTATTCCGTGGAAAATATTTGGCGTTCGAGAATAATAAAATTTGCGTCTCTAATAACCGGGACGTTTGCCTGCAGGAGCGCCGGGCGCCCAGCGCCGAGCGTCTGAAACAACAATATTACGGATAATTACTTTGCCTTTGTCGAGTATTGACGCGCGGTCTTTTAGCTAATATCCTTTGTTTAGTTACAATTTGCACTCACTGTTCCTTGCTATTGTATAATAAATAGCCTCGTCACCGGCGCGCGGCGCGGCGAGGCGCGAGGCGTCTGCTGATCATTACAGTGTTACTGAAGATACTAAGTATAATGATAGTGGTAAAAATTGTTGTCCCATTATTAAATATAGGCTCAGCACTTGCGAGTCATTTTGCTATATGTATTAGTATTTGGACGGTCAGATAATTAGACCAAAAGTAATTTATGTGGCAATATAACTGATGCTAAGTCCTGATGTCAACCCAGCCACAACGTAACCCACTACTACCCACTTCTAATACGAGCAATTAAACCTGGCTTACCAGCTTAGCGAGAAGTTTGATGAGAATTACTAAACATTGTTATTAGATTAGAGCTCGCTGACTTTATAGTCGGAGTGGAATGCGGACGGGGCGCATTGTGAACCGGTGCTGTGGTAGTAGTAGTACCTAGGTACTTAGTCTACAACAACCTTTCGTTTCGGTTTCACACTTTTGAATTTCTATTCAATACAATAAATAGGCCACATAAATGTACTTTACAAGAAATTAAGAAAAGCTGCAAGACACTGTGTGAGTTTGCCGCTGGAATAGCAGCCATTGTGTCGTATTATGGGCGCGCAGAGAGAGTCTTAAATGTTGATTCCTCTCCCCAGTTAGAGTATAACGACGGCCAATGTTCCGCTTCCATTTAATTAAATTCCCTTTTACCTATTTCCTCCAATGAGGTTACGCGCGTATAAATAAGATTGGTATGTCGAATAGGGCCTTGTGAGAGAATAGTCAGGAATTCTTTAAACACTTTCATTTTGTTTCGTCCACTTTTAGAAGGGGAACAAATCCTTTCAACTCCCATGTGTAACACGTCTAATTTCACCTACGTATTTTTATCCGACTACCAAGAAGGTTTATGTTCTCATTTTACTGTGCTGACTTCCTTAGTGGTGCACTGATGCAAGTGCGACTGTAATAAAAAGTTTCAAGTTCGATGTCCGGAAGTTATTGCCTAGGAAATTGTTACCTACAATGATATCTAACGCTCTGTACTAGAAATATTTCATTCGATATTGCTTTTTGATTCGAAAACGTAATATGAACATACTTTCACAAAAAGTTGGAATCTAATAGCAAATCCCTAGCACTTGACATCGACCCAGTGGCTACACGATTGCGGCAATATTGAAGTTAGCTATTACTATTTCAATAGCAACCATTGAGGAAATAAATCACCCGCACGAGAGAGGATTTGTGACCGACCCACCGGAGCGTGACGATAATGTTCACAAATTGCTCATAGCTAATATTTTCTTACTGACTGTACTTACTTTACTAACGTGGCTTACCCTTGTTTAACCCACGCAACTCAGTTTCTCCAGGCTTGTACTTCGTTCCTCTTTAGTGCTGTCAGCCGGCCACTTTTTGGCTGCTGATAATATTCAAAGCGTAAGGAAACGGTTGCAGTATCAAGCTATGTATAAATGTGACGCGAGCATGTAGCCATTATATAGGTTACTTTCCACAAATGTATTATCGTTGGGTAGGCAGCTAAGCAAACCCAGCGGACGTAATATTGCGGACGTCACACTAACAAGAAGAGTGCACTGCAGGGTATCGAGTAAGTAACTAACTAACTGCTAACTACCCTAAATTTGGTATTTAAACGATGAATTTGTAGTTAAAATTACGAGTGGTGCGACTTGCCTGACGAAATAAAATAGATAAAACTAATCAGGCAAGTGACACCGCGGTCCCAGTTATGTAGTAGTCCCAGTCGCCTGAAACCTCAGTAATTCGCATGTTAGCGCGCTCGGCTCGTGGGGCACCTCGTGTGCCGTGTGTGGCAAATGCATTGTATCGTAGGTACATTCTGTACACGAAAGTAGCTGGTCTTGAGGTAGGAAGTGCTAAGTTATGAGTTATGAGAAGGCTTTGGCTTTGGCAAAACTAGAAGATTGTCTTGGTGAATTATGTTAACATCATTCAGGCAATTTCGTTATTCAGTAATTTGAATTTTTCTCACACGGTTAAGTAAACAAATTGTAATTAGAAGATCAATAATGATTCTTAATGTTTTCAAACCTAATGTTTTTAATTTTTTTCACAAAATTTATTTGGTTTTGTATCAAAAAGTAAACATTTTAGGAACTTTGCTAACAAAACAATGTAAAACAAGTACGATTTAGTATTTGTTCTGTAAAAAGTTTCATAAACGAACAACAAATGTGGCCGCGCTTGGATTAGCCCAAGTTTGTATTACTTGTAACTTTAGCGAGTGGGGGAGGAGGAGGGGGAGTTGAGTCAGTTGACGGTTAACTGAACAAACGTTACAAACACGAATGTAAAGGAAATATATGACAAATTAAAAGTTGATTGTTATAACTTGGAGTAAATTGTATTGAATTCGCTGCAGTAACATAACAGATGCATAAAGCTGCCATGGTCGCTCACATTACCAATGGCGTTTTCGAGTAATTTACTTTGTATCGTTTGCCGAAGTGTCCAAATATTGGACACTCGAAATAACACTTGGTAAATATTCCAAAAATTAATAGTAAAGTCTGTTTCTGAGTTCACATATAGATCACATTTTGATTCATCAGTGGCAGCCCTGGCAGCCGGCGACAGGCGGCAGGTGACGTAGCACTGCCCTACTGCGCGCACCAGTCGGTTTCGTAAGTTCATGTACTGTCACTCAGAGGCGGCAGTAGCCCCAGTCCCTGGTAATGTGATTTTCAAACGAATAATTAAACTTCTGAAGTATGTTGTTAGGAGACATGACACGGAGAAATATATAAAAAAATATTTTTAGTAGGTTTTTTTTTGTAAAAGGACATTTCAAAAACAAGACGGGAGATGTCTCAGACAAGGATAACTATAGGCCAATTTCGTTGGCGACGGTAACCGCTAAGGTGCTTGACGGTGTACTGGAGCGAAGAATCTCGGGTAAGCTCGGTCTACATGACGCGCAATTCGGTTTTAAGTCCGGGCTTTCAACTGAATCGGCTATTCTGGCGCTTAAGTACACGGTCAACTACTACACTAGCAGAAAGACCCCAGTGTATGCCGTGTTCTTGGACCTGTCGAGGGCATTTGACCTGGTTAATTACAATATCTTAAGGTCCAAATTAAGAGAGCAGAATATACCTGATGAGATGATTGCACTTTTAGAGTACTGGTATAACCATCAAATTAACCAGGTCAAGTGGTCTAGGGTTTTCTCGGAGGAGTATGGGCTGCGGTGCGGTGTGAGACAGGGTGGGTTGTCCTCGCCCTCGCTTTTCAGCCTATACATCAATCAGTTGGTCGAGGAGCACAGCAGCACAGGTGTCGGATGCTCTATAGATGGAAAGACAATTAATAGCATCAGTTATGCGGACGACATGGTGCTGCTGAGCCCTTCGATTGACGCGCTGAGGCAGCTTCTACAGGTTTGCGAGAGATACGCGTTATCATACGGTCTCCTTTATAACATAGGGAAAAGTGATTTTATGGTGTTTGGGGGAAGGTTAAAAAAGGATAGGGCTATACCACCTGTATACTTGTATGGTAGGGCATTGAAGAGAGTGTCGTGTTTCAAGTACCTTGGCCATGTTGTGACTGAGGATCTAAATGATGACCAGGACCTGGAAAGGGAACGAAGAGCGTTGTCGGTACGATGCAATATGCTGGCTCGCAGATTCGCAAGATGCACGAAGCCGGTAAAGGTAACCCTTTTTAAGGCTTACTGCCAAACTTTCTATACATGCAGTCTGTGGGTCAGATATACGCAGAAGGCCTACAATGCTCTTCGAATCCAGTATAACAATGCGTTCAGGATGTTGTTGGGGCTCTCACGGTTCTGCAGTGCCTCGGCAATGTTCGCTGAAGCGGCTACAGATGGCTTTGCGGCAATAATGCGCAAAAGAACGGCATCGCTACTGAGCAGAATACGAGGGAGTACTAACAGCATCCTGAAAATTATAGCTGAAAGTGCTGATGGTGTCTTTCTGAAGCATTGGTGCCGTATACATAATGGCGGCCCTGATGATTTATTTATTAATTTTATTTTTTTGTGTATTTAGTGGATAAGATGTACTAACATAGTTTATTAATTGAAGGAATTTTTACAGCATTAAGTATGCTAACTATACAAATCGAATACATAGGGAAAAAGAATCTTCTCGGGCGGGACTCGAACCCGCAGTCTTTCCCTTACAGGGGGAATGCCTGACCAATTCGGCTACCGAGACACGCCCGATATGATTCAAATTTTCCATCTTATACGTCTTTAAGGCGACGTGGCGTCATCTACCGATTTTCTTACGAACTATCGGAATCAATGAATGATGTTACAATCATTTTTAAACATTGATTTTTTGATAACTGCGCCCAAACAATTGAAGGAATTTTTACAGCATTAAGTATGCTAACTATACAAATCGAATACATAGGGAAAAAGAATCTTATCGGGCGGGACTCGAACCCGCAGTCTTTCCCTTACAGGGGGAATGCCTAACCAATTCGGCTACCGAGACACGCCCGATATGATTCAAATTTCCCATCTTATACCCCCCTGTAAGGGAAAAACTGCGGGTTCGAGTCCCGCCCGAGAAGTTTCTTTTTCCCTATGTATTCAATAGTTTATTAAGTTTGTGGTACTTACAATATTTGTATGGATTTTTAATCTGAAATAAATGATAATAATAATAATAAAATTTCAATTTTACTTTCCTCGCCGGATGGTAAGCTAAAGGCAAAGTCTCGGAAAGAGGGTCACCATCATAAACATGTATGTTAACAATGGTGGCACTCAGCCTGTCGGCCTCATCAGACGCCTTTTCACACCCCGCTTAAAGGACCCGGGACCTCCAGGGAGTTCCAGGTATTAATGGTGCGGCATAGTATGTCATTTGAGTTATTACCTGAAACCTGGAAGTAGCGAGTTTTGAAAATCAATAGTAGTTTTTAAAGAATACACCTAGTTATTTCAAAAAGCTTTGCTTTAGAAAAATATGGACATACGCATACGCTACGGAAAGGTTGGCACGTAATTACAATAATTCGATACTAGGTAGCGCCAGCACATCAGCGGCAGAGAGATGAATTAATGCGGTGCGGCGGAGGCGGAGGCGCGTGCGGCGCATTACCATACGTTTGTCGGTCGTTGATGAGCGCCCCTCCCTCCTCCCCCCTTCGCCGCCTGCCTCCCTTATCGAACTTTATAATTTGTCGCCGAAACACAAATAAGCGGCAGCTCTATGTTGTGTTTCAGCGACATCGCGCACACTGTGCCTCATACTTTGTTCGTCATCCTAATTTTAATTCTAGCCTTGTATACAATGAATATTTTATACGTGAAGTAATGTACGCTCTATACAAATGCATACTGTATATAGATACAGCACGATGAATACTGAATACTACGTACATTACAGTAGCTACTTTCTTGCAAGCGACTGTGATACTGATATTACCGTGTATTTCCAGGACAATAGGCCCGACGAGCCTATAGACACATTTATAAAACTGATTGATTGAAGATCGATCGCACTACTCGTTCAAATCAGTTCTTATCCATTTCACAACGCTCTAGGTTGGATTTGCACGAACATCTTCGCCACGGTGACGGCCGGTAGCCGGTACACACTCATAAGTCGCTGGCAGCTAACGGCATGATCTGAATATGCTGTGTGTGAGCTATAGTTATGTAGCGAGGGAACAGAACAGTTAATGTTTCACTGAATAATGCCTTGGCGGCGGGTACCTCGGCGGAACAACTCGTCTCAACCGCACAGCTTAGTTGGCTGGGCGCTAAACAACCTTTATTCATTTAGTATAACGAACTGCGCAATTGTAACAACTGTGTCAACATAAGCAAAAGTATATTTTTCTAAAAAAATCTGTAAAAGGATATACATTTGAAGAAAAATAAAAGAACTTACAGAGGAAGCCTATGATTTGTATATCGACTTTTATGCGCTACAGTACTTACATCTATTTTTATAAGACGAGCAAACGACATGGCCAACTAAAATGGCACATCGGCCCACGTAGCCTCCCGTAGATCTCCTAAACCTGGTTTGTCCCGACCGGCCTTGACTACCAACAAAGACTCGTTCACGCCACTGTAGCCACTTGAGGGTACATGGTTAAATAACTAAGTATTAAGCACGACACCGCAGCACAGTCAGCCGTGTCCTTTTAGCAGTAAAAACAAATTATTTGTCTTATTTTAACCTAATAACACCCAAAACATATGAGGGTAGCCCCCCAAGGCCCCGGCCCCGGCCCCCGAGCGGAGAGAGAAAGGCGCCGGCATGTGTATGTAAATGTAAATATACAAAAGATTAAAAGTATGAATACCATCACTCCGGATGTGATGAAAGAGTTTAATTAAATGTTGAAAAAGTAAATAAAGCCGGCGGATTAGGGCGGCGCCGGCGCGCTGTAAAAAATTATGTTTGCCTTTCATTAATTATTTTCAGAACAACCGTGACCAGCCCTCGGATTAGATTACGGAATCCCAGCGATTCTTTTTTAATACTTCACTGTTATGAGTTCATAGTATTTTTCATAGTCAGCGAGGCTTGTAATTAATTCACATTCACAACATTTTTATCATAATCACACATAGTGAAAAAAAAAATACGTGAACTTGTAACCAGAATTCGATTTTGTTTTTGTAAACCCTTAAAAAAGCTTTGGAAAATACGCAGCAATGTAAGTATTAATTGCCATAAGACGATAAACAAAATAAAAGAAGTAGGTACGTAGAGTCCCAAAAATAATGAACTGGTAGCTCGTAATCAAATAATCTATGTACAGCGGGCACGCACGCCACGAGCGACGTTCCGAACTGGTACAAGAAAGATGACGGCGCATTACTCGCGCTCGCAGGCACGCAGCGCCTAATCTTCAGCCAGCGACGTCTGCGGAAGAAAAACGAGGCACCATTTAGCATTAAGCCTCTGCCTGGCGCTGCCGTCAGCTTTCCTTTTCACTGCGGCGCCCTAAGCAAACCTTTACGTCATCGCAAAAATTGCGTTTTATAGCGAAAGGTAACGTTTAATACCTGCCGCGCCCCGTGGTTCTATTCGGGGTTATTTATTTCAGCATCAAATAACCACATGCGTTAACTCAGCACTATCCTGAATTTCCTTCAATTCCGTTAAGTGTGAAGGAATAATAAGTGTACGTGTGCACGTACTCACAAACCTACCATTGATATCTAATATATAAAATTCTCGTGTCACAGTTTTCGTTGCCATACTCCTTCGAAACGGCTTGACCGATTCTCATGAAATTTTGTGAGCATATTGAGTAGGTCTGAGAATCGGCCAACATCTATTTTTCATCCCCCTAAATGGTGCAGCGGGAACGGGATCTAAAAAATTGGCGGTACGAAGTTCGCCGGGACAGCTAGTTAATTATATATTAATATAGGTGTCATGACGGCCATGGTATTTGCAAGTAATGAAGCATGTCGAGGCTCGCAGTGACAGTGCACGATGAGCGACCAAACACGCGCGACGCGTGACGTCGACGGTAGCATGCGGCAGACAGTTCTCTTTATGACTTGATATTTCCCGAAACTTTGTATTTGTGTCGAAACACTTGGTAGTTATAATTTTGACACAGTCGATAACGTGTGGTCGACGAGAACGTGTCGGTATACAATCATGTAACCTTATTATATTACTGTCGTTAATTTATCCACGAGTGTCCAGTTATTGCAGAAAATCGAAAGCGAAAATTCAGTAAACGCTTTTGTCGTACATACTTACCTATGTAATGTCTATAAGCTTCTACGTTTAGAGAGACGTCACGTCGTCGTCGGTGGGTGCGAGCACTCTTGGGTCGGCGCCAAGTCTCAACAGTATCGGTTAACGCTGAGCTGTAACATTTAATCCTCCCTTATTTAATTATTTATTTACTCTAAGGGTGTAATTTAATGGATACCGATTTTCAAGCGCCGAAACCCTGTTACAAAAAAAAAACAGCATGATTAAAGCACCTTCTAAAAATACGTATGGTGAAGGAGGTCGATTTATTCCCACGAGGTCGAGTCCCATTATGTCGAGTTCCCACTACGTCTACTTTGAAAATTCTCGCTTTTATTCCCACCTAGTCGAGTCGTTGAAAATCTCTTATGTCTGGTGCCACCATGTCGAACGTTAAAGAAAAGTACAGTCAATGAAACAAATTATACAAATCATAATATTCTTATTTATTCTGACAACAATTGTAAAAATATACTTGACATAAATTCTTTTAATTTAAGAGATCACAGATCAGATAAAGGTGTATACCGACGACATAATAACCTTAGTTCATAAAGGTTGTTACCTTTATGAACACAAATCACAGGTCACACAAATTAACAGGTACTTAAGTATATCTATTCTAAAATTAATAATCACAGTGTTTTTTTATGTTCAATAAAATAATTAGATAATAGTAAAGATATGTTCTGATGTTATCTACACATTACTTTGTACATAGGTACACTAGATTTTACACAGTTTCCAAATAGTTACAATGATTAATTTCAAGTCGGCTTGAGATCATTTTGTTTATGATTTTATACCTCCAGTCTAGATAAACATATTAATATACGGCTCAGTAGCAGTCTTGACAACAGCTGCCGGTTTCTCAGGCTGTACGCAGATCTGGTCTAACTGATTCAGGGATGTTATTCGTTGCGGAACACCAGCCACGAGCACGTATATGTTGCCTTCCCTAGACCAGCATTTAGGCGATTGGCACACTGCAACGCTCGACGCGGCGTCGTTCGTCGACGCGCGTGGACGCGGGAGAGCTAGTATAGTCCGAGAGATATTAGAATTTTTTTGGTAGGTAGGTGTGTGAAGTAATCTAAAATTTTGAGAAAAGTAAAGTAAAGCCATCCGACCATTAGCTCGATAGCCCAGACTATATTAAGAACGCTAAAGATGAAAAGAAAATGATTAGAAGTGCAAGCTATTTTCGACTTATTGACATGCCATACTAACTATTTTTTTTCTTATATTCGTGATCAGCGTCATCTATTAACGCGAAAAGAGACGTAACTAAGAAAATGCCATTTAGGTTGAAAGTCGCTTGCAGTCTCTGCGTGTTCCGAGCCAAAACAGTGGTGTCGGCTCCAATACCCGATATTGGGCATCGATATTTGACTTCCTCCGATCTCGGATATCGGATATTGGATATCGGACGTCAGTTGGATGTGAAAGCGCTCTAAATTTGCCGTTAAATAGTCATGTTGCATTGCAATAATATTAATTTAAAATTCGTCTCAATTACCTACACAGAAATTTCTAAGAGCTCTCGGAATAAAAATCCCTCGAAAAACACGCGCGTGAATGCAGATTTCAGTGTGCCATACCTCGCGTTTTCTGCTTGTACGCGTGTATTCTGCGGCAACGCGCGTGATTGCGTTGTCAGTGTGTGGGACCCCGCGTTTTTCTATACAAAATGAGCTCCGTAGAGGCGACGAGCGCGACGCCGCCGGCCGCCGCGTCGACGCAACAACGCTCGACGCCGCGTCGCGCGTCGCAGTGTGCCAATCGCCTTGAAATGCCAAATTTTTCCCGCGCTTTCATGAAGATGTCATGCCTTGCCTTAGTTAGGAACTCGGATATTGTGATATTGGCCCCTTCAACTTCGTCTTGGTAAACCACAGCTTGTCCCGAGTATCAACATCCTGCAGCTTGACTATAATGGGTTTTGGCTTCTTTGATGAGGAAGGTCGGCCCATTCTGTGGCATCGACGTATGTCGCCCTTGGTGAAGTTCGTGAACCCCATTTTCTGCTTTACCATACCTGTTATGATGTCAGCGGTGTCTTCCTCTGGACTTGAGATGCTTGCTGGTGTCTTGGGAGATTTTTGCAACTCCTCTTCAAATGCCGCCATTCTCCGGTGGAAGTCAGCTTGCATATCCACCAAAGTAGACTTCAGTGTAGGCTCCACAGAGGATGACATTATAGTGCAGTAAAAGAAGTGATGTGATGTGAAGTGAAGTGTTGGAAAAATCAGGAAGGAAATTGATAGAACCGGCAGATAGATATTTTAGCTAGCTAATTTAAGCATTCAACTATTTAATAATGCTCTGTATATATTTTAATTAATTAAAAACTAGGAGCTAGTAAATTTCTGTGTTGCTATTTCAACTACCCAAATATACATATACATATACACAATCCTAGTTAACAAATTATATACTAAGGTTCGGTTTACACTGTCATTGGTAGCAAGGATACATATTAAACAAAAGTCGTTCGTTTTCTATCGCACGAGGTGGGTAGTAGGTAATAGAAAATAAGAAGGTAAATTCAAATATCATAGTTATATGTAATATATAGATAAAAATAACAGTAAAACGATAAAAATAATACAATATACGTACATATAATTCAAAGATAATATAGTAAAGGTATAATATAATATAAGTATGTAATATAATATAATTCTTCTTTCTTAATTAAAAACATTTTTCTTTCTTTCTTTAAAAGTCATACATAATATTGTTAGGTTGAAAATAATTATTGTTAACACCCCGACTCAGTGCAATCAGACTCGGATAGGTTAGGTTAGAAGACTAGTCTTCGTGGTTTTTTGTTTTTCAAACCACCCAGAAGCAGGGGGCTCCGCCAAACTTAGTTAGTAGACGCCATATGAGGTTTAGTTTTAGGTTTAATTGTGAATAAAAAATCTGTGACTTATTTTATTTTACCCTCATACTATTACTTTACTGTGAATATGTTAATAGCAAGAAATATATATTACCTTACTCCTTTGATTATTTATATGTCTAGATGGAGTGTCAAATGCGTACAAACGTCTCAAAAATATCAGCTTGTTCAATCTCATAGTACTTACGCGCAGCTCAGTGACGTTCGCGTCGGCTCGGTGTCACAACGTAAAACCCGCGAAAAACATTAAATAAAAACTGTCGAAATATGGAGACTAGCACTATCAAAGTTTGCCGGAATTAAAAAAGACGCCTAAATACTACTACACACATTACCTTTTATGAATAAAGTAACCAAAATACAAGTTAAATTAATAATTTTTTTCATCACAACAATATGTCATTTATCACGCGCCATATTTGTAAGTGTTGCCAGTTTTTTAAATTCATGATTTGGTTCGATTGGGGGAGCCTTGTACCGATTGGGGGAGCCAATGTCCGTCCTTTTTATTGATTTGGATTAGAACATTATTTCCGAAATCTGAAATCCGAAATCTGAAATCCGAAATCCGAAATCCGAAATCAAAATCGAAATCGAAATCGAAATTAGTCATATGTACACAAACAAATATATGCACTAAGCGAGAATCGAACCTGTGCCCCTTGCATACCATTCTCATTTACTACTGTCACGCTACAGAGGCTGTCAAAAAAAAACAATTTAATTATACCTAGGTGACTTTTTTGGGAAATTTTCCTTGTAGCTGGTATCATATTTACGCACACAGAAGCACGAATGCAACGTGTAAAACACGGGCCGCACGCACACATGTTTGCACAGGTTGACTCGTTTTATTTCCGTTGACAGTAGGACGAGGCTCTATCTAGACATTATATAATCAAAGCCTTACTCATTAACATAAAAATTGCAGATGTTTGTACCAAATTATCTTTATTTATATTATGGTGAATAAAAGTTATGGAAAATGGCATTATTGAAAACGAAAATTATAGAAATTACATTTATGGATTTAAATTATTATGACACTTGACCGATTATGATATGACCAATGGAATTATTGAAAGTCATTTTATGTCATTTCACGATTATGGCAACTGATGCGTTATTTCTAATGAATTTATGGCATATTGAATTATGGCAAACATTAGTAAACCCCTTATACCTATTTATATTTTAAATATCTATTATTTTTTTATCCGTTAACTGTGAACATTTCAAATAGGTATAGGACTCTGCGTAATTGATTACCTAAGCCTAAAAAAATGAACTTGAAAAAAAAAATGCATCTTTGTTCGTATTCGCGCCAAAACGTGAAGTTAAAGTTGACAACAGACTTACAACAAATAAAGGTTTGCGAAACTTTCATAAAAAGAGAGAGGTCGCCTAAAATTAAGTTAAATAGTATTAATTAAGTTAAAACCTCCTTACAATTTTGTGAGAAATGGCATTAGTGTGCGTAACGTTTATTTTAACAAAAATAAGGTATTTTAATGCATTATTTAAAAATAATATTATGCTTATGCACTTCTCTTCGGTATAAACTATCCATATGCCAAATCTCTCTAATAGATTATGCAGAAATCGATTGAAACTGAGAACTTAGGCTCAAAGCGAACTAGGCATACAAGAAAATAGGCAAATAGCTAAATAGACTCAATTCTTTTTGACATAATGCGAATTAGGCTCAAAGCGAAGTAGGCAAATAGGTAGCTAAATAGACTCAACCCTTATTTAAAAATAAGTTTGGGCATAACGCGACTTAGGCTCAAAGCGAATTAGGCACACAAAGATAAAGGGAGTAGTAGGTATCGAACATTTGTCAATCAGCATTAAAAAAAACTCACGACCTTTCCCTTACAGGGGGACGGGGACAACAGTTCGTAATAATGTTGGTAGATGGCTGCACCGTCGCCCTTATAGACGGATATAAAGAGAAGGAAAATTTGTAATGATTCAAGTGGTGCTCAATAGCTCAGTTGGCAGAGCAGTCCCCCTGTAAGGGAAAGGTCGTGAGTTCGAGTCTCACTTGAGCATTTCATTTTACCCATGTTTTTCGAACTTAAAAGTTAGCATAATAAATGCTATAAAAAATTCAATCAAATATTTGGGCGCAGTCATCAAAATTCAATGTTTAAAAATGGTTGAAAAATCATTCATTGTTTCCAACAGTTCGTAAGAATGTTGGTAGAAGGCTGGTAGGTTGGTAGTCGCCCTTATAGACGGATATAAAGAGAAGGAAAATTTGGAATGATTCAAGTGGTGCTCAATAGCTCAGTTGGCAGAGCAGTCCCATTTCATTTCATTTTTTTCCAATGTTTTTCGAATAAAAATGTCTTTCAATTGCAATTTAAAACAATGATTTTTTTTTAAATCCCTTTTATTTTATAGCAAGCACTCTACTATCTAATGAAGATCTCTCTATTTTATTTTTTATTTCTTTCGTACCTACTGGGATAACGCGCTAAGGTGTCCCCCCTCCGTGTTCGTCTATGATCCCAAATACCAACTATTAGTATTGTTATAGACAAAGTCAAATCATTTATTCTTATAAACAAGGAAATATATTATGGCAAACCTTACCGTACACTTCGCAGATGACTAAGTAAAGCCGAAGAAGGAATGACAAGAAATTCCGTTGCTTTCAATCAAAGTGTTCATGGGGGCGACTGTACAAATGAAATTTGTAAGTCGACGTGGCGGTACTCAAATAATAGCGAGAATTTTCAAAGTAGACGTAGTGGGAACTCGACATAATGGGACTCGACCTCGTGGGAATAAATCAGGAGGTCTACTTACGTAAAATCTGTGTTTATAGCACGAGGTGTGGGATTGTATCTTTCTAATTCATTTTAGTTTACTTCTACAATAATTATTATAACCTGATATTTGTGCGAAATTTAAGTGAAGTACTTCCACTTATGAGCTGCTAGTAACAGAGTATTGCGTTCTTAGAGTAATACTTGAGGCCTTGCCCCCCTCAAGTATTACTGTGGCTGGCTTGCTTTCTTAGTAGTGTGAAATCTAAATAATCAGTCATTGACAACCTCCTCCTTTTACAAACTTGAGTACATTTGAGATGTTTACGATACAAACTCCATCGCAAGTTGTAGTACTCGTAAGTATGTACGTTGTGCAGTATTCACAAATTAACCTTTACTTTACTTATTACAATGTACCCCGCGGCCGCGCCCGCCTCACGCCCCGGCGGCGCTTGTCTCCGGCGAGGCCGAGTGCGCGCCTCGCGACACGAATTTAGGAATATCTATTTACTCATTTAACTTCGGCTCTCTATCTCGTTGCGGATCGTACGAAACAATATTCCAACAACAGCAATAAATTAGAAGACTTTATATGGTACAAGTTTGTTACGTGTGTGTGTCGAGGTGGAAATAGACTTTAACTTGCCCTGTTGGAGAGCGCTCGCCTGTGCGCGCCGCAATCTATACAGCGCTCAGGTTCATTCCTCATATCTATTTTATTTCTATGGTTTTTATATCTTGTAGTAATATACCGTTTTTTCAGGAATGCAACAATTGCCTTAGTGCCGTTGCCTGAATACATTGTGCGACCGTCTCTTTCCGAATCGAAGCGCCGTCCTTTAAGACAACTAGCTTATGTCCTACGGCAATCAGTGTGTACGCCTGCAGCTGCTATAAGGTGTGGTGCGTAGTATAGGCATTTATAAAAATATTACTTTCAGATATTAATCATTGCAGAAATTCATAGAAGTCATATCCTCGTGGTACTGGAAAAGTTCTATAATTAGTCGATAGAATTGAGAGCTGCAATAAAAGTAGAATAACAAGCGATGACCGAGAGCAACCGCGGCTATTCTCGAAGAATTCCTAAGAACACAAACCTAGTTAAGTAAAATTAACATGCACAACGACAATAGCACTCGTATCACTAAGAGTACCATAACTACAACGACCCCCGTCATTACCTACAGCCGCCCAGACACTCCACTCACGCCTATGAAATTTTTTTTCTCTGTATTACCACAGCTGCAGCGCACAGTACTAACTTAACACGAAACAGTTGAACGAGTAAGTTTCAGTTCAGGTGCGGCATATATTACCCAAACTGTTTGTCACCGCGGGTTTAGCCACTTGTGCCTGCGTACGCGCGGGCGTGTAACTGCTGCAGCGGTATGGGACATGCCACGTCAGCCGAGCGCCGAGTGATGCGATATGCTAATGTGCGACTTTATTGCACTTAACTATGCATCGACTCGCCAGTTCCACCGGAACTCGCCACGTCGTCGGTCAGCGAGCGAACCGTCAGTAATCTAATATTATATATTTTGTTTCGTTGGACATTATAACGCAAACAAAGATAACATTCTCTTTTATTTATATTGACCGAACTGTAACTCAACAGTGATACAAACAAATAGTTCAGATACGAGTTTATAAGTTGTATCGTCCATCACGCGGCATGTTTGTCGCGTCGTATCTGTCACATAACTACGGGCACGGCACCACGCGTGTAATAACTCAGGGGGCGACTCGCGGTGTTATCTGCCAGCCTCATCTTATTATAGCAAATCGGTACTGAACGTACAAGTTTATTTTTATAACATTTGAAACGAGCTTCGGTTTAGTACATTACGGTAATGGTCTCAATTTACTTTATCTCAGTAACAGAGTCGCATACAGGAAGGTTCGATACAAGATACTTGTCGATACTTCGGAGCGTAACGTCCTACTATAAATGCGATACAACCGAATCGTGTCACGAATAATTGAGAATCCGATTGCAAAGTACTCGTCAGTACATACACGTAGCAGTAGTTACAGCAGCTATTCTTAAACATAGAAACAATGATTTTCATTTTAGGAAAGCAGTTTCGTTTGATTGCTTCTTGCCGTACGTTCGCCTTAATATGATATCCAAAGAGGTCTGCACAATGCCTGTGCATTTGAGTTTCATTTACGACTCGTATTTCATTAAGGTAATATACATAATTGTAAGATATAAAATCATGCAGTGACTACGATCGGCTCCCGTAGTGGCCCGTCCCGCGGACAACACGCCCGGGCCGTGCTCATATTTCAGCGGCCGCGTCTTATTTTATTCAAGTTGTAACAAATTGCCTTTTACGAGATCTCTAGGGGCCCCTTAATCTTCGTCGTGAACAAAGCACAAGTGCGCCGACGTCCCGCGCGTGAACGTTTTTATAACGTTCCGTCTAACAGCAAAAAAAATTTAAAAAATATGAGTACATAGGTAGTTTACTCGTTTATAAATAGTCTTTAGTATATGGGGCTCCATCAAGTTGTTGGCACTGAGAGGCTGAGACGGATGAGTGTCTGATGCAAGCTATCCTCCCGTTTGATGTCAGTTTAACATTCATAAAAATCAAGACAAACCACTTTAGGAATAAATGGACCCCGGGCTTCACACTTCACACTATGGGATATAGCTGCAACCGGTGTAACAACTACTTGGGATGATGTTTACACGACATAGGTGAGATTCTAAGAACAAAGTTCCTGTGCCTTCTATACAGTAAATTTGGAGGCTGCCTTTACAGATAGCTCAATAATAAAATATGATGTTCTTCTGGGAGTTGAAAGTACGGTATTTAATGAAAGCTAAAAATTTAAAGGGCTAATACTTAACCTATGAGCAAACTGCTGGCGTAGGTACCTTTTATTTGTATTTATTAAGTAAAGAGGTTGTTTGAAAATTCAATGAATTAACACAATAAATCACGGAACCTTTGATACCGACATTACACAATCATCAATAAAAATTGGACGTTTAGCAAAGTAATAAAACTAAGTTATGAAGCCATCATTGCTCGAATCTGGTCCCAGGGAATCAACGATCTCCACTACAGACGCCGATGCCTGTCTGTGGAATTACACGTCCGCGTTTCTGGGCCCTATGTGCGCCACACAACAGCCGCTTTCCTTAAATATTTATGAAATAATTAATTATAAAGAGTACATTAAACAGAACTTAATAGTTCGTGAAGCATAAGTACATAGTATAACGTAGCGTGTGGTGGCAGCAAAGGTTGCTAGCAGCGCCGGCAGCGCTGAGGTGGACGACAAATATGTACCCGGGCAGCTATGCAGAGTCATACTACAACTACACACGTTTTACGAGCAATTATATCAATTCGGGTCTCTTTGTAACTTTTGATGAATAATCGTTGCAGTAAGTTTGCTGCAACGATTATTCATCAAAAGTAAAAATACTATTTAAATTGCCAATTAGTTGAAAGCACTTACAACAATCATCGTCGAAGAGCGTGTGCTATTGCACGAGAATATAAATGTTGTTCGACCTCTCAGACTAAAAGATCCTTTTAGTCTGAGGACCTTTCATTAAAGCGTGATTTTAAAGTATTATTTAGTTTATTGTGCTGATAGATGGGCGCAGAGAAAATTACGTTACTAGGTTTAATTCAAAAGACAAAGCATTCTCTCATTAGGTACTTCGGATACAATAATTTCATATTAATAATTATTTGACCCATATCGGGCTCACAGTCGCTCTCGGCTATGCGGTAGATATTATAAATTAAATGAAGCTGTGGGACAGGAACGCGCTTCTAACAAACACCGACTTGTTCTTCGACGTAAAGTGAGATTCAAATTAAAGTGGGACAAGACGTGGGGGAGCTTCTAAGTAGGATTGTACGACACCCGCGGGAGCAGTGCCGCAGCCCTTGTGGTCCACTTTGCAGGGAGCACGCGGCGTTTATAATAATGGTAAGATAAACAAAGCTTTTAATATTATTTATTATTATATACTTAAATTGGACAAAACATTAAAAAGCAAGCAAGAACGTATTTTAAAATTGAATTCAGTTCCCTCTAGCGCAGAACTTGATATTGTAACGTTTCAGCGGCACCGTATTACCCAGTCCCCGTCGATGGCCGCCGCGCCAAGAGCTTCCATCGCTGAATACATTACAATATATTTCTTAGCATAACTCAATCGACGCACTCACCGCCAGCTCCCGGCTACTTATACTATATTATTCCAGCAGTCCAGGGACAGCGGCTCTAAATCACGTTTAATATCTTTAATTCAAGTATAGTCTAACGAAATTGAGCAAATCGAGCATGCAGCGAAAATAGTTACGTGGAGCGATAAAGTGACGAGAAGATATTCTGTCTGCAGGATTTTGGTGTAGCGTTGTTATAGGTACATTATATTGAATGACGTTACAAAATAATTAACTTTTGAGTGAAATAATGTACACTGATAGCAATCACTCAAGGACTGACTCGTAAATAATCAGAACATCGCCGACGTACTGACTCGGTGCTTCGTGTCGTGAGCACTTCTCGCCCATAATACTATCAATTTATTACGGTAGGGGCCTACTTCTGTACAGATCAGACAAGCTTTTTTCACCGGCCGGCACCTCGTGTGACAAGTTTTATTGATTCGGCTTCCAATATCTGACCATAACAAAGTCTATTACTTGAATTTACATTTGTAGATAAACGTAGTTAATAGTACGTATTGAATACCAGTCAAATGCGCACCTCACGTCCGACTACAGTTAGCGTGCTGTAGTTTTTTAGATTTTGTTTAGTAGAAAAACATTCCGGGATATAAAACTTGCTTATTTTAAGACCACAGACAATAGAGGGTACGTTCGCTCATCGCGAGTACCCTTCTATCTGGTTTTCCTTGAAACATCTTTCATTCAATTGACACATGTACAGTACATATTGTACATACGTATTTTATTGCGAAAAAGTATCAACGAAGCTTTATTTTTAATTGTTCTGAAATTTCCGCCGCTAAAGCTGTCTGCAAGTTCGATTTAGTTGAATTAAAGAAAAACGACTGAAACTGAACCTCGGGCCTCACGCGGGCGCTCCGGCGGACGTCGGAGGGTGATTAACTGCCGGCTCCCGGCTCGGATGTGAGCACTCCTCTCGGCTCGACAAAATAACTTAAATCCCACCCAAGAGTGAAGTTCATGATCCGACTACCATTATAAAAAGTATTAGATATATACGCTTTAACTTCAAAGTAGAAAAATAGCGTTGTAGTATCTAACAGTAGAAATCGTTAGTTCAGATACATAGATAATATTATTTATACATATAATAGTTCAGGACTTTACGCGATAAATTTTGGAAACCTTGCTAAGTATTGCCGACGTTCCGGGTGCGTTACAGCACCCATGACCCGTGGTCACGACTTGACTGGCCTACGAGCCTCGCGCGGTGTGCGCGGAACGTTTTTGTGCGCCTACCCTCCATTACTTTCACATTGAATGTGACGCTGGCGACACACCACACTCACTATGTCCATTTTAAACGGCATCGGCACTGTGTTCTTGGGTTTCACTAATTTGATCATTGGATTCCAGGTCCCGGATAGTTTGAATCCATCTTCCATGAAATTTTATATTTTTTATAATTTCAGTAGCTTCACGCACAATCCGTGAATAGTAGTGGCGATCAGTGGCGAAGACTTTGGGTAGATTATGATTATGTTTATAAAGCCCTAACGTTTTTTTGTCCCAATTTCCCATACTTTAATATAGTCAATGCCTGTAGTAAATCCCCGAAGTGTTATAACACCCACATTTTGCCAACTACTTATGGATTAAGTACCGTCAAGTGGGCACATGTGTTGAAAGTAAATGAACTTTAAGCTACTTATTATGGGTGACGGTGCGGTTGCTTCTCAGCAACCATGGTCTCGGTGGCTGACAGACTAAATGGCCTCGATGCATGAAAACATTTCAAAGTACCTGAACTATGTTAAATTGGGGACTTTGGAGAGCTTCATGTTGTACGAGTGTATAGGAGGAAGGGCTATGCAGATAGTACATGGACATAAACGACGAACCTCAATAGCATTTCTAAACATGTGGGGCGTGTTTGTTTCCCGCGTGACGGGTTTGTGATAAGAAACACCGGTCGCTTCTACTTCACGGCACAGCGGGGCCCAGGCCTGCGACAGTGATATCTGCAGTTGTTAGTAACAGTGCCACAAATGGGACGCCATAATCCTATTATTTATATTGAACGCTCTGGGCGGCGCGGGTGGGTGGCGCGCTCGCCTGTGGTAACATAAACCAAGCAGTTTGCATTTTTAACCATATTTTTGTTGAGCATTGTTTGCGCTGGTGCATCTATTTCTGTAGCAATTTCCATTTAATGGGGTCGTGAGAGAAATACAATATTCCACAAGCTACGGTGCATATAGCGCAGCTGCACCGCTTTAATTGTGCTTTTTACGGCCACATGCAAGCTCAAACAATAAGAAATAGATACTTCGGTTTCTTTAAAACTACTACTGCTACTACTATGGGAAACCCCATGACTGGGTACACTAGATGGCGTGATGGTGGTACAGATACCCGTGGTAGAAATCACCACTGTTTTAAAACAATTCCATCCACTGTGATAGAACCGCTGCGCCCCGTGCCTTGCCATTGCACCGGAAAGCCAATCCCCTGTCCTGGATAATGGTATCCAAACTGTAATGTTGTTGCATGCTTGTATAACATGTAAACATTCCCTAATAATTTCCCGAATTTTCTTAAATATCCAGTTTACGTAAAAGCTACAAGGTTAGGTTATCTTAAGCTGCTCTTACCGAGTTGTGATTTTACACTTGAGTTAGGGCTCAGAAACAACATTATGTGTTCGTCGCACAACGCCGATCGACGTTCTGTTACGATTAACGTATCTAATGCTCACAGGAATACTCATTACATCAGGACCAGTCGACAGTAAACAAGTTTATCTACGTTTTTTTCGTAATTTTAATCATTTCCTATTCGTAAAGAATTCGATGGACTTCCAGGAATTTGTATGCGATACCCCATGCATAGCGGAGGGCATTTAATAGTTAAAAGCGTGCCAAGACCAGTGCTACAAACTGTGTAGGTTCCCGAAATTTATACTACTTAGTATAATTAATTAGACAGTAAACACATTTCCCTTTTTATACTACTGAATTTGCAACTAAACGGTTAAGTATTCTTCGGTGTTATCGATTTGAAATATATAGGAACGAATGGAGTATAGTTGAATATTCTCGTTGTCGAGGAGCTCTGCGGCCCCCACCCGCCGCCAGACGCACCACACTGACGAGTAGTGTTATTTACTCGTTATTTCGCGTCGCTTTCCACTTTTATAGTCTGTAGACATCAATGACGCGAGTAAGTGCCTGGCGACGCGCCAAGGAGATACTTATTATTAAAGTAGCCGTTACAGGCGGCTTCCTTAACGTTTTGTCGTTATATTTCTTGTTTTTTTGTTAAAGTATTCATCATCGTATCGATATAAATATAATATGGAAGAGGAAGTTCTCCAAAATTGCTCCAGTAGTGGTCGAACAAACACTGGAATATTTGAATAAGAAACGTAATAAAATTTTACTCGTTCAACCATAACCAATACATTGTCTTCGTGTCAGTATCATTCAAACGAGGCAGCGAGTTCTGATGACGACACTCGCGGCATAACTGTAACCACCAAATAGATGCAGTTAATATTGAGAAGAACGCAGGATCATTCTGCGTGAACACACTTAGTGTGACCTCGCGAGGCGAGTGCTGACGCGGGGCGTGTCTGTCGCAAGTTGTCATTGATAAGGCTCTACTTTCGTAATGATACTTCCTCGTATGAATAAAACCAAAGTCGGAGCCTAAGTATACAAAAACAACGCAAAGTGGGTACATAATGTTCCTAACAAAGCACTTGGGCGCGCGTTTCGGGACAGTGATATATGAAGGGAACAAAGGGCTACTTGAGGGCTTAGATAGTTTTTCACTGAAGCGACGATAAGATCCAGCGGCGGTAATTCATCCGCTCCTCGCGCACCCGGCCCGGCCCCGGCGCGCGGCGCGGTGGAAACTAATAATAATAATAATACTTTATTTTCTCACCAATTTTTACAATGTTGCATACAAAATAACTTATAGCAAGGCACAAAGGTAATGTATTATATAATTATGTATACAATTGTAATATTAATAATATACTCTAGCTCCTGAACTAGGCGTGAGCCTGTATCTCAGGAGATAGTTTCCTCCGACCATTTTTATAGTATACAATACGGACGAGATGGTGGTGCGTTACTGCCTTTGTATTATTATTAATTTAGGTTAAGACAATACATGCGAGTTTAAAATGTATATTGTGTGTGTGTATGTGTGTGTGTGTGTGTGTGTGTGTGTGTGTGTGTGTGTGTGTGTGTGCGTGCGTGCGTGCGTGCGTGCGTGTGTGTGTGTGTGTGTGTGTGTGTGTGTTATGTATGTACGACCATATGTAGTTGATTTTAGCTTAATTAAGTTTATTTAAGTTTAAATTAATTTAATTGAGATTTCAGTAGCATTTCCGTGTCATCATATTCCAATTGTAGTAACCATTTTCTCAATATACTTCTTGCTTCATGTTGGTTTAGGTGTATTATATGTAACTGTTTGTTCACTTTATTATATAACCTATTGCTAAGAACATAATATTGTTGTGCAGCAAAGCTTGTCCTATGTGTAGGGTAATGGCAGGCTAATTTGTGTTTTCGCCTGTCAGCACAAGGGCGAGGCACAGAACGATGTTTCCTCAGAACAGATTCAAAAATAAAAGTTCTGCGGATACTAAGCACTTGACAGTCGGAATACAGCTGCGTCGTTGGGTATCTGAAAGGCTTTCTCGTCATTACTTTGAGAACAGCCCTCTGCGCGCGTTTTATATCGAGGAAGCTTGTCTTGCCTGTTCCACCCCAAACTGTGATGCAGTACTTGGTCACTGATTGGCATAAAGCAATATAGATCTTAATTAGAAGATTAAATGGCGCAGCTTCTCTAAGGGCTTTGAACATATAAATCATTCCTCTTAACCTTGCGGCGACTTTGCTGATTTGCATGTCCCATTGCAATTTATCGTCAATTAAGACTCCGAGATACCTGACAGTAGTGATTGGGGTTAAGGTTTTGCAATTGCAGCTTTGAGAACTGTCTAAACATGTATGTGCAATTATGTTAAAGTGATCTGGTGGTTTAGTTCCCTCCCTGATCACGAATGTGACATAGTTTGTCTTCTCTAGGTTAAGGGTGAGTAAGTTAACCCCAAGCCACTTCATCACGTCACCAAGGCAGAGTTCAGCAACTCTTTTTACAAAATCCCAGCTAGAACCGTGTACGACGATAGCTGTATCGTCAGCATATGTGTAAATTTTTGCGTTAGTCATAGTCAGTCTACATAAACCATCAATATATATGCTGAATAAGGTTGGGCCCAAAACACTGCCCTGGGGAACACCACAAGTAATCAGGTTTTCTTTGCTGAGGTAGGAACCAATCTTTACCTGTTGAGTTCTATTATTCAAATAGTCCTTGAACATTAGCAGGGGTGTGCCTCTGACGCCCATGTCTTCTATTTTGGTTAGTAGTTTAGAAACAGAAACTGTGTCAAAAGCCTTTGCCAAATCCAGGAATATACCGAGGCATTTTTGTCTTGTGTCAAGCTGTTGGGCAATGAACTGAGTTAGGTCCATTACTGCGTCCTCCGTAGATACTTTGCTACGAAATCCATACTGATTGCTAGCAAGTAGGTTATTTTTGTCTAAAAAGTTATTGAGCCTGGAATTCATAATTTTTTCTAAAATTTTCGATAAAACTGGTAACACCGAAATAGGCCTGTAGTTATTTATACAGCCTCTGTCTCCTCGCTTGTGGATCGGATGGATTATGGCTCTTTTGAATGCCTGAGGGAACACTCCTGCCTGCATTGATTGATTGCATATATGTGTTATTGAGGGGATCAGGGCATGTCTGCATTGTTTTAACATACTGGTAGATATTTTATCCCACCCTGTCGCACATTCGTTACGCATCTGCAATATTATTGATTCCACCTCAGCGTTATCAGTATTTAATAAGACCAGAGAATTAACTGGGGGACAAGATTTACTTATGGCTGTAGTCTTTGGTGCATTGCTGACCACAGGTATTATATTTTGTGCGAAGTTTTCACCAATAGCGGTGAAGTATGAGCAAATATGGTTCACAGCCTGGTTAGGATCTTTAGATATAGCCAGTAGTTCAGTAGGTTGAGTGACATTCTTATTGGTGCCGATAATGTCCTTCACTACCCTCCATAGAGCCTTCGTATTATTGCCAGCCTTTTCAATTTCCCTTTCCTCGTAAGCTTTTTTTAGTTTACGAAGAAGAGAATTGCAGAAATTTCTGTAGCGGGTGTATGTTAATTTGAGAATTACATTATCAGGCGAATTGGTTGAACTAATGTGCATTTTATTTCGATTTGCTATACATCGTAAAAGTCCCGGGGTTATCCATGGTTTTATACTTATTTTTCTTCGAGAGACCTTGATATTATGAGTGTGTCTATCTATCACAGACGTTACCAATGTAATCAATTTATTTGTGGCTTCATTTGCATTTTGTAGTTGTAATACTTCGTGAAAGTTCATGTTATCTAATTCTTTTTTTACTGCTTCTTGATCTATACGTGTAATAATATTTTTTAGTTGTTTGCTGTTATTAACATGTTCTAAGGATAGGAAAATTGGCAAATGATCTGTGATAGGCGTATCTAATACTAAAGTAGTGGCTGGTAATTTTGATTTTAGCAATATATGATCTATGCATTTCTTTCCCAATCTAGTGGGAATCAAGTTTGTTTGTATCAGACCGTGTTTTGCATTAAGCATAAGGTATTCGCTACTCTGATCATCTGTGTTATTCGGTTTAATATCAATATTAACGTCGCCTATAAGTACTATAGTGGAATACTCTGACAACTTTGCGTAGACTTTCTTTAGGCTGTTTCTAAAATTGTCAAAGTCCGCACCTGTATTGTACGATGGTGAACGATATACACTAACCAGTGCAATTTTTTGTTCTATACAGTAAAGTAGGCAAGTACCACCCGAGAATTCGGGCTCAGTTAAATTACAATTTAGGTTTTTGTCACTATAAATTACAATTCCATCGTTTTGATTGGAGATATATTCGTTTTGATATGAATTGTAGCCCTCCAAAATAGGCACTGTATCCACCTTACTCAGCCAACATTCCGTTAATACTATTATATCACATTTTGTTTTCATTGACGCCAATAATACTACCAAGTCATTAAAATGCTTATTAAGACTCCTTATGTTTAGATGTAAAATATTAATAGTGTTGTTGTTTTTAGTTCCTAAATGTTTGCAACAATCTTCCGGTGTACATAGAATTGAGTCTGTCCTTAAGATCGAGTCAAGTTCTTCAGTTAAATCTATGATATTAGCCATTTAAAGATAAAGTCGAAACAGTGGATGAGACAGGCCAAATGACAGTAGGGGCAGTTCGTGTACAAAGTAAGGACAGAAGCAGTTGGTGGGCCTTTGTCCCTGCCTACCCCGGAGGGAAGTGCGCGTAAACATGTGTATGTAGGTAAAAATCTGCATTTTATGAAGATAGTGTGAGTCTTACAACTAACGTCGTTATACATGGTAGTAATGTTAATTATTAATCTTTGATTATTTATATAATGAGGATAATGTGAGTATTTAAATATATATGTGAGTATTTGTGAGTGTGTGTGATTGATTATAAGGCTAGGTGACAGCAGAGGAAACTCATGGAAAATGTAAGGACAGAAGCAGATGACAGGCTGCGCTCTCTGCCTACTCTGGGTCGAAATACGCGTGAGCATACGTATGTATGTAAAAAACAAGATCAAAACTAGAATAGTATGACCTGTAGGACCAACACTGTCAAACTTTGTTGTATTTGTAAATGTTGTGTGTTGTTTTTTCCTATAGTAAGGAACGTGTTTATTTGTGTATAGTTGTAAGTATGTGTATTTATTTATATTGCATCGTGTTTTATAGTAAAAATAGGATGTCGTAGAACTGTGATATGCAGGTACATGGTAAGTAAGTAGATAGATAAGTATTACAAAGTATTGTTTGTATCGTTTTGTGGTTTGTTGAAGTATATTGTGGCTGTAGTTAGATTTAGAGACAGTGGTTAAACATTATACTATCTATTAACATGTTCGTAGACACAAATGTAAACAATGCAGGGTTGTAAGTTATAAATACGAGTCATATCGTTTTTTGTAAATCATTCAAATAGGTTTCAGATGTTACAATAACTTGATTATCACCTTGTTCCTTACGCAGGTAGATGCATCCATTTTTTGACCAACAAAACCTATATCCATTTTTTTAGCAAATTCCCGCGATAGGAAGAATAGTTTTCTTAGACTCGGTGGCATATAGTCAGCAACATACACAGGTTGGCGTGGTCCGAGTATGCCAGCCATTTCAGTGTTAAGTTTATCCTCTTTGTTTCTTTTGTTCTTGTTATATTCACGGACTGCAAATAAAAAATCTTCCTTGACTTGTACCGACGTGAATTCCACTATAATAGGGCGCGTAGAAGAAATGGATTTGCCCGGCAGACGATACATATCCAGTATTTGAGGTGGTTGGATCGGAACACCGACATGTCTCCCTATATCGGTTACTATTTGAGACAAGTTCTTCGTGTTTTCACCCTCGTTCAGTGGTATGTTTCGGACTTCCATGGTAGACGAGCGCGACTTAAACTGAAAATCCTGAAGTTTTCGTTCGAGACTTTCAATGTATAATTTCTGCTCATGGCGATCTTTTTTCAGGGCTGCAACTTCCTTGCCAAGGTCCTCATATTGTTGGCTAATGAAACTCATTGATTTTTCAATTTCTACGTTAGATTTTTGTATTTCCGTGTTTTGTAGTTTGAGCTCGGTGATATCAGACATCAGTTTGGACATGATTTTATTTTGTTGAGAAAGCAGCTCAGATAAGCTATTTTCTTGGTCCGTTTTCCAAGACTCCAGCATACACTTGATATCACTCTGGAATAGGTCAAAGTCCCCCTTTCCCGGCGAGGTTGGTAATTCCGAACGAGGGCGCTTAGGTCTGGGTGTTTGTGAAATATTTTGACCCTCCAATAATGGTTTACTTATATCTGTGTCAGATTTACTCATATTATTATTCGACTTCGGCGGCGTACGTTTATTCATTGTGATAATTTAGTAAACAACAGCAGTGTTTACTATTCAAAGCGCTTACCTAACTATTATAGTTGTGTGATTAGTCCTTTGTCATTTAGCCGGTCGGTCGGTCGTTGCGACGAGCGGCAGCAGGTAATGCGTGACGTCACAATTGCACAGAATGACTTGCCGATATTAGTGCGTAAGACTAATGTCTCCGTGGCGTAGCGGTCGTGCGATGACGAAACTATTTGTAATAGACGTAATATTTAAAAGTTAAAGCCACCAATTCGCGCATACACTACGTTCAGACTCCTGAGAGGACCGTTTTTTACTCATATATCTCATATAAAATAAATCTACGCTATTATCTCTAAATTAACGTCAAATGTAAAGTGCTCAACTGCCTAAAAATACCGGATTCATAGGACATTGCGCACTAACAGCGCTCACAGTGCACAACCAAGAGTGCCGGTAGCCGGTAACTCAGTGGTGACAGACAACTGTCATCTGATATAGCACTAAAATGTGCGCGAGCGTAATCAACAATTTATCAATGTCAAGCCTGACATTCCGTACGTTTTTATGTCAAAATCAAATATAGTATTAGTATTATTTGCTTTGAGAACTTCGTTCTTAACGTCGGATTGATACCATGACAATGAACTTCGATCTCAAGTTGACGGCTCGTAAACCTACATGTCAAATGAAGCAAAAAAATATGGGCTCTGTAGATTAAATATTGTAGACGAGGTTTAGTTGCAATATATTTTTTATCAGATACGTACAATGAATATAGTTGATAGAAAACGATAAACTATATCGAAAGAAATGTAATGTTTATTGTGCGACACCGAAATGATCTGGCCACATGACGTAAACCAGTCAATCAAAAATAATAAAAATATTCAATAATCTGCTCTCGTTTCCCGTCTAATTAACTTTATTCACAAACGTGCCACATTATGCTCTCCTGTTTATAATGCAACTATTTAAATAGGTATAATGAAACCTTTACCGACTAGGGCAACAGTAGGAGCAAAATTGTATATACACAAGTATCGGCCGGGATAGCGGGCTGTTTGTATTTCATTACCGTTCAGCGGCGAGTGCGCTCGAGTGCCCGCGGTGCGCACTAATTCTTTTATAAATGCTACGGCAATATTCCGGATGATCGTTACACGCTCCGCTGTGGGCACCTCTCTGCAAGGCGACGGTACAACCTTACTTTTAAATGACCTATTAATGAGTTCTTAGGCGAGTTTCAGAATCAATGTTGCGTAATCAATTAACAGTGTAAGCCTTTACCTGTGAGTGTGACACGCCGCAGTACTTAGGTACATTTAGAAAAAAAATGTGAATTCACAAAATTGTCTGCAAATTGTGTTTTGCAAATTGCCAGTCGCCGGAGCCGCGTGTGGCACATTCCAAATGTTCCCAATTAGCTGACTTTCCTTATAAAGGAGATATTCTACGTACGACGCAACCGAACCGAACGCAATGCGAAAACGTTAAATTGCGAGGCGCCTATTTCCTCGGGGAGTATTATTTATATTTTAATAATTGATTTTTTCATTGCTAAAGGTAAGGTATTGTGTTTAATAATAGTAAGCAAAACATGAATAAAAAACTAGAAAATAAGATTGCTTCGAAATCTAATTAATTATTTATTGAAATAAGTACAATTTGTTTTAATTTGTAAACTATGTTTGACACACTACTTCATAAATTCTTAAAATTCATCGATTGTTGTAAATAAATAATCATGAATGTCACATAGATATCATAATTCGACTGAAAACATATCTATTATGCAAAACCGAACGGTATTAGTGAAAAGTAGCTTGACGTTGATATAAGTAGGTATTACTTTGTGATCTACCGGAATGTTGATATTACACTTGGTTCATACATTCTGGTAACGCCATTCTGTATGAAAACGGAAGTAATTGATATTATGTATATGCCAACCACTATCCTACCCAAACCAATCCCGGAATTTAATTGGTTCATGCACGGTACGACGGTACAAGTGGCGCCATATTGACGTTTCTGTGACGTGTGTCGAACGAACACTTCCCAAACCACCGCTGTGTTGAAAGGAGTCAAATTATTCTATTCCGCATTTTACAAGACATAGGAGCATCGCCATCGCCTTCTCCTGCTCTTTCGCATTCCCGCTGTTCAAAGTGGTGACGTGATATCGCGATTCGCGAGTGATACCAGAACTGTACAGACTTGTTGTGTTGCGTTTTGTGTGTTGTGTTGCCTTTACCCGAGTGACTGTGAGCGCCGTCCACGCGAGCGAGCAGCCACAGGTGAGTGCACGAACCATTCCAGATCTAATCCGATACCTTGTAGCTGGTGACATCGTGAATTTTGCTATCGAAGGGATTTAGGCATATCGCGCTACCACATACATTACTAATTTTTCTAGATCTTATACTAGCCTGTTAATTATTTGTTTATGGTTTGATCAGTTTTGTAACTAAAAGCAATTGAATTGTATTCTCACGAGAATATTAGTCAATAATTACATCTGTGTAGAACCTAGGTTCCACAGAGTGAGTGCGGCGACTAATTATCATAGATCTGACGAAGCCGAGTACCCGGCTACAGGTACACGAGACGGAGGTAAGTCAGCGTTATCTAACGTCATGTCAAACTCTCGGCCGCCGCGCCGCGCCGGCCCCGACCCACTCGGACGAGCTGTGCCTGTGCCGACGACGCGCGACGGTCAGGCAAAAATATATTTGGCATAGCCCATCCGAGATGAATAGCAACGTTGTAATTAATCTAAAAAAACTTTTCTTAAAATCTCATCTTGTGAAGTAAAATGAGAAAGGCTACATCTTCTATTTATAAATGTCAACATTTTAATGTAATCATAGTAAATCCACTACTATTAAATTAAATCAAACTTCTACACCGCGGCAACCTGCATCCTGCACATTCATTAGCTGCTTAGGTACCTACTTTACTTAATTTTCTTATTGTATTACCTCTCGTGAAGTCGTGACACGCAGACACACACGTGGTGCCTGTTGGCGTAGCTCGAGCACCATGCGATGCTCCGAGTGACACATAACTCAGTGCGAGCAAGTTCAAGCAGCGACACCGCGTGCAACATACACGTGCTGCCACTTGCTACCAGTCGCTGGCCCATTTTGGCGGCAGGAACATAACACATTGTGGTCACGTGATTAGCCCATTGGCATATTATGGCCATTGAATTATTTTGTTAATCTCAAAGCACAATTAAGACGTCTTCCATGATTTGATTGGGTAGGTATGTCAATTATTTAACTATTGTAAACAGTAACGCCACTTTTTAAATTGATTAATAAATTGGTTATCAAAAAAAGAAAAAAATGATATCCCAACGATAACAGTTTGGCCCTCTCCGCAGTTGTCGCGGCCACGACGTGGTCACATCATGCACGGTAGCGCTGACAACCGCCAGGCGTGACCGTCTCGCCTAGTCATAGGATCCTGCCTCTGTCTCTGTACCAAAGTAGAACTTATATACAAATTCATCAAGTTAGTTTGTACAAATGCGTGATATAATGAAACGAACAACATTAATTTCCAAGCAAATTTTAATTCGGAGCTGCAGTAACTCGTAAAAGCATTATCTCTGGCCACAAGCCACAACGTAACATATTCCACCGTGTAGATTAATTACGAGCCCGCGCAGGCGCCGCCATGCGCCACGCCGCCGCCGCTCAGACGAAATGCTATTATAAAATTCTCGGCATTTCATAAACATTCCGCGACCGCATTCGTTCTGCTAATTATTTAATTCCGGTTTCATAATATAGCCGCGTTGGTTCCAGTTATACAAAATGCATGTGTACCCCCACCCATTGCAGGTCTGTGGACGGGTTACTATCTATCCGACAGTGCACTATCATCGTGCACGTAGCTCTCACACCAACAAATTTAGCTTTACGGGAGGATTTAAAGGGAACACGTAGTCATTTCGAATTAAATAATCTCAAAAAATTGTACACATGTGGTCCAGAAATATTTTGCATCGAACCCTGTTCAACTAACGACGACTTGTCGCGAACAACGTGTTTCAGTGTAGCTTACGGCTCGCCGACGTCTTGTGGTCCACACTACACATCTCACTATACGAAGAGCTCGGAGCGCCCGATGTAATTACGTACAAAGTTAGTTAATGCGCTGAGAGGGCACCTCGCGCTATCCGCTGCTGTGCTCCATTACTCAACGAATAGCTGAACTAACGACAGAGCTTACAACATGTTTGTCAACACATGTGAATAACTTGTACATTACTGTTTTATCTTTAATAAGTTAAAACTCAAGCTTGTTCTAGAAGAGTTTAGTATAAAGAGCAGGGGCAACATACAATATCACTCACACATAGCTTATAATAATGTACGATTTTATTTAAAGAATCTACAACTGAGATAATTTTAGATTTGAACTCTTTACCCAAGAATTCTTGTACACGATATTGTACCCGGCCAAACGAAGCGTCTAAATGAAAAGAAATTAGAGCCGCGTCGCGCGTCGGTTCAATGCACCCGAGGGAAAACCTGTTAAAATGAAAATTTCACTCTTTTAGAGGCTTCAGCGGTTAATATTTAATTTGCATAATGGTAGCTCGCTGGATATTTCTTATTATCTCTTGGTTTAGATATTTACTCACAGCTTACCAAATCATAAGTATACATTAATTGGCTCATTCTCGGTGCTATTAATTGGTTGTTTGTTGTTTGGAAGATATCAAGGAACATTTTCAAAGAACATTTCATAATAGAGCCACTTTGTACCTGGTGAAGTAGAATGCGAGGGTTTCCCCATTTCTTGACGTGGATGTCACAGCAATAGGGCCTGAGTGTTGGGGCGCTCTCCCTCGTCACCATCCGAGCGCCAGGCCCACCCTAAGGGGGCCATCTCGAAAGAGATGGTCCTGGGTCTGCCGGGGTGCGAGAGATATGCTTTTGGCAATCTCACCTCCGGCAACCAAGGACCCAAGACGGCGTGCGTTTTAGTCGGTTCGAGTCCAACATAACCGCCTCCACCGGCTCCGTGGGGGTGGTATCCGTGGGGATTTTTCGCACGATAAAAAAAAATCCGAGCGCTAGGCCCGGTAATATCCAAAGGCTTGTTCTTTTGGATATACCTTCTGATTACATTATCTTGGCTTCCACAGAAGTGACTATGGTCAGAATCCTGACCCCTTTTTTTTTTTTTTCGTGCGGATATCCCCTCGGAAACCCCCCCTGCCGGAGCCGGAAGGGGAGGTTATGTCGGACTCGAACCGACTAAAACCGCACGCCGACTGTGGGTCTTGGTGCTAGGCCGGAGGTGAGGTTGTCATAGACATATTCCTCGCACCCCGGCTGACCCAGGGCCATGCCTTACGGTCTGGCCCTCCTCAGGAGGGGGGACAACGGTGTCCCCATAACAACGGTATCCCCAGGACAACGGTGTCCCCAGCACAACGGTGTCCCCGAGTGGAAAGACGAAAATTAGGGTGAGATTCTCGTCCGTCAATCACGAGGTGTATTGGCTTTCAAGAGAGGTTGTCTTCGACCCCATAGACCTTGGTTGAACCTCATACAGCAAAGGGTTATTCTTCATCTAACAAAAAATGTACAGTCGACGAATTCTTTTTCTGTTGGTGATACACCTATGCCGTACACCTGTGGATGTACGTGTATCACTCTTGCTCACGAGTGTGATATCACGTAGCATGTTATCATTTTAGAGCCGATAGAAGTTAGTTCATTACGTACGGCCGGTGCCGGGCGCTTCGCTATATTATGATTTATTGCTCGTTCATTAGGGCGCGCGCTGCGACCGCCAAGTTCCGCTGCGACAATGTAATCAAAAGTTTTTGCTTTGTCGCGCCCCACTTGTGCTTGCTGCTTGCAACATTAGTCACAAACTTTAACTGTTCTGGATCCAATATAGTTCACTGCTTATTGGGTTTTGGACGATACACAAAATGTACAACAGTTTTATATTTCACGTTTCAATGCGATCGATGGCAACTCACAGAGAGAATTATATTTTATACTAATACTTGTGCATATATCTGGACAGGAAAGGTAGAAGCTTATACACATATTGAGAACATTTGTATTTTTTTCACAGTATTTATTATATTGAACCTGACCGGTTTCGCCTTACGGCATTGTAGACCTTTGAGAATGCCGTAAGGCGAAACCGGTCAGGATAAATACTGTGGAAAAAGTACAAGTTTAGTGTTCTCAATATGTGACGATGTTTTCCACCAAGTGCCATCATTAACATTAATCGATATTAGAAGTTTATTTTTACCCACAACAAGGTTTAGTCCAGTAGAGAATGAGCCCTTTGCCTTAGAGCACTTTGCTTGATCGGAGAATCGATCCGAAAATTCATGACTATACGAAACAAAATACTCGTCATGTTAGGTTTTTTTTTTTTATACCACTTAGGTGGCAGACAAGCACACGGCCCACCTGATGGAAAGTGGTTACCGTGGCCTATGGACGTATGCAACACTAGGGGCGTTACACTCGCGCTGCCTACCTGTGTAAATAGAAAAGAAATAAGGCCTAAGGCGTAATCAAAACAAAATCCGCCCCTGGGGCTCGATTCACTATCGCCACGTATCACGTATTTGTGAGTTTGTGAGTTTCGTTTCGATAACCTGGTATTCTGTACGATCTGTCAAAGCATAAGTTTACAGATACTTAGGTTTTTATCATTTTGACAACTGACGTCACCCATACAAATGGCTCAAACGTCATAATATACTAACAACTCGTATCGCATACTTGTGATTTTGGAAATCGATAACTTAATAACCTGGTATTCAGTAACATCTGTCAAAGTCAAAATTATGGTTTAGACGTTAAATCATGGTTCTGAACTCGATGACAATGTTCTGCTCGATTTGTATACGTAGATACGTTCACAAAAATTATAAAAGTTTAAATGTTTTTTATCATAGGAAAATCATTCGGTAAGTATTTATTTACATTTGAATTACAATGATTGCTAAAATTTGTCGTTGAATAAATCCATACTAATATTATAAATTAATGCGAAAGTAACTCTGTCTGTGTGGCTGTCTGTCTGTATGTTAGCTTTCACGCCTAAACCACTGAACCGATTTTGATGAAAATTGTTATGAGGGTAGATTAAACCTTGAGAAAGGACATAGGCTATGTTTGGTCGCGATAACCGACATCCACGCGGGCGGAGCCGCGAGCAAAAGCTAGTTCACGATAAATATTATACGATAATCTTCATTGCGCTATCCAGACCTAAAGAAAACAGGGATTAACTAACTTGTGTTTCGTGATTTAGAATGCGGATAAACATAGTATTTAACTTTTTCTCATAAATCAATCCCACCTTTTTTTTTTGCCTGCGAAAACCTCGGATACCTCCCCCGGCGGAGCCGGAAGGGGTTATGTGGGACTCGAACCGACTAAAACCGCACGCCGACTGAGGGTCGTGGTGCTAGGCCGGAGGTGAGGTGGTCGATGACCACCTCACCTCCCTCGATATCCCTCGCACCACGGCTGACCCAGGTCCCCGACTCGCCCCCGGAATGGGGAGGCGCGCCTTCTAGCGCGCCGCCGCCGCCGTAAATCAATACCACCATGTATGTACAGTGAGCATGCAAGGTGCACAAAATGGTCATAATATCAAGGTATAGCTCGGGCCATATATCTTGGACCTATTTTTTATATAAAGGACACGTCAATTTCACTTCACCTCGCCTGATGGTAAGCTAAAAGCAAAGTCTCGGAAAGGGGGTCACCATCGTAAACATGTACCATGTTAACAGTGGTGGCACTCAGCTTGACGGCCTTGTCAGATGCCTTTTCACGCCCCGCTTAAAGGCCCCGGGACTGATTAGAAGAGCTCATCAGAATATTCACCGTGGTGGAGACGGTAGAATACTGCCAAAGACGCAACATCTCTACGCATCTGCAAAAGCTCGAGGAAGTTCGTGACCTCAGGATTCCCAATGATTCGGACTGCACGTTGCAGCGACCTGTCGAGAGCATCTAGTAAGTACTTTGCGTAGCCATCCCAGAGATGCGAGCAGTATTCCACGTAGGAACGAATTTGAGTATTGTATGAAGACGCCGCTGCTGCGAGCTCCAAGGTTACGCTAGGCTGTTTTGATGCCTTTTTTCCACGATTTCACACTGCTTGGCCGCAGGATGTGCGTGATAACTCCCGTGTAAGGTGCTGTCGTTTGCATAGCAATTAATGCTACCGTTAGAAAGCATCATTGATATGCAGAAGAAAGAGAGTGGGCGATAAGACGGAACCCTGCGGCGCGCCAGCATTCACCTGCAAGAACTCCGAAGCTCGTCCATCACAAAAGACGCGAATACGGTGCTCCTGCAGGACGCTTGCAACCCAGTTGCACGATCTGGGAGGTAGGCCAAAGGTTGGTAGCTTGGAAAGCAGCGATGTGTGCCATACCCTATCGAACCCTAAACTGTGGCGATGTCAATACTAATTGCCAGTGACTCAAATCGTGAGATATAAAAGGCCCTGGGGCGTGCGGATTATTTTGTAATAATATATACTTGTCTTAGTGAACTAAAGCTCGTCTAACGCAGCAGCACCCCGTGCTATCGTCAAAATTCATCCAAGAAACGTGTACTGCGTGTATAGAGCACATTTTAGGTCCCAGATATATGTCTCAAGCAATAATGAGATCATTTTGAGTACTTCGCTACTCAATGTCGATCTGTGCGCATCGCACTGGCATTCCTGGGCCGCTTTTCTGCTATGGTGACAGGCGGCTACCATTGCCACACACCAAGTCTACGGTCCTGCAGGACAGAGGTCATTGAGCTACCTCCTATGTTACGCCGTGCGCCGCCTGAGTCCTCGGTCGCATCACAGTGCTAGCACTAAGTCGGCTCCTTCTGTACCAGAACCAGGTGATCCCCCAAACGTCGTTTTGCGGAGATCACCGGTGTCATCAGTACGTCAAACATAATCTTTTCACATGGAGTGCTCGCATGATAAGTCTGCGCGTGAATGTTTATAGTGGATTTAAGGACAGGTGTTTTTTGGGTATATTAATAATAAATAAATAAATAAATAAATATTCCACAACATTCTACACAACGCTATCTAGACCCATGGTAAGCTTTTATAGCTTGTGTTATGGAATCTAGAATGCGGATAAACATACTTATATACTTTTTTTTTTTGTAAATACATACATATTATACATAGAAACACCCAGACCAATGCAAATAACCATATTCATGCATACAAATATTTGCACTGAGCGGGAATCGAACCCGCGCCTCCTGTGTGGCAGTCGCGTGCACTACCGCCACGCCACAGAGGCTGTCGTTAGAGATGTTTAAAAAAAAGCCAAAAACTAACAATATTTAAAGTAAAAGTTTTCTATTCCCGTCTTTTTTCATTAAAAGTATCAAGTAAAGAACTTTTCAATTTTTTTTTCAAGAACAAAATTTGAGCTTCACCATTCGATATTTAAAATTGATGACTATTATACTCACACGAAGACAAGGCTGAATAGCAAAGCGACCTCTTTGGTCCTTGGACTGAATGCATGATGTCTATTGCCAGTATGAAGGTTAGATGTACGCGAACTTTTTTAAAGAAAGAAGTGTTTTTTTGTAATTACTTACAGCCCTAGGGCTTTTCTAGCTACATTATTACCCTAGAGCGCTAATAAATCACCTACAAGCCCCATTTGGAGGTAATAATAACCTACTTATCGAACATGAGAGATGTAAAAATATTATAGAGATCTGTTTCTTAGCATTCCATGGATTCACTGTGCGGTCGCCGGGTCCATGGCGTGGTACAGAGAGGAACACTGTGACGGCGCCTGGGACTTGCGACCCAGGTGTAGGTTTAGGGTGGCCACCTTGTGATGCATCAGCGCTCACCTCCACCGTCAGTCGTGTTCCCCCCTCTACCTATCCAAATTTGGTAAGATCCTATCAACGCCGTTTTAGTTATTCGTTTGAGTAAAGAGCTTAATGAAGCTCTTGGCAATTCGAGGTCTTTAAATAAGTTATACAGGGATTTAGCTGGAATTTCCCTTGCTCCTACTTCCACGGCGTAGAGTTTAACCACATAGCCATTTTTGGTTAACTCGTTTAAACTTAACCATATTTAAAAAACCCTACTTATGCTGAAAATATCGTAACAACTTTGATAGCAGGTCGTACCCATTTGCAAACCATAAACTGGAAACCTAGAGGACAGTTTCATGCCCCTACTGCGTACGCCGCAGCAGACGATGGCTACCAGGGCCATTAGCTACTGCCCGATATCCTTCGTCGTGGCGAGTCTTCTGGCCGGATCGCCACCGTGGATCCTACAATCTAGGGCCCTTTCAGTGCTATATCGGTTCCGAAAGGAGGCGCGGATGCGGGGATACGATCCCGAGCCTGAATATATTCGGGCCGAGAAATCCCGGCCTCACATGGAACGACGACTTAAGTAAGCTGTCGTAGCGGCCATACCAATCATGGGGGGAGAGACTAGAGAGGCCACATGGCAGCCCCTCGTATCGACTGACGCAAATTATCACTGGGCACGGGTGTTTCGGGTGGGATCTACGTCTGATCGTTGAGGAGCCATCGTCCGGGTGCTATCACTGCGATACAAGCGAGGACTCAGGGCTGCACACGCTCCCCGAGTATCCGGCGTGGGAGACGCCGAGACGGGAGCTGGTGGCGACCTTGGGAGTGAGAGCTTTCACGCTCGCCACCTTACTCGCGGCGATGTTCCGCTGCACGGATGCATGAAAGGCCGGCGCCTCCTGGAAGCAAGTAATGCTCGAGAAGGAGACGGCGGAAAGGGAGTGGCAGCGTGACCGAGATAGACTCGCAAACCGCGCTACCCGCGGGCGCAGGCAACATGGACGTCGGATGCACAAAATCGACCTCCGAGGCCCGCGCTAATGCCCCCATAAGCGCGGGCCTGGGATGACAGGTGGAGCTGCTTGTCACAAATGAGGCTCATCAAAAATGAGGGCTGTACATTGTACTAATACTAGTTTTACAATTATGGTCTTAATAGCTAAGTCATGTAAGTAAGTACTATAATAATGTCTACATTAGAAGTAGCATATTATAAATGTGACATAGAATAGTTTTTATTGGTAAAATAGAATTTAAATTAATAATCTTACTTTATTTACATTTTGCGACCTACCTGATCTAGGTTTTTATAAAGAAGTTCTTGAGAAAACCCTGGGTCAGCCGAGGTGCAAGGGCTATCGATGAAAACCACACCTTCGGCCTAGCACTGTGACCCACAGACGGCGTGTGATTTTAGTCAGTTTGAATCCGACATAACCTCCCCCTCCGGCTCTGGCGGGTTTTCGTGGGGATTTCCGCACGAAAAAAAAGAAGAAAAAAAGACATTCAAATGTGCTCTGTAAGTGCCTGAACTGAATAAAGGAATTTGAATGAATTTTTTATAGCATTTATTATGCTAACTGTTACTGCAGTCGCCCTGTAAGCGAAAGGTCGTGAGTTCGAGTCTCACTTGAGCATTTCATTTTTTCCAATGTTTTTCGAACTTGAATAAAGGAAATTCATTCTTTGGTTCTTCTTTTTTTTATTATGTTCCATGACGGGCCTAACCCGCATCATCTGCGTAACTGTCGAACGATAATATTGTAGGTACAGTTAAAAACTTGGTTAAAAATAATTTAGATTTTAAATTTAGACCCACGTTCCGCCAGATGTGCACCGAACCCAAGGAGTATTTTATTGAGAAGGAAAAATAGATTCATTGTTTCATTTTGTTTAAAACCTTAGGACCTCCATTCATATATTGAAATTATACCGCTTTGTATTAGAACCAAAATTTCAAGATTATTCAGTTGAAATATTACAGGGATACCAGATCAATCGTAGCCATAGAGTATATTGAATAAATCACAGGAATAAATAAAGAGAATCGTAGCAGCGCCACCCTCAATCAACACGAGTTTCTTGACTGAATTACATATTACATATATATATTGTAGAAAAAGCCGAACAAATAGTACAACCAAAATTTGTTTCGAGGATTACTAATATGTACAACAATAGGAATATTTATTAAAAGTTTTTAATGAATGTTCAGAACGTTGGAAAATTGATTATCATAGGTACCATAGACCACAAAACAACCTCGTTTTTTTTAGGTTTTTTAAGGTTTTCTTATTTCTTCTTGGATATTACCACTATTCGATCAGTTAGTATTATAATGTTGCCATTTTAGCAGCCTGCTGTGTATAGCTGTAAAACTTATTTCTTAGGTCAAAAAAAAAATACAAATGACTTATGCATTACAATAATTGTATTTTATTAAACTGTAGTGCAATGATGATAAAAAATATATCCCATATTCATCTAAACATGAATAGATTTTTTTGAAGCAGATAATAATAATAGTTAAGTATAAGTACTAATATTATGACCGCGCGATTAAGAGGCATAATTCTATTCCCGAATAGTGTAATTATTCATAAAAGTGAATCGTTGACACGAAAAGAAGAAGAAGACTAATATTAATTAAATTATAGTTCACAACAATTCCATACATAAGAGTTTATGTATGAGATTGAAAAAAGTAATAATAAGAATTTTAGAAATAACTTGAATTTATTGAAAAAAAATTGGCAGTTCAAGTTGTATTTTTAGTCTGGCATTATTTTCATAAATATGTCATATGTCATATGACATAATATGTCACGTATATTTACTTGGTATTCTTTACCGGAAACTCACATAGGTTACTCACCAAAATTGCACGTTGCGTATATTTACGTCAGTAAAATCATAAGTAAATTTACGCAACTAAGTACGTAAGTTAGTGAATCGAGCCCCTGTTCGTCGGGTTTTGAGTGGATGAGACTTTGCTTTGGTTATGGCTTTTCTGTACAATTCACACTTTCGCTGCAAAAAGTCCACGTTACTTGAAATTTTTGCGAAGTTACGACACACTATAGTACCTTAATGTGCTTTGTTCCAGCAACAATGCACCGAGCCAAGACCAAGAGGCGCGAGCCGGCTCATCCGAGGAAGTGGGTCCGCCCTCGCCTCGCACATAATGTTGACCTAAATACTAAATAGCTAAACGCTGCGTTTAATGTTTTGTGAGTGTCGGCCCGCTCATACCCTTTTTGCTTTTGCCCTTCTTCTTTGCCTACATCTGTAGCAATATAGCAACTGTTAGATAAAAACAGATTGGTGATGTAAATCACTGAAAAATGGTTGATAAATAATGTGGGGTTTGTCAGAACTACATCTAGCCACCCGACATTATTCCCCAAATTAACAAGTATCGATAGCGAATAAATAGTTATAAGCCATCGTTGCACATGAGGTCCTAGGGTCTACTCTAGCAAATGATTTTCTATTGGGAACTTTTTGGTTTCGGAAACGACCTATGACGGCAATGAATTCGTTGAATGTGACACTGAAAATGGCTGACGAATCTCTGCCTATATTTCGTTTATATAAAATGTAAAGTATAACCGTTAGTCATGTTCATGAAAATCGTATAAGTATACTTAGTGTGATATATTGTAATAAAGCCACATTTCGCACAGTTTGTAATTAGGTGGCTCCACACCGTAGTGAGACGCGACGCGACCGGCCAGCCGGCCACAGCCGAGAGAGCAGATAGGATCAGCAATAAACCAGAGACGGCGGCTCCTGAGGGTGGGGGGAAGGAAGAGGGGGGGGGGGGGGGGTATCACGAACCGTTTCAATTTTGTGTAACAAATGTATTATGTTTGGTGAATGCGTGAATCTGCTGAATACATTTGATAGTCGTACGTGACCCAAGCCGTTGTTGCTTTAAACCGGTGAGATATTCGACGCGGTGTGTGGCGAGGTAAATGTACTCACGCCAGTTTAAAATTATTTATTAACTTTGTGACTGAGTTATAAAGAGCTCCGCTAGATAAAGCTGCCGATGAAAGGTTTTTAAATGTAAACGAGCGCGTCACGCCAACGGTAGGGCTCCCTCCACTCGGGTCCACAGTAGCTTGCGCACTTCGTAATGTCAGTTTAAATTGCAGTCTTGCAGGACTAGTTTGAATTCGTAGAGTAAATTAAAACCGAAAAAATATCTTCTTTCTTTATCTTTATATTTCACACGTATAATAGTGTCTTGTCTATTAAATGAGGTGGCGCGTCTCTCCAAAAGCGCTCGCGCAATATGTTGGTGTAGCGGGCGAGCTCTGAACGACTCGTAGGCATCATGCTACGTTTCTCAATGGTACCTACTATAAAATTACTCCTTCCTCGAATATAATAGCAATGAGAGAAATAAATTTACTGTAGCTACGACGACAGCAATTTTATTTGTAGTTGACAAAAATAAAAAATATAATCGAGGAAAAGTCAACCACTCGTTACAAAATCAAATCACGGTGACCTTGCCAGCGGGTGGTGAGGCGGAGTGCGCCTGACGCAATTATAAAATCAGAGCGAGTTCAATTAACTGGAAGTATATAGACGAAGGGTTTATGTACCGACAGCCAGAGCTTCAACGGTCGCACATTCAAATTCAGGATGATAAAAAATATTGCTCAAAGATGATTGGCGCACCGGGACTCTACACGATAATAAGGCAGTTCAAATTACAATTTCATATTGATTCAACGCAAAAGAAAATCAGCGTTATACAATTATCATACAGAATTGTTATCGAATTTAGAACGAGCCGACTGCTCAAGCGTACCTACTCACTCAATTGCAGACAAGTACCTACTGTGCAGTACATTGACGCTAAAACAAGTATGAGCTACATTCACACCAAGAGAAGCTTTAAGGAGGCTTAAACAGCGCCATGTCGCCATCGAGTACCCGTTTCTTGTTTCTCGAACTGTCAGCACATCATGCTGGTAATAGGATTTTGCAGTCTGCTAATGTACGGGTTTAATACAATTGGCACATGTACTGTACTGTACCCTATATCATAAATATAGATACAGATATATTGCACAGATATATCTATAAAGCAATTTCAGAACAGAACTACCTAGTGGCCAGACGTCTGTTTATTATGTTTCACTTATCTCTATTACCCAAAACAAATAAACAACATGGCAAATATCCCGGTGAGTGTTACACTTTAATGTGAAACATATCAATCTCTAATCATACATTCACTTTTACTATTTCACTTAAACTGAAAACTAAGAAGTTAAAAATAAGAATAAAACTGAAAGACATGAATGTATTGAGTCTCGTAATGCGAAAGCTGTGGTAAGAAAACGCCGGTGAGAGGAAAGGGCGGCGAGGGCTAGAGGTGACACTGCGTGGCCGCGGCGGCGCGCCGCCCGAGATAGCTTTTTAATTAAACTGTGGGCCCTGGACCGCGGCGGCGACCAAGTACCTTGTGCAATCGAGTTCAAGTCAATTGACTTACTAACACCATTAAGCAATGTTCATCTATATTGTCAAAGTTTTTTATATATTGCTCGTGGAGAACACTGAACACTGCCCCCTGAGATTATCATAAAAGTAACTGATATCGAAATTTTAATATAGCTTCTCACAAGTAATGCGATAGTAGCAACGGGTGTCATGCGTTTGATATAATGGCAACTCACCATAACGCAAACTACGGGAAAACGCTTGTTTTAAGGTTATCTAATTGTGCTCGAATTAAGAATGTCCCAGGTGGTAGTTGTCGGGAAATGGAACCTAATGTCGGCAACAAGTGTTTTCTTTAGTAGCACAAAATATAAAGGTAACGGACTGGCACCGTGTTTATATTACTCCTTGTGGCACTGAGCGTCTCGTGGTGTGCCATTTTGCATTATAGAGCAAGTTGCGGACAAAGTTACCATTTTTGTTGGCACGTTGGATGCGTAACTTTCTTCAATCGCGTTGTCATGTGAATACCTAAATGTTTCCAGTTACAACGGGTGGTTAACATGCAGGAGGAAGAGCGATGTAGAAATAAAATCTATTTTCAACGTTTACATTTACAGTCATATTCGCAAGGCGAGACAAGAATATGTAACAAGCATTCTCCCACATGTTAGGTTAGTACTATAAAGTCAAAGCTATTTTTTAATCAAGAGGAATCACAATGACTGTTTACAAATTAAACCGACGCGGCGGACAAGATTCTTCGACCAATATACCGCGCATCAAGTACCAACCACCGAAGGAAGCCTATTGCCAATAGATATGAAAGCAGCAAAGTGTGGTTTTAGGTGTTTGACTATGTGCTTTAAAATGATTTGATAGTATTTAGTGAGAAACATCATGACGTGTATAAATAAATGCAATATCTACAATCTAAAGTGTCATTAACATTTTTTTCTGCAATTAAAATCAGTCTTTTAAAATACTCCGTGAAATAGTTGCCGCCACACGTAGCTGCGACGTGAGACGGGCTCCACAAATAGTAAACGAGCGCGCACAAAGTGCAGCAACATGTTACAGTGTACAGTTGCGTACAGTACATGCACTCGAGCGTTTGTCTCTCGTACGGTTGTTTGCCGAGAGGAGTGCGACTTTCCCATTGCACTCCAAGAGCACTCATTAGGAGCTGCTAATGCAATTGCGCTACACAAGTAAGTTAAAGTCTCGTGCGACGCTGTTGTTAATATCAGGTGCCATTCATACCGCACGCGTGTGAATTATATTGAGCCACTGCACCCCTTGCTTTAACAATTGACGATTTTCTATAATCTTAACTTATTTTGCTATTGCTGAGAATATTTTTTATAGTTACTGACTATACTGCCTTTCTACGTGATGACCTCATTTCATTTTGGTTGTGTCTTGTGCAATATAAGAATAAATAAGCAAGCTAAAGTACTACAGCGCAGCGGTGACGTCGACATTTTAATTTCAGTAATAGTATTGGCTACAAGCGTTGTCGAAAGTGCCAGAAATGTTTACGGAAATAGCTACAATGTACATGTCTGGTGACAAAACAGTTTACTTAGCATATCTACTTAAACCTATTTAAATAGTAGGTACACACACAAACAGACTGATGGGCAATGAAGTTATATTATTAGGATTTCTTTCTAGGTAGATACGGATCCCTAAAAACTGTTTTCAATGAACACGCACTCGGTCTCAATACATTGAATGTCCGCTCATACTCATACATTATTATCTGACGACACGCCGCGCCGTATCGCGGCTCCCGAGGCAGGCCGTCCCGCACCGGGCACTCCGCACTCGGTGAGCAATAAATTATTGCGCTCATGAAAATATAATTGGCTGTTGTCCGTTAAAGAAAATATACTGCTCAAGTACTGTTCATATTTTTGTGATAAATAATGTTTATGTGACAAGAATTGTATAATGACTATAGAATTATTGCTTCAATGTCACAAAAGAGAGAGAGAGTGAGAGAGAAATTGGGTTCTTAGCATTCCATGGATTCACCGTGCGGTCCCCGGGTCCATGGCGTGGTACAGAGAGGAACACTGTGACGGGATAGGCGCCTGGGACTTGCGACCCAGGTGTAGGTTTAGGGTGGCCACCTTGTGATGCATCAGCGCTCACCTCCACCGGCAGTCGTGTTCCCCTCTCTACCCATCCAAATTTGGTCAGACGCCGTTTTAGATATTCGTTTAAATAAAGAGCTTACTGAAGCTCTTGGCAATCCGAGGTCTTTAAATATACAGGGATTTAGCTGGAATTCCCCTTGCTCCTACTTCTTCGGCGGAGAGCTTAACCACATAGCCACCATTTTTGGTTAACTCGTTGGTCAAGTCAAAATATTTGTTTATTTTTATAGCGTGGTCTTTAGGTATGTTAGTTTCCCACGGTACTGTGAGTTCTACTAGTACTGCACGCTTTGCTGTTTTGAAAACAGAAATATATCGGGTCTGGATGACGAGGCACAAACATCCTTAACCCCCTAAAATGCTCAGTTCTCACATATACCAGGAAGCTATTACCTTTATCAACCACTTATGCACTTGGAGGTACTACGCTACCGACGAGTAACACTGTACGGGACTTAGGCGTATACCACGATGGCAAACTTTCCTTCGAAGTGCATGTGGATGCTATAGTAAAAAAAGCCTCAAAATCACTTGGATTCATTATGAGACTGTCGAAAAACTTCACAGAAGCTAAGACACTTAAAATCCTCTACTGTACTTTTGTCAGGAGCCATCTAGAATATGCATGTCAGATATGGAACACCTGTTACGACAAGTATATCGACCGTATTGAAAATATCCAAAAGCGCTTTATCAAATACCTCTGCTTCCATCAGCGCATTCCATATAACTCAAGCAATTACTTCCAGCTTTGTCGGAGATTTCATCTCTTACCTCTAATCAACCGTCGTGAGACTGAAGCACTTAATAATAGGTATTCTGTGCAACTAATAAGTCAAAAAGCGTAACATCAGGAACTATAGCTTGGCAAGACTCCAAAGTTCGCCTGAGATAAACACGTACAGAATATAAAGTGCATGTCGTACACTCTTGGGGTGACGAGCGGGAATAACCGCACTATACTCGCCAGCGCAATCTAAACTCCACTTTAAAAGGGGTATTACATCTTCCTAAATTCAGAAATCTGAATTTAGGAAATTCTGAATTTAGAACAGTGTTATTGCATTTAGGAAGCAAAGCTTCCTAATTAGGAAGCTATTTAGGAAAAGAATGGTTTCCGACGTCCTAAATGGCTAAATCGGATGAGTGTAATTACGTTTCCTAAATTCAGGACGCTCAGTCGCCGCGCGCCTGCCGTCGAGAGCGCACGTTTGTCTTTCCCTCCCAATATAATATTGCGTATGTACCGACGAAATAAATGAAATTTTACATCATCTAGTATGCTTATTATTCAAATCGATCAAGGAAAAATTATATGATCGGTCCAGGCGGGATTTGAACCCGCGATCCTTCTTTCACAGGGAGAATGCTTTGACCACCTAGCTACCAGACTCACGCCCAAACCAATCTGTATCCGTTATTAAGGCGATGGTGGAGCAATCTACCGACGCTCTTACGAGCTATGCTATCGGAACCAATGAATGATCTGTCATTCATTTTATTCATTGATTTTTGATTACTTCACCCAAATGTTTGAATGAAATTTTACAGCATGTAGTAGGTATGCTAATTATTCAAATTGATTATGAAAGAAAAAATACGTTCGTCGTTAAGCTAACCGCAAGGGTTATGGCAATTTCAATATTTTGTTTTTTTTTATAGTATTGAGGGCATTTTGTCGCAATTCACTCGACAGTCGACACGTCCGTCCCTTGCCGCTCGTCCTTCAAAAATGATTTAGGATCCTAAATTAGTGAACGTGTAATCGCGAGCTTCGGTGACTGAATTTCTTTTCCTAAATAGCTTTCTGAATTTAGGCTTCTGAATTCAGGAAGATGTAATACCCACTTAACTGCACCCACACGTCTCGCGTCACCTGGCTGACCCCCGCGCCACTGCGTTACATTTCATTCTCTCCTCTCCTGCGCTGCGCGGCTAACGTACCCGCTCGACCTCCAAAATTCTAATAGTTAATAACTTTTTTTTTTAATTTTTATAGCATTTCGGCTACGTACATTTCAACACGTACTAGAAATATTGTTCAAATAACAACGATACCAAAACATTTTCAGAATGTGTGCCTGGGCTACTATAATACAGATTATCATTGTTTTTATAAATATGTACCTAGATGATATGAAGGAAAGAACTTCGCCAGCTTTTTTGATGTTACAAGATTCCTTTGCGGATATTCTATCCACCAAAATTGTAACAAAGTCAACGCTTTGCTAACAAAGTGGACCCAGAATATGAACTGTTCAATCGTATCATTTCAAATGCAGCGAGTGAAGCTAGTCCAAGAAGATGGTAAAATTTTAGCAACTCCGCGGTTCAAAGAATTTCTGTGGAGAACAATTTAGTTATATTACCTACATCATATCTTAGAAGTTTTATGCGCTAGCCGGGCACTCGCTAGAGTTTTGTTACTATAAAATAAAATATGGAAAAATTAAGTGCTTGACTAGTTCAACATAATAGTATCTCATAGTTCTAATACATTTTAAACTTTTATAAATGAACGACTTCGAAAAATGAGAATGTGTCCAAATAGTATGTATGTTTGTTTAGTTTGTTCATAAACAGAGTTTGTAATTTACTATAAAAAAATCCTATTAACAGCTAAGATTCTGGAAAAAAAATTGACCCTTACTTGCGATACACACCTGCCTGATACTTTATACTTGTTATGCTCTTAACACACGTGAGTACCCACAAGATATTGGAGATATAGTTCAAACACACCGCAGCACCCGGGGAGACATTACCGCGGCGAGTACGAAGGGTTGTACCTTCCCAAATTAATTACGCATGATAAGTCTCCGTGGAAGGGACCCTGACGTTAACACTGTCCCTGCTGAGCAGCTAGCTTGTAGCGACTACACCACACCTATCGCCTAGTCGCTGCTCGCCCATAACGATCATGAACTGAGCACACTTTGTCTCGCCACTTGCGTTCACAAAGTGGAACTTAATTCGGAGAGTCTTGCGACACATTGAACAGCTTTAAACTTTAAGTGTTAATTAATTATGTAGGTACCCATAATTAAGAGAATTCAAAGGCAAGAGTTAAAATAACGGGCAGTAAATTAATTTTTTGGATATTATTTTAATTTTGCTGGTATTTATTTAGGCAACATTTCACTCGTATTAATAATTAAAACTGAATTCAAAAACCAAGAAGCACCAAAACAGGCCATAAATAAAACAAAAAATTACAGATTTTAAATTACGAATTCCAATTCTTAACCACAAAAATACCAGTAGGTAAGACGTTTCTGTTGAATACGGAATCATTTTCAGACTTACATAGTCAAGATAGATCTGATACATGCTGGCTGTGCCTACCCACCCCCGCCCAAGAGAGGTCAGACATGCACGGCGCGCGAGTGTGCGCGAAAATGCGCGAGTGTGCGCGAGTGTGAGCGAGCCGCCGTGAAATGTCCCCACGATAGTTTGCTCTAAAGACAATGTTCGCGTAGGTCACATTACAGTTTATGAGCTACTAGCTTTTGCCCGCGGCTCCGCCCGCGTGGATGTCGGTTATCGCGACAAAACATAGCCTATGTCCTTTCTCAAGGTCTAATCGACCCCTATACTAAATTTCGTAAAAATCGGTTCAGTGGTTTAGGCGTGAAAGCGTAACATACAGACAGACAGACTCATCATTGTTTTAGTGCCTACGGTTGCATTATTTGGTCAATGCTCTACTACTCGTACCTTACCAGTAATAATATATCTACAGCTTATACCTACGTTATTATTGTGCTATTTCACTCTCGACTCTATGCCCGGAACTAGGAATTCACGCTAGTTAGAATATGCCACTAAATTAATAATTTGACAAATTCCCCCTAAATCTAAATGTTACGCCTCTGTACAAAACTCATGACATTAAAAAGTAAATTTTGACCTTTTTATTATTATGTCATTGTTCCGCTGAATGAGCGATGTTTCATTAAATCCGGCTCGTGACACGTAGACATGACTCGCAATCATAACACAAACGGATACAATTTTACGAGGCTGTGAGAGTGTGGCGGCGCTAATGTCGCTGGAACACGAGCGGGGATGTAGATCGCTTGGCTGGCCGCCGCCCGCGCCGCCGCCGTCGGCTCTCCACAAGCGCTCCGAAGGGCTCTTACATACTAGCACGCTGTTCGACCTCCTCCATTTTGTAAATCCTTAATTAAGAAAGAGGCTAAGGGCAAGGGCGCGCATTGTCCGGCGCGTCACGTCCGACCGGACCTTTATCAATGTTCAGCGATGACCAACCGAACATGTCAGTACATCTTTTAATTTACTTTTCACGAAAGCGTTCCTAATGTGTTTTATGCCGAGAGACATGTATTACGTACCTGCTATAACTTCTATTGAATAAAGTCTGATAAAAAAGGTTCATCGGTACAAAACACACACAATGGCAGTTGTAACCGTTATTATACCGAGCGGGACGTGCCTCCACTGCTAACGGAACAATGCAATAAGGGAACAGAATAATTTTGATTATAATCTTTATTTTATAGTACAGGTTCGCTAGATAGAATATTACTTACTTATAAGAAATAAAAACAAATATAAATAAAAGACGTCAGAGACAACGACCACTAATTATGAAAAAATTATGATTTTCACCAATGCAGCAATGTGGATATTCCTAAATTTATTAAAGGTTTGCTCCTTGATCATATTACACAGATACTGTAGATTTACATGAGATAACCCAACAAATTACAAAACAAGTATCTTAAATAATTACACTATTCGCATTAGCCGATTAGGCGGTCACATAATGGCTAAGGTCGGCTTGCAATCAGGCGCCTGTGGGTTCGGAGCAATTTACCTTAACTTGAGGGTAAACAGGCTTACTAAATAGTAATGTGCCGCGTTACAAGGAACTAGTAGCGAACGAACTGATAAGCGCACGCCCGGCACACGGCCGAGCCACAGTGTAACTACTCCCAGTGGTATTGCGTTTTGTTCTAGCGGACGAAGCACTACTTCGTGTTTCTCGAAATATTACACCTATTACAAGTACGATGTAATTCAAACTAGCACCACAAAAATATTAGTGTAACGTACTATATTGTGTGCTGTGTACAATATCCACGTCTATTTATTATGTATCTCATAAGAAAGAAGAATTAATATTATTTGAATAATAAAAAGAAGTAAACAGTTTCATTACCCAACTTTGATCATATAAAATAATATAATACAATATTATACGAATAGAATCGTCTCGTGCAATAGAAACAAATCATTTGGCTATAAACTTAATGTTATGTGCCTGATTTACATAATGACGACATTACAGGGGCACTACGCACTTAAAGTGCTATAAAAAGATAACAACGAATTTTCTAAATACCCCATGACAAAGATAAAGTGGAATTGTTCGGCGATCCCGTCCTGTGAAGAGTTCATCCGTATGCCGTTTATGTACAGGGTTGTATATGATAACTACCTGCTTATCATATACACACGTTGAAAAGTAAAACCTATTAAATATGATAAATAGAAAAAAAACGGTTTGAACGTTGAGGTTCAAATAACTTCAACTCAATTGAGACATGTTGTTATCTTCGACTCCTTCGAGGATAAGGACAAGAATCAAAATATAATGTAGTGCCACAGAATATCCAGTTGCTAGTAGGTACCTACTACGTTCGAGTTACCTTTTGACACAGCTTTAATGATTTATTAAGCGCTCAAAGAATGGCTTATGAAATGGTTTAGCCCGAGATTACTGTTTCTAGAACAGTTCATAATTAATGAAGCACCTCGCTTGGCTAATTACAACATGAAATATTAAGCTTGTGCCTCTAGCGTGGCGTGCGCTGGCGAACTCTCTAGCCAAGTTGTAGCCATAGGTACACTATTATAAGTTAAATATACTCGTATAATTACTTGTCCCAACTAACTAACTTATTCGTGAATGAAGAGCGTACCTAAACCTGCTGGACCCACTTACTGTAACACCCCAACTCTATCCACCCCAGACCAAAGTTCTAACGCAGCCGGCATTAGGTGACTCTTGTGAACAACAGTTTAGTCACTGCATTTTGATTGCCAAAATTAAATGAAGATTATGATAACATAATTGATGGTTAAACGAACTTACCTGTAAGTGAAGTTCGACCATAATTATACGAGACGTTACATCCGAAGAGATTTAATATTTACTATGTAGTTTCACTTCTCAATGTACTAGGCGTCGCACATAATTTTTAGAGCTGTGGAAATAAAAATCAAATTATAAGATTCAAATTGATTCTACATCCGCCGACTGCAGCGCCATCTCCGTGTAACTTCATTCATTTTTAGAGACACTATTCTCGTTTGATGAATTGTTTGATGGGCTTTAGTTTATGGGCTCGGGAGGGACTTTAAATCTCTTCGGATGTAACGTCTCGTATAATTATGGTCGAACTTCACTTACAGGTAAGTTCGTTTAACCATCAATTATACTTACGACGTTACATCCTCAAGATTTAATATTTACTATGTAGATGTTTAGCGCTTTCATTCAAACGAGATTGGTAAGGGTTTTAACGAAGAGAACACAATAGTATGAAATCATAACATTTGTTGTGTACCCTACGTACTTAAACAGTAGGCGTATAATAATATAATGTATTAATTTAAGTAAACAAAAATTGCATCCTCTGCATAATGTAGCCATTATCTAATATTAGGTAGGTATTATAATGATTATTTTTAACAATATATTAACAATTATAAATTGCCTCCGCAAATGCTTTGTCCTCGTCCACTGTAATCGGACGATTATAAAATTTAGCGAAGGTTAAAGAGTCCCTGACCTGTCTTTTGACTATGTCTACCGAAATCCCCTTACAACAGGACGCAGAGGTATACGCGTGGCGGGTGCTATGAGCAGTAAAAACCCCTGTGTATCAATACCGCTTTCAGTCAACACGTTTTTAATTCATCTACTTATAGTTGCAGCACTAGCGTTATGGATTGGTTTCTTGGTAATAAGGATGAGTCTATCAGTTAGTGATAAACTCCTATAGCTCTTTGTGGCTTCAATATACATAGACAATGTTTTGGCTGGACAGATTTGTTCCCTATTACCGAAAAATGGTATAATTAAATGAGATGCTCTGTTTGGATCCGAAGTTTTGATAAGATCATCATCATTATGTGTACTAAACTATCTTCGCGCTACTTATTTCAACACTGGATAGACATAATTATAAGCGATAGCGTTGTTAGCGTTTGTTTAGCGTTGAGAACGCGAGCAGAGCCACTTTTTTTTTTTTTTTTTTGGAGAGTGAAGCAAAGGTTCGATTCTCATTTGGGTAATGATTTGAAGGTGACCTAATACAAAATTAGGATCCCATGTAGATTTATACCTAGGGAAGGAAGGTTTGGCCTTAAAGACTCCTTTCATAAACCGTATAATACAGTCGTCTTGACTTTTACATTTACCCAGTATTAATGCAAGTGCGGAACGACAGGTGTTGAGGGTTGAACAATTTGCGCTTAAATCATATTCATTAATCAAAAACTCAAGAATATTCAGAATATTGTTATCAAAAATATTTATCTTTTTGTGGTACAAAAACACCACCATTTTATAAAAACTACATTGTATTGTACTAGAGAGCTGTTTGCTAACAAAGAAATTATTATTATAATAGTATTATCTGGTAACGATTGTTTTACATACGCTTGCTTGATAAAAGTGATGACACTAGGGTAAGTAAGTCCTTTCCAGAGTGGATGTAAAATTCTGAAAGGTGATAAAAGCAATGAGGGACTTGTTTCCAGATAAATAACCTGTTTTTGAGAAAGAGATAAAAACAGTGGGTACCATGGCTGACTAGGCCAGTAAGGCATGACTAACATCCCAGCGGCTTCATCAGTAATTATTTTCCTTAAGCATTTAAGAATAAGCGAGAACGGGAGAAAAGCGTAGAAGAAATAGGGAGCCCAGTCTATTGTAAACGCATCAATGTTATACGCTGATGGATCTCGTTTCGTCGAAACAGACAAATCTAAGTTCCATTCAATATCAATATTTAAACGTCTAGATTAATGATCAGCTTCCCTATTCTCTTTGGATTTGATGTAAGAAGCAAACACAAAGAGTTTCCTTTGTTCACACCATTGCTAGATTTCTCTAGCTATGTCACTATGATGTGTAAATTGGATTCCTCCGTACTTATTTACATAAACTATAGCTGTAGTATTATCGATTCTAAGTAAGATATCCTTATTAAAAGGATCTTTAGCGAAGCACTGTAAGCCAATAAAAGCTGCCTTCAATTCTAAAAGATTTATCTGCTCTTTAGATTCTGTTCCACTCCAGACACTATGAGCACGTACTCCGTTACAATATATACCCCAACCTGTAAGGGATGCATCTGAGAAGATTTCCAGATCGCACCTACCACTACGTATTGTTTTTTTTTTTTTTGTTAAAATATTATTTTGCCACCAGGAAAAAACTGACTTAAGATTGAGCGTAAGGTTCATGACGCAATCATAATTGTCTCTAGAATAACCCACAGGTAGAATTTTTTCACGTTCGAAACGTTTCGTATATAACCAACCGTAACAAACTGCTAGGCAAACCGAGCCGAGTAAACCTAAATATTTAGCAAAATCCCTAATTGTTAAAGCCATTTTCTTTGCAATTCGTTTTCGTCGTTTCATGTCTGGCAGTATTAGTATTATTAGACCTAGAAACTTTAGAATTTATTTAGGTATCAAGCTACTTTCCTTTTTCATATTAATAATAAAGCCAAAACTCACAAGAAAGTGTACTGCTACTGCTGTTCTTTCTAGGCAACTATTAAAAGAGTTACTTATGTATAACAAATCATCTAAGTATACCACTAGGAGTAGCTCTTGGTTTCTAAGATTGGCTACTACTGGCTTCATTAATTTCGTAAAAACGAAATGTGCTATAGACAAGCCGAAGGGAGACATTGACATTCATAAGCAGAACTTTGAAATCTGAATCGCAGATATTTTCTACTAGACTTGTGAATGGGCACTAAAAAGTAAACTGAAGATCCATAGTTGTCATGAAACAATCTTTACTCATTAATTGAGTAGCCGTACGAATGTCTTCCATTAAAAAGTGCTCTAGAGTGACATATTATTATTATTTTTTTTTTTTAAACATTTTAAACTTAGTATTAACTAAAAAGACCCGTCGCTTTTAGGAATCAAAAATATATTGGAAATAAACTGGTCAGGCATGTCAGAGCATTCATTAATAGCCCCTGAAGACAATAATTTTGAAGTAGACAGCTTTAATATTTATTCAAACTCTTGTTTTACTTAACCGTGGGTTAGATGGCTGAATTTTTTAATAGGGAGGCTTGTCAAAAGCAATCTTTAAGCTTTTAACATAGTTTAAGACTATGGGATATTTGGTTATTGCTTGCCAGCAGCTAACATAGTGGTGTAATCTACCAGCATGACCATGACCCCGACCACAAACTATTACCTCTACTGGTTCCTGCGAGTTCTGTAGTCCAGCTTCCGGGCAGGAAGGACTCGGCTCGCAGCTGGCTGCTTCCGAACTTGAGCTGAGTCGAGTGCCCTTGATTGGATGTGTACCTCGACCACTGCCCACCCGGTTTTGTACTCCTGGTTGATTGGAACCTGGGTGGGCCTCTCCAGTTTCCCCGTTGTCTGAGGTGGAAGGAACGTTTGAAGCCTTGCTGCGCTTTATTTGAAGACCTGATTTTTCTGCTGCTATTGTGGCCTTAATCTTTTCTCCAGGGTCAACTCTGAACAGAAATGCGTCTTGTGATATCGGTTATTGTATTGGTTTTTTTTTTTTTTTTTTTTTATCCAGTGAAGAAGTTATCAACTTTCTTTTATGTTGTGCGTTCTCGTAGTGTAAATCTAGAAAAATCTTGCTGAATTCTGACAGCTTTTTCAAGATTTCCACCTCTGGGTGGTCTTCTTTAATAAAAGATGAAGCAAGATTGCTGAGACCAGCAATGCCCAAACCAAGTAGGTTCTGACTTCTGAACTCTTTTGAGCTGTTTATCCCGATGCTTAATGTTGTAGCTTATGATGGCAGAAATTTCTAAATTATGTTTTGGCGCTTTCGACAAAGTGAAATTCTCGGGGGTTAAAGTTTTCTTTGAGGGCTTCCTTCAACTCTTTAGTCAGCCCCTCCACTAGGATCCTACCCCAACGTTTAGAAATCTCCTAATTTATAGTCGGGCCTAAGATCTCTTTGCCTATTTCAGGCGGTACAATCTTGGCATCAGCTATTGGGACCTCATTTGTACTAGGACCAGAAGGAGCAAATTAGATGTCTCCGCATTATCAGTAGCATCACCGATACGCGGTGGGCAAGCGGGGATTACAACGCTAGACAGATTGGAATATTATCTTAGGATTCGTCTGAATACAAGCCTCATGAAGTCTGGTGTTGGCCTCCTTGAGTAATAAAATAACGGTCATATTCTGTGAGTTAAAAGAAGCAAATTGCTGTTGTAGTTGGTAGTGTTGTGTTTAAGTCTTGGTACGTACTCTCGTTACGCCATTCGACTATTTACTTTACAAGCTGCTGTAAGCAGTGTGTACACATTTTAAAGTCATTGTACGTATTCTCGATACGTCACTAGACTAATTCGTTATCAACCGTGCTCTCGTCACGGAGTATAACTATGTATATGCCAGAACTCAATTAGTACCTATATATTACACTTTGGTTGTTGACCATCGGTCAATTAGTAACACCTAGTCATTATTATGATCATAATAAAGTAAGATTTTCAACCAAAAAAATAAAATAAAAAGTTACCACAAATGTAGGTATATAGCAAAAAATATCGCAAGACAATAGGACGAATAAAATATATATTTGGATAAATTCGTTCATAGTTATGATGATCCTTATAGATGCACCATTATTTGGCTACGATATTCAAAATTGGAACTACAAAATGTTGTATTACTAACCTTCCTCGTCCTTATTAGTGTTGACGATGAGACACGTAATTTTCACTCCAAGCGCTTAATCTTTCGACGAATTTTTGAAATAGTACGATACCTTTTTCTTTTTCCCATAATAACACATATTTTCACAAAACTTTGTTATTTAACACACTATTTTAAAATTAAAACTGTAATTTTATAAAATGCAAGATGTTACGACGCCCGCACATAAAAAAGGAATGAAGTTACACGGAGATGGCGCTGCAGTCGGCGGATGTAGAATCAATTTGAATCTTATAATTTGATTTTTATTTCCACAGCTCTAAAAATTATGTGCGACGCCTAGTACATTGAGAAGTGAAACTACATAGTAAATATTAAATCTTGAGGATGTAACGTCGTAAGTATAATACGAATACTACACTAAGCAAAATGGGAGCGACTTCCGTGAGACACATAACCAAGTGGAAAATAAAGAATCCTAGGGGACTTCCTTGGAATGCAACCAGAAACTACGTCAATGATGACTGACATGTTACACAATATTAAGTAGGTAAGTCTCAGTTGTGGTCTGAGGGCGTTGACCTCAAAATGTGAAAGGTTTGGCTTCATCTCTGAAAGGTTTCCGTTTGTAAGTTATATTCGAGCTGTCACAGCGCTCGCGGAGCCTTAGTGACAGGAGAATACATTAAACTCAAACAACAGTGATTGAACTGGGACGTATCCTATCTCGCGATGGGTTTGATCGCTACAGAAACAAGCGCGTCTGTGTAATGTTCTGAGTCCTTACCTGTATATTAATGTGTTTCTGTGTGTGAGTGTAATTGTATACGTTTTCTATCCAACAAAATAAATTGAAATTTCAGAGAAGATTTGTTCCCGAACAATAACAGGTTCATAGAATAGTTTCATATACGCACGCCCGCCTTGATATGGGGTCTAATTGTTATACTTGAAGGTCGTGTATTCTGTCCCCCAGGGCCAGGACGGCACATAAACTGAGGCTACGTTAAGTTGTAGACTGCGGCGCCCGAGCCATTGACCGTTTTACACAAAGCCACCAAGCTCCTAGCTAGATGAATACGCATTTACTTCGCGCGATGTGAGAGTCGTTCTGGGCATAATTTGTAACATCCAGCAAGTTGGGTGTTTCTCAGTTGTCCCATTTTGTAAATGCAGCGCGTAAAACTAGTTCAAAAGATCGTAATACTGTGGCTGTAAAAAAATCATGAACCACATAATATTGCAGGAACTACGAAGTGTTAAATGAATTCAGTGGAATATACCTAGCAGTAAGTTTTATTTTCTCACATTCATATAAAAGATTTATGTACTGAAACATAAATCTTTATCGGCAAAGTTCTGTACTATCGTAAAAGTTAGCGCAAGGTGCTGCTAAACCGTGTGCAGTATCTGTCAGTATTAACCTCACAATAAAAACGTAACTATGATTAAATTTCACCTTACTATCTACATCTACCGATGTGATCACATTAATTTTGCTTTAAAAGTTTTTCCAATAATAATAAATCAACGCATAGAGTGCTCAAATGTTCCACATAGGAATTAAATTACATTTAATTGACCAGGCAATACCGTGATTTATTGCTTGTTATTTTTTATATTTATGCCAAAACCTAACGTTTCGGTGTCTGTTCATCAGACATGGGCACACGTATTGAAGTGCAGTCACCTGAGAGTGAACGATCTTCGTGCCTATATTGTTCTCTGCAATGGTAATTCGACAGCGTTCACCCCTCGTAACCGCAGTGTTATGTAAATATAAGACATAAAATTAAGCCAATAATCATAGAATTTATTTGAATTTTATTCGATGGCTTATAAGAAATATGGGTACGATAATAATAGCAGTAAAAGAAATATTAGATCAGTTTGCAGAGAGTGTGGTTATAAATATTTTTCTCTTATAAACTTATAAGTAATCCAACATGAAAATAATTGAATTTTTCTGCGATACATTATACCTGAGTTGAACTGTACGCCTACTTGAATTAATTCGTCCCTCATGAGCATCATGACACTTGTGGCAAAGTTGTAAGGTTTCGTTCTTAATTTAATTCAAATATTGATTTGTTAAACAGTCACAAACATACTTTGGGCTTCTCCCGTCTAAAACTTCGCAATCCGGATCAGTGCGAGCCATGTACTGTCGCCGCCTCCGAGCGAGTATATTACATCGTAACGGGAACGCCACATGCGTGGAACTAGGGCAAGCACGCTCTGAAGGGAAGGAATCTGTGTTTAGCTACATTTGAGACAGACAAAGAGACGATTGAAGTCGACGAACGCAATATCTACATATTCACGAGAGAGAAATTGAAGGATAGAAGTCGGTTTTATTGAAATCATTCTTAGTTCGAAAAAGTCAAAAGAATTTGGAGCATATCCAAAGTTTTTTGTTTTAGAATTCTGGCACATCTGACTGAGTTCAACATGGGAACGTGATAAACTTATGTATGCCATTTTACCAATTCAGTTTTTACCAGCACGACACCGGTGCGAATAGTGCACTACCAATTATTTCCAGAGGCGTCTCTTTGACGACAGTGTGGAGTGACAATATTCTCAATAACGCAACGAATGAAATTTTAAACCATTTAAAAGGCTAACTATACAATTGTTTTTGTTCTTATCTCAGCATCCTAGGCATTTAGATGAGTCAAAGAGATCGTTAGTTAAGAGATCCGGTTCTTAGCATTCCATGGATTCACCGTGCGGTCGCCGGGTCCATGGCGTGGTACAGAGAGGAACACTGTGACGGCGCCTGGGACTTGCGACCCAGGTGTAGGTTTAGGGTGGCCACCTTGTGATGCATCAGCGCTCACCTCCACCGTCAGTCGTGTTCCCCCCTCTACCTATCCAAATTTGGTAAGATCCTATCAACGCCGGAATATATTGGAATCTGCATTTAGCGTAAATGCTCCAACAAAAGCTTTAGTGAATTGTTCGAATAGGTTTCCCGAACCACGATGACGCCACAAAAAATATTGCATCCGCTTTCGCGGAAGTTTAATATTTATGATCTTGTCGTTAACGTATTTATTCATAAAAATATTTATTGGAAAGAAGAAAGAACAGTACATTGTTGTTTCGAAGGAACTGTGACAATAAGTGAAGCGAACAAGAATTATAGCTGTTAAGCAATATATTATTTTTTGTCGTATTGATACAATATTTGGATAATAAGAATATTTAACTTGCTTTTTTCTTTCAAATGTTTAATATTCTATTAGAAAAGTCCGGACCCTCTAAAAGTACTTCTGATTTAACTGATCATTTTATGGCCACACAATAACATGCCTATTTATACAAATGAATTAATATGGATTAGAAAAAATTGTTAGGAAGACGAACGTTAGAATTTACAACTTGTCAGTAGTCAATGCAAAGGTTTTAATACAGCTCAATGATTCTATTTCAGCGTCAAGTCATGAAAACACGCCAAACCGTGTTTGAATTGGCCATAATGATAGCCAAACAGTTTCGCCAGCTAACGAACTACGTCCGGACATCGTTTTCCAACTGCGCAGCGTGTCGTTCTGTACCGGTATAGAATTCCTGTTAACTGTAGGTAATGCTCACAATTTGCAGTGACGAGTCGCCAGTGTGCCGCCTCGGCGAGCTCGCCCCTCTGTTTGAGTCTATGTAGTTTTGTGGTCAATTAAAAGCGCCTTGTGCTGCCACTCTAACAGTATCGTTAGTGAGACGTTTACAGACTCGAAGAGATGTATAAAGAGGTGTTTCACCATCAATTTCAATACCATTTTCCTTCTTCCACGTTTTATGATTACAAAGTCAACGCAAATTAATACCCTCGGCAATATAAAATTCCATTAGCGGCAAAACAGATGAGTGCTGGTTTGCTGTTGCAATAAAAAGAAAAGCTTAGGACCTTAAGTTGTTTTTTTTTTGTGGTAGAAGTAGTCATTAAGTGAAGCGCTCGGGTTCAGTTCGTGGGACGTTCGTGATAAAATGAACCCAACAGTATCAGTACGGATCAACCAGTTTATAGCCCAATATATTGGATAAGAAAAGATTTTTTTTCGTTTTATTACTCTTACTGCGAGGAAGTAAATGATTTAGGAGGGTTTATTACGGCTAGTATCTTTAGATTCCTGTAAAGAAGGTGGATATAAACTGAAACTGTCTCTTCTACCAGTAGCGCTGACCGTCTATGGAGGAGACCGCGAAAAATATCCATGTTTGAACCCTGGCAAGAGTATAATCTAAAAGAGAGTATAAACTGATAGCAGTGTTTAGCTATGCAGGGGTCCAGCTGTCACAAGCACGAGATAAATTTCGGACAAATTTGTTAGAATTTGGTGCGCGACGTGTCAGTGTACCTCATTATCGTCCAATATCCGCTCGCCGCGCGGCTCCGCCCACGTCGTCCGCACGTAAATGGTCCTCCTTTATGTTAGTAAAATCACAGAACAGGGACGGAAGGCGAAATCATCCCGACCGATGGAAACGAAATTAAGGGTAGGGGAACGATATCAAAGGGTATTTGAGAACCATTCTATCTGCGCTTGTAATCAAAAGTTGATTGGATCCGACGTTTATATGGACACGCTCCGTCACGGAGTGGACGCTACAACACGGCCTTCATCAGTGTTTTATAGACATGTAGATATTCTAAGTAAATATAATATTTTTTGTATGAATAACTATGTTCAAATGTATTTGAGTTTCTATTTCTATCCAAATTGAATGCATGAGGTTAAAGTTCTGTTAAAGTAATGTTGATACTAACAACAACTACCGCCTCGGACAACTCGCCAAAGTTTAGTCCTCGACTCGAGCAGGCGCTAGGCGCCCACGAACGCGCGGCCACCGAGCGCGGGGAGCTGTTTAACTGTGGAGTGTATTTGCATCTGAATCGCCGAGCGCGCCCAATCAACGCGTCTTACACCCAACTGCACTAGTTGTGACTTCCGACACCGACTGCCACAAATCTAGTTCTGCCACAGAATAGCTATTAGTGCCACGTAGTTACACGGCAGTTCGCTCACTGCTCCGGTGTTGTGAACTACAAGTGAACAATCATATTAGCTTTCGCTTTACTTAGCTATGTATATTGTTGAATGCGTATGCTACTTTAACGTTTTCTCATTATCCTTCTGTATGTAACACGCAGATTTTGTCAACTAAACGCAGCAAGATCCCAGCCCATCTCATTAAAATCAAAGAGCTCATAACAATTAATAACAAAACTAAGATCCTTTGTTGCCTATAATTACGTTTCCAAAGTACTAGTTGCGCTGAGTGAACAAGCTGCAGTTCTCTTTGTAGTAACTACATTGTTTTATGATCAAATAAAACAAGTGCACCGCTGTGAAGACGAGCGACTTGTTCCTTTGCTAATAGCAACCCGTCACTACAACACAGGCGCTAGGAGTTACCATGTGTCCATTGCGAGATAGCCAGTATAAAGTATTCGTTCGAAATAAACGACCATAAGCGCGTAGCAACGTTTTAAAGGATTTTAGTTTCATTGATGCGATGAATGTGAAACTATATAAGTTATTTCTGTTAGAACAAAAATTCGGTAACCGATACTATCTCGTTACACAAAACGCCCCCTCGCCTCAGCAGGGTGCCCACGCCGCGACACGCCGCGGCACCGGCGCGACACTATTTCATTCTCACGTCGCAATTCGGGGAAAGCCAATAATATCAATAAAGTCACTTTGTCACATAAACCGCGAATACATTACGCGAAAAGAATCGACAAGACGTGTCTCACCGAACGCAACAGCGCGAAACTCACCGCGCAGAGAATACGCGATTGGGGATATTGTTTTGTTGAGGAAAGTGATACTCGTGCTATAAACTGAAATAGATCTCCAATGAGGTAACTCGTCTTATTAGCTTTATTGATTTAAACTGTTGTAACAGAGCACCGGCGAGGCAAGGGCGAGGCGAGGTGCGCACACTGCCTCGCTATTATTTCACTGTAATTGGTTGGGGGTAATGGACTTTATTGAACACTAGCTTTTGCCCGCAGCTCCGACGCTTCTCAGCGCGCCGTCGCTGTGGCCTGCTTCTGCTGGGGTGACAGGCGGCTCCACCCGTCACCCCCAGGCTCATGGGGGACGGAGGTCAGTCAGTGCCCTTATCAATCACTGCCCTTACATAGCCTATGTCCTTTTAAAGGTCTAACCTATCCCTATACCAAATTTCATCAAAATCGGTTCAGTGGTTTAGGCGCGAAAGCGTAACATACAGACAGACAGAGTTACTTTCGCATTTATAATATTAGTATGGATTATATTATACGAAGTTAGCTACTCAAATAACCACATTATTTTAAAAATTCGATGCAAATAAACGGCTTCGTGAATAATGTATCTACCTCGCTCTGCGCTTTATAAAATTCTATGTAATAGCCATATCTGCTAACTATATTTTGACAGTAGAGCTTCACTTGAATCGGTTTGCTCACTATAATTGTGATTTGATCACGATCTTTGAATTTAGAAAGGATTTAAATAAATGGTAAGAAGGCATTTGAATCAAATCACGAGCATCTCGTATGCTTGTACACTTTTTTTTTTCGTGCGGAAATCCCCTCGAATACTCCCCCTGCCGGAGCATTATGTCGGACTCGAACCGACTAAAACCACACGCCGACTGTGGGTCGTGGTGCTAGGCCGGAGGTGAGGTTGTCATCGACATATCCCTCGCACCCCAGCTGACCCAGGGCCATCCCTTACGGTCTGGCCCTCCTCAGGAGGGGGGATGCTTGTACACTCATTCGCTCCCTGAGGATGCGAACTGTTCAGTAACGCAGGTATGTATCTAACCGTGCACCCACGTAACGTTCTATAATCAACTTAATGTCGACAACAACAACAGGATACGTCCTATATGTACTACACGTGTTTATTGTTGCATTACTTCTCGATTTAATTCATTAATTATCGTCCGCTGCAAACATTCCACACGCAAACATTAACGCGAGCCCAGGTCAGTGGCAGTAGCATCTGTCACATACTTGGTGCTGCGAGTGTTTGCGTGTGACGGTTACGTTGTCAGTTTACAATACATTAAATTAGCTCTTATGGTACTTATAGCCCGTCAAGAAAGTCGTGAAAATTGAGGGTGGCGCTGCTGCGCTTAATCTGGTATCCCTGCCATACTATAATTAAACAGACTTGATCTGTTGCTTTTTATGGTATGATTTCATTACGATAGTAGGATAGTAGGTGAATAAAAGTGAAAAAAATGCGGCAATTATTTCCTTCACTTTATTTAGGCACTAATGGCGCAAACTTTAGAGACAAATCAAAGTTCAAGCTAGAAAATTATATACAATACTTAATTACAGAATAGTCGTTATATCCTTTTTAAATGGTTGCAGCAACATTTAGATATTATTTTTTGCAAATAAAACTTTAACAACTCATCGAAATCAACGAGTGCGGAGTGATTGAGTTTAGAAGTCAAGGTTGTCAAATCACTCAGGTGGCAGACAAGCACACGGGAAGAAAGTGATCCGAAGCCTCCATTCGATGCAACCTGTACAACGCTAACGGCAATGCTTCACTTTCTTACTCAGCACATGGGAGACGCTACCACTTACTGCAATTAACGGCTGCGGCGGGAGCAGCCCTATAGAGACCTGCGCGGAGACTCGCCACGGGTCCCTGTGACTAGCAGCGGATATAGAGGTTAGATGAGGACACCCAAGAGGGCCATCTTAAACCCGTATATAGCTCAAAGTTAACTGGGGTGTGAGGGAAATGCCGTTAACCTTACACCCCGAGAAATGAGTATAAGGCCTCATATACAAGGACACGCCGTGTCGGACGTTATTAGGATATGCCTCGGGACACTATTTTAAATCCTAGCTACGAGATAAACGAGCGTTTGGCCTGGCGCGCGCAGATTGTTTTGTATAATCTATGTTTGGTGACTTTGAGCTCTGGTCACAGAATAGCTTACTCAGTGGTACACTTTAACTTTATTAGACCCACGGTACCACCAGGAGTATGGCCATGGGTACCGTGGGTGTGAAATGTGTTTTCAGCATATTTTAGGTCCAAGAAACATGTCCCGAGCAATACCTTACCCAAAGCCTACCTGTCTGTCTCATGAACCTTGATAGCTAGACAGTCGATTTTTTTACAGACGATGTAAAGTATTAAACAATGAAACCATAGATGTAGGTACAGTACGTATTATAATATAATATAATTATAATCTTTTAGAACATTAACTTATTGGAGTGAGTATTGAACACCCAAAATGCTGCTTGAAACTCCTGCGTCATTTATCCGCGATAGTTTCTGACTCACTGGATATATCATCACATACTGAAATGATAAGTCTTGAAATGTGCTTTTGAAAATCTGAAACAAATAAAATAGTACGGTACTGGATAAATACAGCTGTATATACCGTGTAATTTTTTAGTAGTCCAAAGGGCCTCAGTGGTTAATACAAAATGGATCAAGAATGTTCAAAAACGTCAAAGTGTCGTACTATGATTTCTTAAAATCGTAGGTTTAATGACTCAACCATGACAAATGTAAACAATGCTTTGAAAAATAAAATGTTCACTTAATACACATAATTTTTAATAGATTACACTTCCCATACCGTGTTCAACATTTAAATATATGTACGTACCAGCTTATTTAGCTGTTTGGCCATAAATATCCTCCAAATCAGAAACCAGCTTGCCGGTTTGAAATCCCGCCGTATATCATACTATATCACTGAAATACTTTGAATACGACATGTCTCTCACAACTAATACACACATTGCTATTCATTTTTACACTTTATATTGTTACTAGACGTAAATAAATTAAATGAACGCAAAAGATATACGAAACATATCCACAACAAAACAAGGAATGACAGCTGAAAACTCAGTTTGACAGTTATTGAGTGTTGCAAATACAATGAAAAATATTAGTTCCTTCAACATTAATTTCACGACTTTCTTGACGCACTATACATATTGTACACCGATATTTATATTTACTCTAGTGGATGTTTGGATAAATTGTTAAATTGTTGTGAAAATATTTTTAAAGGATAGGACAATGTTTGCTTCTGCACCTTTCTGTGGAAGAATGTGATGAAATTTGGTAAGAGCTTAAGTTAAAAGTCCCAAGCACGGGCGAGTTCGTATTGTTTCTTACACTGGAGCAGACTGGAGCGCAAAATATGTGAGTGTATGCATGTGCTTAGTACATGTTCTACGCCGTAGTTCAGCCGTGCTACGGCGTAGCACTGCTACAAAGTATGACATTCGGAGCGTCTATCCATAACTACAGAATGGTGGAGGAGTTAATAGTCGTATTGAAATGAATAATAATAGTGTGTAAAGTGTAAGGAGTAAAGGGTCCCTCGAGCGAACGATATTAATGAGTGCGGGGGCAGCCGGCAGGGGGTGGAGGGGGCTCGGCCGGACTGCGGGTAATTTGCGGCTCCGGGGGCCCAAGGGCCAAAGGGTAACTCAATTATAAATTGCCGCCGCCGCAGCGCGCACACAACTAGGACGAGGCGCCGTTACCTATTAACTACTCACTACTGTGTCAAAGGACTGTTTTTAAACTCGCGTAACATTATGTACCCAAAGGAATAGATTCTACCTATGTACCCATCCCTAGCAACGCTCACTTTGCGAACTGGCTCGTGTAAATAACTGACACGAAGGATAAATCAAATGAATTGTTGTAACTATGTAATGCATGTCGCAAAACCTGGAAATCGGGCAACAAAATAGTGTGAACAGATTTACTGACATTTTATAAGTCAGACTGTAAAAACGCTGCTGGTGTCATTAATTACTGCCCCTACACCGGGCTTAACTGCGCGGTGTCTGCCGATGAAGAAATATTGTCCACCGACCGGCGACAATTCACTCGTAACCACGTTAACATTGCAGTACTGCACTAGCACGTACCCGCGACTGTACTCACGAACTCGCCACCCCGCCACCCCGGCACCCCGGCACACGACCCCCGGTGCAAATTGTTTATTATTCAGGCGTTGTTGGAGTACATTTAAGCGCTCAAATGTTGTGAATTAACTCGCACAGCACTTAACCATTTACATTTATGTTAATTTAAGTGAATAACAAACTCGATGTAGTATTGTAATTCGTATGATAACCCTAGGTTCAAACTATATTATTAGGTACTACGCAGAGCTTCGACAGACAGACTGTATTTATCTGTTTTAAAGCTGTTTTGATTTCTGTTTGAGAGCAATGCTATCCGATCGTGTCTAATTGATATTCTGAACAAATCTATGGGGGCTTTAACCGCTACACCAGAGTGGAACAGAACCCTAAAATACCTTTTTAAAATGTTGTTATATGCCAATTTGTTTTTAAGTTCATCGTGTGAGTGAGCGGTCGGGTGTTATGACAGGTGCATGACCGTATAGCAGGATGAGGGGTCCCGCAGACCGCGGGTTTACGGCGCCAGCACTCATTTGTTATCTCGTTATAAACATAAATTATACATTCCCACCGCCATTTGCGTAATTTAAAATTTTCGTTAAAATATATTTAAAAATCTATTTACATAATGAACTTGCCCTTGAACATTCTAATTGGGATTTTCACACCGTTTACTGAAACGTTGACGTAAGCTCGTTTTTGTGATACGAAGAAATATAATTGTGTATTTAGTCAAACAATATAAATACTTACTGAAGAAATTATATCTTAGGACACTTGATACGGAGTAGGTGAAAGTTTCCTAATATATTTAATTTTAACACGTTTTTATATCCCCTGTGACTTGCGTCTGGGATCAGAAGGTTTCCTAAATAATATCTCCATAAATTGACATATACGAGCAATCGTAAACGTAACAAATAAACAAGCCAAGAGACATGACGCGTCACCAGACGCGACCGATCAGCGCCATTCGAGAAGAGCAACGCAAATAGCGGTTTTGTTAGTGCTTACTTTTTATGTGAAAAATATGTGACATTGTATTGCAGTTGACGCCGAATGGTTTTGTTAATATAGGTGAATGCTAGTTTGTAATGTGTCTGTGAATTCGTCAAATGCCTCCGTATCACGCAATACTGTGACTGTAGACGACGCGATTAATATTAAAGCCACCCGGGTGTGCGAGGATGTTCACAAGTTTCCTACTTATTTATTATTACATTACCTAGTCCTAAACATAATTAATTATAACTGTAATTATAGCTGTATCAAACCTTTGTTGTACCTACCTACTGTACGTTAGTGCAATAAACGCGCGACAGAGGGCGCGTGCGTGTGCAAATTCAGCCCCCCCGCTCCCGCGGCCCGCGCCGTCAGTTGCCGACGAATGAACACCGCGACGCGCACGCACGCGAACTCGTGAAGCGACAAAACTAATTTCATCGTGTTTAATTACCGATTTAGTGCTCTTACCTACCTGGACCCAGCACCACACGTCATCTACAATCTGGTCCTTCGAGCCGGATCATCCAGGAAAAGTTTTATAACTTTAAAATAAATGTTTAGCACGCCGCCATTAAACACGATGAAAACACGTGGTAGGCTCGCAAAAGAAGCGCTTTCGCGGAAAGTGCAGTCCGAAATAGTTGTGCCAAATAACGAACTGACAAGCATCGTCGCCCAGCAGGAAGCCAAGGTCGAGGGTAGCTTGAAGATCGAGCTCACCGGTGGCGTTCCGGCCGCGTCGATGCGGTCAAAGAAAAGCTCTAAATCGTCATCGTCGGCACACAAGAAGCAACTGGAGCTAGAGGCAGCTGAGAAGGAAGCTGCAATAGAAAAGAGACTCATACAAATGAGATTGGAAGCGAAACTCGCGGCACTAGAAGGTGGGTCATCGCGTCGATCACGAAGCAGTAGAACAGATTCTCTCGCTGGTGCTTCGGAGAAGGTGGAAGAATGGTTGGAGAAAAGTGGGTCACAGCAACAGCGCGCGGTACCTCAACCGCCGGCGCCCCCCGCTGTCGCCTGCACATCGTATGTACAGCCGCTGGTCCAAGTAATGGAGCAGATCGCCACCGCCACCACCAGCGCACATAGCAAACTACTGTCTCGGCTAGCTACGCCCAAGGACTTACCTTTATTTTCCGGAGATCCCTTTGAATGGCTTCAATATAAAAATACCTACTCTGAAACCACAAAAATGTGCAATTTTAGTGACAGTGAAAATATTTCACGACTTTCTAAAAGTCTGCGTGGTGATGCAAGGGAAGCAGTCTCGTCACTACTTATATGTAGCACCGAACCCAGTGTCATTATAGAAGCATTAGAACTTCGGTTCGGTAGACCAGAACTTATTATCTACAAAACTTCTACGCAACTGAAAAAATTGCACCCGTTACCACAGACTTACCATACGGAGTTGATTGCATTCGCTATAAAAATAAAAAATTACGTGGCCGCCGCCGAGTCAATCCAACAGACTGATTACCTGAGAAGTCCTGAGTTGTTGAACACGGTCGTATCCAAGTGTCCCAGTACGCTCATAAACAAGTGGGTTGATTATTTATATGAACACCAGGACAGCAGAGCCAAACTACAAATATTCGCTGAATTTCTACACTACGAAGCTACGAAAGTAGCTGCCGCCGGAATAAGCTACATTCAAAGCCAAGCAGAACCCAGAGTATAGAAGAAGATCGACGACCGCAGGACTCAAGCTCATTCTGTGCTGCACAACAGTGAAGCCAGTGCACGGTGCATCGTCTGCCGATCGAGCACGCACCCGCTTTCGTACTGTAATAAATTCAAACGAGCATTGAGAAGAGACAAGTGGCGTATCGTGAAAGTAAACAAACTATGCCACAATTGTTTGGTTCCCGGTCACCGTAAGGAAGACTGTTCTGCACCACCCTGCGACGTGGACGAGTGCGGCATGGCCCACCATCGTCTGCTACATTGGCCTGCCAGGAACGCAGCATCATCCAGCGAGGTCGCGAGCGAGGACAACGTCAACGTCATAACGCCTACTAGTGAAATTGAAGTTAACGCGGCTAACGAAAGTAACGAAACCGTAATGAACACTACTATAACATCGCCAAACGCGAGTGTAATGTTAAAAATAGTGCGTGTTAATATTCACGGACCTAACGGTACGGTAGGTACGCACGCGTTGCTAGACGACGGAGCTACAGTGTCCTTGGTGTCAGCTGATCTCGCGAACTATATCAACCTAAAAGGTCAGCCCGAAAGTATACGGATTCGCGGCGCGTTTAACTCCAACTTAGTGTGCCGTAGTGAAACTGTAAACTTTAAATTATCGAATATTAATAACGAAGTGTACGAGGTGCACGCACGTAAAATTAAAGAACTGGACTTACCGACGCAGTGTTTCTCTAAAGTGAACATTGACGCGTACGAACATTTACATAGCATTAAGCAATATCTCTGTAGCACTGATGTAAAACCTAAATTACTAATCGGCCAAGATAATTATCAATTGTTAGTTTCTTTAAAGAGTGTGTATCGTAGCAAAAACGAACCTTGTGCAACCCTCACACCGCTCGGGTGGTGCCTGCACGGCATCGCTCCCGCCGCCGCGGCTAGTACATCCGCTCGTCATTGCTTGGCGGCGACAATGCCGCTGGCTGGCCCGCCTGCGCCGGCCGCGGACACCGACCGCGCCGCCGCCTGCCTCATCGCAGCCCCTCTCGTGAGTAGTCATCACACAATGCAGTCACCGAGGAATTATGAAGGTAATGCACACACAGACATTATTGATAACGCAGACGGCCTACAATTGCACGAGTTAGTGCGACGATCGTTCGCATTTGAGGCAATCGGAGTCAGCTGTACACCGCGCGTAAACAAGGATGACCTTTACGCGAGCGACTGTATCGAAAAATCGGCTAAGTTGATTGATGGACACTGGGAGATTGGTTTGCCGTGGAAAAATGAACTTATAATGCCTAATAGTTTTCCTAACGCTTACAAAAGATTTCTAGGAGTTGAACGAAAAATGCATATATATGAGAGTTATGCCTCAAGATATAAAGAAAGAATTAATCATTTGTTTGTAAACAATTATGCTCGTAAGTTGAGTAACGATGAGATTTCTACACATAGAAAACGCATTTGGTACTTGCCACACTTTGGCGTAGATAATCCTAACAAAAATAAATTGAGATTAGTATTTGATGCCGCTGCCACCTCCGAAAGTCAGTCGTTAAATAATTACCTATTGCAGGGCCCAGATTTATTGCAATCTTTGTTAGGTATAATGTTGAGATTCCGAGAGAAGCCTGTCGCGTTTATAGGTGATATCAAAGACATGTTCCTTCGAGACTAAATAAGAGAGGAAGATCAGCACGCATTTCGATTTTTATGGCGCGAAAATAATAAATGCGACATTGATACCTACGTCATGACGTCCTTGATATTTGGCGCGAACTGTTCGCCGTTCATAGCTCAATACGTCAAGAACAAAAATGCCCTGAGGTTCAAAGATGAAATGCCTGAAGCGACCGAAGCCATCCTGAAATCTCATTACATGGACGATTATATAGAATCTGTGGAAGATGAACAAACGGCCTTGAAATTGATAAAAGAAGTTAACAAAAAATACATAGCGAAGGCGGATTCGAGATTAGAAACTGGACATCTAATAAACCAGGAGTTTTGAACTGCACGTCAGAAGATGCCATTAGCGATAAGGCCATAAAAATGAGAACCGGCTGCGACGAGTTACCCGAACGTACCCTCGGACTACTTTGGTTCCCATTGAGTGACACATTTGGGTTCGACCTATCATTCAAGCGCATGTCCGACGAAGTCCTCAGCTCACACAAAGTACCTACCAAGAGAGAACTACTGCGTATAGTCATGTCTATCTTCGACATTTTCGGGTTCCTCGCACCATTCACAGTTAACGCTAAAATAGTTCTTCAAAACGTTTGGAAAACGAAGACTAAATGGGACGAGCCGATACCAAGTGCAGAAAACAAAGTTATACAAGACTGGCTTATTTGTTTACGAGACCTTCAATGCTTGCGTATACCTAGATATAATTTTTATGCAAAAATACCTAAGCGTGTGATTGAAATTGGTAACGTACGGGGGAAGGAGACAAGTATAGACTTACACGTGTTCTGTGATGCCTCCCCTGCCGCATACGCCGCTGTCGCCTACTACAGGGAGATAACAAAAACAGGTGACATATGCATCTCATTCATCGCTTGCAAGTATCGAGTCTCGCCGATTCACAAATATATAACGGTACCTAAACTTGAGTTGCAAGCAGCTGTTCTCGCATGCCGGCTCGCTGAGACAATAATGCGCGAGAAGCGCGTAGTTATAAATAAAAGGTACTTCTGGACGAATTCTTCCATAGTGTTACATCAAATTAAGAATGAAACTCGCAATTATAAAGTTTTTGTGGCTAATAGATTAGGCGAAATTGACGAATTATCGCAGTCGAATGAATGGCGGTACATACCTACTGACATGAATGTAGCGGATAAGGCCACCAAGTTGAACTCGTACCAGTTAACCGTAGATTGCGAGTGGTTCCGCGGACCGCGGTTCCTGTACGCGACGCCGAATGACTGGCCGAAGTATGAACCTGAAAATGGAAAAATTGACACAGAATTATTACAGATTAACAGCTTACAGAGTGAGGAATGTGTTGACTTACCAGTTCCCGATGCGACGAGAGTTTCTTCATGGTTACGATTAGTAAGGAGCGCGGCGAACGTTTTATTATTTATAAGAAAGTGTAGACAGCCTGCTGAAGCTGTAATTGACACTGAAATGATGCATCACGCTGAAACTCTGATTTTACGTCACGCTCAAATGCAGTCATTCGCCGAAGAACTTCACCTGCTGAAAAATAAAAAACCTATTGCATCGAACAGTCGACTACGAACCTTAACGCCATATATTGATGAAAAGGGACTACTACGCGTCGGCGGGCGACTCGAAGCGCTGTTTGACGTCGACCGCAATGTGAAAAATCCCGTGATACTGGACGGTCGCCATCCAACTGCAAAATTAATAACAAAATACTATCACGAGATGGCCGCACATGGAAGCAATGAAATGGTGGTCAATGAGATACGTCAGAAATACTGGTTACTTCACTTACGTCCTACTGTGCGCACAGTCGCCTCACGTTGTTTGCTCTACCGGATCAGGAAAGCAGCACCATCTTATCCCAGGATGGGAGACCTTCCACCAGCGAGACTCGCCCATAGCCAACGACCCTTTACATTCTGCGGTGTTGATTTGTTCGGGCCGATGGAGGTCGTCGTCGGTCGCCGCCGAGAGAAACGTTACGGTGTGCTATTTACCTGCCTAACCATCAGAGCAGTACACGTGGAGGTGGTGCCATCGCTTTCGACAGACTCATTTATAATGGCATTACGGAGAATGGCCTCACGACGTGGTTGGCCGTCCAAAATGTACTCCGACAACGGAACCAACTTTAAAGGCGCCGCAACCGAACTGAAAAGGGCCGTACAGGAGATAAATCAGTCTGACCTAAAGAACGAGCTGGTCAACAAAGGTGTAGATTGGCAATTCATCTCACCTGGAAGTCCCCACATGGGTGGCGCCTGGGAGCGATTGATCCGCAGCGTGAAAACAGCGCTTAGGGCCGTCCTGAAGGAGCGAGCCCCCAAAGAGGAAGTTCTGACTACTCTGCTGGCGGAGATAGAAAATATGGTGAACAGTCGGCCTCTAAGTCACGTGTCCGCCGACCATAAGTACCCAGAGGCACTTACTCCCAACCATTTCCTCATTGGGTCTTCCTCGAACTTACCTGTGCCCGGAGAATTCACGGACAGCGACCTGTACCGAAAGAAGCAGTGGAGAGTGGCCCAGCGTCTCACGGATATGTTCTGGAAGCGTTGGGTTCGTGAAGTACTGCCCACCCTCTTGCCGCGTCAGAAGTGGCACCAAGAAGGAGATAACATAAAAAAAGGCGATGTAGTGGTGATTGTGGATCCCAACTTGCCTCGGAATACCTGGCCAAGGGGCCTAGTGGAAAGAGTTCATCCTGGAACAGACGGTCGTGTGCGCATTGCCGATGTGAAAACACAGACCGCTATACTTACCCGACCTGCTACTCGTCTGGCCGTGCTACCTACTACGAGTGATGATTGTCCTGACGGACAATGGGGCGGAGAGTGTAGACGACGCGATTAATATTAAAGCCACCCGGGTGTGCGAGGATGTTCACAAGTTTCCTACTTATTTATTATTACATTACCTAGTCCTAAACATAATTAATTATAACTGTAATTATAGCTGTATCAAACCTTTGTTGTACCTACCTACTGTACGTTAGTGCAATAAACGCGCGACAGAGGGCGCGTGCGTGTGCAAATTCAGCCCCCCCGCTCCCGCGGCCCGCGCCGTCAGTTGCCGACGAATGAACACCGCGACGCGCACGCACGCGAACTCGTGAAGCGACAAAACTAATTTCATCGTGTTTAATTACCGATTTAGTGCTCTTACCTACCTGGACCCAGCACCACACGTCATCTACAATCTGCACACGTCATCTACAGTGACAGATAAGAACATTATATCGTAGGTATATTTCACCCCCGATAAATTATATAGCAGCAAAGTAGGTGTACCTACAATAAGGAGCAGCACATCTCTTCCCATGGGTCATGGGTGTCGTACAATGTGACAAATGGACCAAGTGACAGGTAACACACAGCTCATGAAAATTAATACGACAAAAAGTACAGTTGACTAATATAATGCGTCAAGATGACACTGGGACCAGTGGGGCCGGAGTATGATCGTCTCCGCCTACCCTTCTATCCGTCACTATCCGGAAGTATGTTTAGTAATTCAAACATTAATTTAAAATTCATTTAATTAAAAATAGCTTAATTTTATTGAAATTGAAAAGTGTCACGGAAATGGAACTACGCCTTTAATGGATAACATTTCAAATAACGTTAAACTCGTACACTAGACATAAAATGCCAGTTGAACGCTTGTTGTCGCTTGTAGTTTAAAGAGCGGGGCTGCAGCCTACGGGCAAGCCTCGGACCACTGAGACCCAGGAGCCACACCGAGGCCCGAGGGGCTCTGTCTGTGTGTATTGTATACGTGTGCGTTACTACGTAATCTTGTTCATGTCTCACGTCAACATTGCGTGTGTAAGTCACTGCATTGCGGGTCAAACTTTAAAATATTGATAACTAGCTTTTGCCCGCGGCTCCGCCCGCGTGGTTGTCGGTTATCGCGGCCAAACATAGCCTATGTTCTTTCTCAAGGTCTAATCTACCCCTATACCAAATTTCATCAAATTCGGTTCAGTGGTTAAGGCGTGAAAGCGTAACATACAGACAGACAGACAGACAGACAGACAGACAGACAGCCAGACAGAGTTACTTTCGCATTTACAATATTAGTATGGATTTTTAATACATGTGCGTTAAGAGTGGATGTAGATGTAATATCTACTGTATTTTAAAATAATGACAAATATGCTACTGTTGAGTACCCAGAAGACGTTTAGTGAGATTGTGATTAGTATACGCTTCATAAAATATGTGAATATATATCTACAGTTCTTTTAATTTCCACTAAGAATTTTCGAAAAATTTACTTATTTTACTCTCTAGTAGAGTGGTAACACGGGTAACGAACAGATTAAGTGTAATGCGTGTAAACGCCAACATTATTTTAGGATCATAATCCACGTTTGCGTTACGTCACCTCCAAGGAGCCGCTGAATTAAATCTCTACCCCGCCGGGGCTCGGCGGCCCGGGCGGTGTCAATCTCCTTACACAAAATATACTATAATAGGTATAACACGAGCGGAATATGCGCTGATATTGCCGCCTGTCGCTCACGCAGACCCGCCCCGGGTCTACCGCCGCCACAGAGCCTTCACTCACCTCTATCCATCGGCGTATATTAAACTTATAACGTGTTTACGATGTAAAATTGTTAATGTGTCTTCTACTAAAGGTCGCTTGAAATTATATAGCCAAGTCTGAAAGTTTAACATGAACTCAATGATCTCGCTAGATTTATGGTAATGCTTAAAAATATTTTCACTATGAATGCTTTTAAATAATGAAATGCAACATAATACAATTTATAGTCTGTGTTAGTGCAATAGTAGCTAATCCTACTCAGTATATTTGGTCTCAGGTTCAATACCCGGTTCAGAAGTTTAGTCTGGTGTGAGCTTATAACTGCGACGCTCATAGGCCACCTGCCGGTTCACTACGCGCTTCGTTTATTGAAATAAATCTATTGCGGGGGCAATTCTAGCTGCCAAATACAATTTCATATTAATCCGTTTTACAGAAAAAATCGTATTTACCGAAACCTTTATAAAAGCCAAAAGCAATAGAATATTTTACACGAATCTCGAACAAATTATAACTGAGCAAGGTTAGCATCTCATAAATTTTCCCATTTTGGCGCCAGCCTTTGTGAACAGTACGCTTCATACATAACAATTCAATTTGACAAGGAAGCGAATACTATTTAGGTAATCGCACTTGAATGATCAGTTTTTCAAAATAATCCGATTTTCAAATAACAGAACTGACCACGCTGCCTCCCCGGTCATAAATCTGGTTGTGGAGTCACCGAGTGAGTTTTTTCAGTTGAAATCCGATATAACCGGCTCACAGACACGGCGGTGTAAACACAAAGAATCTTACCTACTTTAGTAAAAGTAGGTTCATCCTATTTATGTTTTAAAGATGTATTTTTCCAGTTTAATTGAACATCAGCGATGTTACCTAGTGAACTGGCGATACATATATACTCTACTAGCTTTTGCCCGCGGCTCCGCCCGCGTGCTTGTCGGTTCCCGGCAATTATTCGAATTTTTCTCTACGCACAAACCTTCCCTGGACTTCCACAAATAATTCAAGACCAAAATTAGGCAAATCGGTAAAGGCGTTGTTGAGTTATAACATTACAACGAAAAGTGGCATTGATTTTTATATACGAGTATATAGATATAGACTCTATACTTTTGTTAAAGACGTTAATATGGATGACAGTAATACGTATATATAAGTCATAGCACTTATCATATTTTTTTAATCTTAAAGATTCTTTATGGATTCTTAAGACTTACTTACTTGTATTTTAAGAACTTTCATTTTTTACCCCCGACGCAAAAACGACGGGGTGTTATAAGTTTCAGGTATCTGTGTGTGTGTGTGTGTGTGTGTCTGTCTGTGGCATCGTAGCACCCAAACGGATGAACCGATTTGGATTTAGTTTTTTTTGTTTGAAAAGTATATTAGTCGGGAGTGTTCTTAGCTATGTTTGAAAAAAATCGGTCCAAGATGGCCGCCGCCATAACATATTGGATTACATATTTTTTTAGAATTCCCTCAATATGGGTATCAAATCAAAGAGCTTGACTAGTAGATCAATTTAAAAAGAATAAAATAAAAATTAAATGTAAAATTTAAAAAACCCCCGTCACAAAAAACACCAAAAAGTTGAAAATAAATGAATAAATTTTAATTCAACGGTTGCCATGTCGGGGGACCTTACGATATAAAGGAGTACTTAACCAGTTACGGTCCCCCGACATGGCAACCGTTGAATTAAAATTTATTCATTTGTTTTCAACTTTTTGGTGTTTTTTGTGATTATAACATTTTTAGACTGACTTTCATCACATCGTTTGATTTGATTCGTTGGCGTTTTGCACTATACCTATTCAGGTGAAATAGAATTCATAACTAACGATAATAATAAATAATCGTAAATGGTAGTCGTATTCTAATAATGATTCACAAACAACACCTCAATATAATAGTTTCAACCAGAGCCAGACAAAGTCGTAACGAGCCGCGTTTCATCAGTGGACGCCGCGCCGCGCCGCGCCGCACCGAGCCGCGACCGAGGCGTAACCAATTGTCTCATTGATCAAACTATTAGCAAATAGTATACCTTTAAAAAAACATTTATAGTGATTATAATAAGATGTAGCTTTATTGTGCGTGTTCTTTCTTCTGATGAATTAACTATAAAGAATTGTGTTCCCTCGTGACAGTCCTTGAATCTTACGTCAGCCTATTATAGTTTTGGCGTACCTAATAATTCAATCCAATAAAAAATAGTTCACTGAATGGTGAAAATAACCTAAATGAAATTAACAACAAATAGGTCAAATTAATTATATTTAGAGATCAATATATATAATGACGGGCTATTAGAAAGGCGACGCTGCGTGACGTGAGTGCTTGACTCCAACCCTAATTCAGCCCTAATGGTTTCTTTACATTACCTACTGAGCATTTTATTACTAACTCATAAAAATCTGTTGCATAATAGCGCGTAAGACGCGTTATTAGTAATATGTTACTATTTCACATGGAATACTGAACTATAATATTTGTAATAAAAATACGAACATATTTTGATTAAGTATATTATAAGCGATTATAACGCACAACCTACACAGATGAAGATACAAGGTACAGATTGTCCCTTCTAGCAAAGGGTTGGAAATCCATATTGAGGGAACCTACGCATCACTAAGTAGTTTGTTTCTTAAGAGGGTGTACAGGACATCTGTCGGTCTTTTAGTGCACTAATCCTCCGTCAAAGGAATACCTAAAGGTCTCCGTAGAGCAAACACATGTTACAGTCGTTTACAGCCATGTATATTCTCAAAACTAAAACGCTTAGGTACTCACACACGAGCCCGCACATGTGCCTAAATCAGGACATATTTAATGCAAACAAGCAATAGCACTGTATATTAAAAGAGACAAAGCCATTGCGCTAACAGCGCAGTACATAATACATAATAGTAGTGACTTGAAATAAATAAAATCTGTTGTGTAAGAAAAATCGTTGTTGTGTTTCAATTTGACCACAGATAATACTATATACATTCACACAGAGTGCATAACAACTTTTTTAAGCTAGTAATGCTATGCTAGCTGTGCGTATCGTTGTGTAGAATTTTGTGGATTATTTATTTATAATTCAAGAAGGCTAACAGCAACAAAAGGACTCCCTTAGAATATTATAATCCTCTTTGGACCACCTTAATCCTTCCCAGTCGAGGAAATCTCATTACGTTGTTTATTTATTTAACATTGTTAATCTAAATACCAAATTTCCTTTCAAAACAGGACTTTCATATCCATTTTCGATCGCTTCGGACCCGCCTAATTCATCTCTGTTGAAACATTCATGAGCTACTTACCTGCCAACATTATTTCGATATGACTATTTTAGGGCGTGCGTTGCGTTGTGTATTTTATCAACACATGTAGTTGGTTCTCGGAAGAGTAGAATAGCACTACCACATCACTTCTTGTGGGTGTCGTAAAAGGCGTCTAAGGGACAGGGCTGTTCTCCATCCAACAGAAAGCATACAGCCAAAGACTAAGGGCCCGCTAGACGGCATTAGGCTCGCCCCCTATTACGGCGTGGGACCGAAAATCATAATTGGCGAAACGTGGGTACTAGTACGCCTCTGCCTACCCTTTCGGGGATTTCCAGACGTGAGTATATGTATATATGTAGGTATGTATGTATTTATCAGTATAGACTTAACACAGTACAAGTCGGTATTGATCCCAGGGCCACGCGCAGTGGCAGCCCCCTTTTTACCCACTGACCGCTAACCGCTCATTTGTTCACTGCGCCTCCTCTTGTTACAAGTTAGACATACTTACTGAACAACTCATATACCTACATACATCGCTAAAACACGAGTCTTGTGTAGTCTTTCTAATCAGCCTCCCAACCACATACATGTTGCGTGTTATGGAGCGTACCTACAGAATGTTTCTAAATCTTCTTTTCTGTATTTTCAAATGTTGTTGTATTTCACTATACTTACCTAGTACTTGTTGCTGATAGAAATTTTTTTTTTTTTTTTTTTTTTTTTTATATAGGACTCATAACGTAACTAAACGATCACAAGCAAGTTTTGCAAAATGTCGTTAACAGTTGTGGCAATGTCTTCTCCTCTCTTCAATGTCGAGGTTCTTACAATTGAAATTAACAGTTTTGTTTAATGTAGGTAGACAACTAGTATAGTTTGATGTCGGTATGTGTTATATCGTCTGTCACATCAGCACACAATGTAATTCTCTCTTTATTTGCCTGCGGTGTGAGCGTTTTATAGTTGGGCGAGCGTAAGCACTTCACAAAGCGAATGACAAAGCTCTGTACAAGTTTGTTGCGCACTCATTTTTACGAGCTGTGACGTGTCGCCTGCGTGCTGTGTGTGCTCGGATATTAAATGTGTTATTAGCTTAGCGAACACTTAACAGAAGTGTAAGTAGCACGTATCATGTTATGATAGTTGTGAGTTACACTAATCTGGCTGCAAAGGTGTAAGTGTTTATACAAAATATTAGTACTTTACTTAATCAAATGGAGAGTTTTTCTTCAGCTGAGATGCTAAGGACCATAATCTTATCGAGACGTGTTTGAAAGGAATCGAGGCTCACGCAACTAAAAATTAGTTTACAGCAATCTTTTGTTGTTGCATTTTTTAGCTTCAAATGCAGAGTAATCAATATTCTTTAACATAAAATACCTTCAATCGTCGCCCCATCGCCGCAGTCGATACTTTAACATTTTCGTTTGTAGGTACCTAATAAGTATATTGACCCAATTCTCTTTCGCTTTGCCGAGAGCTCTCGACGCGGAATATATTACAATACATTTACTTGTACGACTCTATCGAACCTAGACACTACATGACACTCACGCATAATTTATGTAGACGAAATCCATTGCCAGTCGGTAATGTACGACATCTTTAACAAAGTTTGGTAATGTTCAAGCAGGGTATCATATTGAGACGTCACAAGTTGAGTGTAAAATGTCACAACTCTCAACAAATCATAAATATGCATACGGCTCGTCAGGTGGCGTGAGACCTCGACACAGCAGCTACTAGACCTTGAGCACGGAGCTCGGCGCCCTCCGGGGATGTTAAATGTTCTTGGAACCCACATCAAAGTAAATCAAACGCAAATTGGAGGTGTTGGTAAATAAAATAAATATTCACACCCGTTTCTGGAAGCATTGAGAGCAAAGCACAAATAGGTGAGAAATAAGGCATCACGGATAAAAAATGTCGGCTGTGATGTGTGACGCCGGAGTGAGCTATATTTACCTAATCACATATTTAGCATAAACTCTTATAAATGAAATTTGCCCCATGTTCATAGCAAAACACTCGCCGGGATATTTACCATATTTCTTATGCTTTTCGAGGATACGATATTTCGACGCGGTTTCAAGCGCCATTATCGCTGATGCACTGGTGACCGCCGAGTTAGTTGTTATTGGGCAGACCATGTTAATCTCAAATCATAAATTACCTCCATGGGTCATAGGTACGTAATTTAAGCTACTCAACAAGATTTTTTTCCTTTTTGCTGAAAACTACACTCCTAAAGTATTTTCATAAGGGCCGGTTGTTAATTTTCCTGTATTTATTTATGTATAGGTAGGTATCACTCACAGGTAGTACTCCTATTTATCTATAAGATACATACAAACTTGTAGACAGACGAAGACGAAATTAACGAAGGTGTATTTATTGAATAATGAATGTTGAGCTATAATCACATACTATACACACACACGGTCGTCGTCTGGCAAATGTAGGCAAATTAATCGCTATTTTGACTAGGTAATGAGACACCGCAGACATGTGTACGCAGACGTAACCACAGGACGTACCTACACCGAAACAATTTGGATAATTTAGTTGAGTCTCGGCATATCTATATCAACAATAACAACATCTCGACTCAACGTAAAATAATAAAGTGTTCTCGGTACTCGCGCCGCGTTGGAGGCAATCACCATCTCTGTTTTTAGGTACCTTTTTTTTTTGACCGTGGGGGAAGTCCTTCATGGATGTTATGCCGGACTCCTACTGACTAAAACCCCCACGGTATCGCCCAGCAGCCTATAGTTGGGAGCCCCGGGTAAGCCCTCGGAAGGATGTCCCATGGCTCCCAACAGACCCACGGCTTTAATGCGGCCTCGTCTAGGGGGTGATTCGGGTGCTATCCCGCGTCTATGGGGGGTTTTCGGGTATCATCCCGCTTCATAGGAGGGGGGAGGCGTGCTTGAGTCCGTCACGTCACGCTGCCGTCATGGGCCTGCTTCTGTAAGGACGATGAGCAGCCAACTCACCGTCCTCAGGCCCCCGGTCATGGAGGCCGATGGTCTTCGTTGAAGACACGCCGGCGGCGTTTTTAGGTACCTACGTCTCAAAGACACAGAACTAATTATGTGTAACCCAGTGAGCATTAATAGCAGGAACAAACCAAATATAGCATGCCATCTGTGTAAAATAATGAATTACAAAAGAGTTTTTGAGTAACACTAAAGTGGAGAAAAGTTATTTTTATTTTGCGTTGGTCCTCCAACACAAAAGAGTAGGGAGGTGATCGCTGGGAAAAGAGTAAATATTTAATCTCGTCGACTCGTAAATACACAAGGAATCTCTTACAAAAGTTTAGCTTTCTCTATCTAACGATAAGTTAATAACACCGCTTTAAATGACTTTGTTATGAATTGTTGCTGAAACCCGCACGCGCCATCACTGCAATCACAATGAACTAATAAAAATATTGTTATGACTAGCTTTTGCCCGCGGCTCCACCCGCGTGGATGTCGGTTATCGCGACAAAACATAGCCTATGTCCTTTCTCAAGGTCTAATCTACCCCTATACCAAATTTCATTAAAATCGGTTCAGTGGTTTAGGCGTGAAAGCGTAACATACAGACAGACAGACAGATAGAGTTACTTTCGCATTTATAATATTCGTCCCCTAAAATATTAGAATCAACTTTTAAACTCTAGCGTTCCATGTTATACAATAATGATAACGAGAATTAACGCGATCATGTTATAAGTACATACGTACCTTTGATTTGCCTGACGTTTAGACAAGGTTCACCGGCCGTGGTCACAGGCTGACACCTGTCAGGCAAATCAGAGGTACCTATACCATGATCACGTTAATTCCCGTTATCATTATTGAATATTAGAATTTCTCACTCGGCCCCTGGACTCTTATTTTTTTTTAAATAATTTATTGCTGGGGCATACCTACCAGTGTTTTATTACGATACAAGCACGTAAGCGACCCTTTTAAAAAATTATACGTCCCTATTTTATGGGACATGAAAGACAGCGTAGTTGTAGGGCTACGGGTTCTTTTTATTCCGGAAATATTTAGACGTGAATATAAAAAAGCCCTTAAAACTTACATAGAATTTGAATTTACACAGCGAGCAGAGCAAATATACTTTTAAAAGAGTGTTCAGCGTCACAAAGTTAGTATTAAGTGCTGCCAGAAAGAAAATACTCCGATGGGGACGCGGAACGCGGGCCGCACCGGGCGTAGCGTAGCTTGTTGAACTTGCTGAGTGGGACGTGTTACCGACCACTACTAACGGTATGTATACCACTAGGGACGCGCGCAATCCATGCTTCGTAACTTATAAAGAACTAGCTGTGCCCGCGACTTCGTCCGCGTGGAATGTACTTAATAAAAAAAATCAGTTTATTTTTAGCCTAAGTTACTCCTTATTACATAAGCTATCTGCCAGTGAAAGTCCCGTCCAAATCGGTCCAGCCGTTCCAGAGATTAGCCAAAACAAACAGACAGACAGACAGACAGACAGACAGACAGACAGACAGACAGACAAAAAATTTAAAAATATATATTTTGGTATGTGTACCGTATATACATTCATATGCATGTAGTAGAAAGCGGTTATTTTAATATTACAAAGACACTCCAATTTTATTTATTTGTATAGATAAGTGTTGAAATAAATGTCTTACTTAGACATAACACAACATAAACTCACGCCTGTATTCCCCGAAGGGGTAGGCAGAGGTGCTAGCACCCACATTTCGCCAGTTTATGTTTAGGTCCCAATGTAATAGGTGGCGAGCCTATTGCCATTAACCGGGCACTTATAAACCTGCGATAAATACACACATAACTTCGAAAAGCATCGAAAAGTCATTGGTGTGTGCCATGGTAAACCTGGGATCGAACCCGAGACCTCGTCTCAGCAGTCCATTACCCATACCACTACGCTACCGCTTACTTAGAATTCGCTATTCTATAATTAGGTAATAGAGTTCCCCTGAAAGGGAAAGGTCGTGAGTTCGAGTCTCACTTGAGCATTTCATTTTTTCCAATGTTTTTCGAACTTAAAAGTTAGCATAATAAATGCTATAAAAAATTCATTCCAATAGGTAATAGATTGTTATCACAATGACAATAAAGCTTAGGAACGATTTACGCGTGTTTATTTATATCTGATTTAGGTTCCGATAACGTTATAAACAAAATTGGGTCACAAAACTAGTCCCAAACTGTGGTGAGTTTATGAGCGGACGCGCTGACGAGTTCCCTTCTTAGTTGCGAATACAAATAGTTTCAGAACCAATATGTCGCCAGGTAGCCACGGGTTCATTATACCTACATTTTTCTATTTGTGTGGATTGTGCTGATATTGTAGGACTCTATTTTCCCATTTTTCTTTTTCTACGGTAACCTTATTTAGAGCATTATAAAAATAACTTCCACTCCACATTTGAATATCAGATTTTTGTATATTTTCACCATAAAAAATCTGTTCATGTCCATCATGTACAGATGAATGTTCGAATTTGTGAAAATACATTCAACGTAACGAATTTCCATAAATCCCTGTAAAGAAAACACGAGCTCTTACATTTTAAAGGGCACGTACAGTATGTTCATTTATCAATTTCATTTATAAGTCACCAGGACGATCCTGGCGAGCACCTCTCCGCGGCGCGGCGGCGGCCGGGGCGCGCCATTCACCCGGGCCTCCGGAATTGGCTCCAGATTATCCGCCGCCCGATGGATTATTTAAAGATTGAACTGAACGATATAAAACCAAGTAGAATAAGAGATTTATCGTACTGCTTCCTCAGCAATTTACTTTGACAGGTTTAATGGGTGTGTGAGGTATGGAGTACAGAGATATATAGGTAAACAACAGTGAGATAAGTAGACCAGACTCAGTTAGTTAATCTGTACCATTATAGTTCAGTCATATTATATTTTGTACACCTAAGCACAAAAATTTGTGAGCTCTCTATGTTAATCTGTGTGAAATGTATATTTTATTTATATCGACGGGAAAAAATATATTTTTTTAGATCATTTAAGAAAATTTCTATGAATATATTTTTAAACTAATTGTCTAAAAATGATCACAGACTACTTTAAGAGTTCAAACTTTTACGATAAATCAAGTTGCTCACTATTTCATAAAGTTAGTTAGGGTAATTTACGTAAAAAGCTATGAATTTCGCAGTGAACTGACAATAAAATACCTACACTACGATTTTATAACTAATGATCTTCGTTTGCGCAAAAAAGGTTCTTTTACTAGATTAGAGATATTTGAATGGGATAAATGAACTCATATTCTGTGTCCTCTCAGAAGTCGCCTCGTTAGTCATTCCTTTCTCGCCTTGCCCTCTTCCACGTCACCTAACCCTTGGCCCTTTCCCAACCACGTGCTTATTTTAATCTTGATTGAATCTTTATCACCATTCATATAAAACGCGTTATTTTTGCCAAAAATCTTATCAATAAGCACACAAGAAGAATAATACCACGAATAAAATGTGTACAGTGAGTGCCTTCGCACCGAGTAATGTATTTCTCATTTCTACTCAAGGTGGAGAGGGCGAGGCCGAGGGTGCCCACTGCTCGCGCGCCCTCACATGTCACAGATTACATTTTTTACGTCATTTTAGTCGAGCATCGCTTACGTCACGGACGCGCTCATTGTCGTCACATTCCACACGATGGCCGACGTCGCCTGTTGCACACAAATTAACATTTCCCATTTCCCGACCATGATATGAAGCGAACTCGCATTAATTTAATAAGCCCAGTTCAACGTTCACTTATCCCGCTGGAATTCGTTTACGATATAATATAACAACGCGTCGCGAACGCAGCGAACGTTGTAATATGTTTATGTCAATATTACGTTCCACAGTTCTGCAATAACAGTATTATCGTTGAGCAATTTTTATACAATTTGCCGGTGCTATCTTCTTATATACAGGTCATTTAATATGTATAATATGTGAGAATTCTAACGCGCTTGAAATTGACATAAATGTTATTTATGTCTGCTTGAATTATCATCCAAAATTCAACAGACTAGCAACAAATGTAATAAAAATATGGTTGCGGTGTGACCAGTAACGCGTTGTGGCAGGTGCTACAGTGAATTAAGTCTTGATCCCTAATGTTGTCTGAAGGGTAAACTACAGATTTAGGGAGCCACGTAAAAATAAAAGTCGTTTAGCTAAATTACAGCATAAGAGTGACGTGCTATGTATTCAAACGCGAGATGAAGAGGGTCGGAGGTCAGAGGTCGGAGGACAGAACAGCTGCACTTGACTAATGATGCTATGGAAAAGTAATTACTGACATTTAGTTGAACTAAATTTGATCGGTTTAATGTACCGTACCTTAGTTTAAACTTCTAGCCGTTGTCTCCGTGAGTTGTCTAACTTGTCGACGGCTCTGCCGTGCTGTTCACAATGTCACACAAGTTATATAATATCGTGGAGCACTTGCTTTATTCATGTTCTTAGTTTATAACACGGTTTATAACATGTTTTGTTATGTAGTCTATTTTATGCGACTTGTAGAATAATATATAATGAAATGATACAAAAAGTCCTTTATAGACTGCAAAACTCCTGTCATCTCTCAAGAGTGACAGGGGTTGAATGGTGCAACGAAAATCGAAAACGATTTGTTACCGATATTTGTTCGCACAAATCAGGACCTAACAATAAGTTAATAAAAACAGAAATATCGCAAGATCACACGACGGCGTTAAAGGGTAAATGAACAAACAAAAGTGGCGCGTCAAAGTGACGTTCAATTATATTAAAGTTAGTGACATCGACGCGCTGACAGCTCGCATCGACTGAGGATCAGTGTCAATAACTATGTGCTGGCAATCTGAGGATAACATCCGGGCCTGAAACATATTATTATTTCTCTTCTGAATCTCTGAAAACAAATAAAATATATAGTAGGTAGGTATAGGAAAGGAATGTATGCCTGGATAATGACGTGTTTAAATTTCTTGTCACGGCCTATAATTAAATTGGAAGGTGCGCACGAGCCCGCGGCAGAGCTGACAGAGTAACGTGTGTGGGTAATACTTTAACCCGATTGCCGGCTCCTCCGCTAACCTAATAAAGTGATCCATCTCAATGCGCCCGCCTCGCCCCCGGGACGTGACATTTAAAGGCACTTTTGCAAACGATCTACATATTACGTAAGTCGCGAATAAAAGCAATGATTGATGATCTCGCATCGCCAGCGCGACATCCAAAGAAAATATTCCGAAGCCAAACAACTCTAAGTGCGTAATACAACTACAAAAGCCTTCCATTACCTTCCGTGTAGAAAATTGCACTGAAAATAATCTTGTGTCATGTTTATCCAGTACTTAAACTATCCATACATTATGATAATAAAACATACATAGGAACAGAGAAAAGGAAGCTCTGATAAAGTGGGCTGGAGCGTATTTTGAGATAAAGATGTATTGAGGTAACAAGGGTAAGCCAATTTAGATCTCACGCAGTTTTTCACTGGAATGATCGTAGGATCCGGTGGCGGAGCGGTTCATTCAACTTATGGTGTCTATTCCATGTCAGCTTTGTGACGTCATCGGATTTCAGAGTCACAAATATTTACAAAGTTACAGCAGAACTACTTAACGTCACTTGCAATGTAAGCTGTCCACTTAATGTGACAGCACACAATTAAGACAGAAAGACAATTATTTAGTTGCGGTTGACAGGACAGCGCTGGCGAAAATAGTGGAGGCGTGCGGACCGCGCCGCGCTGACTGGCGAGACTCCACTGGCGTACATTCTATTACCGACGACTGGTGACTGACGTAAGATACAACAATGACCAGCATTTGGATGGTAGGTATTGAGGTACCCACTACTTCAGATTATTATATGTATATGTATAAGTTCTAGTTTTGTGTTAACGACGTATACATAAAACAATTAGTATTTAAAGTGAAAATTTTCCTCAAATTGTTAACGAGCTGAGAGAAAGGCCCATCATGAAGCCGTCAAGCGCACCTTCAAGATCCTCACACAGATGGGGCTCAATTACAGTACAATAGCTCTCACGACGACGCTCTCAATAATTACATTGCAAAGTATAATTTAAGTAGGAATGTGTACGCATGTCATTCATTCATTGCGATCACCGGCAACAAAATTCTACTTTCGATAGTGGAAACATTAGCTGAATACCTAGAAGATCCGCTAAGTCAATTTTCCTACATTAAAACAAAATATGTGAACTCGAGAATGCCGTACCCAAAACGTAGGTGACTGGGAAGTAACTATTAGCATATTCCCGTGAGCTATTAACAGGTGCCTAACCAGCCACGGCGGGAACTCACGCACAACACGGGTACGTGCCACTCCGTGTGACAGTTTCATTTATCAGCTTACTAACACATCTAGACACTCGGTAGCGTACCAGCCAACTTGTATATATATAACATTATACACGTATAATTGCGAGCTACTGCTAACGCATTCATAACTAAGAAACTAACCATATATTTTAAAGTGCAAGCCAAATCCATACTAATATTATAAATGCGAAAGTAACTCTGTCTGTCTGTCTGTCTGTCTGTCTGTATGTTACGCTTTCACGCCTAAACCACTGATCCGATTTTGATGAAATTTGGTATATGGGTAGATTAGACCTTTAGAAAGGACATAGGCTATGTTTTATCGCGATAACCGACATCCACGCGGGCGGAGCCGCGGGCAAAAGCTAGTACTTTATAACTTGGCAAGTATTGATTCACCGAAAGTGTAGGTACCCACTTGTTTAAATACTTTTATAGAATAGGAAGCATATTGTAGTTGGCATATAGCTGTAACTTTGTTATTACAAAAAAAAAACAATTTCAATTGATAAAACCTGCCAAATCGTAAATTTAATATGAAGTAAGAAATTTTCTGTAAAATCAATTTCAAAACATACCTTTTCAAAGCTTTAATTTAAGAAAGTGCTAGGGAACTTGGTATCCGTTCAGAACTCTAATTTTTGACAGTATTATCAATCCCCGAGGTGTTTTGCTCCGAACTTAGCCCTTTTTTGACATTTATGCTTTTGCTGAATTGTAGTTGTATAGAAACACATGCTACTAAGTATACATACAACTATCGTTTTGCCTGGCAGCCCTGTCTATGTTGATACAAATGTGCAAGGAATAGACACTTTGTTTTTGTACCGCATATTTAAATTTACAAACTATATAAAATACTGTTATGTGGGAGCTCCTGAGGGCCCACAAAAATAAGTTTAGCATTTAATTAGTATTAGGCATAAACACGTAAAGTAAATAACCATTACATTTTAAGTAATTCTCTTTGATCATTGAACGAACTTGTACTTAGGGAGCCTGCAAAACTGTTAACGTTAATGAATAATTTAATTATTCTGTGTACACGCGTCTTTCTACACGGTGTCGCTTTTACACAAACTGCTTCAATTACAGTTCCTTCGCAATTAGGCTTGTCTGAGAGAAACGAATGAAAGGAAACGCAATTAAAAATAAATTAACAGAACCGTCAGTCGAGAAATGTAATGAGAGCGTCAGTATAAATAATATAGGAATTTAAATGAAATTGTGTCAAGTACTAATTAGGGCTTTAAGCTAACCGCACGGTCCGCATGTGGCGCCCGCGCCCCGCCCGTCGGTCACGGCTCCAGTGATGCGCTCAAACTGTATTTAACAAACGGATTTAATAATAAATTTCTGGCCAACCATTCTGTTTATTTTGCTTCTCGCAATAAAATGAAGCTGATGGTTTGGACGGTGTTTAGCTTGACAGCCTGTTCACGCCCTGCCTTCTTAAAGTTCACGCCAACGACTTCGCTCCCGTCTTAATGTTTTGGAAAATATCGGTTAAATTCGCACAGTTCCTACAATGTGTGAAATTGGTGATAGTAAAAAAGCGTTAGTTAGAGGCTCTCTCTCTCTCTGGAACTTAAGAGCTACGCTCTTGTCGGTGGAGTAATCGCCACTCTTCTCTCTGCTCCGCCAATCCTTTCACCTCCTGATACGATGTGACTTGTATCTTTTCCTTTATCTGTGCCATAAATGTTCCTCTTGGCCTACCTCTTCCTCTCTTTCCTTCTACCTTCCCCTCTATGATGTTTCTTATGAAGGTTTCTAGAGGCTAGAACTTTAAAAAATACCTAGATTCAATTTGCAAGAATGTTTAGTAGTCTTGCTTAGAGCCTAAAAGTGCCTCGATTCTGCTAAAGCTAAACCCTTGTGGTGCCACGACCACTGCAAAAAACGGCATGAAATAATAGACTTTAAAGGGATGCGATTGAAGTTCAAAATTAAATGACTTTTTGCAGAGTAGCTATTTGAAAAAAGTAATATAAATAAAGTCTAAAATTTAACGTCTTTTTTGCGGTGACTAGTTAGTAGTTAGTAAAATCGACGGCCAGGGGGGTTGTCTCCCTGATACCTTCACATTCATTATTGATATACAGGGTGTATTTTTGAAACGGGGCAGTAAGGGCAAGTACCTTAACCGTTGCAGTTACAGCAAAACGTTCTCAAAAGACCTTCCCTAACTTTATGGGACATTTTGAACTGCATCCACAGATTTAATAAAAAATTTACAGTTAGCAAAAAAAATGCAAAAAGTTCATTTTTTTTTATGTCAATCGATTCTATTTCATGTGGGGATCAAAAAACTCTATGAGACCATTTTAGCTTTCAGTACTAGAAAAGACAGAAATCGCCAAAAACGTTTCCCATACATTTCGTACGGAAATATGATAAATCAACTCGAAACTCATAGGTCAGGTAAAATTTTGAACTTTTTTAAATAAAAAAAATCATTTAAACATTTAAGAAATTGGTTTATGAAATAAATTGCTCAAAATGATTTCCATTTTCACGAATACATAAGTCTATCCTTTTTTGCACTCAACGAATGGCGGCTAATAATGTTCTGGTATGAATATTACGTAAAATGGTAATGAATGCATCCTTGAGCTCTTGAACACTGGCGTACGTCGTCTTATACACCTCGTTTTTCACGAAGCCCCATAACAAAAATCAAGTGGTGTTAGATCGGGGCTACGAGGTGGCCACTGTGTTGGACCATGTGTACCGAATAGGCGGCTCAAATTGGAACGTGAAAGGTGACTGTTATGTGGCGGAGCACCATCTTGTTGAAAATGACCTTTTCGCAATTCCGACAGGGGCCATTCGTCCATCTCGTTTTCAAGATGGTGTAAAATGACTTCATTATACATGGCAGAATTCAGTTTCCCTTCATAAAATTCCACCATTATGACTCGATTGGACATTATACCACACCAACAGTTGAATGAGAAGCGAACCTGATTATGACTTGCCGTAACTCTTAGTGGATTTTCTTTGGACCAATAGTGGTGATTTTTTCTGTTGTACATACCGTTATTGGAAAAATTCGTTTCGTCTGACCACAGTATGTAATTTAAAAATTCATGATCTCTGCTTATTTTTCCTCTTAGCCATCTGCAAAAAGTAAGCCTTCGAACATCATCACCCGGATGTAACACTTGAACTATGCGCCCATATCGATAGCACTTGTAGCCGTATTTCTTCCATATCTTTATCACAAGGGAGTGGGATACACCTACTTCAAGGGCGACTTGCCTGGACGATACCTCTGGATATGCTTCGACATAAGTCAGAACCGCAATCTCCGTGTCCATGTCCACACGAGGCTGCCGCTTTCTTTTGAAAGAACCCTGCAATTCCAGGTTTTTCAAAAGATTTGTAATAACCTTTCTTGTTGGCACATGCCGCAACGGATACTTATTGCGGTACCACACTAATGCAGCTCCCGCATTTCGATTATTGACAAAATACGCTTCTAATAAGTCAATTTTTTCACGATTAGAAGATATTTTAGCGAAAATCCTTAATTAATAACTCATACGAAGTTTCTCAGCTGAAACTAAGTATAACACACAGATTTTCGAATCAAATTCGAAATTTGAGGGTAAAAATTCTTTTTATTTACTTTACAGTCAATTCTACCCACTTCCTGGCCATAACAAAAAGTTAGACCATCGTAGAAATTTCATAAACCAATTTCTTAAATGTTTAAATGATTTTTTTTATTTAAAAAAGTTCAAAATTTTACCTGACCTATGAGTTTCGAGTTGATTTATCATATTTCCGTACGAAATGTATGGGAAACGTTTTTGGCGATTTCTGTCTTTCCTAGTACTGAAAGCTAAAATGGTCTCATAGAGTTTTTTGATCCCCACATGAAATAGAATCGAATGGCATAAAAAAAAATTTTGGACATTTTGCATTTTTTTTGCCAACTGTAAGTTTTTTACAAAATCTGTGAATGCAGTTCAAAATATGTCAAAAAGTTAGGGAAGGTCTTCTAAGAACGTTTTGCTGTAACTGCAACGGTTAAGGTACTTGCCCTTACTGCCCCGTTTCAAAAATACACCCTGTATATATATATATATATCAATACAAAGATTGTGCATCATAGAACTCAAATAATATTGTACACACAGAGAAAGAATTTTAAACAGAAAAGTCGTCAGCAAGCTTTGCTTTCAAGTGTCACGAAAAGTGTATTTTGATGTTATTTTTTAATTCGGTACTCGTCTGTTCGCAACACTGATCAGAATTTTAATCCTCCTCATTTTCTATTACAGACTTGAAAATTATTCAACTTAGTATACTTTGAACATTCCGCGGCGGTAATTCCGCTGAGAATAATTTTCTTCTGAAGTTAAAAAGTATTGTGAACAAAGGCGCCGGCTATTGAACGGCAAGCGGCAGCGGTTATAACAAAGAAAGTGCTTGATTAATGCTAATTAAAAATTAAAGCCATATTGGTGGCACTCCCCTCTCCGGCCGGGCGCGGGGGCCGGTCCGCGCCTCGCCGCTGTGGGCCTTCACGAGAAACTCATACCTCACTCGTTGGACCAAATTGACATAGGATGCGCTCTCGTAGACCCTTTGGAAAACTCACATGGAAATGAAATGCTAATAACACAACGAAATAATTAAAAGTTGAAAGCTGATGGTTCCGGTTCTTTATTCGACATCAATTAAGAAGACAAGTAGACGAGTAGTTGAGTTCTGTCAATTTAAATAATAGGCAGCTGACACGTAATAGGTTAGACGTCAGACTTGTAGTTAATGTGATGAAATTAATTGTTAATCGTTTGTAACAAGTTTTTAGTTAAGGGTGACCTAGCGTCAGGACCAAACAGCGTCATTACATTTAATAAGAAAGGAAGCAATTTACCGTCCAGTAATTTTGGAAGTGTGTTTTTATTCAGATTACTAATCGATGCACTGTTTTTTTTAATAATGTAGTACTCTCTGACCTAGCAGAGTAAATGATAATGTTTCACAGTTTCCATTCAAGACCGATATTTTGAACAAAACATTGTACATTTCAAGTGGCCTGCGGTTCACAGAGCTCTTCGTGCTTCGAAGTCATTAGGTGTAGTTCCATTTCCGAATTTCCTCCGCTATCTGACCAGCTGCTGCTATATCGGTTGGAGGAGACAAGGATACATTGAGCTTTAAGGAACGCTTCTGAGACGACCTGTCGACATAATGAACTGAGATTAGGGATACTTGTTCACAAATACTTTCAACACGGTTAGAATTTAAGAATCTGATAATCGTCATTTAGGTAATCTGTGGTATCGTGAAATAAAGCAGTCAGCACTATTTTTTGTTCTTCTTATAGAACAAAAAATACAAGCTAAGCCACGCACTTTATAAAAACTGTAACGTACACTTATATAAAAATGATTTATTCATGTAAACTCATGAGTTTCTGTATTGGAATCTGGATTTCCATGGATTCTGAATTTGTAGCACTGTTGCTTGTTCTGGATTATAATTGAAAAGATCTCTAATGGATATTATTCAGTTTGAAAAGTTGTGTTACTTAAGGTAAGAGGAAGAGGAAAAAAAGAAAAATGTACATGAAAAGAGAAAATAGATATAAAAGTGAGTGCAGTCGTAGATTACTTCCCCTGGGACTGGCGACTAGTAGCCAATATAAATCGGACCATCAAGCGGACAAATCTGTGTGCATGAGCAGACGGCGAGTGTGCGCTATGTCAACTGTGTGGGCCAATTGGTTCCTGTTCAGAGAACTTGCATCTCTAGAGTGGAACTGTTAGAACAAGTCGCCGTCCCCGGGGAATAATATGATAACTACCTACCATTATCTTTATTTTAATGTTTTGTAATTTTTAAAATCTTTGAGTGTTAATATATCTATGTAATTTTTTTAGTTTTCTTTTACCGTCATTTACAGATTTGCAAAAAATTACAATAGTATTCGAAGATTTAAGGCAGGCCTAAAAGAATGGGAATAAAAGGATAATATAATTATAACCAAAACGTATCCTCAATTGTTATATTGACAAATAGTAATAGCATTATATTCTCGTAAAAAAAAACATAAAACTTAATATGATAAATGCATGTTATCATTTTATTCTCGTTCAAAACCATCCACTCGTTTCGTATAAAAGCGTTAAGTCATCCCAAAAACACGTAGAAGAAAATGATAAGTAACGAGTATCATATTTCTTTCTGATCACGCTGAACGGAGAATAAAATGATAATTGACATTATACACTATATACACTAACTTTTTATTCTTTGAATATCTTAATTTTGACAGGTATTAGGAAAATTTGACTAAAACGATTCAAATTAGGAAAAAAATACGTTTTTAAAATGAACAGTAATTTTTCCTGAAAAGTTGTTATGTTAGTTTTGCAGTTATCATTTTATTCTCCGGGGACGGCGAAGTATAGTATAAGTGTTTTTATGAAACTCTAGTTTATGAACCCCTTTTCAGAGGACCTCGTGCTTTATTCCCCTCACCAGAGCTAGGGAGTGCGTATGTCGGACTCGGTCCGACTAAAACCACGCGGTGTTTCGTCATATTCTTATATAAATAATATCAGATACTATACAATAATTTGCTCTTCTAAAAACAAAACGTTAAACGTGTCAGCATAAAATAATTCATCCAAATGTCCTCAGTTACACCTTAGCACTTAACATGAAAGAAAATGTGACAGTCGCTAGGCGCAATAACTTACAGACTTTACTTAAAACTTTAATCTACAGCAGTGAGTTAATGCAGTCGTTAAATTCAGTGGAATGTTTAAGATTTACACCTGCACCATACCTAACGACCTTGTTCAAATAAAACCACTTGTTAGCAGATTCTATTGCGATATATTTGTTATTGTTATTATTTACTTTTATTTCATTCATTCATTCAATCAAATCATTCAATGAGTGACATTCGCGTAAACTTTATAAAATATAACTCAAATGGAATTAATAATGTGTACATAATAATTTTGTTCCCATCAATCACTTAAAATTGTGGGACGTCTTGCCACGCAGCAACTAAAAATGTAGAATTTTGAGTGTTAGAAGACATTTCATCAGATACTGTCGCACCTGTGTTACTAAATACGACACAAACCCATCGTCGTAGCTTGCAGTCACATACGAGTGTATGTATATACTCGTGCCCGCCGGTGAGCGGGGCAGGGCGCGCCACGTCGGCCGAGGGTGACACCGCTAACTTCGCAAACTCTGTTATCTTCAGCTCGTCTCCCGTCTCTCCCCGGTCCCCGGAGCCGGCTCCGTTCACTCAGGTGTTTAAAGTCACGAATCGTTATCGAAACGGCGCACAACTTTCAATTTTGTTCAACTTGGGAACTTACTTGTCTATATAGTTTCAAGTACAATCTTTTAATTTTGTCAATTTCCTTCGCAGGCGCTCCTAGAAGATAGGTACCTACTTACATCTCTGTCAGTATTGAAAATATCTCGCAAGCTGAACATTTAACATAGAAGCGTTTAGGTAAACTGTCCACGATAAAGTAAGTCAAGTAATGATCCAATTTATAATGTAATTATATTAACTTCAAAGCTGTTAAAATTTGTTAAAATTGGGCTACAGTATTACGACGTATTTACGACGATTACTACAACGTACAATATATAGGTAGGTATTATATGTAATACAAGCTTATGTGAGAAAAACTGGTTACATTTTACTACAATTATTGAAAAGAAACCTTTACCTACACTTTGTCGAAATGTTTCCTCAATTCGGTTGGTTACATCTTTAGATCGGGACATAACGGTTCCGAGCCGCAGACGAGCACTTACACTTACGGACTTTACCAAATATCGAATCGATGACGTAACGATCGTGGAAAATGGCAAAGTTACAAATTTATGAGTTAGCAGCTGCCAACGAAGTAAATCACCGCCCGGGAAGGAGCCCCGGCCCGGGCCGCACCACGGGGCTCACAGTCCTATAAAAAGAAGTTTTGTTATTACTGTTTGGCATTTAGCTTGTATAATGAGTAACGAGGCCACAATTGATCCTAATTGACACACGTGACGGAAGCGTCGCGGTTTGTGGCAATGTATAATTACATATACTAATGTATACATAAGCTTAATTATACGCGTACAATGTATGTTATGCTATTTAACACGTCGTTGTGTACTAGTGGAAATATAGACCTGGGGTGAAATGTATCGATTTATATGAAATGTAGCTTTGATTTCAATGTAACTTGACTTTTAACTAAATACAAACAAACAGTCACGCCTTTATCCCCGGAGAGTTAGGCAAACCGTAATTTAATTAAATAAATAATACACAACAGTTAAATAGTTCTACTTCAAATAATCTTCCGTACAAAGCACTTAAGAAGTAAGTTAGGAATCGTTAGAATCTCTTAATTTATTAGTACGTATATCATCATAATTAATTAAGAACTGTTCGACAAAGCTCGGCTGGTATAATCCAATCAATGTTATCAATGACGGACAAGTTATTTATCTTGATGTAATCGCACACATTAGCTTCCAAGAAAAACTTATCGTTGCGTACATTTTGCTTAATGTTGTATCCCTAGTAGTTCGAAGCAACGCAATGAATTATCCGATCATCAGATTATTTAAAAAAATGAAATCTTTAGCGATACACCCATTGTAAGTTCCCAATTTGTATTCACATCAGTATCGTACCCAATAAGAAGTAGACGTGCTGTGTAAGCAAACTTCTCCGGAGTTTATTCACAAACTTGGCTAACACGGAATGTAAAGCGGGCTATTTATTATTTCTTCCGTAAATTTTTATAAACGAGCAGCAAATTTAGCTGCGACTGTATTAGCCCAAGTTTGTGTAGCGCGGGACTTGCCAAGTACAGCGGTAATGCACGAGTAGAATGCGAGCGCACAGCGGCACTAATGCACTGAATGGAAATGTCTACGGCGTAGTTGGAGGTACTGAGTGTAACTAGGACACTGCATTCTGGAGAACTTAACGTATAATACTAATGTTTGCATATTGCATACCTACTGTATTTAGTCAATGTTAGATAGCATTTCAAGTACCCCGGAAAGACTACCTATAAAAACTTTTGAGTTTCCTTTAAAGTATAGCATATTACAGCGGCAATGTAGATTTTTTTTTCGCGTCACCTATCTAAGAACACTTGGTTTACCGAGACGAATCTAACGATATGTTAATTGAAGAAATCCGTCCAGTGGTTTGGAAGACATCACCCTTCTTGGCAGTCGGGTAAAAGGACTTTTAAAACTTTTCTCGTGAAACAACGTACAACTTCGATTGCGTCATGATTCTGCTTAACTAGTGGCACACTAGAAATTCAGAAATAGTGGCAACAATAACTATTTAAATTACTCCAGAACCAACACTAACTTTAGTTATTTAAATTTAATTAAATAATATCCTCACCATAATATTTATCCCAAGTTGGCTTCTTACATGGAACGTCCATAGCGATTATTATATGTAATTTGTATAATGATTATCCATACTAATATTATAAATGGGAAAGTAACTCTGTCTGTCTGTCTGTCTGTCTGTATGTTACGCTTTCACGCCTAAACCACTGAACCGATTTTGATGAAATTTGGTATAAGGGTAGATTAGACCATGAGAAAGGACATAGGCTATGTTTGGTCGCGATAACCGACATCCACGCGGGCGGAGCCGCGGGCAAAAGCTAGTGTAAATCTAAACAAGTTATTTAGTCTGAAAAATTACCTCAAGTTCATTTTTATTGCCTTTATCCGCAAAAAATAATAAATTATCTTTCAGTGTTCTGCAATTTCAACATTTGGCTTCAGTACCTACTACGGCACGCGCTTACTTGCACCCATGGGGTTGGCAATGGATTTATTTTATTAGTTCTAATATATTCCCCGGTAACTGTTCCTTGGAAGAATTCCAAAACATTAGGCCACTATTGCACAAATTATGAATTTTAAAATTATTTATCTTAGTTTGAAAACCCCAATAAATGCTTCTTCATGGGAACATTACTTTAGGTCAGTATAAAAAGAAAATTCTATTAGTAGTTCCGCTTGACGTAATATACGATTAGCTATTTAACATTTAGCGTAATTTCTTACACATTTTCCCTCTGGAAATAAGGAAACCCACGTCACACGGAGAGAATATGTATCACACGACACTTGTGAACTCATATGTGTCATATAAAAGTCACCTCACGCGGAACACTCGGCACATCACTACGACATGCGACACCTCCCGCGTTATATATTGCGGTAGGGTGACGTGAGCTGGCAAACTCTAAAAAAATATAGTATTTTACAATAAAGTATAGTGTGCAGTTATAGACTTTATTACGAGTTTATTAGGAGTAGCAAAAAAATTGAAAACGAATCGTAAAAAGCAATCAGGACCACTAAATTATTATTCGTAGTGGGTATGATTACACAACACTTTCTCTACAGAACTTATCAGAAGAAAGACTCAAAATTCTCTAGCTAGCTGTAATTTAGCAATACGAGCGAACACTCGAACAATAAGCCACTAATTCTAACCGAAAACCTTTTTGACAAATAACTATAGTACTCGTATCTGCGTTAATCTTCCCATAACTTTATTATGACATTAATGAAATGAAAACAGCACAATGGGTGAGGTATAACTTCGTTGTAATCTGTTTTATTGCGACCCAAATTGGTATGAAATAAATGTGGTACATTTAGTTGAAAGTCGGCCATTAGCGATAAACAATCGTAGTGAGACGGCGCGTACTTGCGGGTTGCGCCGCGCTCGCGATGAAATGGCGGGGAAGGAACATTGCGCTGCGGTACACTGAAGTGCGAAATTATTTACTGCGGCGCGGCGGTACGACTGAACTATGTTTTCCTCTTTGTGTGGAAGGAGTTGAGAGTTCTCATTTTACTTATAGATAGAGATATCTTTAACAAGCGGACTTTAGACTTCATCATCGTCATTACTGTATCATAATCGTATGCCATCTAAAGTTGAATCTGCACCGGAGCTTCGTCCTTCATTCAGCAGGATTTATTAACTACTACTATTGACTTGAACCCTGAAGATTTTGGTGGCATCTCATACATAAGTGAAGACTATGGCTCCGCCATATACCTACATACACAGAAGCCGTTGTTATCACCAAATGTATGATGTATCGACAAACTTGCATTGTTCAGCCAGGCGTTCATACAATGCCAGGTGCAGGTCTCGACGCCCCGGCCCGCCGCCGGCTCACGCTGCTTTCGACACCCGACAAAAACCAGCTGACAACGGTAGCGCTTTGTGCTCGTGTCCCTACTGCCGCCGAGACTCGCATCTGGCGAGGTGTACACTATGAACAGATGTACACGCCAACCAATGAACAAGAAATTCGCCATACATTACAAAAATTGTGCTCATAGGACGCCAAACTGCGCGCACCGGTCGTTTATCGCTGTGACAGCTAACGAGTGAGCCTATGACTATGGCAGTGTCTGTCAATCTGATTATTGTTAGAATTTTTGTATTTCGGAATTGATCAGAAGTATCATTTATACAGTGATTTTCGTTTAATCGTACAGTCAGCGTCATGCTGACTGTACCTATACAATAGAAGTTCATTGGTAAACGACGATTGAACAGTTTCAGTCAAAATCTAAAGTGGTCCACTTCTTTCCGATCATCATCATTATCATCGTATCACTCACCTATCGCTCTCCGATATTTCCTTAAAAAATAAAATTCCATTATGTAACTCATAATTATTTACCTGCTATTATTGTAGTCATCTCGCGACATCTAGAAAAAATCTACAAAATATTGAATGAAATCTATTAGAAGTTACGTAGAGCCTCAGGCGGGGCCCGCCTTACACATCAAAATTGAAATATTATTTTGATATAGTAAATATGTAAGTAAGGACTAACCTGCTACACAACGACGTTACGCGGGTTTTTGTCGTATAAAGTCAACAACAAACTTAATGATCTATGTTTAAGTAGTACCTAGTTGTACTCGTAGCGAATATCACACTGTGTAGGTGCTGCCTCAGTTCGCAGCGTCCCGACGAGCCCCGCCAGCGGCCAGCGCCGCCATTAGTCAGGCCTGTCCTATCGCACATGACATATCGCTTGTTCATTACCGCAAGCGATAACATGCACTAAATTTCCCTGCGACGTTGTAATCCGAGGTTTTTGGCCAGCGCCCGGCGGGGAGCAGCGCACAACTTGTACCCGATATTAAATTAGTTGCCAACTCCCACTAACACCGACTAGCACAACGAAATTACGTACTTACTTCTACAATATGTACAGTCAACGCCATAAGTTGATTAACACTAAAATATTTTACAAATCTTTTTATAATGGAATGCATCTGTCTATAGTAAATGTAGTGTTGTGATTCCCAGAAGACAAACTTAATTTACATATTCAATGTTTTTTTTTCACAACTTTATGTAAGGTTTAGGGGCCACAGTGTTCAATAAATTAGAATTTGTTAAGCTACTTTTGTAGTTGACTGTACAAGAAATGTTCATTTACTTAATATCCTCACAATGTGTTGTTTTAAAACTTTACTTTTACTACGGTCAATGTTAATATAAATTTAGAACATAAGTACGCTACAGAAAATAAAATTCAAATAATACTTATATTTTCAGCTTATAATCTTTGGCGTATATTTTCATTTCAAAAAATTGGCTATTACCTATATGCCACGATTATGGTATACCTTATCGACTCGGCAGTTTGGCTGCACAGCGTCTAAAAATCTTCCGATTGCCGGCAATACACATACATACAGATTAACTAAGAAAACGAAATCTCAGCTTTGAACAGCTAAAAGTAATTTGAATGACCTTTTCACCAGTCTCGTTTAATCACGCGATACTTTAACGAAACTATATCAAACTCCGTACATTGCACATCCAATAATATTGTTTGCAGACGATAGTATCGCAGTATTGACTGCGCGTGTTACAACACAGCTCCGAGGAGCAGCTGCTGCGAGCAGAAAACTCAAATATCCAAACTTGAAAACCAAACACTATCATAGAATCCAATCTGAACGGATAGTATCGCGTACAGATCCGAGTACCACTACAGTTAACAACCTTCTATTATTATGATAAACCTCACTTTTGTTAATTTGAAAACACAATGCGATTTAAATTTTATGGTTGCTTCAAGTACACAGAACAACAATTAAGTACAAACCTTGGGAACAGATTCAAAGAAGCAACAAACAAAGCCATAATGTTTGATGGCCAATAACTTTACTAGATAAACATTATATTGCGAATGTTACTATAGCATCTGTTAATGGCCACTATAAAATTGTTCTAGACGGATGTAACTTGTAAATGTACAAATGTACATTGTACATTATCGTAGCTGTACAGTTAGCCTCCCAGTTCGTGCCCAGCTGGTCACATATCATTTACAATTAACAGACGTGGAATAACGCCTTTAAGAGGTCATTTATTGTATGAAAAAATATAATGAACCCAGCCACATACGTTCCCTGTTATAATGAGAACGAAAACATAGTTACATATTTACTTTTCACTGTCAAAAAAGATTGCAGTGAACAAAAATAAAATGACATTGTCAAGAAATTGCGGTTAGGATAATAATATTATACAATCATCTTTTTCTTCCCGTCGCGTCGCCAACTGGCGATAGCTCTCATTGAACAGATTAATTGTAATCGGTTCGATTAGCGAAAATTGCTGGCCCGTCGGCTATTCGCTCTATTCAAACGAGCACTATTAATTTTGTAAGTCAACTAAATTCATTTACGAAACTGAAACGGCAGCTACAGAAATTGAATGTCGGTAATTTGTATCTATTGAGGTCATTGGTTTGTGTACATGCTGTCTGCAACATTACACCAGTTTACTGAACCTACGCCTGTTGTATACGAATGGCAATATTAACGAACGTGATACAATTTATTTCATATGCTTGTGTTAAAGCTAAATGCAATTCACAAGGGTTAAAGTGGAAGTTTGAATTGTTTGAACAAAAACGTTCATCAACCCAAATTAAAAATATTTTTGTTAAAAGTTCGGTAGTAAATAAAATCTTTGGAAAATGCAGTGAGACGAGATCGGTCACATTTATTAAATAGATGTTGTGGAATAGTCCAAGTGACTTCATTAAAGTATGTGTACCAATGGCAAGGTCCTATTACGAGTATAACTATACTAATATTATAAATGCGAAAATAACTCTGTCTGTCTGTCTGTTAGTATGTTACGCTTTCATGCCTAAACCACTGAACCGATTTTGATGAAATTTGGTATAGGGGTAGATTAGCCCATGAAAAAGGACATAAGCCGTTAATGTTTGGATGCGATAACCGACATCCACGCGGGCGGAGCCGCGGGCAAAAGCTAGTATCCTAATATTCCTAATAGAAATGTTAGCAGGCGATTCCAGTGCTACGCAATAGCTACGAAATTCTACGTACGACTTGCTACGATTCAGTATTATAGTACTATAACAAAATATTAAACAATTTATCTATATCATACAGCCCATTTGATATCAATGGTTAGGCTATGAAGTCTTGTAATATTTGATGGGTCTCAAGTAGAGGAACATACGTGGAGAGGGAAGGCAGATAAGTGACTTTGGGAAAATACACAGTGAATGGCTATAGGTACAGTTCCCTTTTACATCGGAAATATAGGGGTTAAACCATCTCTGTCCACCCTGGCATATACAAGACGGGCGTGAGTATATGCACGTGGGTTGATGTAACGCTCCGGTAGCGCCCCACAAAGGCCGTCGCCGAACAAAACATCGCCGGCTTCATTTCCCTCGGCGACCTACTCTCTTGTATCTCATTTCTTGGCACGTGTGCACATTATTCGACGAAATCTATTTTTGTCAAAACAAATAAGTATGGGACCGGTAGCTATTTTTTCCAAAAAAAAATATTTTGACTTTCATGAGAGCGTCTACCGTATAACCCAGTCATCAGGTAGACACCGGATCACAAACCCGGACCCTAGCTTCAAATTGAGTTTATATAATAATAGAATGCATTTAAGTCCCTCGTGTGTTACTGAGGCATGCGGGTAAGTGCCAACAAATTTCATTAAGAACGTACAAATACTGCCTCGTGCTCAAAGAGGAGGTATTTTCTAAATAACACGATGTGTTCTGAGAGCGCCGTACGCACTGAGAGGGCGTGAGTCATCGGCGGAGAGTTACAGTACTGACGCTTATATTTATTCTTCAAAGACATCTAATATAAATTCGCGCATTGTCAGAAATTATATCTTTTATTTTCTTCCATAGTAACAGCAACAAACATTAATATTATACTCCTAGTGAGTGGTTAGGTAACCACTCAACATAACTATGAATAGTTGAATGGAAGTTATCTCGCAGCTACCAGGAAACAGTACGCATACGAGGAAATTGGAAACTACTGCTATTGGAATTTGAAAGAGAATCTCATATTTTAATCAACTTGTCGAAAGAGACTTGGCATTTACATCATTTTAAAATAGCATTATAAACCATTAATCGCCTTTACAACTACAACGACAATTCTTCCATTGTCAGATAATAGCTAATTCTTACTGCAGAACAAATTTATAGAGCGCTTATGTAAAAGCATCTTTAAACAGGTCGCTTACAGCTTGCGAGCGCACTAATGCTAAACATAATACATGAAGACAAGCGACACGAGCCTCGTGCGAGGTGCCGCCTCCCGCCGGCTCCGACGTGTCACGGGCTAGAGACAAAGGCTGCGCCCGGCGCGGCGTGAAACACAACGTGTGCTCATGTTTATGAATCTGTACTACAGATGACAACAACTGCTAGCAAAGCCTCCTGCAATTCTTTAGTTCACTTAAGAGAAGGTGAAGTCAAATGTACTGTAGGCATTATTGTCCCCAAAATAATTTAGAGACAGATAAACGAATAGATATAAATGAAAAAAATATTAAACTAGGAATATGCAATAATGCTGTGCGTCTTTTATAGAATCTGATAGGTTATATAATGAAATAATACAATAATCAAAAATATTATAAAATGCAATATCTAATTTATAAACTATTTTTATATAGGTCCAGTAAAACCTTTAAGCGGGGCGTGAAAAGGCATCTAATGAGGCCGCCACGTTGAGTGCCACCACTGTTAACATGGTACATGTTTCCGATGGTGACCCTCTTTCCGAGACTTTGCCTTTGCTTAACATCAGGCGAAGTGAAGTCAAATTGACGTTTCCTATATAAAAAAAAAGTAAAACTTTGAGTCCAAAGCCATGTACTCGCACAGAATTCTCAAGTCTTCGAGAACCACTACGTGTGTATAAGTAAAGTACATACGACTGCACTCTAACTTACTAGTACCACAGCTAGTACTACGACAATATGGCGTAGGAACTCACACAGCCGCACATTTAGCTTTCCGCTACTGACCGTTTGAAAAGGAATTTTACACACGACTCAGTGATCTTAAACTGACCGATATAGTCGATAGCAATTTGGATTGATGGTTCAGCAGATTGAACGAAACTACTGAACATGGTTTGAAACGAGTCCGAAAACTAAGGCGATAGTTTTAGACCTTAGTCCAAACTAAATTACGTGCAAATAGTATCCGAAACTTCTATCGTAAAAGGGATATCAGTAGATCAGGACCTACGTGACAATCCGACTTGTGATAATACTCCACAAATAAACGCAGAATGGCGTCCTTGCTAGGGAGCCAAATCGAGTAATGGCCGGCATATAAATCGAAGTTCCTACGTCAATAAGCCCGCCCTCGACAAACGGTCTGAGGTGTCGAAATGAAGGACTGCCGACGCTATCTTCCCCGAGCCCGGCCATTCCACTCAGGAAATAAAATCTTCCAAGTTCACAAAGAATTAATAATTCAGCGTAGTCGCAATCTGATGCTGATAAGCGATATGGATGAGGTAACCGTTTTACAAATCGAAAAACTAAAATCACACTTTGCAATCATTCACACCGAGGCGAGATACGATTTAACAAGAATATTGGCGAATTTTCCTTTGGAGTAAATTATTTGGTATAGAGGCCTTGGACTAAATTAAATGGAACGGCCGACCGCAAGGATTGCAAGAGTAAGGTTAACACCACTGACACGTGAATCCACTCCTAATACAAGCAATTTAGGTCAACTGTACGGACTAGTGAGGCTACTAGTATTCTTTAAAACCAAAGTGGGTGAATCTGCGAATGTGTAAATTGAAAAATAACACATTTGAACTGTCCCGGGAATCCAAGTTAGATCGTCGCCATTGGGCACAAACATTACCATGAATTATGCCACAAAACCAACGATGCAGAAGTGTTCACTCATTAAATACGAACGCGGATGGCAAACAACTACCGAGGACACGAAAATACGGCGTTATTTATGCAGTTATTTGCGTCGAACCTAACGCATAAATCAGCAAATAAGCGAACTGAATAACAACCGAACGGGTTACATTGGCCGTGACCGGCAGGTTGAGGCGGGCTTACAGAAGTAATGCGAGTTATATTTCACGGTGACGATACAAATTACTGGCGGACTGATGGCGGTGGATTACGAGCGGCTCCTCGCAGGGCGCGAGATGGATCCCTAACGATTGACAGCGATGAGATGAGCAGGGGACAAATAGTTTGCACAATGACCAACTGTTATATATAGTTTAATATTCTTTATTCGACGAGAATGGTCAATCATCAAGGGGTGAGAAATGTAGGTATAATCACCGTCGGACACAAATTTTAATTTTTTGGGGATCACACTTAATTACAAAATAGATCATAGCAGATTACAGAGGATACTCACAGATCACTCGTCCTGTTTCTTTTTGTAGACAAATTTGTATTTAAAAAGTAAATTCTCATTGACATTTTATATGATACAAATTGAATGTCACATTCCGTAACTAAACAGTTAAAGGAGACTGAAACGATTACATACAATCTTGGGCCTAGTTGTAAGAAGATGAAAGTGGTGTCAATTAATAGCTTATATATTATCAACCTTTCACTGAAAATTCTGCGGATTTTGTCAATCTGAGAACAGAGATATAAGAGATTATGTAAAAGTGAGGTTATGTTACAATCTTTATCTAACAGCTGATTCCTGAAGTGCAAAATGTGTTCTTTTGCACTAATAGTTATTATATTTACTACAAAATGTTTGAAAAATCATATGAATCATATGAACGTCAACGACTTCAAGCGATGGGTAGGTAACAGGTAAGGAGATAGGGAAAGGATGTCTAAAATAAAATAAAAAATCATTGAATATAGTGTTTTATTCACCTTCTAAACACATTTTACATTTTTAACCTGCCAGGATGGTAGCTGGCTAGATGAGGTTACAGGTATTTACTTACAGACTGAGGTGCAAGCCATTGCCGAATCACTGACAGAATTGTTTCATCGTGTAAGGGCCGTCGGCCCAGGGTATTGCAGTGACCAGTGGATATACCACAATTCACACAGCGATCCATAGTTTCAATAATATCCAATCCACAAGCTGGCGGTAAAATGCAAAATAACAATTGCAAGTCAAACGTGTGAGCGGTCTTCGGTGTCCAAGGTGAAAGCAAGGGTCGTACAAGGTAGGCAGGGTCAGAATCCGTAAAATACAAAGCAGTTGTCGTAAAAAATGACGAATAATCGGGAAAACACTCAAAACGCATCGGAAAACACGAAACGATGAGCAAAAAAAAACAGTCAGCAACTGTCTAGTGTCAATGTTAGTCAGCTGCCATGTCAGTGAAGTGACATAGACTACAAAAAATATAAGAGAGATTTGAATCGATATGAAATCGATAATCATTAATATTGGTTTTTCAGTAATTAATTGATATTTGATTTAATAATATGACTGTAATTATATGCACTGTAATGCATGTAAGTATATGTTAATTATTTACAGCAAATATTTTAGTGTAATCGATTACTCAATTGATAATCTCACGAAAACTATTTTCTCATATTTCTCCGCATCCAGATTGAGAATTGAGGTGATTTTTCATATTATAAGATAGAAAAATATGACTAATTTTTTAGATCATATCTCAACTTATTACATTTGGGCCCACCATTTTCCATCTCCTTTAGTCCTAAAACCCCACGCTAATTGGGTTCGTATTAATACACTGTTGAACGAAAACAAAAAGGTCTTCAAATAAAGATCGCACATGTCCCGAGCTTTCAAACATCATAATCAAACAAGCTACATACATTTAAAGTTTGAAACCCTGCCTCCGTCACGTCGCCGTGTCGTCCGTCGTCGTGTCGTCCGCTCCCGGTCGCATCCATTAGCGTCCACTCCGCACTCCGCACTCCGTACTCCGCAGTCCGCTTGCGGTTTGAGCCGTTTCCAAATGTCCACTTCATTTAGAATTTATACAAACGTAAGCGGCTTCAATTGAAGAGCACTAAAATATATTATCATGTGTTTTATATCAAAGCCATTTAATTTGGTTTTGATATCTCTCTGTGAACAGTCGTCTATTTATCAATCTACAATATCTCTCAATATCTCTGTTAAAGGAATATCGATAACCAGAACTCACTCGACAGTTGTTTGATATGAAAATATACCGTAACGTTTAGACTCGATTAATATTCATCGTAATTGGAATTTTGATATTATTTTGTTATATTATTAGTACTCTTATATGAAATAGCTAGATATATTTAAATATACATATTTACCTACATATAAACTTGCTCTGTTGGTTCCCGGTTGAGTAGAATAGGATCACCCCATCTCTTCCTGTCCTGTCCTGTCGTAAAAGGCGACTGGCTGGGGCTGTTCTCCATCCGACAGTAAACTTACAGGCCAAAACAAAGGGCCCGCTAGACGACAACGTTGATGCATATACACCTCTGCCTACCCCTTCGGGGATTTACAGACGTGAGTATATGCATGTACGAGTATGTACCTATGTAAATATATATTTTTAATTACCTATATAAATCTTTTTCATTAAGAAAGGTTGCCTCCAATTATCCTCGGGAAATGTTTGAGCTGAAGCTGGATTGTAATTATAGTAAATGAGTGTAATCGGATCGTAGTCGTTAAAAGTAAGCACAGTTTTAGAATGGTTTCGGCCTGGCCCTAGGTCCCAAGTGGAGGACATTAGAGGGCAGCCGGCGCGGACTGCCGCAGCCGCGGCCGTACTGCAAACAACATTGCCTGTTATACTCCGCCCAAACAAAGGACGTTTCTTCAATATTACATGAAACAGAACCTTCATGTTTTATTTGTGTTCAGTTAATGTTAACAGGCTACCTTTTGGGTTCGGACGACTTTGAGTAACATTTTTAGGTGTATATTTTTATACGGAAAATTCAGTTATTTTTGTGTTACAAAATTTGAACAGCGATAAAAATATTATTATGCCAAGGGTTGGATGGATGTGTGTTAGTCAATCACGTTAATCCGGCAGACGGTTCACAATACAGTCGTAAATTATGGCTTGGAACAGCACATAGACTCCGTTTATCGCGCAGCTGGAGCCGCAGGCTACAACTAGTACCTTATTAGTTCTCCGTAAAGAGATATCACTGTGGTACTTTAAACTGTTTTAGTTCCTAACAACTATACTGTAAGTTTCTAAGTGAACATCAATTCAACCTGAAACCTTGAGCATAGATTACAATTCAACTTAGTTATAAGGTAGGAAGGGATTACCTTATAAGCTCTTATTTTACAAAAAATGGTAGGTATTTGTGTACAACAGAAGCTAAAGCAATTTTTCGTCAAATCTGAATTCCAAAGCTGTTGTACAAATTGTATCCCAAAAATACAAGCTAGGTCGCCTTAAAAATACAATCCGCCACACTCCATGTATTGTGCAAAGGGATCTAGAGGACTTCGGCTTCGTGATTTATGAACATGATTATTTCTGTATTGTGTTATTTTAGGATTTTGTCCATATTTTTTGAGTATCTAGATTTAGGTTATAATATAATAATATATATCTTTTGACCATATCTGTTAAATCTATTGAATTTAAAATTTATTAAGTATTGTAATCTAATTATCTTTTTAAATGAATTTTTTATAGCATTTATTATGCTAACTGTTAAGTTCGAAAAACATTGGAAAAAATGAAATGCTCAAGTGAGACTCGAACTCACGACCTTTCGCTTACAGGGCGACTGCTCTGCCAACTGAGCTATTCAGCACCACTTGAATCATTCCAAATTTTCCTTCTCTTTATATCCGTGTATAATTAATCTAATTATCTTATTTGTATTGTAGTTAATCCAAATTTAAATAGGTGAGATCGGTCTAGGTATGGAATACTATATCCCATACACCGATGTCACCGGAGTCCGCGGAGCGCGTCCGTGGTTCGGGCGCGAGTGCGCGGAGGCTGTTGAGCCACGCGCGATCCCAACGTGGGTCACTTCAAGGCAGCGTACAACAGAGCCACAAAGGTCTGCAAGAGGGCATGCGTCAGAGCGGATGCCCAGCGCATAGCACGGCTGGGCCAAGAGCTAGTGGCGCATCCCACGGGTAGCCATGGCTACTGGCAACTGGCCAAAGCCGTGCAAGCCAACTTCTGCCAGCCCTCGCTGCCCCCGCTGAGCAATCCCGATGGATCTCTGGCCCATGAGCCGCAAGAGAAAGCAAATTTGCTGGTCAATCTCTTCGCGGCCAACTCCCGAGTCGATGATTGTGGTATGCAACCACGGACAATGCCCACTGGTGACCACGCAATGCCTGATATACGTATCAGGCAACGCGATGTCCGTGCAGTACTGCAATCACTCGATGTCCGGAAAGCCAGTGGTCCTGATGGTATTCCAGCGGTCGTACTTAAAAAATGTGCAGCGGAGTTATCTCCTATGCTAACGCGACTGTACCGACTGTCCTACAGTTCGGGTACAGTGCCTTCGGCTTGGAAGGAGGCGAATGTCCAGCCGATCCCCAAGAAGGGGGATCGCTCGGACCCAGCCAACTATATAGTGCTGTGCAAGGTGTTCGAGCACATAATTAACACACAGCTCATGCGCCACCTAGAGGATCACTCCTTGCTTAGTGACCGGCAATACGGTTTCAGACCGAAACGGTCAACGGGTGATCTTCTGGCGTACATGACCCACCTTTGGGGTGAGGCTATGGAGAAGCACGGTGAGTCACTGGCAATTAGTCTTGACATCGCCAAAGCTTTCGATAGGGTATGGCACAAATCGCTTCTTTCCAAGCTACCAGCCTTCGGCCTGCCTCCTAGACTGTGTAACTGGGTTGCAAGCTTCCTGCAGGGGCGCCGTATTCGCGTCCTTTGTGATGGACGAGCTTCGGAGTTCTTGCAGGTAAATGCTGGCGTGCCGCAGGGTTCCGTCTTATCTCCCACTCTCTTTCTTCTGCATATCAATGACATGCTCTGTAACGGAAACATTCACTGCTATGCAGACGACAGCACCTTACACGGGAGTTATTACGCACATCCTGCGGCCAAGCAGTCTGATATCGCGGAAAAAAGGCAGCTTCTTGTCACTGACCTGGACCGGATCCTGGACCACATTTCTCAATGGGGCGCTAGGAACCTGGTCGAGTTTAATGCCAAGAAGACCCAGGCATGTGCGTTTACAGCAAAGGTATCTCCTTTCCTTCCCCTTCCCACTCTTCAGAGTACGCCACTGCCACTGCAGGATCACCTCACTATCCTCGGTATGGATGTTCGCTGCAAACTGAATAACAAAAACTATATCGAGAGTATCATCAAATCAGCCTCGCGTAAACTCGGAGTCCTGAACAGAGTGAGACGTTTTTTCACGCCGGAGCAGCGGTGTCTTCTATATAAGACCCAAATTCGTTTCTGCGGGGAATACTGCTCACATCTCTGGGACGGCTCCGCAAAGTACTTATTAGATGCTCTCGACAGGTTGCAGCGACGTGCGGTCCGCATTATTGGGGATCCTGAGGTCACGAACACCCTCGAGCCTTTGCAGATGCGTAGAGATGTTGCGTCTTTGGCAGTTTTCTACCGTCTCTACCATGGTGAATGTTCTGACGAGCTCTTCCAATTAGTCCCACCCTCCCCTTTCCTTCACAGGACGACACGTGCAGGGCTAAGATGTCATCCATTTACGGTGCAGAGTATACCTGCTAGAACCAAGCGTTTCAGTGATTCATTCCTATGCCGCACCACTAAGGCCTGGAATTCCCTGCCAGTTCACGTGTTTCCTTCTTCCTACAGTCCTGGGTCCTTTAAGCGGGGCGTGAAAAGGCATCTAATGAGGCCGTCAAGCTGAGTGCCACCACTGTTAACATGGTAAATGTTTACGATGGTGACCCTCTTTCCGAGACTTTGCCTTTAGCTTAACATCAGGCGAGGTGAAGTCAAATTGACGTGTCCTGTATAAAAAAAAAAAAAAAAAACATTTGTAAACAAAACAATTTTTTCTGAAATTTCAATATCAAGTTAAGTTCTGTAATAATCTGGGTTTTGTGATACCTGAAATAAATGAATTTTAATTTGATTTAATTTAATAAGAGATAGTCATAAAACTCGAATTATTGCAGCACAGTTTCAGTAGTCGCATAGCCACGACGAGTTTTCGTCTTTTTGCTCTGTGGCCGGTAATTATTCACGAAGAAATATTACATGACCATTTCAGAATATTGCTATTTGCCGCGGGTGTAGTTAGTGCGCCACTTTTACGGTACTTTATGATTATGAAATGAAGTACGAGTATATATGATCATACCTAGATCTATACCTAGGACTCGTGTCGACCTCACTCTTGCAAGCTGTTGTACATACCGATTGATGGTTGCCATAAAATCCCCGTCTGTGCCCCCAAAATAAGTTTTCGTAATAAACACATTTAGTTTTATTACGAATATGACAAACGAAATAAACAAAAGTTACAGCCACAAATCGTACATTCATGTGATCAGGCGTCCGAGCGTGCAGTCCGCATCGCCTACAAATAAAACTGTTTACGAACGAGACAAACAGAGCGTGAACGCAAAATGGAACGGCGCGCGATCAGCGGCCCGCCTCCCCCGGCGACTCTCCGGGGACGGTCCTTCACGGCGGACGGCGATTGAAACAAATAAGGCAGGGACGTCGCAGTGGTGTGACCCGATGGACGCCAATGGCCCACTCCAACTGTAATGAAACTACTACTTTGTCGTATATTGGGAATCCTCTTTGCGTCTTGTTATTGGGACAGTAATAGCTTTCTTTGTTTCTTTTTTATTTCTGTGATTCTCGTATGTATTTGAACTGATGACATATGTAGAAGTGTGGTTATTGGTTACGCTTGTTTACACTTTGTAAGAAAGTAATGTACATATTTTATTGCAAAACAGGTTATAAAAGGAGATGAGACATTTTACCACGCACAAGTGCTCATGTGCCCGGCTTCCCAGTTCGCTGGTTTTCAGCCAGGTCCTCTTTTGTCAAGGGGTGAAAAGAAGATAAAGTTGGTAACTTTTGTTCGATCAAAATCAATTTGGTAAAGATAGAAAAAAACTCGTCCGGCGTAACAGCTCGGTCCACTGGCGATGAATACATTGCTATATGATGGACCGAACTACAAAGACCCTTAAATTATTATTATTTATTTGGGAATCATCCAATCTCTTTTATTATATAAGCATAGGTATATCGTGGTAAATGTTCACGTTAGTCTAAGAGTGCTTGATGTAATGGTGTTACAATGTTATTTACCCATTGCTGGCTCATCGCTTCACATTGCGTCGTCTGCGTCTAAATATATTATATCCAATAGAACCACATTCGAGTACAATGAAATGTTGTGGTTTACCTAATTACGTAACGTGCTCTCATTAGCAGCTGAAATATACCCGACCGCGGTCGGAATATCAACGACGCGTTTGAATTATCGATTCCGACCGCAAATTAACATATGCAAAATTAGTTCAATCGTACTGATTGAGGTTCTAAACGTGCTTCGATCTACAACTCTCTCCTTCTAATAATGACAAATTCTCTCAAAAATATGGCCTTGTGTAACAAAAGTCAGTTAAGTGGTAGAATTTGAAACGTGACACTCAACGCTACATCGTTACGTAAATTCTTTAACACTTGTCGACATTCGAGTGATGTATTTTGAGCGTTCACGTTATTTTTTGCACTAATGGTGTACATTTAAACCGAACGCTAAAGCTTACTGTAAGGCTCCTTACACTATATTATAAGGTTGGCAGCAGAGCTGAGTCGATTAATTAAATCTATTGAAGTTAAGTTCAACGAAGTAAATATTCTAGCACATTACACAGCCATTGAAACCCAAACTAAGCTAACTGAAACAACAACAGTTAAACTAAACATGTAGACTAGATACTATTTGCACGGAGCGGGTATCGAACTTGCGACCTCTGACTTAGTAGTTCAATGCTCAGAATAATACTACAGAGGTCCTAAAACAGGACACTGATGCGACCTCTGTGGTCGGGAGAGCCGAGTAAATCATACCACCTCTGGATTTCCCGTTATATGAAACTGTTTTCTACCCTGGCAACACCAAACTATGCTCTAGTGTCGTACACACACGTGATAAAGGTGAGCTAAAACTTCGCAGTCTATGTTATAACTATCTACAAATTTAAACTAGATTTGTTGTGCTTTTCCGTGGTGTGATTAGGTGTTGTGGTTATATCGTGACATTTGTTTAATTCAAAATTTATAGTGCAATTTAAACGACTAGTCGATGAAATTGTACCGGTGGCAGACCTCCGCAAAAACTGAATTTTATCTAACCTTACGTAGAGGCAAGACATTGTTCATTTGTTATATGATAATTAAAATATTAAACTTCATTTTTACATTCCTATTTATCTGTATAAGTCCTTTTATGAACTAAATATCTGAGTGAAAGTCAGAACTGGTCCAATATAATCGACTCTCCCCTTCCTTTTCTGTTTGTCCCCTCTACCAATAACAGAGCTGCGGTCGGTGATACACAAAAAATAATGAACACTTAAAGTTCAAAAGTTCGTTAACAAACTTTATGAGGCGCTGAAACTTCCTAATTAATACTTACGCAGAGTTTATAAAACGCAAACAGGGAAAGTTCACGTAATGGGGGCCGCGGGAAAAACGAACGTTTGTCTTTTAAACTACTGAGCTAACAAACAAGCACATGACCTGCCTGATGCTGATTGGTTACCGTGACCAATGCATGACCAATACTCTGCTTCTCCTTCTATTTACGTTGCTGCCTGAGGAGAGTAGGGTGAAAGAAGTCGGTCAAAAATAGTTGAATGAGACAACGGAGGCACTCCCTCTTCATTAGAGACTACATATTCAAAGACTCCACACGTCCTTTTCATGATTTGGTTTCGTTGAAATTTATGGGAGCCACTGCCGTCTGATATTAAGTCTTAGTGTATGAATTAGTAGCTAATCAGATATTTATTTCACGTCAGTAATCTCAGATAATACTGCAAGTATTCACGAGTCATGTTGACCACTCCACCGCAACTGTTCGCAACATTAGTAGCAATAAAATAAGTATTTGTAATACCATTGAGCCGGTTACAAGGATACGCGATAATATTACAATGATACAATACGCATACAGATTCATTGACAAAGTCGTGCGTCGTAAATGTAAATGTATCCCCAACGGGCTCCGGCGGCGCCCGACGAAGGATTAGGCCAATATGGGAGTGATGGAGACGTACAAAATATATTAACATGGTGACGCGGGGGAAACACGCACTGAAAAGGTTTTCCTGTTGATTCTTAAGATCAATCCGGGTTAACGATGGTTAGAGGTTAACATATAAGTTATAACCATTTACTACAGCACTGAAAGTTACAAAGTAACATCGCAAATCATAACAGTTACGAAACATAGCTATTCAAATTTCAAATAATCTGACAAAATAAGTCTACGCAAACGTTTTGTAATGAAAAACAAATATTTAATGTTTGTTGTTTAGAAATCAACATTATGGCATGTCATCAAAATATAAGGTTCTATTTGAATAGGTATATCTATGTTATTTTGTTACTTGAATAACACAATAGGTATATTCAAACAGTTCTTTCTATCTGTGAAATTAAATTGATACATTAGTATTATTATTTCAGATGAAAACATCATTAAAGCAAAAAGAAGACATCAAAGTAGGATGGCCCGCTTAGAGGATTTATAAGAGGACGTATTTCGTTGCGAAGTTAGCATCAAACGACAAAATAATAACGTGGGATAAAAGCAACAATTGTAAGGAGTTATGATGCGACATTTGTTTCGAAAAGGTCGCGGAAACGTACAACAAAGGAGCGCTGTGTAATTGTGAATAAATACGTACTTGGTCGCAGTAGCCGCCCGCGTCACCCGCGCCGCACGCGCCGCCCCCAGCTCATTAACAAACGAATTGACAGTAATCTGTAATATAACGCAGTGGTGGGGCTGTAGTGACGTAGGCTACATACCAACCTACACTTGCGCAAATGACAATGTACTCATGTCGTCGTGAAACAATTTTCTACAATGAAACGACCTTTCTGTTTTTCGGCTTGTCATCTAGATGTAAATTTATTAAAATGCCAGCCTTAGCTAACACTGTCGGCACCTGTGTCAGATGGACACTGACCCCTCTGCTTAGAAGAGAAAGTATAAGGCACCAGTAGCGAGTGCGTACAATTCCCGGGTTTAGTAAAATCAACTGGGTTTTCTTTAAGGTGAATTTTCTCGGCTGGCGCAATAATAGGCACCTTTGTGTAAAAAATTGCTCATGGAAAGTAATAAAATAAACTTTTCTGTTTTAATTCCATGAATGTATAAGAAGGTATTTAACAAAAAAAACTAGGTACTATCATCGCAAAACATACATAATATTATCATCTGCATTAATGGTCAGGTAGTTCCAACCATATCTGCATTGGTTTGAAGATAATTCTTTTAAACTGAAAAACCGCTCTGATTCATGCTCAGACAGCACTTAATCACTCTTTCAACGTTCAGTGGAGTTTTATTCTTTTAATGTTTCCCTCAAAAATTCAACTGCGTGGAACTCAAAGAAAGACTTGAAAATTCACAGTAAATTTTTTACACAAAAAGTACGTTTAAATTTCTTGTTTTTTGGCTGTTCAAAGTATTATGAAGAAGCCAGAAACGAAAGGTGAATAGAATATTTTTAGAGGATTTACCAATAAAGCTTTAGAAAAAAATGTGTCCTAGTGGCAGGAAGTGAAACCACAGTGCATGAGATCTCGGATTTGTTATTAGGCTTAGTAATTAATACCCCACTGCGGAGTCTGAATACAGTGCCCAGTGGGACACCACAGGCTCGCGCCCTGAATCGTGTGACAAAAATCATTTACAAAATGTGGGCAATATAATAATATATGTACCCAACCTTCGAAGAGAACTAAAACACTAAAGTTAGAAAACTTTGATCAATTGACCTTTGTGACGAACTACAGAACCATACGGTACGGTACTGTTATTAGTTTGTAACTATGTAGTCAACAATTTAACAGAAAACCTATATGATATTACACACGAGTAACGCAGGTCTGTGATATTTCAATATGACACGACAGTTACAATTATCCGGAGTTTGACAACAATGTACAAGTTGACGACACGTACAACTCGACAACTATGACACGTAGTTTGTTATTAACGGACGTGGGTTCGATTCCAAACTTATTTTGGACAGTTTTGCTGCGAACCCGAAACTAAAGTTTGCTCCAATTTTCAAAATTAATCGAGCGCTAAGTGAGAGCGAGAGTGAGATGCGCACTTGATAAGTTTCCAGTAGGCATCTCTCTACCTACAACATTACGAAATAACATTTCACAAATTACTACGAAACTCGCTTCATAAAAATAAATGAAAGGGAAAAAGATCTTCAAATAACTGCTTCATAAAAACTTAGAAACACGTACTGGCTCACTGAATATCGAAAAGTAATGTGAAGAAATATAGAATTGAACGTGATGCGGCGAACAAAACGCTTGGTTAAGCCTTTGTTTCACATTTCTATTTATGGCGAAAATATTATGTACATCATTACAGAGGATACGTGTTGTGTGCCGGGTAGCAGCAAATTGCGAGTTGTTCTCTCTAAAACGTCAGACAATAATCGTGTAAACTTTATGACTCAGTGCGCCTCCCGGATTATGGGGTCATTTTGTACTGGAAGTTAATATGCGTAGGTTTACAGGAATTTGGTTCATTCCGAATGGTTCCTGGACGTAATTGTCGCATGTAACTGACTGATTCGACTTTCCAACTCACTAGACTACTGACAAAACATTCATTTCTACTATAGAGTTCCTTAAATATCATATTCACATCACTTTGAAATTGACAAAAAAGCTACATTCTAGCCGACGATGCAACGTTCTACCACTACCACCACGCGAAACAACAAAAAAAAAACATAAGATTTCCATCTGTACTAAAATTGCTTGAACTAGGAGTGAGTAATGTAACTGACGAGCTTCCGATCGTAAGTGACGCGTTTAGTCATTAGGCTATCGCCGCACAGCAACAATAATGATAATTGGTGTGACCGAATGAATGTTTGTGTTTTAGAATGCACGAGAGAAAAACAGATCGTTAGTAATTTATTTTATAACATATTTGCTCGTAAAGTGGTTGTAATTACACCAATTTCAATATCGTAATGTATCTCATTACGTACTTGTGCGATAATGTAATGTAAAAGGCACGTGTTTTTTTAATAAAGTTTTAAGATACTCCGTCTAATAATGAACGATACTTTTAAAAATCTTGCAAAGAGGTTTTATGTCAAGAAAGTGATCAATATTTTATGAATAAAATTAACTTTGGGAAATAAAATATAACAAATAAACATTTAATTCTTTAATTTAATTAATTTTGACAATAAATTACAACCATTTATCTGTAACAAAAGCACAAAAATATTAATTTACTTTATTCGTAATACTGGCTGTTTTTGTACCTTTGCCTAAAAAAACGTTGATGCGCGCGCATCGCTTATTTGTGGACAAGTAAAAATAATTCCGCGCGCTTTTTCTTTTCGCTGTATTGTTTTTATTTGAAAATGTCGTCAAGTAGTGATTAATTTCCTCGTAAATATGTTATAAAACGTCGTATGACATACGTGCGCTTTGAAAATTACAGCCTCTGCTTCCTTATAGCCCTCGCCGATGGCTCGGGCTAGTAATATCGCCTCGGCTGTAATTTTCAACTTACCGCACTTATATCATAATGTACTAAAATGTACTGCTGAGAGCTGTCAGAAGCGATAGGCATGCGGCCCGGCCGTCGGCGGCTGCCTGCCTACTGCTTCTACTCGTATATTCATGTGCAAGTTACGAGCGGCGCCGTCACCGAGATCTGCTTTATAGCCTGCTTCGTTACGTATGCATTTGTATCGTGAATACATGTTGTGGGCATGCATCGCACGTCGCCATGGCACTTTTACAGATTTATTTTCTTTTTATGCTAAACAGGTAGCGAACAAACACAGCTCACCTGATAATAAGCGTGGCCTGCGATACCAAAAATGAGACTCCCACTATTTCTGTTGTTATATATTTTCTTTAAAAAATAATGTTTTGCACCAAAAATGAAATGTGTAAAAATTTGAAAATTTCGTAATGTGTGTACTTACATCACAAACGGCAGTATTAACTCCGCGTAGTAAATAATAATAATAAATAAATAAGTATTCCACAACATTCTACACAACGCTATCTAGACCCATGGTAAGGTTCTATAGCTTGTGTTATGGAATCTAGAATGCGGATAAACATACTTATATACTTTTTTTTTGTAAATACATACATCTACATACACATTATACATAGAAACACCCAGACCAATGCAAATAGCCATATTCATGCATACAAATATTTGCACTGAGCGGGAATCGAACCCGCGCCTCCTGCGTGGCAGTCGCGTGCACTACCGCTACGCCACGGAGGCTGTCTCATACAAACTTCACCAAAGTTAGTTAGTATCATACAAACTTCACCAAACAAGATTTGGTTCTTTCAATATCTTGTAAAAATCGAATGTAAGTACCGGGTGTCCGTGTCAGTCGTCAATACGTCGAAGGCGAGGGCAGTCAGATTATTTCAGTCGGTCGATAGAGCTACCACTGGTTCAACTTTCAAAGGCCCCCCACTAACGCACACACTGAATGACATTACGACATTCAGATTTTACCATAAAGTTCAAATATTGAAACGTTAATATTATGTGCTGAGTGCACAGGTGCTGAGCCGATACGTGTTTGATCGTCAAATCTTGTGTTTACGAGCTCGTTCGCGGTACCTACCTGTGTATACTTATATGTTATGTGGATTATTGGATGACATCATAGCTAACCGTACCTTACAGGTTTTATAGCATTCTGAATTTTTCATCATAAATCAGACCATGTTTTGTTGTTCAATATTACCTCATGTATGCTCTGAACATGTTAACAAACTATGTGGCGTGATATTTCTCCCTGCTACTGTTTTGTAACAGTTTATGGAAAGATCGCTCTTATCACTTCCATTCCTACTTCCCATGCCCAAGTCCCGCCCTGGAGCTGGACATTCAAATTAAATTTCATAAGAATAAAATTTGCATATGAAATATTTTATAATTCTTTATTTAACGTTTATAATATATATGTATATGATAGTGATAAAATAAACTAAAGAAATTAAAAAAAATACGATATAAAATATACAATGCGTCGTGGAATTCCTCCGCATCGTCACCGGCCGGTAACGTACCCAGAAGGCTGGCTGCATTGCCACGTTGAATGGCAATGCTTAACCTCTGTGCAAGGTAATAACCAGCCTTTTATAATTTATTATATTCTTATCTTTTTTTAGTCATAAACTCATAACCGAGTAGCAAGCCGAGGCTTCCCATTCTTAAATACAACCTACAGAACTATAATATGGGTTTTTGGCAAAGAAACCAACACTATTAAACAATGTATGATTTGAGATTGACATGGTCATTTACTTTAATAGTAACTCGCCGGGATATTTACAATGTTTGTTATTATTTAGGAGTACTTATCCCATATATCGGCGCTGTTACAAGCGCCGCGTGATCACGGATGTACTGAAGGCCGCCAAGCTAGTTGTTATTGGGAAGAACGTATCGCTCTACCCTCTGCTCCTTCCATTGACCAAAAAGATAACAAACATGGTAAATATCCCGGCGAGTGTTTTACTACTAAAAAAATATATAATAAAAAGAAATAAAAGCAAAAACAGCGTATCCTTTATTTATTTTATATCTGACTTTTCACCTTATTAATGAATCAGGGTTAATTGGCGAGAAAATACACAACGTTTTGGTTCTAATGAACCAAATAAACGTGATATACATACAACTACGTCCGTAGCTACCAACCTCGCCCTCTGTCGGCCAGTCGGCGGCGCGCGGCGCCTGCTCCAGCCTCCTGCGTAAATAATAACAATTCAAGCGAACTTATCTACGTGGGCTCGCGGCTCACGGCTAAATGAAACAATTGATAGCACAACAAAACCGCACTCGGTTATTATTTGCTTTTAGATTTTTATTGGACTCGTGGTTCACGCCAATATTCCATGATTTTTCAATATTTGAGAACCTTTGTGCTTTCAATTCGCTGATATAGATTGATTTTAAACAGTATTTGACTTCAATTGAATATTTATAAGACTGCTTTTTTAAATAAAATATTAGTCACGAAATTCTTACAATTGACACATTTTTTTTTATACCACTTAGGTGGCAGACAAGCACACGGCCCACCTGATGGAAAGTGGTTACCGTGGCCTATGGACGTATGCAACGTTACACTCGCGCTGCCCACCCTGAAAAAACCTTCTAATGCCCCTCTTGAAGAACCCCCATATTGTAGTCGCTTGGGAAAACCGTGGCAGGGAGTTCATTCCACAGCTTGAGCGTACGTGGTATGAAGTTCCTTTCATACCGCACGGTGCGCACCGTATTCGGATGCAATGTGTGGGGATGAATTCCCTGTCTATGGCGAGCGGTGCGATGATAGAATGTAGCTGTAGGCATCATGTCAAATAATTCATCTGAGCACAAACCATTATATAGGCGGTAGAAAACACACAGTGAGGCAAAATCTCTCCTGAGGCTGAGAGGTTCCACATCGTCTGCGAGTATGGGACTGTCGACGAGCCTCAACGCACGTCTTTGCAGCAAGTCGAAAGGGTCAAGCTGGCATGCGGGTGCTCCGGCAAAAAGATGACAGCAGTACTCCATGTGGGGCCGAACCTGTGCCTTATAAAGAAGGAGTCGCTGCCCCGCAGTGAAGTACTGCTTCGCCCTGTTAAGAAATCCAAGTTTCTTTGATGCCAGCTTGACCTTGTCCTCCAAATGACTGCGGTACTGGACGTCACTTGAAATGTGGACGCCTAGGATCCCGATACTCGGGGCAATGGTAAGCCGTGTGCCCAGGAATTGCGGCGCTACAATAAATGGGGTTTTCTTAGCGGTGAATACACATACTTGTGTCTTGGTGGGGTTGAACTGGACCAGGTTTAGTCGACCCCAATCGGATACTCCCGAGAGAGTAGTCTCGATTTCTGACACAAGTTGTTCGTGACTCCCCTCCACCTCGGACTGGGGGATGTTTGCACGGCCCGTGTAGCATGCGTCTCCAGTACTGTCGTCCGCATAGCAATGAATGGAGTCATCCGACAGCATGTCATTAATATGCAGCAGAAACAGGGTCGGAGACAACATGGAACCTTGTGGTTATGTCCATGCGGTCCGAGCGACTGCCGTCCACGACGGCTTGGATGCTTCTGTTGGACAAAAAGCTGGAAATCCAATTACACAGCCCCTCAGAGAGTCCATAAGATGGTAGCTTCGCAAGAAGACCTCTGTGCCATACCCGATCGAAGGCCTTCGCTATATCTAGGCTGACCGCTAGTGCCTCACCCTGGCTCTCGATGGCTTGCGCCCAACGGTTTGTGAGATACACAAGAAGGTCACCGGTCGAGCGACGCTGGCGGAAACCGTACTGTCGGTCGCTCAGTAGATCGTTACCCTCAAGGTATCCCAGGAGCTGTGTATTAATAACACGCTCCATAACCTTCGAGAGAAGGGAGGTGATAGCGATGGGCCTGTAGTTGGACGGGTCTGTCCTGTCGCCTTTCTTAGGCACAGGGTGCACACATGAGATCGTTGCGTTTCAAGTTAATGAAGTAGCATTGAGATTTCACGAACAGGCATCTAGAGACAACTACTATTTCTTATTCCTCCCCACAATCATGGGTGCTGTAAAGGACAACCGAAACTTTGGGTAAAGTATAAATACAAAATAACAAGTAATAAACGAGTACTCTCAAACAACAATAAAATATTTCCGAGGAGTGCTTGGAACACTTCATACAATAAATGGCGCTAAAAGTAATAGAGTTCGCGCCAACTGTCCACAACTGGGTCACAGCTATTAACCTTCAAAACATAAAGTGGGTTTCCACATTACGGTTATGATTAAAACTAGAAATTATGTTTGTCTTAATTTCTAATTCATTTGTCACCCGTGCTCCACCTTGAAGACTATGGGAAATTACTTTTTCCCCGTGTTTCTCATGGGTTCACGGGTGAGCTCGAAATATGCTAGATAGTGATATTATTAATGTTTCCCTGCAGCAAGTTCGTGAACTAACATCGTTTTCTTTTCGATCGATTAAGAGGACATCTCCGAGATCCAAGACAATTTGTCTCAACTTGAATAGAATAAGAAGCAGCTATAGAACACGAGCACGTTAATGTTTTTCGTGAGATGGTTTTTGTATCAACAATGCTACAGCTGGATAGGTTTATAATATCAAATTATTACTAAAAAAAATCTTATTGTACGGCAAATATCGCTAGACCAATAATTAAGTTTGCTATGATATCATTAACACAACAGTTACTTTTAAGTGTCTTGTGATTTCTTAGCTTACAGAACTAAATCTTTATTTTAATCTATCGTTTCATTTATATAAATCGCTTCACAATCCGAGTAGGCACGTTTCCAATCCCAATTCCAAAGTTTGTCCAACTATCGCAACGAATTCATCTTTAATATTGTCTCAGCTCATTGGCTATACTCCTTGCTGAATAAGTTAACAGCGAGCCCTAGACACCAACAACCACACTTATCTATATGCGCACTGTATATTAGGTCGCTCGCGCTCGGAGCCATTTCAGTAAGAATTATTACGTTGGTTGTGTAATGGTTACTATTATTGTTATGCGAATTTAAACTCATGTATGTATTAAGATTACAACTATGATTACAATTGTATTGTAGTAGTTTAGTCCCCTGGCTCAGAATTAACTCCACTAACTGCGATACAGAGGTATGAATTTGCATGGTTCATCTGAGTTTCTTTGGCTGCCAAACAAACATCACTGTTGAACGTATTGCCTCAATATGCCTCAATTTTCGTACAATGATCATAAATTTAGACCCATGCCATACGAAATTCAGATATTTCAAGACTATTCCAAGCGCCATTAACACGGGCATACTAAAATAACTGTTTATTACAACACCGTCTTCCTGACTACTGTCGACATTCTCGTTGCGAATTATATACTACATTTTCGCAGAAGTCTCTCAATGAATTTAAAGTAGGTAATAGGTCCACGAAGTGAGAAAGAAGTAATGGAGGGCCCTTTACTGAGTATGAGTCCTTTTACAAACACCAAACTGATAACATTGTCGTTCATGCATGCATTGAGGGTGCAATAACCATTTCTTTCTAGTCCTAGTATTTCAATCCTACCTAACTTTTAGTTTATTGTTTTGATCAATAGAAATGACTATATTTCGAAGTCTCAAGTTTCAAAAAGTCCCAAACACATGGCGGCGTAATATTCTACATCATATTGTAACAGTGCTTACACGCGAGTATGTCGAAGAGTATCTTGTAACAAAGTCACGTAAGGCTTATGTTACTGAGATAAGGTAAATTGAGACTTCCATTACTGTTAGGCAGTAAACTGAGGCTCGTTCCGAGTGAAATAAAAATAAACCTTCCCGTTAAGTACATATTCGCAGTAATAAGACATGACCAGAAGATAATGGCCATTTTTCCTAGTTTATCTGGTTTCGGGAATCTGGGGTTATATTGTAATGTTTTTATAAATATCAGATCAAATGCGGGTATTGTCGTGGGCGTATTTGCGGATTTGTCTTTAGTCACACATGCGTAAGTACGCCTACTTGCTCAATGACGCGAAGAATGCTCAAACCACCGCTTTAATAGAACTTAGCCGTCACTACTGCCATAACGTCTTAAGTTTTAATTGAAAGACCGCAGTGATCGAGAACTGTATGAGAGAATACGCACACAACTAATTCCGCGACATAATTATAGGAGATATTCTGGAAAATACCTCTTTTGCCACTATTAAAATAATAATTTAATCATCTCGTCACACTGATAGCTTCTTAAATTCTGTTCATGATTGAATACGAAACTAATAACCGAACTACAAATGAGATTGTGCACCTACATAGGTTTACGCAAATATTTAAGTCAATCTTAACTAAACTACTTTCAATGCTGATGTTTCACTATTCTAATTAAACTAACTGTGGCAAGTCACCGCACAATATAATATGAATACTCGCAAGTTATTTGTTGTTACAGAGAATCAAAAGTCAACCAATGTGGCGTATTCTTGGAAGTTTAGTTTTCGAGAGCTAAGTGATATTTGTCTTGCTCTCAGCTGATAAATTGCCGACAGAGTAAAGTTTGTTCACAAGATTGATTGCATCGTCAATATTCATTGCATCAATGTAGAGAGCTCGGCAATCAACAACTTTGGTATCTCATACTCCTTGTGATACTGTAACTGTACTTAATGTAGAAATAATCTTAAAAAGTAACGAAATAAATCGCAATATACACAGTATTCCTCGCTGAAAATATCACTCCGTATAACGCATGATAGATAAGGGTGCGATATAGGGAGCTTTATGTCGAGATTTGCTGTTCAAGTCTCTAAAGCATTGCTCCCGGACGGAAGGTCGCTGTGTGAGCTCTCACCTCGCCCAAGTACCCGTGACGCGGTGTATATTTATTCTCCTCGCAAGAGATAAGCGGCCAATATTCTTCCCTATTACGTATTAAATCTAATATTATAACTTTACATCATTAACGAGTATATCACCAACATATTGAAAGGAGAAAAATAAAATTGTTGTAAACACAATCAAACTAAAAGATAGATTTTGAAACGATACTTTATATTTGTTTGCAGGCTTATTTCAATTCACTTCCTTTTACTCGTATTATCAATTTATTTTTTTGTTTGATCTTCAATTGAAGCGCCCTTTTTTACTTTTTTTACTTTATTTATTGTTCCGATCATGCACATGTCTCGACAATTCTGTAATCTATATCTTTTTATCGTTTACCCAAACAAAGACTAACTTCGAAAAACATTGGAAAAAATGTTTTTCGAACTTAAAAGTTAGCATAATAAATGCTATAAAAAATTCATTCAAATATTTGGGCGCAGTCATCAAAATTCAATGTTTAAAAATGGTTGAAAAATCATTCATTGTTTCCAACAGTTCGTAAGAATGTTGGTAGACGGCTGCACCGTCGCCCTTATAGACGGATATAAAGAGAAGGAAAATTTGGAATGATACAAGTGGTGCTCAATAGCTCAGTTGGCAGAGCAGTCCCCCTGTAAGGAAAAGGTCGTGAGTTCGAGTCTCACTTGAGCATTTCATTTTTTCCAATGTTTTTCGAACTTAAAAGTTAGCATAATAAATGCTATAAAAAATCCATTCAAAAAAAAAAATACAGTTTTTATTAGCTCATACATGCTTATGCTCATTTATTTCTGTTGCGTAATCAAAGCAAATAACCCTATGAATATTATAATAGTTTGTTACCTGTTTTATAACAGCAATCAAACTAATTAAAAGTTACTTGGAATTCTTCTGTAAGATGGCAGAGATAAGTTTAATTAACAATTAACTGCGGATAAGAACACTACTTGCCGCCAAGTTCGGAGCCGACTCGTAAAATTCTGTTAATGGGTGATTGATCGCCGATAATGGCGCCAGTCCCAATCTGTGCCCCCTGCCCCCCGCCCCCCGCCACTTGCTGCCTCGGCTCGTGGGTCGTGAGCTGGGCCCCCACTCGACTGATTGTATCGAGTGCCTCTTTAATTTAATTAAACACTTGGACGTCGTCATTATTTACATTCAACGGACTTACTTGTTCTTGAACTTTCTCTGTGACTACGATGTATCTGAATCATTGTCCTAATTATGTTATGGTATGGTTATGATTAGCGTATAAGAAGCCCATTGGCATTTCACAGTTGCTGAGTATACACTTGTTGCTGGCATACGTAGAACATCGTTAAAAGATGCATCTCTCCAAAATATAGGCTGTTGATGTTTAAGCTGTAAGTTTGGCTAAAACTTTGAATACTTTTTTTTCCTTCTTGTTAAAACTCGTTTGAAAAATTCATTGTGAATTGTCTGAATTGCAAAAAATTAAATTAAAAATTTAAAAAACTCCCGTCACAAAAAACACCAAAAAGTTGAAAATAAATGAATAAATTTTAATTCAACGGTTGCCATATCGGGGGACCGTAACTGGTTAAGTACTCCTTTATATCGTAAGGTCCCCAACATGGCAACCGTTGAATTAAAATTTATTCATTTATTTTCAACTTTTTGGTGTTTTTTGTGACGGGGGTTTTTTAAATTTTTAATTTAATTTTTATTTTATACTTTTTTAATTGATCTACTAGTCAAGCTCTTTCATTTGATACCCATATTGAGGGAATTATAAAGAAATTTGTATTCCAACATGTTGTGGCGGCGGCCATCTTGGACCGATTTTTTTCAAACATAGTTAAGAACACTCCCGACTAATATACCTTTCAAACAAAAAAAACTAATCAATCATCCGTTTGGGTGCTAGGATGCCACAGACAGACACACACACACACACACACACACACACAAACACACACACACACACACACACACACACACACACACAGACACGTCAAACTTATAACACCCCGTCGTTTTTGCGTCGGGGGTTAAAAATAGATGGTGAATCTTCTGCTTTCTTCAGACTCTTACTTATTTTCGACTTCCCTGTTTACTGTTCTAATGAAGTATCAGAGACTACTACACAGGTACAGTCAATCAATTAGCCTCCAGTCCACTTGGCATAGGCCTCCCTCAATGTTGGGAGGCCTACAATTCCATGCTGGCCAGATGGGTTGGAACAGGGTTTTATTTCGAGTTTTCCCTCTCTCGGAGTGATATTGTGTGCGTATATTTCCATTAGTCGCACGTAGGATAGAATAATCATTTCCTTCTCCATGGTTAGTCACCTCTTACGACTCCCTTCGGGTGATGATGATACTTGTATTCTTTCTCTGTCACCACACGGGTACATACTCCCTACTCGTCGTATGTACTGAATGCTACGTATGAGTTATAGTCGCCAGTATCGCGAGCACGCTGTAGATGGCACACTTACATCTCATAGATAGACGTGGCTCTAAAATGAATCCATTTGCAGCGAGCGCACCGAGCGAGGCGATCGCCGCCTCTTGTTCACGTGATGCTATCGCTTCTCTAAGCCGCTGTTCATGACTGACTGATGTTGGTGCTGCCTGCTGTCTACGTGTATGACGTTCGAACACGTAACCATCCAACAGACAGAAATCGGTAGCTTAGTGATCGGTGGATCGGGAGGTCCCTGGTTCAAATCGTCATTGCGGTAAACCCGCACCTATTAAACGCAATTTGTTTAGCTGAAGGAGTTTACGTGAACAATAGCAATTTCGGTTATGAATGCGCTGAAAAACTTAAAAATATGTACTTTTGTAAAAAGATACTATGCCTAAAAAACTAAGACGTAGGCCATTGCACTACCGACCTAAGCCCGCTCCTAACAGCAGTCTCTTAGTTTAGCTGGATAGTTTAACTTTAATACTAGGTATTTTAGTAAATGACACTCTTTAAAAATATATTTTTAGCTTCAAAATAGTGAGCTGCATATACTATAATATATATCCAATGAATATAATAATCCATACTTAATATTATAAATGCGTAAGTAACTCTGTCTGTCTGTCTGTATGTTACGCTTTCACGCCTAAACCACTGAAAAGATTTTGATGAAATTTGCTATAGGGGTAGATTAGACCATGAGAAAGGACATAGGCTATATTTGGTCGCGATAACCGACATCCACGCGGGCGGAGCCACGGGCAAAAGCTAGTATTAAATATTCTACAGCATTCTACACAACGCTATCTAGACCCATGCTAATTGCTAAGCTTAACTAGCTTGTGTTATGGAATTTGGAATGTGGATAAACATACTTACATACTTTTTTTTTGCGAATACATACTATTATACATACTAGATTTTGCCCGCGGCTCCGCCCGCGTGGATGTCGGTTATCACGACCAAACATAGCCTATGTCTTTCCTCATGGTTTAATCTACCCCTATACCAAATTTCATCACAATCGGGTCTGTAGTTTAGGCGTGAAAGCGTAACATACAGACAGACAGACAGACAGACAGACACAAAGACAGAAAGACAGACAGACAGACAGAGTTACATTCGCATTTGTAATATTAGTATGGATAAGTTCGGGATGTTGTTGTGATCCTTTAACCTCGCGCGTGGTGCGCGGCGCCCTATCTATTAACACTCACTTAATATTTCGCCGCTCCTTCCGTGGTTTTCCTCCCTTACTGTTGACCAATTGTCTTGATATTTGGGACACACCTTTAGGTCACACAGTAATACAATTTAAATCAATAAAACAGTTTAATTTGCTCTTAATACGAGAGTTTTAAGATCACTTAGAGACTTAGTACTCAAGATATGTCTGACGCTGACTGTACATACACGGGCGGCTTACAAGCGATGGGAATATATTAATCGTATTTCGTGTTCAAATAAAGTTATATTAGTTGGAGCAAAAAGTTAAAGTAATGAATTAGCGGTATGATTTAGTGCTACAGTTGTGCGCCGTGTAATGGCGGGTACAATAAAACCTTGTTGTTTGTTACTTTCAGATAAGTTTGCTCAATTGTTTTGTGGGCTTCTTTGTGTGTCTGTACCGAGTTGGGTACAACTAGAATGTTTTGATTAAATTTTTCTATGTGATATATTTATTTTTTGGTTAAAATGTTTTATGACATGATCAAAAGAATGAAAAATGTAGTGCGTTAGGCAAATGCTAGAGAGCGAGTTGGGCAAGGTTAGCCTCTCTGAACATAGACCAGTCTGATGGATGTTGCGTGACAAAAGGGCCCGTCAGGCCTTTAGAAGTAATGTAATTGTACGTTTGCTATTTTAAATTAAAGTAATTGATTTTTTTTCAGGGCCGAATGTTTTTGACAGCTACATTAGTATTGATATTTTAGAAAACCTCACAAGAAATAGCAACTTAAAAAGCTTTGAAGTATAACCTTTGAGATGATGTCATACAACAGAACACAGACTTATTTCAGTGGAGGACAACTTCTACAGCAGAGGTCAAGGGTTCGATGCCTGCTCAGTGCAATTATTTTTATAAACACATATATTTGTATTGGATTCTGTCAAAATCTAATTATATTTTGCTAGATTCTACAATATCATCTGTACATTTCTCAGAAAGCTTTATAAACTACTCAACTTTATTTACTTGAACCAAACATCAGATAGAGTCAGTCAGCTGAGTGCTGTTTCTGTTACAACTTGTTAATTAACCACTCCTACTGGACTCGTATAGTATGTCATTTATGCCAACGGGGCGGCGTAGCGCTTCGTTGTAGCGTCGGCTACGGGAGAGCTACGGCGCTACGGTACTGCTACGCAAGTCTTAGAAAAAATGTTCAAACAATTATAAACACTGTGGTAATTGTAAATACTAGTTATTTTTAATGTTGCCTTTTATTGAATGAAAAAAATATGAACTTTACAGTGACATGGCTGACCATTTACAAAATCCCAGTGCCTCATTTTCGTTAATAAATAGAAGTGAAGGCGGGCGAGGCGATTAAATGCGCGATTTGGCGAAATTACACAAAGGTGACTTATTGTGTGGGCCGGCGCTCTTAACAATGAATAATACATTTCCCTTCCGCCGGAGTTCATTCTTATTTTAATACTGTATTGTGGCGCTGTTATTACTTCGCCGTTTGGCGCCGCTCGGCACAAAGCGCTCGCACAACACACAAGTGGTTTAACGGCTTTCAGATATCTGCCACCGGCTGTTGTACACAGTAACTAACTGCGCACACGTGTGTGTGTGTGTGTGTGACAGTGACGTCACAGGTCTGTCGTAGGGCTAGAAATGTTGTTTTCAGAACGCTCTCAAAACGGACAATTTATAAGTAGATGAGAATACGGCTACCTCTACTTAAATTAAGGTTTCACTGCAGCGAGAGGATCAATGACTGCTATACCTATAAATCATATACCTCATATACTTACTCATATACCTTAAAATATAATCATCACATTAATTTTATAAAGGCGAGAGTTAGTGAGTGTGTATGTTTGATTTTTCACGTCTAAACGGCTGTAATGATTTTAATAAAATTTGATATGGAATTAGCTGACACTCTGGATTAGGATATAGGTTATGTTTGGTCGCGATAACCTACATTCACGCGGGTAAAGCGGTGGGCAAAAGCCAGTACAAAATAAAATTCTATTTTGTCTTAACAAAATAAAATTGAATTTTCTTTTGTTAGAATTTCAAAGTACCGTAGTACAATGCAAATTTCTTCCTGGAACCATCAATACAATATTAAATTTTGTAAGAATTGCGCTTCACGCAGAACACAATTGAACACCAGAAGCCAGAGAACGTAGCTCTTACCTTTGTTCAGGGAGTACTCGATGATACTTCAAAGTGAATAAAGCAAATACTGAGAAATAATGTTCTGCGAATACCATCCGCACCCACAGCCTGTGGTGTACGCCTCTTTTAAATATTATTCATAAATAAATATCCATTTATACTCACACCTTTACCCACCAGAGTAGTATACGTACGTAGATGTAATATAGTTTGAATACTTCAATTCGTCCTCATCTTAGCGCTTTCACCTGGCGCCGAGAGTCAGGATTCTTAAGACTCCAAACTAATACCGTTGTAAATAATGGCCCATTCATTAAAACATTGATAACCATATATAAGTAAAATACATACACACGCCTTTCTCCCTGTTTATAAGCCCATCAGCAGGTACACAGTATAATATAGGATATGATTCCAAATAAAGTAACAAAGTGGACGGCTAATGAAACAAATGACAAACACGTGTAGGTGCGCGTGACGTCACTGTACTTAGTGCCTAGCTAATATATAATTAATCAGTTCGTTGCAGTTCACCTGGCAGTGAGTGCGCTTGACGCAGCGTGCGGCCCCGGACCACGCGCGTGCCACTAACATTACCGTGGGGCACTGTATACATGACAAATATTTAGGTCAGGATATTCAAGTAAGCTATTCTTTCTGGTTACTTCTGTTATGTACTAATGGTACGGTATGTAATCGAGTTTATAAAGGGCAAAATTAAACCAGTCACAATATACTAACTTATAATCACATTTCGAACAAGGCCCTCAATTATAACTGTCACAGTACTTATTCTCACAATGGCGACCGAGTGTCGACTGGTCGACTGGAAGCTGAACGGAGTGAGGGCGATCAATCATTTACTTGACAAAGACGTATAACTAAATTATTATTAGCTTGACAGTTACATAACGGTTAATTATATTAATATAATAATAATAGCCATAGCATATCCTCTGTAGTGTATGTAACCGAATAGTTCAACTTTAATTTCTGAAACTACTAACATTATCACAACAAAAACCAAATATTAAGAAAGGTTCAACAGAGCACGTACAGTCAGCTTCATAAGTATCTTGACGACGAAGTCTCAAAATGATCTTAAAACACTCGTATTAAGAGCAAATCAAACTATTTTATTAATTTAAATGGTGTTATTGACCAAACTTAAGGTGTGTACCAAATATCAGAACAATCAGTCAACTGGAAGGGGGTTAAAAAACGTAATTAAGATCATTTTGAGTACTTTTTACGTCAACATCTTTTTAATGCTGACTGTACAGAAGAAAATTCAATATGTTAACATTTTAATATTATATTTGAAGTGGCGTGAACTCTGCCCGGACGTAATTAAACCCAGAGACAAATTATGAATTGATGAGCCGCGCCGATACGTCACGCGGCGCTGTCCGGAACCGGCGCGAGATTTACACTTCGCCGGGAATTTATTGCGCACATGAACTTATTATTTATGGGCAGTCGGGCAGTCCGCACAGAGATATAGCCTGTTTGTGCTTTGTGATTCATAACGAGAGAGAATTGGCGCTGAGCTGTCATTGGACAGTTCAATTGACGATTATAAATTATATGGTTTAGTCTTGCATTGAAGAGCTTGTCACCAGACAGCGTTAGGTGTTTTATGAAACACGCTACAAAGGCCTATAATAAGTACATATCATATTAAATAGGTACGTTTCGTATAGTACTTTAGTTTGTTGGAAATAATATTGGATTTTATCAGAACGCGTTGAATCCATTGATAATAATATATAACCATATGTAATGTTAGTTAGTAAGCCTATAAAATCAAGTGGCGTCGCTATAAAGCTTGTATTAGTATACGGACACATTAGTACCTCGTGTGACAGTCGTGTGTCGTGTGTCACTTATCATAGTGATAAACTGAACAGATCATTAACTATTATGGCCCAGTAAACGCGCTCATTCGGACACAGCAGTTAATACACACCATTTATCTGTGATACGCATTCGCTTCCTTATAAAAATAGTGCTTACCATTAATAATATACGTAATTAAGTAGCTCTTGCGTGTTCTTCGTATTCGCCTGTATTCATATATAAGTTACGATTGTTAGTTTTCACTCTGTCGAGGACGAGAAACGATATGCATGTCACTCAATCATAGTTATAGTTAAAGTACTGAATGGTAGCGGATGCCGTTACCTATTTACCAGAGATACCTACTATTAGTAATGTTCAAATAACACCTCTGGTATAACGAAGCACGGAGGGGAGGTTATCTCTGTGGCGGTAGTGCACGCGACTGCCACGCAGGAGGCGCGGGTTCGCTCCCCGCTCAGTGCAAATATTTGTATGCATGAATATGGCTATTTGCATTGGTCTGGGTGTTTCTATATATAATATGTATGTATTTGCAAAAAAAAAGTATATAAGTATGTTTATCCGCATTCTAGATTAAATAACACAAGCTCTAAAACGCTTACTATGGGTCTAGATAGCGTTGTGTAGAATGTTGTAATGTCTCTTCGACAGCGTTAATACAACCTTTAGACAGAGTCAAAGTCAAAGTCAATGTCAAAGTTTTTTATTTGCATCCATGTGTTGTACAGATGTTACATAATATAAATGGGTTTCAACATGAAGCCCTGTTTGGGCACAGCAAATCACATAAAATAAATTAAATTGTTAGCTAATTAAATATGAAATTTACAACCTATTTGAAAATATTCAATCATTCCATTTAAACGGATATAATATTAATAAGGATTAGTCAGGCAATGTCAATAGAAAATGTCAAAAGTTAAATTAGTTAAGTATGTCAAATAATAATATTCAAATCAAATCAAATCAAATACTTTATTGCATTCATGTGTTGTACAGATCTTGCACCAAATTTTGTTTCAACATGAAGCCCTGTTGGGGCACAGCAAATTTATATAATATTAGAAGATATCATTATATTGACATTGTGTTAAAATTTATAAGTTATAATTTAAGCATTATGGATTTGAAAATAATAATCAAGCATTAAGAATTACAATTACAAGCATGCAGTCATCATTATTATTCTTAAACTTAAACATTCTACATTAAAACATTAAAAACATTTTCCCTACTTTAAAGTGTGTCATCGAAAAACTCCTGCAAGGTGTAGTAGCATTTTTGTGATAGTAGCTCTTGTAATTTATCTTTGAATTTATGCTCACTATCTAAATCTTTTATAGCCTGCGGTATTTTATTATATACTTTTATGGACATTATATATGGGCCACAATGGCACATAGACAGGCCAGATGTTGGAAGAGCTAGCCTGTCCCTGTGTCGTAGGTTGCGGGGTTGGCTGTAATGGTCTTTATTGCGCGTATATAGCGACATGTGCTTTCTGACGAAAGTGCACAGTTCCATTATATATAAGGAAGTCAAGGTCAAAATGTTCAAATCTTTAAAGTGCGGTTTACAGCTTTCCCTACAGCCTATATTTGCCAGTGTTCGTATACATTTCTTCTGGAGCCTAAACAATTTATCAACGTCTACACTATTTCCCCACATTATGATACCATATCGAAGCCAAGAGTGTGCATAAGCATAGTAGGAGGCTTTGGCTGATTTAAGGTCTGTAGTTTTTTTTAATTCGTATAAAGCATATGTGAAGGAAGATAATTTACTACTAACAGAACGTATATGAGATTTCCAATCTAGACTTGTATCGATATTTAGGCCTAGTAGCTTAAAACTATTCACACAATCGAGTTTAACATTTTGATATTTATAATCAATGGTTAGAGGACGTTTCTGATAGGGTTTGAATTGCATTAATTTTGATTTTGAGAGATTGAGTTCTAGGTTGTGTTCTGCCAGCCAAGTCGACATATCTGAGAGTATTTGATGGGTGCTCTCATGCAGCTCATGGTTGTTAGTACATGGAAATATCACCGATACATCGTCGGCAAACAGAACGCACCTAGCATTTATTGTTATTGGTAAGTCGTTAATATAGATCAAGAACAAAACACAGCCAAGCACACTGCCCTGGGGGATCGATTTTTCTACTTTTACTACGCTGGACTTTGCATTGGAAATCTGTCCAGTGTTGTGATCATGATGCGTCAGTTCTACGTACTGCGTTCGGTTATGTAGATAAGAGGTGAACCATTCGAGGGCAAGACCACGAACACCGATTCCATCAAGCTTACTCAATAGGATGTTATATTGGACCCGGTCGTATGCCTTGCTCATGTCAAGGAGCATACCAACGGCATACTTTTTATCATTTATTATATCTAATATATGCTGAACGTATCTATAGACCGCATCTGTAGTTGATCTATTCTTCCTGAAGCCGTTTTGGCTCTCGTGAAATATATTAAATTTTTCACAGTAGGAGTATAGTCGAGTAGTCATTGCGGTCTCTAGTATCTTAGAAAAAGTTGGCAGGAGTGCTATAGGACGGTAGTTTGAACAGTCGGTCATGAGACCCTTTTTAACCCCCGACGCAAAAACGACGGGGTGTTATTATAAGTTTGACGTGTCTGTGTGTGTGTGTGTGTGTGTGTGTGTGTGTGTGTGTGTGTGTGTGTGTCTGTCTGTGGCATCGTAGCACCCAAACGGATGAACCGATTTCTATATAGTTTTTTTTGTTTGAAAGGTGTATTAGTCAGGAGTGTTCTTAGGTATGTTTGAAAAAAATCGGTCCAAGATGGCCGCCGCCACAACATGTTGGAATACATATTTCTTTATAATTCCCTCAATATGGGTATCAAATGAAAGAGCTTGAATTCTTGAAATTGAGCTTCAATTTAAAAAGTATAAAAAAAAATTAAATTAAAAATTTAAAAAACCCCCGTCACAAAAAACACCAAAAAGTTAAAAATAAATGAATAAATTTTAATTCAATGGTTGCCATGTCGGGGGACCTTACGATATAAAGGAGTACTTAACCAGTTACGGTCCCCCGACATGGCAACCGTTGAATTAAAATTTATTCATTTATTTTTAACTTTTTGGTGTTTTTTGTGACGGGGGTTTTTTATTGTATATAGGCTTGACTACAGATATTTTTAAGAGATCCGGAACAATGCCCTCTGTAAAAGATTGATTGATTAGGAAGGTGAGTGGCAAGACTAGTTCATTTACACATTTTTTTATCAACATTGGTGGGATTTCATCGAAGCCAAAGCTACGTTTATTTTTTAAATTTTCTTCCGAGAACATGAATTGGCAAAATTGTGGTAGTAAGTATTTAGTTTGAATAATAATACCATTAAAATCAATAAAGCTATTTGATTTTTTGACGCTGACTGTACTTGTAAGAAGAACAGCTAACAAAAAGTAGACGTTAAAAGCTTTAACCCGAAAATGCTAAAGTTAGTGTTCGAATATGGAAGTTACATCGCTCATAAGTTTTATTGAAATGGGTGCTGCGGCCGCTCAGAGCGCGCCGGCGGCCGGGCGCTGTCACTTACAGGAACAAACACTTTACAACTTTAAATATACGTTTATAAATAATGTGTCAAAGTATATTTAAGATCGTTCAACCCATAAGATTGTGGCCCATAAAAGTTTATGAATTCTAGTTAACAAATTGTCTTTACATTGTAATAGGTGTTAGCATATTTTGTTCACTTCTTATTGCCAGCAACTGGGTTACTTCATGGGGTTTATTTATTGAGGACAGTTATATACCTTAATCGTCCCATTCCTTTTCACTTACAAAATCGATGCGAGACCCGGGCTTAACCGCATGTTACATACTGCGGTGCCCCCGTGCAGTCCATGGCGCACTTGGTTTCGTATCCCTTATGTATTAAAGACGATCTATATAAAGCCACTGACAGCGCGATTGAGATGGCAGAATTCTATTCCCGAATAAAGTGAATAATTTACACGAGAAGAAGAAGACATTTGCTTAACCTATAGTCCCAATGCGCTCTTCATTAAGTACTACCATTAGCGAGTACTTAGATTAACAATAGAACTCCCATACTGGGATAATATTATGATGTTTATTTTATTCATATTTGCCTTCAAATTCACAAGACCAAAGGCAAAACTCGAATCTATCAATAAAACCTTACGACTACTATTTTTAATTGCTATCAATTATACTAAAAGCGTTACCAAGTTGTACCAACCAGCAAAATGCTGCAACTAAAATATGAAGACATTTAGCAAACGAAATGTTCGCTGAACGTATTCTAAAACTGTGCAACTAGTTCAGGAAGACCGCAGTGGAGTGACTGTAAACATTTTATGAACTGAACAATATCCCAGCGGCTGCAGCCTTGCGGCCAGACTCGGTGCACTTGCCAAAATTATATTTTATCACATTCAACATTCATAGCCGAAATAATTTAGTGCCTCGATTTACGCTCAGGATTAACTATCAAGTAAAATAGTTTTAAAGTAAAACTGTCAGTAAACTGTAGTTTCAAAGTGAATGAGATTTTTTATGAAGGGTATAAAACCTGTAGTGATAAAAATATTTGCATTTGTTAAGTTTTTGTCATTGACTCTGTAAACTATGATGCTAAATAACTACCACATTTTAGGAACATGAAATGAAAAATCTAAATTGTCATGGCAAACGTCATTGGAATCTGTCAAGTGTCAATTGTCTATGGTGCTTAGATTTTTACTTGAAACTCAATGGTAAATAAGAGGGTTGTACTTTCTCTGTGGAACACATTATATGGCTCTTTACCGTCATTGTTTGTCTTACTCTTAGATCAAGTATCTTTCCTTTTTTCTTTCCACCTTCTATATCAGTGTAGGTACACCTTAATATTCCCGAACGAGGCGGGTAAAGTTTCATTCGCCAGTTGCACAAATGCCTCATGCCTTAGTCACTTTGTACAATATTTTCTGGAAAAGAGAGGGTGGGATGGTTGTATATTATGTCGCCGGGCACATATTGGGGATATTTCAAACATAGTTATGCCTGTACAAATACTCGCTGCAATGGATTCTTTTTGATTGAACATGCAGCGTGACACAGTCGTAGTCGTTAGCGCGTCGACACGCCCGCAAATTGGTATTTGCTGAGGTTTTATTTCACGCCCCACTAAATATTTGTGTTGCTGAACTCAGCCGACCGTAATCTCATGTATGTACACATCGGACACTTTTCATAGCGGCCGCTATCCGCTTGCAAAATAAAGAAATATAATGTTGTTTTATTGAACTAAGCTTCAAACCCTTTGACACAAATAACCAATTACTTACCTACAATATTGTCGAAGGGCTCTTACCGCTCGCAAGTATTTGCTTGATATTAGTCATGGCCTGTTGCTAATGTTAGCTTTGATCAGTTTATCTTTTACGTTTCTCGATGGACCACTATGCCTGCCGTCACCATAGCTGCCATAGCCTGTACTCCCTGATCACAACGCCGGACAGTTCAAAGGTATAAAAACCAATAAAGTAATGTATTATTGGTACCTAAACGGTGATGTTGTTTATTTTAAGTCTTATTCGTCAAATGTATCGTAACGCCAGGTAAACAGCTTACAAATAAAGCAAGTTTTGTTACTTAATATCTTACATTGGAATCCACTTCATTCATCAGTTTTCATGTTCGCCGACGGAGCGTTTTCAAATACATGCCTGCCATCATAATTCCGATGTTGCCCCGGAGGAAAGGTGAAGGGCGGCCATGTTCCACAACAACAAGTAGGTAAGTCAGCGGTATGGACCGGCTCCCAGCGCTGGGAACACTTCGACACGACAGTTATTTCTCGCTGGTGTGCCGACGCAGCGATTGTTTGAATGTATTATCGCTGAAGGCATGTCAAAGTTCTATTCATCACAAGAACGTGGTTCCGCATACGAAAGCGAATTAACTTAATTGTTGTGCAATGTAACAAGGAGGAGAAAGTCACTCTTTACACTTGACATTTACCTATAAACCGTCACTGCGCAGTAGACATTTTTCGTAAAGGACCTTAGAACCGATATTACTAATATTCCCTCTAACCGCTCCAGCTAAGCTAAATTGCTTGTGTTAGGAGTGGTTTACGTTGGTAGTGTAGTGGCCAGGATTAAAACCTGGGACCTTTCGATCGTAAGGCTGACTACTCTTAACCAATCATTTTTACTTTCATTTTAAAAACGCCTCCCCAAAAATCACAAAGCATTTAAACGAGTATAATTGGCCCCACCAAAATGAATTTAGGCAAAACATAGAGACAGACATTCCACTTAGCTCCACTAGTAGGGTCGCTCAGTGGAGCAAAAGTACCGTGCAAACGCCGAGCACATACATTTTCTTAGAAAATTATACAGAAAAATCACAATTTTAAACATATCGCAAGGACGGATCTTAAGCGCGACGCTCTCGTTTGCTCCTTGCCTAAGCCCCGTCCAACGCCTTATTTGTTTATTGAGCAATTAGGTTATAATAATAAACTTATTACTTAATAGTCCAGCGCCATAAATAAGATGGTGGCGCAAACTTGCCTCGGGCCCTTGGGCACGCCGCTAATTACTACATTAAGCGAATGTTAATAGCTCGCCAAAATTATGTTAATAGGTACGCCATAGCGTCCATATACTCACAGTCTGATAACACCAACATGTAGGTACTTAGTACTTATATTACTTACCACTTGGTGTAGTGCGTGGAACGTAACTGTCACCTTGTTATCGGCCTTCATAAATCACGCCTAAATAGAGTCATTACATTATGTAATATTATTACGGCATTACTCACTCTCTAAAGAATTATTTAGCATGAAAGCGACATTAATATAAAATAATGTAACACGCTTAGTATTGAGTTTAGCTGTTTTGCGATAAATCGACCTGCCATTGGCCACTGCCTTGGCACCACCTCAACGATCCATTAAATACAAAATGTATTGTACCACTAAAATACAAAAAATTTTTTATTGAAAAGTATACGGTTCTTAATGTTAATTTTGAAGTAAATCTTATTCCATTCCCCATGGAAAATAACGAGACAATTTCGAAGACAATATACATATAGAATGAAAGTTATTCGCAAGCCAGTAGCAAGCAGACCCTGACGTAGTGGAGAATGGAAATTAGGAACAAAAGCATCTCATATGTATTCTGTGACAAAAGTCAACGTTCGTTTGACGGCACATCAGGGCATTCCGCCGAGCCGCCCCTTCGAGCCCATTCCGCGAATATCTACTCTCGCGTTCAGGTACAAAGTCTACATTTCTCGAGCATCCCTCCGCTTTGATATTGTAATATGATATTTTAATTTCAACTCGACAGAAATAGACCTGTTACCTGTTTAAAAATAGCTTCAAAAGACAACTTTGTTGTGGTTTTCACGAGACAGTAAACAAACACGAAGTCAACAGGCGCAAACAATTTCGCCGCCCCCATGACGATTACGTCACTAAAGTCAGTCCCTCACGCGTTTATTACCACATAACCTGACAGTAACCTGTGTCTAACCACAGAATATAATTGACGTACACTAACTTAACATTTCATTTAAGTAATTTCATACGGTTTGTATGAATGTCGAAGAGATAAATTATGCCTTACTTTTGTCATTTCCATTCTCCTATATATCTCCTCCTTACGCTTCTGCAAGAAGCAATATGTGAGTAACCCGTTTCTTACTATGACATGGGTCGTAGGTTTGTTTGCAATGTTAATATTAGCAATAGGAATTATTTCAACGTTTAAGAACTTGGCAAGTGTCTGTACCCATTAGACTACAGTGCCCACTACAATAAACGCGTCCGTAACAAAGCTTAAAACGTGAAATAAAAAGTGTAAACCGCTTTACGTAACTGCAGTGCCGGCGCCCGCCGCGTGTTCAACGTCAAAAACTGTGAAATATATAACAGTGCTGCTGCCTGCTGCGATTGAAATGTACGTAGGTTTTATTTATTTTGAGAAATAGGCTGCAAAAAAATCTTCTTTGCGACGAGTACATCATCTAATTTACTATTTCTACTATAAAATAACAAATAAAAGATAAATTCAGTTCAATGTGTCTGACTACATCAGTTACAAACCATTACTGGATAGAACAGACTGTTATACTCTACATTGAGTTAGTTTTTCTTTTTGCTATTTACGGAACGGAAACGGAAAAGAACGGAACCCTTATCGGACCACTTCATTGTCCCTATGTCCGTCAAGATCTTTGTCTATGGGATGTGCGAACGGATCAATTTGAAATTTATTCAAATTTAAATTTGAATAAATTAAAATTTTATTCAAAGGAGGACGGCCACGTTGTATGGAGATTCGGCTCAGGCGTGTGCAATTTTTAATTTAAATAAAAATACTGCTATTTGGTAACTGAAGCTATGTATAAACCGATAATATAAATGGTTTAGTACGAACCTAATTAAAAAAAAGAAAAAGAAATGTGATTTTACGTGAATATTTTTATTTAATTTTCTTCATCACTTTCGTACACCAATAAAATACTATCGAGGAACCTAGCTAGCGGAGTTACAACTTCATGCCTTGGGCAACCCAAGTACCAGATTACAGACATAATATGAGAGCAACAATCCACTGTCCTTAGGCCATTAATGCAGTTACAATAATATTCTTTATTGTATATTATTTGTGGTACAATGCACTTTAGAATTATATGTTGCACTTCATCTAGGTTTAGAATATGTCTTCTAATATGCGTCACATCAGCGCCACAATTAAAGCAATGTATAAATTCCACATCCAGTCTGTAGAAATCGGTTTATCCATGTTCAAGCGTAAGTCTTCATGTAGAGCGGGTGCAGTATCCAAAGAATTGCCAGGTTCAACGTTTAAAGAAGATACAGGGTCCAAAAGCAAGCCAGAGTCGTCGAAGAGTTATCGCAATCCATTTTGTATAAGAAATATTCAAATAATAATGAGAGATAAAGCAGCCGCACACGTCAAGCGAATGACATAACAGTAGTCGAGTGTTATTAGAGTAAGAAAATAGAATATCTACCAATGCCCTTTATAATTTTTCAATTTAATTAATTTTTAGGCATACATTTTGGTCTCAAATAAAAAATATTTAGATAGTGAATGAAAAATAATCATAACTTACGGGTGTTACAGTCTTCGACAATATCTTGATAAATATATTTTTCTTTGTTAGTCGGGGGTTTTATTTTATTCTTTCTACTGATTTTTATGTGTGCAACATTAACTGACTTTTTGATAACGAATGTACAACATATTGTGCACAATCATATTAAATACTTCCAAATATTTTTTCAATGTGGGTTCACTTGATACTACAATATTGTGCGCAATATTATTTCACAATAAAAGAAAACTATAACCATTTTCATTTTGCTACGAAAAAGCTGCACAGCAGAGAGCCGACTCTGGCCGTCCTCCTTTTAAAAAGTCCGACTCGCACTTGACCGGTTTTTTATACCGTGAGGCTCTATGTTTTGGTTAATTTTTTAATGAAATTTTTTCCTTCATGTGAAATAGTAGATTATAAATCTGTTATAGTTGTGTACAAAATGGTAGTCGACAGCTACTTAACAGGTTTAGCTAAGCCCTGAGTGCGCCCCGGCCGGCGGCCCCGGGAGCAATATTACGCTATAATGGAAAGTAAAGCCAGGATTAGGTTACACAAATAAGCTGAGACGACTACACATTTTTTCTTTCCCTTCACGTTACAAGAAAATGGTAGGTATTATTTCTATATTCAATCCTAAATGACCGATTAGACTTAATACCTATTACACGAGACAGAAAGATAATGGCTGGATGATACACCGCTGTCTAGCCCTGCGAAGATATATCTAAAACTATACAGATCGCTATTCATGATGGATACTTGAGACTAAGGGATTCAATCGCATTTTTATAAGAAGTGTAACATAAAATCCATACTCTGCTCCTCTGCATTTGTTTGTTATTTCGAACAAAATGTTTTCAGTTTATGAGTGTACTAGCTATTGTCCGCGACTCCGCCCGCGTGGATGTCGGTTATCGCGACCAAACATAGCCTATGTTCTTTCTCGAGGTCTAGTCTAACCCTATACCAAATTTCATCAACATCCGTTCAATGGCTTAGGCGTGAACCGTAACATGTCGGTATGTTAGATAGAATTACTTTAGTATTTGTATTTGATCGATACGTTTCCGCGGAGTTGTTACTTGTGCTCAATGTTTTGGTGAAATATACCTGATACCCATTCATCTGGTAAAGTGGAATTATTGATATTACTACCACTTTGTCGAAGTGCGAAATATATCGCATGCAGTGAACATTGTGATACGACTCCTTGTGGTTTCGACACGTTTTTCACAATTTTGTCGAGTTGCAAATACACGTCGATGATTTAAGAAAGTTTTGTAGGGCAAAATAAAAAAATTATGTTTTTACTATCACTATGTTGTCTTGTATAACTCTTTAACATACTTGAATATGTAAGAGATTATGGAAAAAAGTTATGATTAATCGTTTTGTGGAACAGGTGCAGCGAACATAGTCGGTTCCCGGTTTGAACATTTTTGTCATAGAGTATTTCTGTTACGAAATTTTTGGACAGTATGTCGTGGCCAAAGTTAGCTGTACTGTAAGTGCTTAAAACTTCGACGGCAGTTATATCTGTACTTAGTATCAGTCTCGCTAACCGACATTGTTTTCGTAATTCGAAGAATTCGAATTGTATCGAATACGAGAAAGTGCCCGGGTTTGCATTGAACAATGAGCAAGTAAAAGTAAACTGTATATCTTTTGAGATACCAAACCAATCTGTAGCGGCTCTGGAATCTTTATACAAGAACTTGAGAGCCCCTATTTGTGGGCTGCTCGAACAATTCTAGGAAAATACTTCCTAAATGATGTTCTGTTGACCTTATCGTAAGTTTATCCTCCTCCAATAAACGTTGAACACGCCTCCTGGGTTTGCGCTACTTTACGAGCACGCAACGCAAGGAAAACGCTGAGACCCTGCGACCCAATCAATCAGAATTCTAGCACATTGCGTCTTATTCGTCCCTTATTACATTCGCCGAGGTTGTTGGGGACATCCCCCGTGGTTCTTCGACGAGATTTAACATTTTTCTGTTTGCTCGGAAACAAATTTTTATACTGATTTAAGAATCAATCATAACATACTGTCGAGCTTGAATAGTGAATGCATAATCAATAACGTAATAATACTACAGCAATGAAAAAATATTGACTGAGGATATTTATTCTAGACAGCCTCTGTGGCGGGGCGGTAGTGAAAGCGATTGCTACGCAGGAGGCGCGGGTTCGATCCCCGCGCAGTGCAAATATTTGTATGCATGAATATGGCGATTTGCAATGGTCTTGATGTTATGTATAATATGTATGTATTTACAAAAAAAGTATCTAATAATGTTTATCCGTATTCTAGATTCCATAACACAAGCTAGTTAAGCTTACCATGGGTCTAGATAGCATTGTATAGAATATTGTGAAATATTTATTTATTCTGAAAGTAATATATCTATTTTCCAAATTAATATAATAAAGTTAGCAGGGTTTGGAAGAATATAATCAAGTGAGAAAGTAATAACTGAAAATGCATTACATTACATCACAATGTGATTGCACTCCTACCATTACTTACTCACTTATATAAGTTTAATTAGTTCTGAGTCTCTTGTAGACAACTAGACACCCATTAGAGCCAGATAGTGTTTGGTGCCAGCAATTAGAAGCAGAGAAAATATTTACTTTGCGTAATGAAACTTTGAGTCGAGATGGCGCTGCTAATGTAACTACGTTTAACGAGAGTAAACTAAGTTTACGGTCTTCTTAGTACATTTCTTAATGGCAAATTTCTTCGTAAAAATATCCTAAGGATAAATGTTAGCATTACTATAAAATGGAACCGTCCTGCTCGTAAAATATGTATGAAGACCAACGAAACGGATATTATGCGAGTTAACTATTAATCTAACTGATAAAGAAGGATAATGATCATGTGAAATAAATAAAAGAACATGAATATTAACAAAAGGCTTGTCAATATTTAAGCACTGACACTAAATATACGGCAGTCGAAGAAATAAATCTTGTCAATTGAAGTCATAGGCAGTATTGAGGTCCAATGGAGTCGCACAAATAAATGTATTGTAATGTATTCCGCGTCGAGAGCTCTCGGCGGCGACGGCCGGGTCAATATGGGAGATATCTGCCGAAGATAAAGTTAACATATCGAGGGCAACGCCGACGAAAAACGACGTTAAGTATAACCGTATCGTTTTATCTGACAGAGTTTATATATTGCTCAGCTTTTGGGACTTCTCATATATTTGTACGAACCAAATATCTGTCGAGTCTAGTTACGACTGCGTTTTAAACTCATTGTCAAGCAGAATACTGCGCCAGGGCTCGGCACCCTTCCGGATACGTCTGCTCATCTATGTTTAAATTGGGATAATGCGCTTAGAACTAATGGTGGCGCACGCAGCCGCTAATTGAATGTAATACGGCGCAGTAATTACCGGCTGTTAATGTAGACACACACAAACGTACAACTGCCTCTGCCGGTGTCGCGCACACACAACGTGATTAGGCGGCTGGTGCGCAGTGTAAGCACCGTGAAAGTAAACTTTTGTTTCGAAACGTTTACATGTCTTACAGAAATGAACTGAATACTGAAACTTTTTTAATAACTGCTTCGTAACATACATACATAGACGTGCCTATAGCTCGTAGAGCTTTGAAAAAGTATATTTGAGAGAACCGCCTCCTTACTTCGTCTGATATTGGTGTTTATGTTGTCAATATTCATTAGGGCGAGAGGTTGCGCTGGTTTGCTGAGGACAATTTATAAAATGAATGCACTAGGCACGCTTGACAGCAGGTGTCGGCGTCACCTGCCCACTACACTACTATATATTCATGCTCATATTACAAGCCCTCATCACCGCGGTTACATGCATTTATTTGCATCGTGATTACATGTTTTAGATTGTGTACATGATGCTTTACTTGGTTGTGTTGCGTTGCATTGATATGGTGGGTCGGCTCTGAATATATTATAAATATCAAATTAGATTACCTTGAAGCTTGGTTCATAAATTATATACTGAGTTGACTGGGGAACTCGTCTAATGGACTTCCAATGGCTTTATCATTTCCTTGGATTAGTTAGCTGTTGGACAGTCCAACATTTGTTTTGACAAATTACCAAATTGAGACAACAATTTATATCCTAAGGATGGTAATCAATCTCTGTTTCAATATCTTTGTAAATATTATACTGTAGGATAACGAGCATTAAAATTACTCATTATTTAATTCATATAAATTTTATTTAATATTAAGGACAAGCAAGCTAAACGATCAAATATCGCTAATGTGCATTTTTGCAATAGCGAGGTTTGATCATTTAATTACCAATGTGAAATTGTGGTGATACCTATCAATTTCACCCGGAGCCATTTGGTAAAGAACACCTTTATTTTTCGAGCGAAATGTCCTAACATAAAATTCAATAACTTTTACCTCAACCGGGTCTCCTTTGTATAGGCACGTGCTGTCTATTTATTTGATAAATAATTATTTTTAGAGTAAATAAAAACATCCGGCAGCACACTCGTGATTATAAATATGAATTAAATGATGCATGGCAACATTAGGTATGTACTGTGTTTGTCAACGAACTGTGGAGGTGTGGTCCAGACAGCGGCGCGTTATCGTGTGATGTATTGTTGATGTCTGGGTAGTGATCTGAGTGCCAATCGCGTTTATTAGCATTTCCTCCCAACTCAATATCTTTAATAACCTAATAAATACAAAAGTGAATTCATTTATTGTTTATTTACGCGTTTAATTTCACTTCTCCAAAATTGAATCCACGTTCTCAGGAATATAGAAACAAAGGGTGTTTTTCTCCCAGAAAAAAGCTTCCTACATAGTTTACTCGCACACGTTACATATTTAAAGAGAAAGCTTCCGTGAGTACCTGCGCCTTAATATTGATCGCAATGAACAAGGTTCGGTTCTGCTATTGTAGTTAAACTGAGTTCATACCGTTCATTGTGTTTCAACATTTATGTATTTATGTTTTCTGGTTGCGATTGTAACGTTGAAGCAGTTCATCCAAGAATCTACATTTATCGAATTCAGTTCAAAAGTTGGTGAATAAAATTAATGAATACATAATATTAACCGCCTCTTTCCAGGGCCCGACACTAGACGGCCTTATAGGTAATCCAACCCTGGTACTCTTTAAATGGAATGGAATGTTACCGCTTACCGCAAGGAAGTCCACACTAGTATGAGCTTGGTGGTCGAGCTTCACCGTTGGCACACAGTTCAGCTGCGCGTACATTTGACATCGGAGGCTATATTTCGCTGCAGATATATTCGTCAGATAGTGAGGCACAATATCCCTTATACATTTATCGTATGATAGGTGCAAGTATCGCTGAATAAATTACCTATTTCAAGAATAGTTATAATGTATGGGATGAATCAGTTCTTTACGAATGTATTGGTAAATTCATTCGTGACAAGCGTATACTTGTATGAACTTCGACCTCTGGTGGTGAGTCGCCGTCTGCGCCAATATAAATAATAACATTTCAACGAAACTTATTGACAAGGGCTCGCGGCTAAATGAGAAAATTGATAGCACAACAGAGCCGCGCTCGGCTGTTTATTTGTGAACGATAGGTACATTCTTAGTTTACAACATTATTAATTTATTTCAATTTAGATTACTTCGCCCCGGTTTGATTTCAAATTGTATTTTAAACTTGATACAATTACATTATTTTTTGGAACAGCGAAAGCTACTCAACAGCGCGACCTGCTTTTGATAACTTTATATATTTGTATCAAAGTAGTGTAGTATGGAGCACTTTATACCGACCCTAAATAATTAGTAACGCATTTATTTAAATATACTAGCTTGTGCCCGCGGCTCCGCCCGCGGCTACGCCCGCGTGGATGTCGGTTATCGCGTCCAACCATAGCCTATGTCCTTTCTCATAGTCTAATCTACCCCTATACCAAATTTCATCAAAATCGGTTCAGTGGTTTAGGCGTAAAAGCGTAACATACAGAAAGACAGACAGAAAGACAGACAGACCGACAGACAGACAGACAGACAGAGTTACTTTCGCATTTATAATATTAGTATGGATTTCATCAAAATCGGTTCAGTGGTTAAGGCGTGAAAGCGTAACATACAGATAGACAGACAGAAAGACAGACAGACAGACAGACAGAGTTACTTTCGCATTCATAATATTAGTATGGATTTCGTCACACGTTTTGTCACATTGAAAGTCTTAGGCGTATTCAGTGCTATTATGTTAGACGTAGTGCAGATACATCACACAGACCGTATCTACATCAGCTCCTTTGTGGCGTGTTCTACCGCGCGTTTAACTTTGTCTGTTGTCACAAACTCACACAATAGTGCATTATGATACAAGTGAAGTGGACCCACTTGGTCACCACACCGCCTACACTTGCAGCCGAGTCGCTGTGCGAGTGGAAGGCGCCCAGATTGAAATGAAACAAGAATTGTTCAAAAGTTGCACACGGTGTTTTCAGTTAACTTGCATTTCTATATAACTTTGAATCATATCGTCAACATCACCGTAGCGACGTCTCCGGTTGCATCCGTAATGCTCACCCTGGAGACTGCTTTCTGATTACTAATGACTGTTATGATGGGCTTCTACTGATATGAGAAGGGAACCTGTGCCAGAAACCTTCGTCCTAGCAAGTTGACTCTGCTAGGTAGGATTTCCACGACATTTTCATTTTTACCTTCACATACCTAACCCTTTCTTTTAGAATATAGCTAATTCGTAACTAGTAGAAGTCCACGACGAGTGTTAGTATAAATAAACAATATAATAAACGAGGACAGGGCAGACCATTTCAAGTGATAAATAGTAGGTATCATTTGTATTAATTTCGCCACTGCCAGCAGCCAGCAATATATGGTTGTAGGTAGCAACCTACAGCCATATATTTTCCACACCTGAACAGCAATTTTGCAAAAACTATTCTCATAAGGTTGCGTGTCTCTTCCATACTATGTTTGTGCACCATAACGGCTTGTTTTATTGCTTATGTTGTGTACATACCTACGTACTTACTCTGTCGTTGCATAAGTACTTTGTTTACTTTTCACCCGACTACGGCGAAGCCAAAAGGAGGGTTGTATATATCTATGTATGTATGTATGTATGTATGTATGTATGTTCATTTGTTCCCTCATAGCTCCTCAACTACTTATTAGAACTGGACAAATGAGGTATTGTTACAAGCGGCTTTATCGTCCGATGGTTATAGGCTATATGACGTGTCACTCAATCTTGTGTGGCGCCCTCTAGCGCTCATAAAGTACTGTGTTCAAAAATAAATTTGAGATAAATATGGCGTGTTTGGTATCAAATGAAAGCGCATCATGAGCACATTTCAAATATGTATGAATTATTAGCTTTACCTTGCCCCAAAATAATTAAAATAAAAAATAAAGTTTAAAACTAAAACCCGACTAATGAAAAATCGCGCTCTAAAAAGTGACAAACAAGAAAATATCAAGGATAGCCGTGGTCGTATGCCACTTACTCTTACAAAACAATATATTCTAGGGAAAAGTGGCATACGACCACGGCTATCCTTGATATTTTCTTGTTTGTCACTTTTTAGAGCGCGATTTTTCGGTAGTCGGGTTTTAGTTTTAAACTTTATTTTTCTTCACTTCAAATCCAAAACTTTCATTTTGGGGCCCGAAATCCACGCTTCGGATATTGGCAGATAGAATCGTCTGACCATCAGCCCATACGACAGAGCCTCGCCCGTTATTCAGTAGGTGTACCGCTTACAGGTGAGGTTGGCTTGGGCCCCGTAAACTCCTTACTTTCAATCGATTACAAAATTGAAAATAATTCTTAATTCTTTATTGTACACAAACAATACAGAGATCATACATAAAACATTTCAAAGAATATGTACAAAGGCGAGCTTAACTCACAATGAGTTCTCTACCAGCAAACCTTTGAGTAGCAGAGAAGTTATGGTCTTGAAGGGGGATGTGAAGTGTACATAAAAACAGATAAAAAAAATTTCTTTAACTAACTTTTAAACTCTCGCGTTCCATGATATACAATAACACTAACGGGAATTAACGCGATCATGGTATAGGAACATACATACCTTTGATTTGCCTGACGTTTCGACCAGGTTACACCGGCCGTGGTCACAGGCTGACTGGCTCCGTAGTGCACGCCCGTCGTCTTCAAGTCCGTGAGGTAGTAGGCTCTTCATCTACCCGCACATTCTCGATATTTTGTTTTCGCCATGTACCGTCACATACCACACTCACAGTGTCCCTATTCTGTAAGCAAATTGTCCGGTGTTTATCCAAGTGCACAGAAAAGCGAGGCTGCATGTTTTTTATCACTGGATGGAATTGCAAATAATTTAAACCCATCTTTTCTTTAATATGTAAACTCGATATTGGATCTCACCCAAACAGACGTGAAAGGAAAATAGTAGAATATGAAAAAGGCAAGGGAGGCAAATTCTCAGGCGCTATTACACGCTCATATAATGTAATAATTCTTAACACGATGCGGTGTAGTATATATATAGTTATATTGCCTTTGTCTGGAAATACGAACGAATATCTCGCGGTGAACGTACGGTACGTGTATCGGTTTTTGTAACTGAGATAAGGCAAATTGAAATATCCATTACCGTAACGTATGGAGCTTCGAGTGAAGTATAAGTAGACGTCCCCGCTCGGTAATAAGATCAGGGCAGGAGATAATAGTCGCTGTTGCCTTATTTATGATCTGCATTCGATTGCTGCTGCACGCGAGGGTCACGTTAGACTAATACACACGTATCCAGTCGTTTTTCCTTGGATGTCAAATAGTTCATTAATAACTAAACAATTCAATTGATGTAGTCGTCACAGTGATTCAATCTTTTACGCAATAAAAAGTGGTCTGTAATCAAATGAATGCATACTCGGCTGTAGTTCGTCGCTTTTTTTTTTATATAGTACACCTGATGTTAAGCTAAAGGCGAAGTCTCGGAAAGAGGGTCACCATCGGAAACATGTACCATGTTAACAGTGGCGGCACTCAGCTTGACGGCCGATGCCTTTTCACGCCCCGCTTAAAGGACCCGGGCCTGTAGGAAGAGGGAAACACGTGAGCTGGCAGGGAGTTCCAGGTCTTAATGGTGCGACATAGGAAAGAGTCACTGAAACGCTTGGTTCTAGCAGGTATACTCTGCACCGTAAATGAATGGCATCCTAGCCCTGCACGTGTCGTCCTGTGTAGGAAAGGAGAGGGTGGGACTAATTGGAAGAGCTCGTCAGAACATTCACCATGGTAGAGACGGTAGAAAACTGCCAAAGACGCAACATCTCTACACATCTGCAAAGGCTCGAGGGTGTTCGTGACCTCAGGATTCCCAATAATGCGGACGGCACGTCGCTGCAACCTGTCGAGAGCATTTAGTAAGTACTTTGCGGAGCCGTCCCAGAGATGTGAGCAGTATTCCACGCAGGAACGAATTTGGGTCTTGTATAGTGTTTAGGACATTTGACTAAAATATATACTATATTATGTTTTTTTTCATGAACTAACTATACCTCGCTAATACTTCGTAGTTGCTTGTGTTAATTCAGGGAGCTAGTAGATAGGTAGGCAGCAGTAGCGCGCAGGGTCCGCCGGAAATTGCTCTTCCGATAAATCTGATCCTAATCGGAATCCCCATCGAAGCCGAATTTCGTAAATCTTTTTTAAACAACATGAGTTCCCACTGTGCACAAAGTAGTTTAACGTAAGATATTATCGTTATAAATGTAATCAGTTAGACCTACTGCAGGACATAGGCTTGCACCATAGCATCCGATCTCCTGGCCGAGTGGATTCCGAATGCGATGCGGAGCTGGATGCCGAACATCCAGTTTACTTCAGCTACCTTTTGTTATCTGGTTAGGGGCGTCACCGTTCTCTCACCAGTTGAAGGTCTATACTGTATATTTGTTATCTCTGCCTGCCCCTGACCCCTTTTTTGTACGAAACCCTCAGTGCAGGAGTCCAACTCGCACTTAAACGGTTCTTGCTTCTTACTTACATTTAATACAAACGTAAACAATAACACCGCGTTTCTTTCCTTAATTATTGAGGTACGTCAGGAGATAGGTACTACTGAAAGTCTCGTGGAATAATAAATAAATTAAGCATTTCATTCGACGGTCGGAAACAGAAAATTTATTTGTATATAGCACCGAAATTTCAACATGTAGGTATTCTACTGGTCAAATTTCGTAATCCGATCCCAGGAGCGCGACCTGGCATCCAAAAATAATAAATTGAAGCACATTTTTAGATAAATAACGCGCGGCCCGTAGCCCGGCGGGTTTGTTTTACTTCCAACGTTTCATTAAACCTCTGTCCCTTCATAACATCCACCATGCTCGTTTTATACATACCTTTACCTACTTGTTTATTCAAATAAAATGTGACATTCGGGTTTGAGCTTAATTACACCTGCCTGCATTATTTCAGTAGCATCTAACGATGAACTTTGTTTCAAATTCTTATAATTTTTAAAACCTCCCACATGCATTTTCTAGCGAGGTCTAGATATAATACTCACATTCTGAAAAACATATTTAGTCTCGGTGCAGAAATCAAATCCATATTGTGTGTCAAACAAAGGAATTGTATATTTTTGGATGCACAAAAGACATGTCTGTCAAGTATTTTATCCTACGGGAAAAATCGTAAGAAAATATCCTATAACCCGATTGCCGCCACCTCTCGTGTCCAATTGTGAATATTGACTATCGAGGGACCTACGCAAACACACTGAAAATATCTGCTCTTTTCTTGCCTTCAAAAGTGACGAACATCCACATAAACTTGCAACCTCATTCACCCTATTTGGGATAACATTTTGATAAATGCCGACGTAGGAACTGGAATAGGAAGTAGATATAGGTATTTGAAAAAGTGCTTCTTAGTTTAAAAATGACAAAGTTTCATACAACCATTCATTCTTTAGTTCATTCCTTACAGTTGAAATTTAAAAAATATGTAGATAACAACAGCTTTAAAGGCAGCACCAGTTGTGACGCAATGTAGTATCAAATTAGGTTTTAACCTGCTATAAATTCGAACAGAACGTGAATAAACGTAGTCAGTCAGTGCAGTCCTCTCAGTACGCAAAGTGGCTGTTCCATTTGGCGGCGGCACTCCATCCTCCTCCCCTGTTCCATTAGTTATGCTGTCTGAAGTATCAGATCGCTAAGATGGCATCTTATCTCCACCGGCACAGCGCGCCGTGGCTCGGTGCCTCGGTGAGTCGGTGCTAATCTTTATGCATTGCGCCATTTGATGTAGACTTCGCACACAGCTAGCTCACCAGTACAGTTGTTAATACTGTCATAGCTCTGATACTAATAATAGTAGATGTTGTGTATTTTTTTATACTATTTCAGCACTTAGGAAATATGTGTATACGAGTATACTGTCGGAAAGCATAGCACCTAAAACACTGTGGTAATGGGTGAACCAAGTTTTAAAGTAGTTCATTTTATATGTGGCAAAGTTATATTTACTACTTTCACCCAATCTCGCTACACAGTAAACACGCTGTTTAGTGAGATTGGGTGAAAGATGACTGTCCCGTTGGCATTACAAATGGTAATTTTAAATACTCTAAAGATTGAGAACACGTGACAAATCTTATACCTAATAGAAAACATCAGTTGGATGTAGTCATGCCATCAGCAAAAACAAGTTAATTAAGTATTTTCTGACTCTTAATTTTCAAATACATTACGACAATAGCTGCACTAGTTAAACACAGTTACGTACTATGCGCACACGTGCCACACTGTACTTGTAACCAACTGTAACTGCTCATAACGGCTCGCAGCCAGCCCTGCGTATTACGATAGAGTGTCTGAGACTCGCGCCGCATTATATTCTAAGGTTATTATCCCCTCTCTCCCACAAGCACCTACTGCAGTGAGCTCGTAGTCTGACAAGCCTTTGTTAAAACTCACGACCGCCACTAACGTTATATTTGTAGGTACTAAGTATATTGTAATGAAGCGATCTTTGGGGGAATTAATATATATAGACAACGAGTATCTAGAATCTTTAATTAGTTCATATCCTTATTCAAATTTGTTGCGTTTCTTTTATTTTAATTAGATATTTTGGAATGTTTGTGTGCGCTTGTAAGAGCTGTGAATAGTGACCCATAGCGCGGTCCATAAATTCGCTTAGCTGGACTACACGGGATACCGGGGAATTAAATCAAACAATTTTTTATTTGTATATCCACTTAAATCCATAGCACACTTTTACACTTGAAACATAGCCAATATTGTTTGCTCCAGTAAGTTATCGCAGTCCATTGCTGGACATAGGCCTCTCCCTATATTGGGAGCTTTTGACCTATTGATTAACTACGACGCTTGGCTTAGGAATGTGCAAAATTATTATCTGTTTTTATTTAGTTTTTGGTAAGGATAGCCTTGCCAAAAACTAAACACAAACTCATTTAGCGTGAAGATTTCTCGACATTAGATCATCAGACTAGCCCTAAGTTCACTGCCGCTAAACAAGACGGGTGGCACACGTCGCCGTCGTCACAACTGTCGAACATTAATACGTTCGTTCGTCCCGTATCCGGCTCATCTATATTCATTCCGAGTGCGTTTCTTGTTTGTATCCCCGTTAACGTCTCTGTCCGTACTCCGTAGTGCGGTGAGCTCCACTCCATCTCCCGGTAATTTGTGTCGTTAACTTGAAATATGAGCCGGAATTGTTTATCCAATAGACTTAAATTGTCGGTTCTGGTTATTTGAGACGCGGCTCTTGTTACGGACGCTAAATTCTGATTTATTTGCAACCATCAAAGGCAATGTGGCTATGAAAATCGACGCTGTTTTGTGTTTACCCACAACTCACTTTGTTCAGCTATGAAAATGAAATTTATTCGCGTGAAAGAAAACAGAAATTTGAATTACAACGGCGAAAAGAGAAATCTTCTTATAGTAGTATAATATGTATTACGTAAATTAAAGAATTATGTAAGTAGCTGGTAACACAAAGAGGTTCTTAATTTTAAGACGTGTATACCCAGCGATATCAATAAAAAAACATAGTATTTATTAGATATACAGATAATAATACATTGAGAAACATCGACAACATTAATTTTACCACAAAAAAATATAAGTAACATGTAAAATGTCACGCAGCAGTCAGCACAGCCCTAATTTATGTTGTTACGTGTTGTTACGTATCTCTATTATGTATGTATATATTTATAGGAACGCACGCCGAGTTAAAATATAATTATGTTTAAATAGCGACACGGCCCCGGGCCCCGGGCCCCGGGCGCCGTCCCCCGGGCAAATTTAACTAGAACCCAAGAACCCCCACCTCGTATACCCAGGTAGTGACGCTACTTTATTGGTTATGTAAACGTTGTGCTGCTTTAGACTTAATGTTATTGTTACCGACTATATTTAATAATTTGTGTGTCTCCGAATGGAGCTGACATCCACGCCCAGAGACCTTTCTTTTTTTATGATAAGTTCCTTGGATGCAGTAGGCATCCAATTCAATGGATCAAAGAAATGAGTAACACTTGGTGACGTACAAATTAATGCACTCTCTCTAGCTGGTCCTCTTTTATACTTACTAATGCATTGCGTATTTATATAAAAATTATCAGTGTGGCTGAGTGAAAAATTCAGTTGCTGGAAATGCGAAAGTCTCGCGATGTATTGAAAAAAATCAATGTGATTCAGTCAAGTCCCCTGCACCTCGTCTCTTCTCTCTCGCCTCTCGCCTCACGTCGTAGGTCGCCGGTCGTCGTCGACAGGAGTGCTTCAATCCGGATTCCGTAAGCGTGTTTATTCACTCCCCTGCCGCTCGCTCGGCACCGAATACATTACAATACATTTACTTACACGGCTCTATCGCTGATCCGATGTACCCACTGTCTCTGTGCAATACAAAAGTATATATAGCACAAGATCAAAGCTTTTCGTCTGAATTTAAGTCTACACGAAACGAATATATTGCAAAAATGTTGGGCGTAGCTACACTTTTGAAATTTGCAATATAATAAATATTCCAATTCTTATAAAACAAAGTATTGCTCCTAAAAAGAACTCAGGTTCAACTGTCTTTCCCGGGAGTTAACTTTTATTTTCTTTGTGCTTTGTTTCCCTCACACTTCAATTTCCCCCCTCTCTTTCTATTGGCAGGTGAAATCGACAAGTTTATTATTATAATCGTTCAGAGGCCGCGGTGAGCTCAAGTAAGCACCCACCCGCCGCCGCCCGCGGCGAATTAATTAGCCGTAATAGCGCACAAAAGCGCCGCAAGCCCTGGCACTGATTTAATACTTAATGCTGAAAAATGAGCCGAGTGATTACTGAGCCCAATAATGGACCACTGAACAATTCTAAAGAATAATCTGCGCTGTAGTGACGTCACAGTACAGGGAGCAGTGACTCTTTGACTCTTAGAATATTTGTTGAACTATTTGTCAGCTTAATATTAGCAGCGATCCGTTCCCGTGGCACACAGGTGTATCTGTTTTCAGAATACTAAGTGGCCAATGCATTATTCCCGGTCTTACACCGCTTAGGTGATCTGCGGGTATAAAGTAGGCCCCGTGTTTGCAAAATATTAGCTTAGTGGTTAAGGCGTCGGCCTTACGATCGAGAGGTCCCGAGTTCGAATCCTGGCCATTACACTACCGACGTGAACCCACTCCTAGCACAAGTAATTTAGCTTAGTTGGAGGGGTTACAGGCAATATTAGTAATTTAGGTTCTAATATTCTATTATAAACAAAAATATTGATACGTGAGTAGTGTATACAAAGGACGAAAGTATTCTAGTCTATAATATTTAACATTATAGACTAGTATAGTTTCGCCCTTTGTATACACTACTCACGTATCAATACTAAGACATGAATGAATGGGGAAAAGAGTTAATGAACAAATTAAATATTTTTATCGAAATCGCAAGTAATGCATGAATATTTGTATTGGTCTTGTCGTGCTGATACGAAGATCTGTGGCAGTTGTTACGGGCAGCCCATAAAAGTCCAACAACTGGTCTAAATACAAAGCTTCGATATCGCCTTTGGGTGGTGGAGGTCTGATGGAAGGCGCTTCAATAGTGATATATTTATCGAAAGTTCAGCCAAATCCGCAGTGAAACTGGTAAAGGGTCCGAGGTGAAAGCTTGAATGCGACTGGGATGAACAATAAGATGAAGAAGTAAGTACATTCATATTTTTTTGAGACATAAAATCACAAGCGAAGCATCCAAGTATTAATAAAGTAGGTGTGCGGCCGGCGGTGGCGCGGCGGCACGTCGCGCGCTAATTCACCAGATTTCCGCGCACCGGCACGCGCGGCCGTGCCCACACGCCGCGCGCCTGCGGACAGCGCCCTCTGCCCCCTAATAACAACATAGCACCTCATAAACTTGCAGATATCAGCTCTCACAGGACTACACTATGGCCGTGCCACCCAAGTATAATATGTGTGCGGATGATGCTCTGACATTTGTATGAAAATTAAAATCTAACGGAGAGGGGCATTTTATAATGTATTAAGTATTTTGATGAAAGTACTTTGAGAGTTATGATATTAGCATAGGTTTATCGCTTCTTCTACTTTCATATATATTACTATATTAATCTTGCCCTTGGCTTTCCTTATAACGTCCTCTATTTGATATATATTTGTTAATAATTATTTGTATAGAGAGTACAGACACAAATATGGGCCCGTGCCCGTGACTAAGTACCCGATTGACGGCAATAGGCTCGCCCCTTATTACGTGGGACCGAAACTCATAGTTGGCGAAAAGTGAGTGTTAATACACCTCTGCGTACCCCTACGGGGATTTACAGTCGTCAGTATAATACAGTATAATAAAAACACAAATATATTTAACCTTCGTAAAAATACGCTTCACTATGGTGCGTTGCAAAGAACTCATCAACCCGTGACGTACTCGTAGCTAGTTAATCCTCGTGAGAGTGACGTCACGACGTGTGCGACGCGCCATCTTTCTTGTAGTCTTAGCACAACGCGAACTCCCGGGAATTATCTCCGTCTCGCACTGTACTGACATTCTTAATTAACGGACGGTATACTCGAGTTTGTGAATCATACCTACAGATGTACAACGGTCCGTCCACATAGGTACATCCAATATCACAGCTCGATGATTTCAACAGTTTATTTTTATACACTAATACCTTCTACTAGTATATCCTTGAAGAGGTTGGTGAAGACTTAATGTGACACATTTCACCAAGTAAACCATCACCGCTAAACGGCATTTCTTCTAGACTTCGTGCTGTTACTGTACAATTTGTAAGAATAAATATCCGATAGCCCTCTGTGTTTACCACGGAATTGTGCCCAGGGCCCACCAATTACTGCATTTTTGTATTCATAAGTTCTAGAAACTGACAATCGGAAAGGTATGTCAAGAACAATATGAAATAAATGATAATGATTCCGACACAATATGAGACAACACTATTATATATATATAAGCTTTCAATAGTACCCCTACGTGTACTGGGCGCCTAATGATTTTTTTTTCGTGCGGAAATCCCACTCGGATACCTCCCCTGCTGGAGCCGGAAGGGGAGGTTATGTCGGTTTGGACCGACTAAAACCGCACGCCGACTGTGGGTCGTGGTGCCTAATGATGGTAAATGTGGAGATACAATATTCAACCAAGCGTCCATGACGTTATCAGACCACCAACACGTCGCGGTTAGTGCGCTATAAGGTAGGTGTATTGCTTAATTCTAATCCATTTGACTAAATCACTACTGTTCTCTCTTCATGTGACTCCCCACGATATGATCCGTCACTAGCGGACATCCGACCACTCATTTAAACAGCACAGTTCCGCTGAGTGCGATCGTCCGGCGATAGCGGCCTAATGTGGACGTTCGGTAGTTGCGGGGCTCGTATCAATGTCGCGAGGCGTGTGTAACTGCACGAGCGATGGCTATGGCCTGAATATTAACTAAACGGTTTGCACATCAACGCGTTTGATGGTGATACGATCGTTACCATGTACTATGCAAATGGTAGTTAAATCGTTAAGCATATCCAAATTTCAACTATCTATTCTAGTTTAGCATCACTCGACTGTTAGTATTTTGTCTAAAATTAATTATAAATATACTTATTAATTCTTAATAATGCCCTGGTGATTCTTAAGGTTTCTGGTGAAGTAGAATAAGGCCACTCCATTTCTTACCATGTGTTTCGTAGAAGGCCACTACAGGATAGAGCTTTTCTCCATCCGACTGCAAACACGCAGCCTAGGTCTATGTGCCCGCTTGACGGCAATAGGCTCGCCCCCTATTTCGTGGAGCCGAAAATCATAGTTGGCAAAATGTGGGTTTTAATACACCTCTGCTTACCCCTTAGGTAATTATCAGGCGTGAGTATATGTAATGTATGTACCTTCTTACGCAACTGCTGAAGAAGAACAATGTTACTTTTTATTCAATTAAAGTAGTAAACAAACACACTACCTAAGTGATAACAAGCGGTTACTGTAGTTCATGGACGCTTGTAAAACCAAAAATCGTATCTTGTCACCTGAATAGTTCTTATATGGGAGGGGAAATAGGATGGGCTTCTTTCATTACGACACGATAGACTAAAAATGGTTCAATTTTTAGAAGGAAATGAAGAATGTCTCAAACTGTCAAATGTACAACGAACAACAAATCATTGCTCTATTGCGCGCTGTCACGACTGTATTCAATAACGGGCCTTATCTCTGCGTGACGTGGAGCGTGACGTCACATATATCAGCCTCGATTCACGTTTTGTTTATAAAAAATGGCTGCGGCGTATCAAGATGAGTTCGAATCGATTCTCCAATTCACTTTTCATACAGTGAAGCACCCGATGTTGTTGTTTGAAAAAAATTACTGAAGTTCACGCAGTAGGCAGGGTGATTATCGAACCTTTGCCGCAGCCGTCAAGCTGAGTGCCACCATTCGGTTACCAAATATGAAATGTACTGTACCTTAATATTTGTGTTTAACTATCTTTGTTCCAAATAATTACATCAAAACTCGGCGTCTGTCGACAATGCCTCTCAGCCGAAAGGAAAAGTCCCTTTCATTCCACCGCTGATTTTAAATTGTCGAGAAACTCGCGCTAAATACTTTTTCAACTTCGACTAAGTTGAATACTTAATTGACAAAAGTGTTCCTGAGCCTCGGAATTAATCACAAACTCCAGCCGCCGTTAAATGGGTCATTAGGTGGCTTCGGAGTTCGGCCGGCGCGCGGCGCTCACGAATATATTGTAGTACAGGGCGACATTGTGGAGTAACTACAATTATTGAAATGCGCGACAATTAAGGGGAAGGGAGTGTTGTTGATGACTTTGGTAAGTAAAATTAAAAAGGTTTATGTTTGCTGTCCGCTCATGTGTCGGCCTTACGATCGAGAGGTCCCGGGTTCGAATCCTGGCCATTACACTACCGACGTGAACCCACCCCTAACAAAAGCAATTTAGCTTAGCTGGAGGGGTCAGAGGGAATATTAGTAACTTCGGTTCTAATATTCTTTTAATAAAAAAAGGAAGGTGCAATTAAAATAATGTTATGTTAGTCAGCAGAGGTTTTGTAGACGTATGCTGCTTTTGTAGAAGTATCCAAAGTTCTTTTACATATCTCTATATACAATTTTAATAACTTGGGAGCAGCGACCTAGGTCTGAAAAGGTCACAAACAGACAGTTCTCGTAAACAGACTCGTATAAAATATGAATACAGATGAAAACAAAATATAGAAGAAACTGAGTCTTTTTCAGACTTCGTGTTACCACAGAACACATAAACATGTTACTTGACTCGGTAAAATAACCTTGGAGAAACAAAAATAAGTGTAATCACATGCCAGTTGATTAGGTGTCATTAGAGTAGACAATCTTTCTGTTCAACATTTAGCAGCACTTTGTAAGCAATAACTGAAATTGCTTGAGCCCTTAAAACAACAAAGTACTTACTTAGTACTTCTAGAACAAATTGCAATTAATTATTTGCGTCCCTTGTTTCATTATAAACGTGAAATATGGCACTCGTGTCTCCCGCGTAGGGCCTCGTAGCGCATATATATCTGCTACGACGTCGCTACAGTTACGCGGCTACACGACAGCTACGTCGGCTCTCTGTCCGTAGTAATGGCAAGGATTTGATACCGGGACATCTTTAGACATGATATCGGATCATCGTAACGCCGACCCCTTAACCACTAGACGACTGATATTTGCAATGAACAACCTTGTGAAGTGAATTGAGCGGTACTAGCCCGATACATTAGGGCGCGCAAAACGTTAAGTAGCGCCGAATGTCCGTGACGTGTGTCGTTCATTGACGCTCTAATGTGTGTACGCACCATAGATATAGGAAGAACGCTCGCGCGCTTAGTAGATAGGCCATACCTACAGATTAGGCGTGTATACCTGCGTTCCATTTTCGTGAATGAACGTATGGCCGACGGTTACTACGTTAGGGCTGTAGCTTCTACTATCGTAATATTTGTCGATACCTTATATTTAGGAGTATAGAAAAATGCTAGGCGCATGGTATCATCATGACGGTTTATGCGAAGAAAGTAACAATAAAAATATTATAAGCATTTTTTATTTAAATATTGTCGATGTGACAGCTTATCGCATTGTGTACGATCGTGGTGTCTAAACCTGATGTCTAGAAAAGTCTGTATTATGTACATTTAATTAAAAGAAACTTGTGATTAGTGCTATGTGTTGCATCAGAATCGGCATAAATATTTTTCATATCATAAAATTCACACATAAATTTAAATATATAAGTAATAACTTTCGGGGGTTCTCTTGTTTGTCAGGTGCATTTTAATTAATTTTTCTGTTTTCGTGTTATGTGTATGTTTACCACGCTCGATGAGGCGTATATAAGGCCTCTCTTCTTCTCCGAGCAGTAATGATGCAAAACCTCGCATTTAATTATTTTAATAAATCTCCTTGTGATAAAGCCAGCTTTGTATTGCGTGATACTCTCTGTATACGCATCAATATTTGTTTTAACACACTCAACGTATGTATCATAAAGATCACCATGATCTTCGGCGATCTCCACTAAGCTATTTTTGGCGGGCTGTGGCCGAGCGACTGCGAAGTAAGAAAATAATAATAACCGTAGGCTGACAAATTTGTAGGTATGCAGAGATAATCTCGGTAACTTAAGGAACTTAACTGAGTGAGAATTGTTGATTTTCCAGACAGTGAGTTATCTGTACCAGCTATTAGTTAATTTGTACTATTATGTGAAAAAGAGTATTTTCGTCGACAAATCATTTGTTGGAGTACATCACTATCATGCTTCTTGTAGTTTCGTGTAGAGTAAAGTAATGAATGAGTGTAACAAATCATTCATGGATTGTGCCAAAACTCGGCAGGCTGTCAAATTTATATACTCATTTTCCCAAGTGAGAAATAACTTAAATGTTTTGTCTCTTTTTTACAGGCAAAACTGTATATTAGAAAAAAAGAGACAAAGTGATGTTTCATGGTCTGTCTCATGTTTGCCTCATATATGTATAACGAAAATTTGTATATGTTGAATAGGGCCACCCTGTGGTACGCACTGACAGATAACTGTCATCCATCACGCGACATTCCGTGCGGTGGCAACGAGTACGGACAGCCGCGCGGAACGGAACGTACACATATATGTACTCACTGGTACTCACCCTAGGTGGGTCAAAGTCTAGTCTGAAAGTGGTTCTAGTAATTACACTTTTTCCCGACAAGTTGAAATGTTATAATACTAAATGTTGTCGTTACAATCTTTGAAGCCCTTTGTGGAGAGATGGTACGTTAGATGTGGCTTTATTTGATTGACGATTCGCTCAGTTTTACATACATATACTGCAATACCACATTATTTTGACGTCTGAAAAGATAAACGTCTGCAAACCTAGACGTGAGAATTATTTGAAACATCATGTGTATATTATATGAATTACTTTATGAATTAAAAAACATAAACTAATAGTAAAGTAATCAAGATAATATGTCGACTATTTGCAGGAGCTGTGTACCTCACAAGAACAAGTTGTTCAGAGGCAATCACGGCCACTTGGTGTTGTGCCAATACTAACAATTGTTGAGCAGAGAACAACTACAAACAATTTGACTGTGAAGGTCAAGGTTCGGTTCCGAGGTTAACCTTTGAAGTTAAGGGAATAGTTTGTGTGTCGAACAGTCGCTAGGTGTGCAGACATAGTTTAATTTGATAAGGGTTTCCGTTATTCAATTAAGTTATCAGGGACGTCCCTCCCCCTCAGGGCCGACCTCAATTACTCTTAATTTATGATTACGATCACAGAGATTATTTTTTGCTTTATATATAGTGCTAGAAAATTTTAATTTTCCATCTTAGATTAATTGTGGTATCAAGCAATCCATCGAATACACATGGGGTTCCTCCAATGAGAGCTGTAGCACTCGAGTCTCTGATTTCCATATCCAGTATTTCCAAGTTGCCTTTTTTCTTAAGATAATACTTGTATTAGTGAGAGAAAGTTTAATTATTCAGTAATAATCAGCTTTCTACTGTCATTCGATTTTTAAACATACTCCAGTCACTTCTAGTAACTGTTTATCTGAAAAGTGTGCTTAGTTCCAAACGTTTACATAAAGGGGCGAGGGATTACAAGTTTGAGCGTAAAACAAATAAATAAGAAGATAAAACCAAATAACGCAGAACACAGATAAGTGTCAAAGGGCTCGCTCGTAAATCGGCCGCCGCCGATAGCCGCGGGACGGAGCCGCGCTAACTTATTTATTCGATAAGTATAAATCACTTTTTTGTTGCAATGTTGCCAACTTTTGTCGTTTTTATATTGTTTACTAACTGTTTCGGCATAAAAAGAATAATAAATCAAATCGCCCAGCGTTATATTCGAACAGAGAACTCAGATCAAGGTCCACCGAAATAGAAAGTAAATAATACTGAAATTATTACTATAAATTATTATTTGCGGAGGAATTCTACGACGCGTTTTAATTTTAGTCTTAGTTTTAGTTTTTAAATGGTTTCTTTTATTTTATTTGTAATTAGTAGTTTAAAAATATTCATGAATAAATAAAGTGGGTAAATAAAAAATATAAAAAATATATTCATGATAGGTATCATTACTCAATAATATTATTTATACTGTGTCACGTTTCGACCAGGTTGCACCGGCTGTGATGGAAATTTCAGTTACTTCAAAGCCCCCAAGTGGGGACCATCTCGAAACCGGAGCCGAGGTACGAGGGATATGAAAGACGACGTGCGGTTTTAGTCAGTTCGATTTCGACATAACCGCACCCGCCGGGCAATGAGAGTTATCCGGGGGGATACGAGTATCCTTGCAAAAAAAGAACAAATAGTTAAAATTACCACTAAATAAAAGCTAATAATATAAAAGCGGAGAGTAGAGAGAAGTTATATAACGTACGGTCATATAACTTCTCCGCGCCATCACCAACTGGTAACGCTTTAGCATGCCAGTGGTAGCACAAAGGCTTGACTGGAGGAAATAAAACAGTTCGAATGTGAAATACAAGCGGCCGGAGCGCTCGCCGCCGCCTATAAACACCGGAATGCATTGTGCCGTGGCAGCAGTGCCAACCTGGCCATGCGTCATCCACCTCGCACCTCTGGCGCTCGCACATATAATATTTGCGGCCGCTCTGCAGGTGATTCAATTGATAGCTTGTCTTAGAGCTGCCGATAGTTTTACTAGCGAAGCGTTTTATATCACAAATATTTGTATGTGACTAGTGAAGATCCGTGTCTGGTAGAGTCACTGGTCCAGCTAGGTGGAACTTGAAATTTATGTTTTAACATTTGTTTTTGCGTGTCTGATACCAGATTGTTATTCTGTTGTGTTTCCTATGCAGTATATTTACTCAATTAATCACAGTCTACTGCTGAACATAAGTCTCCTCCAATTTTAGAAGGCTTAAGTCTACTGTTTCCACGCTGGCTGATTGTTACAGGGTTTTATTTCGAATACTCCTTCTCTCGCAGTGATATCGTCTATGAGATGGGGTGGTGATACTTGCATTCTTTCTCCCGCACCACACAGAAGATAGTATGTTTACTATACTATAACAAAGACTTCAACTTGAAAGCGCATAATGTGCTCTTCTCCTGATTCCTATTCATGTATTGCTGCACACAAGCGACTGTTTGCAGTGAGCTTAACCCCACTACAGGCTGTCAGGAGCATGTGAGATACGAGCGTTAGTTAGGAGCGGCCCTTAAATTACGTTGTCATGTTGAATCATTCACGCTCCACGAGCCGTCAACCGTCACAGTACACAGTACCGTGTGCCCCGGCGTGTCGCCCGAGTAAGGGTGAGGCACCACTGTGCGTTGCGCTGCGTTATCGCAACGGATCAGGGTCATTTTTAGAATTTTTTAATCAAACAAAATTATAGCAATGAGACAAATTCCTTTAAATTTCTAAAAATAACCCTGATCCGTTGTGACGACGACGACGCAGCGCAACGCACAAGTGGGGCCTCGCTGTTAGGGGGATTATTTCGATATTTCAAGTAGTTACTACTGCGCACTCGCTTAGTGGATGATTACCGCTACATATGATTATGTAAATAGGACAAACCTGCTTATAGAATCGTTTTTTGCCTTTTTATATAGGTACCATTAGGTGACAGCTGAGCATACGGCCCATCTTAAATTGGTTACCTAGCGTAACCTATGGTCGTGTGCAATACCATGGGCCACACTATTCCTACCAAAATATGAACTTTGACATCTTTGAATAACAAAAATTTTTGCTTGTTGTATTTAAAAATGAAAACTGTTCTCGTCACACTTTCGTACACAAAAACATGCTTTATGATGAGCGTCATCACTGCACAGCACATTGCTATTGTAAAACCATTGTATTTTCCCATACCTTAATATCTATTGTCCTAGCTAGGAGAAAACTGTCTCGCAGGCTTACAATGACTCCAGACTCGTAAAAGTCTAAATAAAGCTTCGCAGCTCGTTACATTATGGATACCGCTGTAACTGGTTCCGAGGGAAATAAATGCATATTGTTATTTTTATTAATGGCGGTGTTAACAGCACTCAGGACGACTCGCGACGACCTTTCTTCTCTCGGATATTATTCGGTTTGACCAACGTTGTATTAACCGGCAAATTTAAGTTGGTTTAGATTTACACTACTTCTATCATCTATATTTTTTACTTTATATAGACGGGTAAAGTTCCTAGCCTGCAAAATACGATTATCAAAAGGATAAAAAAAATCCTTCGTCAAAGCCTTCGCACAAAAAAATAGCCAGAAACTCTCCCCTATTGAAATCCAACATCTACTCACGTTACCGCTGCGATTAGAACGTATTATCAAGCAGAACAATACCCCTGGCTTTACGATCATTACCGCGAAGGGTCCTCGCGCGCTAATTGCGCGTCGTACTGACAGTAAACACATAAAAATTTAAAAGTTTTCTCATCTGATGGAATCACTTGTAACCACTTCTGACCAAGGATTGAATCACTTTTCGTGGATATTACCGTAAACTATACCATTTTCTTTTTTCTACCCCAACAAATTACCAAGGAATCGTTGTATAATGCAGGTGTTGCATTTTCTAAATATTGAAATTAATTGCATGATGCCTCGATAGATGGCGTTGTGCCAAATTTCTGCATCAGGTTATGGTTTCGTTACCGATCAATGTATTAATAGCCAACAGTTTTTCTATTAAAATGATCTGTTTTGAAGAAAGTTTGCGTTTTATTCATGGTCCTTACGAGTCGGATACAGCGGCACCAGAAGTGAGACAGTGGCGACATCGCACGACGGATTGCGGAAGTTAAGTTGGTAGTGGTTCTGTGTAGTGTGTGATTAGTGAAGTGAATTCATTACTAAGGACAACTGTAAGTACTCTCATTCCATAACTTGTAAAAATTTGAGTGAATTGTGGCTGAGACGGGGAACCTATGCCCGAAATTCATCTAAGTGTCGAACTCAAACACTTAGAAAATTTAGCGCCGTTTTGTCTGGACTTAGAAAAATTACCATCATCCAAACACTTTGAAAAATTACCATCATCCAAACACTTAGAAAAATTAGCAACAGCCAAACACTTAGAAAAATCAGCGTTGTTTTATCTGGACTTAAAGCAGCACCCAATCGGTTTGGTTTGGAGTACTTCTTATAATACTGCAGAATGGAGTCATTTGTAAGAGTACAGACCGATATACACCAACAAATCGAACGAGGCTTCCGCAACTTTAAGAAATCTCCGAAGGATAGATTAACTCTTAGTTATTTGGAGACACGCCTGGAGTGTTTGGAGAAGCAATAGGAAACATTTAATCAGACGCATAAACAGCTAGTCATGCAAACCAAAATAGAGGAGTTTGAGTTGTCTAATTACAGTGTCAAGGACCACTACGGCACTACAGAAGAATTGTACACAGACTATAAAGTAGCTATAAAGGAACACATTGCCAGAATAAATGTGAAGCCCCTCGAAAAACAAAAACAATCCACTTCAGCAGACGACGACATCGACGTAAAGCTACCTGCAATTTCAGTTCCAGCATTTTCCGGAAATTATGCGGAATGGACTACATTCCGGGATCTATTTGTGTCCCTCATACACAACAACAGATCGTTAACAAATGTTCAAAAACTTCAGTATTTGAAGACGTATCTAAGAGGAGAGGCTGAACAGCTGTTGCGGCATGTGCCAGTTGCTAGCGATAACTACGTCACGTGCTGGAATGCGTTGGAGCACAGATTCAACAATAGGAAATATATTACTAACTCCATTTTCGATAAATTCTTTAAACAAAAACAAATAAACAATGAATCGTCAATTAACTTGAAACAACTTCTCGATACCTCTAACGAATGTTTAAATGCTCTAAAAAATCTGGGAATAAACATTGAAAATTGGGATATTATTATCATCTATATATTGAGAGAAAAGTTAGATACTGAATCTCGAAAGCTTTGGGAAGCAAAATCTTGTAGTTTTACCTCAGAATTACCAAATTTAAATGAGTTTTTGGAATTTTTGGAGCATAGATTTAGATCCCTTGAATTTTTAGATAACAAAGTGGTAAAAGTCACTAAGGCTCATCACGTGGTTAACAATCCCACTGAATTCAAATCTAGTTGTATTTTGTGTTCTGAAACCAGCCACAAACTAGGCAACTGCAAACAATTTGCTGAAAGGGACTTATTAGCTCGTCGTAATTTTGTCCAACAATCCGGGTTATGTTATTAAGCAGCCTTCTGACCACCTTCTTTTACAACGGGACATTGACAGGGTTGTTGAGTGGAGTGAAGGCAGCAGGCTGTATTTTAATGTGGAGAAATGTAGCGTGTTGTCATTTACTCGCGCTCGATCTCCCAGCCATCATGAATACTGTTTGGACGGGGAAACATTAAAACGCGTTACTGAGGTTAGGGACTTAGGAATTAACTTCACAGCTGACTTGAGCTTCAGGCAGCACATAATAGAGGTGTGCAAAAAAGCATATAGAAATTTAGGGTTTATCCTGCGTCAAGCGCGTCAATTCACTAATATCAAGGCTCTGAAAGCACTATATGAGGCTTTAGTGAAAAGCCATCTAGAATATAATTCTATAATTTGGTCTCCTCACGAAGATAAGTACAAGTTTATGCTTGAACGAATACAAAACAAATTTGTTAGATTCATATATCTGAAACAATATGGCGTGTACCCGGGATACCCAATTATTTACCCAACGTTATTTGTACTTGGCATGATAGGCTATTACAAACTAGAAGTGAGAAGGGAAGTTGCGTCCGCCACATACCTACTTAAAGTGTTACGCGGCACAATACACAACCCTGCTATCCTTGAGGTAGCACAGCTATGTGTACCGGACGAGTACGTGGGGCGTAGGCGCCTGCCTCCGCTGCTAGAGGTGCCGCGAGCGCGCACTAACCTGCTGCAGCGGGCGCCGTTGTCGCGCGCGCTGCGTACGCTCAATACAGTTGCTGAACAAGTTGACCTGTTCTCGTGCTCACTGAACGAACTTACAAGAGTCACATATTGTGTAGTAGTAAATAGATTGTTTAGTAAGTAGCTTTATATAATATATAATGATAGTGGTTTAAATAAGTAAATAAATAAATTTTGACATTAGAAATCTAATAGGAATTTGACATTAAGTACCCACCTATGGGGTTTTGATGACTGAATATCTTATTCTAATTTTGATTATGTGACCTAATTAATTTATTATAATGTAATATCTTATATATAATATGAATTGTAATTTAATTAGTTCGATCTTAAATTGTAGCTTGGACATTAGAAACCTAAATAGGAATTTGACATTAAGGGTGTGGTTTTGGTGAAATGTTTATTCTAATTCTGATTATGTGCTCTAATTATTTATTGTAATACCTTATTATCTGAGTTGTGATTGTATAGGATTAATTGTGGTCTACTACCATTGTATTGGGTGATGACCTGTAAGGATGGTAGTATGATGTATAAATAAATAAATAAATAAATAAATGTTACAATTGCTTAGGTGCTAACCACTCGGTTGAAATGTGTCGATTATCATCAAGATGTAGAATCTGTAAAAAGAAACATCATTCGCTGCTACATTCTGACAATATCAATCAATCAACTGATACAAACGAAACAATTAAAGACTCAGTTGATGATACCAATGTTGTTGTCACCACAACAACACTTCAAAACGAGATCGAAGCAGACAGTGTCGTTAGTTGTTTTTCGAGTAGCAACTGTCAGGTTATTTTAGCGACTGCATTAGTTAACGCGGAGAGTAACACAGGATCTCATATTACGCTAAGGTCCTTGCTGGACCAGGGTTCACAGGCTTCCTTCATTACGGAGTCTGCAGCTCAATTACTTGGGCTTAGGAAAATTCAAAGCAGCTGTGTTATATCCGGTATAGGGGGTGAGGAGAACACTTCACTCAATTCGAATCATGTAGTTAATGTAAAGCTACAATCTATCCAAGATCCAACATTTACACTGAATGTCACAGCACACGTCCTTAAGAAGCTCACTTCGTTCCTACCTGAAAAAAAGGTCATGGTTCAGCTATGGTCCAATCTACCTAAAATGAAGTTGGCGGATCGAAACTTCAATATACCAAGCACAATTGATTTGGTACTTGGTGCTGAAATCTATTGTCAAATTTTGGCTGAAGGGTTAATAACAGGTCCTCCAGGAACACCAATAGCACAGAATACAAAGTTAGGCTGGATTTTGTCCGGAAAGGTCGGTACTGATGACGAAGGAAGCGCCACCACAAATAACTATAGCTCTGTCATTGCCATGCATGTCAATGTCAACAATGAAGAATTCAACCTCAAACAATTTTGGGAATTAGAGTCAGACACATTTGACTACACCAAAACTCAATTCACCCCTGAAGAGCAAAGGTGTGAAGATATATACCAAGCTACCACCAAACGCGATTCTCTAGGAAGATACATTACAACGCTACCTTTCAAAGACGCTGACCCAAGATGCAAATATGGGAATTCACTTAACATTGCTTCAAACCGGTTTCTCTGGTTGGAGAATCGGTTCAGGGGGTTTCCAGTATTGAAGCGTCAGTATTCGGATGTTATGTCGGAGTATTTGAAGCTTGGTCACATGCAAGTTGTACCTCAAGAAGAAATTGTTAATGCAGAAGCAGTTTACTTACCCTATCACGAAGTAATACGAAACGATAAGACAACGACCAAATTCAGGATAGTCTTCAATGCATCTAGTCGAGACTGTAACGGTGTATCGCTCAACAGTGATCTCATGGTGGGCCCGACTATACAATCCGATTTAAGACATCTGTTGATGAGATGGAGACAGGGATTGAAAACGGTTCCAAAATACCGGTAAAATACCGGTATTTTGGGGTTCCGGTACCTTTACCGGAACAGGAACCAGAACCTAAATAGGAACCTTTAAGAACCTTTATTTTACCGGTTCTTAGGCAAAGCGAGTCTAAACTTGTTTTTTGAGGTGCGGTCGGGTGACCGACGCGATGTAGGCGGAGTGTGAGGAGAGGGGAGTTTGTAGGAAATCAATCACATTTGTTTTGGTGTTTGATGGATCTTCTGTAACTCTGTCTGTCTGTTTGTATGTTACGCTTTCACGCCTAAACCACTGAACCGAATTTGATGAAATTTGATGTAGGCGTAAATTAGACCTTGAGAAAGGACATCATAGACTATGTTTGGTCGCGAAAAAGGGGGGTTAAAGGGGGGAAATAGGGGTTGAAAGTTTGTATGAAAGTTTGTCATTTTTGAAGATAGCGTTATGAAATTTGGTACAGAGGTGCATTGGAGCTTGAGTACGGATATAGGCTACCTTTTATCCCCAAAAAGGGTAAAAGGGGGGGGGGGGATAGGGTATGAAACTTTTTATGAAAATTCGTTATTTTTGAAGTAATCCTAATGCAATTTTATTTACAGAGATGGATTACATATTGGGAATGGACGTAGGCTACCTTTCATTGAAGGAAAAGAGGTTAAAGGGGGGAAAATAGGTGTTATACAATTTTTGAAAGTTCGTCATTAATGAAAATAGCCTGATGAAATTTGCGTAGAGGGATGGATTAGAGTTTGGGAATGGATATAGGCTAACTTTTATTGCTAAAAGCGTTAAAAAGAGGAAGCTTCGAATTTTTGAAGATATCCTGATGAAATATGGTACTTAGATAAAGCTCGGGGAAGGACGGGGTATTGCTCGGTACGCCCATACATTTTACTCGGTACTAAGGATTCAGGGCTGTCTCATCTTTGTAATCTAATCTATTATCTATTATTATAATATCCTACTAATCACGTAATTTTTGTTCAAGACTCGTTTGGTTTGTTAAAATTGTTTTTTCTTCGTTTTCTATTTTTTGCTATCCAAGATGGCGGACACGAAATTTTCACAAAAATCGATATGGGTATCGTTTTCAGAGTTTTTGGGGTCGCTGATTGCGAATATAACATCCATTTCGCGATCCAAGATGGTGGATTCGAAATTTTCACCAAAATTGATATAGGTATCGCTTTCAGGGTTTTTGGGGTCGCTGATTGCGAATATAACATCCATTTGGTAATCCAAGATGGCGGTCTAGAAATTTTCACAAAAATCGATATGGCTATCGTTTTCATTGCGAATATAACATCCATTTGGTGATCCAAGATGGCGGACTCGAAATTTTCACTAAAATCGGTATGGGTATCGTTTTCAGGATTTTTGGGGTCGCTGATTGCGAATATAACATCCATTTCGCGATCCAAGATGGTGGATTCGAAATTTTCACCAAAATTGATATAGGTATCGCTTTCAGGGTTTTTGGGGTCGCTGATTGCGAATATAACATCCATTTGGTAATCCAAGATGGCGGTCTAGAAATTTTCACAAAAATCGATATGGCTATCGTTTTCATTGCGAATATAACATCCATTTGGCGATCCAAGATGGCGGACTCGAAATTTTCACTAAAATCGGTACGGGTATCGTTTTCAGGATTTTTGGGGTCGCTGATTGCGAATATAACATCCATTTGGTGATACAAGATGGCGGACTCGAAATTTTCACTAAAATCGATATGGGTATCGTTTTCAGGGTTTTTGGGGTCGCTCATTGCGAATATAACATCCATTTCGCGATCCAAGATGGCGGACTCGAAATTTTTACTAAAATCGATACGGGTATTTTTCAAGGTTTTCGGGGTTGCTAATTACGAATATGTTATTCATGTAAAAATTCAAGATGGCTGGATGAATGATATATCTTTTTTTTTTATTAGCATTAGAATTAGCAACTCTGGAAAACTCGAAAACGATGCTCATATTGATGAATTTGTGGAAAATTTCAAGTCTGCCATCTTGGATCGCTAAATGGATTTTATTATACGTAATTAGTCACCCCTAAAACCTCGATTAGTTTTTTTAAATTTCAAGTCTGCCATCTTTGATCGTCGGTAAAATGGTCATCAATCCCGATATCAAACAATTGCCGGCAGGCAATCATACGATGGGAAACTGTCGACTCCCAACTGATCGTGTGTAGCCGCAAAACTGACAGCGGGCATGGCCGGTAGGCCAAAATCGCTTTCGTGAGTGGGCGCTGTCGACTTAGGACTGCAGGCCCCCCAATACGATCTGAAACTGCAGGCGAACTGATCTGACTGAGGCTCATCATCAATTTAGCGATCCCGGCGATTAGCAAAATTCGAATTCGAATCCGAATCCAACACCGAACCCGAACCCGAATCAATATCCAAATTCAAGTCGAAATCGAAATAGCAATTCAAAATCGAAATCGAAATTGAAACCGAAATCGAAACCGAAACCCAAAAACTCAGACTTAAAATATTACGTTTGCTTGATAATAATTGGTTGAGTAGAACGGGAGATATAACCAAAAGTCGCAATAGCAATAGCGCGGGCATTAATAACTGAAGTGAGAACCCTGACAAAACTGCAAAAGGCGGCATTTCCGCAAACATCAAACGCGATGAACTACTGTAAAATCTCTCGACAAAGAAATAAATTCACAAAATAGTTGTGACTACCTATAAATTAACCTACGCAATATTTTAGTTATAAACAAAACTGTACCTACCTACTTGAACATGGAAGCTCACTACTACCATTCCTACCTACCTATGCTATGATTGTGTGGTACTACTAGCATAAATATGTTTATGACCGTATTTTTACTGATCAATTTAATCATACACACACCCATGTTTCCATCCATGTGTGTATTTTCTAAACAGTCTCTCGCACAAACTTTCATTCCTCATTCCAAACCCTTCATACCATCGTCATAAACAAAACGTAGCTTTTTCGAAGTACCATATTTCATCAGGATATCTTCAAAAATTACGAAGTTTAGTCCCCAACCTCTTTTTAACGTTTTTAGCAATCAAATTTAGCCTATATGTATTCCTAAACTCTAATCTACCTCTCTAGCAAATTTCATCAGGCTATTTTCATTAATGACGAACTTTCATAAATTATATGACACCTATTTTCCCCCCTTTAACCTTTTTTCGCGATAAAAGGTAGCCTATATCCGTACTCAAGCTCCAATGTGCCTCTGTACCAAATTTCATCACGCGATCTTCAAAAATGACAAACTTTTATACAAACTTTCAACCCCTATTTCCCCCCTTTTTCACAACCAAACATAGCCTATGTCCTTTCTCAAGGTCTAATTCCGGTTATTCAATCCTTGCTCCGAACACACATCCCTTCTTCCGTAAGGAACCTTTAAAACGGATGACAAGGAACCGGTATAACATTATCCAATTTAAAGGTTCTAGGACCCGGTATTTAGAACCGGTACATCGGAACCCAAACCGGAACCGATACCGGAACCGGAACCGTACCGAAAAGAGGAACCTTTATAAGAACCTAAATGAAGGACCAGAACCGAAATTGGTACCGGTTTTCAATCCCTGGATGGAGACGACATCCTATCTGCTTGGTGGCCGACATTGTGAAGATGTATAGGCAAGTACGTGTTTCCAATCATGACGCAGATTTTCAACGTTTGATATGGCGATTTGACGCTTCTGATGAGTTACAACATTTGCGCTTAGTCCGAGTTACCTTTGGTACTGCACCTGCCCCGTACTTAGCTGTAAGAACTCTTCACCAGCTGGCTCATGATGAGGGTAAAGACCTGCCATTGGCAGCTGAAAGGCTATTACACGACTTTTATGTCGATGACCTTCTCACGGGGTGTAAAACTGTATCTGAAGGCAAACAAATATTTAAAGAACTGAACACACTGCTGAGTAGAGGAGGCTTCGAACTTCAAAAATGGTCAAGCAATGATGAACAATTACTCGAAGAAATCAGCGAAGAAAATGAAGCAGCCGAAAGTCATCTAGAATTAAAAAAGGATGAAAAATTAAGAATATTAGGACTGAACTGGAACCGAAGCGCTGACTGTTTTGAGTATTCAGTACAGTTACCACCTATCAGCAAACCTGTAACAAAAAGAAAAGTGGTGTCAGACATAGCAAGTCTATTCGATCCAATGGGTTGGATTTCGCCAGCGATTGTTAATGCAAAAGTAATGATACAACGGTTATGGCTTTCTGGAATAAAATGGGATGATGAGCTACCCCAAAACTTATTAAGTGATTGGATTACTTACCGTGCTGAACTCATGGAACTTACCAAATTCCAACTTTCACGGTGGATTCACACAAATAATTCAAATGAGTCTGTTGAACTGCACGGATTCAGTGATGCATCTAATGCAGCCTATGCGGCTGTGGTTTACATGCGCGTAGTAGATGAGTCGGACAAAGTTCATGTCCACTTGATTACATCAAAAACCAAAGTGGCACCCATAAAACAAGTTTCTATACCAAGACTCGAACTATGTGGAGCCGTATTGTTAGCTAAACTGTTAAAAGAAGTTTCACTAGTTTTCAATGTTCCTAAGGCAAATTTGCGAGCATGGACCGACTCTACTGTGGTGCTGGCTTGGCTGAGTAGCCACCCAAGCCGTTGGAAAACATTCATAGCGAACCGAGTGTCGGAAATTCTCAATATTTTAGACAGAAACCAGTGGGCACATGTATCATCTGGTGACAATCCAGCAGACTGTGCTTCCCGGGGTATAACACCATCAAAATTACCAGCCATGACGTTGTGGAAATCAGGTCCATTATGGTTGCAAAACAGCGTTGTAAACTTTGAAAATTCTTGTGCCCTCGAAACTCACTTAGAAGAAAGAAAAGGAGTTTTTCATACAGTCGACATCATGAAACTTGAATTGTTCTGCAAGTTTTCCTCATTGCAGAGAATGATCAGAGTGTTGGCTTACTGCATGAGGTTCATCAAACATTCAAGAAAACTGCAAACTGTTAAGGTACCTACCTGGTTGACTAGCAGTGAACTAAATGAAGCTCTACACACCTGTGTTAAGCAATATCAAGCAATGAGCTTTCAGCAGGAAATCGATCATATTCAGGAAAGAGGAGTGGTAGCTAAAAAAAGTAAACTTACCTCACTCAATCCATTTCTAGAGGACGCCGGTATATTGAGAGTAGGTGGGCGCCTGGAAAGATCCATTCTCAAGGCTGACAAAAAGCATCCAATTATCCTACCTGCTAAATCCCACTTGACCGACTTAATTATTGACGAAGCTCACAAGAACACACTACACGGTGGCCCACAACTAATGTTGAATTTTCTACGTTCCAAATACTGGATCATTAATGCAAAAAACCAAGTTAAAATGTTTATACGCAAATGTGTAGTATGTGTTCGTTATTCTGCGGAGACAAGAAACCAGTTAATGGGTCAGCTGCCGCCAGCTACAGCAACACCAATGCGCCCCTTTTTCCAAAGTGGAGTAGATTACGCTGGCCCTATCCAAATCCGAACATCTAAAGGAAGAGGTCACCAATCCTATAAAGGATATATTTGTTTGTTCGTCTGTATGGCGACAAGGGCTGTACACCTAGAGGCCGTCAGCGATCTTACTTCTACCGGGTTTCTTGCTGCCTTCAAACGGTTTGTTGCAAGGCGTGGCCATTGCGCCGACCTTTATAGCGACAATGGGACTAATTTTGTGGGTGCCGCCCGCGAGCTAAGAACCTTGTTTACTCAAGAACGGTCAACTTTAACGATGGAAATCGCTGAATGTTTGGCAAACAACGGCACCACTTGGCACTTCATCCCACCTCACACTCCGCATTTTGGTGGACTGTGGGAAGCTGGGATAAAATCAACAAAACATCACCTTCGTCGCGTAATAGGTAACTCAACACTCACTTTTGAAGAACTATCGACCATATTATATCAAATAGAAGCATGTTTGAACTCTAGACCATTATCCCTACTAAGCACAAATTCACAAGATCCCACTCCCTTGACACCGGGTCACTTCTTAATCGGTGAACCTTTGCTACTTGCACCGGAAATCAACTACGAAACATCGTCTCTTTCGTCTCTAAAACGTTGGCAGTTAACTCAAAAAATGCTCCAACATTTTTGGCGTAGATGGTCAAATGAGTATCTAACTCAGTTCTAGCAACGATATAAATGGGCATATAAAACACCTGAACCAGATGTGGGCGATGTAGTCCTCATAAAAGAGGATAATCTGCCCCCAGCTCAATGGCTCTTGGGTGTCATTTCTGAAAAACATCCTGGATTGGACAACATTACACGAGTAGTTACTGTTAACTGTAAGGGTACAACATTCAAAAGACCCATAACTAAATTGTGTATTTTGCCTGTCACTCAATGATTGTTATTTTTTGTTAAGTGTAACTTTAGGTCGTTTATACCAAATTTCTTGTATTTTCTTGAGAATGAACTGTGTAACAGCATAACCCTTAAAAATTAATTTAAGTTACCACAGTGCTGTAAGTTTTTTTTTTGTGTTCATTGCAAATTAGCATCAGTATATTAGCGATTACACTCGCATAACGTTTCCATTCACCATGAATCAATTATATTAATCATCCACATACAGTCCACTTATGCGTAATTAAAACAAAGGGGTTGAGTCATGGTGGGCGGGAACGATGGACATTATGTCCATGGTGGGCGGAATGTATAATGCAGGTGTTGCATTTTCTAAATATTGAAATTAATTGCATGATGCCTCGATAGATGGCGTTGTGCCAAATTTCTGCATCAGGTTATGGTTTCGTTACCGATCAATGTATTAATAGCCAACAGTTTTTCTATTAAAATGATCTGTTTTGAAGAAAGTTTGCGTTTTATTCAATCGTAATAATAAATGTTTTTGTTTACATCAACTTTACAAGATTTCATGGCTCAGGAGACATCTCTCCTATGTATTTAAAAAATTAGATTATCGTAAACAAGACGATATGATCGCATCTCTAGTCTAGTGTGTTTGGATGTGTTTTTTGCCACTAACGAAGTCTTTGTAAAAAGCTCTGCTAACTGTTCTACTATGGTAGACAAGATCATTTGATTTCTTTTATAATGTGAATGAACTAGGTTGCCGACAATAAATCTCAATACTTGTGGCAAGAAACCGTCTACCACAGTCGGGTGCTCGCAAATTGATGTAAAAAAGTTTATAGATTTTCACGATTTTCGTTTACAAAAAGGCTATATTATTATGATATCATCACGCTACGAACCGTGCCACCTGTGCCGCGGCTGGGGCGCTGTCTGCAACTAACCGTACCTACTGGTGTAAAAGGCTATATTATTATGATATCATCACGCTACGAACGGGATCAGAATTCTACGCGGGCGGAGCCGCGAGCAACAGCTGCCACTTATAAAGTTCATTAGTTATCTAATAGAATGTGAAGTAACAAGTATCGTTTCGCTGTTACACCAGTAGGTACGGTTAGTTGCAGACAGCGGTCCCGGCGGACGCCGGTATACGGTAGCCACCTGTGCCGCGGCTGGGGCGCTGCTGCGGCGCCACACAACTTGTAATATTACGAGTTGTGAGTTTGGATCACGTACCTTCATGCACGTTTATTAATAAGTGTCGATCGATTTGTATCCTCTTTTATATTCCTAAAGATACAGTAAACCATCATGAAATATTATTTTTAACTTGAACATTTTGATTCTCTAGTCACACTTTTAAATAAAATAGGCGATATCTTTCGTTGCCTTTGGCTGTAAAATAGAAATCAATTTTATTTATGTAAAAGTAAAACTATTTCACATCTCGAAAAACATTAGAATTTTTTTTCAAATTTTTTAAACGCATTGCAATTTTACACGGAACGTAACCAAAAACGACCTACCTACTACGAGTACTAGCAACAAGTTAAATGGTATGCGAATATGTTTGCAACAAACAAACGCGGAGTATTTGTCGCCATAACCTAGCATGGTGTTGTTTATGTGTAGTCAGCATAAAAAAGGCAACGAACTCACAAGTGAATGTTTTGTTACAGATTTGTACTGCGCTTCTCTTTGTTAGACGGGTCACATCGCAAACGGAGCTCCAGCACACGCCACACGCCAGGTCGAGTGAGGTCAACATCAACTTGAGCTCTCGTCTCTCAAATAAATGTATTCTCATTCGAGAATCGGCAAGACTTTGTTACACTTACACAATTATGAAAGTAGATGAAATCAAAAGTTTATGTCAGAATCGTTGTACGTGGAAACGTGTGGTCGCTATCAGCCCCAAATGTAAATTGGCATGAATCTATATATTTAAATAGTCTAAATGAACCCAGAGATGAACCATGCGTAGGTGCAGTATTTATATTATACACAGACGCAAATACATTCAGAACCTACTTATTAGGTCGTTTTACTAAAATCGAAAGTAAATTATCTATATCTTAATAAAGCAGAGCCAATGTAGTAGGTATATTATATTTGAAACTACACTGCACAGAACGTGCGCCCTTTCTGAAATGGTAATAAAAGTATCCGTAGGTTATGCAAACTCTGTATTGACTTCGTTTTCACGCACAAAGAAAGATGGGTATGTTAATATATTTCTCTCTACTGCCTAGGCCCGCTGCTTCTCTCGCACTACGAGGAACGAGGACGTGTGCATATAGCGCGACACTCGATGCATTATTCATATCGGCGTTCTGCAAAAATATGCATGCAGCTGTACTGTGCTGGTATTTGCCAATTCACGCTCCGCCACACTCCAACCCACTTAATATTCAAGTGCTGTTTGTGAACAACGATACGCTGAAATTTTGAGTGCGTTTCAATATTAACTTGACAAACATGAGTTGTAGAACACAAGATTGTACAAAACACACATGTTATGAAATTGCCTCGTCGATGCTGTGGTAGCGCAGGTGGCTGCTGTACATTAAAAGTCGTGTTCCATTTCCTGATCTCTCTGATAAAAGTAACTACTTCAATGTGTCAGGCAGACTGTAAACGATAATAGTGTTATGGTTATTGAACAAAACTGTGAAGAGTATGAAACTATTAAACTAAAAACAGGAAAGGGGCGGGTTAATTGATTAAATTTGACGATGCGAATGCGAAAGTAACTCTGTCTGTCTGTGTGTCTGTCTGTCGGTATGTTAGCTTTCACGACTAAACTACTGAACCGATTTTGATAAAATTTGGTATGAGAGTAGATTAGACCATTAGAAAGGACATAGGCTATGTTTGGTCGCGATAACCGACATCCACGCGGGCGAAACCGCGGGCAAAAGCTAGCAGGTAAATAAATGAAAACAGGAAATACCGTAAATTATGTATGTACTTAATTTACGGCAAATTTATTTTTAAAAGGGAAGATAGTATTCATTGTGTTATGTACATTTAGCTAATATTATAGGGTAATCCCTACGAACTCCACATTTCATGAGTACATCATGAACCAGATAGTGCCAAAACTAAGATTTTTATACATCTTTAGGTTAACGCCCGATGTTAAAGAGTTTCCTAATTTATATGTTTGCGTGTCGACATATAGAAGTGGTCGTAAACATAACGGGAGCATATAAATAAGGAGCAATCGGATGTGGCGCGACTCGTAAAGCGTCCTGTTGATCGTCATCAGGAAGCGGCGGGAAAGGGTGGCTTTATAGCCGCTTACTTTTTATTCCACAATCGGAGAGTAGTGTGTAGTGCCACAGCCGCAGGGTCTCAGCCGCGTGGAGCCACTCTGGGGCCGTTACGAGGCGATTGTGGCTTCTGAATTAATGTTTGGAGAAATCGTTAAGTTATTGGTAATGAAGTGTAAACATGTTTATGTTGCTGCACGGTCAAAGGTCAAAGGACGTTTGTTGGGGGTTTGTTTACTGACTTGGCGTCGTCGTGCATAGTGGCGGGTTGCACGGTTATTCCCGGAGCGACGTATTTATTTGTATAGATTTAATATTCGTACATAATTTATACACCACAAAAACAAACATGTCATATTTCTGAGTACTATATTCATCTAACTATTTTCTGAGATAAAAAGTGTATGTATATTTTCTTTCATGGGAAAAGGAAGGAAATGGGATGCGAGGGGGTGCCCTTACATGGGGGTGCCACACATAGCTGGTGTCTATGTCATTTACACAGAAATATTAGATAAGACCGCGGCTCCGCCCGCGTGCTCGGTGATCGTGATTTTTGGTCATATCCCCGGGGTTACTCAACCGATTGCGATCAAACATACATAGGATTTTAAGACTGACCAAGACCTCTCTAATAAAACAATGTGCATCAAAATCTGTTAAGTAGTTCTTGCGTCCATCACGAACAGAAAGATACACCATAATAATATAATTCAGAATTGTTATTCTAAAAATCTAAAATAACCCAAGTGTTTGTACATCTCCATTGCAATATATATGTTACGGCTAATACCCGAAGTGCGGCTGCACCTAGTTTTAGCCGGTTAGAACTAGGTGTAGCCACTTACTCTTGGTTAAACCTAGTACGAGCCGATTGTTTTCGGGTAAAACTAGGTCTAGCCTTCATCATGCCGGCTACAACTAGGTTCGGCTATTCTCTGTTGGATGAAACTAGGTCTATCCGATATCATTCCGGCTAGAACTAGGTCCAGACAATCCCTGTTGGATAATGCGCACGAGCACGCGCCTCTGCTGGTTGTGAGCGCCAGGACGGTGCTGCTGATCTACTGCAGGTCTACTAGCGAGTGTGACTCACAGCGTCTGCAGCAGCAGCGCGTGTCTTAGTTTTATCTAACAGGGATTGGCTGAACATAGTTGTAGCCGGCATGCTATCGGCAGAGCTTTTTTAGATATCAAAAAAACATCCAATAAAGAGAAACGTAGAGAGTTTTTTTATTCTTATAAATCACATTATAATAATTAACACAAATTATTAGGAGTACAATTTTTAATATAATAGGAACAATCAAGAACATTTTTTTAACAACAGACAATAGTCGGATATTATAATTTAAAGAATGTTATTATAATTATAAATCACACTTTTAAAAAGTACTTAACGTAAACTATTTATTAGAACAACTTAAACTTAACAACTTAAACTTGAGTGACATTTTGAGTTGCACAAAATACCAGCAGTTTTGCAGAGGCACTTTTTGTTGCCACATTTGGTTTTGCAGTGGCATCTTTTATAACCTTGCCCACCAGAGGTCGATTGTGCATTGGCTATTTGGCGTAGTGATTTCTTTTCGGGTGAAACCATGTCAATATCTAAAAATTTTGAGCCACAGACAGTGAACTGATTTCTTGAAAATAGTTCTGTTATAGTGCCGTATTTGTTTCTTAATTTGTATAACCTAAGTTGTGGATATATTTTTGCAAGCATTAGTTGATACATTTTATGGGGCGTGTAATGGTTACATTTTTATGAAATATTAAGAGTTTACATCATTTTGCTATATATTTTGTAAACAAAAATTTGAAGTTAACCCTGGTTACTTGTTTCTGGAACCCTACCGTGTATACATATTTATAGAGGTGACTGTACCTAGTTTTATCCAACAGGGAATGGCCGAACCTAGTTGTAGCCGGCATGATGAAGGCTACACCTAGTTTTACCCGAAAACAATTGGCTCGTACTAGGTTTAACCAAGAGTAAGTGGCTACACCTAGTTCTAACCGGCTAAAACTAGGTGCAGCCGCATTTCGGGTATTAGCCGTAACATATATACATAATTTTTCAATTTTATTGTAAAATATTTTTTTTATTTCATGTACACCTTTGCTAGACATAAAACAAAACATTTTCATACAAGACACAGAGTACGGCGTCGCTCCTTGGTTTCCAATTAAAGGCGTGTTGACGGCTATTGGCTCTCCTCCAGACGAACACTTATCTTTTTCTGTACCTGAGCGCGCCCGAGACGCCGAGACGCGCGCTGGAATGCCGATAGCTACTCCACGTCGTGAAGAAATGTATTTAATTCTAGCATTCCCGAGTGTTCGCACCACTGCGGAACATACACATTACAGCCAATATTGGTGCGGAGCGTAACAACACGAAACACTTGTAAACATTTAGGTACACTAGAGAGCAATAAATACTGATCACTAAAAATCTAGCTGACTAAGAGCTAGTCTGTGACAATATTATGCCCCTCATGCTTTACAAGCACGATGGAAGACACGGAGAGTAAAGAAGACATTTTATTACACCAGCATGCTTAGTTTGCGAGATTTTTAGGATAAGTAACTTAAGTGTTTCAAAATCTTCCAATGTACACTCAAGAGCAATGAAAACGGGTAGATATTCATTGCTCTCAAGTGTACTTTTGAAGATTTTATGAATAAGTACTAGTCCTCTTCTTATCTAACTTAATTGATAACTCCATTAAGTAGTTTTGGATCGATATCATGTAGGTACTATGATAATATCACTTTTTTATTTAAAAAAAAAGAAAATTATCAATTAAAACTCTCACAGAACCTTGTAAAGGGTGACGTATGTACAAGCACAGATAACACACAAGCAACCACTGCCACGGCTATGTTATCTGTATCGAACCCAAAAGTGATCAAATAACGAATGAAGCCGCTCATAATTCGACAACCTCACCGTGAACCGTGAACATTGCCCCTCAATGTATCGGATATCGGGGGTAGCTACACACTACACATACAGTTACGAGCACCTTTCTTTTTTATTAATTACTAGCTTTTGCCCGCGGCTCCGCCCGCGTGGATGTCGGTTATTGCAACAAAACATAGCCTATGTCCCTTTTCAAGGTCTAATCTACCCCTATACCAAATTTCATCAAAATCGGTTCAGTGATTTAGGCGTGAAAGCGTAACATACAGACAGACATACAGACAGACAGACAGACAGAGTTACTTTCGCATTTATAATATTAAGTATGGATTATAAGATTTATAAGATCTATTAGCGCCATTGATTTAATATACAATTACAATATGCAATTTACTATTTACGTTGCATTTTGGATGAATTGAATTAGTTTAAATGGTATGATACTAAATTAGCTTTATTATGTTTCATTAAATTAGCATGTCCATATTACTACAAAGTGAATATTATAATTTCACAGACACATTACATGTCTATTACACACCCATTATGACGAACAAATTAAATATCCAGGTCTAAGTTAGGTAGAATATTTCGTCATGTTTTTCAGTCCCACCTAACAAGGGCGGGTCCTCTGTCGCCAACTGGCGCAGCCCTGGCTCTTTATAACCTGCAGGTTACTGGTGTACGAAGAACCGTGCTGTCTGTCCCTTACTCACCTTTGATGACACCTACCAGAGAAGATGATGTGGTCTATGTAAGAATACAACATTTAGGTCAAAGTAAAATACAAAACATCGTACACCAGGTGGCACGTGTGCTATTTTGTTATATAGATAGATAATAGGAATAATGTGCGTCACAACTTGCGCGTATGAACCACATGTACGATAAAATGAATTGTTTTGAACGGTTCCAATACTGCTAATATCGAAAATGGCTGATAAATCGATTCGTTACCGACAAGTGAAATTAAACGTGGTGGCCGTAGTGTGCGAGTGCGGTACTGTGAGGTAGATATCGATACTCGACTGTAGTTAGTGGGCAGCGGGCATTGTGCCATTTAATTTTAATTTATAAAAGAACTCCGTTCTTTGATAATACTATAAAAGTGGCCGAAATACACGATCTAAATGGCAATATAGGCACTAAAATTAAACTTGCGCGTTTTCACGTGCAGACGAGGAGGCGGATAGAAAACGGGACAGTCTTTAGAAACATTTAAGAATTATAGGTGAAAAATAGCATAGCCAGCACTCTGGCAAGCCGAACTGACATTCAGACCAATCTTTTTGAGCAGGATAATCAGTTATAGTCACAAAATAAGTTGTTGTAAAATACCAAACTTTAACAATACCTTTTTACAAATTACAGTACGACATTTATCACAATTTAAATACTAATCTTTGTGATTAAACGTTATGATCATAATACTAATCGAGAATCTCTTCGTAATAACGTTCTCATTTGGCGAAAGAGCGCGGCATCGATCAAATTATCGCCCACCATTATTACGGCCGGCTTCAAAGTAAATCAAATCTCCTCGTAATTTATTGAGCTACGGACTGAAAATCTACGGTAAGCGCAGATATTAATATGAAAATTTAATAACTTTTCACGGAACTGCTTGAGGAAAATGCAAGCGTCGATGGCCGATGGGCTGGAACAGTGCCAGGGGCGGCGTGGCTCGACTACTCGACGGTACTGCGTCTCGTGGAGAACTCAATTACTGTATTTATTTTGTTTGAAAAATGGAATCCATTAGCAAATCTATTTAGTCGCTAACCACTCTACCACTCCATGGATTCAATTGAACTATTTGTAACCTTTTAAATAATAATGGCTCGCGTTTTATTTTAGGTGTTTTTCTAAAATGAATGCTTTTGTTTGAATTGTTAGATTTGTTTTCAATTTGTGATGAAGTTATTAAATAAACATCTTTTATTTTTTCTTGGCGTGGTACTTTTGAAAGAAATCGCAATTTACGTGGAAAATTATGCATAGCACGTTGAGTATCACAGAAATTGGTCGCATTTATTTCAATTTAAAATCGTTCAATTTCTGTAACATCTGTGCGCAAAACAAAACCCTGTGTAAAAAAACCTATACCTAAGTTTCAATGAAAATATATGTGCTGTTGAGTTTAAATACTCTCACGTCTTCGTTCATGCTAGACGGTTCAACATAACCCAGCATCTGGCAACGGTAGTGTTTCAATGCGGTTTACACTATTAGTTTAACATGCGATGAGCGCTCACACGGTGCTCTATTGCAAGAAACGGTTCATAACACTCAATGGAGTGCGCAAAATGAATTAATGTTAGTGCTGTGACCGGCCAAGCTGGACGAGATGGTGTGCCAGCGATATATCAGGTGGTAATGGCGACGGGCCGGGCTCACGTAGCTCGGACGACGTCGCCAGTGATACACTCCAACTGAGTTGTCTAATCTAGCTGAATGAACTAATGTGTGGCGCATTTACTTTGTCTTATTTTGAAGTGGAAAAAGTCAACCCTCAGGACGTGACTTGTTCCGAGACAGTGTCTTTGGAGGACTGTTCTGCCAACTGTGCCACGTCTACATACGTCTTATGATGACGCAGGAACTATTTACCGGAATATGGTAGAGTAACCGTAAAACAATATTTAAAGATGATTGCAACATAAGAATTAGTAAGACCACTGATAGATGGTTCCGACGGAATAATGTGTTTAGATAGCTCATGAGCTTGACTTGACTTTTCAGTTCTTTTTAATAAAATGGGCAAGTTGACTTCTACGAAATGAGCGCTATGTAGTAATTACTATAATTAATTGCTATCAGTAATGGAAACGAGGCCCCTCGCAGAGGTGAAGTTATTCGCTTGTAGTAATTAGAATCTTAACTCACTGCGGAAGGATGAATGCGGACTGAGCTAGCGTAGTTACTGTTATCTAACCTGTCAGTCTGTGTGTTACTGAGCGTACAGTAGGACACACACTAGAAGTATAGTACACTAGAACGCTCATGTACCAAATAGTTACTCATTTGGTACTTAATCTCACTTTTCTTACAGATGTTGCTTTGTGACCTTTCAGATCATGGAGCACCAAATAAGATGGCAACATGTTTATAAATGAAAAAAATCCCATTGAATTGTCAATCCCAACCTGTCAATAAAGTAATCGGCAACAATTTATTGAATGCCCGTCGCCGTCATGCGGGGGCGATGGAATATTCGCACCGAGCGGGATGTAGAGGGACAAAAAATCCCAAGGTTATAAAGGCACAATGAAATAATAGCAGTTTGTTTTCATAAATAAATATTCATACACAACGCTATCTAGACCCATGGTAAGCTTAACTAGCCTGTGTTAAGGAATCTAGAACGCGGATAAACATACTTAGATATACACAGACCAATGCAAATAGCCATATTCATGCATACAAATATTTGCACTGAGCGGGTTCGAACCCGCGCCTCCTGCGTGACAGTGGCGTTCACTACCGCCATGCCACAGAAGCTTTAAGGGCACTGATTTGATTGCTGTGGACGCAGTTTTGGATTCAATTCATGGGTAATTTCTGTTAAGACTTTATCAGTGGAAAGACGAAGGAAATGTCCAGGTTATGGCAATAGTGCTACTGCTGCGTCACGGTATCCTTAGGCGTCCTAACACGCTCATGCAAGCGTCATTCAAGCCATCAGTCTTGAATTACGTTTGAATGATCGTTACAATAAAAATACTTCATTCAACCGTCACGGCCGGCAAAACCTACCGTGTAATGGACGCCTTATACCTACTACGGTGTAGGTACATTACGCACAAACACACCATAGCTTATAAATGATTTATAAACCAGAGCCAACATTAAATGATATTGAAGCTGAACGTTAATCATTATAATACGATCGAATTAAAATGATCATTTGAATAAATCGTATTTCCTATGGGCTGCAGTTCCCACTAATGGGGCGATTGTAATCAGATGAATGGTACCGCGCCGCCACTCGCCCGCCGCGTTGTGCGGTGCCCTTTAAACTTAAAATAATAGGTTACTGGATAACTAACAACTTACGAACATTATAGAAGCTGTATTTAGATATGTCGGGCTGAAAACACAATACATATAGGTTGAACATGTGGTCAGCTAGTTGTTAGCGTACAGTAACATGCCTGTACACATGCCTGTACACATGCCTGTACACATGCCTGTACACATGCCTGTACACATGCCTGTACACATGCCTGTACACATGCCTGTACACATGCCTGTATATCCAATAACAGACGTAAGCCTGCCAATGTTGTAGCGATGCCGTAAGCATCCAGCATTGTGAATGAATGAATGAATAAAACTTTATTGTACACCAGTAATGAATACATAAATAAATTTTAACATACATTATCTACTGAAACGGATCTGAACTTCTAGAAAAACCGTTGCGCCGCGGGTGTGGTCACCTAGTCCCGTTGGAGGATCCTCCCTATGTATCGGAAGAACATCAACCCACTTTTTGCTTTTGGGCAATGTTTCTATACTCCGTGCTCTTGCTAATCCAATAACAGAAATCAAACACGGGGATCGAATCCGACACTCCCCAGAGAAGGGACATAAATTCACAAAATGCGGCGAACGATTCATAGATTAGCGCGACATTCGTACTCACGCTGCACCATGACCATGTTTTCCAACAACGCGATGAGTACACACACCGCACGCATTATCGCGCGGCTGACACCGCAGTTTGCGCACATCACCCGTGACGTATCGCCTATTCATTACCGCAAGCGACACCGCGCCATCGCTTCCTCTCTGTGCCCGGGTACTTCGACCCTCTGCGGTATTTGGCACCCGCATTCAGTCGCTTCCAAGTAAAACTAATAAAGTTATAGCAGCATGTGCGGCAACTTTCACAAATGAAATCAAGTTGGACAGTTGTTTTGTTTTATATTGGAATACATTTTGCCCAAAAGTTCCCTATTGGACTTTGGAAGGGTCCATCTGTGTTTTAATTAGAAATGTTAATGAAATAAATATGATGTTGTGTCCCTGGCAACGTCGGAGTTATGACGAAGCGATGCACGTTATGTGATAGCGTTGACTTGGATTTACTTCTTACATCAACAAGAATAAGTCCTTCTCCTTGAGCTTTTATTTTTAAATATTTCATTTTATTGTACTATTATCTATAGCCGCTATGCGCCACAGGCTATCAGCACGACACGACTGTTCCCACACCAGACAGATGTCTCACAATATGATATATACGAGTATGTAATAAAGTTAGTAAAATAGTAAAGCTCAATGGAACGGTAATTTCATAAAAAAATACCAGTACTAAAAATAATAATAATAAGGGGCAGCTTGTGGCGAGCTGTTGGTGAGTGGCGACACCACGAACCCTGATTCTCCCGAGGGTTGGAATTCATTCCGCCCCGCCTCTTGTGCTTGCCTTTATTGGCTGGCCAAGAGTGGAGTCGCAAGAGCGGAACCTATGCTCCAGGTTGGAAGTGTAAAATGTCATAACGCCGGGGGCCTGCTGACCGACTTCTGTATCGCGATCTTGCACCCCGCAGACTCACCTCTCGACAACCTTAGCCGCTCAACGTGTGTTGCTCCATGGCCGCATTATGCGTGGCTATTTTAATGGGGCCCATGCAATGAGTTGGCGAGTCACCACCTGCCTTTTTAACAATTTTGAGACTTATTGTCATGGCAGGCGTCCGTTAGTCTCCCCCCATAGCCCATTCACCAGTCCATCCAATACTCAACCCCATAGCCCATAATCTAGTTTCCATTATTCCAATAGTCTCTGCACCTAGCGGGGACCATCCCCGGGTGTATCATATTGTGCGCTCGGGGGTGGTATCCGCCATGTGTGTCTATCCCTAGCATATTAAACTCTCTTAAAAGGGCCTCTACGTCTTGGCTTCGGCCCGACGCACGCCTTCCAAAGGCCCGGGACTCCATAGTCCCGAGAGTCACGGAACGGAGAAACATAATAATAATAATAATCATTTATTTCAGACGAATTATGTCCATATGTGTTAGTAACAATTTGGTCTTACAACTATGTTAGTACTACATGTCAATAAATTAAAATATAAGTCGAGGGGACGCGCTAGCATGCAGGCACGTCCACCTTTGTAGGACGGGAAGGTCCCACCTCCCGGACAATACCTTCAGGATGCTGTTGGTGCTGCCTAGCAGTCTATTGCACATAGACGCGCTCCGCTTTCTTATTATAGCATAGAAATCGTCGCAATGTGCCTCCGCGAACATATTTGATGCGCTACAATACCTCGGCAAGTTGAGCAGCACCCTGAAGGCATTGTTGTATTGAACGCGTAGTGCGCTGTACGCCCGCTGCGTGAACTTGGTCCACAGGCTGCACGTGTAGAAGGACTGGCAGTATGCTTTGAAAAGTGTAACCTTGACTGGAGTTGTACACCGCGCAAACCTGCGCGCCAACATATTGCACCGGACAGACAGCGCCCTACGCTCCCTCTCAATGTCAAGATCATCTGATAAATCATCGGCGACCCAGTGGCCAAGATATTTGAACTTTGTAACCTTGTTTAAAGGCGTACCGCAGAGAGTGACTGGTGGAACAGTTGAGTAGCATTTAGAACCGGCTTTAAAAATCATAACTTCACTCTTCTTTGTATTATATATAAGACCATGAGACGCCGCATAAGATTCACAGATGACTATCAACTTACGTAACGCACCGATCGATGGGCTCAGCAACACCATGTCATCGGCGTAGCTGATGTTATTTATACACACACCATCAATAGAACAACCAATGTTAGTGCTGCTGAGCTCACCGATCAACCCATTCATGTACAGGTTAAAGAGACGCGGCGAGGATATACCCCCCTGCCTAACACCGCACTCCAGTCCGTACATGTCCGAGCGCGCATTCGACCATCTTACCCTATTTTGCTGTCGACTGTACCAGTATTGAAACAAATATACGATCTCACGCGGTAAACTGGTATCGTATAGTAGCTTCTGCCATAGTTTATTATAATTGACAAGGTCAAAAGCTTTTGACAGATCCAGATAACAGGCGTACACTGGTGTATTTCTAGTTGTGTAGTACTGTACCGTCTGCTTGAGACAGAGAATAGCACTCTCAGTTGATAACCCGGGCCTGAACCCAAACTGAGCGTCATGTAGTTCCAGGTGCTGACCCAACTGTTGGTCAAGCAGACTGTCCAGTACCTTAGCAATGACAGTCGCAAGTGAAATTGGCCTATAATTAGACAGGTTCGACAGGTCGCCAGTCTTATCTTTTACAATAGGCACAACGTCCGTACACATTAAGTCGTCAGGCAGGAAGCTATGACTAACACATAAGTTGAAGAATAATGCAAGCACTCTCGGCAGATGTACACCCGCATACTGCAAGTGCTCGATGCTAAGACTATCGTGGCCCGGGGATTTGCCTCTAACCATGTTTTTTATAACTCGGGCAACCTCCTTTGCTGAGAATCTGATGTTAATATTCCCGGGACGATCGTCCGCCGCGAGCACCTGCGCCGCAGGCCCGAGAGGGGATGACACACTGAAATGAGTCTGAAAGGCACAGGCTATGTCATGTGGGTCGTGTACACCGCCCACACTCACCGGCAAGCTAGATTTAGGGTTCAACTTACGCGTGTTTTTCCAAAAATTTACAAAATTTTTATTCGAGTGATGTTTCGCTATAATGTCCATCTTAATTTGAGTTTCATTGTTCTGGCAATGTTTTAATTTTGATTTAAATATTCTTTTGGTTTCACACATATTATTATATATATATCCCGATCCAGGCTTGCCGTACGTTACCCATGTTTGAAACCAAAATCTCGCCTTTCGGTGTGCGTCACTAACATATTTGTTCCACCCAACTATATATTTATGTTTCGGTGCCATCACTTTGCAGCTCAATTTGGCAGCTTCCATAAGAATATCGACAATCTCGTCATACATTTTAGTCAAAACCGTTTTATGATGGTTATCATTACAAAATTTGTCAGTGCAGTTATTAAACTCTGTTGAAAAGTCAATTAATTTTAATTTAGAATTACAATAATAGCTATATGTCTGTATTTGACTGTGGTCTCTCGACCCCCACGTCACGTCATTAAACGATTTTACTCCTATTGAAACTTTAGGCAAAATAATATTTAGATTGCATTTTACCAATAAGGGATAGTGATCTGACCAGCATGTGTCATACAATACATCCGTAATTACAACCGTGCGCCTCGCCGCGCTCGATACAACGCAGTGATCGAGCCAACGGCGGCTGCCGTGCGACTCACTCACAAACGTATAGGTATCGCGCGGCATGCACTCAACGTCTATAGTTGACCACGACCGTTCTGAACAAAATGTTATTAGTTCGTCACAAAACAGCTCACCTGGGTGTGCGTTGAAGTCACCTAAAATAAATACCGTTTCCACGTCACTACTTTCAATTATTGCATCCAGTTCGCTTAAACAGTCCGTAAACTCCGTTAAATTATCCGTTGTACAAGTAGGCATGTAAACAGATATCACAATCATAGCCCGATCGCTGTGTACCAGCTTCACCGCCGTTAGACGCACACTTTTACACGGTATCACTGATACTGACGGGAAAACAGCCTTCCTCCAGAGTAAGGCGACACCACCGTATGGCCTCCCTCTGAGCACACCAACTGATGTATCAACAGCCGAGTTTGCAGTAAAAGAGAATGCATCATCAATACCACCCACGAACTGTATATCGTGGGGTAGTAGCCAGGTCTCCTGAAGCGCCACAATGTCTGCCTGTCTACACAGTCTTCTCACACATTCCACTGACCTGATGACACCCTTACAATTAAAGGATATAAGTCTGGTTGCACTATCCATCCACTTGTAAGTTAATTCCTCGCATCTCCCGATAAGCAGGTTGTGTAACCTGATTTCGTTTAAAATCAAAATAACGGCGATATAAAATACCTTCAGGCCAGAAGTCGTCCCTTAAAATTAAATCTAACTTTTGCTTTGGTATATAGGCTATATAACCGTTATAATCCTTACTTAATTTCATATTCATTTTGTCCACTTTTATATCTAAGTTAGTTTTTTGCAAAACATAAGTTTTGATGTCACTTGCACGCGCTTGGTGCTGTAGTTTTTTTAAGTGATTTTTTTTTACTAAATTTACAGTTTTCTTAAGCTTTACTAACACGCAAAAAAAATGCAAAAACAAAATCTTTTGTACAAATCGTTTTTTTTTATGCCAATGTGTTATGTATCTGGAGTACGACTAGGGGTTTTCGGCTTCGGGAGCGTTCCCCTTACACCCGGTATACGTACACCACCAATAAATAGTTAGATGACATCAGCCGAAACGAAAGATAACATTAATAATCAACAAGCGGCGCCGACAGCCACAATATATCGCGCGACAAATAAATGAACTCGGTTTCATTTAATGTAATATATTATCGTGAATGTGTGTAAGTTAAGCGAGATCTCGTCCTTCCCTTTAGTGATTTGTGTATAAACTTTGCCGATTATGAGCCGCAAATGGGACTGAGAACATGAACTAAAGGTTATGTGCTTAACCTTTAGGATTGTTAGGCGTAACGATAGCAGCCGACTGGCGGCGGCGGCGATGTTGGTGAACGTTGGGTTCGTGCACTGCGAGGTCATGCCACGTTTGACATACCAAGTAGGTACAAGTACGGGTTCCAGCGTAGTCTGTAGAAATGCAGGGTTACATGGTAAACATTGTGACAGGCCCCCTGTTACAATGTTTACCATGTAATGTGTAATGAAAATGTAAGCTTATTCAAAGAACCGGGTCCCCTCCTTACGAATATGACTACTCTCCATAACGTAAACATACAACCCATGATAACGTGGTAACCTTTGGCTGTGACAAGCACGGGCCCATACATAACTATCGAGACTATCTCTAGTTCAAAATGCCAATGGTTAGTTTAGTACAGAACACTAAGTCTATCTCTTATGGAGAATGATCACAAATTCTGAATTTAAGCTTATTGTATTGTGTGCGTAAAACAAAACATACATCCGAAAGAATTATTTCGATATTGAGTGGCCGCGTAGCGGTTGGCACATGCTATAATTTTTCAAATCGGACCAGGGTAATTCGTGATATTTTTAGTGAAACGCAACGTAGCACCAACCAAAGCTGACTGGGCTAAATTATATACCTACGTCACACGCGTTCTAGCGGGCTTCGACTTTTTTCAGAACTTTGATTGCATGTTAAATTCTAATCACTTGATATTTTTTAATGAAAAACAAGTGTATTTGAATATATAAAAGCTTTACTGTAAAAAACTTTCAAGTAATTTTGCAAAACTGTGGATTGCAAAATTACTTGAAAGTTGTGGAACCAAATTGTGGATCGGGAGAATGTTACTACATTCTCCCGATCCACAATTTGGTACATTACCACTGAAGTGAAGCCACTGCCATCAGTGGCGACGTCACAGATGCTGACCATCAGATCATTATGCGTAGTCCTCCTAAGTATTATGATGCGTTGAATAAGAAATATATTTGCTTTCTAGCCTAATTGCCACAAAAAGTAAGTCAAGAAGAGTTGTACAAAAACGTTGTTAGGTCAACAAGGCGGTCGAATGGACATGACACGTAATTGCCCGCGGCTGATATTACGAACGAGTTGTTCAGTGCGTAACAATCATATCATGAACAGATTCTGTGCGAATAAATAATATTATTTCTTTAGACAATAACTGATGTAAAAGTACTTACTGTTTTATTTGTGTTTCTTTACAAATAACTATTCGTTGAAACACGTTACTCCGCCGTCAATGGTAAATCTAATGTTTTGTTACAAAAATATGCCAGTGCACAGTCTTCACTCAAATTCAAATGATGTTTTTTTTGGAACACTTTTTGTCTGGTCCGCCTTGTGTTTTCTGAGGCCAGGCATCCTTACTTTCATACTAATATTATAAATGCGAAGTAACTCTGTCTGTCTGTCTGTGTGTTACGCTTTTACGCCTAAACCACTGAACCTAAATAGACTTTGAGAAAGGACATAGGCTATGTTTGGTCGCGATAACCGATATCCACGCAGGTGGAGCTGCGGGCAAAAGTAAGTTTAGAATAAACCCTTATTAAATGTTATATTTTCTCTGTAACAGCAACATTATGTTGTTGTATGTATGCAGTTGTAGAGCAACAAAGTCCTTCAATAAAAGTAAATGCCTGAAGCAAGAAGCTTTGTGCCCATAACTAGCACACTAGATAGGCTATGTTCCCAGGTCACAAGGCCTCTCAGTGGAGGATATTTAGAGTGCAAACAACGTGCAATATTGTGTTAAAGCGAGTAATTAACATGGCTGTCATTTTGGTATTTACACGTGTTCATTAGAACACTTTGACGTCTGCGCGAGTGTTCCATTACTATGGTAATGCCGCTGTTTTTTGATAAAATAATAAAATTTTAAATACGCGCGTGTATTTTGTACCAGGCTATATTAACAGCCTGGTACAAAATATCCCCAGTATTAAAATGCTACGTCGGAAATTTAAAGAATTTTCTTGTCTACCTACTTACATAAATACAACGTGATGGGGTCGAAAGATCTTAAAGGCTTAAAACTGTCGAGAATAAAACCGCTTTAGCTTTAACGCAATAGAATTAGTTAAAAAGTGGTTCTATTCCAATGTTAAAAGCTGCTCTGTCACAGCCAACTAGATTGATCAGCCGTTCAATTAACCCTAGGCAGTTAACTCAACGGCGCCATTCAACTAACGGCCTGAATGTTGTTCAGCCGTAACATAAGATAGGGATATGGATAGGATACCACCCCGAAATAAGACATAAAGTTATAGGTTTATTGAGAAAGGTCAGTTAAGACCAACGCGTATAATTGTTCACGTCATTCAGGACTGTGTGAACTGCAGTTATACTTAGTTTAACTTAGTTATGGTAAATATTTGTCTAACAAAACTAGGACAAAGTATTGGCGTAGACAAAGTAAGCACAACCAAAAGATAAAAAAAATCTCGCTGACTCACCACACTGTCTATGTACTCGCTATTGGTTAATAGGCTGTTATATTATATATCTAGGAACGAGTTGACTCATCACTGTGTTAGCGATCGGTTTGTGAGGCCATGCATGTGACGGCAACAGGACACGGAGCGGATAATGGGCGGACGCTCTTATTTTAATAAAGCCGCCGGTAACGAGCAAGCGCCTCTTTGTCAGGCCCACTGAGCGGACAAAATACAACGGATTATTTTTTATTCATCTATTTTATTTGTCGGTAGGTGTGATGACACTTTCCACCTGATAGGAAGCTGTTACCGCGGGCTGTGGACCTCACACTTGGGTTGCTGATCTTATAAGAACCTTCTAAATGCCTTTCTTGAATAATTCTGTATTGGAAAACCAAAACAGTGAAATTCCCTTCATACCTCACTGTGGAAACTACCCCCGGTTAAAAAGTGTGAGGATGAATTCCTTGTCTATGGCCAACGGTGCTATGATAGAATGTAGCCGAGGGCATCGAACAATACTTCCCGCAAATACAGTACACGTGGCAAAACAAGGATTACCTTCCGGAAATTATTCTACAAAACCTAACTGTAAAAGTAGAATTAAAAACCGAAGTTTTATTTTTAAAGTTGAAAATATCCGCTCCTAAAGCCGCCTTCAAGTTTGACTTTGTAGAAATATGAATTATGTTGAATAAGGTTTTACTGAGCCCGGGTAGATCAGGGACTTCAGTGAACGTCGAAAGGGTGATTAAGTTTATCTTTAGAGTGCGGATCAGAGTGCGGAGGGGAGCGCCCCTCCGGATCTAAAAAATAATATAAAACCAATACCGAACGATGATCCGTCGAGCACAAAGACATGCGATTTATTCCATCATCTCTTTAGCGAAGATACATTTTTATTTGGAATAACAGAAGTTAAGGTTCATATCTAAATCAATAAATCGTATAATATGTGATGTGACATCATTGACTATCTTTTTAGGATCAGTAATAATAATATGCTACACTAGGAGCAAGGACTGGTGCATTCTAGTTTGCTTTACCTACAGAAGATAGAACTGTTAGTATATAATTTCCACCGAGGCTCGAGAGGTCCAGGTGGTGACTTAATCACTTGGATTTTCACTACACCGTGTATACCGCCTCTCCCATTATAAGTCAGTAAAGAAAGAATTATACATCTACGTATTGTTTGCTTGTAGTAACAACTCGCAAAAATGATTACTCAAACCGTCGCGGTTATTATTGTGACATTCCACAAACAAAGTTTACGACGCAATATATATCCCCGGGTACAAAACAGTCGACGGCAGCAAGCGCCGTATGATCCCCGCCACCCCTTCCCCCGGCGGTTACATAAAACCTTCAATTTGCACTGTTTTACGGCATTTCTGTTGTGCTTTTTTCTGTTTCCGCAATTTATATGCAGCATCAAATTGATAGCACTTACACGGAACTGCACAATATAAAAAACATTACCATCTCTAGAGCAGTCGGGCACAAAGACTGTTAACCGAATGTATATGCCTCACAAATAATAAAAAAACGTTTCCTCAGGTAGGTATACGTATCCTTACATTGAATCAATTTCACACAAAGTAACACCTAATCTAGGACAATGCGTGTATCTTTGCGTCCCGGTACAGTGAAATTTACATTTTAGCGCCTATGACAAAAGAATCTGATAATAAATCTCATGGCTACGATATTTCTGTCTGTAAGTAGTGGAACCAAAAAGTTAATCATAATATATTATTAAACAATGGATGACTAAACGAAAACTTCCAAATTATGAATCTTCGGCTTTGCAAGAATCAATTAATTCAGAGACAAATTGCGATCATGGCGAACATTGATTAAAACAAAATACAGTTACCGCGAATGTAACGCGAAATGTTACAAATGATTCTAAACTGGCTTTTATGTGAAAACTATTAATGTGCCCACACATATAAATTAAACACGAGGACCGTACTCATAGGCAGCTATGTACCGAGGTCGGGCCAGCACCAGATAGCCCACCTCCATAACTAACGTTCGGTGCCACCCGATACGACCGTAAAGTTGTTTTGCCGCTGTTTGCAAAGGGTAAGTATAAATTCACAAGTTCCCTGTCTAATGAAGTAACTTTTGAACTTCAAGGGTTAATTATTTCGGTGTACCCAGTCACCACACTTACGTAATTAGGTGAGAGGCAAACAGTTGGACCGGGAAAGTACTAGTGGAGATTCGTATTCTCGGCAATGGCGTCAGCTGCACAACGCATAAATGTGCAACTGTGCAACCTTATTGTAACTAGTACCATAAATTTGAACGGGGTTTTGTTTGTTACTTTTCTAAATGGTGAGTGGATTTGGCTAGCATTTTGCAGACAAGTAGAGTAACACTCTTGACTTGTGGAATAATTGGAAAAAGCTGACGTAAGGTAAGATCATATTAAACGCCCTTTCAATAGATCATTATACAGTAACATAGGGTAAGATGAAGATGACCTCTGTGGCAGAACTCAGAGGCCGCGGGCTGGAGCCAGTTCAGGGATTCCTATGTCCGATACATTTTCAAAAAGAAAATTCAAGGTGTGTAATGGTCCTAGCATATTATTAGGTTCTGTCATCACTACTTTATCACACATTTATTCATGACTAGCTGTTGCCCGCGACTTCGTCTGCGTTAAGTTCGGAATAACTCAAACTCAATACATGGTGGAAGATTTCTCGATACTCGAAATACTGGAAATAGTGAATTTTACCCAAAGGAAACATTCCTTTATTTTAAAAAAGAAACAGAACATTTCGTCAGCAAAATTCAACATTTTGCTTACGAAATCATTATAAAGTATGTGGATGAACATTGCTAAATGTGGACATATGAATGTTCATCAGTTTAAATATTCTTTCCTCCTCCCAAATTCTTAAAACATGCTGCCACCACTTACGAACTGAACAAATTAAAATACATCAAGTATCACACAAAATAGTTTCAAGAAAACCCGGAGCCTTGCACGCCCTGAGCAGTGAGCAGTGGTCCTCTTCTTTGCCGAGCCAATGGTGGGTAGTTCCATTTTTATGATAAATTCCATCGACCACAGTCACGTCGTTGTTCGTTGCCTTACACACAGGCAGAGAAGAGGGGGCGCCGTGAGCAAGAGAGAAAATACAGCAACTGGGATGGGGTCATGTAGCCTTATTTTGCTATATATTCCTTGTATTGGTAAGCTTGTGTCCAGCAGATGATGTAGATACTTCCAAATTGACAGTGGAGTAGATGTCCACGCGACGGAATTTTTTGGTCTGATGAAATTTACCGGAACTGAGTGTTTCTCGCCTACATTCGGTCCCTTTTATATAATAGGAGTAGCGGTATCTTTTATATACCTAATACATAGGTTGGCTTCTCCAGGCATACTGTTATCATTTCTGGGAAAGATTTACGTATTTACTATTAGATACCTACTTATTAAACGGAACCGGTAAGATCGCAGCGGCGTGCGTTGGTAGTTATCAGGTCACTAACATTGTATAATGTCTGCAGTTGCATAGATACGTTGTCTCCCTGGCTGTATTTTACCATTTCTACCGCACCACGGCGAGTGAAAGAGCCTATTAGAAGTCTTTCAACTAATTTCTCCTTCCTCCGGCACTCACATACGGTAGAAATAATGCCATCTTGAACCAAGTGGTTTGGAACTTCATTTCTTTATCAGTCAGTTAAGAACTGTATTGCTCTAACCACACATGGGTTTTCTTCTTTTTAAGATCCGGAGTTTTTTTTATATAGGACACGTCAATTTAACTTCACCTTGCCTGATGGTAAGCTAAAGGCAAAGACTCGGAAATAAGGTCACCATTATAAACATGTACCATCTTAACAATGGTGACACTCTGCTTGATGGCATCATCAGAAGCCTTTTCACGCCCGCTTAAAGGACCCGGGACTGTAGGAAGAAAACACGTGAGCTGGCAGGGATTTTCAGGTCTTATTGGTTTAGCATAGGAATGAGTCACCAAGCCTCTTGGTTCTTGATGGAATATTCTGATCCGTATGCGGGTGACATCTGAGCCCTGCACATGTTGTCCTGTGTAGGAAAGGAGAGGGTGGAACTAATTGGAAGAGCTCATCAGAACATTCACCATGGTAGCGACGGTAATACGATAGGGACAACTATCTCCCAGAATATGTAATGTGCTTGAGAGAAGGTGCAACGATTTACTTATTTACCAAGGCCGGTATACTGTGGTACCTAACCCCAGAATACTCCCCAATGCTCCATCTCCTCTGGTAAATTTTAATCGGTTTGATTCCAATATTGCACTTGCCCCGATGTGGTGGAATCGGTATTAATGGGGGATACCAGTTTCAGTTTCATGACTTCTCAGGCTGGTGGGACCACCTTTTCACAATCCGAAATGAAGAATTTAGAAAAGATCAAAGAATATTACATAATAAGTTCTACTATTACTGTCACACAGCCTAGTTTTATGTACAGTCAACTACAAAGAGATGTATCCAATTTAATCTTCCAAAATTATGTACCCCTGCGAGTGCCACTATGAACTAACCAAAGATTGTGACAAACATGGTATCCACTGAACTTGACAATAACATGTATGCGTGTAAAGCGCAATAATTATGTATCGCACTACATTTCCTGTGATATGTACACTTACAATCTTAATTAAAAATCTAGCCAAATACTGTGAAAGAAAATTGTATACATTTAATGTTCCAAAGAAATGTAACCATAACAAAAAGGATGTATGAATTTCGAAGTGCTAGCAAAATAAAAAAGTTTCTTAGAGGATGCCACTTAAAAATAAATTCATAATATTACACATTTTGAATAGAAAGCAAGTATGATAAAAATGAACTTTTCCGAATGAAACCGATGGCAAAACATTATTCATACATAAGATAATATTTATTGGATGACTGATAAAACAAAAAAAAAGACTATTATCATTTATTTTTATTACTAAAGAACTTACACTTAAGATGACAAAAAACTGTAAAAACTGTTTAATAATAACTATACTGCCCTTATTTTAATAATTAGTAACGCGTATATATATATATATATATATATATATATATATCTCGTCGAATACATAAGTCGTGTTACTTACACTATTTATAACTCAAGAACTTTTGGCTGAAAATTGGCGGAGATGTAGCTTAAAACCAAGAGACGAAGTCGCAGGCAAAGGCTAGTTTTAGGTAATATGAAGTAGCAAACAGATAAGTCAATCTCTATAAATGTGCAAAATAATGAATTTATTTTTAAATGGCATTCTCAAAGAAACTTTTTTGTTTTCGCTGGTACTTCGAAATTCGTACATCCTTTTTATTATGGTTACATTTCTTTGGAACATTAAATGTATACAATTTTCTTTCACAGTATTTGACAAGATTGTAAGTGTACATATCACAGGAAATGTAGTGGGATACATAATTTACACGCATACATGTTACTGTCAAGTTCGGTGGATACCATGTTTGTCACAATCTTTGGTTAGTTCATAGTGGCACTCATACTCATACATAATTTTGGAAGATAAAATTGGATACATCTCTTTGTAGTTGACTGTACTACCTACAATCTGTAGGTAGTCAATAGGCATAGAATTTATATTTTACTTCAAATAAAACTATAAATACAATAAAATACAAGAAATATACAATAAAATAAAAAAGTTAAACAAAAGTAAATAAAAAACCAAAAAAAAAAGGAAAATTACATATGATGGATTCGAACGCGACTCAGCTAAGTTGTAAGTCCACCGCAGACATATTGAGCCACAGTTACCATGGAATCATAATGTGAAATAGACGTTTACATAAATATGTCATAAAAACATTCTGCCCCATTCCTTATTAATAGCGTGATGATATTAATTATGAAAGACTTAGGAGTCTTTTTACCGAACCAGCTGCTCACTAATCTGTCGGATTCGATAGAACATCGTTCGAGAACAATGGGAATTCTGTCGAGGCTCTTGCTGTGCCGAAGATTCTGCAGTAACCTGACCTGACTTGGCTGAGATGTAGTAACTCTTGCATCTCGAAGTTCTTCAGATTCCTATGACCGAAATAATATCTTCTTGTAAGCATTGTTGCTTCTTTATTGGTGCAATCTATTCACACAATCACAAATTGTTGTTAGCCGTGATTTGCTATTATTGACATAACTTTTTTATTTATGAACCGATTTCAATAAAACAAACACTAAATGTTAAGTGAAGCCTACCACAACTATTAGTGAAAACCGCAACCAAATCCGTTCAGCCGATTCTAAGATTAGCGTGCACAAACTCACAGACAAACAGAGAAACAGATAAACAGAGAAACAGATAAACAGATAAACAGACAAACAGACAAAAATTCCAAAAAAACGTTGTTTTGGCTTCTATTACGTTAATAAAGTCCCCCTATAACAGTTTTACTCATTTCCTTTCCATGTACAGACATCGATCGTTTACAGATTTATTATATGTATAGAAGATAGGTAATACAACGAAAACATGTATGATTACTGCCATTAAATTATTACTTATATCAATATAAATCTCGCATGATCGTAAACTCGGCTGTAAGGCTCGCTAATGCAGCCCGAACACCGCTGATAGCGTGTCACTTCTGGCAAGCTCGTAAACTGAGCTATTCACAGCCCTCAGCGAGTGCTTAAGGGAGCAGGGCGGTTTACAATCGCTCACTTTATATTCGATAATCAATAGGTAATCAAGCTTCTCCACCGCGACCCGACTTCGCCTCCTGCGACATTTAAGGTACTACGTTTAGCCAATTGGTAACAGTGGTCAATGTTAATGCATGCAACTAAGTTTATGGATTATGGTCAAATATCTTGGCTCATCGATTCAAAACTTTAACTCAATCGTCTAACGAACGCTTATTATTTTGTTTGTTTTTATGTCTGTGAGTTTATGACTGCGATAGGTCATCGTGGTTTCGATTCCCGAGTCGGGCATATTGTCATTTGTCTTTTCTGACTGGTAATTCCCAACAGAAGCACGGATTTCCAAAATATGCCCAATTGAAACTAAAAGGTATAATTTTACGTATGTGTAGAAATAAGGTGAACCAAAAGTTTTAATTCTAATAAACTAATATGAAACACTAACACAGGCCCGACTTTTGAGCGTCAATATTGTAGTCACCGGCAAACGTTGACTCAGCGGTCTGAGGTGGGCCGCCGCCGGGCCGGGCCGGGCCGCCCGGAGCCCGACGGTGCTATGTTGCGATATATCTTTGTATGAATTTGAATACGAGGCTCTTTGGTCTGACCCAAGTCATTGTACTCTTACTAAAACATAAAATAACAAAAGATATACCGTAGCTTGATAGTAAAAAGTATAATTTAAGAAGCGGCGGGTACACAGAGAAAGGTTTACAATGCTCCAGGATTAGACTTAGGTATTCGTAATAAAAGCGAATATAATCATAACTTTTTTTCTTATATAATATATACTTATATTATTTCTTTTGTATGACCATTATTGTTCATTCAGACACGAGACAAATGTGCATTCGTTAACGTTTAGTCATAAGGTACCTATTGTAAAGAGAAGTCCTAAAAATGCTACAGTGGAGATTGTTGCGCCGTTTCTTTTCCACCAGCGCCTTGAAAGCGGGGGTAAACTTAGTTTTAAGTAGAATCATTACTGACGTCAATAAGAAGTAACTTTGTTGTTCTACATTGAATAAAAACCTTTGACTTTGACTTTACATTTCCTAAAAAAACATTTAAGCCGCTGCTATCTATTGTAAAACATAACAGAGTTAGCAAAATGTAATGCCCTAGGTTTTGTGCGAGGATCAAAACTTGTAGGTCTTACGAGAACGTAGCCGTTCCAAGAATTAACATGTTTTTAAGGTCAGAATGGTAATTATAAATGTTTTTTTTTAATTTCCCGTTAACGGCAGACAAGCGTACACCCACCTGATGGGTAAGTTGTTACCGTGGCCTATGGACGTGTGCAATACCAGTGACGTCACACTCGTGCTGCCGACCCTGTAGAAACCTTCTAATGTCCTTCCTGAAGAACCCCATTCTGTAGTCGTTCGGTAAACATTAGTACACAGTCGGGGCCTGTATCACGAGCAGCTAATTAAGTCTCAGAGGAGCTACGCAACTCATAATTACTGACAAACAATAGCAGGCTCATTCCGTATTCACAGCCAGACACACACATGATTCTGAGATGTATTTTGTGAGCGTTTAATCATGCTCGCTACGCAATCTGCTGTAAATATATTATCTTTGTTTCTCTTGCTACAATTACCGACATACGTTATGTGGGTGGCGGAGGCGTGGTTACTGCGTGTGCGTAATATCCGCTGGAGCAAAATGTCTAATGTTAGTATACTTAACAAATAAAATAGCTTCTCGTCACAAACCAATAGTTTGTGAAAATCATTTCAGTGCATTCCAAGGTTATCAGGAAAAAATGGCGAAAACGCCGCTCTTTGTACAGTCAGCATCAGATGATGTTGATGTACGAAGTAATCAAAATTATCTATATTTGCTTTTTGACCCCCTTCCAGTTGACAGATTGTTCTGATATTTGGTACACACCTTTAGTTTGGACAATAATACCATTGAAATCAATGAAACAGTGTTATTTGCTCTTAATACGAGAGTTTTAAGGTCATTTTGAGACTTCGTCGTCAAGATATTTATGACGCTGACTGTATGTACAGTCACAGATTTCTATGTTTCATTAATGGACAACAAGTAAGTAAATCACATTAAAAAATAGGGAATGGCTAAGTAGCTGTACATATCCGGGTATAATGAACACTCACATGATTTATGTGATCTGTACGTCACTATGATCTGCACAAAAATATTTCATCTGTGTAAGTAGTACAGTCGCCGTCAACGTAACTGAAACTTGACATAAATAATAAAGAAAACAAAATAGAAAATGTATCATCTGAAGATAACAAAAATTAATATCAAGACATGCACCATTCTACACAACATTCAACGTAGTCTATTATGACAGCCAAGTACTTCATTATATTTAAGTTTTCGTCCTCGAGATTGGCATAAGACTATGTAGTACCGCATAGGATTCGCCACTTGTGCACTATTTGAGAAGATATTTAATAAGGCAACACATTTTTTTTTTTTGTATGTAGGTAAACAGATATACTTCACCGGCCAACTACCGCCGATCATTCGCGTTCCAGTGCTTCGCCACTTTGTTAGTACTTCGTCTTTTAATTATTTTTGTTGGTTATTTTACAGTATTTATTTTAAGTAAAGTTGTGCAGTGTGTAGTGTTCAACAATGCCGAAACGTAAAAATACTGAAATGGAGGATTATAAGTATCTTTCGAAAAAAATACGCAGAATCGAAAGAAAACTGAAGAAGGCCCGTCGTAAAGAGCGACATTCGACTTCATCGAATCCCTCTAACAGTGATTATGAGCCTGAAAATTCAAATAGCGAAGGTATGTGGTAATTAGGGACATTATTTGCATTTTATATACATGACTTCGGAGGTGCGGGCAGTTGTGGAAGGACTGTCACTCTGTCGATGTTCATGTGACCTACTTTTTAACAAAGTAGCGTTTTTCTATGGACGTAAGGGCCATAGACGATAAAGAAGGATTATTATAAAGGTTGATGATATTATCAATATATAATCTACGAAGTATTTGAGTAAACACATCCAATGTTAACTCACTCCAGATATAATTCTAAGCACATTGTATGTGATCAACATACGCAGTCTGTTCCCCAATTAAGGGTAGGCAGTACTTATAGATGTGCATTTTAGTTATCTGCTTAACATTATATAATACAAAGTTTACGATATGCAAATCAAATATTATATTTGATTTCATTATTTTCAGAATTTCCAATAGAATCGGTAATTACTACCGACAATGAATTACAATCACATTCAATAGTGAAGTCAAATGTTTTTGTACCTGAATCGAGGACTGAAAGAATGATTATTCCAACAGACGTACTCGAACCGTCTGACGAACCGGTGGTAGACTTGGTGCCGGAGCCGGCGCTTGAGCTGGAATCCGAACCCTTGCCCGGCCCGTCTACTGATCCGCAAGAGACAGAGGTACAACTTGATAGTGACATATTAGATATACTTGGTGAGGATCCGACTGCACCAAAAATACCAGTAAAAGAAATTTTACCCGCACTAGCTGTCAGATTGACGCATATTGCAACTTCTGGTTTGAATACAGAGATACGCAAAGACCTTCATTATAAATATGCTCTTCCATCAAATTGTACCCTTATTGGCGCACCAGCACTGAATCCCGAGGTGAAAGCTGCCATTACTGACTCTGTTTTGAAAAGAGATCAAAGTATTGAAGGTAAGCAGAAACAGTTAGCGCTAGCGATAAGTTGCTTATCGGAAGCCATAACGCCTTTATTAATTAAGAATAAGAAAGACACAAAAATGTGTCAGCTCTTGATGGATGCTGTGCGTATGCTTTGTGACATTCAGTACAAACATACATCTATAAGAAGAGGGTTGCTATTAAATAACCTGAAAAAAGATCTGAAAGATCAAATACAAGGTACAAAAGTAGATAGCTTCTTATTTGGACAAAACTTCGCTGATAACTTAAAAACCGCGAAAGCGATAACTAAATCAGGAGCTGAGCTGAAACCACAAGAACCCAAGCCGCCAGTGCCTAAAAAGCATGGACCATCTGGACCATCAAGGTCGTCAAAGAAGCAGTTTCCATCGAGTCAGCCTTTAAACTGGAAGGGTCCTCCTCCGCCACGCAGGTCGACGGGGACTCAGAGGACGAGAGGACCTGCCGCTCCCCGAGGTCAGCCAACCAGATCATCACGGACGTCGTCACAGCAAGTCCACACTCGCAGTTGGCGCTAGAGGAGGTAAAGTATGCAGGTAGACTTGCATCATTCTATTCTCAGTGGCAGAAAATTACACGTGATAAGCAAGTGTTGTCATGGGTTCGTGGTTATAAAATTGTGTTTTCAAAGACCGTTATTCAACAATACCCCCCCACAAATATGATTTTTACGCAAAATGAAGATATTAAGATTATTGCAGCTGTAAATCAACTATTATCAATCGGTGCAATTTCAAAATGTAGTCCATGTAAAGATCAATTTATATCTACCTTTTTCTTAGTACCTAAAGATAATGGTAGGTCCCGGTTCGTTTTAAATCTTAAAAATTTAAACAAATTTATAGACACCACACATTTTAAAATTGAGGATCTTAGAACTGCATTGAAAATAACATCAAGTAATTGCTTTATGAGCACTCTTGATCTCAAGGACGCATATTTTTTAATTAAAGTACATCCCGATTCAAAAAAATATTTACGTTTTAATTATAATGAAGAAACATATGAATTTAACGTTTTACCTTTTGGTTTATGTACAGCTCCTTATATTTTTACAAAAATTATGAAACCAGTTATAAAACTACTTAGAGGTAAAGGTCATCTATCGACTGTGTATCTCGATGACTACTATTTAGTTGGTTCGGACTATGATACGTGTATGAATAATATACATGACACGAGCAGCTTGCTTCAAGCTTTAGGTTTTATAGTTAATTTCGAAAAAAGTAACCTTATACCAACAAACATCTGTAAATTTTTAGGGTTTATGATCGATTCAAAAAAACTTTTAATTACTTTGCCAAAAGAGAAGGTTTTGAAAATTACTAACGAATTGTTAAAATTCGAAAGGTTAGATTATTGCAGAATTCGAGAATTTGCACACTTAGTGGGGCTATTAAATTCAGCTTGTAATGCTATTGAGTATGGTCGTTTGTATACCAAGCAGCTTGAGCGCGTGAAGTATTTGAACTTATTGTCTGATGATAATTATAATAGAATTATGATTTTACCTAATTCTATAAGACATGATCTTAAGTGGTGGCATCGTGCTGTTGTCACTAATGCTGGTTGTAAAATTAAATCTGATTTATATTGCTTGGAAATTTATTCTGATGCCTCAACGACTGGTTGGGGAGCAGCGTGTAATAAGGATAGTGTAAGCGGGTTGTGGAGTATTACAGAAAGGAAAAATCATATAAATTATTTGGAAATATTAGCGGCCTTCCTAGGCCTGAAAGAATTTGCAAGAAATAAATACGATTGTAATATTCTTCTGCGAATAGATAATACAACTGCCATTTCGTATATCAATCGTATGGGTGGTGTTCAATTTCCACACTTAACTCGAGTTTCTAGAGATCTATGGCAGTGGTGTGAATCTCGTAGCATTCACGTGTTCGCTTCTTATATTTGCTCGGTCGACAACTGTGTAGCGGACGCCGAGTCGCGCCGCGTGCACTCGGACATTGAGTGGGAATTAGCGGATTATGCTTTTCGGGTAATTGTAATTAAGCTGGGGTTACCTGAAATAGATCTATTCGCAAATCGTGTTAATAAAAAATGTAAGAAATATGTTTCCTGGTTTAGAGATCCTGACGCATTTGCAATTAATGCGTTCACAATATCTTGGTCTAATTATTTTTTCTATGCGTTTCCACCTTTTTCCATCATATTAAAAACATTAAGAAAAATTATGTTAGATAATGCGACTGGAATTGTTGTAGTTCCGTTATGGCCAACACAACCTTGGTACCCATTGTTTAATAAATTAAAAGTTGGGCAAGAGATTGTGTTTACACCTAGTGAGAAACTAATTTTGTCTCATTCCAGCAATCGACTTGTCCATCAGCAGACTACCCTGGTGGCCGCTTTATTATCCGCACGGCACTGCTAAGGGGAGATATTCCGCTCTCATCACTGAATATTATGATGGCTTCACTGTCACAAAGCTCCTTCAGCCAATACGACTCCAATCTTAAAAAATGGTATTTGTTTTGTGGTAGAAATAACTTTAACCTATATGATACTTCGGTCCCTAATGGTAATTTTATTTCTCACTGAGCTGTACGATAATGGTGTCAATTTCGGTACACTAAACAGTTGTAGATCTGCCTTGTCTTTGATTTCTGGAAATAAGATTGGAGATGATGATCGTATTAAGCGCTTTTTCAGGGGTGTATATAGGTTACGCCCGGCGATGCCAAAATATAATGTAACGTGGGACACCTCTGTTGTCCTTAACCTACTATGTAATTGGTATCCAAATACTGAATTAACCTTAGAAAACATTTCTAAAAAACTAATATCCTTGTTAGCCTTAGTTACAGCGCATAGAATGCAAACGTACCCGAAAATTAATATTAATAATATTGAACAATATTCTGATAAAATTATTATTAAAATACCTGATTTTATAAAAACATCACGAAATGGATCATTGCAACCAAGTCTTATTTTACCATTCTTTCATCAAAACCCGGCGATATGTCCATTAAAACATTAATTGATTATTTAGAACAATCTAAAATCTTACGTGGTAATCAGAATTTACTTTTTATTAGCTTTAGAAAACCGCATAATGCAATCGGTTCACAAACTCTAAGTCGATGGACAAAGTCAGTATTAGAGCAATGCGGGATAGACGTCTCCACGTTTACAGCACATAGCACGCGGCATGCTGCCACCTCTAAAGCCAATAGACTTGGAGTAAATTTGGACTTGATAAGGAAAACTGCCGGGTGGTCAGGTAGCTCCCAAGTATTTGGTCGATTTTATAATAGGGTTATAGATGTTAGTAATGACAATAATGTTGATGCTGTTTTTGGTTCAGTCATATTGTCAAACTGATTTACAATGAATAGTAATTTTCTAATTGTTTTCATACCTAATTGTTCATATACCAAACTGTATCAAAATATTTATTTTTCTATTATTTTATTTTTCGTTGTGTAATGTACCTATCTAGTTATACCTAATATACTTACCAACCTGTTCCTAATATGATTATGAATCAGAAAATGGTTATGAATGTAATAAAATTGCCTTGATGTTATTCTTATGTACTCTCAATATCTACATAGTCTTATGCCAATCTCGAGGACGAAAACTTAAATATAATTAATGATTAAACGAACTTACCTGTACGTGAAGTTCTATCATAATTATATGATAGTTTTCGTCCGAAGAGATTGGCATCCCTCCCAACCTCCCGTAATTTATTACAGGGGTAAAAAGTATACAGGTACTTATCTCTGAACGCAATGATCGGCGGTAGTTGGCCGGTGAAGTATATCTGTTTACCTACATACAAAAAAAAAAATGTGTTGCCTTATTAAATATCTTCTCAAATAGTGCACAAGTGGCGAATCCTATGCGGTACTACATAGTCTTATGCCAATCTCTTCGGACGAAAACTATCATATAATTATGATAGAACTTCACGTACAGGTAAGTTCGTTTAATCATTAATTATATTTATTGTCCTTCATAAACTACAATTCCGTTTACGAAATTTGATGACGTCGTTAACTAAACGAAACTGCTGAATAAGCAAGTATTTTTCATCTTTAATATGGATTAGTGACATAATTCAGTCTGCTATAATACAGGTAACCATAATAATCTTCTTTCATAGGCTAACTTCATTGAGTAAAATGTTAGAGCGTACATTTTACAATTTTCGAAACTAGCGCAAGTTTCATGTAATGGCACGCAGCTCCCGTGGCTTATCAACACTCGGCTCGTATTCTAGAATGACACTCAGCATGAATCTCGATTTGTCTGAGGACAGATTGTACTGAGCATAATGTCAAACTATCAATCTGTCTATACACTCTGTCATCAGATAAATCGTGATTCAGGTTGAGTGTCATTCTAGAATTTATTTCAGGGAAGTGAGACCTCTGACGTTTTTTAAAGTCGTGCAAAAAACACTAGGTATGCAGCTGCTGAAGGTAAGACTAAGCACCTATAATGTGGTATTTTCCAATTAAGTCACTGCATCAGTAGGTAGTGTGTACCTATCGTGCCGGGAAAAGCTATTTCATAGTTACAGCTATGCTGAAAAGGTGGTCTTCAGTTTCACGCATTTGATAACGTCCCAAAAACTCCAAGTATTGATGGAACGGACCAAACAATTGATGAACCGTATAATAGCTTTTTTACCTCATTACCTTATAAATGGTATTAATCGGTGAGGTAACAGGAATGCTATCCTTTTGTTAGCTGTGTTGTATTGCGAGCAGTCCCATCATTTATATTGATGGTGTGCGTCATATCGCGGCGAGCGCGCTGACTCGGCAGAACGGGCCCTGCTGCGTCACGCCACAATATAACCTGAACCTGGCCACGTTTGTTGTGCGAAGCGCGATATTATCGAGGATATATTGTGTGTGATTGTGTGCAAGTGCCAACATCATTGATGCATGTACGCACAGGATGAATTACGCCTGTCGATGTAGATTTGTTGTTTTAGAGTCCTACTTGAGAACGGCTGAATGACAAGGGTTCTGCTCTCCATGGCTGTAGCCTGTATGTTTACTGTCATATAGAGAACAGCCCTTAGTCGCCTTCTACGGCACCCACAGGAAGAGATGGGGTGGGCCTATTCTACTGCACCGGGAAAATAAAATGTGAATTTAAAGTTTTTTTAGGATAAAGTATGCTTTTTGATTTTTTTGATGTTTTCGAAACTGTGAATTATTCAAAGTGTAATCCTGAAATATTGTATATATCTTTCGTGAATTTGTGTACCTAAGTCGGTATAATAACGACTACTTAGTTTACTCGAGTATAACCAACAGTGATTCTCTAGACACAAATCTCATCATCACCCGAGCAAACGTAGTAAGCGCGCCCTAAGCCGGCGTCGTCATAATATATCTCTTAATATCAGGAACTAGTCAAGGTAATATCTGCATTATTTATGTACGCACGTTTCCGGGGTAATCACACCTGCTGAGTCCCACAAACGGAATACTGTACGGGTAATATCGTCTCATGAATATTTCTCTTTCATCTACCCACTCCCCTTACTTCCGGCTCTATTAATCACACGGCTACCGGCGACGGCTACTAGATGGTGAAGGTACAATGATTGTGGATCTAAGATTCTAAATTATGATGTAACCACCAGATCTTAGCTAAACTTTAGATCTGATATTTACAATGTCTATAATCATACATACATGTAATCACGCCTTTATCACAAATTACACTCTGCCGGAACAGCACTATTATCTATTCTGAGACAATAGTACAAACTAACGATGCGTCCTGATTTCGCCTGATACAATTGAAGTAGGTATACTCTTACAGGTACTTTCCACATCGCAGGCCTTTGGTGATAACTTTCCAAAATGACTGGCAACAAAGTGCCAAATAAATCATAAATAACATTACCTTCGCTCTGACAAGGAACCCTTATATTATTTCAAAGGATCAATTCCAAACCAGTAAACTGATATCTCTCGAAACAAGATTCGCATTAACAAACTATACTACTAATAGACACCCCTGCCCATCGCCCTTCCGTGGAGCGGAGTCCTTGATACGATATCTAGCGAGGAGGCGTCTCGCCGAGTGCCCGCACGCACAGATCAGATATCAGCAGATGAAGTCATGCCGCCTATCCGATTGGAACGAAATTAAGCGACTCAATATCGAAGGGATTTGCGAGCGATCCTATCGGCGCCTGGCGGCCAAACAAACTTGATTGGACACGACATACTCACACGTACTTGTTACTAAGGGATGATGTCGTGATACACTGGTTTATCGGATTGCGGGTGCAGATGAGTCACTTCCACAAAAGCCAAGATAAACCAAACATGACAAGAAAGAGTAGGTGTGCGAGCCCTGGGCTGCTTCAGTGCAAGCCTCAATAAAGTGTACCAAAGTGAGGTCCAGTGGGTACTTTTGTGAGAGGGTAGAATCTTGGAGGTCGAGCGGGTACGTAGCCAAATAATCAGGTAAATAAATTAAATCTATTCTCCATACAATAAATATTTTAAAATATTAAAATTACCCAATAGAACCACTTAAATTAAGAATGTGAGGTCGCAATGAAATCATAGCTACTTCAAAGACTATGTTTCTGTTGTCAAATTATCATCCGACTTCAACGAAGGCGAAAAAGGACGATATGTCAGACCGTTCCTATTATATTTCTCATAAATACTAAACGGCTGAACATATTTGGTTTGATGAATGATAATAATTTCCATCCAATCTTTGTCCGTTTTACACAGCCAGTGTACACAATATTAAACGTTATAAGGGAACGGTATCAGATTAAATATTAATATTCGATAGCAACGCGATCGAATGGCGGCTTAAATTAATTGTTTTGAGCGGATAAGCTCCGTATGGCCGCTACTGGAGCCGGCCGATAACCGATTCATTACTCTTGTATAATAGGGCTAAGCGGATCCGCGCGAGCGCCCGGCGCCCGGCCGCGTCGGAAACGTATGCCCAATGTAACTTACAGTCGGTAGGGGCGGCGCGAGGACTTAACTTCAAAAGTATATACTTATAACTTCTTAGCAACTTGATTGATTATATTATCAGTGTAAAAATTATTATTTTCATATTTTTATAGCAACAACATCCATTAATCAAAAAAGACCCACCTGCAATAAATACACTGATTTGTTGTTTAGCTGCCCACTTTTTAATTTTGTAATTACGAACTTGAGTTATTTGAATCGTAAGTTGATCTGTGCGTCACCAATTCTCAAGTGTAACCTGACTAAACTTGTATCCAATCAATTTTCAATCAAAACTAGTGAAAGACATAATCAGTGTCAATTTCCTAACTCGCCAAATTACATCTTCCTTGTATACCTTCCCCTTCCCCCCTACAGCCCACTCCCCACCCCCCACACTGCGGAGGAGATGTGAATTTGATCTCATTGATCAAACTTGATTGATTAAACTATTCACAAGGTGCGTAGGTTCGATATAGGTGCTTCATTACCTGCGGTTACATGCGCGTATGGCATGTCTACTGCTATAACTTTCGCATCGGCCACTTACGAAACCACGTTTTGAAAATCGAAAATGGAAAAGAATGAAATCACACTCGATGGGAATGAATGTCAAAGTAATGTGTATGACTTATTAAGAGAAAAACACAAAAATATTTAATTAAAAACTTGTAAACTAGCTTTTCTTTAAAAATCTGTTGTATTAAAAATACATGATAATTTCATGCGAGAGTAGTAAATTGTAGCAGCGGCCGGCCGTGTTGTGAAATATACTTGCAGCTAGCTAGCAGATGACGGGACTAATACCAATGGTCCTTGTACTCTTCTATTAGTACTCGTATGGACCGTACATGCGGTCGGACCACACGTCGTCTGCTGCTAAGTCTCCGGGACGAAATATGTAGCATACTGGTACACACCAACAAAACGAAGTAACGGATACAAAGGGTTCATTAATACCTTGTGGTCGTTCGTTCGTCATTCATAGTCGGTGTATACCAGGCACATTGTCTCGTGTCCGTGACCGCGAGCCACACGAACCATCACACTCCCCGACTGTAATTTGAGCCGAGCTTGTTCACAACTATTGTTTGTTGACTTTGTAATTGTTGCGACGCTGAAATTATAAGGTAACAGCGAAATTGGCTGTTTACTTGTGGAACTTTTAACAAGCGAAACTTAGTTGGGCACCAGTTGTGTTTTATACTAGCTGAATAAACAAATTTCCCTAAAGTTGGCCATTAAACTGTTTGCCTACGTCGGCGGCTATAAACATTGATTCGGAAGCAAATTCGGATTGTAGGTACTTGTTTGTATTGACTAAACAAGCGCGGGTCACACTGCGGCGGCGGGGTTGCCAAGTCATCAGGCCCGCTAGTGGGAAGCAGTGAGCTGTGCTTACACTTATCTTCGGTCACGAGTTCAACTAATACGTAGTTTAAAATATTATATATTTTATAGGTCAACCAGAATGTCATGGCACGATTTTAGATAGATAGATTTTAGAAAGATAGATGTTTTAAGAAATTAAATAAATAAATAAATTAAAATAAATAAATAAATTTAAAAAAAAGAAATACATTTTCATATGGCAATGTTGATGCCATCATGTCAAATTCGACGATTTACAATTTTTTATTTTGCTATTTGCCATGAGATTCTGGCACACCTATACTACAGACTTGTTAATGTCGTGTTGGTTCACGATGGAGTAGAATAGGGCTTTCCGTAAACAACTCAAGTGGCTCCCAATCCGGCTTCGCAGGAATGCCCATATTCTGACATTGTTATATAAGGTGTTATTCAATCCCAACACTCCTTCTTATCTCAAAGAACGATTCCAGTTCCTCCATGACACACATGCGAAATGCCTGAGGTCATCCGAGAATTTGAGGCTGAGAATGCCGATGCATTCCACAGACTTTGTTGACAAGTCCTTCACTATCAAGGCCGTGCGCTTATGGAACGCATTGCCATTCAACATCAGACGGGCAAAATCCCTAAATGTTTTTAAAAAAATGGTAAAGGACCACTACCTAACGAGTTGCACACTGGGATAGTTCGAAATTGTGTGCTCTCTATCTATTGCTCACTATTTTACCTTCATAATAAGTAGTTTGTTTACTTTATGTATCTATTGGTGTTCTATTGTATGTATATTTTTTTTTCTTGTACTTCTCTTTCTTTTATGTTTCTAAACGCACCTATCTAGTTTAGGTATCCTATAACTACACCATATCATTTAATTTTACCCGTTCTACCACCGGTGGCATAAACCAGGGGTACAGCGGAGCATAACCCTATTTTATCACGTTACTGTCCATCCCAAGGTTGCCTGGAAGAAATCGCTTTCAGCGATAAGGCCGCCCATTGCACATTGAACTGTATACTTGCTACCTACTACTGTATTTTTATTGGTGTAGAATAAAGAGTTATCTATCTATCTATCTATCTACCCCAGATCTTCCTGTGGGTGCCGTAAAAGGTGACTAAGGGATAGGGCTATTCTCCATCCAACAGTAAACATACAGCCCATGCTTAAATGCCCGCTTGAAGGCAATAGGCTCGCCCCCTATTACGTGAAATATGGCCAACAGGCCTCTCTACACCTCTGTACTACTCTGCCTACCTCTTCGGGAATTTACAGGCGTGAGTGTATGTACTACAGACTTGGACTTTAGCTATTTCCATTTTCAGAATCATTATGGAGTACAGATTCTTCGGTAGCCTAGTGGTATGGGTAATGAACTGCTGAGACGAGGTCTCGGGTTCGATCCCAGGTTTACCATGGCACACACCAATGACTTTTCGAAGTTATGTGTGTATTTATCGCAGGTTTATAAGTGCTCGGTTAATGGCAATAGAATCGCCACTGGCGAAATGTGGGTGCTAGCACCTCTGCCTACCCCGTCGGGGAATACAGGCGTGAGTTTGTTTTATGTATGTTATGTTATGTATGGAGTACAAAGTGAAAGTAGCGAGCATCAACGTATATGATAATATCAGCAGTATCGCTCCAGTCCAACACCAGAGGTCGCACCGCGCGACAGGCTCTCATCAAGACAACAAATTATTTCGCGAAGTGAGCGGGAACTCCCACAGGAACTTCGTTAAACAAAGGTCGGGTCAGGAATGGGTTATTAAATAACTTTTTAGAAGTGAGTACGTAAATAAGCCTATTATACGCGTGTAACTTGGCTGGCTTCGGTCACAAATATAATAAACTTCGCCGAGAACAAACTGTAATTAAGGTGTTGTAGGTAAAAGCCACAGAGCAGGTATACTACTCAGAGGTGCAATGTGTCGCACCACTTCGAAGTCTTACTTAAACGGCCATTACACGCGGTACTTGAGATCCCCTCCCTTGCCCTCTGACCAAAATAATTATTCTCACAGTACCGGGGTACAAATTAGATGAACACCTCGTTTTAACGCTTAATCTGAAGCACGTATCTGTGACCATGGGATGATACTGGGATTGAAACACAGGTATTAATGCAAATACCACATCTAGCATTAGACATCTGTGGCCGCGTTCGTTCTTTCACACAACTCGTTAATTAGCGCGTCGTAGGGCTGCGGGGGGAGTGGCGCGCGGGGAGGGGGGGAAGGCTCTTCATTGCTATGCCGGAGTCGTGTTACTCATGATGTCTATTATTTTTACATTATACCGTATTTGGTTCCGCTCGCTCGCTCCAACAAGGAGAAGGCTGGCTCGCAGCTACTTTATGGGTTTCATAGCTTATCCAAATTTACAATGCTTGCCGGTTTTGTCTATTTCTGTCCGCTTACCTTATTAGTGACGTCAAGAAACTAGATTGCCTCGACATTTATAAGGTGATAAAATTTTCTCATTTCTGTGTATTTTTGTATAACTCGATCCAGGACATCCACGTTCGCCTCCCGAGGAGGGTCAGACCATAAGTGAGGGCCCTGGGTCAGCCGGGGTGCGAGGGATATGTCGAAGATAACCTCACCTCCGGCCTAGCACCACGACCCTCAGTTGGCGTGCGGTTTTAGTCGGTTCGAGTCTGACATAACCTTGCGGCTCCGGCGTGGGAGGTATCCGTGGGGATTTCCGCACGAAAAAAAGAATGTTATCCACGTTCGCCTACCGATGTAAATCACAGTTCCGAATGGACCAGGGTTCATTACCTATAACTAGTACTCTATTTTAAAATCATTGTATGATCGAGCAAAGGCTCGTACTAGTAGGTACAGCCCAATAATCGGAAACTATAAGTAGGTACTTATCGCAAGATCTGTTTGTATATTAAGATATATAATTATTAAGATGTATAATTTGTTGTGTAGGTACTGATACAAGATGATGGGATCTGCGTTAAACAACAGTAGAACCTATTACTTGGTAGTAAAGTCTACTTTAGGGTCTAGTATAACAACTGTAAACAGATTATAAGTTTCTCGCGGAGCCACTAATGGGCAACATATGTCAGATAGCTAAATAATAGCACGCGCATTAGCGGGCGGCGCGGAGCCGGAGGAGGGAACATTACACTCAATTAGTGGCTGCGTGTGGCCGCGCCATTAGCTCCAGGCGTTATCTAATTCCAACGCTGATGAATACAAATGATGAGATCGACATTTGGGCAATCAGCGCAACCGGCGCCAATTATATTTCCCTTATAATCGGAATGGCGCTATTTGAATGGTATCTGTACTGTGCCTATTTCAAAACATCTTCCTGGAATTTTTATATTAAGTTAAAAGTACATCTACGTGGGATTGTTTGTTACTTTTCACAGCACACCTCAACTTCGGAACTGATCATCTTGTTGTAATAATAATAATAATAACTGTTGTGGCTAACAAGCCTGACATTGTGGTGATAGACCGATCCGAACGCCGAGCATTGATTGTTGATGTCACCATTCCTCATGACGAGAATCTCGTGAAAGCTGAGAAAGATAAACAAGTTAAATACTTGGACTTGGCCCACGAGGTTGTCGACATGTGGAATGTTGACTCAGCAATCATTGTACCGATAGTCGTATCAGTCAACGGACTGATAGCAAAGAGCCTCGACCAACATCTGAAGAGGCTCGGGTTGGATGGTTGGGTCAAGGGCCAGATGCAGAAGGCAGTACTCCTTGATACGGCGCGCATCGTGAGGAAGTTCCTCTCTCTGGAGCCCTGACCACCGGTAGCTTGGTCCCTGTACTCGATGCCGGTGGGATACTATTTTTTATATTTTTAAATATATGTTTTTTTTTTGTTATATGTATTTAAAAATATAATTTATAAGTTTTTTAAAATGAATAAAGAGAATAATAATAATAATTGTCTTTATTGTACACCAAGGATATAACATTACAATAGGTACATAATATCAATTCAGTAGGTACATACAATTGGCGGCCTTATCGCTCTGCGGCAATCTCTTCCAGGCAACCATAGGATGGAGAAAAAATAGGAAAAGAGTATTTCGGGCAGTTTGGTGTACATAGAATATAATAATAAATAACCAAGAGATAACAGATAAATATAGAACAGATAGACACAATAGCTACCTAAGTATAGGTAGATATACATAAATATACAAACATACATACTATTAATATCATAGATATCATAAAATTAATATACACATAAATACTAACATTTTACCATAATATAATCGAGGAAAGCTATTTATTCCACTTCAGTCAGAGAGACTAGGTAGTGTTCTTTGACTTGTCTTTTAAATATAGGCAAGGACTGAGCGCGCCTAATAGTTACGGGCAGAGCATTCCACAACCGAGCCGCTTGGACCGAAAAGGATTTGTCGGCAAAGTTGGTGGAATGACTCGGCATTTTCAATCTCAGATTCTCCGATGATCTCAAAACCCTCGAGTGCGTGTTGTGCAGGAACTCAAAACGTTGTTTGAGGTATGAGGGAGTTACGGGATTAAATAAAATATTGTACAACATGGAAAGAATATGAGCATTCCGGCGAAGGCGTATAGGTAACCACTTGAGTTTTTTTCGAAATTCAGAAATATGATCATATTTGCGTAGTCCAAATATGAATCTTATACAAAGATTTTGGAGTCTCTCAAGCTTGTTAAGTTGGTCTTCAGTGAGATCGAGATAGCTGGCATCAGCATAGTCAAGGATAGGGAAAAGAAGGGTTTGTGCAAGCGCAATTTTAGTGGCAGTGGGTAGGAAATTTTGGAGCCTGCGCAGGGACCCCGCCGCAGCAAAAGTTTTACGCCTCAATTCCTGGACCTGTGGACCCCACGATAAGTGTTTGTCCATAACTATCCCCAGGTTTTTAACCTGGTCACTATAAGGAACATTCACTCCATTACAAGTCACGTGTGGAAGGAGTGACCAATCTACTTTCTCTATCATCCTAGAACTACCAACAACGATGACCTGTGTCTTACGTGGATTAACTTCAAGTCCGTACGAAGCACTCCAGTTGCATATTGATGCAAGGTCATCGTTAATAGTATTGACAGCCTCCTTTAATTGATTCGCTGGGGCCCGAGAATATATCTGAAGATCATCTGCATAGAGGTGGTAGGAAGAAGATAGGTCGTTGGTGATTGAGTTTATAAAAACTGAGAAGAGTAAGGGAGACAGAACGCCGCCCTGTGGTACACCAACAGTCGCCGTACACCAAGAAGAAGAAGTATCCTTGATGCAAACACGCTGTCGGCGACCAAACAGGTAGCTACGAAACCAGTCAACCACAGTTGGAGATATGTTAAGAGAGCTCAATATGCCAAGTAGAACGTCGAAATCAACGGTATTGAAGGCATTACTGAAGTCTAACAGCGTTAACACTGTCAGCTCACCTTCCTCCATAGCCGATCTGATGTCTTCCGTAATATGAACCAGAGTTGTAGTAGTACTGTGACCGGAGCGAAATCCAGACTGTAGAGGGTTCAATAATGAATTTTTGGAGAGGAAAATAGTAAGTTGGGTGTGAACAAGTCGTTCGAGTACCTTAGAGAGGAAGGGCAAGATAGAAATGGGACGATACTCTGAGAAAGAGGAAGGATTTTTCTTTTTAGGAATAGGAATTATTTGAGCATCCTTCCAAGCCACAGGAAATACGTTAATGGTCACAGAGAAATTCAAGATATGGCAGATGACAGGGAGAATTTCGTCGATGATAGGGTGGATCATATTACGGCTGACACAGTCAGTTCCCACCGCGTTAGACGTAATTGACATTATGCTCTTCTTGACATCACAAGCAGTGAATTGACTAAAGAAGAATGGGGAGCAGTTGGGAGTCGAGACAGATGAAAGATGCTGTAATGTATTTTGTTTTGTCATTCTATCAAATTTTGACGAAGATGAGAAATATTGATTTAAAGAATCTAAATTTACATTGTTAGGAACCGACTCTTCGCGAGATTTGCCAACTCCCAATGTCCTTAGAAATTTCCAGACTTTTGCTGGATCTCCGTCTTCCACAGAATTATGGATATATCGGCGTTGAGCATTCCTACACACTCTATTGCAGTGATTTCTAATGGCTATATATTTATCCCGATTTATATCCGTAGGGCACCTCTTATATTTCGACTTGGCTGTTGCTTTTTTTGATATGAGGGATTTGATTTCAGTCGTTAGCCAAGGCGACGGGAGGTGTTTCACCCTTATCCTACGAACTGGAGCATGTCTATCAAATAACTGTATTATATCAGACGTAAAAAGTCTTACTTTCTCATCAATACATCCGGAATCGTAAAGTGGACCCCAATCGATGCCATCGGCATCCCTGCGCAGGTTGTCAAGGTCCATACCTCTAAAATTACGCTGCAGAAGAATTTTAGGTTTGAGTTTAGGTGGACGAAGTTGATAAGACAGAAATAGTAAGTCATGGTAGGAAAACTGATCAGCAGTATACTTACCATGCTTTGCTACACGATTAAGAGATGAAACTATGATCAGATCGAGAAGAGAAGGAGTAAAGTGAGGAGCATGATGAGTTGTTCCGGAAGGAAGAATAGTTAGATTGCAGGATTGAACAATAGACTGAAGATTGGAGGAACGAGAGTCGTTTTTAATTAGGCAGGTGTTGAAATCACCCATGACTATACTTTGACTGTACGCAGGCACAAAGGTATCTAAGAGGAGTTCAAATGATGAAAAGTAGTTTATGTTAGAAGAAGGACAGTAAAAGACGCCAAGTAGAAGTTTAGAATGTAGGAGTTCAACTTCCAGAAAGATATGTTCGCCAGCCTGCGGTGGTTGTGGTGACATGCTCAAAATAGTATATTTAATTTGCGTGCGTAGATAGATTGCAACGCCACCCGCTCGACCCTCCACACGATCGTTTCTGATGAAGTTGAATCCTGGTAGAGTATATGGTGGGGTGGGTAAACATGGCTTAAGCCATGATTCCGAAACAAGAATAGCATGTATGTGCGCACAGTCAAAGCTTGCCAGCATATCGGGGAAATGAGCCGGAATACTTTGTGCATTAATATGTACAACATTGAAGTTATTGGGAACATCAGAGAATTGAGCCGTGAGTAACTCGGCAAGTGGAGGTTCTCTCCGGCCACTAGCATTGCTGTCAGCAGAGAAATATTCATCGCTATCACTAGCACTGCTGTAGTCTGAAGATGGCATTTAGATACAACTCCTTTAATATGCCTTATGATATTAAATATTTAAAATACTGTAACAAATAATTACAATAATATAATATATAATAATAATAAAATAGTAACAAAGTTAATTGTTTGGAAGATAGAGTAAGTAATTAAATACAATATAAATAGGTATACTATGGTATAAATATGAGTAAATAGTAATAATATTAAATAAATATTGGATATTATATAAAAATAAATAGTAAGAAAATTTAAAAAAAAAAATGTGTAAAAACTATACGCTTCTACATCCATCCGCCGGTTTTACAAGATGCATGTAATATCAACCTCATAATGAAATAATCCGAACTCAAAGCTACGCAGAAGTCAATGGGTCCAGGCATTCATATCTATGTACAGATTTATTAATTATAAGAGAGAGATAAAAAGAGAAGTTACGATAAATAGGACCAGATTGAGCATAATATATAATTTAGCGAATATAAAAGTTATACGTTGGAACGGAACGCACCACGCGTTCCATGGAAGTGTTACTGTTATGCATCTGTTATGCCAATGTAATGTCACCTGTCAGTATTGTCAGTAATGTCAGTTATTTGTTTACATCGTCATAGAATTTTGATTTAACATTTTGCAATATGTAGTTACATTGAGAAAATAGAGTAAATATAATTAGTAAACTGAGCAGTACAGTATTGAAAAATAGTGGGTAATAGTATGAAGTTCAACAAACATCTACGAGAGCAATTACTTATAAAATAGGCTATGTTTACCTGGACCCAGCGTGCATTATGTTATGGACCGATGGAATTACTTCCTGGAGGCGGCGGCTCGCCGGGCTTTCGGCTCTGTAGCAATCTTGACAACTGCTGCCGGTTTCTCAGGCTGTACACAGATCTGGTCTACCTCATCCAGGGATGTTACTCTTTGCGGACCACCAGCCACGAGCACGTACACGTTGCCCTCCCTAGACCAACATTTAGAGATCCCAAATTTTTCACGAGCTCTCATGAAGATGTCATGCCTTGCCTTGGTTAGAAACTCGGAGACAGTGATACCAGAGCCCTTCAGCTTCGTCTTAGTAAACCACAGCTTGTCCCTAGTATCAACATCCTGCAGCTTGACTATGATGGGTCTTGGCTTCTTAGAGGAGGAAGGTCGGCCCATTCTGTGGCATCGTCGTATGTCGCCCCTGGTAAAGTTCGTGAACCCCATTTTCTGTTTTACCATATCTGCAATGACATCAGCGGTGTTTTCTTCTGGCTCTTCTTTGACACCGTGGATCAGCAGAATTTTGCGACGCCTCTGCGTTTCCATAGCTTCTACTGTCTGTGTCTATTGTTGGTCAAGTCATGGTATTACACAAACATCAAATATTTTGTACCAGACAGTCAGAGAACACAATATAAGGGAAGCAATTGCTACGCCGTAGCACATCGTAGCTCACCGTAATCCACCGTAGCTTTAAACTTTGCACGTAGATTTTTAAATGCACTTTAATCAAAGGCTCTTTGAACAACAGCAGGCAGGTAGCTTCAAGGAGGTGGCTCACTAAGTGAGGCTTGAGTCCACCTCTTAATTGCAAGTCCAACGCTAATATCCCACGGCACTTGAATTGAGTCTAATTCTATATAAAACAAAACATTTAATTTATTTCTATCAACTCCCGCCTGCTTACGCAGCACTTCACCGTTGTCACAGGTAAACAATAGTCTACCCGGTTGTCTTTCATCCGGGATTTTGCAAATTGGTTGGAGCTAAATCCACGGCCCCAAGATTTCCTGAGAAGTGCCGGCAATAAGTGGCGAAGAATAACAACGTGAATATTTTATCTTAATACGGCCTTTGAGGCGCCTTGGAGCCTTACTTCAGTGCCTCAGCAGCCGAGTTGGTATATAAAGAGTAAACACTTCATTAAAATAAGAGGTTTGTATAATTTGTATAATATAGTAGCGGCCTGAGCCCTGGCTTCATTCGTAAAAAATCAAATAGTCCAATTGCGGTACCATCTATGCAAAAAGAATAGCTAAGAATCATCTCTGAAGCAAGTTGCATATCGTGGGAAAATTTGAGCTCATTCGATACAAAACCTTTATAGTGTTTAAAGCATTCACCATCCAACATAGTTGGCGAAGTGTGGTATATGTACAGGCGTTCAGTATATGTATGTAGGTACACAGTCCAACTTAACATTTTTATATATACTTATGTAGAAATTAATTTAAAAAATGTTTATGATAAAAGTAGATAGCGCGTTGTTGTCTCTGCCTACCCAGTAGGGAAAACGGCGTGAGTATTTGTAAATAAAAAGATAAACGATGTTACTAAAAGCACGTTACTATATACTATATAAATGATTTAAAAAAAATTGAACCGACTTCAAAACCAAATAGGAAAAAAATGTTTAAAATAACAGAATTTAGAGAGAGAATGTAGAGATTTTCGATCTGTTAGAAGTCGGTGCCAACTATGTTTGCTGTGCCTGACCTACTATAATGCCATTAATCTAGGTATAATGACTTGTTGAGGTAGGTGTGGCCTATCCTACTTAACTATATTATTTTACCTGTTTGACTTGAAACCGACTTTTGTATTGATCGATATTTTATTTAAATGCATCATGGCAGGTAATTCAGGTATAGCAAAGCACCAGCAAACAAAGTTGGCACCGACTTCTAACAGATCGAAAATCTCTAAATTCTCTCTCTACATTCTGTTATTTTAAACATTTTTTTCCTATTTGGTTTTGAAGTCGGTTCAATTTTTTTTAAATCATTTATTTTTCCCTTTTTAGTGGGCCGAGGTTTGCGTTTGTAATCCAATTTTAATCCAGTCCAGCTCGCCATTAACCACAGTTTTCGTCTTTTGGGGGCATAATACTCCCAATAAGTTAAGGGCTGGAACTTTTATATGAAAGACGGCGAGTTGAACAGGTTGGTGATTTCGCAGATGAGGCTGCAGTTAGATTTTTACCAACGATCAAATTGGTGAATGACAACAACTCTAAGATGATAGCTCAACTATTTTACTGAGGGTCTTGTTAACGGTGCAATGCGGATTGTGTGAACGTTTAGGTGGTTTGCTCTGCGTCGCGATCGCTAAGAATCCGACGAGTTACCTGATGCAGTTTTTATTAAATTTGGCACTAGAATGAAAGGTAGTGACAGCTTAGTTGCAATTGCAATAAAAGGCTATGGGCTATGGAAAGAAGAATCCGTTAATCTTGAGCTGGGCTGACACGGTTCATAAGCTTCAGGGCACCACATTAAATAAAGCGGTAATTGACTTAGAAAATATTTTTTATGCTAAAGGTCAAGTGTATGTTGCTTTAAGTGGACAAGACAAGTGGAGCCACCTGTCACCCCAGCAGAAGCAGGCCACAGCAGCAGCGCGCGTAGGCACGCCTCCCCATTACGGGGGTGAGCCCCCTGCCGAGGAGTGCCAGACCGTAATGGATGGCCCTGGGCCAGCCGGGGTGCAAGGGATATATCGAAGACAACCTCAGCTCCGACTTAGCGCTACGACCCTCAGTCGGCGTACGGTTTTAGTAGGTTCGAGTCCGACATAAGCTGTTCCCTTTCGGCTCCGGCGGGGGAATCCGAGGGGATTCCCGCATGATAAAAAAGACCACCTCAGGAGTACCATACCATAGTAGTACATACTTATTATTATTATTAATTGAGGAATTGTCTCGGTTTCACTCTAAAATTTCGTGATTAAAGAGTTCTATAGCTTCACTATCAACACATCAGAAGTTGATTGAAGCATATCTCACAAGCAACACGTTAGCCCTATTTAGTAGGATACTAAATATTTATCATCCACCAATGGCAGTACTGTCTCCCAACTCCTAACCGTCAAGGAGTTGAGTAGCTTCATCATCAGCACAGTAGCATCAGATGTTGACACCCTGAAGCATATACCTGAGTAAGACATGATTACGTAACAAAAGTACCATATGACCATACAATTTTCGATGGTTGCCTTCGATTTCTCCTGGATCCCATCATCAGATCCTGACCTGGTGAAAATAGGACCACCTCAGAAGTGAACTCTATCCAACAAAAAAATAAAACTTGAAATCCGTCTATAATTGGCGGAGATATCAGTGAACATACATAAAAAAAATATATTAAGTGTATAGACGAATTGAGAACCTCCTCCTTTTTCGAAGTCGGTTAATAACAAATTAACGACTTCGCCCGTTTTTGTTTAGAGTGCCAACCGTTCTACCACCGTAGTGTCCGCACAAAGCGGTAGTTGCTTTAATTACAAAACTTGCTTCGACAAATCAAATAAAATATCAAAGCAATTAAAAGAAAGTGCATCAGGAAAATGTTCGCGTGCAACCAACCGTGCGGCCGGCGGCGGCAGCGTGGGCGAGGCGCCGCGCCTGCTGCGGTTGTTCCACTAACAACGCTTGGAAGTTTTTATTTTACAAAGACAGTAATGAAGTGTCCCTCGCTAGTTTCAAATGGTTACAAACACATACTACCTTCTACAAATGTAAATGAAATATTTTTGGGACACGTCAATCATATCATGATCATCATCATATGCGTATCAGATTGTAACAAGATATTAGTTAGCAAACATTGTTATTAAGCGCTCAGCGCTGTGTTCACTCGCTACAGTCGCTACATATAAAACAATCAGTTTCCACTTTTTGTTCCCACTTTTTTGAGCATTTTACGCGTCCATTGTTTTTTTGCATTCCCAGTTAATGGGTAATGTGTCGCCTGCTGCAGACAAATTGTACCCACATTCCCATTCCGTAAAAATTATACAAAGCACGTCACATATTTCACACGTTACATTTTATATGCGGAGTCGAACGTGCGCTCCTCCCGACGGAATTCGCGGATGATGAAAATATATTTTATATTTCCACGTCGTAAATAAAGCAAATATTATGTGTTTGCGCCAACGTTTCTTTTAGCGCGTCTGTAATCACCGCGCTCGTGTGATGCTTCCGTAATAAAATTTCCTTGAAACATCCACCAGAAAATTGGAAGACCGATACGAAAAACAAAAAGAAAAGTATGAGTTTTTAATTTAAAATAAGTAACACGTAGGGGTTGTCTTTTAGTTGAGCATTACATCACGCTAGAGGTGTCCCACAAAAGCTGCCTAAATGAAACCAAGAGAAGCAGTTTGCGAACTCCAGTCTCCAAAGTGAAATGAAAGTGTCAGCTGCACTCAGAAGCAACGCTGAAATGATCGTAACCTTATATCAATCCCATCTTTGTGATGCAAAGACAAAACCCGTCGCAATTTTACCTATTCATTGAGTTATCCCACTAGGCTAAATTATTACTAGGCTTAATTAATTTTATCCCGCTGTCTAAAAACCTACCACCTAACTTTGAATTGCTTTTGTGATTGCTTTGGTAAAATTATTGAACAGAAAAGAACTCATCAGCTCACTGGCTCATCACTGGCTGTAAAGATAAAGAAACATCTTACGTCACGTCCGACTTTCCCTAAGCACGTTACAAAATATAATGTAATACTTAGATACTGCAGAATATAAAACAATAGTAGAACAATTACGCACTGTAGTTAACCCAGCAGAATTAAACTCAATGGTTTAGAAACACTGCACAAGATAAATTATTTCCCTAAGCGAGCTCTCTTAATAATTATTTCAATTACTGTTCCATCTCAATTACCAATTCCGTTAAAATTGGACAAAGAAACAATTGAGATGGAAATTAAAAGAAGGCGTCGTACTTCGCAGCCGAATTACCTTAAAATATCAACCTTTAAATATAATGAGATACTTTTAAGGTAATTTAACTAAGTAAGATGGGAATTATTCTCAAAGTCAACACCAAAGTGAGTCGGACCTCTGTGAGGCCGACGAGGAAAATTTACAGAACGTTCGCCGCCGCTGGAGCGCATAACACCCACCGGTAGAACCTATATATAAGAAATGCTACTCTTGCTCCTGCCGATAGAGTCTGTTTTTCAGTAAGATGCACTATGTTTTATATCTACCTATATTATTTTTTACTAAATATATTCCAATAAACGCCATAGACATAACCAATATGGTAAATGTAATTTATTATGTATGTAATTAGTAGGTTATACGATATAATAAAAACGATATAAAAAAGCGTGGATTTACGACAACTATTTAACCTCGCGTCTTAACTGGCCGTTTCTTGTTTATGATATAAGCCAGAGCCTCCTCAAAAAACTAGATGCGAATGTTACGAAGACATTGAAGTCGTGGCTGGGGCTAGCTCAGTCGGCAGACCCATCGACATTATATAGAGCCTCAAATAACTTTGGAATGACGTTCAAGAAACCATCGGAACTCTATAAACATCTAAGAGTAACCAAAATGCACGTCCTAGCGAAATCAAAAGACGAAATCGTGCAAGCTCTTCCAAAAGACCAAAGTACTAAAGAGCTAGAGTCGCGCCTCCAATTCCATAAAAAATTCATGATAGGCTCGCAGACTGGTAGGGTAGGTTTGGGTAATATTAGGAGGCAGTCAGACAAAGACATAACAAAATCTTTTCTTCAAGTAGATGAAAATAATACCTACAAAGTCCACGTAATGAACCTAGAAATACAAAACGAATGGTTAACACTAGGTGAATTTTGTATTCCCACAGCCTTAAAATGGCGTACCTTAATATACGACTGGTCACCGGCTCTCCTTAAATTCTATCTCAATGCATTCCAGTTGACCCTCCCCGACCAAAGCAATCTTGTCAGATGGAGAAAAGCCACAGATAAAACATGTAACTCATGTGGTGAAGCAATTGGTACTGCTAGGCACCTACTGGTGGGCTGTAGGACGCTATTAGACCGGGGTCATTACTCGCGCCGACATGATAAGGTAGGTATTAGAAATCGTACGTGAGGCGGTAAGTTTAGCGGTAGCTAGAGCGAAAAAGGGTTTAACCACAAACGAAAGAAATGACGTCGCGTTTGTAAAGGAAGGCTGCTCAAAAAAGACAAATCAAAAGCCGTACTCAATTTTTATAGCAGCCGCTGATTGGGCATTACTCGCAGATTCGTATGAGAAACACTATAAAATACCGGAGGATGTTTGTGCCTCGTCATCCAGACCCGATATATTCCTATTTTCAAAACAGCAAAAGCGTGCAGTACTAGTAGAACTCACAGTACCGTGGGAAACTAACATACCTAAAGACCACGCAATAAAAATAAACAAATACTTTGACCTGACCAACGAGTTAACAAAAAACGATACATTTTAGAAATATCGGCACACAAACAAATCTCACGCAAACGAAAACGTAATATTAATTGATTAAGGTCCGATTGTAATTTAGGCCCTGTGTACAGAATAGAATTAAGCGATTTCTTATTTGTAGTCTGACATGATGCATCGAAGACTACGCGAAGCTTTGTCGTACTACTGTCTGGCTTATGAACGCAGTGATGAGGTATGACGTACTCAGACGTTACCGACACAGACCATGTGACCGAGAGACGCATAATCGTCCATAAACTTTCCATACTCACACAGGTAATCGAGACAGTTTCCGTTCCAAAATCGTTTTTGGAATCACTACTGCTGTTGTATTAAAAACAGGGTCATTTGATGCAGTTTTCAGATTTTACACGAAACCATACCTTGATCACGAATCACTGTCCCGCTCAGGCCGACCAGCTGAGTACTCGTATTACACTTCGAACGTGGAAGCCCCAAACTTTTGTGCACAGTCTTTCGTGATGAAGCTAGACTGCGACCCACTGTCGATCACTACATTCACTACACGCACGGGTTGATATATGCCTAAACCGTCTAACACGTGAATGACCGCAGTACCTAAGATTACTGTTGAGCCAGCCGAGCAAGTTAAGGAGACCTGTTTCGCCTGCTCGACACTAGTATCATTATTGTGGTGGCAACGAGTGGTGAATCTGAATTAAAATCAAAAATGCAATGTGTGATAATGTTTGTCTTTGCAGACGGTATCTTAGATGGGCACTCGTTAAGCGCGTGACCTTGACGTAGACAATTATGACACAAATGCAATTCTTTTATTTTAACAATTCGTTGACTCGGTGTCAATGCTACATATTTAAAACATTTATATATTGAGTGAGATGGTTTACTACAATACACACAGACCTTTTTCGAATTATCACATCCACTAGAACCCGTACTATTACTCGTTAAACATGTCTTTACATTACGTTTTTCGCATTAGGTTTCAAAGTAGGTTTAGAAGAATTATTATTATTTGTAGGTTTACTGGTACCAGGTTTCGATCTGGTGCTTGTAGCCATTTCCAACATGTGAGAATGTTGCATCACAAAATTAATCAATACTTTGAACGTAGGTATGTCATTTAGACTAATAGTTTTCTCGAAATCAGAAACCGGGTCTAGGTTTTGTAAGCCGATATAGCAAAGTATAAACCCTGATAAGTCATCAATTTCTAACAACTCAAGTGCCTGAACGCAGTCTTGAAAGGTTGCTAGAAAGGAGTTCAACCCGCTCACGGACTCAACAGTTATACGCAAACAATTGATCCAAGTATTTAGTGGCTAAGGCTCACTTATTTTCGAATCTATCAGTCAAGGCCGACCAAATAATATTGTAATTGTCACTTGACACACGTAAACTTTTTGCGATCTAAAGCGCAGGTCCGCTTACAACTGATATTAGGTAATGAAACTTCTCGGTATTACCTATCTCATCATTATTGTGAATCAAATTAGTAAACGTATCTCGAAAGGTGACCCAATCGTCTAACTTACCATCGAATGGGATTTAAATTTTAGGTAAACGAGCTTTCGCGGGGCGCGCGTGTTTGCCGCCATCTTCGTTACTTTTCGGAGACTTTCGGGTAGGTTCGTGTTTACGAAAAATATTTTTTGTTTCGAAATACAAATCATCCAAGGCATTTATCTCCCTGTCACTGATAATATACTCCGGAATTCCGGATTACGCTTTTGTTCTAACACAGAGATCTCATCAAGCACCTTTTCAAATAACTCCGGAGTAGGTAGTGTCAAGGTCGTCGGCCCTCACGTGCAGTTTGTCTAACCCCGCGAGATCATGTTCAGAACTTTTAGCCAAATTGTACAGCTGTTGAATTCGTCTAAAACTACGCTGTTTACGGCTCATTTTATTTGATGTTTTGAATCGGGAACAAATGGCGTGTAGATAAAATGGCGCGAGTAGGCAGTAGGTAGGTATGTACTGGTCCCCTACAGACTGTTCACTAAACTGAGTCAATTTCAGTAAGTTATTTACGCAGAAATAGATTAAAATATTTGACTACGTGTATATAAAACTTGAAATAACGATATTACAAATGCATACAAATAGAACTATTGAATAAATATTTGTAGTGAAATGAATATCGTACTTAATATGTAGGTACCTACAAGTCTTGCAGGTTATGACTCGAACTGACTCGAATACGAAAATATTAATATCTGCTGATACCTGTCGTGAAAGAACGGGAGCCGGGTCGAATGACCAAAATGTTGTTTAAACTAGGTTTCAGTAATTTAAATATGGTGGTTGAACACACCCTTACCACTCCGAATCACACACATTTTTATTTTTTGTCCGCGCGGAGCATGCCTCGTTCGATCGTTCGATTTATTCAAGTAAGTTTTTTTAAGATTTGCCGTGGGTGGGCGGCAGCACTTTCTGCAGCCCAGTGTTGCAAGGACTTATTATTTATTCAAGTTTTTATCGCTAAGCGCGGTTAATGGGATATTGGTAGGAACAAAGGAGTAGTCGATTACCCAACACTGAATATACTTAGGTCCATAGACTTTTTTTTTTTTATTAAATCTTTATTGTAGGAAGAGGGTTTTATCAGGATGATAATGTCACCCTCATAGGTGGTACACAAAAAAAACTTATCATCTACTTCTAACTACAGCCATAAACATGTTATAGATAACTTTGGCTCTTTTCGATTGAGGAAGTGACAAAGCCGTGAAATATTCGCCCACATTTTCACTATTGAACTTCAGCACTTCTCTATCGGCTGCGCTCCGGACACATTCCATAAGTATGTGATGGACATCCTCTATTGTACCACATGCGGTACACATTGGTGATGCGACTTTGCGCATCATGTATGCGAAGCTATTTAAGGGGAAGTGTCCTGAGCGCAGCCTCAAAGCTGTGACTATGCTGTGCCTTCTCATATCAGACCCTCCAAACCATAGTGAATGCGGTAGGTTTGGTTGGATTACTTTGTACCAAATACCCTTACTCAGTGATCGCTCATCAAAGTATTCGGCCCACATATTACGGCAATCGAGTCGCACTTCTCGTAGCAAATCGATATAGTAGGGAAGATAGTCAGTCAGGAAGCCTGAACAGACTGCTCCTTTTGCCAGATGATCAACTTGTTCGTTATCCGGGATTCCGATATGGGAAGGTATCCATTGGAGACGAATATTCCTTTCCTGTTTCATTAGAGATAATATACTTTCTAAAATAGTATATGCCACTGGAAAGCCCTTAAAATTAGAAAACCCACACCGAGATAAATGTTGGAGTGCGCTACGAGAGTCGGAAAAAATTACAACGTTCTTGGAAATAACATTTTGTACGTATGACAGAGCTTCTGATATCGCCACTAGTTCTGCATGCATAATCGATAACTTTGGGCTCAAGCATAGCTGGACATTATCTCCTGATTGACTATCAAGTAGCGCAGCGCCCACTCCGTCACTATTCCTGGACCCATCCGTAAAAATTCTATAGAAATCCCCATACTCCTCATTTATAAATTGCTGACATGCTGTTCTTAGACAACTAAAATTGTAGGTGCGTTTCGGTTTAGTTATTGAGGTTATATCTAGGTGAATAACATTCGATAAGTCCACACGGCCAACCCATACGTCTAGTGAAAACATATTCTTTTTTGATTTAGTCTGACTTAAAGATTTTAATTTTTGAATTATTCTAAGTAATAAAGGCTTCTCTTTACGTCTCCAGTACATTGTCTGTTCTATTAATAATGATAGTTTATGCAGGTCCTTGACCACATCACACTGCTCACAAGATTTTAGTTTTAGGTAGTACTTACAAGCCAAAAAATATCTACGGATATAGAGGGGGGGAAGCAACAAGTCTGACTCCATGACGTGAATTGGGGTGCTCTTAATGTATCCCCCTATGACGCGCAGACACCGGTTCTGTATTCTAGTCAGCTTAGATAAGTTTGTAGCACAACTGTTACCATATATTTGACATGCATAATCCAATCTACTGCGAATAACAGCAATATATAGTTTTCTTAATTGTAACGGATGTATGCCCCAGCCAGGGCCAACGAGTACTTTGAATATAGGTCCATAGACTTATAACGGAATGCTTAAGTCAGTATATGATGTAGTCGTTACATTATTATTATATTATATTATTCTTTTTATATATTATAGTATCCTTTTTCTATTTACAATAAGATTCTATTTATTTAAAAGTAAATAAGCTCCATGTGTGAGGGTACCCAATGAAAAATCAACTTATTCCCAAGTTCATTGGCAATCTAGACGCGACTCTGATACCAAGTCACACATTTACATGCAACGTAGTTAGCCAACAAGCTAACGCTTGCGGTTTCAAGGTACAGTAGAGAGAGAACAGAAAAATAAATGAATAACAATTAAAGGATGAAGATAAGTGACACCGAGCGACACTTCGTCCTGTCGAAAAGTAATTGTATCAAGGACCTACCTATAATAAACACAGTAACTGAGAGTCCCAGGTGACGCGTGCTGTTTGTAGTTTAAAATTATTCCGCGAGCGCCGTTCTCTCACTGTGGCAGCCCCAAGTTCTGGCGCGCAGTGAATGCCAAGCACCACTCGTGCCGTTCGACGCTCGGCTCGAGCACTCTCCGAGAAGGCTCCGGCTGAATTAAACGTCGCGACGTGTTGTTTTCACATTTCACAGTGGCCATACATAATTTTAAGAGTATTTGCAACAGTTTCTGTTCACAGAAATTACCAGACAATTTCGTCACACATTCACTTTAGGTCTGATCGAATCATAATACCTATGTAATAGGTACTACTACCAAGGAGGTGTCTAAGCCTTAGCTTCTATAAATAGACAGTGGTAACATTATTTACTAGATTATAATTGAAATACTGGTGTTGTATATACTATACAACACCAGTATATACTATATAGTATTTTTTTTAACTTAAGCCACAGATTTTATAATTATCCTTGTATTCTATGTCTATAAGCGAGGACTTATAATTGGCTGACTGATGTTAAACTTATTATTTAAACCTGTGTAATTAGCTGTGAGTCTTCCATGTTTCAAAATAAATAAATAAATTAAGAGTGAGTTTCATAACAACTCAGTCGAAGCGAAAGCCAACCAATTTAACTTTACTAAAGATTGGTGCATATATTCCTGTACCTACAGTTTTAAAATCTGAACACCTTGTGTTTGTTTTGCAATTCCGTGTGTTCCACTGATACAATAACATTAGTAGGTAGGTATGTACCTAGTATATATTACGTAGCAAGTTGCAAAGCATATACATACACTGCGTTTACACTAAACAAACTGTTATGGCCATGTTTTGGTGGGCTCTAGCCAGCTAACATAAATCGACGTGAAATATAGGATTACACCAACCATTTAACATGTGCGGCCGAGGCGCTGACAAATTTACGGCACCGCAGCCGCAGCCGTAAATAAAAGCGCAGTGTAAAGAAGGCAACACTATAATTAAATAATAAAGGCACTACGCGTCGAGCTGAAGAGACTTTAAAAAAGTGAGGTCGTCGTCGAGATTCTTGTCGAAGTAGGCGCCGGCGCCGGGCGGCGCGTCGCTCTGCGCGTTAGCGGCCAGGCAGCGGTGCTGGCGCAGCAGCAGGTACAGCAGCAGGTTGTACTCCGACGTGGCGTTCTGCACCATCTTCAGCGTCGCCTCCTGCTGCTCCTGCTGCTCGTCCCACGCGCGCAGGCGCTCCAGGCTCACGCCCAGGTACTGGTTTAACTGCGGATCACACGTCCTGGCTCATACCGTGCTTGTGCGACTATAGCAACTTGATAGACGAGTATAGAAAATGCCCTTAACAGGGAAATTTAATTTGAATGAATTTTTTACAGCATTTATTATGCTAACTTTTAAGTTCGAAAAACATTGGAAAAAATGAAATGCTCAAGTGAGACTCGAACTCAAGACCTTTCCCTTACAGGGGGACTGCTCTTCCAACTGAGCTATTGAGCGACACATCATTCCAAATTTTCCTTCTCTTTGTTTTTCGAACTTAAAAGTTAGCATAATAAATGCTATAAAAAATTCATTCAAATATTTGGGCGCAGTCATCAAAATTCAATGTTTAAAAATGGTTGAAAAATGATTCATTGTTTCCAACAGTTCGTAAGAATGTTGGTAGATGGCTGCACCGTCGCCCTTATAGACGGATATAAAGAGAAGGAAAATTTGGAATGATTCAAGTGTGGCTCAATAGCTCAGTTGGAAAAGCAGTCCCCCTGTAAGGGAAAGGTCGTGAGTTCGAGTCTCACTTGAGCATTTCATTTTTTCCAATGTTTTTCGAACGGAAATTTAAATAAAACAGATTGAAATTTTGTAATGTTGGTATTATTGAAATAAAACCAGGGCGATTTCTCCGAGCACGATGCCGACGCATGCTTCATCCCCGTCCCCCCAAAACGGGCCATCTCAAAGACATAGATGACCCGAAGACAATACTGGGATCCAAAATTGCAAGGTCGGGTTGTAGTTAGTTCCAGTCCAGACGGCCTATGTGGCGTAGCGGCAATGAACGCGGCTGCTACGCAGGAGACGTGGTTTCGATCCCCGCTCAGTGCAAATATTGGTACCTATACATGAGTATTTGCATTGGTCTGGTCGTGCCTCGGAGAGCACGTTAAGCCGTCCGTCGCGATTGCCATACGAACATGTATGACAGTCGTTAATGGGCAAAGTGGGTGAAATGGCCCCACACAGAAGGGCTGATCACCCGTCCGGTCAAACGGCGACCCCTCTGGCAGTAGTAGTTCCAGTCCAACATCACAACGCCTGCTAGGCGGCTATTATTCATGGATATTTCCTATTTATCTTAAGCCGGAATTGGCATAGAATACCTAAGTATACGACGCCACAGTACCTACCTTAATACCTGACATTAAGGGAACGTCATGAATGACAGTAACAAGGAGTCTTTTATTATAGTTTACCTTTACAATTCTTCTTTCCATCAGCTTTCTTTGTACCCACTCGCAAAGATATGTGATAAAGCCAAGAATCACTAATGTTATTGTGACAAATAGGTCAAGCGGTGGCGATTTTAGGGCCGCCAGACTAAACCAAGCGGAGCCCGCGACTGAACTGTCCGGCTGGGTGGAGGTCGCCGGGGAGTCTTCGGCGCTCGAGTACAAATCTGGCACATAGTACTGCACTGGCAACAGGAGCAGCGCGACTACTGCTGTTACCACCAAACCATTTGAACATCCATTCAACGCCATTAGTAACCCACATCCGCCCACCACGCTAAAAACGGATTATTGGAATGTATTACGACCATAAAATTGTCTATTCATCTGTTATTGTTAATTGTTAATTTTAAAATATATTAGTGTCTTGTTGTTATAGATTTTTGACACCAATTCATGACTTTTCTTCTTCTAGACTTGACAGTGCCATAACACTTATCCTCTATCGCTGTCTATTACGAGCCATAATGAATATGTGTTACAGAGACAGTTCACTGAACTCAACTGAACTACACTCATCACAATCTAAAACAAGCTCTTATTACGTAGTATTGTATTCTCTTTGAAACAAACATAATCTAAAAGGTCCGCTTGGACAGATGTATTTCTCTACTCTATGGCTGACGCCCATGAAGTTTTTTATATTTTTACCGATTGAAATGTTTTGAAGGGTATTCTCTCGTTTTCCATAAATTCATTTGCACTATTATTGTTTGCCATAATCATCCCCGATCATAATATTTACCTGCACTATTATCATTTATACTAATAACGTTTACCATAACAACTCAACAGTCATAACTTTTATTTGCCATAAAATTACTTCCTTTATCAACTGATAACAACAAACATAACACATCAACATGGTATAAGGATACATAAAACTTGTTTTAATTAATTAAAAAGTACTGGCCTTACAAAAAAACTATTGATGACAGATTATAAAAACATTAATAAGTTCCTTTTTTAAATTCAAATTTGTATATAATTGGTTTTGTTTTAAGATGAAATTCGCATTCATTGAATTTCTTCCAAAGAAGTAAATGTTCACGAACTTCTAACTTAATTAAAACTCCATAAATTTTTATAAACCTTTGTCAAACGCATCTCCGGTGTTCATTTAATCATGCCACGTAGACACTTGACCAGGAACGAAATGTTAAGAGCAGTGGGCATGATTCAAGCTGGCGCTACCCAAATTGCGGTTTCTGAAGCCATGAGGACCAGTCAGAGCGTTTTATCCAAGCTTTGGTCACGTTATCGTGTCACGGGGGAAGTGGTGGAACGGCACCGAGGACCTCAACGCATTACAACAAATGTACAGGACCGATTCGTAGTAAATGCTGCACGAAGTCAACCAAATGTAACGGCGATGCAGTTGGTTCCAAGGCTACAGAGAGAGTATGGTTTGCTGGTAAGCAGTCAAACTTTGAGAAGACGACTGCATGAAGTCAACCTACGTTGCCACTTCGGGTACCTGCGCTAAGGAGAGGCAATCGAGGAAGAAGATTACAATGGGCTATTGCATACGAAAACTGGAACCATTCTCAATGGTCACTTGTGCTTTTCACTGATGAATATAATTTTGGATTTCATCCTGATTCGCGAAGATTATGCGTTTGGAGAGAACCTGGACGTTGGAATCGACTGCAGCACCTACAACAAGGTCATGCATATCAAGGTGGCACGATTATGATTTGGACAGGAATTTGTCTCGGCGGCGGTAGAACGGACCTTGTTTGGATACAAGGTAATATGATTGCTCTAAAATACCGAGATGAGGTGCTAGAGCCTGTAATCTTGCCCCACAGACAGCAAATGGGACAAAATTTCCAGCTAATGCACGACACGGCGCGTATCGTTGTAAGTTGGTTACAACAGCATGATATCCAAGCACAATAGACTGGCCTGCACAATCCCCTGACTTAAATCCTATTGAGCATGCCTGGGATATGCTTCAGAGAAGAGCTCTTAGGAATTTCCCTGAAGATATTCTGCATGAAAACCAGCTTTTCTTGCATCTAAGCAGGACTTGGGACAGTATTCCACAACAAGATATTGACACCCTTGTTTTGAGTATGCAGAATCGCTGCAGATGTGTCAGGAGAGTCTTAGGTGGATCCACGTATTATTAATTTTAAGTTTTCAACAAGTTTTATTAAAAAAAAAGTTGTTTTGTTTTGGTTTTGATGTTTCAAAACTATAGTTAGGCCGTCGAGCTGAGTGCCACCACTATTTCCGATGGTGACCCTCTTTCCGAGAAGCCTTTGCTTAACATCAGGCGAGGTGAAGTCAAATTGACGTGTCCTATATAAAAAAAAACTTTACCAATGTGTGGAGAATTCCACACAGGGTTTCTAACCCGATTGGGGAATTTGTCGGGATTGCGCTTATGTGAGGGAAATTCGGGGAATTAAGATATTTTAGATCTGAGCTCAGAAGTAATAAGTGGTAGGTAAAGTATCATATACATTCAGTCAACAAAGTATCGGGAATTAATGTTTTGTTTGTGGTTCCAAATTCAAATTTTTGTTTTTTTTGTTGTTGTTTGATTGGCACAACTGCTTTCCATTTTGGCGCGGAGTTTGAGTTGCATCTGTCATTTATGCTAAAAACAGTGCTGTTTTTAGTTTTATAATATCTAGTGTGTATTGCGAATTTCATAATGGACAAAAACATCGAACAAAGATTTTGTCTTAAATTTTGCATCGTCAATGGAATTTCATGTTCGGAGACACTGAAAATGTTACAGAAGGCTTACGGTGAATCGATTTTATCAAAAACACGTGCTTATGAGTGGTACAAAGCGTTCAAAAGCGGTCGAGATGTGATGGAAGATTTGCCTCGTTCTGGTAGGCCATCAACGTCTGCAACTGAAGTTAACATCGCAAAAGTGAAGGAAATAGTGACTGAAAATCCTCATTCAAGTTTGAGAGAGATGGCCGCCGAACTTTCTGTATCTCACGAGTCGATCCGTACTATTTTAACTAATAATTTGGGTATGAAACGTGTTGCTGCCCGGCTAGTACCAAAAGACCTGAATTTTCTTCAAAAACTAAATCGCATGAGAGTCGCTGAGGACATGCTAGAACCGGTCAATACTGACCCAACATTCATGAAACGCGTTGTTACTGGTGACGAGACGTGGGTTTACGAGTTTGACATGCATACTAGTCAACAAGCTTCGGAATGGCGCCTTCCGACTGAACCAAACCGAAAAAACCACGTCAAAGTCGATCAAAAGTCAAAGTAATGTTGACTGTTTTCTTTGACTATCGCGGTGTTGTGCACTCGGAATTTTTGCCGGAAGGTCAAACGGTAAATAAAGAATATTATTTAAGCGTTATGCGACGTTTAAGAGAACAAATTCGACGAAAAAGGCCAGATTTGTGGAAAGAAAATTCTTGGATTTTGCACCACGATAATGCGCCTTCGCACAAGGCCATCATTGTGAACGAATTTTTGTCCAAACACTCAACAAATACCATCGAGCAACCACCATATTCACCAGATATGGCTCCAGCCGATTTCTTTCTTTTTCCTACACTCAAATTACCACTTCGTGGCACCCGTATTCAATCAGTACAAGACTTTTATGAGAATTCGCGACGAGAACTGAACTCAATTCCGGAAACAGCGTTTAAAAAATGTTTTGACGATTGGATTATTCGTTGGCGTAAGTGTATCGTTTCTGAAGGAGCATACTTTGAAGGTGATAAAATAAATTTGGATGAATAACAATTTTTTTGTGTATTACCTATTGATTTTTTCCCGGTACTTTCTTGACAGAGTAGTATATGGGTAAATTATTATTTATATTCGAAATACATCGGGAAAAAGAAGCGCTCAACTGGGACTTGAACCCACGACCTTTCCCTTACAGGGGGAATGCTCTTCCAACTGAGCTATTGAACCACACCTGAATCACTTCAAATTTCCCTTCTTTTTTTATCAAAGCTAAGGCAACTTATCCGGCAGTAAGGCATCAGTTAGTATTATAGATTATTCAACTGTTTAAGTTTATTGACACCACACATGAACCTCAATAAATAATAAAAGCGGTGAGTTTGGCGGGCAACTTCAAGAAAAACACCAATGTTACTGAGTTTTTAAATATTCTTAATATTACTTACTTTATCATTCATTATCATTTTAACTAACATTTTTCATTAATATTAACATTTATCAATCATTCTAACTAAAGTCATATAAATATTATAAATCATACAAAATAAGACTTGACATAAAGGTCTAGCTCATAGACATAGTCATAAAATCATGTCTTTCATTACTGTCAAGCTGTCACCTTACCCTTGTCCTGTCTGTCACTTTCGATTCGAAAAATCAACAAACCACAAACCTAATTATTTTATTATAAAAGATTCGTACGATGGAGTTATTCAAATAATAATTATTAAACGAGATACAATACTATTATTACACTGAAGGTAGGTTATAGAATTCATAAGTGCATAACCATCGTAGTCATGTATTACATAGCCCGTTATACTCTGTAGAATACTTCCTAGTTCGAAAGTCGTTTTTCCTCGTCTTGTATTTAGTATTCAACCCAGTTTCAACACACCTTACTGCCATTTCAGGGTCAGCTGTTATGTGGAGGTGTCAAGGGACAAAGAGGTCGATGCAGTATTATTAAACCGTGTACATAAACATGAAGAACGTTATATTATTCAAGAGCGAGTCTGAGGATTACGAAAAGGCATTCCTAGATGTTAATTACAAGGCGTTGTTCGTGGAGCCCCTCCAATTCGAGTTCTTAAACAAAGAAGAACTATCGGATAAACTACTACAAGATTACGCAGGCATCATACTAACGAGCCCGCGAGCGATTGAAGCAGTCTCGAAGTGCTGGGACCCCGCCAGGTTTGTTATTTGGAACACGAAACGGGTCTACACGGTGGGGGAGGCCAGCTGCCACAAAATAAAACTCTTACTGGGCTTAGAAGCAATGGGAGCAACATCAGGTAATGCTGAAAATCTAGCTCATATTATTGCTAAGGAAAACCCTGCACACTCTAAGTTTTTGTTCCCCTGTGGCAATTTTAAGACTGAATCATTACCAAACATTTTGAATGCATCAAATATCACAGTGGACACGCTGACAGTTTATGAGACTAAGGAAAATGACAATTTAAGAAGTAATCTGATGGACCTGAATGACACTGCCACCCCCTGCTGCTTGGTGTTCTTCAGTCCCTCGGGGTGTGAGTACACTCACCGGCAGCTGCAAACCTTCAGCAATAACCTGTCTGACCTACCACACTTTGCAATTGGTAACTCTACAGCACATAAAATTGAGTTCCTTGGTATAGAAGTTGCGGGAGTGGCCAGCCGGCCTAAAGCAGACTCTTTAGTGGAGTCGGTTAGCACATACTTTGCCAATGTACAAATCAGTTAGCGCTCACTCAAAATGTCAAGGAAGGACTTATGTGACATCGATTAGTTACAGACAAATTCACACTGAGTGAAAATGCCAAATGTATATATATATTTCACTGTTATTGCCTAAAAGGTCACAAATAATTATGATTTAGGAGTAGAGTGGTGAAATGTCTTCCAACCTCTGTAGCCTTACTTCTGTTTCTCATCTCTCAAAACTTTTATTTTCAATTTTTTTTATTCTTTTTATCAGCCTGTGACATTTTACATAATATTCATGTTAATTTATTTGATATCAAAAGTGCAATATTCAAATTATTGTAATATTTACTACTTTATATTATTATATAAGAACTAGTTGGTAAATGTATAAACTTTGCATTTACCCACAGCAAAAAGAAAATAAAATGTAAACATTTTCAAAACTACAAGCAAATGACTGCATTGTTACAAATTAATAATAAATTGCTTAGGTACACTATAACAGAATATTATAAACTAGAAATATATCTTTATTAAGGTGTTGGTTGTACAAAGTTTCTGTAAATAAACCTAGTACTATATAATTGTTACAAAAACCCTCTTTTATTTGTTAGACATACTTAATATTCATGATTTGTTATCTAATTAGATTCCATTTATACAATTTATAGAGTTATATTTCGTAAAATTTTAACTTTCGCAAGATTCCAACATTCTCAGGAATCCAACTTTTCTAACATCAATACAAGTCTTTTCATAAGTACAACTTTTTTTTATTACAAACCATTTTGAATCTTATTTACCGGTGAAAAAAATAATAGTCATTTGAAGGTTTTCCTGAGCGTGGAGGGCGCGTCCCGTCAGCGCATCACCGACAGGGGTGACGACAGCGTTGCCTAGGAGCCTGGGATATTACATAGCAGGTATTCGAATGAACAACCGTGCGGGCGACATCTCTAGGGTTACAAAACAAGCGACATAGACCCAGGGTAACACGTCGCGTGGTCTATGCAGTATGTACAGCCTGATCGATCTAAATACTCCCCATCCAATTGGCTGACTGACGCTCAAGTGGCAGGCCGTCGCCCCGAGTCTTGATTAGGGGCCGCAAACCCATCACCGTGGCATGTTACCCCTCGCCGCGTCGCGCGGTTAAGTTGTCCCATCAACTGGACTATGGGTGTAATATCAGAGAGAGAAACACCACAAAATACCGTAGGATGTTTGTGCCTCGTTATCCAGACACAGTACACTAGTAGAACTCACAGCACCGTGGGAAACTGATATATCTAAAGACCACGCTATGAAAATAAACAAATACTTTGACTTGACCAACGAGTTAACCAAAAATGGCTATGTGGTTAAACTCTACGCCATAGAAGTAGGAGCAAGGGCAATTCCAGCTAAATCCCTGTATAACTTGTTTAAAGACCTCGGATTGCCAAGAGCTTCAGTAAGTTCTTTACTCAAACGAATATCTAAAACGGCGTTGATAGGATCGATCCTACCAAATTTGGATAGGTAGAGGGGGGAACACGACTGACGGTGGAGGTGAGCGCTGATGCATCACAAGGTGGCCACCCTAAACCTACACCTGGGTCGCAAGTCCCAGGCGCCGTCACAGTGTTCCTCTCTGTACCACGCCATGGACCCGGCGACCGCACGGCGAATCCATGAAATGCTGAGAACCGGATCTATAATTTTTTTACCTTCTTCATTATGTTGGACGCTGTGAATAAACCACTGCTGTGTACCGAGGTCTACACACTAGGCAGTTAAAACTTGAGAGGAGCTGCAGCTAAGCCTTAGCATATGTATTCGCACGAAAAAAAACTGAGTATTAAATAAAACAAAAAAAATATATTTGTATAAAACCATATAATTATTATCATTAAAATTTTAAAAGTAAAAATTACTTTCACATTATTCGAGATCATACACAATAAACATCTGTCGCTTTTGGAGTACCTCCTCACGTGGTCAATCGTACCGTAAGACAAACAGTTGATACAAACCTACACTTACGTAACACACAAAGCGGGTATACTCGTCACTGGTCCCCGGCGAGGCGCCGGGGCCGGACCGGGACGGGCGAGTCGGACCGGACCGGACCGGGCGGGCCGGCCGGCCGCCGCGTGTCGGAGCCGATACTTCAATGTGATATGTATAAGACATACAAATAAACGTCGATCAACGGTAACCAAGGTGCGGGGGCGTCGCGGCGGGCGACGGCTCGGATAGTATAAAATTTGTTCCTATAACAACTTTATTACATGAACTGTTCCTTACGTCTAGTTACAATGTACGTTTACTATGAACAATAATAATTATATAATATCATAATAATATATCATGCAAACGATTCGATCCATTACAAGCTTACGACGAAATCAAACGCGCGGGCGGCTCGCGCGCGGGTCCACAACGACGTATCACTATCAACATAACCGGAGACGCTCACTCACTCCTCAATAACATGATTACCCTTTGCACACGGTCAGCGTATAAATAAATTACACCTTTACTAAACTGGACGAAGAGAGAGCGAGGCGGGCCGCGCCGGGCCGGGCCGGTGGCGCGGCCGAGCCCACGACGGACTAGAGTAGAATCAGACTCGCGGGAAACACAGAGATCGGGGCGGCGCGGTACAAAACTAGAAAAGAGTGCAGCCGGCGACTAGAAGTCGGTGGCGGGCGGCCTTCACTATAAGGGGTCGTCGCGCTCGGTGGCGGGCGCGGGGAGCGGCGGCGGCGCCAGCGGCACGGCGCGGTAGGCGGGCGGGCGCAGGCGGCGCGCGGCCCACGCGCCCAGCGCCGCCCCCGCCACGGCGCCGCCCGCCGCCGCGCCCGCCAGCGCCAGCAGCGCCGCCGCCAGCAGCGGGCCGCGCACGGCCGCGCCCGCGCCGCGGTAGGGCGCCGCCGCCAGCGCCGCCAGCGTCAGCGCGCCGCCCGCGCCCAGCGACAGCGCGCTCCACGCGCTCGTCCACGCGCCCTGCGCACACGCCGGTGAACTGTTACATCGGTACGTCGACGGAGATGCGGTCGCACTTTTTCATATAAAAGTTGTATGTAAAGGTGCAACCGTATCTTCTATGTCGACTGTACGCGTTCTACGACGCCAGGGGGTGCGCGAACGAGCAGGGCAACGGCGATTAGGAGCGACGCGGCATTATGTAACTACATTAAAAATTTTATAAATTAACTCTGCACATTTTTACTGTAGGATCAATACTTTTATAAATACGAGAAGTCAAATATAACAAAGCTTGTAGTTCGCGACACGATCGACTCTGCTTGGCACAGAGAAATAGGTGCTTGTTCCATTTTTTTTAAAAGACCTCTTCAAGTATACCGAGCACCCAGTATGGAAGGAAGTACAGCTGTTAGACATTTTTGCATAGCCGTTGAAGGCCTATTCGTTGCCTTGTATTTGTTCACCGTTCATTGCCTATTTTCCCCTTTAGTAGTTGAATTATGAAAAACGTCAATATACATGATCATTTATTTCTCTTCATCAACGTTAGTCCTGATTGCATCCGAGGCTACAGTGCCCTCGGAGCTCAGGGTCCGCTGTGCGGTTCTTCCTTCTCCACTTCGCACGATCTTGGGCGTCCAAGAGTAAGACCGTTTGCACGCATGTCACCGTCCACAAAGCCAAGTCAGCACCTCTTGGGCCTACCCCTTCTACTTCGACCCGGTGCCGGGGGGGGCGCCATTGCCAGGCATTTGTTACCTACGTAGCTGGGCGGTTGCCGCAGGATGTGGCCGCATCAGCGGAGGCGGCTCGATAATTTATTTCTAACCAGATGTATTTATACGAAGTCTCATGCTGCTCACTTTAAAACATACAAACATTCACCACCAATTTTTTCCCATTAGTAGAGATTTCTAAAAAAAATATAGGGTGAATACTGTAACCATAAAATGCAGGACCTGTTAAAATTTGAGGATTGTACTTTGAACAGTTTTTAGCCTTTATGTTGCTGAATCAGTCAGTCAGACGGGACAAATCATGTAATGATGTATTCTTTGTTACATTAGATCTCTCATATTTATTAAAGTATTGATCCTACAGTAAAAATGTGCAGAGCTAATTTATAGAAATTTAATGTAGATAAATAATGTGATAATAATGCCGCGTCTCCCCTTGTCGCTGTCACCAATTACGTGAATTTTAGAGAGAGTGAATAGTGTTCAAAATTACAGAGCAAACACAGAGAGGAGGCGATGATTCAAGTAACCGTACACTTTGACTTTCGAGTGTACATAAAATAGTTGAACTGAGTAGTAACTGTGATATAGAAATAAAATAGTGCCTAGTTATGGTATGTCCTTCATTGGGAACGCCTCCTCCCCGCGTACGGCGGGCGGTGGTATACGCACCAGCGCGTGCCAGTCGAGCGGCAGCAGCGCGCTGAGGCGCGTGACGTGCAGCAGCAGCTGCGCAGCGTGCAGCAGCGCCGAGGTGAGCGCGGCCAGCAGCAGCAGCTGCAGGCGCGGCGCCAGCGGCATGCGGCCCACGCGCAGCCCCGCGCCCGCCCACACGCCGGCCGCCGCGCCCGCCGCGCACAGCAGCAGCAGCGCGCCCGCCGCGCCGCGCGCCGACAGCACGTGGCGCGGCCGCCAGTACAGCGGCGCCAGCGCGCGCGCCCGCGGGCCCGGCGCGCGCCGGTACTGCGCGTGCGAGTCCCACGAGCGCTCCGTCAGCTCCGTGCCGGCCGGCGAGCGCCCGCCGCCCGCCCCGCTCCCCGCTATCTCGAAGTCCTGCGCGCCGCACGTACGCACCCGTTACTGCTTGTTTGGTTACAATACGAGCGAGGTCCATCCGACCCCTCTGAATTTGGGAATTATTCATTACTAGCTTTTGCCCGCGGCTCCGCCCGCGTTGATGTCAGTTATCGCGACACAACATAGCCTATGTTCTCTCTCAAGGTCTAATATACCGTTATACCAAATTACATCTTAATCAGTTCAGTGGTTTGAGTGTGAGAACGTAACATACAGACAGACAGTTACTTTTGCGTTTATAATATTAGTATGGATTCCTCATACAACCCATCCTAATGCTTGGGGTGGAAATCTCAGTAAGACATAACATAAAATCTTACATGAAATTTAAAGAGTTGAGACAGGAGTTTTAGAGATTGAATTTTAAAAAAATGACATTTTAGTATTAAAAAAACAAAAATCCATCCATCCATATACTCATGTCTGTAAATCCCCTAAGGGCTGGTAAATGGGTGTATTAGCACCCACCTTTCGCCAATTATGACTCTTGGTCCCACAATGTAATGGGAGTGAACCTTTTGCCATCATTCTATCGAGACCTTTATTTTGGGCCGTATGTTTACTATTGGATAAAGAACAGCCCCATCTCTTAATGTGTGTGAGTGAATGGGTTTAAAAGTTAACTTACAGGAAGAGCTGGGGTGGTCCTCCACTGGAAACCAACATGGCTATAAAAATGTATCCAGAATCTGATGTGTGATACTTCTCTCACAGGACCACACAGCTCCTCCTTTGCCTTCTAATGATTAAGTTTTTTCTCCGGTAGTTATAATTCAATACGACGGAATGTTTATAACATTCACTTCAATGGCCACTACAATTTCAGTGGGAATTGGCACTAATGGTAGCCAGCCTCCATTCTATACACTTCTTGCCATCTGAAGGAGCTTTTACATCTTTATTCTATTTGTAATTATTAAATCACACTGCTCGCTACAAGATACAAATAGGAAAGTCTATGACTTTTACAGTCACTTCAAATATTTTCTTAACCTATTTCATTTTATCTAGGATGTATCCAAGTACTCACATATTGTAGTACGAGATATGACCCTAAATATTATGGGGCAGACAACAAACCCCTAAATAAACAAACTATTAAAAAATGTCACTTGAGGCTGCTGCCTCATCTATAATGCACACGTTCAACGCACGAATGTGTAATTAAACACGAGCAGCTGAAACATATGAGTGTTTGCCTCCTCCTTGCGCACTGACCTGCACGTCCTCGCCGCGGCAGCTGGTGGGCTCCAGGTCGCGGATCTCGTCCAGCAGCAGCTCCACCTCGTCGGCGGCGTACAGCTCGCTCACGGACACGTAGCGCGCCGGCGCCGCTTGCATGTCACCCGCCCACGAGCCTAGCGCCGAGCGCCTTCGCCCCGGCTCCTCCTGCAATCACCCACCGCAAGTGTTACCCCATGCGATCATCGATTTATACTTCGTGCGTATATTTTGTCCCACCTTTTCCCCCCGTTAACATTGAGGCTCCGTCCTTCTGTGTGTGACCACATAATATATCAGCGTGATATCATTTATTTACGGTGACGTTGACCTAATAAACAACAAAATTCAATGACGCTCTCGAACCCGCCATGTTTGTTATCATATTTTTTCCTTCCGTCAAATCAACTTTTTTGTCTATGGCTATGGTTTAAGAACTTCGTTCGGAAATCAAATACTTATAATTGGTTAAAATAATAACACAGTTGTTTTAGCTTAGCATAGTCTCAAAACCACTCAAAACAGACAGGACCTATCCCACAGAATGCAATATGGTATCATTTGATTTTAAGCACAAACCCAGATATACTCAGACCAATGCAAATAGACACTCATGCTTAAGAATATTTTGAATGGGAATCAAACCCACGATTTTAGACGAAGTTATTCGAACACTCCAAGCACAGACTAGCCTTACGAATATAATAATATAAACATAACATAACATAAACTCACGCCTGTATTCCCCGAAGGTGTAGGCAGAGGTGCTAGCACCCACATTTCGCCAGTTTATGTTTAGGTCCCAATGTAATAGGTGGCGAGCCTATTTGCCATTAACCGGGCACTTATAAACCTGCGATAAATACACACATAACTTCGAAAAGCATCGAAACGTCATTGGTGTGTGCCATGGTAAACCTGGGATCGAACCCGAGACCTCGTCTCAGCAGTCCATTACCCATACCACTAGGCTACCGCAGGTAATATAGGTACTCAAAATTTATCCACTGTCATCGCTCCGATGATAGACCATTGTCCTAATTACTACATATAACGGCTAACACGAGCTTGCCATCACCGAATCGAACCGGTTTTATTTTTTGTTGGTGGCCGAAAATAATCTTACCTCTGGCAACCAACAAACCACAGACGGCGTCAAGTCCAACATAACCTCCCCACTGCCGATTCCGGCGGGAGGTGTATATCTGTTGAAATTTTGCGCAGGATAAAAGAAAAATTATGTAGCCGAAATAATACTTTTTAAGAAGTATTCTGCCTCGGAAACTTGTTAATCCCTTCCGCAACACGTGATGCCTTACTCCGTGGAATGCTAGGTACTTTTCGCATGCTCACGTCGAGTACAGGATTACTGGCTCAAGAGGCTTCTGTGTCACCCGTCCAATCTTACATGACAAGTCTTGGATCTTACTTACCGCCTCTGCTTTTTTTTCGTGCGAAAATCCCCTCGGATACCGCCGGAGCCGGAACGGAAGGTTATGTCGGACTCGAACCGAATAAAACCGCACGCTCACTGAGGGTCGTGGTGCTAGGCCGGAGGTGATGTTGTCTTCGACATATCCCTCGCACCCCGGCTGACCCAGGGCCATCCCTTACGGTCTGGCCCTCCTCGGGGAGCGTGACAACGGTTTCCCCGACTCGCCCCCGGAATGGGAGGCGCGCTTCTTAGCGCGCCGTCGCCGTGACCTGCTTCTGTTGGGGTCACAGGCGGCTCCACCTGTCACCTCCAGGCCCGCGCTCATGGGGTACGGAGTTCAGTCTGTGCCCTCCGACGCCCGAGTTGCCTGCGCACGCGGGCGGTGCGATCTGCGAGTCTCTCTCGCTCGCGCCGCCGCGCTCACGTTCCGCCGTCTCCTTTACTACCATTACCTGCACGCAGGAGACGCCAGCCGCCCACGCGTCCTTGAGCAGGGTGGTGAGGGTGAGAATTCTCACTCCCAGGGCTGCCACTCGCTCGCGTCGCAGTATCTATGGTCGCAGTGATAGCACTCGGACGTTGGCTCCTTATCGGTCAGACGCAGATACCGCCCGAAGCACCCGTGCCCGGTGATAATCTGCGTCAGTCGATACGAGAGGCTGCCATGTGGCCTCTCTAGCTATTCGCCATGATGGCCTTACCGCCCCTTTGACGGCGTGCCCTGGGCGTGGTTGCTTAAGCCTTCACTCCGCCTGCGCCACCATGATTCTGTGGAGCCGGGTTTTCTTGGCCCGAATGTCTTCAGGCTCGGGATCGCGTCCCCGCTCCCACGTCTCCTTCCGGAACCGATACAGTGCCGCAAGCGTTCTCGCTTCCAGGATACACGGTGGCGATTTACCGCCTCCGCAACGACGTAGCCATAATTCTCTTTCTTCCACTCTGCATGGCTGGTCAAACGAAATACCAGTTCAGGCCATGCATGTTAGAAATAAAACAAAATGTACAAAATAGTTTTTATTGAAACAAATTTAGATGTTTTCTAGACTTGATTCATTAATTTTATCACAGTGTCAATCATATATAGCGCTTACAATAAATCAAACAAATACAAAAATGTATTGAAGTAACGGTGGATAGAAAACATCCCCGTTCACAGCACCTCAGTCAATGAAAAAGGATTATAAAACAATATTACCAACTACGAGGTAGGTTGAGATTACAAAGGTTTATTTTATGAGAAACTAAATGTCAAAGCCATTATAACAAATTATGATGTGATATCCTGGTCACGAAATATAAGATCGAAAGGAAGTGCCCCGCCGCCATCGTTCACGCGCCATATTGCGCTATGCGGGAAAAATGTGGACATTATTCGCAACGCGATTGGCTTCTAAGGGTCAATTCGTACTAGTGCAGACTCGAAGCTAAACGTAATGGCCATTGGTGCTAATTCTGTTGTGTATAATACCATTTTAGAGATTTTTAGCGTATTTTAGTTAGTTTTGACAACACAGAATTGGCAACATTATCTGTTTTGAGGTAAGTGCTGGGCAAGTCGGGCGGAAACTTAGTTCCGCTTACATTTGTTTGGGCCCTGCGCCATCACGTATTGACCGGCACACAGTGGCACTTCTTGATGATTTTATATTGCATGTACCTACCCATCACGTATCTATTTTTAAAGAAAGCACACAAAAGTTCAGTAGATGATACAGTTCTATTGTCAAAACGTCTAACATTTTCACTTCGTCAATTTCTTTTATACTTTACATTTTCATTAATTTAAATTTTCATCAGCTACAGATTCGTGTGCTGAATTTAACAAAAAAAACATATAATAATAGTAAAAGTAAACAATGTACGCGCACGCAATACGTCTCGTAAAGCACGTGCGCGGTCTGGTATCCTTACATCAATATAGGAAGAAACTTAAATTAAACAATATCCTTAGCGGCTGCTCACAGCTCGTACTCGTAAATGCAATGGGTGACTATGTACATGTACACTAATTCGATCAAAAGATAATTTATACATTATATAAAAAGTAAAAACTTTCTTAACATATGTCACTAGTTAAGTGGAACTGCCCTTGTACTCTTTTATTTTATTAATTGTGCATACTTATCTAATCTACCTAACACAGTTCGGCGGAGAACATGACTAGGCGGCATGTCGGTTATAGTCCGAAGCCAGGCGGCGGACGCATTCGTACCGGGGGGTGCATCTGCGACGGGGGCGGGGGAAACATCTGTGTCGGCGGAGGGGGGTACATCTGCGACGACAGCGGGGGGTGCATATGGGGCGGGAGCGGGTGATGCATCGGCGAGGGCAGGGGCGAGTGCACCTGCGGCTGCGGCGGGAGGAACATCTGGGACGACTGTGGAGGGAACATCGGGGACGACTGTGGGGGGTACATCGGGGACGACGGCGCGTGCTGCACGCGCGGGTACGCGGCCGGGGCCGGGCCGGCGGGGCGCACGGGCACGGCCATGGCGCGGCCCATGGCGCCCACCATGAACCAGTGCGCCGCCGCCGGGTTCACGTGGCTCAGCACGCGGTACGTCTCCACCTCGCCCACGCTCAGCGTCACGCCCGGCGCCGACAGCGCCGCGCCCGGCCCCGGGGCGGCCCCGGCCGGCGCAGGGGCGGCCGCCGGCGCAGGGGAGGGAGCCGGCGTAGGGTCGGGAGCCGGCGCCGGTGGCCGGGCGGGCGCGGCCGGCGTGTAGGGCGTGCCGGGCACGTAGGGAGGCGCTTCCACAGACAGCGAGTACACGGAGTCGGTTAGCGAACGGCCCAGGGGGGGTGATGCCAGTTTAGGGGCCGTACTCTGTTCCGTGTCGGTTTCCGTCGAGGCGCTCGCCTCTGGCAGGAACAGGGGAATTCTCGTCGCCACGTCGGGTGCGGGGGAGGCGCTCCGGCTGGCGGGCGGGGAGCCCGGGGACCACCACGCGGGTGCCTCGTCGCCCTCGGAGGGCTCGCTCGCATAGGGCGCGTCGCGTTCGCAGCACTCACCGCGTTCGCAGCACTCACCGCGTTCGCAGGACTCACCGCGTTCGGTGGACTCACCGCGTTCGGTGGACTCACCACGTTCGTAGGACTCTCCGCGTTCGTAGGACTCTCCGCATTCGTAGGACTCTCCGCGTTCGTAAGACTCGCCGCGTTCGTAGGACTCGCCGTGTTCATAGGACTCGCCGCGTTCATAGGACTCGTGGCGTGGGCCGCGCTCGCCGGGCCGGGGCTCGTGCGGCGCGTGCGGCAGGGGCACGTGGTCGCGGTAGGCGCTGACGTAGTCGAGCGCGATGCCGTCGCGCAGGTAGGCGGCCACCTCGCTGTAGTTGGGCGCGGCGCCGCTCTCCAGCGCCTCGAACCTCGGGTACAGGTAGGCGTCCTGCGTCTGCAACACGCAATACCACTCGTTAGCGCCGCACAGTCCGGCCGCCGCCCGCCGCCCGCCCCGAGGTTCGAGCGCGTCCGCCCGCAAAGTGGGGGCCCACTTGGAAAAGTTATCGTTACCGAGACTGTACGCGACTCTAATAAAGTATCATCATCCAGTGTTAATGGAGATCTTTCAATTCTACTTGCACCTGAGAGAGGGCGAGACGCGGCCGGCACACCCCACCTCGCGGACCCGAACTCGGTTTGGGACAATTTAAAACTTACTATACTAGCAAATCGCACATGTCGAAGTCATAAAGCATTTATTCTGTGTAAAACTACTGTGAGGTAAAAAATATTGACTGCTGTGCTGACTGACTTAAACGCGACCCCGTGCTGAAAAGATACCGGGGAGTAAATTTCTAAATGGAATCTTAGGCAAGAACTCACGGAGCGGTTTCTAACCGCGTCCACCGCGGTTGCGAGCCATTCTCAGATTTTCTGCGCCGCGGTCCGCGTAGTTTGTCAGGTTCGCTGTAGAGTGCGTACAATACTACCCCTCCGAGAACACGCTTAGACCCCCCCCCCCCCCTCTGCACTTTTCAGTATAAAACTGTGACTTGACTGAATTCATTTATTACAACAAATGATTAAAACATAAAAAAACCCGACTGCCACAAGAAGAGATCGAAATAAATTTCATAGCAGGCGGTACCCATTTGCCAATCATAAACCGAATGAAAATTAATGAATTGTCAAACTTATTTCGATCTTTTCAGTCGCAAACGGGTTTTTTTTTTGTTTTATATAAAAATACTTTTCAGTTATGATATTATGACATGCATGTCTTTTTGTAATCTCCTTCTAATTTCCTTTAATTTGATACCCTACTCGATAAAAGTCAAAAAAATTTTTGAGAACATACGTTTTGGCGCCAAAAATCCATCATTTTGATTTTCTAGAAATATTAATACACCCGGTGTCACTCACACAATCAAATGACACCTCACATATCTAAATCTGTCAAGCCGTGTAGGCCGTGCCAAATAAATGGACATACATACATAATATGTACATACATACATACCTACATCCATTATATTTCCCAAAAATAGATACATGAGAGTTACCAGAAGAGTTACCTATTCCTTAAAAGAGTAAACCTAAGAAACTTGTCAATGTAGTAAAATAGGTACAAGAGTTAGTTAAATACATAACTAAATGAATTTCAGACATCTAGGATATCTATAAAAGACAGTTTACTTTAGCAACACCAATAACTACTAGGTACTTATAAAATTATAATATAACAAAAGAATAACATGTACGTCACGTAAACCTTAGTAAATGTAATGGTTTCATATATTTTTAATTAGCCTAGGTAAATGTTTCTTAGAATACGGTAGTTTATGTTATGTGTGACATAATTTAAACTCTAAAGCATTTTTATCAAGAATGTTATCAAAAAAAGCGCCGCTTTTTAAATAGGGTCCCGGAAGTGGTAAAGATACGAGGTGGCAAAGTTAAAACTGGGAGATGATGTGTCCGTGGAAGCCTATTATCCCAATTCCCAAATCACCAATTTAAAACATTCGGCAAGCTTTCCACACGAAATGACTGCAAATTTCGGCAGCAGCACGGAACCATTCGTTCTCGACGGATCGGATGCGGTGCGCGAGTAGCGTATAGCGAACGTGAATCATATTCCGTCCCTAACAGTAAGTTACGGTCTTGAAAATCAAATTTTCGATCACAATCACAACCATATCCATGCAAATGCCACACTGCGTCTCCCTCGCTCCGACGCGTAAGTAGCCCCCTGTAGCCTATGCGTTCGAAACGGCTCCCAGGTGCCCGGGGGCAGCGGCCCGGTGCGCTCGGCGCTCAGGGCGAGCAGTCCGTCGCGCCGCCCGGCCGCGGGCGATACTTTTTATCGAGCGCCAGCCGACGGCGAAGAATGGAACTGGTGATGAGCGGCGGGGCGTCGGCGGGCGGGGGCGACGGCGGCGCGTGGGGCGGGGGCGACGCGGGCGGCGGGGGCGTCGCGGACGGCGTGGGGTCAACGGCGCGGCGCGCGCACCGGTCGGCCAGCGCCAGCACGCGCGCGAGCGCGGGGGCGCGCGCGGGGGCGGGGCGCTCCCAGTCGGCGTCCCACGTGCGCAGGCGGCGCGGCGCGCTGCCCACCAGGTCGGAGGCGGAGTCGGACACGTCGGCGTCGCTGGGCTCACTCACCCGCAGCGCGGAGTCGCGGCGCGCGTCGGCGTGGCCGGCGCGCACCAGCTCGGCGCCCACGCACACGTCGTCGGCGCCCGCCGTGTCGATGAGCAGCACCTCGGCCACGCGGTCGCGCTCGTCCAGCGCCACGACGTTGGCCACGAGGCGCCGGCCGCTCACGAGGCGCAGGAAGGCCGTGGCGGCGGCGTGCGGCCAGCGCCAGCCCGCCGCGGACGGCCGCACGCCGGCCAGGCGCGCGCGGCACGCCTGCGCCGGCAGCGCCGCCCACTCGCGCCGCAGCGGCTTGAGCGCCGCCACGCTCACCGTGTCCACCGTGCCGTAGTCCACGTGCCGCACCTGCGCCATCGGTCAGTTAGCGTTACACTACACGTTTGGCGCCCGCATTCGGGAGTATCGGGCGACCGTAGCCCCCGGGGTCTAGACTGACGCTCGTGGGAAGGTCGGACGGCAGTCGTTCCCGGAAAACGCACCGTACCTATCGAAAACGGTGAGCGAATCCTGGGCTCCAGGTTGCGAGCTTCCAATGCAACTAGAGAATAGAAAGAATGACATTCCACTGAATTGATATCATTGATTAATTTATGAGTGGTCGCTCACCTTGACAGTGTCGGTATCGATGATCTTAACAATGAGTGAGCGGTGCCAGTCGTTCTCAAACACGGTGGAACAGTAATGTCCCACCCGGATAGCACCGCGCGCCAGGACCCGATTTTGGCCCTCGTTTCTGTAGTACCGTCTGTGAAGCAGGCATTCTAATATCATAATACATTTATGTTCAATAGAAGTGCTTTACTTACCGCTCCAGATCCGACCAAACTAAATAATTTATTCATACACAAAAATTATTCTGATGGATGTCTCATGTTGACTAAACTACCTAAAAATCAAACTCACTGGTATGTATTTACACAACCCGATACAAAACACAGTACATATACAGTAAGCAATACAAATGTTTTGAAACTAGATCAAATACTTTAAAATTTACAAAAAATTCAAAGATGAGTTAAATTGACTTCAGTGATTATTTATATATTTCAAGTTATGTCATTTGGAGTCAAAATGTTCGGGCCATGATGTCCAAGCACCAATAATCTCTTCAGGAAAATCGCGAAGCATATGGTTGATGCTTCTTGTGACCAGAAGGCTGGCCTCTTTTTAGTTCAGATTATAAGCATTATCATACAACGTGGCAATACTCAATGCTGCCAGTCTTCTGGAAACAATGCCAGGTGAGGCATGCGAAACGGAGGAATTCTATGGTGTATTTTCATTTCAGTTTTAGCTTTAGTGTTTATTATGTTCTAGAGATCCGGTTCTCAGCATTCCATGGATTCACCGTGCGGTCGCCGGGACCATGGCGTGGTACAGAGAGGAACACTGTGACGGCGCCTGGGACTTGCGACCCAGGTGTAGGTTTAGGGTGGCCACCTTGTGATGCATCAGCGCTCACCTCCACCGTCACAAGTGTTCCCCCCTCTACCTATCCAAATTAGATAAGATCCTATCAACGCCGTTTTAGATATTCGTTTGAGTAAAGAGCTTACTGAAGCTCTTGGCAATCCGAGGTCTTTAAATAAGTTATACAGGGATTTAGCTGGAATTCCCCTTGCTCCTACTTCTATGGCGTAGAGTTTAACCACATAGCCATTTTTGGTTAACTCATTGGTCAAGTCAAAGTATTTGTTTATTTTTATAGCGTGGTCTTTAGGTATGTTAGTTTCGTGGTCTTTAGTTTAGTTAATTGTATAATAAATCTACGTAATTAATTGATCAAAATAATATAAAAATCTAATTCTCCTCTTTATATTTTATAAATAGAAATTCTGCTATTTCATTCTTTATTATTATTTCAATTTTTTATGTTTATAGCAGCTGCAAGCTGATGTGGCACTTCTAGTAAACTTAATACACATAATTTCAAATAGTGCCATTATCATAATAAAATAATATAAATCTAGAAATACTAATAGTTTTGCCGTTATGTATGCCATTGTACAACTCTTTTCTTCTTAATCTTTGTATCTAGAATATTGAATTTGCCACATTATTGTATTTTTCCCTAAGTAGATAGAAATGACAATTTTTATAATACAATTCATAGCCATACACTTCAAACTCAATATTTAGCATTTTTACCCGAGTACGGCGAAGCCAAAAGGAGGGTTATGATTTTGACAGGCTATGTATGTATGTATGTTCATTTGTTCCCTCATAGCTCCTCAACTACTTATTAGAACTGGACAAATGAGGTATCGTTACAAGCGGCTTGATCGTCCGATGGTTATAGGCTATATGACGTGTCACTCAATCTTGTGTGGCGCCCTCTAGCGCTCATAAGGTACTGTGTTAAAAAATAAATTTGAGATAAATGTGCCGTGTTTGGTATCAAATGAAAGGGCTTGATAAGCACATTTCAAATATGTATAAATTATTAGCTTTACCTTGCCCCAAAATAATATAAATAAAAAATAAAGTTTAAAACTAAAACCCGACTACCGAAAAATCGCGCTCTAAAAGTAACAAACAAGAAAATATCAAGGATAGCCGTGGTCGAATGCCACTTACTCTAACAAAACAATAGGTATATTCTAGGGAAAAGTGGCATACGACCACGGCTATCCTTGGTATTTTCTTGTTTGTTACTTTTAGAGCGCGATTTTTCGGTAGGAGTCGGGTTTTAGTTTTAAACTTTATTTTTTATTATTTATTCTACTTTAAATAATAACTATAACACTCAGTTAATGGTAAGATGTGAGTAGCAACTCTTGCTCCTGGCTCAACCCTGTGCGTAGCATAATGAAAATTGAAAGGTATACTGTATTGTCAGACTTCGTTCTCAAGTCTTGAATTAAAGCATAATTGAAGAACAGTATGAGATAATACTGTCTAAGTATGTTTTTTTGCAAATAAACAGAAACAGACAATAAGCATAAAAGTGACATCAAAGCAGTTGTATTATTCAGTGCAACACTTACATAGAGAATGACACCTGAAAGCCCCCCACAACTCTCTGGTGACAGAAAGTAACGGTGTGAGAGACAGTTTTAATTACTTACGTCATTTCATCCATCATGTCTTCCATGGCAAGGTTGTAGTTTTCCCCGAGACGGATGAACCAAAATTGCGACGGGGAATACACCTCGCCTATGATGACTTCCACCATCGCTCCAGGCCGGAAGTCCCCCATAGGCATCACGTCGATGCTCTCCATAAAGTGCATACAGTCCTCAGGGAATACATCCGGATCCTATCGACATACAAATTCACCGACTTACAATTCATTGCTCACGCGCTCTGTCCAAATGAGCGTTAGTATCATTTAAAATGTATGTCAAAGTTGTCGTACCGTTGGTAATATCAAACGCATATTGTTAGGACGATGACCGGCACCGCCTACTAAACGATATCTTAATTAAGTAGGTACTTATATAATATTCTATATTTGAGAAAAAACGTGAGATTATTTTGTTTGTTATTTTTACTGGCGTACATTAAATATATTGTTTGCGCTTTGTAGGTAGGAAATTAATGTGAACATTTTCAACTACCTCACAGGTTTCTTTTATATATAGCCTTTACGGCAAGGGCCAAGGCCAACCACCTACTTTGCAATTGGCTATCTATCTATAAAACCGTACGGTGATTCCTGCGCATATATGTCAACAGTTCACAACATTTCATTTAAAAAAGCACAGCACATCACAAAATATTTGCGTGCAACATTCAGGGTAGGTCTCCTGCAGTTCTTTTTTTGCTTTGTTTTATTGGATAACGTTAATTAAAAATAAATCTTTCGAAATTTCTTGCTGTCAAAAAGTCAAGTTACTTTCAACTTTGATTGACGTTTCATGTCAAAATCAAATTCTGTTGTATTATAAAATATTTTAAGAAGTAGCCCGGCCGCAGCACACGCACAGTTTCCCGATTCGGTTTTTAATCGGGAATTTTGATTCGGGAACCCGAATGCTTCATTTACACACAAAATGTCCAACCATCTTAATTTCCGATTATGAAACCGTATCGGAAAACCGCACGTGTACGGCCGGGCTTATATCTTTAATGTAATCACTACAATAGTTTATCTAAAGCAAAGTCGCTTTCCGCAGTTTATGCGTATGTCCGTCCCTATGTATCTTTAAAACTACGCTACGGATTTTGATGCGGTTTCTTTTAATAGATAGAGTAATTTAAGAGGAAGGTTTATATGTTTAATACATCTATAGGTACTAATATTATAAAGAAGAAAACTTTGTTTGTATGTTTGTTTGTAATGAATACAAACAAACATACAACCAAAGCCTGAGCTCAAAAACTGCAGGACCTATTTAAAAAATCTTTAACATGTTGAAAGCTACATTATCCACGAGTAACATAGGCTATATTTTATTTTGAAAACAAAATAGGGTTCCGTAAGATATTTAGATTTTTCGGACACAAGGTGTAAACAATCAACCAGAAAAGTTACTTATTTTGCGTACGCTGCCTAAACTATAAAAGAACCTATTTTGATGATATTTGGTATAGGGGTAGAATAAATCTTGAGAAAGGCCCTAAGCTATGTTTGGTCGCGAAAACCAACATCCACGCGGGCGGAGCCGCGGGCAAAAACTGTCTGTGTTAAATAATATATAAACAAATTGCTTCAGTAAACGTGGAAGATGTAAACGAAAACGCAATTTCAATTTAGTATGTTCAAGAATTCATCGCTACATTTGCGGGAGCATTTTCAATGCCATGCCATGTCGTGTTTTTTATTTATATATAGTAAATACGTGCTACGTTATACTTTAAATACTCAAGGTTAGGCTGTATCATACTAGTTCTTTGCAATAGGAGAAACGCAGTGATTAAATGTTGGATTCAAACCACCCTAAGCCACCCTAAACCTACATCTGATCGTCGCAAGTCCCAGCCGTCACAGTGTTCCTCTCTGAAGGTAAGCCGTAGCCGTACCAGGGGGCTCTGTTGCAAAATGAACACTTCTCAAAATGACTACAGGTAGAAAATGTCCCCTTCTCAGAATGTCCCTTTCGCAAAATGTCCCCTTGGTAAAGAAAACTGGTCAAGAGCCAGTGTACATCACCCCCTCTGTGTTGTACACTTGCTCTTGACCAGTTTTCAGTATTACTACGCCATGGACCCAGTGACCGCACGGTGAATTCATGGAAAGCTGAGAACCGGATCTCTCTGTCCATGCCAAATCGAGTTTTTATTTTGCTGAATTATTTCCGGTGAGGTTTCCCTAACTTTAAATATAGACATATAGACATGTTGCGAAGTGGATGTTTGTTTTGCGAATGACCTAATTAATTATAAATATTTTATGCTTAGTTGATTAAAAAGGTCCAGACGCACGTCGAAGGATAATAAATGGCTGAATGTAGAAATATAATATTTTAATACCTATTTCAGTTTGCAAACATATAAAAAAAACCTACTATACATACTTACCTAACCTAACCTATAATAATAGCTAAATCAATATTCCACAAAATTCTAAAATTTGACATCACATATTTTGAAAATTGAACCAATTGCATCTAACGGGGCTGGGCATCACCCTGTCCTGGAGCTGCATTAGGGAGGCGCTCGTATATCACGAAGTGCCTCTCTACCTACGCCGCATAGTCGGGGCGTATTTATCGGAGAGAGCAGTCGTCTACCCAGTGCGACCGGGCTCGGTCGGCGAGAGATGTCGTGCGGTGTTCCGCAGGGATCGGTCCTGGGACCGCTACTGTGGAACATCGGTTACGACTGGGTGCTTCGCGGTGAGCTCGTAGACGGTGCCGCCGTCACGTGTTATGCGGACGACACGCTGGTGACGGCGTGCGGGTCTACATACCGCGAAGCGACCCTGAAAGCCACGACCGCGGTTGCCCAAGTCGTGGAGCGGATTCGGCGGCTGGGTCTCGAGGTGGCTCTGCATAAAACCGAGGCCATGTTCTTTCATGGGCCTCGGCGCGTGCCGCCGGAGGATTCCAGCCTCATAGTAGGAGACATTTCCATCGGCATCAAGCCCCAGATGAAATATCTGGGGCTCGTGCTCGACGGCCGGTGGAACTTCGGGGAGCATCTACGAAGACTGGCCCCCAAATTGAAGGATACAGCTGCCGCTCTGGGGCGGCTCTCTTCTGGGCCGGATGACTCCTGCAGGAGACTACGCGGGAGTCGTGCGGTCCATGGCCTTATATGGTTGCCCAATATGGGCGGAAACCCTGACGGTCCATAATGCACGTCTGCTGCATGGTCCGCAGCGTGCAATGGCCGGCAGGGCCATCCGGGGGTACCGCACGATATCCTTGGAGGCGGCGAGTCTCCTTGCCGGATCCCTACCGTGGAACCTGGATGCGAGAGCCCTTTCGATGCTATATCGGTATCGAAAGGAGGCGCGGGAGCAGGGACGGGAACCCGAGCCTGAAGAAATTCGGGCCGTGAGGTCCCAGCTCCACCAGGTCATGGTAGCTGAGTGGGAGCTACGACTTGGGCGACCAAGCGAAGGGCACGCCGTAATAGCAACGATAAGACTCATCATGGAGGAATGGCTAGAGAGGCCACACGGCAGCCTCTCGTACCGACTGACGCAGGTGATTACCGGACACGGGTGTTTCGGGAGTTACCTGTGTCGGATGCGGAAGGAGCAAACTTCCAAGTGCCATCACTGTGATGTGAGCGAGGACACAGAGCTGCACACGCTAACCGAGTGCCCGGCGAGGGACAAGCCGAGGCGGGTCCTAGTGGCGGCTCTGGGGGTGGGAGTCCTCACACTCGCCACATTGCTCACAGCGATGGTACGATGCGCGAACGCTTGGAGTGCGGCCGCCTCCTTCTGCGAGAAAGAAAATGCTCGAGAAGGAGGCGGCCGGTCGGGTCCGGACTAGACTCCGGGCCCGGGAAGCCCGCGAAGAGCGAAGGCGAACCGGATGTCGGAGGTCGCAGAAGACCTCCGTCCTCCATGAGCGCTGGCCTGGGGGAGACCGGTGGAGCCGCCTGTCACCCTAGCAGAAGCAGCCGCGGCGGCGGCGCAAAGTCAGGGTGTCCACTCTAAATCGTCAAAACATTTCCCTGACTTTTCCCTGACTTTCCCTGACCATTTCTAAAATTTTCCCTGACCTTTTTAGGTGTAATTTTTTAAGTAAAAAATTGCAGCTCTACATTTTCTCTTTCTCTTTGTAGTTCCAGTTTCTTCTTTTTCTCCTCTACTTCTCGTATTTCCTTTTCGATTTTGCGTTTTTCAGCTTATTTCTGCTGTTGTTTAGACTCATTTTCTTTCCTTTTTCTAGACGCGCGTGATATTTCTTCCTAACACTTTTGACAGACACCTGAAAACCATATCACGAGTAACAGCCTTTACTCATGTTGTGGTTTTCAGGGCCATCAATGGTTTTAAGGTAATCATAAACAATTTTTTGTGCTATCAGTGACTCTTCTGTCAAATTTTCTACCAACAGTGATTTGTTGGTACCGCGCCTCCTGCGCTTTGCTTCATATCCGATATCTGTCTTTTCTAACGGCGGCTTTATCGTCTAAATCAAGGTTAATAATATTATGACTCGAAGCCGTTTCTAGTTTGGATGGCTTTACAATCTTCGCCATGAGATTGTGAAGTAACTCTAGGAGGGCAGTGTAGAGAAACGGAGCCATAGGTTTCTCGCTTTGGAATCGGCGCAAAAAAGGTTCGAATTCGTTAGTCAAACTTTTTCCAGTTGATAGGTGGACTTTTACCAAGGGATTCTTCATAATGTCTTTTAAGATTTTTTGATTATGGTTTTCAGGGACTGTACGATCATTGACAAATTGGTTGACCTTGTCATAAATTTTGATACTTAGCTCTTTCAATGCAAGGACCATTTTCTAACCATCTAATAGATGTGAATTTTTGTGGAAATACAGTCCCTTCTGTGATTTGTGTGTATAAAGCTTGTCGTGCTGGACTATCTTTAAAGAGATTGTACATAGTTTTTAGTACTTCAAAAGTCTTCCTATCTACTTTTTGATGACCTGTTTTGAAAGCACCATTGACAGTGTGTAATCCACACACACCTTTGTCCAATAAGGGACTTTTTGTTTCCTCGGAAGAAAGAACATTTTTCAATTTTTTCAGAAAACTAATGTTCACATTGGGGCCATCCATTGAAACTTGTAGCAGTATTTTTCTATCTCTGATTTAGATAGAAAAAGACTGCTACAATTTTCGATGGATGGCCCCAATGTGATAACATAGGTTTATTTCATAGATTCCGCAAAGACAGGCTTTTTGAGAATTTCAACTTTATGGGGAGGGGACAATAGACCGTTTGCATTTTTTCGTAGTAATACGACGACGTATTCATATTTCGACCTAATATACCAGCGACGATTTGATCTTTCGACCTATTGCATTTTCCACGTAATGATACCTCGACGTATTAACGTTTCGACCTAACGTACCAGCGATGATTTGATCGTCCAACCAATCGTTGTCGACCTATTGTTATTCGATTATTTAACTTTCGGTATTATGTACGAAGCCCTAGCTAATTAGAGAGAGGAAAATGACAGCAGTTTTTATAACAGATTAAGTAAAAAAAAGTATTTTTTTGTATTTTTTTACTTAATCTATGATAAAAGAACTGTCATTTTCCTCTCTCTAATTAGCTGTTCGAGTATAAATATATATATATAAGAAGTACTGATGACTGATAAGATAATATTATTTTTATTTATTCTATACTTTTTTAGACTTTTACATTTATTATAAAGATCAATCATCAAAAAGTCCTTGTTTTCCCTGACTTTTCCAGGTAGAGAAGTCAGTTCCCTGACTTTCCCTGACCCACAATAGCTTCCCTGACTTTTCCCTGACTTTCCCTGACCTTCCAGGTCCGTGGACACCCTGAAAGTGCTTCTTCCCGTACCCGGGGCTAGTTGGGGACACCGAGGTCTCCACAACCCGAAGGATGGAGAGATGGTCCTGGGTCTGCCGGGGTGCGAGAGATATGCTTTCGTCAATCTCACCTCCGGCAACCAAGGACCCAAGATGGCGTGCGTTTTAGTCGGTTCGAGTCCGATCATAACCGCCTCCACCGGCTCCGTGGGGATTTTGCGCACGATAAAAATAAAACGGGGCTGGGCATTTAGTCGATGGTTATATGACTTATTTATGGCATGCGTGGTGAAGTATTTATGGTTATTAGGTCTTTTGAGATCCTATTCTAAAATGGATGACTTGGGGAGCGCTCCTTTTTAAGCGTGTGAAGGTGTGGGAATTCTTGTCAGTTCTAAATATAACATGGGAAGCAATTAGAATAATATTAAGTAGCTTGGAGCGTAACAAACTTTGGACAATAATAGCGTATTTGTATGTATATTTGATTTAACAATAGAAGGTTCCTAAAAGGTCGGCAGCGCGAGTGTAAGGAACCTGGTTTTGCACATGTCCATAGCCCAAAGTAACCACTTCCCATCAGGTGGGCTTGTTTGCCACCTAACTGGCATAAAAACAACCATCTACTTTATTTTTTTGTACCATCTACTTCTCAGTAATGATTTAACAGAAAAATAAGTTTTGAGTTTCATTTAATCACTACGAAAACTGAATAATAATTTCGAGTCGAGGCTAGCCCTCAGTTTCATTTCGCTAGATGACGCTAATTAGCTGCGACTACTTAGTTCGAAAAATTAAGGATCTTACTGTCATGTTCATGGTGATTTCATTTTTGACAACATTTCAGTTAGACCAGCTGAAAAGTAGTATACCATACATTGGTAATCCAAATAAAATGATTAGCCAAAATTTAAGATTTTTGTTTCTCGAAACATTGACAGACAGGAAATGAAAGATTCCTCAAAAAGGACAAGGCAGATAAGCAGTAGTGTAAAGGGCTGATGATGCACTCACGAAGGCGATGCCGGGCAGCGCGTCGTCGGGGTCGGGCTGCGCGCGGGGCGGCGCGCGCGGGGCGGCGCGGCGCGCGCGCGGCGCGGCGGGCGGCGCGGGCGCGGCGCGGCGCCGCTCCTGCAGCAGCCAGTCGCCCGTCTCCACGGGCCGCGTGATCTGCACGCCCTGCTCCAGGCAGTACACCAGGCTGATGATGCTCGTGTAGCCGAAGCGGCTGAAGTTCAACTCCTGCTTGTAGCGATCCCTATCGACCATATTTTAACATTTTACGTTTCAGTCCAGCCCGAGGACTCGCTTAGGGCTCTCTTACGGAGGAAGGGTGTCCTCATAAGCGAGTGTGACGAAACTAACGAGTGACTAAATTCAGCGCCAGTATGCCTACCTGTATAATTTAATTAGATCGGTGCACCACACCCCCTCAGGCGCATCGGTAATTATCTTCAAAATATCTTGTTTTAGCTGCTCAAATTGTTGTGCTTTTGCACTATGCCCACCTGTGAAACAATAATTAAAATCAAACCATAGCAACCGATATAGATATCTTCTAAAGTTTCCGAAGTCAAGAAACTCTAAGGAAAATCTTTGTCTTTTGACTTAGACTTAAACGAGGTAGAATCCAAGTCAAGTGAATCCATAACCCCGCGCTCGCTCCCAGTCTGAACCAGCGTCTTTTGCCACTGAGTGTACTGGTAGATACTACAATCCGATTACACAGCTACTTGCAACTTGAACATCCATACCGCGGATATTGAGGTTATCCTGCAGTGGTATCTGTCACCCCCAGGCTCGCGGTCATGGAGGACAGAGGTCGGTGAGCGATGAGCTACCTCCAACCCCCACCTTTTCCTCGATCATTACTTTGTCGCAAAGGGAGGTGGCTTACACTTTACGTTGCGTCGCCCTGGGCAATGCACTGAGCGAGAAAGCTCACACCCTAAAGGCCGCGTCCTGGACGACGGCGGGCGGAGCGGGCGGTGCGGGCGGTGTGCGCGGTGTCCTTCGCCACGCCGCGCCGCCCGCACCGCTGTCATCGAGAACAGCTTCACACAAATGTACGACTTTGATAAAGACGCGGGTGTCGTCGCCCGCGCCGCCCGCTCCAGCCGCCGTCGTCCAGGACGCGGCCTAAGGGCCGCCTCGGCGTTTGCCATGCCGGGCACTCGGTCAGTGTGTGCTTTGCACGCACCATTTTATCCTTTCCTCGCTGAGATGGGATGAAAAGTTAGGCGTTGCACTCAACTGCAAAGATTTTTAACCTCGTGCTCGTTTGATTCCCTAACTAAAGGCACCCACTCACGATCAGTTTACCGGACGATAACCAGCCGATATAAAACTGTGAAATAATCGCAATAGCCCACACACGATCAGTTTCGTTAACGATTTTGGACTAATACAACCTGTTAGTGCGTGGCCGCTTAACGATTCCGGTCACCGCCAAATTTTTGCCGGATAGTCTATGGCCGTGAGGCAATTGAACACACACTAGCATGCAGCCAACCGGGAGAATAGTGCAAGCAATTTTCGACCTTATTGACATTACATAAAACAGAGTTTATTTTCGTATTTTCGTGAACAGCGGCATCTATTTATGCGACATGACATATAATGAAAATGTCATTAAGGTCGAAAATCGTTTTTCTCTACTTAGTAGTCCTTGTAGACGGTTTGAGTCCCATATAACAGGCCCACCTCAAAAAGCTTTTTGAACTGATTCCATATAGATAAATAAAGCAATTGTTAGTTTTAATTGTTTTGAAGAACAAGAAGATGATAATGAATCGTCAGCTACGAGTAGTAGTCTCCGCCGGCAGGTGATCGTACGGTGGGAAACTGTCGACTCCCATCTGATCGTATATACTCGCAAGACTGACAGCAGGAAATGGCCGGCAGGACAAAATCGCTTTGGTGTGTGGGCGCTATCGGTTTAGGACTGTAGGCTGCCCGATAGGATCAGAAACTGAAGACGGGCTGCAGGCGAACTGTTCGTGAGTGTGCCATATAAATTAGAGAAAATAAGTAGAGAATTTAGCTGACCGTTTTATTTCTGTTCGTCTTCCTATATTTATAAATTATAGCTCAAGAATCCCATCCTATACCATACCATTCCATACAATCCCATTCCATTCCAAATCACTTCACCTCACCTCATCTTGTCCTATGTTATCTTGTCTTGATCATTTTAAATTTTAAAAGGAATCCATGTGGGAGTGATTATTATAGTTTTGTTCAATACGATCCCCTAAACGAGGGTTAAGGGATCCAAGTGGTTTAGTTAAGTTCACTTCGATCCCCTGGAGAATAACGATTCCTTTTGGATCCCCCGACGGATCGAAATAGGGGATCCAAACGGAATACCCGATATTTATCTGTTTAAACTTGAAGTAAAACGGTTTGTAACTATGAAATTACACCTCAAAAATCACATATGTCGGCGAAAACACATATGTCGGCGAAAACGACAAGATTTCATATTTTATTCATTAAGGTCCTAAAAACGCAAGAAATCGCCAAAAAAGTTTCCCATAGATACAATATCTTGTGTAAGGAAAAACTAAAAATCTTACTACTTACTATAGGTAATCAAAAGACTTTTTAACACCAAGTGATATTTGGGTACACCTGTTCTTTCATGGTCCTCGGCGCAGGCCACCCCCGGGATCCAGCTTGACAGTAGGAGGTACTCCCATCGACATCAAGCCCCGGTTAAAATACCTGGGGCTCGTACTCGACGGTCGGTGGGACTTCGGAGAGCACTTTCGAAGTCTGCGCCCCAAACTGTTGGTGTCAGCTAACGCGCTGATGCGGCTGCTGCCCAACTTGAGGGGCCCAGAGGACTCCTGCAGGAGACTCTACGCGGGTGTCGTGCGGTCCATGGCCCTGTACGGGTGCCCCGTGTGGGCGGACGCCCTGCAGGCCAGGTTCGTGCAACTGCTGCATGCACCGCAGCAGACGATGGCCTGCAGGGCCATTAGGGGGTACCGCACGATATCCTTTGAAGCGGCGAGTCTCCTAGCCGGATCGCCACCGTGGATCCTGGAAGCGAGATCCCTTGCGGCACTGTATCGGTTCCGTAAGGAGGCGCGGGAGCGGGGATACGATCCCGAGCCCGAAGACATTCGGGCCGAGAGGTCCCGGCTCCACGGGATCATGGTGGCGGAGTGGGAGCGACGACTTGAGCAACGACGCGCAGGGCATGCCGTCATAGAGGCGGTAAGGCCCATCATGGGGGAATGGCTCGAGAGGCCACATGGCAGCCTCTCGTATCGACTGACGCAGATTATCACCGGGCACGGGTGCTTCGGGAGATATCTGTGTCGGATCGAAAAGGAGCCAACGTCCGAGTGCCATCACTGCGACGCGAGCGAGGACACGGGGCTGCACACGCTCACCGAGTGTCCGGCATGGGCCGGACCGAGGCGGGAGCTAGTGTCGGCCCTGGGTGTGAGATTCACCTATTGATAGCAGCCCTCGCCACCCTGCTCACAGCAATGGTCCGCTGCGCGGACGCGTGGGCGGCCGGCGTCTCCTTCAGCGAGCAGGTAATGGTCGTGAAGGAGACGGCGGAGCGGGAGAGACGGCGCGAGCGAGAAAGACTCGCGGATCGCGCCGCCCGCGCGCGCAGGCAACTCGGGCGTCGGAGGGCACTGACTGACCTCCGTCCCCCATGAGCGCGGGCCTGGGGGTGACGGGTGGAGCCGCCTGTCACCCCAGCAGAAGCAGGCCACGGCGGCGGCGCGCTGAATAGTGCGCCTCCCCATTCCGGGGGCGAGTTGGGGACACCGTTGTCCCCCCTCCTGAGGAGGGCCAGACCGTAAGGGATGGCCCTGGGTCAGCCGGGGTGCGAGGGATATGTCTTTGACAACCTCACCTCCGGCCTAGCACCAAGACCCACAGTCGGCGTGCGGTTTTAGTCGGTTCGAGTCCGACATAACCTCCCCTTCCGGCTCCGGCAGGGGGGGTATCCGAGGGGATTTCCGCACGAAAAAAAAAAAAAAAAAGATATTTGGGTACACCACATCATCAAACTAATAATTATTAATACTACAATACAAACTTATAAACTATGACATTACATTCCATGATATAATGTCAACAGAAATGAAGGTGATTATGATATAGTTGTAAATATCTAATATATAAAATTCTCGTGTCACAGTTTTTGTTGCCATACTCCTCCGAAACGGCTTGACCGATTTTGATGAAATTTTGTGAGCATATTGAGTAGGTCTGAGAATCGGCTAACATCTATTTTTCATCCCCCTAAATGTTAGGGGTAGTCCACCCCAAAATTTTAATTTTTTATTTTTAGACAAAATTTTTAATTTCTATTTTTTTATGATAAAACATACAAAAATACATACAATCGTCAATTTTCACGATCAACCCTTATTTTTTAATAGCCATTTTAGTAATGCAATCATTTTTTCTTCCGGTAGAAAAATGATCAATCGTCATTTAATTATTATCTATTTTTCATCCCCCTAAATGGTGCAGCGGGAACGGGATCTGACGCCACGAGGGTAGGAAAAAATTGGCGGTACGAAGTTCGCCGGGACAGCTAGTATATATATAACTCGAAGGTGACTGACTGACTGACATAGTGATCTATCAATGCACAGCCCAAACCACTGTAAGGATCGGTCTTAAATTTGGCATGCAGGTAGATGTTACGACATAGGCATCCGTTAAGAAAGGACTTTTATTAATTCTACCCTGTAATAATAAAAAATATATGCACATGTGTGTTTTGTTGTTTGAGATAAAGTTAACAAGTGTGTTCTCCTGTAAATTAACAAAATAGATAGGTACATTACCTTAAAGATTCGGGCGCCTTGGAGAAGCACATGCCTAAGATAGTCAATCAAGTAGGTTGAAGACTTTTAATCTGCCGGAGGTAAGCTAAATGAAACCACCGCACTGAGGTTTAAGGTTTTATTCTCTAGCGCTCCAGTGTGCTTATCATAGTAAGAATTTTATGCTAGTAGATTAAAATTTAAGAACTACATGACATATTACTCTTGTCACCAATGCAATTTTTTAAGGTTTTTAAATTTAAATTTTAATTAAAAGTAAACGAAAGCTCACGGCATCCCTCGGCGAGTGTGTGAAGGTTCACCTCAACCAGTGAAGCTTAACATTCCGCTCCACAAGCCATTATTCCAAGATATTGCACATGCTCGTTCGTATGGTTGAAAAATCCTTCAAACCATCAGAGGCAAGTTCCAAGAAAGGCCAAAAGTTAAAGTTAAACAAAGAAATAGGAAAAAGAAAAGGCGGCTCCAATAGAGACCTGAAATAAAATTTTAGGTTATTAGAACAATTCCTATGAGAATACTCGAAGTCCTAATTTTTGAGAAAAACGTGTGACTTACCGCCATAATTAGTTGGTTAAATGCCAAACACACGATAAATCATGGTATTTTTGAAACAAATACTGAAACAACAGAATTTAAAATATTATTTTTCAATCAGAAAAAAAATACGTCGAAATGAATCTTTTGAGAAAATGTCAACTCACCAGAAATATGGATCAATTCCACATTACCATCATAGCGGGGACATTTTATGATGTCATCCGGACAAGAATAACTTTAATCCATTACAATGGATGACGATTCATAAATTTTTATTAAAAAATCGACATCTTTGTCGAACGTCAAGAGAGAAAGGTGACGTGCCGGCCAACGCAGTGTTGCCAGTCGCCTCCAATGTTCGGATATTAGCGAAATTTCGACTAAAAGCCGTTAAAGACCACCGATGTAACGAGATTCACAAACGCGACGTTACATTACATCCCTCCCCAAAAAAAGAAAAAGGTATTCCTTTTTATTTTCAAAGAAAACAATGAGATTCAAAGACCAAAATCCAAAAACCTCAAAAGAAAATAAAATGTCTTGCAACATTCTACAAAAAATAAAATGCAAAAGCATCATGCAAGCATATTGCAAAAACAATCCACAAAAAAGTAAAAGAATGTGAAAACATTCAAAAATAAAATTTAAGTTCGGAAACCAACTTCCAAATACAAAGGAAATCAAAGATATTTTCCAACTCAATGGAATAAACCAAAAGCAAAACAAATACTCCGAAAAGAGTGAAAAGTAATCTGAAAAATAAAGTATTCAGAGAAAATGAAACAAATCCCAATTCAATTCCAATTCCAGATATCGATTAGGCAACCAACGCCATCGAATCTAATCCTAGATCTTAACCAGCCTTCCAGCATCAATACAAAAGTGCGGTTGAGCTCCTACGCCACCGACTCTATACCAGCAATTCCTAAATAAATATCAAACGAAGAAGATATCGGTTAAGCACCAACGCTGCCGAATCTGAAACAAAATTGGCAAAAACAAAGAAGTTTTCCCATTATCGGTTAGGTGTAAAACCGCCGACTTCAATTCAAATCCAAACTCCAAAATCCAAACGTCAAAACAAAATCACAACAAAAGTGTGAGGTTAATATATTTATAAGCATTGTGATCGGCATAACACCACCAACTTTCCGAGCACAAGCAAAATATAAAGAAATTATGACAATTGTGACCAGTACAACACCACTGACTTTCTGAGCACAACCGCATAAAAAAATATGACATTTGCGACCGGCTCAACACCACCGACATTCCGTGCGCAAAGCATAAAAAATGTTACTATGTGTATAGAAACACAATAGTACAAAAAGAAAAACGACAATTGCGACCGGTACATCACCACTGGCTTTCCGTGCGCAATGCGTAAAAAGGCGTGACTATGTGTATGAAACACAATAGCACAAAAATGTAAAGTCCAGAAAATCCCAGGTTTCCCAAAAAATGGTATAACAAGGTATAAGGTAAGTGCATATAAAATGCGTCCAATCCGAGAATCCTAATATTAAGACAATAACTCAGAACTGTACAAAAAACTAAGTTCAAGAAACTTAAATTTCCATTCCAAAAGTGAGTGGAAATAAGTCAAGTGAATTTAACACAGAAAATGAATATTAGATTTCACTCCTAAACTAGAGCAGAAACTAAATTCCCAAATTTGTACAAAATATACAATTTTACAAAAATGTAAACAAATATATATACAGGACAATAATCCTATTATACAAAAACAAATAAAAATATAAGATCTTTTGACGTGGAACAATTTGTCAATATGGAGAAGTGAGTATAAGAAACAAGACCTAAAATGACCTAAGTAATTTTTAATGTATCTAAAATTGAAATTAATAAATTGATGTGAAGTTCCTAGCATACATCTCCTTTCAAGACCTCTAAACCTTTCAAACATCACCTTTTAATGAGGTCATACTTCAAACAAAGTACCAAATACAAAGATAGATATTGGCAAACCAGTAAACAATTTAATATTTAATAATGTCTTTAATGTGATAACGACCTGTATAGTTTTTGTTAAGGTCTTTCAAGACATAAACATTAGAGGAAACTTTATCTAATATTTCACATTTAATAAACTTAGGTGCTAACTTAGCCGAAAAGAATGCAGGAGCATTAGACTGCACAAAACTTCTCCTCCATACTATATCTCCCACTTCAAAAGAAATGACCTTTCTCCCTATATTATAATAACGCGCATTACGCTTATAAGCTTTAAGCAATGAAGCTTGAACTTTAACAAAAATTTCACTAAGAGATTTTAGTGAAAAAGCAAAAGAAGACCTTTCAACAACATCAAGTTGATCAAGGTTATCAAAAGAATTACTAAAACGGTGCAATGAAGCATCAAAAATAAGTTCTCTACCGAACATGAGAAAATTAGGAGTGAAATCTGTGGCTAGATTCACACTATTATTCAAAGCTAATTGAACATGAGGCAAATATTTTGACCAAGTTCTATGATCATCTTTAACAAAACAAGAAATACATGTTTCGACCGTTTTGTTATATCTCTCTACAGGGTTATTTTGAGGGGTATATAAAGTATTATAAAATATTTTATTAACATTATAACTTTTCAGAAAATCAACGAACTGCTTCGCTGTGAACTGGCTTCCATTATCACAAACTAAAATTTTAGGCGTTCCAAACCTAAGAAATATCTCTTTTTCAAGAATCTTACAAATTACTTTAGTAGTAGCACTAATCATAGGAAATATCCAACAATATTTTGTAAAAACATCTACAATTGAAAGTATATACTTGTGTCCAGAATAAGCTTTTGGAAGAATTCCAATAATATCAATAGAAAGCATTAACATTGGTTTATCAACTTTTTTAGGATTAACCATAATTCCATGAGGTGGATTAGTAGAAGATTTATAAGCTTTACAAGTATCACAAGAAGAAATGTATTTTTGAACATCAATAAACATACCTTTCCAAAAATAATGTACTTTTAATTTATTTAAAGTTTTATGAATTCCTAAATGTCCTGAATTAACATCATCATGATTAGATCTAATTGTGTCTAAGATGTGTTCTTTAGGTATGACAATTTTCCAATTTAAAAGATTATTAGGATTATATTTATCTTTACAAAATCTATACAAAGTATCACTTTCAACTTTGAAATTTTTATATTTTCTAGGAAACTTTTGACAATTTATAAATATTTTTCTATACCAAGGATCAACGATATCCTCGTCTGGCAAAACAATATTATTATTTAAAGGAACATTAATAGCAGAAATTTCTATTCTAGATAGACAATCTGGAACTAAATGTAAAGAACCTTTTTTATATTTAACATCAAAAGTAAATTGAGAAATTCTAGCAGCCCAACGTGCAAGACGACCACTAGGATTACTAAGTTTTAGAAGCCAAGTTAAACTAGCATGATCAGTGATAACTGTAAATTTCATTCCTTCAATATAAGGTCTGAAATGTTCAATAGAATCTAATATTGACAACAACTCTCTTTCAGTTGTGCTATAATTACGTTCACATTTATTAAGCGATCTAGAATAATAAGCTACAGGATGTTGATCTCCATTATCATCATCTTGGCTCAGGACACTACCAATTCCAACGGAACTAGCATCGCAATGTAAAAAGAATGGTTTCTCAAAATTTGGGCAATGTAAAACAGGTGCAGAAATCAATGCAAGTTTTAAATTATTAAAAGCGACTTCAGCTTCTTCATTCCAGGAAAGAGATTTTTTAGAATTCTTGCTTCCAGCCGTTAATTTTGTTAATGGCGAAGCAATATCAGCAAATTTATCAATGAATCTACGGTAATAAGAACATAACCCAAGAAAACTTCTTAATTGTCTAACGCTTTCTGGGCGTGGGAAACTTTCAATTGACTCTAATTTAGCAGGGTCTGTATGTAAACCATTACTATCAACAATATAACCGAGGTAACGAAGTTTATCTTTACAAAAATTACACTTTTTTAAATTAATAGTTAACCCAGCATCTTTAAGAATTTTATAAATTTTATTTAAATAATATAGGTGATCAGAGAAACTAGAATTTACCAATATAAGATCATCTAAGTAACAGAATGCTACATTATCAAATTCAGGCCCAAACAACTTATCTACAAGCCTTTGCAACTCAGCTGGAGCATTGGTCAAACCATACACCATACGGGTAAAATGAAACAAACCTTTCCCAGGAACAACGAAAGCAGTCTTCTCTCTAGAAGATTCTTCTAAAGCGATTTGCAAAAATGCCTTAGACAAATCAATAGTAGTTATATAATTAGCACCTCGAAGGTTATCTAAAATTCTAGAAGGATAAGGCAAAGGGTAAGAATCTTTAATAGTTACTGAATTTAATTTTCTAGAATCCAAACACAATCTTGTTCCACCATCGCGTTTTTCAACGGCTAACACTGGAGAACACCAAGGAGATTTGGAAGGTTCAATAATATTTTCCTTTAATAAAACTTCTACTTCATCATAAAGTTCTTTTTGTTTAGCAGGACTAAGTGGCCAATAACGTTGTTTAAAAGGTTCACCAGTAACATTAATTTTATGTTTAACTAAATGAGTGAGACCCAAGCCTCTCTTTTCATAAGAAATATCTTCAAAAAGTGAAATAATTTTATTAAGTTCCTGTTTCTCAGACGGAGAAAGTTCAGAAACAGAAGTAACCGCATTAACACAAGTTGTGGATTCATTTTCAAAAGTAATTTTATTTAATAAGTCTTTAGCAAGGTTAAATTTCAACCAAAAGTCGAATCCCAAAATAATGGAAGGTTTAAAAGAAGGTATTATCAAAAAATCTACATTTTTAGTTATATTATCACAAGTGATAGGTAAAACCATAGTTCCAATAACCTTGTGTGGAGAACCATCAGCAGTAACAGCATTACCTTGGTGAGGTTTAAGTTTAAATCCTAATTGTAAAAATGTTTGATGAATATTAGAACCGAGTACACAACTACAAGCTCCGCTATCTAACAAACCAGAATAAAGTTTATTATTAATATTAAATTTTAAATAGGGTCTAGTGTCTTTATTTTTAACAAACAAAACAGGGGCAGCCCTGATATTACTAAAGAAAACTTTCAAATAATCTAACCAGTCACTAAATTCTTTTTTACAAGTGGCATCATCCGGTGCATTGCTAAATTTTTTCAACATCGAGTCACCTGAGGTTTTATCAAAAACTAGGGCTCGATGGGGCCTGATACGTTTTTTGACTGTTCAGTATTACAAACTTCGCAAGTCTTCGTAGTGACACCAGCTTTGTGACACTTAAAACAAATTATGCCAGGAAACTTAGGGCAATTTTTATAAGAATGTCCAGAGGACTTACATTTTAAACATATTAATTCATCTGCTTTAACAGCATTAACGTGAGCAGAAGGTTTTTCTTTTTTAATACTTCTATTCTCACTTAAGTTCTTTCTAGACACAAAATTTTCTAATTCTCTGCTGAGGTTAATGAACTCTTCAATAGTAGAAATAGTTTTACCAAACACAAAAGGTGTGTAAATATTTAACATATTATGTTTAATAATAGTTATTAGGGTAGCATCAGAAATAGGCATAGACAAACGGCTTGACATATCCATTATATCTGTAATAAAGTCTGGTAAGGACTCAGTTATCTTTTGTTTACGAGTGCGGAGTTCATGTTCTAAATGATAGTCAAATTCAATCCTATCAAAACGTTTCAACAACGCAGCCTTCAATTCCTGCCAAGAAGCAATACGAATACGCACACTACGAAACCATTTAAGCGCTGTGCCTGACAAAAGATCAGCAAATGAACTAACTAAAAAATGTTCATTAAAATTTTTAAACAAGAAATATTCTTCCACTTCAGTAATAAATTCCCTAACACACGATTTACCATCATACAAAAGCTTACAACGTTTCAAATCGGGTAACTTTGTAACAGAAGGCAAGTTTTTCTTCAAGTCTTCATTCAATAAAACATTCATCATATTAAACGAAGATGCAGCTCTCGGACTATAATCACCAGCTCCCCGACTATGTGAAAACGGATCAACAACTTCAGTCAGATCAGCCATGACATGGGGCATCTCGTGAGTAGATGTACCAACCGGGACAGTATTATCAACAATTGCAAACAATGGTGGAGCCTGCGTCTCCTTGTCCATGTTTGAAAACAATGTGAAATCTAAAAATAGTTGTATAAAATGCACTAAGAACTTCCAATGAATGCAATGAATGCAGCCATAAAAGTTAGAAAAGTAAATAAGTTATGAATGCAACTTAATTGTTATTGTTGAAAAATGCTAACCTCAAAAGTAGGTCAAACAAAAGAAAGGAATGTTATTGTTAAGTTATTTAGGTCAAATGCCTTTAAGTAATGATAAAAAAGTGCATCAGTGATTCACAAAATAAAGTATTTCTGTTAACTTGAGGTAAACATCAAAGATTCAAATATTACTATACTTTCACATATTAGTTTGAAGTTTATAAACTTTTCATTATATATTACTATGTAGATAATGTAACTTGTTATAAATTAAGGTTATACAAGATAAAACAATGTAACAATAACTGTGAATGTTATACAAATTGAAATATTCACCTGTAATTAAGAGATATAAACAAAAGCGTACCAACCTGTAGTAAGATTAGTTTTGTAAAGTAAACAAACAATAATATTTACTGAAACACAAAGTTATGCAGTAATATACATGAAAGAAACATTGTTCTAAACATGTTAAATTAAATTAATAATGCAAAGGTGACAAGGAATAATGATATTTGCACACTATCAAGTCCCTGCTCGCGAGCGACAATTGTAATAATAAAAAATATATGCACATGTGTGTTTTGTTGTTTGAGATAAAGTTAACAAGTGTGTTCTCCTGTAAATTAACAAAATAGATAGGTACATTACCTTAAAGATTCGGGCGCCTTGGAGAAGCACATGCCTAAGATAGTCAATCAAGTAGGTTGAAGACTTTTAATCTGCCGGAGGTAAGCTAAATGAAACCACCGCACTGAGGTTTAAGGTTTTATTCTCTAGCGCTCCAGTGTGCTTATCATAGTAAGAATTTTATGCTAGTAGATTAAAATTTAAGAACTACATGACATATTACTCTTGTCACCAATGCAATTTTTTAAGGTTTTTAAATTTAAATTTTAATTAAAAGTAAACGAAAGCTCACGGCATCCCTCGGCGAGTGTGTGAAGGTTCACCTCAACCAGTGAAGCTTAACATTCCGCTCCACAAGCCATTATTCCAAGATATTGCACATGCTCGTTCGTATGGTTGAAAAATCCTTCAAACCATCAGAGGCAAGTTCCAAGAAAGGCCAAAAGTTAAAGTTAAACAAAGAAATAGGAAAAAGAAAAGGCGGCTCCAATAGAGACCTGAAATAAAATTTTAGGTTATTAGAACAATTCCTATGAGAATACTCGAAGTCCTAATTTTTGAGAAAAACGTGTGACTTACCGCCATAATTAGTTGGTTAAATGCCAAACACACGATAAATCATGGTATTTTTGAAACAAATACTGAAACAACAGAATTTAAAATATTATTTTTCAATCAGAAAAAAAATACGTCGAAATGAATCTTTTGAGAAAATGTCAACTCACCAGAAATATGGATCAATTCCACATTACCATCATAGCGGGGACATTTTATGATGTCATCCGGACAAGAATAACTTTAATCCATTACAATGGATGACGATTCATAAATTTTTATTAAAAAATCGACATCTTTGTCGAACGTCAAGAGAGAAAGGTGACGTGCCGGCCAACGCAGTGTTGCCAGTCGCCTCCAATGTTCGGATATTAGCGAAATTTCGACTAAAAGCCGTTAAAGACCACCGATGTAACGAGATTCACAAACGCGACGTTACAACCCCCAAGGGGATAAAATAGGAGATGAAAGTTTGTATAAAACTTTGTCAATTTTAAACGGCTCGGGCTGAGACTTGGATGCATAAAGCTACTATGACGTAGGCATCCCCTAAGAAAGGATTTTGAGATACAGGCTATCTAAGAAATAAACAGAAATCGAAGTATTATACATCCAGATTGTATAGTCGTTTTGTAGAAAAAGATTATTATAGTGTGTGGCAGATTCCGGTCAGTGCCGACAGATTTTGGCCAGACAGTCTATGGTTGTGAGGCAAAATGAACACACAATTAGCAGGCAGCCAGCCGTATATAATGTAACTTACTTGAAGATGTATGTCGTCCTGAGTCGTCATCACATACTCGGCTACATTGTTCTGTACACGGCTCTTCATCTAAGTACTGCGAGCTATTATATAGAGGTAACCGTTTTTTGAAGAAGTTCTTCACCGCATTACTGCTATCAATAGGTGAATCCTCGGGCTGACTGGCGGTGTTTTTCTTTTCTTCTATAAAGCCATTGCTATGCTGCAGCTGCACATTTACGTCACCATTATGGACACTGTTACTTAAACAAGGTGAGCTGAGTGCCACATCAGATTTAAAGGCCACATCAGATTTGCTACATGTAATGTTAGGTTTTCTAACTGTTATGTAAGATTCGGTAGGTCTTATGTCAGGTTTGTTTAATATTACATGAGAGTTCCTAGGAGGTACATTGGGTTCACTTTTTGTGATTGCCTTTCTTGGCACTTCCGCTTGTAATGCTGTTTTTCTTTGGTTAAATGATTTAGAAATGTGATTGTCTCTAGGTGGGTTCACTAGCTCCTCTGGTACACTTCTACGTTTTGGATTACTGTAAATGTTACAACAATAGATCAAAAACTACACAGTTTAGCACTCACATTACATAGCTGAATTAGTAGTTTGAGGCAACTATTATTTGAGTGAAGGTAAGCCACATATTACAATATATTACATACATGCAGACATAAATATTTGCACCTTCATCCCTGGAGGGTTAGGCAGAGGTGAATTAACACCTACACCTCACCAATCTTTGTATTCAGTGCCACATAATGGGGGGTGAGCCTAATACCATATATATTGAATAAAAGAAAATCCAACTCTACTCACAATCTGCTGGTACTTGATGATTTCTGCTTCTGGACAAACTTATCTATGTGCTTTAAAGTATCAGGAACTATTAGTGTCAGCACAGGGTTACTAGTAGGCCCACTGAACTGTAAACAACCAGAATATAAACACAAAGTTATTTTTCTTAATCCATACTAATATTATAAATGCGAAAGTAACTCTGCCTGTCTGTATGTTACGCTTCCATGACTAAACCACTGAACCGATTTTGATGAAATTTGGTATAGGGGTAGATAAGACCTTGATTAAGGACATAGGATATATTTGGTCGCGATAACCAACATCCACGCGGGCGGAGCCGCGGGAACAAGCTAGTACTTAATAATAATAATAATTAATTATAAATCCAAAAGTAACTCAGTCTATCTGTCAGTCTGTATGTTACGCTTTCACGTCAAAACCACTGAACCGATTTTGATAAAAATTGCTATAGGGATAGATTATACCTTGAGAAAGGTCATAGGCTATGTTTTGTCGCGATAACCGACATCCACGCTGGCGGAGCCGCGGGCAAAGGCTAGTGTCTAATAAAGTTGAATTACCAGAAAACAGTCGCTAAATCTCTCCTTCAGGAAATCTACTGGATTCGAATGTCCATACTTGCGAAGTGGCACTGGTGCGCCGATCATATTTCGGTAATCGCGTAAAAGCGAACGGACGTCTACTTGCGTAGGGCTAGATACCACTAACGATCGGAACACTGATTTCAACTGCTCGATTTCTTCACCCATTATTAGTTGTTTAGCAAAATTATTGTTTAATGTATTCTAAGAATACTTATAATCAAGAGGTATACGGTATCAAAATTATATTATAGCGGCAACAATACATGGCACGAGGTATTTTTATGTAGCATAAAGATTAACTCAACAATTTGATTGTTTTAAACAAAAACATGTATGTTTAAATGAACTCTATCAAACTTTATAAACACATGCCATCAAGTGGTGATTGTTTGTAATAAAATTCATTTATAATTATGAATTATAAAGTTTTGCAAACTAAGACAAAATTAAATTGTTATTTTGACGAATTTTATGAAATGACCACACCACAAGTGTAAATATTTAATATTCTATTATAAGCCACACTGCACAGACTGTAGAGGATAGACGGAGACATAGACTAAGAATACACTATGCACGGAGAAAACTTCTTATGCCACCTGAACCTGCCCTAGACGGAGAAAACAATAGACTGCTGGATAGCCGTATTCGACAAGAGCAGGATGCAGATACAAGAATTACTCTTGAAAGAAAGATACTACAAAGTCATACTATTGCCACCCCTCAGTGCGTGCCAATTTTTTCAAGGTCGGCATAGAACTGTGCGAAACAATTTAGCCATTTTTGACAGTTTGTTGAGAGTCACCAGATTTCTGCTCAGCGTATAATTCAGTCTTGAAAAGTGCACAATTCGAAGCTATACTTATTGTGAACAATTAGTGCAGTGTTGATAATTGATACCTAATGAAAACGCACCGTGCGTTGTAGTGTTTTGAGGTGCAAAGTGTCAGTGAAAGAAAATTACCGGTCTTGTCGTTTCATTCGTAAGTATGCTACGTTTAATGCCAATTTCATCATTTTCCAGCCATAGGAAGTCCACTGGCCTCATAGGCCTCCCCTATAGATCTCCAATAAGACCGGTGGGAAGCGGCTCGCATCCAGCGCGTTCCCGCGGCCTTAATGAGGTCGTCTGTCCACCTTGTGGGTGGACGTCCTATGCTGCGCTTGCCGATACGTGGCCTCCACTCGAAAACTTTTCGACTTAATGCCAATTATTATTATTATTTTTATTCTCTACAATGTGGTAGTGATATTTTATTTTGACTATTTGATATGTTTGGGGAGGTAAGGGGTCGCCCAGTAGTCGAAATTCGACCATAATAATGAAAAATTTTATGAGTTTAAACATTATTAAAGTTTTTATATATTGAGATTTTGTTTCAAAAAGAGCCATTTCAATATTTATGACTATAAACAAATAATAATATTAATTATATGTCTCAAGTTGACCACAGACTAACAATACAGGTGTGGGAAATTTCCCGTGGAAATTTCGTTATCTTCGTCCGCACAATTTTCGTAAAAAGAGGTACAGAGTTTTTACCCTGTTTCACCTATTAATTTATCAATAATAATATTAAGTTACAAACTCCTTACAATTATTTTTTTGCTTTAATCCCACACTCTTCCAAAGCTATCAACTTGGAGTCTGGGGTCCGCTTTAACAGTGTAGCTGCAGATTTGGCTGAACTTTAATATTTTCTGTAAGGCGACTACCATATGACCTCCACAGCCCCAATACGATGTGGAAGCTTTTGGACTTTTGAGGGCTCCAACTACTCGTAACGAATACCATAGATGTTGGTATGGTGACCGGAACCGACAGCTTAACGTGCTCTTCAAGGCACGACCAGATGAATGCAAACACCCATATTCATGCATACAAATATTTGCACTGTAGACTCACTATACAACAATGAGCACCTTTACACTAACAAGGGAGTCTTCTTGTTGAATGGCTCTGTTCTTATGTCCAGTAGTATCCGCCTATATTATATCTTGTAGAAACGTTTAGGTATATGTCTATGTCATACACCGAGCACCAAAGGCCCAAAGAGTTACTACGTAGGTAAGCCAAAGCTGAGCACTGCGCTACGTATTACCTCTCCTCCAGACAATGCCCCACCGTGTAGCCGGACATATTCGTGCGAATGTCCTAGCATAGATCTAATCATAGATTAATATATAATATTTAATATATATTAGGTTTTTGGTCTTTATCTACGAAATTACTATTTTGTATAAAAAAATTAAACGATTTTTTCATGTATGTTTTATTTGTATTATTCGAAGTATAATAATCACCCATGCAATCAATGCATCTTTACCAACGCAATGGCAGTTTATTGATGCCCTTCATAAAGAAATCAGCTGGACGGGAGGTAACAAATTCTTCAAAGATATTTTGTACTGCCCCTCGGGTATTGAATTTTTGTCCCACCAAAACTTATCCAAATTCTGAAAAAAAATAGCAGTCTTTAGGCGCAAGGACAGGTGAGTAGGGCGGATGACGGAGAGCTTCCAACCCCAGTTCTTGCAACGAAAAGAGATGGAGACCGTCTGCTGTGTAGTATGAGGTCGCACGTTGTCGTGTAGGAGTAGCGGAGGCGAGCGATTTACCAATGCTGGTTGGGGATGTGCCAGTTTCTCCATCATTGTGTTCAGTTCTTCACAGTACATAACTGCAGTAATGCTCACCCCGTTTGGTAAGAAACTAGCTAGACAATCAAACAGTGACCATTACTTTTCTATGGGTAAGTTTTCGCTTAGGACATCGTTTATGTGCTGAATCAGGATTCAACCAACTTGCTGAGCGCTTGCGGTTATTAAACAGAATACATTTTTCATTGCTAGTAACAATGCAGTTCAAAATTCCTCCATTTGTGTGTCTGTTGAGAAGTGCAAGGCATGTCTCGACGAGTTATTCGCGCTCGTGTTCGTGGGGCACCCATTGGTCAAGCTTTTTTACCTTGCGAATTTGACACAAATGGAGCAATATTGTTTTGACTCTTACGTCAAAAGCTACTGCTACTTCAGCCGTAGATTGTGTATCATCAGCTTCCACAATAGCCTTTAATTCGTCATTGTCGACCAAAGTCTTCGGACAACCGCGAGGTTCATTTTTCAACTCAAAATTTCCAGAACGGAAGCGAGCAACCCAATAACAGGTGGTGCGTTGGTTTGTAGTGCTTGTGCTGCGTTGCTGCCACGACGGTACTCATATTCCTTAAATACGCGAATGTTTAAAGTATCCATGATGACGAAAAAGATTGAAATGCGATGAAAATGTAACACTCATTGTCAAACAAATTACTACTTTTGGAAAAAGAATTCCATGTTTTTAAAATATTAAAAAACCCCCGTCACAAAAAGCATATCCAAAAGTTGAAAAGAAATTGTGTTTGCCCTTTAACTTTGATATAGGTACCTATTAATATTTTGTTTCAACCGTTGCCATGCCAGGGGACCCTAACTGTTAAAGCACTCCATCATATTATCGGAACGACACATGAGCCCACCCGACATGGCAACGGTTAAAACAAAATATTATTATTTATACTCTTTAAATTGATCATCATCATCCACATAACGACGTAAGTCCTGATTGCATCCGTGGCCACGGTGCCCTCGGAGCTCAGGGTCCGCCTTCAGGCTCTTCCTCCTCCAGTTCGCACGATCTTGGGCGTCCAAGATAGTGAGACCGTTTTTACGCATGTCAACCTCCACGACGCCAAGCCAATACTTCTTGGGCCTACCCCTTCTACCTGAACCCGGTGGGGGCGCCATTGCCAGGCATTTGTTACCCACGTAGCTGGGTGGTTTCCGCATGACGTGGCCGCACCAGCGGAGGCGGCTTGAAAGGACTCAAAATAACCATAATTTATTTTTCCACCCCCTTACTACGAGCGCTCCATGCGTAGTGTGTTAGTGCGGTTCGCGTTGGCGGTCTCGTCATCTCGTGTTCCTTTGACTCACGGCGTGAAACCGATACTCGGGTCATCTCGAATTAATGTCTCGTCTTACTCTCGCCACCTCCTTATATATATACTCTTTGCTTCCCTCCGCTCATCGACTCATCGATTAGTCGTGTGGAGGTATTCAAAGTCTATGTGTGGAGGCAACATATGGAGTCTGTGCCGCCTGTGATTTGACATACGTTACATCTGTCAGCTGTCTCGTTCTAAAAAAATTGTGTCTTGTCTTGTTTTGATGGAGTTAGGTTGATTTTAAGTTCGAAAGTATTACGTAAGGTTAAAGCTGATATTAGTGCAATCAAGATGTCATTTTTATTAAGACGCGCCCTTGGTACAGGATGCTCTGTAGGGCGTAAGGCTTTGAACAATGTCAAGAGCCCAATGATCCAACGTGTAGTCGCAAAGTCCGATCAAGCCGCTCCTGAAGCGGAGACCCGACCAACTGTAGCAAAGATAGACCCTCTACAGAAGTCGCAACTCGTAGACTTCGGCAAATACGTTGCTGATTGTATGCCTAAATACGTGCAGAAGGTGCAATTAACAGCTGGAAATGAGTTGGAAGTTCTCGTATCCCCCGAGGGAGTGGTTCCAGTGTTGCAGTTCTTGAAAGATCACCACAGCGCACAATTCACCAATCTCGTCGATATTGCCGGTATGGACGTACCCAACCGTCCATACAGATTTGAGATCATTTACAATTTGTTATCTTTGCGCTATAACGCCAGGGTCCGAGTTAAGACGTACACGGACGAGCTCAGCCCTATCGATTCCGCTAATGACGTGTTTAAAGCGGCCAACTGGTATGAAAGGGAAATCTGGGACATGTATGGTGTATTCTTTGCTAATCATCCAGATTTGAGGCGTATCCTCACCGATTATGGTTTTGAGGGACACCCATTCAGAAAAGACTTCCCTCTTAGTGGATATGTAGAAGTACGTTATGATGATGAGCAGAAGCGTGTAGTGGTGGAGCCTCTGGAATTAGCGCAAGAGTTCAGGCGTTTTGAACTCAGTGCTCCATGGGAACAGTTCCCCAACTTCCGCAGCAATCCGGCATCTGAAGAAATTACAAATCCTGGAGATGACAAACCAAAACAGTAAATAAAATCTTTTAGTATGTATATTGAAACATATAAAAATTATGCAAGCTAATAAAATATTACTTTCTTTCCAATTGGAAAATATATGAAGCTTAATTTATGAAGATGTCATAGAAATAAATATGATAAAAATATTACAAAGGAGTGAAAATTACTCTAGTCTTAATTTTTTTCCCATGCTTTATTCTGTGTCTAATATAATAAAATAAAATCTATAAATCCAAGAATAATCCTTATATTGGCTTCGTCTCAATGTGGCAATAGGGGGTTACTTATCAGAATACCGAAGCTCATAATACCGACATACGAAAGACCGAAAGTCAAAATCCCGAATGTTCATTTGAGTTATGTGGCAACTCGCCAAACTCAAAACTCGACTATCGGCGAGTTTAAAATAAAAAATAAAATAAAAAAGCCTTTTATTTCTGGTTTAGATAAGTACATATTTGCTTAATTTAGGTATTTGCTATTTTCACCAGAACCCTCTCATGAGGTATAGGCCTCTTCCAGAGACTGCCAGTTATCACGGTCTTGGGCCCTCCAAGCCCAGTTTGGCCCAACTACGTTGATGATGTCATCTGTCCAGCGTGCCAATGGTCGACCTCTCCTCCTTTTGCCCGTTGGACCCTTCCATGTTGTGACTCGGGTTGTCCATCTTTCATCCTGGAGTCTGGCGACATGGCCAGCCCATTTCCATTTTAGTTTCTGTGCCTGGCTGAGTGCATCTATGACTCCAGTTCTCTTTCTAATTATGGAGTGGTTTATCTTATGTATCTTTTTTATTCCTAACATACTCCTTTCCATGCCTCTTTGGCAGGTAACTATTTTTGTTTTAGCCTTGAGTGAAAAATTCCATGTTTGGCATCCATAGGTCAATGTGGGGAGTAGGCATGTGTCCATGACCTTCTTTTTGAGTTGAACAGGTAAGTCGCTTTTTAGGGTTTCTTTTAAGCTCCAGTATTTGTTCCAGGTGTTTTTTGTTCTTCTCTCTATCTCTTGTTCATTTGAGTCTGGGTTGAAGCTTATTTGTTTCCCAAGGTCTATGTATTGGTCTACATACTCAATGTGTTCATTGTCTATTTTTATTGGCTTTTTGTTGCTATTGGTCATAAGTTTAGTTTTGCTGTAATTTATTTCTAGACCTACTTTTTTGCTCTCTTCATTTAATGATGTCATCATATGTGCCAGGTTTGAACTGCTATTTGCAAATAGGGCCAGATCGTCCGCAAATCTTAAGTGGGTCAGGTTTCTTCCTCCTATATCTATGCCTCGAGATTTCCAGTTTAAGTTTCTGAAAACTGATTCCAGTACAGCTATAAAAATTCTCGGGGATAGCGGATCGCCCTGTCTTACCCCCCTTTTAATAGGAAATGCTGGCCCAATGGTTTCCAGTTGTATTTTGCAGGTACTATTCTTATATATGCGGGCCAAGTAAATGCTCTGCAACAACATAAAAAAGTAGCACAAGACGAAGAGATAAGAAGTATTACAGAAAAAGAAGTTATCAATGCCATCCAACGTCTGAAAGTTGATAAAAGCCCGGGCCCAGACAAGCTAAATAATGAAGCCATCAAAGCCGCAGACTCCCTACTGAAAGGCCCACTGACATACTTATTCAACTTAATCTTAAACACAGCCGAGATACCAAGACAGTGGTCAGAATCAAATATCATCTTACTATACAAAAAAGGAGATCCAAAAGACATAGGTAACTATAGACCCATAAACCTAATGTCCAACTTGTACAAACTATTTGCGTCAATAATAGAAAAAAGAATAAGTAGCACACTAGATAGTCACCAACCATTAGAACAAGCGGGATTCAGAAGGGGATTCTCGACGGTAGACCACTTACATACGATCGAGCAGATCATAGAGAAACACCAAGAATTCAGGACTCCACTATACATAGCTTATATTGATTATAAAAAGGCTTTCGACACGATACTACATTCGGCTATATGGAAAACACTAGAAGAACAAGGAGTGCAACAAGCTTACTTAAAATTATTAACAAATATATCGGCGAGTTTACAACTTTCAATTTCTTTGATGGTAATCTCGCCATTATTTTTTGGCGACATTACCATGCTGTTCCCTACGCTCTTTTCCTATGCTGGTCGAAACTACAACTGTCATGAAGAGGCATGGTAATGTCGCCAAAAAATAATGGCGAGATTACCATCAAAGAAATTGAAAGTTGTAAACTCGCCGATAGTCGAGTTTTCAGTTTGGCGAGTTGCCACATAACTCGTTCATTTGACCTAATGTTCAAAATAACAAAAGTACAAAATACCAATTCGATCTTGTGGTGGTTTTCTTCTGATGGTTATAACCACGAAGGTTAAAGAGGAAGCTCCGCTCCCGCCTTAGCCTTTCAACCTAATCTATCCAAGTCAGATTGCGCAGGGTGGACACTGCGTGCCTTGAAATCGATAAATGATAGTTTAGAAGGCTATGATAACAACCTCCACCGCACTTGATGTACCTACACAAAGCCATCTAACAATCCACCTTTTTGAGACTGAAACCTGAACAATGAAGTTCAATAATTAATCACTGCACTGCTTGTTATATACTATAAATTATCTAGTAGCAATAATGTGGACATAAGTACATAGCAAATGAACTAAGGTAGATGAGGTAGCAACAAAGAAGTTACTTTAAAACTACCCCTGTTGTAAAAAGTAACTATAAAAATTAAACCAGAATACAGAAAACCGAACCATCGGTATTTTGAATTTCAGTATTATGATATGTAACAACCAATACCCCCTTATTGGTATATGATAAGACTGAAAGCTTCGAACCCAGTCACACTATTATGGGTATGAATGATATGAATCCCTATACCTTCAAATGCGTGTGACATTGTGTCACAGAATAGATAATGCAATATTGTCGTAACAGCGTTAGAATACATAATGTACTAAAAACAGATATCATGAGCAACACATGCTTTTTTTATCAACTGATAATAATGCATCTGTTTGTTTGATAATAACAAAATGCGAAGGTGTGGAAACTATTATTTAGGTATAGAAATAAAAGTAAACACTGTGCAGCACATCCATTATTATAATGATCCATAAAAAACCGTTATACATAATTATAAACATCGTATGGTCTGTGTCAGGCGTCTATCGCCTGTAGCGATATCTCTTGAAGTGGAACCAGAGCTGGAAGATGTTGTTGTGGAAGTGGCAGCGGAAGCCGCGCTTGTACGAGTACTCCCACTCGCGGTTTACGATCTTGAAGGCGATGTCCTCGTAGGGTGGGCCCGCGTGGAACCGGAGCACTGCGAAGTCGGGGTTCTCGGGGCACGGTTTCTGTTAAAGTTTGTAATGAGTAATAACCATATTTGCTTTCTCTTTTTAAAACATAGGGTAGGTATAGCGTAATTCTGGCGCCAAAATGTGTTAAGTTATATTGTAACAATACAAAGGAGATTCAAAGGAAAGGTTAAAATGGAGACTGATATAATATAATATACAAAATTATAGACCTAAAAAAATAGTTATTTGACTTCAAAATGTAAACTACATACCAGTGAGAACTCAGGAGTGGCATTCTTGTCGATGAGGTCGGGGTAAAAGATGTTAAACTTGTATCCCTGCACAATCTTGGGGGGTGGGTTATCCATGTCGTAGTGAGTTTGGTTGTACTTGTTCCATTCGAATCCGGTGTGGACCCTGCAAGGTACCTGTATGTTAGTTTCTTACTTATAGTAGAGAAATTTTTGCTCACTGTGTGATATTTAGAGATTCGAGTGGTTCTTAAAGAGCAGTAGGCACCTGTTGAAGTATCGCGGCTTCCTGGGGCGGTACTTGTCGGCCCACAGGCAGGGCTGGTCGGGCAGCGCGTGCTCCACGCTGAACTGCACCTCGTCCGCCGACGCGCCCATCGCGCGCCGCGCCGAGCGCTCCAGCGCCGCCGCGCCGCCCGCGCCGCCCTCGCCCGCCGCGCCCCCCGAGCCCGCGCCCTCCTCGCCCGCCGCCGACGCCGCGGCCGCTTTGTTAGCCACCTGGGGAGGGAAACATTCTGGCCATTATATTTACAAATCTTACACTATTTCGAACGAAGAATCCAAATTTTGAACCGCTTACTGATAGTGATACGAGATTTGTCGACTAGGATTTCCCGGGAATTGTCGAGTTTTCGAGAAATTTATAAAATAAATTCTTTATAACAATCTTCATTTTATCATCACACATCAACGGATCATTTACTGAAGCACAAAGTTAAAAACAATAATATTCAATTATTGTTGACGCTATTTGTCTCGACTAAGGCCGCGTCCTGGACGACGGCGGGCGGAGCGGGCGGAGCGGGCGGTGTGCGCGGTGTCGTTCGCCACGCCGCGCCGCCCGCACCGCTGTCATCGAGAACAGCTTCACAGAAATGTACGACTTTGATAAAGACGCGGGTGCCGTCGCCCGCGCCGCCCGCTCTAGCCGCCGTCGTCCAGGACGCGGCCTAAGACCAGATTTCCCGAGAAATCTCGCTTCGAGAAATTCAGACGAAACTCGTAACGTAATGAACGCAAGAGGCGAGCCGCGCTATGACGCTCGCGCCGGGCTCGGTGCGCACCTGCGTGTTGGCGTGGTCGCGCTGCGCGTGCAGGCGCGCGCGCAGGTAGGCGAGGCGCTGCGCGTCGTCGGCCGGCTCCGTCAGCAGCGTGCCCGGCTCCAGCGCGCCCGGCGCCAGCAGCGCCGGCGAGTAGCGCCCGCTCGCGTACCAAGCCGCCGCCGCGCCCTGCTCCGCGCCCGTGGACTGCTCCGACGAGCTGCCGTCGTCGGCCGCCTCGTCCGCCACGTCCGCCGCGTCCGCGGCCGCGCCGCTGCCGCTCGCTTCGGGCGAGGGATGATCGGCGGGCGGCGGCGCGGGCTCTTCCTTGGGCGCCACGCCCTGCTCCTGCTTGAGCAGCTGCAGCTTGCGACGCAGGTTGCCCTGGTGGCGGTCGCGCAGGCGCGCGCGGGCCCGGTGCGCTGTCACAGGTAAACCTCGGTTACGGGAGTGCGTAACAATTTTTTACCCGGCGTTGGTTTCAACCGGTAACGATTAGTATTCGAAGTGGTCGAACTGCACACTAGAAATCGTACCCACCTTTGAGTTGACTGAGCAGGCTCTCCCAGTAGCCTACGTCGACGCCGTCTCGTCTACCGCTAATTTTCTGCTCGATCTGTGTCTGCAGGGCTTCCAGTTGTACACCAGTTTTCCCTTTGAATATCTAAAAAGATAAGTACTTAATATACTGTTATTAGACTCTTTATACTGGAGACTGATGAACTCAGTGGAAAAATACAAATGTGTTATTCAATATACTGTTAATATTTTTCCTTGAATAACTTAAACAGTTGAATAACGATAACATCTTCCTGAAAAGATACAGCTGAAGCTCGCTACACTAGTGGGGCACCGGAAGCAGTACCTGCGTGACGTCCTCGGCGACGGCCTGGTGCACGCCGTCGCGGCGCGCGTCGGGCGCGGCCAGGCGCCGCAGCTTGCCGAGCTCGTCCAGCACGATGGTCTGCACGTCCTGCCAGTACGACGCGTTGGCGTTGTTCTCCAGCTCCTTGTACACCTGCGCACGGACGCACACATGCTATGACACTCCTATAACAGTTTTAAATTGTCGGGCCGCCGACACACTTTTCAGCAATACATACCTTAATATCCTCAAGTAAATCTTCAAGATCTTGCGTCTGCAGCCCATTGAGGTATGTGTACGGTTCGTGCATTTCCAGTGCGTCCACACACTCCTCCGAGCTGACGTACCACGCCAACAAGTCTATCGGTTTGGCTGCAAATTGAAACACAGTTTGTAACAAAAATCATACCTATTCCAATTGAGCTTAGGATCACAGAGAAGTTAAAATATTTTATTTATTTATTGAATTAAATTACGTCCAATAGTTTTCTGTAAGGTAAACTGTCAGACAGAAAACAAAGATGTAAAATTGTGTGTGTGGTAGGGGGTGGGGGGGGGGGGCAGTACGCACCGCGGCCGTCGCGGATGCGGATCTGCGAGCGCAGGCGCGCCTGGTGCAGGTGGAAGGCGTCCTCGTGCTTGGCCCACGTGTGGAACTGCAGCGCCTCGCGCGCGCGCGCCGCCGCCGCCGCGTCCGCCTCGCGCGCCGCGCGCTCCGCCTCGCGCTCGAGCCGCCGCTGCTTCACCTGCCGACACAAGCACTCACTAGCTGCTAGCTGCTGACTGCTGGCTGGCCCAGCCTACTCGAGTATTAGGGCCTAGTAAACTATTTGACAAAACACTCTATCCGCGAAGAAAGTTAAGCCTTTTTTAGGGCTTCCAGTCGAGATTTCTCGAACGACAATTCCCGGGAAATCCGAGATGAAAAAGATGAAAAAAATTGAGGAAAAAGAGACTTTAAAGCAGTTTTAAAGTTTTTTTCTATTAATTTGTTTTTTTTTTTAAATAGTAGTTTACCAGTTGTTATATTAAAAACTAAGTTATAAGGTACCTTTTCCAACTCGATTTTGTTCTCTTGTTGTTTCTGTCTATTTTGTGCCTCGAGTTCGTCCCGCGACACGGTCTTCACTCCCTCCTTGGCAAGCTTCTTGCCCCACACGAATGTATTGGTGAGGGCCGAGTCCCCGAACGGATTGTCCTGGTTGGTATAGCATTGGTACTCGTTGTCCCAGCCCATACGCTCGCGACGTTTGCGCTCCTTCTCCTGCTTCTCGCGAAGTCTACGAGCTCTAAAATAAATATAGTGATAAAAATTAATTAATAATATTAGGTATTACCAAAAGAGAACCTTTGTGGCGTGGTGGTTATAAACCTGGCTGCAACCCAGTGGGTGCGGGATTGATTCTCGCTCAGTGCAATAATTTGTATGCATGTATATTTCTATTAGCATTGGTGTGGGTGTTTCTGTGCCTTGAAGAGCATGTTAAGCTGCCAGTCCCAGTTGCCATACAAAATTCTATGGCAGTTGTTACAAGTATTTGGAACTTTCAAAAGTAAAACTATTCTAACTATAGAAGTTTGTTGTTTAGCCCCATCACAGACTAGAAAGCCGACCCCAACAACGGAGTTAAGAGGAGGGTTCAGAGAATGATGATAATGGGTAGGTATTAGCAAATAGATTTTCAATTTCAATTTCAATTTCAAACCTTTTTATTAATTGAGTGAGATTTTACATGGTAAATTACAGATTTTGAGAGTGTATTAGTTATTGCACTGCTGTCCTCTCAATCAATCTGCCCCTGCGGCACAAAGGTCTCCCCCATTTGCCTCCAATTCTCTCTGTTCCTCGCCAGCCTCTGCCACAAAGCGCCAGCAGTCTTTCTCAGGTCGTCCGACCACCGTGCGTGTTGTCGGCCTCTCCGACGTTTGGTATTCTGGCGGGGTGTCCATTCTGTTACTTTCCTGGACCACTTTGGCCTTTGGTCTCTGAGCAGGTGATCTGTCCATCTCCATTTTAGTTTTCTTGTTCTGGTTATGACATCTTCCCATTTTTTGCTTAGTGATCCATGTTTTGCAGCCATATGTTAGAATGGGTAGGATGCAGGTGTTGAATATGCTTCTTTTGATCCTTAGTGGGAATTCTTTATTTTTTAGGATATGTTTTAGTGACCAAAATCTTTTTCAAGCATTTGAGATTCTTCTCTCTACTTCCTGTTCGGCCTGTTCCTTAATGGAGATGAGTTGTCCCAAATAAATATAACTTGTCACATATTCTAGGTCTTTGTTTTCTAGCATGATTTTCTCTGGTGTTCTGTTTGTCATGGCTTTTGTTTTTGATTTGTTCATTGTTAGGCCTACTTCTTGGCATTTTGTTGCTAGTTCTTTAATCATATGTTGCAGTGTACCACAGTGTAAGTATTGTAACGTCGCGTTTGTGAATCTCGTTACATCGGTGGTCTTTAACGGTTTTTAGTCGAAATTTCGCTAATTTCCGAACATTGGAGGCGACTGGCAACACTGCGTTGGCCGGCACGTCACCTTTCTTCCTTACGACCGAGCAAGATGGTCGATATTATGTTATAATTTTCAATAATCGTCATCCATTGTAATGGATTGAAGTTATTCTTGTCCGGATGATATTATAAAATGTCCCCGCTATGATGTTAATATAGGATTGTTCCATATTTCTGTATTTGTTTCAAAAATACAATGATTTATCGTGTGTTTGGCATTTAACCAACTAATTATGGCGGTCTCCATTGGAGCCGCCTTTTTCTTTTTCTTTGTTTAACTTTGGCTTTTCTGGTACTTCAACTTTTGGCCTTTCTTGGAACTTGTCTCTGATGGTTTGATGGATTTCTCAACCATACGAACGAGCATGTGCAATATCGTGAAATAATGGCTTGTTGAGCGGAATGTTAAGCTTCGCTGGTTGAGGTGAACCTTCACACACTCGCCGAGGGATGCCGTGAGCTTTCGTTTACTTTTAATTAAAATTTAACTTTAAAAACCTTAAAAAATTGCATTGGTGACAAGAGTAATATGTCATGTAGTTCTTAAATTTAATCTACTAGCATAAAATTCTTACTATAATGAGCACACTGGAGCGCTAGAGAATAAAACCTTAAACCTCAGTGCGGTGGTTTTATTTAGCTTACCTCCGGCAGATTAAAAGTCTTCAACCTACTTGATTGACTATCTTAGGCATGTGCTTCTCCAAGGCGCCCGAATCTTTAAGGTAATGTACCTATTTATATTGTTAATTTACAGGAGAACACACTTGTTAACTTTATCTCAAACAACAAAACAAAACACACATGTGTTTATATTTTTTTATTATTACAATTGTCGCTCGCGAACAGGAACTTGACAGTGTGCAAATATCATTATTCCTTGTCACCTTTGCATTATTAATTTAATTTAACATGTTTAGAACAATGTTTCTTTCATGTATATTACTGCATAACTCTGTGTTTCAGTAAATATTATTGTTTGTTTACTTTACAAAACTAATCTTACTACAGGTTGGTACGCTATTGTTTATATCTCTTAATTACAGGTGAATATTTCAATTTGTATAACATTCACAGTTATTGTTATCATTGTTTTATCTTGTATAACCTTAATTTATAACAAGTTACATTATCTACATAGTAATATATAATGAAAAGTTTATAAACTTCAAACTAATATGTGAAAGTATAGTAATATTTGAATCTTTGATGTTTACCTCAAGTAAACAGAAATACTTTATTTTGTGAATCACTGATGCACTTTTTTTATCATTACTTAAAGGCATTTGACCTAAATAACTTAACAATAACATTCATTTCTTTTGTTTGACCTACTTTTGAGGTTAGCATTTTTCAACAATAACAATTAAGTTGCATTCATAACTTATTTACTTTTCTAACTTTTATGGCTGCATTCATTGCATTCATTGGAAGTTCTTAGTGCATTTTATACAACTATTTTTAGATTTCACATTGTTTTCAAACATGGATAAGGGAACTCAGGCCCCGCCATTGTTTGCAGCTATTGATAATACTATCCCGGTTGGTACATCTACTCACGAGATGCCCCATGTCATGGCTGATCTGACTGAAGTTGTTGATCCGTTTTCACATAGTCGGGGAGCTGGTGATTATAGTCCGAGAGCTGCATCTTCGTTTAATATGATGAATGTTTTATTGAATGAAGACTTGAAGAAAAACTTGCCTTCTGTTACAAAGTTACCCGATTTGAAACGTTGTAAGCTTTTGTATGATGGTAAATCGTGTGTTAGGGAATTTATTACTGAAGTGGAAGAATATTTCTTGTTTAAAAATTTTAATGAACATTGTTTAGTTAGTTCATTTGCTGATCTTTTGTCAGGCACTGCGCTTAAATGGTTTCGTAGTGTGCGTATTCGTATTGCTTCTTGGCAGGAATTAAAGGCTGCGTTGTTGAAACGTTTTGATAGGATTGAATTTGACTATCATTTAGAACATGAACTCCGCACTCGTAAACAAAAGATAACTGAGTCCTTACCAGACTTTATTACAGATATAATGGATATGGCAAACCGTTTGTCTATGCCTATTTGTGATGCTACCCTCATAACTATTATTAAACATAATATGTTAAATATTTACACACCCTTTGTGTTTGGTAAAACTATTTCTACTATTGAAGAGTTCATTAACCTCAGCAGAGAATTAGAAAATTTTGTGTCTAGAAAGAACTTAAGTGAGAATAGAAGTATTAAAAAAGAAAAACCTTCTGCTCACGTTAATGCTGTTAAAGCAGATGAATTAATATGTTTAAAATGTAAGTCCTCTGGACATTCTTATAAAAATTGCCCTAAGTTTCCTGGCATAATTTGTTTTAAGTGTCACAAAGCTGGTGTCACTACGAAGACTTGCGAAGTTTGTAATACTGAACAGTCAAAAAACGTATCAGGCCCCATCGAGCCCTAGTTTTTGATAAAACCTCAGGTGACTCGATGTTGAAAAAATTTAGCAATGCACCGGATGATGCCACTTGTAAAAAAGAATTTAGTGACTGGTTAGATTGTTTGAAAGTTTTCTTTAGTAATATCAGGGCTGCCCCTGTTTTGTTTGTTAAAAATAAAGACACTAGACCCTATTTAAAATTTAATATTAATAATAAACTTTATTCTGGTTTGTTAGATAGCGGAGCTTGTAGTTGTGTACTCGGTTCTAATATTCATCAAACATTTTTACAATTAGGATTTAAACTTAAACCTCACCAAGGTAATGCTGTTACTGCGGATGGTTCTCCACACAAGGTTATTGGAACTATGGTTTTACCTATCACTTGTGATAATATAACTAAAAATGTAGATTTTTTGATAATACCTTCTTTTAAACCTTCCATTATTTTGGGATTCGACTTTTGGTTGAAATTGAACCTTGCTAAAGACTTATTAAATAAAATTACTTTTGAAAATGAATCCACAACTTGTGTTAATTCGGTTACTTCTGTTTCTGAACTTTCTCCGTCTGAGAAACAGGAACTTAATAAAATTATTTCACTTTTTGAAGATATTTCTTATGAAAAGAGAGGCTTGGGTCTCACTCATTTAGTTAAACATAAAATTAATGTTACTGGTGAACCTTTTAAACAACGTTATTGGCCACTTAGTCCTGCTAAACAAAAAGAACTTTATGATGAAGTAGAAGTTTTATTAAAGGAAAATATTATTGAACCTTCCAAATCTCCTTGGTGTTCTCCAGTGTTAGCCGTTGAAAAACGCGATGGTGGAACAAGATTATGTTTGGATTCTAGAAAATTAAATTCAGTAACTATTAAAGATTCTTACCCTTTGCCTTATCCTTCTAGAATTTTAGATAACCTTCGAGGTGCTAATTATATAACTACTATTGATTTGTCTAAGGCATTTTTGCAAATCGCTTTAGAAGAATCTTCTAGAGAGAAGACTGCTTTCGTTGTTCCTGGGAAAGGTTTGTTTCATTTTACCCGTATGGTGTATGGTTTGACCAATGCTCCAGCTGAGTTACAAAGGCTTGTAGATAAGTTGTTTGGGCCTGAATTTGATAATGTAGCATTCTGTTACTTAGATGATCTTATATTGGTAAATTCTAGTTTCTCTGATCACCTATATTATTTAAATAAAATTTATAAAATTCTTAAAGATGCTGGGTTAACTATTAATTTAAAAAAGTGTAATTTTTGTAAAGATAAACTTCGTTACCTCGGTTATATTGTTGATAGTAATGGTTTACATACAGACCCTGCTAAATTAGAGTCAATTGAAAGTTTCCCACGCCCAGAAAGCGTTAGACAATTAAGAAGTTTTCTTGGGTTATGTTCTTATTACCGTAGATTCATTGATAAATTTGCTGATATTGCTTCGCCATTAACAAAATTAACGGCTGGAAGCAAGAATTCTAAAAAATCTCTTTCCTGGAATGAAGAAGCTGAAGTCGCTTTTAATAATTTAAAACTTGCATTGATTTCTGCACCTGTTTTACATTGCCCAAATTTTGAGAAACCATTCTTTTTACATTGCGATGCTAGTTCCGTTGGAATTGGTAGTGTCCTGAGCCAAGATGATGATAATGGAGATCAACATCCTGTAGCTTATTATTCTAGATCGCTTAATAAATGTGAACGTAATTATAGCACAACTGAAAGAGAGTTGTTGTCAATATTAGATTCTATTGAACATTTCAGACCTTATATTGAAGGAATGAAATTTACAGTTATCACTGATCATGCTAGTTTAACTTGGCTTCTAAAACTTAGTAATCCTAGTGGTCGTCTTGCACGTTGGGCTGCTAGAATTTCTCAATTTACTTTTGATGTTAAATATAAAAAAGGTTCTTTACATTTAGTTCCAGATTGTCTATCTAGAATAGAAATTTCTGCTATTAATGTTCCTTTAAATAATAATATTGTTTTGCCAGACGAGGATATCGTTGATCCTTGGTATAGAAAAATATTTATAAATTGTCAAAAGTTTCCTAGAAAATATAAAAATTTCAAAGTTGAAAGTGATACTTTGTATAGATTTTGTAAAGATAAATATAATCCTAATAATCTTTTAAATTGGAAAATTGTCATGCCTAAAGAACACATCTTAGACACAATTAGATATAATCATGATGATGTTAATTCAGGACATTTAGGAATTCATAAAACTTTAAATAAATTAAAAGTACATTATTTTTGGAAAGGTATGTTTATTGATGTTCAAAAATACATTTCTTCTTGTGATACTTGTAAAGCTTATAAATCTTCTACTAATCCACCTCATGGAATTATGGTTAATCCTAAAAAAGTTGATAAACCAATGTTAATGCTTTCTATTGATATTATTGGAATTCTTCCAAAAGCTTATTCTGGACACAAGTATATACTTTCAATTGTAGATGTTTTTACAAAATATTGTTGGATATTTCCTATGATTAGTGCTACTACTAAAGTAATTTGTAAGATTCTTGAAAAAGAGATATTTCTTAGGTTTGGAACGCCTAAAATTTTAGTTTGTGATAATGGAAGCCAGTTCACAGCGAAGCAGTTCGTTGAATTTCTGAAAAGTTATAATATTAATAAAATATTTTATAATACTTTATATACCCCTCAAAATAACCCTGTAGAGAGATATAACAAAACGGTCGAAACATGTATTTCTTGTTTTGTTAAAGATGATCATAGAACTTGGTCAAAATATTTGCCTCATGTTCAATTAGCTTTGAATAATAGTGTGAATCTAGCCACAGATTTCACTCCTAATTTTCTCATGTTCGGTAGAGAACTTATTTTTGATGCTTCATTGCACCGTTTTAGTAATTCTTTAGATAACCTTGATCAACTTGATGTTGTTGAAAGGTCTTCTTTTGCTTTTTCACTAAAATCTCTTAGTGAAATTTTTGTTAAAGTTCAAGCTTCATTGCTTAAAGCTTATAAGCGTAATGCGCGTTATTATAATATAGGGAGAAGGGTCATTTCTTTTGAAGTGGGAGATATAGTATGGAGGAGAAGTTTTGTGCAGTCTAATGCTCCTGCATTCTTTTCGGCTAAGTTAGCACCTAAGTTTATTAAATGTGAAATATTAGATAAAGTTTCCCCTAATGTTTATGTCTTGAAAGACCTTAACAAAAACTATACAGGTCGTTATCACATTAAAGACATTATTAAATATTAAATTGTTTACTGGTTTGCCAATATCTATCTTTGTATTTGGTACTTTGTTTGAAGTATGACCTCATTAAAAGGTGATGTTTGAAAGGTTTAGAGGTCTTGAAAGGAGATGTATGCTAGGAACTTCACATCAATTTATTAATTTCAATTTTAGATACATTAAAAATTACTTAGGTCATTTTAGGTCTTGTTTCTTATACTCACTTCTCCATATTGACAAATTGTTCCACGTCAAAAGATCTTATATTTTTATTTGTTTTTGTATAATAGGATTATTGTCCTGTATATATATTTGTTTACATTTTTGTAAAATTGTATATTTTGTACAAATTTGGGAATTTAGTTTCTGCTCTAGTTTAGGAGTGAAATCTAATATTCATTTTCTGTGTTAAATTCACTTGACTTATTTCCACTCACTTTTGGAATGGAAATTTAAGTTTCTTGAACTTAGTTTTTTGTACAGTTCTGAGTTATTGTCTTAATATTAGGATTCTCGGATTGGACGCATTCTATATGCACTTACCTTATACCTTGTTATACCATTTTTTGGGAAACCTGGGATTTTCTGGACTTTACATTTTTGTGCTATTGTGTTTCATACACATGGTCACGCCTTTTTACGCATTGCGCACGGAAAGCCAGTGGTGATGTACCGGTCGCAATTGTCGTTTTTCTTTTTTGTACTATTGTGTTTCTATACACATAGTAACATTTTTTATGCTTTGCGCACGGAATGTCGGTGGTGTTGAGCCGGTCGCAAATGTCATATTTTTTTTTATGCGGTTGTGCTCAGAAAGTCAGTGGTGTTGTACTGGTCACAATTGTCATATTTTCTTTATATTTTGCTTGTGCTCGGAAAGTTGGTGGTGTTATGCCGATCACAATGCTTATAAATATATTAACCTCACACTTTTGTTGTGATTTTGTTTTGACGTTTGGATTTTGGAGTTTGGATTTGAATTGAAGTCGGCGGTTTTACACCTAACCGATAATGGGAAAACTTCTTTGTTTTTGCCAATTTTGTTTCAGATTCGGCAGCGTTGGTGCTTAACCGATATCTTCTTCGTTTGATATTTATTTAGGAATTGCTGGTATAGAGTCGGTGGCGTAGGAGCTCAACCGCACTTTTGTATTGATGCTGGAAGGCTGGTTAAGATCTAGGATTAGATTCGATGGCGTTGGTTGCCTAATCGATATCTGGAATTGGAATTGAATTGGGATTTGTTTCATTTTCTCTGAATACTTTATTTTTCAGATTACTTTTCACTCTTTTCGGAGTATTTGTTTTGCTTTTGGTTTATTCCATTGAGTTGGAAAATATCTTTGATTTCCTTTGTATTTGGAAATTTTATTTTTGAATGTTTTCACATTCTTTTACTTTTTTTGTGGATTGTTTTTGCAATATGCTTGCATGAAGCTTTTGCATTTTATTTTTTTGTAGAATGTTGCAAGACATTTTATTTTCTTTTGAGGTTTTTGGATTTTGGTCTTTGAATCTCATTGTTTTCTTTAAAAATAAAAAGGAATACCTTTTTCTTTTTTGGGGAGGGATGTAATGTAACGTCGCGTTTGTGAATCTCGTTACATCGGTGGTCTTTAACGGTTTTTAGTCGAAATTTCGCTAATTTCCGAACATTGGAGGCGACTGGCAACACTGCGTTGGCCGGCACGTCACCTTTCTTCCTTACGACCGAGCAAGATGGTCGATATTATGTTATAATTTTCAATAATCGTCATCCATTGTAATGGATTGAAGTTATTCTTGTCCGGATGATATTATAAAATGTCCCCGCTATGATGTTAATATAGGATTGTTCCATATTTCTGTATTTGTTTCAAAAATACAATGATTTATCGTGTGTTTGGCATTTAACCAACTAATTATGGCGGTCTCCATTGGAGCCGCCTTTTTCTTTTTCTTTGTTTAACTTTGGCTTTTCTGGTACTTCAACTTTTGGCCTTTCTTGGAACTTGTCTCTGATGGTTTGATGGATTTCTCAACCATACGAACGAGCATGTGCAATATCGTGAAATAATGGCTTGTTGAGCGGAATGTTAAGCTTCGCTGGTTGAGGTGAACCTTCACACACTCGCCGAGGGATGCCGTGAGCTTTCGTTTACTTTTAATTAAAATTTAACCTTAAAAAATTGCATTGGTGACAAGAGTAATATGTCATGTAGTTCTTAAATTTAATCTACTAGCATAAAATTCTTACTATAATGAGCACACTGGAGCGCTAGAGAATAAAACCTTAAACCTCAGTGCGGTGGTTTTATTTAGCTTACCTCCGGCAGATTAAAAGTCTTCAACCTACTTGATTGACTATCTTAGGCATGTGCTTCTCCAAGGCGCCCGAATCTTTAAGGTAATGTACCTATTTATATTGTTAATTTACAGGAGAACACACTTGTTAACTTTATCTCAAACAACAAAACAAAACACACATGTGTTTATATTTTTTATTATTACAGTATTAATGTCCAGCACTTACATTGGACTGTAATAGGCTAATTGATTGATTGATCAATCCCTATAAATTTTCTATCCATTTCTGATTTCTCATACAACTAATACACCATAAGGAAAGAAGAAATCTACTCTATCTCAATAACCTCAAACATTGTTTGAACTATGTATAATCAGATTTGGATCATCGCCATCAATGGCTTGTCTGCCACCTAATTGGTATAAAAACAGTAAAGACAACCATATATATGGCAACTAACACAAATATTTATTCTTGAATTGGGTGCCATATAAAGAACCAATGAAGCAAATAATTAGTGGGAGATATTGGCTAGTCACTTACCTTTTCTCTTCAGGTGTTTCATTGGCCTTCAATTGTTCCTTGTGCTTTTTCCTCTCATCTTTGATCCTCAGGCGCTCTGCTTCAAGCCTTTGCAGCAACTTCAGTTCTTCTTCATCACTGTCACTGCTTGAACTACTACTAGATGATTGCTTCCTCTTTTGCTTTTTCTTAGATTTAGAGCTTTGTTCTTCCCTACTGACTGGTCTATGGCTAGACATCTTCGGCGAGCGGGTCCTTGATCTGTGTTTAGACGTCTTTGGACTCTGTGATCTACTTCTGTCCCGACTTCTAGGTTTGCGGTCTTTGCGATGTTCCACTGATTTACTCCTAGAGCGCTGTCGGTGTTTTACTGCATATCTTGACGACCTGGTGGTAACATCAAATTCTTGTTACGAATTACATGATACAGGCGTGATGACAATTTGAGTTAGTAATTGGATGATAAGTATATAACTAATATTATAAACTATATTACTTACATGATGTGTATTTATGTTAACGTGAACTTAATTAAATAAACAAATATGGATGTAAGTTCCTTTCAACACACATATATATCAACATAAATCCATCAGCTCAGCTGTTACTGTTGTGTTGGTATTTTACAAGTATTGGTGTATGTACACAGATGACGGAAGTTGGATAGAACTTGGTATAATTTGATGAAAATTAATAATTAAGGTAATAATCAGCACAGACAAGAAGTACATATAGTCAAGTCAACACAAATAACCATAGATTATTATATATATGCAAATAACACGATGCAATACAATACAATAATTATAAATTAATTCGGAGTGACACAAGAAGTAGTGTCAGTGACAAAGACGTCAGATTGACAAATCAAAGCCATAGATATAGGAAGAACGCTCGCGCGCTTAGTAGATAGGCCATACCTTAGAGTATATCAAGAGGTGCCATACCTACGAAAAAAAACTGCCTACCTAAACTTGGATTTTATGAATGAATGGAAAGCAGTATGGCGGCCTAGTAGGGAATCCAGTAAACTGTCGATAACTACTTATCGATATAAAAAGGGCACAGACTAAAAATTTATACATTTGAAAGAAAAAATTAAGTGATTAGCTTAAGTGGATGCCGATTATTTGTATTCTCAGGTTGCAGTGTGCTGCAGTCGCCCAGAAGGACGTAGAATCTACAAAGATTCTTTACAGTCTTTGAGTAACGATATATATATATATATATATATATATATATATGTCGGAGGGAGTGCGCCGCACTCAAGTTTATAACAGAAGAGACGAAACTATGGACTTGAAGACCTTTAATCATAATTTAATCTAATATGATTTCTTAAAATGTATCTAGTCCAAATGCAAGGTTCTTAATCATCATCATAAAATAGCAATTGGTTTGTATAACTAAACGAATCTATCCACTCGCAGTCATAAAAGTACTTTGTTTATGAAATTATCTAAGAACTAAGCTAAATTAACAATGAAAAGGTATTGTAAAATCATTATTCACTTTAAATTCATTTATCACATTTGAACATCACATCAAAATTGTTTATCATAATTAAAACGTAATTATATTGAGCCGAGAGAATAACTCCGGAGTGAGCTCGTGGACGCCATGTTAGAATTGCGCGCTGGAAAAGGAGGACAGAGAAAAATGGGAGATCGAGGAAGGTTCGATCAATGTGAGGATAAGTCCTTTTTCTAAGGAGAAACGATAACGAATAAGTTGGAGTATGGTGAGGTGATGGTAATCTTTGTGGAGTGCGCGAACTCACTACTCAAGATACGTTATGTTTAGTTTCATCATCTTTGTTCTATTAAGTTGAAGACTCGAGTGTTTGCTAAAATTGTGAAACAAAAAGTAAATGTTTGAAGCAACAATCAATGGTTTTGTGTTGGCATTTCACCCTAATCGCCCACGATACGTAGGATCATCTCGAAGAAGGCTGATGATCTACTCCCTTCTCCGACATCAGAAGCTGGGAACGGTGCTGGCGCAAAACCAAGATAGGTACCTGATTAATAGCGGGAAAACTTCGCTTCGGCATCATCCTTATACTGAAAAGTGCACAGTACCTACCTATCATGCCTGTCGTCGCAAACAAGAATTGGGCCGCTCTTACTTGCCCAGCGGCTGGTGGAATGTAGATAGCTGGATAAAGAATATACAATACAGGGAAGACTGGAAGCCATTGTCATATATCAGTAGTAACAATGTTATTTTGCTTTAAAAAGAAACAGGTTCAACAGTAAAACGAAACATTCATGTGGCACGTTTGCCAACATACCTACAGGGAAGTATATTAGTATCCCATTTTTTTTTTTACTTGTTATTGGTTATCCAAATTCAATATAATGCCTATACACACAACTACTTAAAATTCTGTTATTGTTCTTACTCAGTGGCTGAGAACTGTAATGCATTAGCAAGAGTATGGTGGCTCGGTGGAGCAAGATTATGGTGGCTCGGTGGAGCAAGATTATGGTGGCTCGGTGGAGCGAGATTATGGTGGCTCAGTGGAGCAAGATTATGGTGGCTCGGTGGAGCAAGATTATGGTGGCTCGGTGGAGCAAGATTATGGTGGCTCGGTGGAGCGAGATTATGGTGGCTCAGTGGAGCAAGATTATGGTGGCTCGGTGGAGCAAGATTATGGTGGCTCAGTGGAGCAAGATTATGGTGGCTCGGTGGAGCAAGATTATGGTGGCTCGGTGGAGCAAGATTATGGTGGCTCGGTGGAGCAAGATTATGGTAGCTCGGTGGAGCGAGATCATGGTGGCCGTCGTGGACGGCGTTGACATTAGGTGTTCAATAGGCAGGTGGCCTCTGGACCTCGTCAACTGGAAACTAACCGATAGACAGGGTAGTCTACGTTAGATCATATTATTGGGACAGGTTGTACTTGACTTGTGACTTACTTTTATTAATGAAAGAATGAATGATAATGATAATGTATCCGCACGAAATACGGTACATTATAGTTACAATGGTATTCAGTTCACAATAGGTAGCATATCGTATTTCACTAAAATTTACTGGGCTTTTTAGAGGAGTGTGCGTATCCTGTATCGTGAGTTGGCCGTTGCAGACGGCGTTGACACTCAGATTGGCGGGTGGCCTCTGAGCAGATCATGTTGTTGGGACATGCTGTCCTTGAGTTATGAGAAATGTGCGAGTTGAACGCAGACAGTTGTAATGAGTTGCCATGAGCTGTTGATGGCGTGCTTTGAAGGATGTGACGACCAATTTGACAGTACGGTTAATGGTGATATCGCTTAAAAGAGTTAATGATGATGAATATAGAGGTAGCTACTTAATAATACAGAACAAATTAAAGGTGCATGATGATTGTTTGTAAAGAAACAACGATGTCCCTATTTATCGGTTATGGTCAGGAATGACCGAACGGTGTCATCCAAGATATTTTTCTTTTTACAGATCACACGAGGACGTGTGAATGTCAGGAGGGCCGTGTCGGAGGGAGTGCGCCGCACTCAAGTTTATAACAGAAGAGACGAAACTATGGACTTGAAGACCTTTAATCATAATTTAATCTAATATGATTTCTTAAAATGTATCTAGTCCAAATGCAAGGTTCTTAATTATCATCATAAAATAGCAATTGGTTTGTATAACTAAACGAATCTATCCACTCGCAGTCATAAAAGTACTTTGTTTATGAAATTATCTAAGAACGAAGCTAAATTAACAATGAAAAGGTATTGTAAAATCATTATTCACTTTAAATTCATTTATCACATTTGAACATCACATCAAAATTGTTTATCATAATTAAAACGTAATTATATTGAGCCGAGAGAATAACTCCGGAGTGAGCTCGTGGACGCCATGTTAGAATTGCGCGCTGGAAAAGGAGGACAGAGAAAAATGGGAGATCGAGGAAGGTTCGATCAATGTGAGGATAAGTCCTTTTTCTAAGGAGAAACGATAACGAATAAGTTGGAGTATGGTGAGGTGATGGTAATCTTTGTGGAGTGCGCGAACTCACTACTCAAGATACGTTATGTTTAGTTTCATCATCTTTGTTCTATTAAGTTGAAGACTCGAGTGTTTGCTAAAATTGTGAAACAAAAAGTAAATGTTTGAAGCAACAATCAATGGTTTTGTGTTGGCATTTCACCCTAATCGCCCACGATACGTAGGATCATCTCGAAGAAGGCTGATGATCTACTCCCTTCTCCGACATTTATTTTTTTATTTAGAATATTTAGTAGTACTCCAGGTACATAACACATTGGCACAAAAATAAAATCAATATGGACAAAAAAAAAATTCGAATTTTTATTTAATATTTTTTTTTTTGTAAAAAATGTTTTAGTATCTATTCATCAGTAATACCAGTACCATTATGCGATAGAATAATAAAAAGTCAACGGCATTTCAAAAGTCATTCACTATGTATGGAAAGTGGTCTTCGTTCTTTAAATATTTGGGAAAATATCGATAATTAAAATTCTATCACCGCATCACTAGCAATTTTATTTGACCAATCAGGTGCTACTACATCCCCACTACGTTGGAAAGCAAGATGGAGAATTGGCGTTTTCCTAATATGATTTTATGAATGAATTTCGTAGTAGCTTCACGTCTGTATATTTATGTCTATGGGCCATACCTACAGATTAGGCGTGTATACCTACGTTCCATTTTCTTGAATGAACGTATGGCCGACGGTTACTACGTTAGGGCTGTAGCTTCTAGTATCGTAATATTTGTCGATATCTTATATTTAGGAGTATAGAAAAATGCTAGGCGCATGGTATCATCATGACGGTTTATGCGAAGAAAATAACAATAAAAATATTATAAGCATTTTTTATTTAAATATTGTCGATGTGACAGCTTATCGCATTGTGTACGATCGTGGTGTCTAAACCTGATGTCTAGAAAAGTCTGTATTACACATTTAATTAAAAGAAACTTGTGATTAGTGCTATGTGACTGCCACGCAGGAGGCGCGGGTTCGATTCCCGCTCAGTGCAAATATTTATATGCATGAATATGGCTATTTGCATTGGTCTGGGTGTTTGTATGTATAATATGTATGTATTTACAAAAAAAATGTATTTAAGTATGTTTATCCGCATTCTAGATTCCATAACACAAGCTACCTAAGCTATGCTTACCATGGGTCTAGATGGCGTTGTGTGGAATGTTGGGAAATATTTATTTATTTTATTTATTTATGTGTCGCATCGGAATCGGCAAAAATATTTTTCATATCATAAAATTCACACATAAATTTAAATATATATAAGTAATAACTTTCGGGGGTTCTCTTGTTTGTCAGGTGCATTTTAATTAATTTTTCCGTTTTTGTGTTATGTGTATGTTTACCACGCTCGATGAGGCTATAAGGCCTCCTCTTGATTTTTTGTAAATGAGGCTCTTCACGTCTTCTTCTCCGAGCAGTAATGATGCAAAACCTCGCATTAATTTTTTAAATAAAACTCCTTGTGATAAAGCCAGCTTTGTATTGCGTGATACTCTCTGTATACGCATCAATATTTGTTTTAACACAAATCTTCGGCGATCTCCACTAAGCTATTTTTGGCGGGCTGTGGCCGAGCGACTGCAAAGTAAGAAAATAATAATAACCGTAGGCCGACAAATTTGTAGGTATGCAGAGGTTAATCTCTCTAACTTAAGGAACTTAACTGAGTTAGATTGTTGATTTTCCAGACAGTGAGTTATCTGTACTAGCTACTAGTTAATTTGTACTATTATGTGAAAAAAGAGTATTTTCGTCGACAAATCATTTGTTGGAGTACATCACTATCATGCTTCTTGTAGTTTCGTGTAGAGTAAAGTAATGAATGAGTGTAACAAATCATTCATGGATGTTGCCATGGATGTTGGCACGCTGTCAAATCTATGCACTCATTTTCCCAAGTGAGAAATAACTTAAATGTTTTGTCTCTTTTTTACAGGCAAAACTGTATATTAGAAAAAAAGAGACAAAGTGATGTTTCATGGTGTGTCTCATGTTTGCCTCATATATGTATAACTAAAATTTGTATATGTTGAATAGGGCCACCCTGTGGATTAACACGCACAATGAGCAGTTTTCTAGTAGGTATTTAAAGCTTTCCTAAAGATGCGCTAGATGGCGCAGTCGGCACTTTTGGTAAGAAGAGTGTGCTCTAATCCATTGATTTCGTAATGTAATTTCTTGTGAAATGAATGTATGAACAGCACACCGCATATATTGAATATTAGTTACGTATTACTGCAAACAAAGATTATTGTATTTACTACAATGTATTATTACTTATCTAAAATTATGTAGGTATCAACTTTTTGAAGTTGCAATATTACATATTATCTACAAACAAACTTGAACGCTTCAGAAGCAGCAAATAATCAAATTGAGACATTCGTTCAGTTCTTTCTTGCCACAGACTAAATTGGCCTCCACAATCCAATTAAAAAACTACCAAAAGCTATGCTAGCACCATCTCTTGATGATTTTAAAAACCAACTGATTATGTATAGCTCGTGCGAGTTAACATGGCACCTGCCTCGAAGACACCCTCCTCCCGCTTCCCCGCGCGCGACCCCGCTCTCGCCGTGCGAGGCTAGTAGCGTCAGCGTACTCGCCTCCCGCTCCCCCGCGGAAAGCCCCGAGCCAGGTGCCATGTTAACTCGCACGAGTTGTACCTACTGGAAAACTGCTCATTGACACCACATTGACAGATAATCATAATGACATCTCATAGATTGTTGCCATATGAAGAAATTAGTTCCAATAGTTTTCCGCAATATGGCGAGGTATTTTATTTTATTGGTCGGGCTTTACTATTCTTAAATTCTATATTTCTAACAATCGCAAATCACATAATAGGGCCATGTTTTTGTTTATTAAAGACATAAACGCACAGATTTATGTAATATCATTGCACAGAGAGCACTCGTTTTCATAGATATTTCCACCTGTTGGTTTTTCAATTTTGGCGCTCTTTTTTGCACCAGCTTTCGTTGGCCACAATCTATACATAATATCAAAAATCATGTTGTTATGTAAGTACTAAGTTAAATTGTATTATGGGGCAAAAAATTAAGAATATTATAAAATATCCCTAATCCCTAACTGTCACGATTGTCACGAATGACATGCATGAACTGTCAAAATTATTGTTGTCTGAGCCTGACTGAAAATTGCAATTGAATGCAAGTGTTATACGTGAGCGTTTTTAGTTTAATGATTTCCATTCCTCGTAATTTATTAGTAATTTGCTATATTAAAGTGCTTCATAGATACTTCCCGTACTGACCTCTGTAACAAAAACCTACCTCAATATTATTTTGACAATATATTATCAATTGAACAGTGCAGCTGTGTTGCACAAGAAACTTTCAAATATGTCCTTCTTGCGAGGCTCAGAAAACTATGTTTGGTGCACAACTAGTGTTCTAGGGAAAGGCGCTACAGGTGCTGTGTTTCAAGGCGTCAATAAGAATAATGGGGAACCGGTAGCAGTGAAGACGTTCAACCAACTCAGTCATATGAGACCGCATGACGTTCAGATGAGAGAATTCGAAGTCCTGAAGAAGGTGAAGCATGAAAACATTGTGAAGCTTCTCGCGATTGAAGAGGAACAGGAAGGACGGGGGAAAGTGATTGTTATGGAGTTGTGCACAGGTGGTAGTTTGTTCAATATTCTAGATGACCCTGAGAACACGTACGGCCTTCAAGAACACGAGTTTCTCTTAGTGTTAGAGCACTTAACAGCGGGCATGAAGCACTTGCGGGATAATAATTTAGTGCACAGAGATTTGAAGCCAGGTAACATTATGAAATATATAAACGAAGATGGAACTACTACATACAAATTGACAGACTTTGGAGCAGCCAGGGAACTGCAAGAAGAAGAACAGTTTGTGTCACTCTATGGCACTGAGGAATATTTACATCCTGATATGTACGAGCGGGCAGTGCTCAGAAAGCCCGTGGGAAAAAGCTTTGGTGCCACGGTGGACCTGTGGTCCATAGGTGTCACTCTGTACCACGTTGCTACTGGACAGCTACCTTTTAGGCCCTATGGAGGCAGGCGGAATAAGGAAACAATGTTCTATATTACTACTAAGAAGGCATCAGGAGTGATCGCTGTAAGTTTTATCATTGAACTCTGTATGTAGTGACAACTCTGTTATGATTTTGTTGCAGGTCAATATTATTTTCAAAGCATTAGTGGCTCAATTATTAAATGCCAGCAATGATCAAGAGATCAGCATTTAAGTTCATTATTCAGTTTGCCTCAATAATTTTATTTCTCTTTCACATTTGCATCTGAATCGCTGTCTCAATAATATATGTTTCAACAGTTTTAATTTTATTTTATCTATTTTAGTAATTTATTTAATCATAATTGTGTGTTTATTACTCAAACATTTCTTATTGCTATGTTTTTTTATATACTCACACCAGTCGAGCCATGAAGAAATTACATTCATTAGATTATGATTGGGTAAAGATTTGTTAACATGCATATTTCACAAATTTTATTGTTTTGTAGTTGTTTTGTAGGTATACGGTAAGGGATTATTTACTATGCATCCTTTTCTGACTTCATGCTACCACTGAGAATTGCCTAACAAAAAAAACATAACAAAACTTTGCTTCATACAAATTCTCTTCACAGTAGTCATAATTACAAGCCCTTCTATGTGGGCCATTTCACCTAATTCCCCTGTAACAACTGCCATACAGGTTTGTATGGCAACCGGGACCGATGGCTTACAGCCGCTTTCTATATGCAATCTCAATCCATATTTCTTAATCCAAGATTGATAATTCAATCCATTTCTTGATTTTACTATTTCAATAAACAATCTTTAGATTGACATACCAATCCTTTTTTTCAATCGATCTTTGGGAGGACGTTTTTTTTTTTTTTTTTTTATACCACTTAGGTGGCAGACAAGCACACGGCCCACCTGATGGAAAGTGGTTACCGTGGCCTATGGACGTAGCAACACCAGGGGCGTTACACTCGCGCTGCCTACCCTGAAGAACCCTTCTAATGCCCCTCTTGAAGAACCCCATATTGTAGTCGCTTGGGAAAACCGTGGCAGGGAGTTCATTCCACAGCTTGAGCGTACGTGGGATGAAGTTCCTTTCATACCGCACGGTGCGCACCGTATTCGGATGCAATGTGTGGGGATGAATTCCCTGTCTATGGCGAGCGGTGCGATGATAGAATGTAGCTGTGGGCATCATGTCAAATAATTCATCTGAGCACAAACCATTATATAGGCGGTAGAAAACACACAGTGAGGCAAAGTCCCTCCTGAGGCTGAGAGGTTCCACATCGCCTGCGAGTATGGGACTGTCGACGACCCTCAACGCACGTCTTTGCACCGAGTCGAAAGGGTTAAGCTGGCGTGCGGGCGCCCCGACAAAAAGATGACAGCAGTACTCCATGTGGGGTCGAACCTGTGCCTTATAAAGAAGGAGTCGCTGCCCCGCAGTGAAGTACTGCTTCGCCCTGTTAAGAACTCCAAGTTTCTTTGATGCCAGCTTAACCTTGTCCTCTAAATGACTGCGGTACTGGACGTCACTTGAAATGTCGACGCCTAGGATCCCGATACTCGGGGCAATGGTAAGCCGTGTGCCCAGGAATTGCGGCGCTACAATAAATGGGGTTTTCTTAGCGGTGAATACACATACTTGTGTCTTGGTGGGGTTGAACTGGACCAGGTTTAGTCGACCCCAATCGGATACTCCCGAGAGAGTAGTCTCGATTTCTGACAAAAGTTGTTCGCGACTCCCCTCCACCTCGGACTGGGGGATGTTTGCACGGCCCGTGTAACATGCGTCTCCAGTACTGTCGTCCGCATAGCAATGAATGGAGTCGTCCGACAGCATGTCATTGATATGCAGCAGAAACAGGGTTGGTGACAACACGGAACCTTGTGGGACACCAGCGTTTATGTCCATGCGGTCCGAGCGACTGCCGTCCACGACGGCTTGGATGCTTCTGTTGGACAAAAAGCTGGAAATCCAATTACATAGCCCCTCAGGGAGTCCATAAGATGGTAGCTTCGCAAGAAGACCTCTGTGCCATACCCGATCGAAGGCCTTCGCTATATCTAGGCTGACCGCTAGTGCCTCACCTTGGCTCTCGATGGCTTGCGCCCAACGGTTTGTGAGATACACAAGAAGGTCACCGGTCGAGCGACGCTGGCGGAAGCCGTACTGTCGGTCGCTCAGTAGATCGTTACCCTCAAGGTATCCCAGGAGCTGTGTATTAATAACACGCTCCATAACCTTCGAGAGAAGGGAGGTGATAGCGATGGGCCTGTAGTTGGACGGGTCTGTCCTGTCGCCTTTCTTAGGCACAGGATGCACATATGCGGTCTTCCACGAAGCCGGAACTCGTCCAGCGGAGAATGAGAGCGCGAAGAGTCGTGTAAGAACAGGGCACAACTCTGGAGCACAGTGCTTAAGCACCATTGCCGGTATGCCGTCCGGCCCACTCGACTTTCGAACATCTAGTGACTTAAGTTCTCGCCGAACCCTCCGCTGGGTGATTTTTACTTCACCCATTGAAGTTCCACACCAGGGTATACTAGGTGGTTCGGCATTCCCATCGTTCATAGTCGAGTTTGACGCAAAGAGGTTACCTAAAAGATCGGCTTTTTCCTTGGCGCCATGGGCCAGACTACCGTCGGGTTTTAATAGCGGCGGAAGACAGGAATGGACGAAGTTTCCCTCGGCAGCTTTGGCGAGTGACCAAAGTGCGCGACTACCGGATGGGAACCGCGCAAGCCGCTCACCAATTCTGCCGATGAACTCAAACTTAGCCCTGGCCGTTGCCTTCTTACTGGACCTCGAGGCAGCATTTAATTTCCGCTTCACTTCACCGATGTTCGGATCCTTATTGGCGAGGGCCGTGGTCCAATCCTTATAGGCAGATAGTTTGCGAGTTCTCGCTTCTCTGCAGGACCTATTAAACCACGGACGCTTGCTCGCTCCTGTCGCGATCCAGCGGTTGGGGATATAGCACTCCATGCCCGCTAGGATCGCGTCAGCGACTGCTGTTGCACAGGAGTCTGGATCGTCTGAAGTGAAGCAAAGCTGCCTCCACGGGTACGACGCGAAGAATTCCAGCAGTCCGTCCCAGTCTGCTGACCTGTAGTGCCAGACATGCCGCCACTGAGGTGGCCGCGGTGGTTCAGGTCGCATAAGAGTCACTTTTGCCCGGACGAGGCTGTGGTCCGAAGTACCAAGTGGTGCTTCCACAGTTACGGAGTACTCATCCGGACGCGAAGTCAGCAGAAGGTCCAGTATAGAGGTTCTGTGGGTCTCGATATCTGGTGTTCTAGTGACAGAATGCACCAGTTGAGAGAACCCATAGGTCAGGGCGAAGTCGTGAGCAGCCCTTCCCGCAAAATCAGTCCTGGGAGACCCCAGCCACTCCACGTGGTGAGCGTTGAAGTCCCCCAAGAATACTAAGTCTGCAGTGGGATATTGCTCAATTACCCTGTCCGCCGACCGCTGCAGGTGCTCAAACAGCTGAGTTGTGCCCAAGTCACCGCTATGAGACCTGTAAAGGCACGCATAGATACGGGTGTGGCCACCGTGATCTATACGCACCCATAGAGTTGACAGGTCCCTGTCTTCGTGAATATGAAGACGGCGGCAGCAAATATCATCCCGGACATACAAGCATACCCCGGCGTGATACCGGACTGATCGCTGTTTGTACCAAAGTGACAGTAGTGTGCTTTCTGAGGCAAGAATAGACCAAGGCAAATACAAATATACAAGCACAAAAATATTTGCATTGAGCGGGGATCGAAACTGCGTCTCCTTCGTTGCGGCCGCGTTCACTACCGCCACGCCATGGAGGCTGTCAACTGCAAATTGTATTTTTATATGTCATTTTGTTCTCAGGGCACACAAACTACAGAGAATGGCCCAATAGAGTGGGCGAGAGATCTCCCAGCTCATTGTCAGCTAAGTGTAGGTCTACGCAAATGTGTCACACCACTGCTCGCCGGCCTGCTGGAGGTGGACCCTCACAGAATATGGAGCTTCGATAGGTTCTTCTCAGAAGTTCAAGTAGTCACATCTACTAAAGCTATACACATATTCCATGTCAATAAGGCTGCTAGTATAAAGGTAAGAAAGATTAATTAGAAATTTCTTGATTAGCTGATAGTAGTTAATAGGCAAAGCAACCTCCACAGCTATGATGTGTCTACTGTGCATGGCCAGTTTTCATATGACACATGTTATTGAAGTTCAAGCACACATTGTTTGAAGCCATTTAGTATACCAATGAATTTGATAAAACTGTATACCCGTGCATACAGAACATATTATCTGTTCTTTGCTCACACTATGTATTAAATTGAAGGGAGTAGAGGACCTTAACCATAGTATTATAGTACAGGATCTGAGTTAACTGTTTCCATTCTATCAGAATTCAAAATAGTTTTCCAGTAACTATGGTCATAGTCATAGTCATTTATTTTTCAATATAGAACAATAAAATTGTTTCTTATTGACGTCAATTTTAATTCTACTTAATCTAAGTTTACCACCGCTTCCAAGGCACTGGTGGAGAAGAAACGGCGCAACAAACTCCATTGCGGCATTTTTTGGACGTCTGTCGTATGCAACTCAAACACCTCTCCCTCACGATAGTCGCATTATTGCATAGGATTCATTTTTCTAACATGGACACCCATGACTGGGCCATTCTGGTATTAGTAGGCTTTTCAGAGTGTATTAGTTATTAACACAATAATTAATAGCTATAACGTTAAAAAAATCACAGTGAGAGTCACGTCGGATATTGCGTAACAGCTGGTGCTCGACCGACGTTCTTTTCGACCCTGATTCAACAGCAATTCGCTCAGGACCAGAGCCATTGTTTTTGGCGGAGTCATTCGTCACAGTGTGTGCAATTTGCTGCTTTGTACAATGTTCATGCATGATTGGTGATCGACTTTCGCGTTGTTTAGTCATATATTGAGTCCTCTTTATATGTCTCCTCTTTAGCGTTTTTTAGCAAGCGGAAATATCCATCTTGTATCCTCATTATAATATGTAGCTTCAAATCCTACATGAATATTCACGTAACTATAATACAAGTTTTTATCAATTCCTCGCTCACATACCCATTATAAATTTGTTTTTTTTCCTTGTCACTAATTGACACTAATTACCAAAAGTAACAGTGGATAAATTGGAGGATCCTCGGATTCGGCATCCGAATACCTTGGGAGTAGCGGATTTGGTCTAACTGAATGCTCAATCTGGTTAAGCCTATAGACGGCTCGCATCCCGCAAAACTTACTAGACGAATTGGGAGCTTGTTCTCCGAAAGCCACAGTCGTCAGCAATGGCGAACAAGTTCTGCTAGCCGTTTCACTTTGTTCAGCGGCGTCTATCGCGTCAATTGACAAACAAAGGAGTCGCATGGTTTTTTTTTTTTTTTTTTTATCGTGCGAAAAATCCCCACGGATACCACCCCCACGGAGCCGGTGGAGGCGGTTATGTCGAACTCGAACCGACTAAAACGCACGCCGTCTTGGGTCCTTGGTTGCCGGAGGTGAGATTGCCAAAAGCATATCTCTCGCACCCCGGCAGACCCAGGACCATCTCTATCGAGATGGCCCCCTTCGGGTTGTGGGGACCATAGTGTCCCCATCTAGCCCCGGTTACGGGGAGGCGCATTTTGCGCCGCCGCCGCGGCCTGCTTCTGCTAGGGTGACAGGCGGCTCCACCGGTCACCCCCGGGCCAGCGCTCATGGAGGACGGAGGTCGTTCTGCGGGAGTCGCATGGTTAGAGTTGGTCCAAAGACCTGTTCTAAAACTTGTTATATATTTTTGATATCACTTGTTTTTCCAGGTCTTTCTAAAACCAGAAGAGAAGTACGAACACCTTCAGACGTACATTTGTGAGCAGACGAGCGTGGTAGCCGAGTCGCAGATACTGCTGTACAAAGACAAGCTCATGCTCACGGAGATCAAAGATAACACGCTAGGTATGTGCGCCAGGGTATTTCTTTATTTTAATTTATATTACTTGTATAACTCGCGGATACATTGTGTCTGGTGAGTGCAATGACTTGAATTTATAAATACTAATACCTAATGTTTCGAAATTGGCTAAAAATGTAAATTCAGGCCAGCAAGGTGGTTAAAGTAAAAAACATGCATTGAAATAATAAAAAAAAACTATTTTCAACGGAATCGCGTAAACTGCCGACAATTATTATGGATTATGTTAACAATACAAAATGCAGCAGTGAGAAGCGAAACAAAGAAAGAGCTCAATTCCTTTGTCTCACTTATTGCTGCTGCTGCGTAAGGTGCGTGTGGTCGAAATTTTCGGGACTCCAGCTAATTCTCGCCAGCTAGCTGGTGCCATGCTGATACACGGATGAGGTTCTAGCACACAATTTACCTCTCCCGATTGACGCTTCTGCAAAAATCAAAGTAGGCCGCATCAATAGAAAGAGTACGAGAGCAGATCTCGGATGTCCTCTCCGTCTTTAAATTTTTAAAGCCAGTGCTGAGTTTATTTTTTGACGTCCGTTGTTATAGAATGATATACTATTAGGAAAAATATTGCAAAATTTCCAAGACTTTGTGACAGGCACAATATAAATACCAAAAATAAAAGCAATCTTGTAGTTTGTCGTAGCAGACTCCATAAAATAAGTAATTCTTTCCAGGGCAACTGTATACGCTTTTTTAACAATCTTCCTAATGAAATCAGAGATTTACCTGTTAATAAATTTAAAAATACAGTAAAGAGGAAACTGTGCCAGAAAGGCACATAAAATCCAAGAATATTTAAACGATAAACAAGCTTGGAAATGTGCTGTTCGCTCAGCTATGCTACTCAAGCAAAACATTGTATCTTTTTTTTTTTTCATTATCTTCTAATATATAAAATTCTCGTGTCACAGTTTTTGTTGCCATACTCCTCCGAAACGGCTTGACCGATTTTGATGAAATTTTGTGAGCATATTGAGTAGGTCTGAGAATCGGCCAACATCTATTTTTCATCCCCCTAAATGTTAGGGGTTGTCCACCCCTAAGTTTTTTTTTTATGATACAACATACAAAAATACATACAATCCTCAATTTTCACCCTTCTACGATCAACCCTTTTTTTTTAATAGCCATTTTATCTTCTAATATATAAAATTATCGTGTCACAGTTTTCGTTGCCATACTCCTCCGAAACGGCTTGACCGATTCTCATGAAATTTTGTGAGCATATTGAGTAGGTCTGAGAATCGGCCAACATCTATTTTTCATCCCCCTAAATGGTGCACCGGGAACGGGATCTAAAAAATTGGCGGTACGAAGTTCGCCGGGACAGCTAGTAAAGTAAACACTATTTTAAGTAAACACTACTTTATTTATATTACAATCTAGCCTATTGGCTAATAAGTAAATATCTTTCACCTAAATTACTACATAAACATAAATTCTAAGAGCGTGTCCATTAACACTTACTTTGTACGCGGCACTTGTCACTGCATTTATTTGTCACTAAAAACACTACACTAACTCAAACGGCTTTGTGCGTTTTAGTCTTCTCGCTATATCAGTGTTATCAAGGAGCTGGATTGCCTCGACGTTCACGTGATGATGAAGTCTCTTTTTATGGGCTTCGGCATACTTTTGAATGACTTGATCTAAGTCGTCCATGTTCAGGTCCCAGTGTAGATCACAGTTACGAATGTACCAGGGTGCGTTGACAATATCCCTGAGCACTTCATTTTGGAATCGTTGAATAATCTGACGATTGCTTTTACTGGTACAGCCCCGTAGCTGGATACCATAAGTCCATACTAGCATCAATACCTGTTTATATAGTAGGACTTTATTGTGTACTGATACAGGAGAGCTTTTCCCAAGAAGCCAATACATTTCATGGTAGCGTAATTTTAGTTCTGATCTTTTCTTCTTGACGTGTGCTTTCCAGCGCAGCTTGGCGTCTAGAGTCATGCCGAGGTATTTGGCTGTATTAGCGTATGGTACTTGTTCACCATTCATAAATACGGGGAAATACTGTGTTCTCTTATTTGTGAAGTCAATTTGTATCGACTTGCTTTCATTCAGCCTGATGCGCCATTTTTTGGTCCAGGAAATAACTTCATTGATTATTATTTGGACCTTTTCAACAGCATCTTTGTGATTGTCACCTATCGCCATTATGGCCGTGTCGTCGGCAAAGGTTGCAATTGGATTGTTTTCGTTGACTGGAATATCACTGGTGTATAATAGGTACAGAATTGGGCCTAATACGCTTCCTTGTGGTACTCCAGCTTTGATTGGCCTTATTTCTGAATAGACGTCTTCTTGACGGATACAAAATACCCTATTCAGTATATAGGATTCAAGAATCTCAGCAAATTGTCGCGGTAGCTTCACTTTAAGTTTGTGTATGAGTCCTTCATGCCAAACTTTATCGAAAACTTGTGCTACATCAAGGAATATGGTAGAACAAACCTTTTTTTCTTCTAGCGCTTTTTCTATAATATTTGTTATACTATGTACCTGGTCAATTGTTGAATGCTTTTCTCTGAAGCCAAATTGATGGTCAGGAATAATATTACTGTTTTCAATGACTGGTTTTAGTCTTTTTAGCAATAGTTTCTCGAACAATTTTGATATTATTGGTAGTAGGGAAATTGGTCTATATGAAGCGGGTTCATGTGGTGGTTTGCCAGGTTTTGGTATCATAATTATTTCAGCTACTTTCCACAGGTCGGGTACATGCCTTAATCGAAAAGCAGCATTTATTAGAGTTGTCAGTTTAACGATCGCTTTACGATTTAAATTTTGCAGAATTTCACCGGTTATAAGGTCGTAGCCAGGTGATTTTTTTGAATTTACATTGTACTTGATCATATTCGAGACTTCTTTTGGTGTGACGAGCTTTATTTTTATGTTATCATATTTTGGCAGTTGTTCAGTACACGTCATCTCAGTAGCGTTAGATGATTCAACGTTGAAATATAAGCTCCAGGTGTTTAGCGAACCTTTCAGCTTTTTGTTGATAACTTCTGGCCCATTTCCCGTTTTCTTCTCTTATAGGAGGAATTTGTGTTGTAGGTTTTTTCATGTTTTTAGTTGCTTTCCATAGATTGTAATCTGACTTAGAATCTGTGGTTAACTGATGTAAATAGTTGTTAGTAAGTGAGTTGTTATGACTTACTATTTCTCTCTTCAGACGTTTAGTCAGATTATTAAGCTCGGTTTTATCTTGAGGGCATCGGGTTAGATGTCATCTTCTGCGTTGCTTTCGTTTTTGCATTATAAGATTTTTAATATATTCCGCATATACAGTTCTCGTGACTCGTATTGGCTTGTTTGGTGTATTTTGCCAAGCTGCCTGCTGTATATTTACTATAAATTGTCTAACTTCTAAGTCTAATTGTTCTATCGTTTTCAATGGAACTCTTAATTCTATTCTGTTGTCTAGATCTATTCTAAAACTATCCCAATCTGTATACTCATTAACTAAGATTGGTCGTTTCTCATTATACAACATACGTCTGCATAACGTCAATATACTATTGAGAATGGTCCGAATTCATATCGTGACACTCTTCTATATTAATCTCATTACTAGATATGTTTTTGCAGACGAAGAAGTCTATCAAGTCTGGAATTCTGTCAGGATATGTAGGCCAGTATGTTGGTTTTCCTGTGGATATAGCTTCATAGTGTAATTCTTGTATGGCTTTGAACAGTTGCCTGCCTTTAGTATTATTTAGTCTCGATCCCCAATGAGTATGCTTGGCGTTAAAATCACCTCCTAAGACGAATCTTTGACCATGTTGACTTAGGAAGCTTACATATTCTTCTTTCCTGATTGTGTATCTAGGAGGAGAATACAGGGCTGCTATAGTTAAAGGGTAAAGGCTACACTCTACTCGAATCGCCACTGCTTGTAATTCTGGTTGCTCGTGCTTACTTTCTTCATAATGTTGTATATTTTCTTTTACTATTATTGCACTGCCACCATGTGCACTGTTTCTTGGATGTAGTGCATGATATAATTTGTATCCTTGAAACTTAACATAACATTGTCTGGTGAAGTGAGTTTCTGATACCAGACATACATATGAACATGGTGGACAGAAAAATTGGATTTTTAAATTAGATTCTATATCACTTTTTTAATAGGCAAGGATTACCCGGACACGTGCGCAGAGGAGCCGTTGATGCTGTTCAACAAGAACAACAACAACGTGAGCATGGCGCCCGAGCCCGAGATCCCCAAGTTCCCCGTGTTCCCCAACATCGTGTCCGTGGAGAACGACGCGAGCCAGGCCAAGGTACGGTGATGTACATTCCTGAAGTACCGGTTTGGAGTCGTAGAGAGCGTACGCTTCTGATGTGGTGTGTGTGCGTGCGCAGACGGCGTGCAGCGTGGGCCACGTGGTGCGGCGGCGCATCGAGGCGCTGTGCGCGGCGTCGGTGCTGTGCGGCGCGTGCGTGGCGCGCTGGGGCTCCCTGCTGGCGGGCCGCGTGGCGCGCGTGTGCGCCCGCGCCGACGCGCTGCACGCGCACGCCGCGCTCGCGCACTCGGCCGCGCGCGCGCTGGAGTTGGCGCGCCGAGCGCACCGCGACCAGGTCAGTGGCGCTGTACAACGTCGGTGCTGTGCGGCGCGTGCGTGGCGCGCTGGGGCTCCCTGCTGGCGGGCCGCGTGGCGCGCGTGTGCGCCCGCGCCGACGCGCTGCACGCGCACGCCGCGCTCGCGCACTCGGCCGCGCGCGCGCTGGAGCTGGCGCGCCGAGCGCACCGCGACCAGGTCAGTGGCGCTGTACAACGTCGGTGCTGTGCGGCGCGTGCGTGGCGCGCTGGGGCTCCCTGCTGGCGGGCCGCGTGGCGCGCGTGTGCGCCCGCGCCGACGCGCTGCACGCGCACGCCGCGCTCGCGCACTCGGCCGCGCGCGCGCTGGAGCTGGCGCGCCGAGCGCACCGCGACCAGGTCAGTGGCGCTGTACAACGTCGGTGCTGTGCGGCGCGTGCGTGGCGCGCTGGGGCTCCCTGCTGGCGGGCCGCGTGGCGCGCGTGTGCGCCCGCGCCGACGCGCTGCACGCGCACGCCGCGCTCGCGCACTCGGCCGCGCGCGCGCTGGAGCTGGCGCGCCGAGCGCACCGCGACCAGGTCAGTGGCGCTGTACAACGTCGGTGCTGTGCGGCGCGTGCGTGGCGCGCTGGGGCTCCCTGCTGGCGGGCCGCGTGGCGCGCGTGTGCGCCCGCGCCGACGCGCTGCACGCGCACGCCGCGCTCGCGCACTCGGCCGCGCGCGCGCTGGAGCTGGCGCGCCGAGCGCACCGCGACCAGGTACAACGTCTTACCGACTTCAGCTCAATCGCAAAACGTCCACTTCGCCATGTCTAGACTCGCTAAATATACATTTCGTTTAACGCCCCTTTTTTATTTATTACAGCTAAAATGAAACAAACATTGAGAGCAGCCTACGTCCAGCGGTGGACTACGATAGGCTAATTGATTGAATGAAATAAATATTTACTATGCCTTTTTTTTCTATTTTAATAATATAAAAAAAAAAACTTGCTATGTCTTGCTAACAATACTAACTATATGTACAGTCTCACGACTGTAAATCGCACATGTATAGCGACATGACTGTACATCCGTTGCTGACGCTGCGTTACAGGCCCAACCGGCGACGCGCGTCATGATATAATGCACAACAATTTTATTTATATACAATGCAAATAATTATACCAAAAGACTATCAGAACAACTTTCATCTAGTACAAACCATCAAGAAAAGATTTGTCAAATTATATTACTGTTACAGTAAAAAGAATATATACGTTTTTACGGTTGATTCTCAGCTATCTTTACTTTGTTTCCACATCTACTACAACAGGAGTCGATGTACAGAATAACGTCCTGTACATTTAATGGTCCTTCGAGCCGGCTTAAAAAATAATATTTAGTACCTAGATTTATGTTTATTTATAGAACTGTTCATTTGAAGTTACTTTATTCGTGGCTAAGAAACATTAGTAAAAATAGTAGGTACATTTACATATTTGCCTATAACGGAAAAGACAATTTTTGCAATAAACATATATTTTTTGAAAAGGACATTGCGAAAGTATGTTCTGCGAAATGGACATCTTGACAAAAGCGCATTGTGCGAAAGGGGTATTTTGCCAAAAGAACATTGTGCGTAAGGAATATTTTGCGAAAATGAAATTGTGCTAATATGGCATATTAGATATTTAGTGAATGACCTTCGACTTCCAGTATACTTTTAGACAAATGTTTAGTATGGTGGTTCCCTGGACAGGCGGGCGCGGAGGGCTGGGCGGCGCGCGCGGCGCTCGTGGCGCAGGAGGCGGCGTCGCTGCGCGGCGCGGCGGCGGCGCTGCAGGCGCGGCACGGCGGCGGCGCGGGCGGCGCGGGAGCGGCCGCGGCCGAGTGGCAGGCGGCGGCGGCGGCGGCGCCGTGCCCCAGCGCGCTGCGCCTGCACGTGGTGGCGCGCACGCTGGTGGAGCGCCTGCGCGACTCGTGGCAGCACCTGGTGCGCGACCGCGCCACGCGCTCGCTCACGTACAACGACGAGCAGTTCCACGTGCTGGAGCGCATCACCGTGGCGGAGACGGGCCGGCGCGCGCGGGCCCTGCTGCAGCGCGCCGCGCCGCTGGCCCGCGCGCGCGCCGACGCCGTGGCGGACTGGTACAAGGTGGCGCAGACGGTGTTCCTGCAGACGCAGATCCTGGACAAGGACGTGGCGGCCGCCGAGCTCAAGCTGCTCACGCTGGCCGCGCGCCTGCACGACGCCGAGCTCGGCGTGCGCGACGCGCTCGGGGACGCGGTACGTGCCCCCGCTCTTATTTATTACCTTCAACTGTGCGTTTTTGTATGTGGTATCGTGACTGCCGAACAAAGCGACCTATTTCATTGCAGTTTTTTGTTAGCTTATGTAATCGAAATAATTTTTAGCTTCAAATTATTAAAAAAACTCTCAAACATTTCAGAATTATGGACATCTTCATATCATATGTTTCTTATTTGATGGAAAGATCGGTCAAACTTACCATCAAATAAGAAAGATTGATTGATTAATTTGATGGGACATTGTATGAATGAAGCATTTTATAAAAGGAATATTGTACACATCTGCGGTAGCCTAGTGGTATGGGTAATGGACTGCTGAGATGAGGTCTCGGGTTCGATCCTAGGTTTACCATGACACACACCAATGACTTTTCAATGCTTTTCGAAGTTATGTGTGTATTTATCGCAGGTTTATAAGTACCCGGTTAATGGCAATAGGCTCGCCACCTATTACATTGGGACCTAAACATAAACTGGCGAAATGTGGGTGCTAGCACCTCTGCCTACCCCTTCGGGGAATACAGGCGTGAGTTTATGTTATGTTATATGTTAATATTGTACAAAATAAACACATTTGCAAAAAGACATTCTGCACGATTGCGTCCGTATTCCATAAATAAATAATAAAATAATTAACACTATGAAAGATTTCTAGAAGTACATAAAATTATATAAATTTACTGTATCAAATTTTTTGCTCCTGATTTAGCTAAGAGAATTGCATGCCTATTATGGTAGAATATGGCGAGACTTGTTTACCTATAACACCCTATGTAACCCATATTTGCAAGAAATAAAATGATTTATGATTATGATTATGATTATGATTAAAAAAAAAAGCGGACAGTATTAGATAGATATATTTTGCGAAGGGGACATTGCGCGAATAAAGCCTTATGTGAAAGAAATATATTGTACGAAAGGAGCATTGTGCGAAACAGACATTTTGCGAAAGAACAGTATGCGAAAGAGACATTGTGTGAAAGAGAAATTTTGAGAAAGGTGCATGGTGCGAAACAGACATTTTGCGAAAGAACAGTATACGAAAGAGACATTGTGTAAAAGAGACATTTTGAGAAAGGGACATTGTGCGAAAAAGATATTTTGCAGAGGAACAGTATACAAAAGAGACATTTTGAGAATGGGACAATGCGTGAAAGAGATATTTTACGAAAGAACAGTACGCGAAAGTATTTGGCGAAAGAGGCAATTAGCTTGAGTTAGCTTGCAGTCAGTGTGCAATTCGGAAAGACTGCCGATCATAATTGAGTTGCATTGTTGGGTTACAGTTTCATGCAGTCCTCGACTAGAGCTTATACATATCAGTTTCAATCGACAAACTGAACATTTACTCGTAAACCAAATTTAACTTATAACTTGTATTATAAAAATTGTAGAGTAACGCTTCCCGAGTGGCGGCTGAGGCGGGACTAGAGAAGAGCGAGTCGGCCGAGTCTGGGTCCACGAAGAGCCAAATGCGGGGCTGTGCGGGGCAGGTGGGGCCGCGCGGCGCGGGGCTCCGCGCCCTACTGGCGGCGCACGACGAGCTGGCGGCCGCACTCGCCGGCAACTCCGCGCTACTCGACACGCTCAACCACCTCACGCACCACCTGCAGCCCTAGCCACTAGCGCCGCCTCCCGACCGGTACGTACTGGCGGCGCACGACGAGCTGGCGGCCGCACTCGCCGGCAACTCCGCGCTACTCGACACGCTCAACCACCTCACGCACCACCTGCAGCCCTAGCCACTAGCGCCGCCTCCCGACCGGTACGTACTGGCGGCGCACGACGAGCTGGCGGCCGCACTCGCCGGCAAGTCCGCGCTACTCGACACGCTCGAAATTTATCTTTCTATCACCATTATTGTTGTTTTGCTTTTTCATTTTATACACGAGCAGTCATCACGGTTGAATAAATGTGAGTAAATGAGTCTCGTTTGTTCAGCAGTGACGAGAGTGAGGACGCGAGCCCTTCGCGCTCGTCGTCGGGGTCGCCGAGCGGCTCGTCGTCGGCGCCCTCGCGTCGTGAGAGCGCGTCCCGCGAGTCGCGCGAGTCGCCCGAGTCGCGCGAGTCGCGCGCGTCGCACGCGGGCGCGCCCGCCGCCTGCGCCGTCGCGTGACGTCACGCGGCGGGAGGGGCCCGGCCGGGCTGGGGTGCGTCTCCACTGGCGTTCTATATTTTTCTATGGATAGTATAGATAAAATAATATGTAACCGACTGGACAATTAAATTGCACACGTGCGAAGCCGGGGCGGATCGCTAGTTAACCGATGAATGAATAGAAACTTTATCGATGTTATTTCTGAATAGTTTATTAGATAAACCTGTACCTTACGTTATTAATTTTATATTATTATTATTTGATATAATATGCTTCGGTGGCGGTGGCGAGTGCGGCTGCTGCTTCGAGTTCTTTTCCGGGGTTGAACAGTGTTATTGGATTTTTTGAAGTTCTCGAAAGCAGCATGGAATCTGAAAAACTGCACTGTAAACTGCAACAGGTAGATGTTATGTTATGTACTAATATTTTACGTACGAAGGCCAGTAACGTCAACTGAACCACACAGATCTCACAGTATTTTTGGTGTATTAACAAAAAAACATTCCTATTAGATGCATACACGGTCATGTGACATGCACCAACATAATTAAGTTTTGTTTCACTAGAAGCTATTTCGATTAGTAGAATACTTTGAAGAGGCTATATAATGTGCGCGTTTCGTGGACGACCAAACACGTGCCCGTAACGGTAACGTATACGCACTTAAAGAAACGAGTTCTTTGATCTTTTACATATCAAATAGAGTTTGCATTCAACATAAACCTGTATCCCACATACTAATACCACACATATTTCGGTATAGTACAAATATGAAATTATTTCAATTATATTTAGTGACTTCGTTCCCATTTTAATTATTCTACTAATGAAATAGCTTCCCGTGTTGTTCCTGATTTAAGACTGTAATTATTTAATTTGCAATTTGTGTTTAGTTTAGCTAGTGCTTGCATTTTTAATATAATCAGCATTCAATGAAATAGGTGATATGTGTGACTAATTATTATTTTGATGTAGTTTATTTTGTAACATCTTTAACTTTAGTTATTATTAAAATAAGATTGTATCGTTCTAAATGGTGCTCTCTTAAATAGCTTCTATGTTTAATTGTATGTTAACTTTGTGATGCTGGATGTGTCACAATACGTTAAGTTGTAAGTGACGGAACTTCTATATTACGATGTTAAAGCCACAGATTTAAAGTGCGTTAGATACCGCAATTTGTCTGTCCTGGCGTGTTATCCAATTGGTGGACTTATTCCACTTTTCCCCGTTGACAATCCCCGTTGATGGAGATTATTGAACTTTTTGTTCCCTATAAAAATAGATTCAGCCCTTACCTTATAAGAAATAAAAAGTAGATGATTCATTTATAGTATTTTATTTTTAATGTACCTAATGGGGATTATTAAACTTTTTATTTCTAATATAATTTATCATGATGGTGGATTATTTAGAAATTTTACGTCAATGGGGAATAGTGAACAAAAAGTTCAATAATCCCCATCAACGGGGAAAGGTGGCGTTGTTATTCATACGATTTTGTTCCCAGTGAGCACTCAGTTTTTAATGAGCCAGTACTTGTACAGTCCGCATAAGCATTACTAATACTGTAACTGTGAAATACATTTTTATAAGTTAGTTCTCAAATTGCCGGAGTGGTGTAAACACCATACCAGGTACAATTAATCACAAGTACGTCAGTATATCAATTACCCTCCTGTATCATATGGTACAAGCAGACAAGTGCTCGTACAATATAGTTTTCATAATGTTTAATACGCACTTGGTATCTGGAGTACTCTACATCTGTGGTTACAATAGAAAATATACCAACTGTGTTACTATTGTGACATTCCTTTTAAATGGATTTAACCAAATGATGTTAAATCTTAGAATATTTATATTAGTATAAAAATCAAGCAATATTTCAAGTGAACTAAAGAATTTGGATTAATTTTACAGCATTAAATATGCTAACTATACAAATCGAATAGGTACATAGGGAAAAATGAATCTTCTCGGGCTGTAAGAACATCGGTGGATGATTCCACCGTCGCGTCGCCTTAAAGACGGATAAAAAAAGATAGAAATTTGAATCACATCGGGCGTGTCCCGGTAGCCGAGTTGGTCAAGGCATTCCTCCTGTAAGGGAAAGATCGCGGGTTCGTGTCCCGCCCGAGAAGATTCATTTTTCCCTATGTATTCAATTAAAGAATTGTCAAAAGTAAGAAAGTGGTATTTGGTTATTAAGTTTAAAGACGGCACAGGAGCTCCGCAAGTGTGTGAATGATCTGCCTACCTCGCGCAAGTCACGCGTTTATACAAATGTATATAGTAATTGAACGTTAATACATATCATATTAAACAATTAAACGCATTCTCATTGTTCATAACCAATTTGTATCAGGTATCCATTTCCTGTCTCACTCGGATACATAATACGGAACAGTGTAAAATAAAACAAGATCATCAAAATATCGCTACACGTGTTTATTAAAAAGTATTGTACAATAGCAATAACAAAATATTTGCATAATATCGTTGCGAACGCAAACGGAAGCATAGTACCTAACTTTTTCAGTGGTTTGAATTAAATTAACAACTAAGTGGAATGCGTAAACGATCATTATATTATACAAAGTTGTGCTCTAGCCACAGGCCACACACAGCTGCGATAAAATGGTGTCTTCGGAAGGAAATTCTACACCATATAATTTATCTTTAAAGATCCGAGGGCGAAAAGGTACGCAATTTAAGGGGTTTCGATGACCACAAGATACATTTTAGTTAATTCGAACTATCTGACGAGGACAGATTGTATAGGCCAATTATGTCAAACTATCAATCTGTCTATGCAATCTGTCCTCAGATAAGTCGTGATTCAGGCTGAGTGTCATTTTAGAATACGGGCCTAAGTGTGTTAAAGTAGCATATACTGCGGCACAAAATCTTTGATATCGCCAGTCGGAGTGAAGGTCAGGTGGCTATCGCTTCACGGCAAATATTGGAGTTCAGTCGTTTCGCAGTTAGACTGAATTCCGTCCCCAACTGAGTGGGGAGAGGGCTCGGAGGGGGGATGATGCTAAGTTCATTACCTTCTGTATCCCCCTCCCTCCGCCAACTTATTAATATCACTCGATTCTAAGGCATAAGCAGCTTGAGCAGATATAATTCTTTATAACATATAAAGTATTACATGTGTGTAGCAACCGCGGCCGTTACGTATTTAATTTAACCTTAAAGATACATTTTTAATACATGTGTTGTTCACGAGATCACGTTACGTAACATAAATGATTTTTTACAATAACGAACACTGACAGGACGTACACATAACTATATACAGTTAAACTTGGTTAAGTGGGACCTGGATAAGTGAGAAACTTCCATAGCTAATCGCACCTCTATAACTGAAATAATCCACTATGACCTCTGTTAATGGAAACCTTTTGTAAATAAGACAGATATTTCTTCATACCTGGATATCCGGGACACTGGATAATCCTCTATAACTGAAACAAATTTGCAGGTCTATTGAAGTCTCAGTTAACCAGGTTTCACTGTATTTACCATAATTAACGCAATGATTCAGCACATAATTATAAATTCGTTTATAAAGTAAGCAAATAAGTATAAAATTATTGAATATATACAAAAATACACATTATTATATAATTAGAAGGTATTCAAATTTGAAATAAGAAAATCTAGTCTCCTAATAGTCTTATTAGGTGCAACATTAATGATGCACCTTTACCACTTACAAATAAGGTATTATTTGGTTATTCTAGATGTTGAATCCGTTTTATTACAAGGTAGGTAATTACTAAAACAAGCGTACATCTAAGCAAGGTATATGTAACAGTGTGCAACAACCCTTAAATCTATGTTGGACATCCGCTCTTGTAAAAATACCTAGCGTTATTCTTATCACTCGAGAATCAGAAGACGCGAGCAGCTTGTAAGGACCACAAAAGCAGGACATTTTAAAAAGAATATCTACAGGGAATAAATCGGTGCTAAGTATGTACAAAACCTAATACAACATTTGTTAATACCGGCTTATTTAAAGAAGTGATCACTAAATGACATAATGAGATTCTGTTAACTAGTAATTGTTATGATAACAATATTATAAATTAAGTAACAAATTTCATCCCCGAAGATATTCAACATGTAATAACTCATTTTGTCGACTGTTTTGGCTGAAATGATTGGATACTAGTTTTCATATTTAAGGGCACTTCTTGTTTTTATACTCCTAAATCTAAACAATATCGCTTGTGTGTCTACTATGTTTACTTGTGTTCCTTGAGCGCCGTCGCTTCATTTTATAAAAAGAAAGTTGAAAATATAAAATTGTGACTTTGGTGTTATGTTCAGTAATCACTTAACACATAAAAATATACAGATTGAACGTAAACAATAAATAGAACATTTAGTTTCAACAATTCAATAGATTAATTAATTCATATTGGTCCTTTCGTATAAAAAGGTGTTAGTTGACGTTGTTGGTTGGTTGTTGGCCGGGCGCTAGGCGTACCCCTTGTCGAGCAGCTTGGGGCGCGCGCGGTCCAGCAGCTTGTAGGCGCGGTGCGCCGCCTGCACGCGGTTGAAGTTCGACAGCAACTTGGCGAAGTCTATCGACGCCTTCGCGCTGTCGTCCTGCGGCACTTCCGCTCTGGGAACAAGTACCATAAAGATTTAATCACACTGCTAACTACAAATGTTTCTATTGTATACAAATATATTTGCTTAGTAGTACTAGTACATAGTCCCTATGTGTCCGTGGGTGTGTGTGGTACGTACAGCGCGGGGTGCAGCGGCGCGCACTGCAGGCGGTTCCTCAGCAGGTGGAAGGCGTCGCTCTGCGGCAGCAGCATCAGCACGCCGTACAGCGCGCCGCGAAGTTCCGCCGCCTGGCCGCCCGCGCCGCCCAGCAGCTCCAGCCGCATGTCTTGCAACACACGACATACACTTAGCACCGCCCCACCTCACACAGGGGCAATCCCCACTGAAAGAGCAGCGGCCGCATCTTTTTTGGGCTAAATACTACAAACCATTTTGTATGGGAGAAAAGGTTCATAATCGTTTGAAGGCAAAGGAGGGGCAGCGCGGCACCGCGATACCTCGCAGGGCTGCACGAACCGTGTCGCAACAATTTCTAGTAAGGAATTACGGTCACTGTTCTTTCAGTGGAAATTGCAGGCGCAGCGCCGACAGTTTTTAGTCGTAAGTCGAATGAACACACATTAGCAGACCGGCCCCCTGTCGACCGACGTCACTCTTCAACATTTCTACGTAATAACCTTAGACTAATTTTCGACCTTATTGACATCATATATATAGCCTTTTTTTCTTATTTCCTGATCAGCGTTATCCCCGAGTTTGAAAAAACATGTTAATATAGTCGAAAGTTGCTTGCACTGTTTTTCGTAGTCTCCGCCGGCAGGCGATCGTACGGATCGTGTGTGTTGTCGCAAAACTGACACCAAGGAATAGCGAGCAGGCCAAAATCGCTTTAGTGTGTGGGTGCTGGGCGCTATCGGCTTAGGATTGCAGGCCGCCCGATAGGATCAGAAACTGCAGGCGGACTGTTCGTGAGTGGGCTCCATAACGAGTAGTTCACTCTCTAACGACGCGATAGACCTAATACCGTTGCCGTAGTTGTTTACTTCAAAAAATTTACAGCCTCTGTGGCGGTAGTAAACGCGACTGCCACGCAGGAGGCGCGGGTCCGATCCCCGCTCAGAGCAAATATTTATATTCATGAATATGGCTATTTGCATTGGTCTGTTTGTTTTTATGTATAATTATGTTTTTTTTTTATTTTTTTTTTTTTTATACAGGACACGTCAATTTGACTTCACCTCGCCTGATATTAAGCTAAAGGCAAAGTCTCGGAAAGAGGGTCACCATCGTAAACATTTACCATGTTAACAGTGGTGGCACTCAGCTTGACGGCCTCATTAGATGCCTTTTCACGCCCCGCTTAAAGGACCCGGGACTGTAGGAAGAAGGAAACACGTGAGCTGGCAGGGAATTCCAGGTCTTAGTGGTGCGGCATAGGAATGAATCACTGAAACGCTTGGTTCTAGCAGGTATACTCTGCACCGTAAATGGATGACATCTTAGCCCTGCACGTGTCGTCCTGTGAAGGAAAGGGGAGGGTGGGACTAATTGGAAGAGCTCGTCAGAACATTCACCATGGTAGAGACGGTAGAAAACTGCCAAAGACGCAACATCTCTACGCATCTGCAAAGGCTCGAGGGTGTTCGTGACCTCAGGATCCCCAATAACGCGGACCGCACGTCGCTGCAACCTGTCGAGAGCATCTAATAAGTACTTTGCGGAGCCGTCCCAGAGATGTGAGCAGTATTCCACGCAGGAACGAATTTGGGTCTTGTATAGAAGACACCGCTGCTCCGGCGTGAAAAAAGGTCTCACTCTGTTCAGAACTCCGAGTTTACGCGAGGCTGATTTGATGATACTCTCGATATAGTTTTTGTTATTCAGTTTGCAGCGAACATCCATACCGAGGATAGTGAGGTGATCCTGCAGTGGCAGTGGTGTGCTCTGAAGAGTGGGAAGGGGAAGGAAAGGAGATACCTTAGCTGTAAACGCACATGCCTGGGTCTTCTTGGCATTGAACTCGACCAGGTTCCTAGCGCCCCATTGAGAAATGTGGTCCAGGATCCGGTCCAGCTCTGTGACAAGAAGCTGCCTTTTTTCCGCGATATCAGACTGCTTGGCCGCAGGATGTGCGTGATAACTCCCGTGTAAGGTGCTGTCGTCTGCATAGCAGTGAATGTTTCCGTTACAGAGCATGTCATTGATATGCAGAAGAAAGAGAGTGGGAGATAAAACGGAACCCTGCGGCACGCCAGCATTTACCTGCAAGAACTCCGAAGCTCGTCCATCACAAAGGACGCGAATACGGCGCCCCTGCAGGAAGCTTGCAACCCAGTTACACAGTCTAGGAGGCAGGCCGAAGGCTGGTAGCTTGGAAAGAAGCGATTTGTGCCATACCCTATCGAAAGCTTTGGCGATGTCAAGACTAATTGCCAGTGACTCACCGTGCTTCTCCATAGCCTCACCCCAAAGGTGGGTCATGTACGCCAGAAGATCACCCGTTGACCGTTTCGGTCTGAAACCGTATTGCCGGTCACTAAGCAAGGAGTGATCCTCTAGGTGGCGCATGAGCTGTGTGTTAATTATGTGCTCGAACACCTTACACAGCACTGAGGTGACGGCTATGGGTCGATAGTTGGCTGGGTCCGAGCGATCCCCCTTCTTGGGGATCGGCTGGACATTCGCCTCCTTCCAAGCCGAAGGCACTGTACCCGAACTGTAGGACAGTCGGTACAGCCGCGTTAGCATAGGAGATAACTCCGCTGCACATTTTTTAAGTACAACCGCTGGAATACCATCAGGACCACTGGCTTTCCGGACATCGAGTGATTGCAGTACTGCACGGACATCGCGTTGCCTGATACGTATATCAGGCATTGCGTGGTCACCAGTGGGCATTGTCCGTGGTTGCATACCACAATCATCGACTCGGGAGTTGGCCGCGAAGAGATTGACCAGCAAATTTGCTTTCTCTTGCGGCTCATGGGCCAGAGATCCATCGGGATTGCTCAGCGGGGGCAGCGAGGGCTGGCAGAAGTTGGCTTGCACGGCTTTGGCCAGTTGCCAGTTGTACATGTACTTATGTATTCACAAAAAAAAGTATCTAAGTGTGTTTATCCGCATTGTAGATTCCATAACACAAGCTAGTTAAGCTTACCATGGGTCTGGATAGCGTTGTGCTACTTACATGCAAATATAGGAGATTCGATGAGTTGCACTAGCTTGTCAACCTCGGTCAAGAAGTCCACCGTAATTTCTAAGTCGCCGCTGTTCTTACATTCAGGAAAATATTTCATTTCAAATTATTTGAGTTGCATGCACTGAACATCCTAATTCTGAATTAATTTCTTACAAAAAGCTATACTATACCTAAGATGAGCGATAAAGTCATACGGCAAAATGCGACCTTATGCAATAGTTCATAAGACTATAGTCAATAGAACAAATACAATTGCCAATAATCGGTCTGTAATTTGAATAGGTGTTTCTAAAATGTAATTAAGTACAAGAATACATAAATCAATAAAATTGCCCATAGTTTGCTGATAAAGCCACTCGGCATTGTTGAAGTTGTCATGCAAAAGTAAAATAAACACAAAATAAAAAACGATAGCATTGCTTGATGTATTGTAAAGGATACAATGTGGAGATGAGCGTATTGCAGTGCTTGTAGTTGTGCGTGAGTAGACACAGCGCCAGCAGCGACACGGGGCTGTGGCACCAGCACTGGTACAGCGACACGAACAGCGAGTGCGTTGCCTGGCACACACACACACACATACACACATGGTACTGGACACGTCACAGCGACACGGGGCTGTGGCACCAGCACTGGTACAGCGACACGAACAGCGAGTGCGTCGCCTGGCACACACACACACACATACACACATGGTACTGGACACGTCACAGCGACACGGGGCTGTGGCACCAGCACTGGTACAGCGACACGAACAGCGAGTGCGTCGCCTGGCACACACACATACACATACGCACATGGCACTGGACACGTCACAGCGACACGGGGCTGTGGCACCAGCACTGGTACAGCGACACGAACAGCGAGTGCGTCGCCTGGCACACACACATACACACATGGCACTGGATACGTCACAGCGACACGGGGCTGTGGCACCAGCACTGGTACAGCGACACGAACAGCGAGTGCGTCGCCTGGCACACACACATACACATACACACATGGCACTGGATACGTCACAGCGACACGGGGCTGTGGCACCAGCACTGGTACAGCGACACGAACAGCGAGTGCGTCGCCTGGCACACACACATACACATACACACATGGCACTGGATACGTCACAGCGACACGGGGCTGTGGCTGGTACAGCGACACGAACAGCGAGTGCGTCGCCTGGCACACACACATACACATACACACATGGCACTGGATACGTCACAGCGACACGGGGCTGTGGCACCAGCACTGGTACAGCGACACGAACAGCGAGTGCGTCGCCTGGCACACACACATACACATACACACATGGCACTGGATACGCCACAGCGACACGGGGCTGTGGCACCAGCACTGGTACAGCGACACGAACAGCGAGTGCGTCGCCTGGCACACACACATACACATACACACATGGTACTGGACACTTCACAGCGACACGGGGCTGTGGCACCAGCACTGGTACAGCGACACGAACAGCGAGTGCGTCGCCTGGCACACACACATACACATACACACATGGTACTGGACACGTCACAGCGACACGGGGCTGTGGCACCAGCACTGGTACAGCGACACGAACAGCGAGTGCGTCGCCTGGCACACACACATACACATACACACATGGTACTGGACACTTCACAGCGACACGGGGCTGTGGCACCAGCACTGGTACAGCGACACGAACAGCGAGTGCGTCGCCTGGCACACACACATACACACATGGTACTGGACACGTCACAGCGACACGGGGCTGTGGCACCAGCACTGGTACAGCGACACGAACAGCGAGTGCGTCGCCTGGCACACACACATACACATACACACATGGTACTGGACACGTCACAGCGACAGGGGGCTGTGGCACCAGCACTGGTACAGCGACACGAACAGCGAGTGCGTCGCCTGGCACACACACATACACATACACACATGGTACTGGACACGTCACAGCGACACGGGGCTGTGGCACCAGCACTGGTACAGTGACACGAACAGCGAGTGCGTCGCCTGGCACACACACATACACACATGGTACTGGACACGTCACAGCGACACGGGGCTGTGGCACCAGCACTGGTACAGCGACACGAACAGCGAGTGCGTCGCCTGGCACACACACATACACATACACACATGGTACTGGACACGTCACAGCGACACGGGGCTGTGGCACCAGCACTGGTACAACGACACGAACAGCGAGTGCGTCGCCTGGCACACACACATACACATACACACATGGTACTGGACACGTCACAGCGACACGGGGCTGTGGCACCAGCACTGGTACAGCGACACGAACAGCGAGTGCGTCGCCTGGCACACACACATACACATACACACATGGTACTGGACACGTCACAGCGACACGGGGCTGTGGCACCAGCACTGGTACAACGACACGAACAGCGAGTGCGTCGCCTGGCGCACACACATACACATATGGTACTGGACACGTCACAGCGACACGGGGCTGTGGCACCAGCACTGGTACAGCGACACGAACAGCGAGTGCCTCGCCTGGCACACACACATACACATACACACATGGTACTGGACACGTCACAGCGACACGGGGCTGTGGCACCAGCACTGGTACAGCGACACGAACAGCGAGTGCGTCGCCTGGCACACACACATACACATACACACATGGCACTGGATACGTCACAGCGACACGGGGCTGTGGCACCAGCACAGGTACAGCGACACGAACAGCGAGTGCGTCGCCTGGCACACACACACACACACACACACACACACACACACATACACACATGGTACTGGACACGTCACAGCGACACGGGGCTGTGGCACCAGATTTTTTTTTTTTTTTTTTTTTATACAGGACACGTCAATTTGACTTCACCTCGCCTGATGTTAAGCTAAAGGCAAAGTCTCGGAAAGAGGGTCACCATCGTAAACATTTACCATGTTAACAGTGGTGGCACTCAGCTTGACGGCCTCATTAGATGCCTTTTCACGCCCCGCTTAAAGGACCCGGGACTGTAGGAAGAAGGAAACACGTGAGCTGGCAGGGAATTCCAGGTCTTAGTGGTGCGGCATAGGAATGAATCACTGAAACGCTTGGTTCTAGCAGGTATACTCTGCACCGTAAATGGATGACATCTTAGCCCTGCACGTGTCGTCCTGTGAAGGAAAGGGGAGGGTGGGACTAATTGGAAGAGCTCGTCAGAACATTCACCATGGTAGAGACGGTAGAAAACTGCCAAAGACGCAACATCTCTACGCATCTGCAAAGGCTCGAGGGTGTTCGTGACCTCAGGATCCCCAATAATGCGGACCGCACGTCGCTGCAACCTGTCGAGAGCATCTAATAAGTACTTTGCGGAGCCGTCCCAGAGATGTGAGCAGTATTCCACGCAGGAACGAATTTGGGTCTTGTATAGAAGACACCGCTGCTCCGGCGTGAAAAAACGTCTCACTCTGTTCAGGACTCCGAGTTTACGCGAGGCTGATTTGATGATACTCTCGATATAGTTTTTGTTGTTCAGTTTGCAGCGAACATCCAAACCATCTGGTACAACGACACGAACAGAGAGTGCGTCGCCTGGCACACACACATACACATACACACATGGCACTGGATACGTCACAGCGACACGGGGCTGTGGCACCAGCACTGGTACAGCGACACGAACAGCGAGTGCGTCGCCTGGCACACACACATACACATACACACATGGCACTGGATACGTCACAGCGACACGGGGCTGTGGCACCAGCACTGGTACAGCGACACGAACAGCGAGTGCGTCGCCTGGCACACACACATACACATACACACATGGCACTGGATACGTCACAGCGACACGGGGCTGTGGCACCAGCACTGGTACAGCGACACGAACAGCGAGTGCGTCGCCTGGCACACACACACACACACACACACATACACACATGGTACTGGACACGTCACAGCGACACGGGGTTGTGGCACCAGCACTGGTACAGCGACACAAACAGCGAGTGCGTCGCCTGGCACACACACATACAAATACACACATGGCACTGGATACGTCACAGCGACACGGGGCTGTGGCACCAGATCTGGTACAACGACACGAACAGAGAGTGCGTCGCCTGGCGCACACACACATACACATACACACATGGTACTGGACACGTCACAGCGACACGGGGCTGTGGCACCAGCACTGATACAGCGACACGAACAGCGAGTGCCTCGCCTGGCGCACACACACATACACATACACACATCGTACTGGACACGTCACAGCGACACGGGGCTGTGGCACCAGCACTGGTACTGCGACACGAACAGCGAGTGCGTCGCCTGGCACACACACATACACATACACACATGGCACTGGACACGTCACAGCGACACGGGGCTGTGGCACCAGCACTGGTACAGCGACACGAACAGAGAGTGCGTCGCCTGGCACACACACATACACATACACACATGGTACTGGACACGTCACAGCGACACGGGGCTGTGGCACCAGCACTGGTACAGCGACACGAACAGCGAGTGCGTCGCCTTTGTTTTTTTTTTTTTTTATCGTGCGGTAAATCCCCACGGATACCACCCCCACGGAGCCGGTGGAGGTGGTTATGTCGGACTCGAACCGACTAATACGCACGCCGTCTTGGGTCCTTGGTTGCCGGAGGTGAGATTGCCAAAAGCATATCTCTCGCACCCCGGCAGACCCAGGACCATCTCTTTCGAGATGGCCCCCTTCGGGTTGTGGGGACCACAGTGTCCCCCATCTAGCCCCGGTTACGGGGAGGCGCATTTGGCGCCGCCGCCGCGGCCTGCTTCTGCTAGGGTGACAAGCGGCTCCACCGGTCACACCCAGGCCAGCGCTCATGGAGGACGGAGGCCGTTCTGCGACCTCCGACGTCCGGTTCGCCTTCGCTCTGCGCGGGCTTCCCGGGCCCGGAGTCTAGTCCGGACCCGACCGGCCGCCTCCTTCTCGAGCATTACTTGCTCGCAGAAGGAGGCGGCCGCACCCCAAGCGTTCGCGCATCGTACCATCGCTGTGAGCAATGTGGCGAATGTGAGGACTCCCACCCCCAGAGCCTCCACTAGGACCCGCCTCGGCGTGTCCCACGCCGGGCACTCGGTCAGCGTGTGCAGCTCTGTGTCCTCGCTCGCATCACAGTGATGGCACTCGGACGTTGGCTCCTTCCGGATCCGACATAGGTAGCTCCCGAAACACCCGTGTCCGGTAATCACCTGCGTCAGCCAGTACGAGAGGCTGCCGTGTGGCCTCTCTAGCCACTCCTCCATGATGGGTCTTACCGCCGCTATTACGGCGTGCCCTGCGCTTGGTCGCCCAAGTCGTAGCTCCCATTCCGCTATCATGTCCCTGTGGAGCTGAGACCTCACGGCTCGAATTTCTTCGGGCTCGGGTACCCGTCCCTGCTCCCGCGCCTCCTTTCGGTATACATCTGACTCGTTATCATACTGTAGCTCTATATTATTTTATTATGGGCAGAGGATTGATTTGGTTTGCCTTTAGCATTAATGATCACGAATAGGTATTAGAAGTTTGGTTTATTAAATGCAGGCTCACTCTCAACTAGGCCGGAGGAGTTCAGAATGGCTATGCTGCACCATTCGGTGGATATAATGGCTATAAATGAGACCTGGCTGAAGACAGACCAGGATGCCAGGGCCCGTCCCAGTAGCAGACACTAAATATAGCTGAGGTTTGACCCGTCGTACGTATACGACCCATTCATACGAAGAATACACCTATCCATTGCCTCTTTCTGCAGAAGGCCTTCGAATGTGTTCTTCCCGAGGTGATCAGGCAGTCACTGTTTTGCAGAGGCTTACGTTGACAACATCCGAGACATGTACCGGACAATTCCTATTCTGTGGTCAACCGCTACTGATGGGAAGTGGTTACCCTGGCATGAGTTGTGACATACCAGGGGCTTCACAATTGTGCTGCCGTGCCTGTAGGAATTTTCTAATGCCCTTCTTGAACAACCCCATATTGGAGTAGCTTGGAAAAACCACAGCTTATTCAATTCAATTCAATCATTTATTTGCTTCGAATATGGTTACAGAGATTGTCTTAGAACTAGTAGGTACAGCATATTCTGCTCCATGGAGCGTGCAAATATTAAGTCTTATTATACATATTAAGTCAATTAGTTATATCAAATTATCAGTCTATTAATTATATCAATTATATTCATTCCATGTAAGTTATTGTTATTACTAATAATCATGTCAATAAAATATATTTGTAATGTCATAAATCCTAAATAAATTCATGAATATTCAATTTATTATTTTTGGTATTTTGTCATCCAGAAATTCTCTTACACTGTAGTACATTTTATTAATTAAGAATTCAAATAATTGTTTTTTGAATTTTCTTAAGGGTAATTCTTGTAGTGATTTTGGCAGATGATTATATATTAGAATTGCCATACAATATGCATTACTCTTAAATAATTGTAATCTTATGGACGGGAGTTTAAATTTGAGATGATGTCTGGATGTAGAATTAAATTTTTGAAACATGTCAGAATTCTTTTTAACATAAATACTTATTTCTAATATGTACATACAAGGCAATGGTAGAGTTTTATGTTTAGCAAAAAGTGGTTTGCAGCTGTCCATGGGACCAGCTCCACTTATTGCTCTGATACATTTTTTTTGTGCCTTAAAGGCTTCATCGACCGCTGTGGAGTTGCCCCAAATAATCAACCCATATCTCAATATGGATGACACATATCCATGGTATGCTGCAAGAGCTGCTTTTACATTTACTGTCTCCTTTATCTTTTTTAAAGCATAAATAAAGCGGTCTATTTTATTTATTAATTTGTCGATGTGGGGTTGCCATTTACAATATTTATCTATTGTGATACCTAAAAATATGCAATCATGGACAGAGTTTATCTGATTCCCTTTATACCTGATATCGAGCGGAGTCAAATTTGCTGTATATGTTTGGAATTCAATAACATTAGTTTTCAGCATATTGATTTTTAGATTATTATTGTTTAGCCAGTTAACGGCATCTTCTAGAGCAACGTTTATGTCATTTTCTAAGTTGTTCCTATTCTGGTTTTTAATAATTATTGTGGTGTCATCCGCGAATAGTATGGTTTCGTGTTTGATTGCGTTCGGGAGATCGTTTATATACAGTAAAAACAAGAGAGGAGCTAGAATACTACCTTGTGGAGTGCCACAATTGTTTTGTTTATAACTAGACCTAAATGTTTGTTGCATTTTTGTGTCGGTTCTAGTGATTTCAACACACTGTTCCCGGCCGTCCAAGTAACTTTTGATCCATTCCAAAGCATTGCCTCGTATTCCGTAGTTTGACAACTTGGAAAGCAGTGTTTTGTGACAGACGTAGTCAAAAGCCTTCGTCATGTCGAGAAAAAGACAGGCTACTTTTAATTTATTATTGAGACTTTCGGTGATATTTTTAGTTAGATTGAAACCGGCTATAGTTGTGGAGCTGGCCTTTCTAAAGCCAAACTGTTCCTTTTTTATTATATTGCATGAGTCAAGGAAGGCCTCTATCTTATTGTACATAACTCTCTCAAAAATTTTAGATATGACGGGTATTAGTGTTATTGGCCGGTAGTTATTCAGGTCAGTCTTATCGCCCTTTTTAAAGATAGGTTTAACAATAGATTTTTTTAGTCTATCAGGGAATTTTCCCTCTGTTAGGGAAAGGTTTATTATATATGTTAGTGGTCTTGCCAAGCTTGTAGCGCATTTCTTCAGTACCTTTGTACTAATGTCATCGTATCCAGTTGAGTATGTGTCCTTTAAGCTATTAATTAATTTTATTGTGTCCATTATGTCAATAGGGGTAAGAAATATAGTCTTTGGGTTTTGTGGAATGTCAATAGTTGGCTTTATCGGGTCAGAATTGTCACATAATGTCGTGTAAAAGTCATTAAATAAATCACAAATTTGCGTAGGGTCAGTATAAGATTTTCCTTTTGTAGTTATGAGGTCAATTTATCATTATATCAAGAGAACTGACCGGCTTGTTGAAGTTCCTGAGCTGCAGCCGCAGGTCGTAGAGCTCGGCCGAGGTGAGCAGGATGGTGTTGAGCACGTCCACCATGGTGGCCACGAAGCGCAGGTTCCTCTCGTCCAGCAGCGTCTTCGCCAGCGCCTTGTAGATGTCCTCCGCGTTCAGCAAGATGCACAGCTGCCTGTCAAATTATTGTATACAACGACCAATTGCAAGTCTCTGTCATTGGTCGCACTGGGTGACGTCACTAGAGATGACCATAGACAATATCAAAGTCGGTCGCAGCGCTGTGCTCGACGTTATATGCTTAGAGACTTGCATAGCTGGGTCCTAATTAGGCTTCACAAACCATAAGGTGTCTACGAGCGGTAGTATTAGCCGATACAATTTAAGTTGGTTTGGTTTCATGCCAGTTCAATCTTCTATGTTAACCAATTGAAATCCGCCATCTACTCTTGTTATGATTACGTTTGAAATTCATTGTCAAATAGAATAATTCGCCAGTGTGAACGTTTATAGATGATTACAAAAGAGTGGGCTTTTCTTGTTATTTCCTTGTTGCCTTGGGAATCTGACTGTTAATTTAAATCAAACATGTATTCTCACCTAATAATAAAAGCGCCCCTATCTTCTAACAAATTGTCATCGGCCGCGAGCAACCTCAGCAGGGCCTGTAGGAACTTGTAGTAGTATGGACTCGACTCCAAGTCGCCTGCAAATCGTAGTGTTTATATTTTATTATTGAAAGTAAATTCAACTGCAATATCTGGAAAGACAGTTACGTTGTTAGACAATTTGCACGGTCGTGACAGGGTAGTACCAATAAATGTGCAATTTGAAAGTGTGTGTGTGTGTGTGTGTGTGTGTGTGTGTGTGTGTGTGTGTGTGTGCGCGCGTGCGTGTATATGTGCGCGTGTGTGTGTTTGTGCGCGTACCTTGCGCGGCGGTGGGCGAGCAGGAGCAGATCTCGGCGAGCACGGCGAGGGAGCGCCGCACCACGTCGTCGGAGCCGTCCGTCAGGCTGCCCACCACGCTCACGAACAGCTTGTCCGTCTCCGAGAACATCTGCACGACGCAAACGTTTCCACTATGTAACCACTATCTACCACCCTTGCGTGGAGATTGTACCATTCTCTATACCTACCTCACTGGGCAGCTTGTTGTACAGGTGCAGTATCCAGTCGAGCGCGGCGACCTTGGTGTGCACGGAGCCGTGGTGCAGCATTTGGCGCAGCACGGCCACCACGGCGCCCAGGTCCAGCCGCCCCGCGCCCCCCTCCGCCTCCTCGCCCCCCTCACCCGCGCCCTCCCCCTCCCCGGGGGCGGGCGCGTCTGCCGGGGACGTCACCAGCTTTGTCAGCTGGAAGTTCACTGTGGCCGCCGTCTCTCGGATACCTGACTGTCTGCTAAGGACTGTTTGTAGCATCTCTTAAAAATGTGTTGATGATGACTGTACTACATTTTGGAGTTTGTTATCCAAGTGTAGACTCATGGAATTATTGAAATTACGTGTACCCGCGTAAGTCCAACTATGCAATTATTTAACACAGTGCTCCGACCGGCCTTGACAGAAACTGTCATTGGTCGATCTCCAGGGATGTCATCCAGTCCCACCAATGACAATCTCTGCATGTGTGTGCACAGAGAAGTTTCCCCTGTATGCTATGCGCACGTGTGACGCGTCAGGCGACAGGTGGGGAGTGTTGCGTGTAAAGGATACTCTTGCGCGGCTCGTCGTGGTAGGCGAGGCACGGCAGCACGGCGCCCAGCACGCCCGACGCGTACGGCAGCATGGCGCCGCCCGCCAGCTCCACGAACTCCTTGATCCACGTGATCGCCGTCAGCTGCCGACCACCCACACTTCATTACCCTATTCTCTTCAACTGATTAAACTAACCCGACCTGTTGACGGCCGTACTAGTAATGGTAAAGCCGTCTGTTACTGTCCCTACCTGCATCAATTCCTCCGGCGACTGCGCGTGCGTTATCAGTATATTGATCATCGCTTGAAAGTCCACCCTGGACGGGTCCTTCTTTATACTCCTCAGAAATTCGTTCAACTGTACATCACACCTGAAATTATACATATTTATATCGATTATACTTAATGTATTTTATTGTTAGTTTTTTATTCTCTATTTATAGTGTTGATTGATAACACTTGGTGGAATTTATTATTACACATATTGCCAAAAAAATGTACAAGGTGTGTTCTTAATATGTGTTGGATTTCTCTCTTTGCGCAGAAAATCAGTTAAGTACCATGTATTGGTGTTTAACTGTGCCTCATCTTGTAAGGAGCCTTTTTTATAGTGCGGACATACCCCTCTTCCAGTCTTTTCTGGTAATCTGTGCGACAGGGTTTCCTCCTTCTTACAGGGGGATTAAAATGATTAAATTAGTAATATGAAGTGTTTACAATGTAGCTTAATGGACCTTTGTGGAAGAAAGTACATCTCACATTCGCCTGATCTCCGGGTTGGTGTCGTCCAGCATCTTGAACAGGCCGTCCAGCAGCTCGGGCAGGTGCACGATGAGGTCGATGTCGGGCACGGCGTCCAGCACCGACACCCACGACACCACGAACTGGCGCGCGAACGCGTTGCGCGTGTAGATGCGCTCGCGCAGCATCGGGATGAACGACGCCAGCTCGAACGTCGCCGACTCCGTCACTATGTCCTGGAAGCCCAACGATCATGCAGTCTAACTCCCTCTGGGGCAGGCAGAGACGAAAGCCCACCATCTGCTCCTATCCTTACATACTTCGCGAACTTCCTTTCTTCCTTGGATCCTTCCTTCATGCGAGCCCGCTAGTTCAGAATTCGTTCAAAAGTTCATTAGCAGAAAGTTGAATTTACTTACATGATTGCATTATTTTGTCATTATCAGCAAGAATACCCACGTACCTACTACTGCACTATCTCAAACTATGATCGGGTTGTAAACAAGTTCTTTAAAACGAGATAAATGTTATTTACGTGTTTTCTTTTGATTTTGATAACTATCACTGTGACTGGATGTCCACTATAGATCGAAGAAGAAACTCATTCAAATTATAGCGACACAACATTAAGGCGAAGAGCCGCGAGCGGTGCAGTCTGCTGGATTGTTAACGAACGACTCAATACTTTTATCTGTACAAGTATTTAATTGACGATAATTTTAGGGGTCCCTTGCGGTATTTGTTTAGATTACTTCGAAAAAAAAAAAGAGTAGTTTCGTATGCGCATGTAGTGCGTATCGACGTATCTAAAAAATCTAGTATAGGTACGTATACTATGCGTAGACTAGTTTTTAACTAAGTAGGCAAAGAGCCCTATCGTCCTAAATCGTTTAATTCCTTAAAGTCGAATAGGAAGGTCGTATTTGGCAGATTTATATTCACACCTTTTGGCATTTCTCATAATGATTATTATCTGTTATCGATCTGACAATAAACATAAGAACCCGCTAGACGGCAATAGGCTCGCTCGCTATTAGCGAAATGTAGGTGTTCTTCTTTTGGGAAATACAAGTCAAATAAAATAATTAAGATAGATATTAATTAAACTGTAATACAAAAATAATGTGCAGAACCAAGTGCCACTTGCCAGACAGTAAACAATAACTGAGTTTCTTTTGTTAAGTATTTGTTTTACGAGGACGCCACGGCAAGGGTAATGCGATACAGCAGACACATGGCGCACGACAAACAATCAATTTAGAGATAGCCGTGTAGTCACGGAGCGGCGCCGCAGGCGCAACCGATAAACAAGTGATGTGTAAAACTTGTGTGCGTCAACCGTATGATACACGCATACCATCAACATTCAACTTGACTACATGGTTATATCCCACGAATAGGTTCCCATGGGTTTTTTAAGAACGCGTTCGGAAAAGGGATCAAAATCCGATGTGAGCTGGACTAGAGGTTGGGAAGGGACAAGGGTGTGAAGGGGGGTTGAAATAGACAGTGAAATTGTGTAGGAAAGTCCCAACATGTCCAAGCGTACCTTGACGAAGGGCACGCCGTTATAGCGGCGGTAAGACCCATCATGGGGTACTGGCTAGAGAGGTCTCTCTCTGTGTCCGTGTGGTCACACGGTAAGCCTCTCGTACCGGCTGACGCAGGTGATTACTGGACGTTTTTCGGAAGTACCTGCGTCAAGATCCAGAAGGAGCCAACGTCCGAGTGCCATCACTGTGATGCGAGCGAGGACACGGAGCTGCACACGCTGACTGAGCGCTCGGCGTGGCACACGCCGAGGCGGGTCCTAGTGACGGCTCTGGGGGTGGGAGTCCGACATAACCACCTCCACCGGCTCCGAGGGGTGGTATCCGTGGGGATCGCACGATAAAAAAAGCGTACCTTGACGAGCCGGTCGAGCAGCTCGGCGCCCTGCTTGACCTGCTGCTCGGGGTCGGCGGCCAGGCGCGCCAGGGCGTCGAACACGCGCGGGAAGTGCGCCAGCGCGGCGCCGCGCGCGATCTTCAGCACGTTGAACAGCGCCTCGGCCGCCTGGTAGCGCACGCGCGGGTCGCCCTCGCTGAAGCACGCCACGATCGGGTGCACCAGCTCCGGCAGGTACTCGATGCAGCCCTACCACCAGCTTATAGCATTACAACTTTATCCTGTTGGATCATTGTGGTTGTGAACTCGATACAAGGTGACCGGTTATGCTTTCATTGCAGTGGTTCATACGTAACCATTATTATGATGTCCATGTTACAGGGGGTGGTAGGGAGAGAAATTAACTTTCAAGAATAAAACATAAATTAATTGAGTTAAACATAAAATCAGTAATTTTATTAATTGTGTAACACTTTAATTCTTAATTTATATTTATTACTTAACTAAAAAGTAATGGCAATAGCTACTAATATTTTTGAAAATATATACTTCATTGGTACAGGGTAGTAAAGTCTCTCTCAAACTGATAAACACATAAGCACTTCTTGTAATATTAAAATCATTTTGTAAATAGATGATGATTTTAATACATTAATAGTGATAGCTTTTCAGTAATTGATTATTGACATGTAGCATGTAAGTCTGTGTCTAATTCAAATATTTACTATGATTCATAATTAGGTTTAGGTAACAGGTAACACTGTCTAGACCCAAAGAAAACATGGCAATACTGTTTTATGGGTTTTAGAATGCAGATAAACATACTTAGTAACATTATTTTATTTTGTTAATATATGTAAAATTATACATAGAAAATACACAAATATTCATATTTATTGAAACAAATATTTGCACTGGGCAGGAATCTGAGAGGAATCTAACTCTTACTAAGCTGGTAAACTATTAGGAAACATGTACCATTGTACCTGTCTGATAACAATGCAGTTACTGACCTTCCCTAAGCCAACAGCCACAGACGACAACCCCATTAGAGCTCCATTTTTGACATTTGGATTAGTTGAGGCCATCAGATCCTGACCGAGCACCCTAATCAATCGCTTGATTTGGCTCGTATTCTTCGCGTCATTGAAATCTTTCACCATCCTGCAAACATTAGGAGCACATACATGAGTCAGTAACAGCTTCTGCAAGCGATGGAGAAAGGTATCATCGTGTTACCAAGACTTTTGCTTAGTGACCCTAAAATGCTAAGTAGTATGTTCTTACTTTTCAATTTCGACACCAGCAAATTTACGTTTGTCATAAATCTTATCACATAGCCCGTGGACGCAGGCTATGCTAAGTGGTGCGTAGTCCCTCTGAGCCATTGTTATTTAATATTTATCACCATAAAATAATACAATTTACAACTGTAAACACATCAGACCGAAATCTTAGTAAAATAGATTTTATTTTTAAGAGAACTATGCATTAAAAGTTCTAATCTGTAGCATAATTGTATGCTGCGTCTCAAGTTCAATCTTATAAAAAAAAGTGATGCAAGATAATTCCTTAGTTAATGCTTAGGTTGTAGAATGAGCCGTGCGGTTGAACTCCGCCGCTGATGACTTTGACTGATGACTTGATTGACGTTTTTGCCTCAGCTGTTCAAATGTCATAAAAGACATTAAATTTTTACGCCGAAAAACATTCTTTAGAAAGAAAATAATTATACTCTTAAATAAATAAAAGGGAACTAAATATAAGCTAATAAAACGGAAAAAAGTGTTTTTCATGTATCATAGCTACGTACAATTTATTTAATATTATGTATTTGTTTATATTTTGTTTAAATCGTATTTTTTTCTTCAGATCATGCTTTGGTTTTACAGATCTATTTCCGAACGAGTGACAAATGACAATCAGTGTCATAATTGCTATATGTAAAAAAGTCTGTAAATCTCAGGAAAATAAACATACATAATATCCAATTACTTTATTTTCCCGAATCATCTCAAATTATAGTAGTAATTAGTGGTGTACATTTATAAAAACAATTCTATACTGTTCTATTCTAAAAGTAAGAAGTTGCGAAATTTTTATAAAACAGCTAAGTGGCAGACAAGCATATCTACGGTTTACCTACCTTATGGGAAGTGGACTCCGTGGCATGTGGAAAGAAGTCTTTTTCTCCACCTACATTTATACGTATTTAATAACACAATGCTTAATGCACGTGTGCATTGTATAGAATACCGGTTTATTTAGGTATGTATACCTGATATATCAACCGTTAGGATCTAAAAGAAGGGATGAATGGTTATATGGAAATTGAATTGATTCAGGTGGGACTTAAACCCACGATCTTTCCCCTACCAAACCTGAATATATGCCAATTCTTCTATATTATATCCGTCTTGGGGCGACTTTTCCTTTAAGTAATCGATTTTTGAATGAGTAAGTAAGGAGCACTAACGTTTGCCAGCGATTCCGCCTCCGAATTTACAGGCACCTCCATCTCTTATGATTGCTAAAACTCCATTTAGTTAGTTAGGTCCTATTTAACTAAAAATAAACAGTCTTGATGAGTCTTTTTAATATAATTTATTGATAAACTCCGTATAGAAATTTTCGCTCTAGAAACTTATTTTGAAGACTAAAAACCGATATCTCTAAACTTAAAATTCTCTAAAAAAATCTAATTGCATCTCTTTCTTTCACGATCAGATAAAAAAGGACAGATGATTTTATTCAAGTTAAGACCTGTCAAATTAAGACAGCGCCTTGTTGGTGCGTAGTAAGTTAAGTCGCATGTTCGTAGATGTCGCCTAAAATTGAAGCGTACCGCCAAGGCGCCGACTTAATTTGACAGGTGTTCACTAAAATAAATCATCTGTCCTTTTCTATCTGATAATGAAAGAAACAGATGCAATTAGAAAATTTTAGAGAATTTTAAGTTTAGAGATGTAACAACAGAATTAGCAGCATTGAATCACCAGTGAATCAGTTAGATAACCTAATTTATTTGTTTAATATGTGTTTTTATAAAAGTCGTCACAAGATTGTTTACCTTTAGTTTAAATAACAAACCAAATTACCAAATAGGCTAGTTTCATTTTCTGTCTCGGCCGGTCTCGGGTATTCATTTCCTATTATATGGTAACACAATTTATGTGTCTGTGTGTGCGTCTATTTGTGTATGTGTGCATCTATTACCACTTTTGTTGAATTGAATCGTGTCCGCTTATTTTGATATTACCTGCGTTGTAAAACAGTCAAATGTCATTAAGTTCTAAATTGTGGTGTAGTTTAGATGTTTATTGGTCGCGCGAGATTACGATTGTGCGCTCGTCATGCCTGTGACTTTAGTAGACAGGTTGCCCTTGCCGAGTCTCAAGGTTTACACGGCGGGTAGTGTTTCTCTGCTTTCAATAGCCGTTTATTACGCGCTGAGTGTGACTAGTGATCCGAACTGGCGCGTGAACGCGACACAGGGTCGGCAAGACGCGATGGTGCAGCCGGGCGATGCTGAGGCGAAGATGGTGATGGCTGCGGAGCCGGCGCTAGGCGCTAACGGCACCAGGAACATCACTGAGCAGTTCGTCGATGTCATGGCTTTTATGATGCAGGAGCCACTCTGTATGTGGGTGAGTACCTACTCGTATTTAAACCTCAGCTGTACAGCTGTAAACTTTGGATTTATAATACTCACCAAAACATAATTCTTAGCTCTCAATCTTATCAGTGTCGAGATATTACCATGTACATGCCAAAACAGAGATGTGTTGCTCCTTATCAGGTAAATATAGGTACAGAAAACAGCTTACTGAACTACATAACAGAATTAGCTGATAGAGCATAATATGATAAGGGGCTTGGCACAACATTGCAACTTAATACACTGTGATGATAAGGAGAATTACCTGTATATTTTACCTATCAGACTCAGATAAGAACAACAAAGTTTACTTCCCAGAATCCCATTTTAACTAAATAATAAATTATTTATCTCATCACTTATTTTTCATTATTATATTTGACTGACCTTCAGATCAGCAAATATGCCACTTGAATATTTATATTAAGGATACATATATAATAAAAGGCATTTTTTTTTCAAAAACAAAGGATTATTTACTTGAAAAAGAATCCTTTATTTTACAAACATAAATGTTTTGCATACAGTCACCTTGGCTTTTTGCAATTTGTGTGAGTGATGCCTATTCATATTTTTGTACTCATTATTAGTGCAGCTGATTTTGTTTTTCTTTGAAGTATGTATAGAAATTATAAAGGTATGTTCTTATAGTAATGGATACAACTAAACTGTAATATTTTTTTTTTATCAAATAATTACATAATTAAGATTCTTAATAAATAATAATGCCATCAATAGATCAATGAGCCCACCGCAGTCCACTGCAGTAGGTAATACAATGTATGTTATTAATACAACACAATAACAATACTGATAAATGCAACTTTGTAACAACAGGTTAATGACATTAAAATATTCATCTTTACCTGCATAACACAGTTATAATAACATGCTTAGAAGTTCATAGATTTTCCTTACAAGGCATGTTGATTGTACAAAATGTTCATATTGCATTCGTGGAATGTTACAGGATCAAAGGAATGTGTTGTGAATTATACTTATTTTATTTTATTTATTAAGAACAAAAAACAGTTATGCATTACAGATGTTATGGAAGTGGGGTTATTATGAACCCTAAACTATTCCTTCTGGAATAACAGGCATAACTTAATATGTATAGAGTTGATAAAAATAAATATAATTCAGGTAAAATTCTCACAAAGAAGCCACCATTTTATTTCATATTTGAATGATTTTAATGCTATTTTGTAAAAGAAATCTAAAAATACTTGTATAATATTTTTTTATACTTTTTGTTGACTCCTTCTCATGGGGACTCTTCACCTTGAACACTGTTAATGTCCATTCTTGAGATGAAAATATGAATATAATTCAGTTCCAACCTATTCTGAATCTCACAAATGTCATACAAGTTATTCCTATGACATTCACATTTGTATGTAATGTGAATATCTGTTTTTGTTTATGCCACTTAGGTGGCAGGCAAGCACACGGCCCACCTGATGGAAAGTGGTTACCGCGGCCTATGGACGTATGCAACACCAGGTTGGCGACCCTCTATCCGAGACTTTGCCTTTAGCTTACCATCAGGCGAGATGAAGTCAAATTGACGTGTCTTTTTATAAATAAGATACCTTATAATACCCGACTTACCAATATATTGCATTTGGTGTAATATATTGGTAAGTCCAATATATTATATTCTATAGACTGTAATAAATCAAGATTATTTACACAACTAGATGATATTCTTATGAGATCATCATGTGACAACTATTTATATTGAAATAAGATTGGACCATTGGAGATTGTGGCATGAGAATACCTACATATTTTCAGCCAATTCATAATTTAAATAATTTTTTACTCGGACATTACACAGCTCTATAAACCCAAACTGAGCTTAGTTTACCATATGGATTCTAGAATGCGGATTAACCACTTACCAGCCCACCGCAGTCCACTGCTGGACATACGCCTCTCCCAAAGTGTGCCCTTTCGGTTACTTTTTTTCGTAAATAAATACATTAGTATACCTGCATTGAAACACGCAGAAAAAAAAAATACATAGGTATTGCACTGACCGGCAATCGAACTCACGACGTCCGACTTAGCTGTCGAAGACTACTGCTAAACCCACAGAAATATATTAGGATAGAACGGCCATAAGCAGTGCTCAACTACATGTCACGCGTGCCAACTTTTCACTGTAAGTAATAATCGCGAGATATGAGAAATGCCTCTATTTTTCAAATTGAAGTTGGAGTTGGAATACAGCACAAAATGGCATATTGACGTTATTTTTAACGATGTTATTACAAGCTAAGTCTTAAAAGTACTGAGTGAGCGTTCGAAAGTTCCTGTCTCATAGGACAGGAATTGTGTTAAAATTGACACGTGTTTTCGGCTCACATTGCCGCTCTATCCTAATAATATTTCTGTGGCTATACTACAATAAGTTTTCGTTCGGTCAGGGTTCAAGTTTACGAGAATTGACCCTCACTTAACGAACGTTTTAAATTGTCTTTCATGGGGTCTATTATACAATTATGCCCATTCTGTTTCCGATGTGAACATCGACACCTGGACGAACGAACCGCACGCCACGTATGTGGGCCACGTCATCCATTTCTCCTTGTTGTGCTATACTCGTCAACATATTAATGAAACATTTAATAGAATTTATAAAGAAGAAAGAGTGACTAATTGGTAATAATAGGCTCTCCAACTCCACCTATTACTGTCGCTGAACAGTTGTTTATATACACCTGAGCCACCCCTTTCAGAACACAGACACGGATAAGTTTTATGAACCTTTGATATGCAAATTGTTAAGAAGAGTAAATATGAAAATGAAATATTTTCATTTCCACTGTATATACTGTAGTGCTTCGCATGTTACAGTGACGCCCCACCCGAAACAATCACCCTTGCCAAATGCGTTTTCACATGCTACAAAATTTATACCCTGTAGGTACCAACACACCTGGCGAGTGTGGAAACAGTAGACCAAAACCTCCCTAAATTGGCCTATGAGGCCTGTGTCCAGCAGTGGACTGCTATAGATTAATTGATTGACGACAAACACGATATGTAACAGGAGTAGGTAAGGACGCAAGACGCAACACGGGACCCCACCAAAATCTTTGGCCAAACCAAACCCGCACGCTTTCCTCTCCTTCCCTCTCCAAATAAGAATAGGCTATTATAAAAGCTATAAACCTATAACTTATTTGCATACATTCGATAAAAATAGTTAAACCTAAATATTCGTGACAGAATATTCGATCGCTTGGTTACATAACTTTGAAAACGTGTCTGTATTCTGCGACTATTATTTTCTACGAAATGATTATACCACGCTTTTATTAGTTTGTTGTGTTGTGTCTATTTTTGAGCACTTCAAAACTTGATTTTTGTAAATAAATGCCAAACATAGGCGGATCACAAATGATAATGTGCCCAAACAAACAAAGAGTAATTCTTCCCCTTTTAACTACTAGCAACAAGTAAAGCAGTTTACGCTCGATGCAAAGCAATACATAAATTATATTATCGATTGTATCGAGTGCCTCGAGATATCGGTCATTTATGGAATAAATGTGCAGCCAAGGAAATGATTGAAAAACAAACTTACTAACTTTCTTATTTCTAATATTAGACATTAGAAGACCGTATGAAGATGCGCGCTAGAACTAAAACACCTTTCTATTTCCTGTTTGCCACACGATTCCCTGTTTGGTATATTATATCGATGATCGATTTCGTTGCATAATAACTATTATAATCTGTAGTGTTCGACATCTTTTTCATCAACACTGTATCTAAACAAAATCGGTCAAGTGTGAGTCACATTCGCGCACTGAGGGAAATGGATTTAGGAAAATCTGGAATTACCAGCTGATATAGCTTGCAGAATAAGCAACATGAAATGATAATAATATGTTAGCCATGTCTGCGGAAGGTCCGATGACTGCAAACGAATCCTAATGTCCTAATGATGGGACGCCCCCAGGCCCCAGCTGCACCAGTCATATGAGACCTGGAAAAGTTTGCTGGTGTGCATCCGATCCTCCCCTCGCCTGAGGCCTGAAGGCTGTATCAAGCAGTAGACAAGAATAGACTTCTTCTTCTATGTGATCATTGATCGCGAGGCTTTCCGTTTGGTTTGCGACGCTCAATACTAAACTTATTAATTTTCTGAAGAATTGCCGTTCGAGTCTGATGGCATGTGTGCATGCATATTGAATGTTATCGCAACGTGAATTATTATTCTTACTTCTCAGTAGTTATGTGCTATCAAGAGCACAGGCAACGGATATAACCTCAAACCTTATGACGTAAACATATCTAATGTCCGTAATTATATCTGTTCCTAACTCGAATTGCTTTGTTCATACGCTACGCTATATTAGATTAGTCCTGGTGTCCTGGGAGCAGTAGCCCCGAGACGACTCAGGGCTACAGCTGGCAGTACGACGCACTCACCATGGAGCTGATGCTATGCCTTGAACACACGCACCGAGTAGAGTGGCGAGACAGTGCACTTGGCCAACGCTCGGTGCTTGTCACCAAGCGATAAGTATTTTGCATGTAACATCGCACTCGGCTGACAGCACTGTCTCGCCACTCTGCTCGGTGCGTGTGATCAAGGTATCACCGAGCGCAGACATCGCCTAGTGCTCTTTCGCTCCCAGCCTATGTAACACAGTTATTTGCCAAAGCAGCCGTACCCAGTAGAATACATTAGCCTATCGCTGTCCACTGCTGGACATACATGAACATCTCTGCTTTAAGTACTCTATGTCGTAGATAAACACAAAACAAACGTTCAATTGCGAATAACATTTTTTTCGGAACTCAGACAGACTCACTACAGACAGACAGAGTTACGTTCACATTTATTATATTAGGATGGAGTATGAATTAGCAATTTAGAAATTAAAAATAAGTGATAAAATATGTCATCTTCAAAATGTACATGTCAGTATTTTCGTGCTCAACATAAACATCATAATAATAGCATTCTTGCAATAATATAACATTAAATTATCAGTTACAAATTTCAAAATAACCTTAATTATAATGCCAAAGTTATAGCTATACAATAATATAGAAGTGAAATGCATCACCCTAAGGTTGACTGTTAGATAATGCCTTTGGCATTAAGTCCGCCTTTATACAAATTTATGTGCATAAAGTTTAAAATAAAATAAAAAAAATAAATGTCAAAGTTAATTAATGTCAAAGGTATAGAATGTTAATTTACTTCACATCTAATATTTTGTCGTATAAATACTCATTTATCTTGTAATAACATTTGCTCGCTTAGTAAAATATTCTTAATCTCTCTTTTAAATGCACTTAATTTTGTAATCTCCATTATTCTACTTGGCAATTTATTATAAATTCGTGGAGCCATACACGAAAAAACTAGTATTCATTAAGGTTGGTATGCATAAAGTTAATTTTTTTCTTTAACTATTTAATGTTGTGAATAGACTTTTACGAACTAATAATTATTATATATTATAATCGCACCTCCAGAATATACAATAATACATGATAGTGTTAATCCCTTTAACTGTGAGAAGTAAGGTTTACAACTGTCTGTCGGTTTCAAATGGGTTGAAAATAAATTGCGTTGGTTAGCCCTTTAACTTTGCAGCGATCTCTACTGCGATACTATTTTAACGCCTGCTATTAGGTATAAGGACAGGTATAACAGTCTGAACTTTAAAAACTCGACTTGTTTGATAGGGCAAAAGCACTCAAGCTCTCGGCGCCGCCACAGTGAAAGTAAATATTCAGGTTTTGTGCTAGTGCTGTAGTCAACCCAAAGCGCAATACAGCTAATGTGCTAAAAATAAAGGCTGATAAACACAAAAAATATATAAGAAAGTGTAATATAATAAACCAGTGAGATGTTGTATTTTATTACCCATGAAAAGGACTAGTGAGTGGGTTCATGTGGGCAGCAGCTGTATTTGGTACCATTACATAGACTAGAACATTACAATTCAGATACTGGTTCTGCTGGCATTTTATAGGATTTTATGCTCTTGGATCGCCGAAATCGGGTCTGCTAGAAAATTATATTCGGAATAGCGACTGAGAATTATTAACGCTTACTATAGAATGCCACCCACGTTATAACTGGTACTCTTGAAATAGTCGTGCACCCGAGCAATCTTGTGATAAATTCGCTTCAATATCGCTGATAGGTTGATGTAACCGTGCCGCGGTTACATTCGCGTATTTTTTTGTCGTTTAGACAAATATAGAACGGTAGAGGTATTTGGCGCACAAAGTGGTAACCATAAACAATCATAAATTTTTAACTGCTGACTAGCTCATTTGCGGGTATTTTGATTACCAGGTTTTTTTAATATTTTGCTAGTAAATACTTTCCCCATACCACACAATTTCTTACTTCAATAATTTAGCATGTTTTGTCCTCGGTACTCATTATAATATAATCTTTGTTGATTGATGAACGCATTCGTTGGCAGTTACTTAAAATTGTATAATCTCATAAATCTCTCACAAAGATACTCTCAGCCTGCATCGCCTATACTGAAGTTACAATGAGATCGGGATTCGGGAGCAGTGATGGACATTAGGAGAAACCTATGTCCAGCAGTAGACTGCAATTGATTTATACAGAAGAGTGGTTTATATCAAAAAGTGACAGACGCCTCGGTTGTCCAACTGTAATCTCCTATTAATTATACGTGATGAGTGAATGTGGGTTTGCCGTCAACAGCACGAATGAAGCTTTGAAGCGAAAGCTATGAAAGTGAATACAAGCAAAATGAAAGTTGCTGTAATTGAAAATGAAAGTGTAAAACAAGTGTCAGAGGTCATACACTCGGTGACTCGGGTCGTTTGTTGTCAACAGACAGATCAGGGAGCAGAAAGAAAATGCGCTATGTGTCTGCATGAGTTCCATTGTTCGCGGTCATAATGGTAAAAACATTATACAATAAGATACATTAAAAAGGATTCTTTTTTCCACTGCGCACAGTCGTGGGCATCGAACGGGACTGTATGCCTAAGACAGTATCATGTGATACCAGTGTGAAGTGTAGGTGGAAAAGCACAATTGGAACACAGTGCTGAGATGATGATTATGATGAACCAGATTACGTTGCACCCCTATCTAGTTCGCGATGTGTTAAAATAACTTCATAATTTAGAACTGACGTTTGAAAGGTGCATTATAAGAAGCTATTTTGTCAGCCCGAGTCCTATTTTATGAGTCATGGAGGCAACTGCCTCAACTCACCACCTATACAGATTATATCTATGTTTGGCATAATAATGATAAGGAACAGCTATCTTATTATTTATTTTATCATTATTGCTGGCTAACTCATAAATGTTAATCTGGAAGTCCTTGAAAGGAACAACAAAACAGTACAGTTTCACGTATTACCATATTTAAGCTACTGATTACAATTTAGTCTAATCAGATCTATTGTACAAACACTTCTAAATAAATTATCCATTTCTTAGTCAAAGTATAATTAATTTTAAATAAAGATCTAACATCCTATTGGTACAATATTAAATAATTAAAATAAAACTAAAACCTATTACACAACTTATAGCTAAAAATAATTAAAACGTGTCGTGATATTCCTCCGCATCGCACGCCTCTTGTGGTAGCGTTCCCAGCCCAGAAATCTGGCAGCATTGCCACGTTTGTATGGCAAATTTTAGCTACATTTTGTATTTGTTTGAATTGCTATAAGTACAAATACCAGTTAGGATTTGTGACCACCATCACATGCGATGCAAAGATTACCACGTTTAATCAACTTACTAATAAGTAATACATAATTGCCAGAAAATATATCATTCCTTCCAGAACCAAATATTTGAACTAGAGCCTTCGAAACAAGAAATAAAAACAACTCTAATTTGAATTTATAATTGTTTAAAACTAGACTGTGTGACGTCAACACAACTTATCTAAAATTATTCCTTAGCGTGATAATAGATAATATTTTTTAAATACAAACCAGACGTGTTTCGAATCGTATTTTATTACCTAACTACATACCACACCACTAATATCAAGTAAACAGCGTGGTCGAATACACGTGTATCGTATGATGTAGGTAATCTCAGCGTGCGTGACTAAATACTAAATACTCTTAACGTCGTTACGAGTATGTATCCGTTGATTAGCCCGGGATCTCTCATTGTGAATTTAGAGTTTAGATCTAATCAGCCCAGCCCCCAAAAAGTAGCACAGTCGTTGGTAGAATAGAATAGTCGTAGGTTAGAGACCTGGCCATTTAGCTTAGCTATATGAATTAGACGAAATATTGATAATTTTAGTTACATATAATTCAATTACCTGATATGCCTAGATAGCTGTCGGCCTATAGAATAGAAAACAATAATGTTTTTACCCGGCTTATTCGTATACCTATACAGTACAAGTGTCCCAGAATCGACGTCAAGGCAAAATCGGTTGATAGGCCAAGTAATAATCATAGCAGTTATCAGAAAAATATTTGAATGCGACACGAAAGTAAGGGGAAATGCTGAACTAATAGAATTCAATCAGTTTAATTTCAACTGTATTGTCGGCGTTTACTATTGTTTATAGAAAACTAACATTTATTTTTAAAAATATTGGTGGAAATGCGAAAATATTCGGTGATGTAATAATAGCCTTGTATTGTATACGTCAACAAATTGTAAGTATTTGAAATTGGCAAGGTGAAATAGTTATTAGCTTGTTGTTCGCATTCAAATGGGGTCAAGATGTGTTCTTGTACGTATTCATTACATTATTTATATCATATTATTCACTTAGCTTCAATAACAATACTGGAAATTCTATTTATAATTTGTACATAGCTCTTTGGACGACCTGTGGCCATTGACTCCCTGATGGTAGAATCTAAAGTGCTGGACTGTGGGGGTAGGTACAGGACACAGGAATGCAGATTGGTACGGTTGCTGACTTGCTGCTTGCTGTATATATTTTTGTCTGAGTCTGAAGTTTCTATGTGCTTTTGCCCGCGGTTTCGCCCGTGTGGATGTCGGTTATCGCGACAAAACATCTCTCAAAAGGTGTACGAAGGTTCATGCTTAACTTTGAAAATGACGAACTTGCCATACAAATGTTTATCACCTAATTTTGTAGGTCCAGTGGTTTAGGCTCTGCGTTGATGCATCAGTCAGTCAGTCAGTCAGTCGGGACAAGTAATTTTATATGTATAGATTAATAATATACAATGGTTGCCCTGAAAAGTCTACTCTGCTTTTTCGACTTATCTATTCTTGCCCTTAATTCCACACATATGTCGGCATCCACATCAAAGTACATCTATGGCTATATATCTTTATTCTTCTATGTATATTGTGACAGAATTTTTAATTTTTTATAACTTATATTGAAAGAATTATATCGAGATGAACTTTCTATTAACACACACACAGCTTGTCTGTAAGAAATCGCGCGTAGCGATAAGACCTCATAATAATATACTGTAATTTGTATGTAACTTTTCTGTAAATATTGTTTTTGGTGTACAATAAAGAATATTGTATTGTATTAACTAAACTTAGTAGTTTAAATAAATACATGGTCGTTGCTTCAGAAAAAACTAAACCTCATTGTACATTATTTTATTATCAATCATATCAGTGAGAGTTTTTATAGACAACGATTTATAAACATGTAAAAACGCTTGAATCAGTTAGCTTATTTAACTTTTTGTCGTCGCGGAAAACGATTCATGTCGTTTTTATTAAGTTTTTATATAAGAGACATTAAATAATTCACACATTTTAATGCGTTGTTTACTAAAATAGCCGGCGATAACGTTGTTTACTTGTGTCTGAAAGTAGAGGCGGTGCCAACAGCGCAGCGTGACGGGTGACGGGTGACCACAAGTATGTACAATACTGTTTTCTTGTGGTCGAGTGACGCCAGACGACGCGCGACGTGTTGACGTCACGCATACCTCCTACCTCCTACTGGCCCTACTGCCGGCTGCCGGCTCATGCCCCGGCTCAATGACAGATATCTCGTACTGTATACTTTGTCCTCGTGCTATAATTTTACTTGATAAGACTGATGGTTCGATAGTACGTCACTTTATTAAGTGTTGCCTACAAAATCGGAAATAGGTCTGTACGTATGTTTATTGAAAAGGTTTATTGTCTGATGGAGAACAATGCTACTCCATAGTGCCTTCTTCATTACAGGAAGCTCTAAGTTAGGGCGACAACTATATTGTACCTCACCGGAATTTTCTATTTGGATTTATTGATTAGGCAAACAAATGCAGTATTAATATTTAGCTTTACGTTCCAAATTAAAATCCCCAAAACCCAAGAATAACCTACAGAAATCCTCATCACCGAGCCTTCAAGTAATGACCGCATTTAGATCATTATGGGATCTGTTCTGAAAATCTTGCCTCGATGCGTTTATAATGAGTGCAAAAAATGAGAACATCGAACTCGTAACATGCAAAGTTTTTTTCTGAAATGAACAAGAAGTATCTATTTAATTCTATTTCCAGCGACCAGTCCTCAGTACTCAAATCGACTTTTTCAACGACTCGACAAGGCGGGAATAAAAGCGAGAGTTTTCAAAGTAGACGTAGCGGGAACTCGACATAGTGGGACTCGACCTCGTGGGAATAAATCCTTTACAGGAAGAACGGAGCTACTTGGACACGTCTTGGATCAATCAATCAATCAATTAGCCTATTTTAGTCCACTGTTGGACGTGAGCCCCTCCCCATTGCTCCCGATCTTCCGCCGTCTCGTATATCTATTCCAAATTCTCCTATACCTACTATGCGTCTTAGAGCGACCCTGGTGCAATCCACCGATATTCTTTTGTAGGTACTTACTATCGCAAACAACGAACGATATTGCAATAATTTTTAAATATTATTGTTTTATTAGTCCACCTAATTAATTTCATGAAATTTTAAAGCAAGTGCCAACTTTTCCTGTAGGAAAAGTTAAAAGTTTCAGGTTTGAGTGCCGTTTTGGATGTTCATTTTTTTCCAATTTAAATAAAGAGGAAAAGTTAGCATACTAGTTGCTTTATTTCCTTAAATTAACCTGATACTGTTTACGGAACATTACATAAATTATTTTCTGATTAGTTGATTACAAATTTAGCTAGTTGTGTGATGACGTAAAAGTCAGGGTTATTGCGCACATCAGCATAACTAATAGCATCCGCATTGATCACTCGATTGATTTATTGTTCTTCGGCTATAGTGCTCTATATAGTAGACTTCGCTTACAGTTTCTTCGAAAGTGACGTCACATTCACAAGTCCTATACCTACATACAATAGGTACTATAATACGCAAATAGAGGCTGTAGGAGCCCGCGACTTCTCCGGCGTCACAGTAACCTAATCTAGGAGAAAAAAACTATAGATAAAGCAAAATAAGTACTGTAGTAATGTTTTATTCTGAACTGACGAGTTATCCGTACATTCCGTACTAAATATAAGAGGTGCAGTTTGATTAGCACAACAAGATACCTAATACCTACCTACATTTAAACGGGTATACCTAGAAATCGACTTGCGAGATATTTAATGAATAATAAATCCTACTTAATTCGTTTAACCTTTTAGGTAGGTAGGAAACGGTAAATAATAAAATTGTGTTCATCTACAAACATAGAGTTAAACTTTTGAGCCCCTCTTTCGAAAGTATCATAGGTGAGAAGGTCATTCCAGAATTTACAATATTATGTAGGATATTACGAGTAAAGTATATTATGTAGGACGTAGTTAAGCAGAAAGGACTCAATCCACATATTGGCCAAAATTTAGTTAAGTGTACCACCATACTCCTAAAGGTCGAGTCTATCATGTAGTGAAAACCCAATTGTGAATAGGTACAGGGAAACCAGTTTTGTTACTATCCCGACTCAACCCACAGTATGAAGAACACACAAAAAGTATTTGCAGAATGAACCTAGTCCGCTTGAATTGTTTCTCAGTAATTTAATATCTATGAGTATGTTCATGAGTTTGATAAACCAGAATAAACTCAAACAGTTTGGATCCTTTCTAAGAATTTAGTTTCAATTGCAAATATCATTTTATCTCAATTATCTAAAACGACTTAAACAGGTTGGGTTGTTTCTGTGTTTTAGTTTTACTGAAACAAAATATTTATTTTTATGTATCAGAAACGTCTCAAAACACTTGAGATATTTCAGAAAAATGGCTTTCGATGAACAGTACATCTAATATCAAATAAACTAAATCGACTCAAACAGGTTGAGTTGTTTGTAAGCGATAGAAGCTTTAGTATGATTCAAAGTATTTCTATCAGTCATTACTGATAGAAATACTTTGAATCATACTAAAGCGACTTGTAATATTTGAGTTAAGTATCTGTAAATAAAGTTATAACTTGCCACATATTTTTTTATAATGACAACATTTTGTTAGTAAATTTCTATCAAAAACTGGCAAGTCTGCCTTTTTTTTTATACCACTTAGGTGGCAGACAAGCACACGGCCCACCTGATGGAAAGTGGTTACCGCGGCCTATGGACGTATGCAACACCAGGGGCGTTACACTCGCGCTGCCTACCCTGAAGAAACCTTCTAATGCCCCTCTTGAAGAACCCCATATTGTAGTCGCTTGGGAAAACCGTGGCAGGGAGTTCATTTCACAGCTTGAGCGTACGTGGGATGAAGTTCCTTTCATACCTCACGGTGCGCACCGTATTCGGATGCAATGTGTGGGGATGAATTCCCTGTCTATGGCGAGCGGTGCGATGATAGAATGTAGCTGTGGGTGTGGGTATCATGTCAAATAATTCATCTGAGCACAAACTATTATATAGGCGGTAGAAAACACACAGTGAGGCAAAATCCCTCCTGAGGCTGAGAGGTTCCACATCGCCTGCTAGTATGGGACTGTCGACGAGCCTCAACGCACGTCTTTGCAACGAGTCGAAAGGGTTAAGCTGGCGTGCGGGCGCTCCGGCAAAAAGATGACAGCAGTACTCCATGTGGGGCCGAACCTGTGCCTTATAAAGAAGGAGTCGCTGCCCCGCAGTGAAGTACTGCTTCGCCCTGTTAAGAACTCCAAGTTTCTTTGATGCCAGCTTGACCTTGTCCTCTAAATGGCTGCGGTACTGGACGTCACTTGAAATGTCGACGCCTAGGATCCCGATACTCGGGGCAATGGTAAGCCGTGTGCCCAGGAATTGCGGCGCTACAATAAATGGGGTTTTCTTAGCGGTGGGTACACATACTTGTGTCTTGGTGGGGTTGAACTGGACCAGGTTTAGTTGACCCCAATCGGATACTTCCGATAGAGTAGTCTCGATTTCTGACACAAATTGTTCGCGACTCCCCTCCACCTTGGACTGGGGGATGTTTGCACGGCCCGTGTAACATGCGTCTCCAGTACTGTCGTCCGCATAGCAATGAATGGAGTCGTCCGACAGCATGTCATTAATATGCAGCAGAAACAGGGTTGGGGACAACACGGAACCTTGTGGGACACCGGCGTTTATGTCCATGCGGTCCGAGCGACTGCCGTCCACGACGGCTTGGATGCTTCTGTTGGACAAAAAGCTGGATATCCAATTACACAGCCCCTCAGGGAGTCCATAAGATGATAGCTTCGCAAGAAGACCTCTGTGCCATACCCGATCAAAGGCCTTCACTATATCTAGGCTGACCGCTAGTGCCTCACCTTGGCTCTCGATGGCTTGCGCCCAACGGTTTGTGAGATAACAAGGTCACTGACTGATGAAATATAATGAAAAAAACAGAGATGTTATAATTAAATTTCAGAAAATTTTGAAGTTCTCTGGCCCCAGGGAAACCCCATTGCTCAAGCAAAGCTCGATGATCTCAGATCTATGTTTAATTTAATACCTGAAGACTGTCACGCATTTTACAATAACCAAGTAAGGTCATTTTAAAATGCGTGACTGTCTTACTTACTTCCAGAGCGGGGGACGCCTTTGTACAAGAGGCTATCGTGTGGCCTCTCTAGCCATTCCTTCATGATGGGTCTTATCACCGCTATTACGGCGTGCCCTAAACAGTTGGCTTGATTTCTTCGTATCCATGCTTTTTATAAAGATCTTTGAGTGTCTCATGACAGACGAGGACTTCCATCTTCGATTTGTTTCGGCAACTATGCTATGACCTATCACTCCCTTTGTGATTTGGTGGGCTATGGGCAGTCTTCTTGGCACGTCGGCTCCTTTTGTGGCCAGTTCATTGCTCGTGTTTCCCTCGTATCCAGGTACCCAGGCAAGTGCTACATCGAGCTTCCTGGACAGTCCAGCGATTTCTTGCATTCCTTGACAAGTGCTGATGTTGTTTCTGTTCTATCAAGTGCCTTCAGTACCGTCTGGCTATCGCTATAAATGGTTACCTTTCCTTTGTCTTTAAGGTGGCCCACCATTTCCGCCATGGCGTAAATTTCTGATTGGAAGACACTTGCAAATTAATCTAGAGAGATTATTCTGTTCATTACTGTTCCATTTTCACGTTTATGTATATTCGAGAACCATAGAGTTTGGTTCTCGAATAATTCCTAAATAATTCTTTTCTGGAGCCATCCGTGTAGCAGATGGTACCTTCTGCATCCATACTCCAGTTCTCCCTCTCTCCAATGTGTACTCCGTATTTCTAGTCAAAGGTCCTTTCTTTACTGATGAGATCGTTGTTCGATAGGACCATTGATAGTCTTTCTTCGTAGCCTTGACTGATCTTGGCATGGCCTTCATCAAATGTGTAGCTTGTCCACTGACCTGTGGTTCTCAATTTAAACCATAGTTCTATTGCTTTCCTTTGCGCGGCTGTGGGAGTGGTTTTCATCGCGCCGGTGGTTATTAGTGTTGCCAGTCTTTGAGCTTTGTTAAAAAACTTGTTTGTTTTTCCCTATGTGGGCTATGTGCCACCATAATAAGGATCCGTGGAGTTTCCTTGGCAGGATAACCTTAGGTAACAATAACCTTAAGGGAACAGCAATGTTAGAGAGGATGTCTATGGATACGGACAACTCTCGACTTTGACTTGGATGATGAGACATATTAATATGCGCGCTCATTTTTGTTGTTTTTCTATTTTATTTTATTTTTATACTAATGATTTTATGATATTTTGATAGATTTGTGCTTAAGGTTAATAAATGTATAACTTTTCAATGATATTACTGGTTTATTTTTTTTTAATAAATCGTTTTCTAGTCGAAGGATAGTTATGAGTCCGTTTTGAGAAATAAAAAAAAAGTATCTGTCTTTATAAAATTAAGTTTAATGGTAAGGACTCAACCCACATTTACCCTTATATCTCGAAATCTATTGCAAAATATATCACTAATGTGATGGAAAGATACAATATAAACTATTATTTTACCAAAAAGGCACAATTAAAACATAAAAATAAACTTTGTGTTAGAGAAATGACGGCTCAAACTTCAAACGTCCATAACTCAAAAGTGACTTTGTGTGGATTGAGTCCTTTCTGTCGTCCTATTAAGAGTCCGTACTACCTCAAATGACATAGCATAAACGTGTATAATATCAAAAGTTCTAAAGCATGGACTTTTTAATTCATGTGTGGTAAAGTTGAGGATAAATACTAATGTTTATGTGTGGCAAAAACACGATTACGTAAAATTTTCTTGATAGAAAACCATTGCAAAGTTACCTCTAAACCGTACAAATAAAACGATATTATGGATTAATTACGCAAAATAGGATCACTAAACTTACACAATAAATGCAGTTTAGTGGTTAAAAGACATTATGTGTTTCAAATTTTACAAATATACATTGGTTTCTGCGTAACTAGCAAATATCTAAATTTTTACTCAAGCGATACCATTAAACTTAGAACCGCCCTGCCGCCCGGCCTCCTCCTCAGTGTTGCTTCGGCTATCATACGGGGAGCTTGTGTCGCACGCGCTCTGCGCAGACGATTACGATAGACGATACGAAAGTATTCAAGTACCTACCTTTTGACAGGCGAAATGGGTTAATAAAGTAAACCGAAAGAGGAAAATTGTATGTTGGCGTAAAAAAACATTAAAATATATGAATGATGTCTTATGTAGACAGCCTCTGTGGCGTGGTGGTAGTGCACGCGACTGCCACGCAAGAGGCGCGGGTTCGATTCCCGCTCAGTGCAAATATTTGTATGCATGAATATGGCTATTTGCATTGAACTGGGTGTTTCTATGTATAATATGTATATATTTACAAAAAAAAGTATATACGTATGTTTATCCGCATTCTAGATTCCATAACACAAGCTAATTAAGCTTACCATGGGTCTAGATAGCGCTGTGTAGAATGTTGTGGAATATTTATTTATTTATTACTAGCTTTTGCCCGCGGCTCCGCCCGCGTGGATGTCGGTTATCGCGACCAAACATAGCCTATGTCCTTTCTCATTGTCTAATCTACCCCTATACCAAATTTCATCAAAATCGGTTCAGTGGTTGAGGCGTGAAAGCGTAACATACAGACAGACAGACAGACAGACAGACAGACAGACAGAGTTACTTTCGCATTTATAATATTAGTATGGATTATAGTAAGTATCTAATCTACCTACCTAAGTAGCTTATACTGTACATAACAATTTGCAATAGGTACTCTATTAGTAGAAAGTAATAAATAGGTCAGTAAAATACCTAGGTACCTATTTCAAAATTTTGGATTGACATAGGCATACCTGCCTGTGTATCGACAAAAATAATCTTGCAGTAGCAGCCCAAGTCTTTCAGGCAGGTCCTGCCTACTACAGGTCGCTCACTGTGACGACGCGACGGACGACGCGGTTGGGCGACTCAGAGCCGAAAGTCGAAGTGCGGTAACTCTAACTTCTGTAGGTTAGGTTAGAACTGTGATCCCAACGCATGAGCCGAGCGAGCGTAGCGAGCTTGCCGCAGCAGGCAGCGGCCGGCGAAGTGCCAGATCGGGTTATGATAGGAACGAGACCGTCGGGTCAGGTTAGGAAGAGGGTTACGTTCGGAACAAATTTTTAAAGTTTCTACCTAACCCGCGACCGGGTCTAGTTTTCGGGTCAGGTTCGGAATAAACGGAATATTTCTGTAAATACATGAGTACCTACCAACCCGAATGATCATAATATAAATATAGCAGTAGTTAGGTACTACTATCATACATATTCCTATATTTATTATAGACAGTACGTAATAATTATGAATTTCCATTCATCTGTTTCTATTGTAGGGTCATCGCCCTCTGTGGGCTCAGCTATCTAGCCACATTACTGGCCGTCAGATTTGCGGCCCATACGGGGGCCCCGTATATGGCCATACTTCGCACGATCCCCAGGTACAGTCTCCTGCAGGGAGCGTTGGGTCCCCTGATGTTGGGCATCAGCCGCGCGAGTGCGGCTGATGCCCCCCTCAGTTTTGGGACCAAACTTCGGAAGTGATGTCTGAAGTTCCACCGGCCATCGAGCCCCAGATACTTCATCGTGGGCTCGATGCCGCTGCTGACACCCCTTACCTGTAGGCTGGATCCCGCAGGTGCAGCCGCCGTGTCTGACCCACGACTTGAGCAACCCCTGCCGTGGCCTTTAGTGCTGCGTCTCGGTGCGCTGCTCCCCGCGCCGTAATGATGGTGTAATGCGAACCGGACGTTGGAGGTCGCAGAACGACCTCCGTCCTCTATGAGCGCTGGCCTGAGGGTGACCGGTGGAGCCGCCTGTCACCCTAGCAGAAGCAGGCCGCGGCGACGGCGCAAAGTGCGCCTCCCCGTCACCGGGGCTAGATGGGGACACTGTGGTCCCCCCAACCTGAAGGGGGCCATCTCGAAAGGAATGGTCCTGGGTCTGCCGGGGTGCGAGAGATATGCTTTTGGCAATCTCACCTTCGGCAACCAAGGACTTGGGACGGCGTGCGTTTTAGTCGGTTCGAGTTCGACATAACCACCTCCACCGGCTCCGTGGGGATTTATCGCACGATAATAAAAAACGAGGGTGTCATCGGCGGAACACGTTACGCTGACCCCTCTGAGCAACGGACCACGCATCACCCAATCGTAGCCGATGTTCCTCACCCTCCGTAACTACGGGCACGTCGTTCTCCACCATTTCCCCTAGGTGCCGTCTTTTTAGGGGCGAAGGCCTTGGCTTGGGACCAGGAGCACCACTGGGTGCAGCCGTCGTCGCTCATGACGCGACGACGGGTGCCGCCAGCGGTGGGCGGTATGCCCGGTCCTCGAGGACGCCGAGGCGTCGCTCGATGACCTCCAGCAGCTGGACCACCGTTGGTATCACCTTAGATGGAGCACGGGGAGCGGGGGTGTTCACACCCCGAGCGTCCCCGGCCCCCTGGACCAGCAGCGTCAGCTGACCGATCTCCTCCCGCATCAGCCGTTGCTGCTTGTGGGAGTCAGCAATCTCCATCTCCAGGCTCGCAACCCGAGCCCGGAGTTTCACCTCCTCGCTGGAGACCCTCCTTTCCAGGAGCTCCTCCAGCGCTTTGGCGGCACCTTTTATCGCGTTCGCCACGACCCTCTTCTTTCCCGTAATTTTCTGGCCTTTTACGGCGCCAGAAATGCAGGAAAGAGCCGCCAGGATGTTCTGCACCGCCGGCACCTCCGTGTCCTCCTTTGGTAGCTGGGACACAATGGCTGGCGGCTCTGCTACTCTCTCTTTCGCTGTGTAGAGGTCGGCTTTCGACCTCTACTCGCGCCTAGCCGTCTAGCGTAGCCTTACTAGGAAGGTCCTCCTCGCTGTTCGATGATTCAGACCCACGATGAACCTGGGCGGGGGTCGCCATGGCTAGTCACCGAATGGGTGTCCATTCGATCACCAGTCACAGCTAGGGATTCCCCAGACGGAGTCCGAGTACCCTCATGGGTAGATTTATCCGTTATCGTTTCCATAGCCATATTTTGTTCAGTCGTCTACCCAAGTGCGACCGGGCTCGGTCGGCGAGAGATGTCATGCGGTGTTCCGCAGGGATCGGTCCTGGGACCGCTACTGTGGAACATCGGTTACGACTGGGTGCTTCGCGGTGAGCTCGCGGACGGTGCCGCCGTCACGTATTATGCGGACGACACGCTGGTGACGGCGTGCGGGGCTACATACCGCGAAGCGACCCTGAAGGCCACGACCGCGGTTGCCCAAGTCGTGGAGCGGATTCGGCGGCTGGGTCTCGAGGTGGCTCTTCATAAAACCGAGGCCATGTTCTTTCATGGGCCTCGGCGCGTGCCACCGGAGGATTCCAGCCTCATAGTGGGAGACATTTCTATCGGCATCAAGGCCCAGATGAAATATCTGGGGCTCGTGATCGACAGCCGGTGGAACTTCGGGGAGCATCTCCGAAGACTGGCCCCCAAATTGAAGGACACAGCTGCCGCTTTGGGGCGGCTGCTGCCCAACATGAGGGGGCCGGATGACTCCTGCAGGAGACTCTACGCGGGAGTCGTGCGGTCCATGGCCCTATATGGGTGTCCAATATGGGCGGACACCCTGACGGTCCACAATGCGCGTCTGCTGCGTGGACCGCAGCATGCAATGGCCAGCAGGGCCATTAGGGGGTACCGCACGATATCCTTCGAGGCGGCGAGTCTCCTTGCCGGATCCCTACCGTGGAACCTGGATGCGAGAGCCCTTTCGATGCTATATCGGTATCGTAAGGAGGCGCGGGAGCAGGGACGGGAACCCGAGCCCGAAGAAATTCGGGCCGTGAGGTCTCAGCTCCACAGGGACATGGTAGCGGAATGGGAGCTATGACTTGGGCGACCAAGCGCAGGGCACACCGTAATAGCGGCGGTAAGACCCATCATGGAGGAATGGCTAGAGAGGCCACACGGCAGCCTCTCGTACCGGCTGACGCAGGTGATTACCGGACACGGGTGTTTCGGGAGTTACCTGTGTCGGATCCTGAAGGAGCCAACGTCCGAGTGCCATCACTGTGATGCGAGCGAGGACACAGAGCTGCACACGCTGACCGAGTGCCCTGCGTGGAACACGCCGAGGCGGGTCCTAGTGGCGGCTCTAGGGGTGGGAGTCCTCACACTCGTCACATTGCTCACAGCGATGGTACGATGCGCAAACGCTTGGGGTGCGGCCGCCTCCTTCTGCGAGCAAGTAATGCTCGAGAAGGAGGCGGCCGGTCGGGTCCGGACCAGACTCCGGGCCCGGGAAGCCCGTGCAGAGCGAAGGCGAACCGGACGTCGGAGGTCGCAGAACGACCTCCGTCCTCCATGAGCGCTGGCCTGGGGATGACCGGTGGAGCCGCCTGTCACCCTAGCAGAAGCAGGCCGCGGCGGCGGCGCAAAGTGCGCCTCCCCGTAACCGGGGCTAGATGGGGACATTTTGGTCCCCACAATCCGAAGGGGGCCATCTCGAAAGAGATGGTCCTGGGTCTGACGGGGTGCGAGAGATATGCTTTTGGCAATCTCACCTCCGGCAACCAAGGACCCAAGATGGCGTGCGTTTTAGTCGGTTCGAGTCCGACATAACCATCTCCACTGGCTCTGTGGGGCTGGTATCCGTGGAGATTTATCGCACGAAAAAAAAAAGCCATATATTATTTTGTTTTACGGTTAATGTCCACCGACATTGAGGTGGAAGTAGAGAGGTTGGGAGTGTATGTGAGGATGGGAAAGGTGGGAGTGAGTGAGTGACGCCCTAGGCACTGAGTTCCCCCCAGTGATGCATCCCATTGCCAGGCGTGGGGTTCGGGGTGATTTTTTATAGAGGTTTTCTTCCTCGCAACTCCTAAGAGCTACAATGCCCTTCTGTTGCCAGACGGCGGTACGGCTCGGCCGATCGATGGTCCGGAATTGGTCCCCATGGGACCTTGTATTTCACCACTGATCGTTCAGTGGCAAAGTACTCGTCGCCCTTAGAGTTCTCCGCTAGGCTTAGCAGAGCGCGTGCGGAGAACTCGAAACCGACCATAAAGGCCCCCCCTCCTTGGTGGACTATTGCCCATGGGCGACGACGTGCGCCTCGCGTGAAGCCCACGCCGTCGCCCACGTTACCAGGGTGCACCACGCGGAGGTTTTCCTACCCAGCACCTCTACCAATATGCATTGGGTTCGCGTGGTGGAGTATTTTATTGTACCTTCAGGTGAGAGAGCAGTGCCCAGCAGTGAGACATTGAAAGGGCTGCTATTATTATATTATACTAGCTGCTGCCCGTAGCTTCGCCCGCGTGGAGGTTTGTTCCCGTTCCCGCAACCCATGGGAACCTTAACCCGGAATAAAAAGCAACCTATGTTTTATTCCAGGTTCTAATCTACCCCTGTATCAAATTTCAGCCAGATCCATTTAGTAGTTTTTGCGTGAAAGAGTAACAAACATCCATACATACAGCGATACATACTCACAAACTTTCGCATTTATAATATTAATAGGATAAGTATAAATATATTATAAGTTTTATGTAAATTATCATTACAATATGCACACTTTTCTCAATTTGTTTATTGCCATAACTTTCTTGATGTCTAATTACTAGCTACTTTACCCTATCGATTGATACACGCGTGAACTCTGAACGTGAACACGGGGTCATCGCGGGAGTGAGATAGCTGCATCTGCGCGCGAGCAGTGCCGGCGCGGGTGCGTTGATGAAGCGCGCGGGGGTAAAATTTGAATTCGAGCTGGAGTGGTACGGACTCTTAATGATTGATAAAATGTAGATGGTATTTTGAATATCATCGAATCTTTTGAGACATTGGTGAAGTACTGCAGGTAAAGCCCCGCTTACACTTATTAGATTGGTGATAACTGATAACTACGAGATCATACATTTCTTGGCGATCTTGCCGAATATGAACGAACATAATCAAAGTGTACTTGGCGGTTGGTTTTTATTTTCCTTCATCAGAAAAATTTCCCATGACCGACTTCTAAGTACTATCAAACAAACTATGCTTTGAATGGATAGTTATGAATATAATTTAGCAATTGTCATTGTGTGCTTAAGAATAACGAACGTGTTATATTCTATAGCTAAGAGTATTGTTCTCCTGGGAGTGAGCACAAAAATATTATTATGATGAAATTGTTCCACCACATTGTTACGGTGCCCGCCTTCTGACAGACTGTGCCTATACTAATGTTACCACGACAGCAACCACGTGGTATTGATAATTGACCATGCAATGTATATTAGTCATAGTGGTAAACAAACATGATGCAATATTAAAAAAACCAAGTAACAAGGACAGCTGTCTGTGTCTTTCGAGGCTCTTCGACCAATGAGAATATGTAGAAGGGAAACTATGACGTCAGTTACGCCACCAATCTGACTCGCAAGTCTCTTTGTTGATTGAACCGACTGTTTTCCCCGCTATAGGTTAGTAACGGAAGAGAGGTCTCCCACACACTCACTACAATTAGACATATTCATACACCCAATTTTTTTTTACTTTTTTGGTCATACAACCTATTTGTGCTGCGAACATCCTCGAACATGCTTGACCACCTCGAAAGAGTGATACTAGCTGTCACAATTAGTAGTAACAAGCTATTTACAATGCTAATAATGTTGAAACTGTTGCAGTTTCAACATTATTTGTGTTGAACATGACCTATCTACTACGTACACAGCACCCGAGTACATCGTACTTGCTTATACATACTTGTTTATCACAGTTACGTTACGCACCAAGAGTGTTCTTGGGCCTAGAGAATGCGGTCGCCTTGTCGAATACGAACGAATCTTTTTCTCTGTTACTAAGGTAGTAAACAAAAAGATTTCATCTTACTTGACCTCTGGTATGCAGTTATCGGGTTATATGCACACTTGCAGCAACAGAGTTGTACCCGTTCTGTAGCTTCCTGCTGTACAATATAATTATACCTACCTAAGTAGAAAGAAAAGTAATAGAGGAAAATGCCTACGACATTCTTTACATTCCAAATGTACTAATAATACATTATAATGCCACTTAAAGTCGATATTAAGGGAAAGGATGATAGTCGCTGGACGTGGGAGGGTCGGGCCAGAATATCCGCGTCGGAATAAACCGTTCTATTAATTTGTTTAGGTGTATAGCTATACTATTAGTACTATTAGTAGACGTCGCCACTACACGTTCACCACACGTTCGATGCCAACTTTATGGCGAATGTGCTTGGACTAGGTATAGTTACTATATATTATACTTCCATCTGTTATTGTACCTCATTACAAGCAAATGAATAAATGAATAACCGCCATATTAGTCATCCGGTTGATGACACAGTCCGAAAGATCAGGTGATGTGCTAATTTAATTAATATGCAATTAGAATGCTATGTAAAACAGTTTTAATTCAATTTAAATAATTAAACAAAGGTGCGCTTGCTGACTGCACATGGAGACTATTGGAGGTATTTGGAAGGTTAGTTGAGGTGGGGTCTCGGTCAGTGTACTAGCATGAATTACGCTTAACGGTACAAAATGTGTAAGGCACTTAGGAAACTCTCGAGTTACAGTATAAATTGCTAATATTACGGCATTGTTTACTATAGACAGGTCAATGTCCGAACCATTCTATTTTGAGATAGCTGTTCAGACAACACTTCCATTCTTCATTGCACCTCGTCCTACATTTTGGGCTTATTGTATGCTAGACAAGATGTAACCTAGACATCTGGAATCTCCAACTATCGTTCCATTTACAGTCCCACCTTCGATGATGATGGAAGTCCGGCACATCCAGTTTTGGTATCCAGTGACATCGTAATACCAAACCAAATCTTGTATACCTACTCGCATTTCCATATTAACATTCATAACGTGGCTGAGATTTGAGTAAACAAAATACTTAAATGGCTTGAGCGATCTCTTTGATCATACTTTCTTTTTATTTGTAATTTTTTCTACACAGATAAATAGTGGTTCAAGTAAAAAGTTCATTGGAACAAAATATGACGATGACGAATGTATCGGGATGCAGAACATCCTTGCACTAAATATTGCAATGTGTAACAATATAAGTGTGGTAGACGACGTATCTAGTTAAAAGCGTGAATCACAATTCATAGACCGCTCATTGCTTATAATATGCAAGGGCAACGACTCATTATGAATACAATACATACTAATATTATAAATGTGAAAGTAACTCTGTCTGTCTGTCTGTCTGTCTGTATGTTACGCTTTCACGCCTCAACCACTGCACCGATTTTTGAGCTTTTGCCCGCGGCTCTGCCCGCGTGGATGTCGGTTGTCGCGACCAAACATAGCCTATATCCTTCCTCATGGTCTAATCCACCCTTATACCTATACCAAATTTCATCAAAATCGGTTCAGTGGTTTAGGCGTGAAAGCGTAACTTAAAGACAGATAGACAGACAGAGAAACAGACAGACAGAGTTACTTACGCATTTATAATATTAGTATGGATTATTTACTTTTAAACCGACGTTTCGGCTGCTTTGCAGCAGCCATGATCACGTGACTCATGATGGTAGTTGTCATATAGTTTGAAGTAAGTATATGTTATCTCAAAATACGTGAATCATGGTGAATTATTGGTTCCTATTTACGCAGAATGAGCTCATTGTGTTTTGTGTCTTGCTGGATTTTGCTGCTTACTGGGTTTGATTAAGTGGACGACTGGGTCCCAAGCTGGTGGTACGTTCCATCCATCCTCTCTATTAAAATTTGGGTGCTTTTAATTTCAATAGTCTCGCGGCTCATTCGTGGAATATATCGATGTTCTTTGGCGAGTATCTGTGGTTTATCAAACCTTAGGTAATGGTTGGTGCCTTGTTGCGCGTGTTCACATACAGCTGACTTTGTTGAGCGTTGGTGTTTTATGTCAGCTATGTGTTCTTTGACCCGAGTGCCAATGCTTCGCTTGGTTTGACCAATATATGAGAGCCTACAGTCACAGTCTATTTTGTAGACCCTTGCATCTTGTAAAGGTAGTTGGCACTTGACAGATGGTAAAAATTAACTTAACTTCGTTGGCGACTTGTAGTATGTGTTGATTGAAGCTCGCTTCAAGATATAGCCAATCTTGTCAGTGACCCCTCGTTACATTATAGTAAAGTCTATGTCCAGTCTGGCAAAATAAGTTATTACTACTCTCATTACAACACTCGATGAATCTGGCCCTAATACTTTGATCTGATCACACGCACCGAGTGGATTGGCGATACAGTACTGTCGACTGAGTGCGATGTACTTACATGGCGCCCGCCACGCCGCCGCGGCCGTTACCTCCAGGTACAGAAAGTAGAATTCCTAAAATGTTAAATTTGCAAAAAAATTAAATAGGTTATACTTAATAATTCTATGCTTGGCGCTATAATTCACACACAACGAGCACGGGCCGAGTGCACTGTCTCGCCACTCCACTCGCTGCGTGTGATCAAGGCATAAGTTGTAGTCGAATTACTTCAGAGTAGTACCCATTGAATCACTTATAGACAGCTTGTGCACGTGTCGTGGAACACGTAGAACCACGTAGCCACAATATGTCTACTTAATATTCAATAATTATGTTTACGGATATTGTCGCGTAACCTGAACGCGCTAGTTACATTTGTGTAGGTAGAATAGTGAGTCATTTTCATACAATGGTGCCCCATACTTTTTCGTTGGTTTGGGAATTACTCAAATAGGTACTCGAATAAATATTCTGGAACATTCTAGCCAAATTGGTCTAGGAATGGTGAATTCCTAAAACATTGAGATTTGACCCCTCCAGGCTTCGTGACTCGGAGGAGCTTCTTAAACTGTAGGTCCAGGCTGATATACAAACATCTAAGAAGAAATTCAAAAAATCATCCAAGTCGCGCACCGGGTGACAAAATATAGTACTGTTCTATGACTTACATGGCGTGGTGTGATGTCGATGACCGTTAGCTCTGTCTAAGTACAAGTAAGTACGGATAGGTACAGTAATAGCACTCCTCTCACCTCGCGGTCACAGCCCCGGTCACCGGTCGCCGTACTCTCCTGCCAGACAGCGCAATTTTATGCAATTACCTGACTATACTGATACAATGCTAGAGCTCAAGCTTATTTTTCTTTTTAAGTTGTGAAAAACATACTAGTTATCTCGTTAACCCCTCCTCCAGCTAAGCTAAATTATGTACTTAGTAGGAGTCAGTTCACGTCGATATTGAATGGCCGGGATTCAGGGATACCTCTCGATCCTTAAGGCTTCTTGACCACTAACCTACCGTCCCCAGGTCATACGTTGTGAGTCCGAGAGTGATGGGATTGATGTTATAAGCGCGGCACATAAATCTATGCACCTTTAATTATTTTCAAGCAAGTTCACGATGCAGCGATTGCAGCGATGCGATGCAAGAATATGACAATAAGAACGTAATTACAGTAATTATTTTTCAGTTGCCTAATTACTATGTTTGTGTGTTTGGTGCTTGATATTGCGTCAGACCTTGAAGGAGTCTTGAAGAGTAAAAGGTCGGATTAGTAATATAATGTTAAGTTCGACTCTGTGGCGCTGTAACTGACAATGAAACGTGCATTTGGTCATTCACATTGATTTATTAACACTTGCATTCAATGATTTTATTAAAATGAGGTAGATTTGTTATCTCAATACTATCATGATGTCCAATATATAAATTATAAACGTGGAAGAAGCGAAAGGTGTAAGCGATCGTATTAAATGGAAACATGTGGTATCTGCCTACGCCAATAGGAAAGAAGCGTAACTGATGTGTAATTTTAGTTTATTTATACAATGCAAACCGCAACGCTATTCTTAGAAACAGACAGTGAATTCTTTCGAAGGAAACCGTTAAGTGCGAAGTCTCTGTCGGTCAACAGTCAACAGCCAGCACTGAGCACTGACCCGCGGGTAATTAACTCGTAACTGTACTACGTAGTACTATTACTTACTCTGTGAGCCTGTGTATTAACGGTACGAGACATGAGCGTGAGAGGTACGTAACATCCTTACAAAGGCAGCTGTTGTTTGATCTATACGAGTAAAGATCAGTTGATGGAGGAGTGCAGATACTAAGAGGCCCCAAACCAGGCGCAAACGTCTGTCTTTTCTTTCCGGGTGATAACTGTCGACCATTGTCGATCGATAATCATCAGCTGCATCTCCTTTGGAGGGTAAGCAAATACCTTCTACGCACGTAAAAGTATATTTTTTCAGTCACTTTTTCTTTGTTGAAAACTCGTAAAATTTGAGTACGGGGTATGTTAGACCAAATGTCATAATGTCCAGTGTATTAAAATGACAAGGAAGCAATGTTTGACTGTCAAAATGCCCTGTTGTTATAATATCCAGGTGCCAAAACGACCAATTGCTAAAACTTCTAATTGAAAACGATGTCCAATTGTCAAAAGGCCCAGTTGTCATAATATCCAGGTGTCAAAACAACAAATTGCCAATACGTCTATTAGCTATAATGACTTATGAAAACCACAAATTAATTGTTAAAACAAACGTATTTCTTTTCAACAGAAAATATAACAAAAAATGGCCACTTGGCCATAATGCCTAATTTTACATTATCTGATAGGCAGAGAATGTTATAAGTATACATACTTAATTAACTTATGCTGGCACTTATTGTCTAATAGCTTTTGCCCTTAGCTCCGCCCGCGTGTAGGTCGGTTCTACTCAACCGATTGCGATCAAACAAAACCGGCATCGAATTCCGTTCAGTAGTTTTTGCGTCCATCGCGGACAAACAGACAAGAATTATAAAAATACTTGGATTATATTATATTCACGAAACTGAACACGAGCATATGTGTTCAGTATCATGAATATAACATAACCTAAGTATTTTTTTTAGATACCTGCAATGTACGGACACGATCACGACACACATTATATAATAGTATATACTAGTAAAGGGCATGTTAGGCCGAGTTGCATTGTTTCCGTAATTTTATACAGTCTTTAAGAAACTGCAACGGCGTAATTTTTTCTTCTATTATGTCTTTTAATTTTTCATTATAAAGTTTATTGAATAAAACCATCCTACCAACCAATATGAACTGATATGACAAAATTTTGGTTAAGGAACGCTAAGACTACGAGTACCTAAAAACGCTTGCAATAGTCTTTATAACAGCTGGACGTTTTGAAATACGGCCTTTTAACATCAGGACGTTATGACGTCTCGGACATTCAGAGTCTTGTATGTTTTGACTCACGGTCTTTATAACATCTGGACGCTATGCCTTCTTGGTCATTATGACACTTGTACGTTTTAGCTTATGGTCTTTCTAACAACTGGACGTTAAGCCTTCTTGGACATTCTGTCACTTGGACCAACATACCCCGTACTCTAAAATTTAAGGTTAACCCAATATTTTGAAGGGAAAAAGTCAGCTGTCCAACGTAGCAGTCGAACGCTCTACGTCGTGGTTCCATCATGATAGCTGTTTGTTTTCATGGGCACGCCAATATGACTATGCTTTAAGTGCTGTCTACAGAATTAAGGCCACCATTACAGATACCAACAACAATTAATGCTAAAATGGCTGACTTGAGTTTGACGGCCTCGATAGGTGCCTTCACGAAAATTTAATGAATAAGAGTTTTAGTGATCTATTCGCCATTGTAGTTGAGACGATTTGCGAGTTGAAATGATACCCCCAGAGGTGTCATGGGGAATAGGTGATTCCCCATGACACCACTAGGAGTATCATTTGGTGGTGTCATGGGGAAAGAACGTACCTTTTGTCCTCTGAAGAATTTATGAAACATCAATCCATACTAATATTATAAATGCGAAAGTAACTCTGTCTGTCTGTCTGTCTGTAATTAAGGCCACCATTACAGATGCCAACAACAATTAATGCTAAAATGGCTGACTTGAGTTTGACGGCCTCGATAGGTGCCTTCACGAAAATTTAATGAATAAGAGTTTTAGTGATCTATTCGCCATTGTAGTTGAGACGATTTGCGAGTTAAAATGATACCCCCAGAGGTGTCATGGGGAATAGGTGATTCCCCATGACACCACTAGGTGTATCAGTTGGTGGTGTCATGGGGAAAGAACGTACCTTTTGTCCTCTGAAGAATTTATGAAACATCAATCCATACTAATATTATAAATGCGAAAGTAACTCTGTCTGTCTGTCTGTCTGTATGTTACGCTTTCACGCCTAAACCACTAAACCGATTTTGATGAAATTTGGTATAGGGGTAGACTAGACCATGAGAACGGACATAGGCTATGTTTGGTCGCGATAACCGACATCCATGCGGGCGGAGCCGCGGGCAAAGGCTAGTAATTTATATATCGATTCATTTTAATGTAAAGATTCTTTGTAAATGTGCTCAACAACTCCTGAGAGCGACTGTACCAATGCGAAAAAATTATAAAAGTTAACGCGAGAAGAATAGTAATTGTTAAGTTAATAGGGTCATAACTTAGATAGGTACATTGACACGATGAGAAAGCGATTGACAAATATGGACGTAAACAGATAGCGACGTGACGTCAGAGGGTCTTACTTCCATGAAGCGCAAGATAGAATGGACGAAAGACTCGGACATGTTGCGGACTTGAATAATCTTGCATAGAAAATAAATGCAAAAGATAACATACAGAACGCATAAGGTACAGAAAGGATGCAGATGCTACCTCCGTCATCGTCAGTACACCGTCTTCGAGCCAGCACTACGTCTACTAATACGACGGCGACGTCCGTGCCGTGACTGCCGTGTGTATGGCCTGCTCTATTGTGAGAATTTGATCATACACGGCAGTATAGATGACCATAGCCACACACCGCTTATTAATTGCTTTCCATGGTGTATGTCTGTTTCGAAGCCGCTGATCTTATAATCTTCGGAACCACGTCAACTATTTAAAAAACGATAAATGAAATATGGCGATCCATTCCAAAATAAACTTTTAGAAAGGATCGCCTTAAAAGCGTAATTTGCGTGACATACTAACTTCAAGAGAAAATAATGAAATTCATATTCGGGGTCAGTGACTCAATACACCAACAGACCAATGTCAACGAAACACGGGGTCAGTGGTTTAGGCGTGAAAGCGTAACATACAGACAGACAGACAGAGTTACTTTCGCATTTATAATAATAGTATGGATTGATGTATCATAAATTCTTCAGAGGACAAAAGGTACGTTCTTTCCCCATGACACCACCAAATGGTATCATTTGGTGGTGTCATGGGGAAAGAACGTACCTTGGGGAATAGGTGATTTCCGATGACACCACTAGGAGTATTCCTAGTGGTGTCATGGGGAATCACCTATTCCCCATGACACCTCTGGGGGTGTCAGGAGGAATCATCTTAATCCCATGACACCCCCAGTGGCGTCAGGCAGAATCTGCTTAGTCCCCATGACACCACCGAGTATTAGTGATGCCCAGTAGCTTTGCTGCTCAGTACAATTTAATGTTAGAATTATGCTTTGGATGCTTATTTAGCTTTGGAAGAAATTGAATCTAAAATTAATAATATGATTACTTCGAAGGAATTTTGACAGAATGTTAAATATTTTATGATAATAATATTAGAACGGTTTTACATAAAAATAAAACCGATATTATGTGCAAGAAGGAAAACGTTTAGTATTTAGAAGAGACGTATGTATACTTAGCTTATAAATGCGATCTGTAATTGCGTTTCATCTGACGTTTGATGTATGTCAATACTGTCAATCCAGCAAGACAGATCGCTGTTGCTTATGTTTTCATAGTATTCTTCACCAGGAAGATCTGCCTGTGATACTATACGTTTTCCGAGAAACGCATTAATAATAAATTATTTTATGTGTAATGCTGTGTACGTTTTTACTGATACTGATTAATTGTTGTCTGTTTATGTAACAACAACTAAATACGAGTACCAAAATGAGAAATAGTAAATGATACGAGTAGTATACTGGTGAACCAATTGCCTTTATTTATTCATTTGCGTAACATTGAAAAACATTTAAAATTAAAATAATATGGCAAAAAGAAAAACAAAACAACGCTGACGATTACGTTTATGTTATCGCTAAAATAAGTAAATAATTAAAAGAGAAATAACTTACAATTACCTGAGATCACTTAATGCTTTTATACTTCTGCCAGGACAAAGCTGTCCCACCATGGGTCTTTAAGAATGTTATGTCGTTTGAATTTTCACGCCCCAAAAATAATATAGGAAATAGGAAAAGAAGCGATGACAATATGATGTCATTTTATGACGAGATAATTGAAATCTATGCCTAGACATAAGAAGTTGGAATAGGTTATTAGAACTTTATAATTAACTTTTAGTTTAAAATGCCAAAAATAAGTTTTACAAAATATTTCCTAGGCTCATCCTAAATTCTATCAAATTATGTATAGATTGTTCTGCTCAGAGCACCCACAAGTGGCATCACTAATACTCGATGGTGTCATGGGGACTAAGATGATTCCTGCTGACACCACTGGGGGTGTCATGGGGATTAAGATGATTCTCTCTGACACCCCCAGAGGTGTCATGGGGAATAGGTGATTCCCCATGACACCACTATCATGTGGTGGTGTCATGGGGAAAGAAGGATATTATATTATAAGGAGAACATATTTCAAGTATTGCTACTTTTTAACGGAAGGGCTAACAATTAAAGTGATTGGTAACTTGGACTACAAGTGATTGGAAACTTAAGTTACTACCGAAGGCGGCTGTATAACAAAATAACGACATTCTGTGAGCGTAATTTTTTGTTAAAGTTGTTCTGTGTAAGTTGATTATAATTATTTATTGAACGCGGAAGACACCCATTGCGAGAATTTGCAGAAAGCGAGGAAGTGAAATGAAGGTTGTCAGTAGGTACATAGTTTTAAAAGTGTACAGGACGTGGACGACACTCGTAACTCTTATTTCACCAACTATATTTTTGATTCCATGTAGACCAAAACCCAAATCGTAGTTATCGACATACCTATTATGATTTTATAACGCCTTTGCTTATTCCAAGCATACAGGTGTGATTAAGTATGTATAAAAAGAATTTGTCCATTCAAATAAAAGTATTGGTAATAAATTCGATAGAATTCAATAAAATGAGTTCTTCCAATCTGTACCCACAAAACTCGACCAAAAACAAAACACGAATTATTTTTTCCAAACTTTAGCCACATTCCTTCCACATTCTGAGGGCATGGATTCCGGAATTCCGAGATTTCGTAACTCCGGAATTTCGGATACGTCATTCGTGTTATACAATTCCGGAACTGAAGTAAATATCGTAATCCGATACTCATATAATTATTTGTACTAGGCTGCTATTTATGTATCCGGAACTGGCCTGTTACCTACAGAACAATACAAAAAAAGTAAATTAAAATTATTTGGCTGAAGAATACAATATGTTTCATGTTGTTGTCATTTGTTTATCCTTCGTGACGTTATTTTGAAAATTGCAAGTCTGCAATGAATTTAAGTCGTGAAAATTTTCGTGCAATGATTTATTACGATATTCGGCGAGGGCTTACTCAAAAACAGCGCGTTAATCAACTCGTTGCGACTTTTGGGAATGAAGCACCATCGAAAACTACGGTTTATCACTGGTTTAGTGAGTTCAATCGTGGGCGGTCTGTGCTCACAGACGAAATTAAAGAAGCACGCCCTATATCGGTTGGGCATCAAAACATTGATGCTGTGCGGAAACTAATGATTCAAGATCGCCATGTTACATATCGTGAGATAGAGGCGTCTTTGGGCATAAGTATGACGAGTATATTTAAAATATTACACGAACATTTAGCTGTAAAAAAAAATTGTTCACGTTGGATTCCGCACAACTTGACAATTGATCAAAAACGGGCTCACGTCGACAAAAAAATGTTAAAAATGTACAACCAGGGTGCATCAAAAGCTGTCTATAATATCTACACAGGTGATGAATCTTGGATTTATGCGTATGATCCAGAAACTAAACAACAGTCAATGGTTTGGGTGTTCCAAGATGAGCCGAACCCAATAAAAGTCATTCCTTCAAAAAGCACTTTAAAGTCAATGGTTGCTTGTTTTTTTGGAATAAATGGACATATGGCTACTGTGGCACTAGAAGATCGTAAAATGGTTAATTCTGAATGGTACAGGACCATTTATCTGCCAGAAGTCTTGCATGCAAATGCTATGCAAAAGTGCATCGATCATCAGGGTGAATATTTTGAAAAGCAATAAAACCAAAATAAATGCTTTATGTATGTTTCACTTTGTTATTCCGGATACAATAAACACAAAATTGTCTGAAAATTGAATGTTGTCAAATTTCTTGTCGTGTCAAAACCGCGCTCGTATATTTTTAATAATTTTCGAAGTAAAAGTGTGCAAGCTAATATAAAAACAACATTAAAGTGCAAACCAAGTGCTGTGAAAGCTGTGCAAGTGTTATTTACGTCCAAAAACACAATATACTGCTGAAATAAGTGCAATTAAATCACAAAGTGACACTACACAAATTAAAATATTTTCCACATACCCTCGAAAAGTTTACTTTTTGTTGGACAGTTGCGTTTGGTTCTTGTTGCCTTTACAAAAAAGTGTTGCCACGCTATAAATCCAAACTCCACAAAATGACCCCAAAAAATAAACAAATAAAATGCGGAAAATGTAATAAAGTCCCAAGTGATAAAAAGACGCACGTTAATTGTGATGCCTGCAAGATCGTTCTGTGTGGTGACTGTCATGAGTTGTCACCCACCGAAGTACGAGTACTGGAGCTTAAAAGTGGCCGCAATATGTCATTTCTTTGTGCTACATGCAGGTCTGCAGTAACGCAGTTGCCTACTATAATGAAACAATTGAAGGATCTCACTGAAGAGGTTAAGCAACTGCGAGTGCGCCAAAACATGCTCGCCACTGAGTCCGCTATCCAAGAGATGACAGAGAGGGCCAACAGAGCTAACAACCTCATTATCTACGACGTGCCAGAATCGACTTACGAGGAGCCAGAGCGAAGAATTGAGCATGATAGGGAAGCGTGTTCGGCTGTTATTAAATCCGTCACCAAAGCTGTAAATTGTGATGGAGTTCGGCTGTTTCGCCTGGGAGCCCCCAAAACTGGTGGAAATAATAAACCACGTCCACTGAAGGTAGTAATGAAAAGCAGGAGAGATGCGTTGGAAGTGCTCAAGAATAAATATAAGCTGGAGAAACCATCGTCCATCACCGGTGATCAAACACCGTTGCAGCGAGAGTATATGATTTACCTCCGTGAAGAGCTCCAAACGCGTATGGATAGTGGAGAGAGAGACATTACCATACGATATGTTCAGGGTCATCCTAAGATCGTAAAATCTAACCCCACAAAAAACTAAACCAACACTGTTACAGACAATCAATCTCAGAAAAACTAATTAATAAATGCCAAACACCAATATTAAATAACAAACCTAAACTAACACACGAGCACAACCAACCTAGCCGAAGCTCACACGTCATAAACAGCGATCCTTCATCCAAACTGACAACAATTACTGTGCTATACACAAATATCCAATCATTGACTTCCAAATTGGACTTATTAACTGCCCGAGTGAATACATTAAAACCTACACTGATTGTAGTGTCAGAAACGTGGTTAAAACCTGATCTAAAAGATTCCATAATAAATATCCCAGGATACAGCATATTTAGAGACGACAGGATAGATAGACGTAGTGGTGGAGTTGCAATATATGCATTAAAAACAATCGATTTCATTGCAATTAAACTTAACAGCGCCTATAACAAAAAGTATGCCGCCACCGAATGCCTTTGGGTTGATGTTTGTATTGGAAAGATCAAATTATGTCTGTGTGGAGTATACAGAGGTCTCAATTCAACTATAGACCAAGACAACGCCTTACTTGCCCAACTTAACTACGTAGCTGAATCCAATACTGTGGTGATAATGGGCGATTTTAATTACCGTGGGGTGAAGTGGCCACTGGAAGATAGTGGTTACCTAACTCCTATAGAAAGCAATTTTGTAGAATGGTACAAAGACAGCGACCTGCAACAACTAATAACGGAGAATACAAGGTTCCGACAAGGCAACCGACCATCCCTCTTGGATCTGGTCCTAACGAACGATGACACACTTATAGCCAGTGTAGACCACCAAGCTGGTATCGGCAAAAGTGACCACATCTGCTTGTTTGCCACCATACAACTGATGTTGCCAGAACAAAGGAAGGATCCCAAATTTAGACTGAATTACGCTAAAGCTGATTATGATAAAATTAGTGAAAAATTACATCACATGCTGTCCAATAGACTATATGAGACAGATTGCGCAAAACGTCAATTCGAGATCCTACACAATGCACTTGAGGAAGCAATACGATTGCATGTACCTCAAATACGACTTACGCGTCAAACCTTATATAAACCATGGATATCAAGAGACACTAAAAAACTTATAGACCAAAAACTTGATCTATGGAACAGGTATAAATTGACTGGACTGGACCAACACTACACAGACTACAGGACACTGAATAACAAGTTGGTAAACCTGAACAGGGCTTCCCGTATAAGATATGAAAGAGACCTGCTGCAATCTGGCCCCAAAAGATTTTACTCGTACCTCAGAAAGCAAGTAGCATCTAAAGTCGATATTCCAACGATTCTGCACGATAAACAGGGTCAAGTCGTGACCGATCCCTCACAAATTGCAAAGATTTTTGCAGATCAATTTGTGAGTGTTTTCCAAATGGAGCCACCTACACCTTTGCCAACACTGGAACCGACGATGAGAGTTGAGGATTCCATTGAAGAAATACTGTTTACGCCAGATAAAATTGAACAAGCATTCCGTGAGATGAAACCAGATTCCTCACCTGGTCCGGACAACATCCCTGTCGTCATATACAAAACATGTGATCTTAATAATTACCTAGCAACTATAATGCAAACTTCATATGAGACTGGAATTCTACCGGACCTGTGGAAGACAGCTCTGGTGACGCCTATATTCAAGAAAGGCACCAAGTTGGAAGCGGCAAACTACAGACCTATAAGCTTAACTAGTGTGGCGTGTAAGGCCATGGAAAAAATAGTAGTTAAGCATATCCGGAATTTCATTGCAAACCACCAAATTATTGCCGATCATCAACATGGCTTCTGCCCACGTCGGTCCACGGTTTCTAACCTGTTGTCCTGCCTGTCAGCTTGGACAGGCAATTTCAATAGGGGAGAACCAACGGATGTCATATACTTAGACTATGAAAAGGCATTTGACCGGGTCCCAACAAGGAGATTACTACAGAAACTAGAATTCGTGGGAATTCGGGGAAAACTACTTGCCTGGATTGAAGCCTTTCTCCGACAGCGAACTTTGAGAGTACGAGTGGGTGATAGCATTTCTGACCAGCGAGAGATACACAGTGGGGTACCCCAAGGCTCAGTGTTGGGCCCAGTTCTGTACATAATGTACACGTTTGATCTTCCTCATGACCTTCAATGCAATGTCAGTACCTTTGCTGATGACACCAAGATATTTGCAAATCCTCTGATCGACTATGATCGCCTCCAAAATGACCTAAATACAATTGCAAACTGGTCCAAGAAGTGGTTAATCAACTTAAATGAAACGAAGTGTACAGTATTACATATAGGAAGCAGAAACCCCCGCAAGTCTTACACACTTGAAAACACTCAGCTAACTGAAACGAAGGTGCAAACTGACCTAGGTGTTAAAATATTGGAAGACCTCAAGTGGGAAGAACACATAATAACAATTACCAAGAAAGCCAAAAGTCTTATTTACTTAATTCGGAAAGCCTTTGGAGTTATAACACCGGAAATGATGCTCAATATTCATAAAACTTACATCAGACCAATTCTTGAGTACGCGTTCCAAATCTGGAGCCCATATTTCGTAAAGGACATTGAGATGCTAGAGAAAGTGCAGCGGAGTTTCACTAAAGTACCACATGTGCTAAAACGACGTCCTTATGAGCAGCGCTTAGAAATTCTGGGGCTCACTACACTCAGAGAGCGCAGGGAACGTGGAGACTTAATTGAGACATTCAAGATCTTAAATGGCCACTATGACATAGAAGACTTCGGCAACTTATTTCTGCGAAACCACAATACCCATCTCAGAGGTCACCATTTGAAGCTGAGCACCAGTTTTTCCCATAACAACCCACATAGGCACTTCTTGGGCAATAGAGTTGTTAAAACATGGAACAAACTGCCAGAAGACGTAATATCTTCACAAAGTGTGAATCAATTCAAGAACAGACTTGACAAACATTTGTGCACTAAAGTTTAAGCTGGTGAAGAATAGCAGGATATAGGCGTTATCAGTTGAATCAACTGCTGCCTGATTAAGTATAATAATAATAATAATAATAATAAGTAGCAGCCCTCGTAAAATAAGTTAAGTTACCACAATAATAAAATTTGCATTTGTACTCTCTTGCGAAATCAACACCTATATCACAGACATCGATATAGGTGATATCTGTGATATAGGTGTTGATGAAGCTGAAGTCAATGAATCAACATTGCAAGAACAGCTGGACAAGGAACTAAGTAAATGCAAAGAACCTCGCACGAGCACGAATCAAAAACAACATTTTGATCTTGCTGGATTCGTTAAAGTTGAGAAAGCCATGTACGATAATGGTGGAGAACGTGATATTTATTTGACACAGGCATACTTTTGTAACTGTTAGAGTGAGTAAAATGTTAGATGCTCTGATACTCTTGAGAACACATTATCAAGAAGATCGATCTTTTTTGAAAAAGTAATTCTTTATATTTCTTTTTAGTAGTGATTTAAAGATCTCAATTTTCAAAAAATACGACGGCGTAAGTTTAGAGATTTTATAATTAAGTTAAAGTTTTGTTCTTTAAACCTATTTTCATGATCTCAGAAGAGTTCATGTTCATTGTGAGTTGTTGAATCTTATATTCTTCATAATTTTATTAGATAGTTATTGTTTAAGCTACATTGCAGCAAATTGATTGTTGACACGTTGATTTTGTAAATTTATTGTTTTTTGTTATATTTGCTAAGAAAACCTAATAGAAGGCTGTTTAATTCATCTCAGTCAAGAGTTTTGTCGATTTATTTAGTTTTTATAATAAAGATTTGATTTAACAAGACAATGTAATGCCTCTTTATTGTTTTTTTTATTTCCTATACTTTTTTCTAATATCGGAACCGGTTCCGGAATTCCGGAATTGAACCAGTAGTATCGTAACTCAGTTCCGGAATCGAAAATCATCCGATATTACATGCACTCTACCCACGAAAATAAATTTCATTATTTTTTCCACATTCTACCCAAAACAAAATAGTTTAATTTTAAAGTTTGATATTCGTGTAAATTTCCGTCAGTATCGTATTGTGTCCATTTAGTGATCTTTGCTCCTTGCCCAATATTTATTTACATTGAGTTAAATAGGGCCACGGTGTGTCGCAGTGCCCCACATTACTGTTGCGTGGCCGTCTAATCTAGACGATGTGATATACTTGTACAACAGCATACTGTAAGTACAACGGCCTCGAACTCGAGCCGCCGCCGCCTGAGGGCTTGCTAATAAAACTATTTTTTATGTTAATTTTTTATCTACCATTGATGTTTAGCCGACTGATTGCGAAATGTAACACGGAAATCGATAGAAACGGCGTAATGATAGCTGAGGGTTAAAGTGAAGCCTGTCAGCAATCCTGCCTCATAAAATAATCGCAACAACTGATTCTTTGTGACGAGCGCGGGACAGCAAAGACAACACAGTGCCTATAAAACTGTACTAGTACTCAGTCATAATTTTATCTAATTGTTGATATCGAATCAAGATATTATTATGTTCATTAATTTAGGTCACAAACTGATACTAACAGAAGTCAAGCTCACAAGACGATCGATAAAGCCTGTGAGAAATAAGTCTGGCGATACGAACTCACGGCTGCTCTGTCTGGATTCTTCGCCAAACATTTGTGTACAGTTTTTGAAATTCGGGAATTAATGTCATATTACCAGTTACAATGACTTTGTTTATCCCCTTCTTCTTTTGCGCGATGGCCACTTATGGAGGGTAAACAAAAAGAAAACCAAATTCGATAAGTAACTCCGCATTCTGCGCTCTTACAATTATGCGCTTTATGTTATCATCACGATGACCAGTGAGCCTTCACCACTGATTCATTGAAGCTTTATCACATCACCTACAAGTGTAACATATGCTCCATCAACTGCGGTTACCCTTGAGGCAACAGTCGACATAACCACGAACGAGTATTACTCGTTCTATTCACGTAACAAATCGCCTTCATCGTCGAAATCTCGAGATCGTGACATAACTCGCCTACTAAGGTCATGGATCTTTAAACAAGCCTCCTCAGTGTCAAGACTGGCCTAACACGACCCATTAACATGTTAATGTACTCATATTATACGCCTGGTTAATTTTATAAGGAAAATAAAAAAGTTTCTTTCAGTTTTTAGAACAGTTATAATAACCCCGGTTTTTTTTCTCGAAGCCTCGATGCGTTCCCATTCCAATCCGTTGTTGGACAGGAAAGGGTTGAGTGGAGTCGAGAGCTGTGCCTTCATCGCTGAGAGTGGATTCAGAGATAGAGTAGTACAAAATTGACAGAAATTTGCTAAAGTTATAGTTAAAGGTGCCGTGAGCAGACCACGAGAAAGTTTTACACCTAGCTGTCTCGTTTTGCGCCCCTTTTTTGTCCACTTTGTACATTGCTGAAATAATTAATGGCACATATTATGTTTTCTCTTATGAAAAGATGAGAAACTTGACGTGCTAAAAGCAAAACTGCTGCACGGGTTACACACTAAAATCCTTCAAGTTCCTTCAGGTGATGTCCACTTAAAGCACCTAGTCGAATAGCACCTTACGTTAATTTTAGCATGATCGTTTGGAGACTGGAGTGCTGAGATTACACACTGATCCATGTTGTATTTGTAACATAATATCTAATTAAAATAAACGTTCGCGTTTGTATGTAGACAGTGCGAATTCATAAATATATTGCGATCGCAATGTTTTCTACCTCACCATGTAACAATTACATTGATTTAAAATATTCTCATTGATATCAATGGTTTGTATAGTACCTTAGTATGCGACTCTTCCGTGACGCGGTGCGTATGATAATGTGTTGTGAGGCATGTCGTAGTCTCAATGTTTTTCATCTGCATATACATTGTACAGGCTGTATAACAACACTTAAGTTTTCCTTGTCTACCTGTATAAATTAAATTAAAATGACTTGATTAATGATGATACAAACGACTACCATTGACATTAAATTCAATAAGTATGTCCGTTAACAAATAGTTCTTTTGTTGATTTTATTTTTCGCAGATTTTTGGTTACGATTTAAATATTGTGTACCTTTAATCATGTGGTCTTAAGGGTGGAGCATGGGAAAATAATGCACCGTTGGTACTTGGTATTAAACGTTTAATTCAACGTTTTAGCGTCTCGGTCGGCTACAGGTATTTGTGCGCGAACTAAAACATCAATTTAAATCATCTCCTGAAGTTTACAACCATGATGAGCCTGCTTGACATCAATTCTGCTTTCAAGGCTTTTCTATGTTGGTTTACCTATAAGTATTTTTAGATCAATATTTCCTTAAAGCACATACCTAATCACGTTAGAATCATATGAATAAAACTCAATGTTTGTTTCTTCGTATTTTGTGTCCTGTTGTATCGTTCGCCCGATTGCGATATTTGTTAATTTGTAGCTTACACGTATTGACATAGTTTGGACTTGGACTCGTTAGGTGTCGCTACAATCGGATTATAGGATTCTCACGTGTAAATCCGGGACAGACTAATACAATTTAAGAACCATGTGTGCAAAATTCATCCAAATCGAGTAACGATCATCCGTTCATCTAAATTCTGCATTTCACATTCTGTTTGTCACGACTGTTTATTATTTATAACAGATGTTAATATATTACTATAAAATACAGAGGCAAAATGGCATTAACATTAATATCGTTTGGCTCACATCACATGCGATACAAGGCGTTGCATAACATCACATCACACATATAAATATTTAAATGTTGATTTCGGCAGAATGTCAAGTTCAATAGATATTTATGTACACTAATGTCTATCGGGATTAAACAAAACAGAAAACCAGCTAAGCTGAAAGTGTTAGGAGTCGGTTCTACCGAAGGATGCTGCTATGTCACTGAGTGCCTCTTTATTCTGGGTTTGGTGTGTTGGGAAAGTTCCAAATCCCTTCCGGGCTCGCTCTCCGCTTCATTTTCGTACATTACTTACTCGCTAAGTGAGCAGCCGGCCGCGGTTATGTATCCACGATTCAAGTACATAGTTTGCACTGATCTGATAAGCCGAGCTGTATCTAACTGTTACGTAACGTGGGTGCAGCGGCTGCAGTATCACCATGCATGTAGGTAAAGGTCGTCCACCGGCTAACGCCAGGCGCGTGCTTGCCGATCGCCTCAGCCCTCTTAACATAATCGTATCTTATTACAGTTATCGCATAGGTTTTTATATACACGATGCATCCCAATTTGTATAAATACTTTGAACACGTGACCACTGATAGTGCTTCGTTTTCATAAAGCTGTTCGATGGCTGCGGAAACGGTTGTCCATGAAGGTACGGTTTCTCAGTTACGAATATAATATTGTAAAGAAAATAGTTATAAACATAAACAGATAGAGAACGATTTTCAGTCACATTTAACCGGCAGTAAACATGACGAAGTGTCTATAAGGTGATGCTGAAATTGATGGTATAGGATAGCCCCACCAAAATCTTCGATTGAGGCCGGCGTAGGCTATCCTCTTAATAAAGAGAAATGGCTAGCGAATTGTATCTGTTTAATATGCCCTTGTAGGGCCTTCTCTGGGGATATACAGATTATATTACCTATTGAGATAAATATGCTAAAATAATAATAATATGCTAAATACTAATGCGTAAAGTATCTGTATCCATTTACACTAAAATTATCATAGTTTTTGTATCAGCTTTTGGTTGTTATGGCTCGGCAAAGTTATTTACCTATACAAATGAAGATTACCAACATCATGAAAGAATTTGCAGAAGTCTTTACTTTCTGTTATTGTTCATATAATCAACAATGGCGTTGTCACTGAAAAAACGATTATCAACTTTGGATTTAATCGTCAAGCATTCTTTACAAATACGGAAGCGTTCATTGTCCGGTCGACCCGACATGCACTTAACCGGTTTTATTTTATTAAGGTGAGCGGTTGTCGCTCCACTGGTAAGTATTTGATAAAGCTACAGAGGTTCACTTAAATATATGGATCGCAATATAAATAGGATAATTTATGCATTGTAGACATACTAATGGTGCGAAAGCCAAAGCGCTCGTCTAATTGCATATTGCATCTTACATAGTCATACACATCATAGTGCACTCCACAAGTTTGCCAAATCTCTTTAAGCATCTAAAAATTCAAACGAGCAGATAGGGCATTCGACTTGACTTGCCAAAGTTTGCAATTGATATTGGCAACGTTGATATTGATGCTCAAATCAACGAAGATTGCGAAAAAATCCCACATAACCAAAGGAAAAAAGCACTCGTCTAACCAAGTAATTTCATACTTCCACGAAGGTCACACAAATAGAATCGATCTATATACTCTCATACCTTGAGCAAGAGTGTAATGGGAGCTAATTTCCTATTTATTCCATAAGAGTTGTTGTCATAATTCCACAGACTTCAAAGTATTGGCAAATGAGATAAGATTCTAAGATATCTTATCGAACATCTGATCTATCACCGTCAATGTCGGCAGATTAGGATCTCCCCTTCAGTGAGTAAGTTAATCGCCTGTAGAATATGCGCCTTCAATTATGTAGTTACCATTCAGTGTAAGGTCGTCTGCGGTCACAGTGATTGACCTTAGGAATATATTACTTAAACCGTTATGTCATTATGCGGTGCGTAATGTGCAGCTAAAGTAAGAACGATTATCCTTACAACTATAATATATTTGGGTCTCAAACTACTTTAGCGGTTGAACCCACGATCACCTGACAGGATAGTAACCGTTGCAGTGCTCTCATCTGGTGATAGCCTTGGATTGATCGATCGATTCTGAGTCAGCCCATCGACTGGCCAGTATGAATATTCTGATAGCTACGAGCTAGATTATTCCGTAGTGCGGAAGTCGCAAATTGTGCAACAGTTATCTCGAAGAGAAACCTCTGCATGCAACGCTAAATCTGTGGTCAGGGTCAGTTCACGTAGTTTGAAGACGTTACACGCATTCAAAGTCAGTCTGAACAAACAACAATTAGTGTTTAGTTTGCCACGGTCGGTATAATTGGTGACAGTCAGCATCTTCACAGCTATCTTAGTTTATTCGTTGTGTTCAATTTAAAATGGACAGGTCAACAAATCTGTATTGGTAATATAGTTCACTTAGTCAATTTGAGTTCTAGTTACTAAATTATAATAATACTAGTTTTTTCCCGCGGCCCCTGCCCGCGTGGATGTCGGTTATCGCGACAAAACATAGCCTATGTCCTTTCCCAAGGTCTAATCTACCCCATCTCATCAAAATCGGTTCAGTGGTTTAGGCGTGAAAGCGTAACATACAGACAGACAGACAGAGTTACTTTCGCATTTATAATATTAGTATGGATGAATATTACTTTACTCCACTTGTTTAGTATGTAAATAGTCTAGAAACGCTGGCTGCGCTAGTGATCTGTACGAGTAGTACACTGCCAGCCTACAAAGTGAAAGGGGGAAGTCAAAGAGGATAGTGAAAAAAAAAACAAAGGAAGGCAGGTTATTTCAGCTGATGCTTCCGGCACTCTCATAAACAACATGTAATGCAGCACTATGCGTATATGACGTAAATGTTAGGACTCAAGAGTCAGGGGTTTGGTTAGTGTTTTTAATTTCGAGGGGTCGGATTTATCTGAAACATAATAAAATCTTGAATTGTTCATGATATTTTGTAACTATTCAGATCGAGTCTCCAAAACCTCGAGATTTTTTCCACTAAAAGTTCAACAGGAATTTAAAATTAATTAAATAGTAATCGTTAATATAATCCTAACTAGTGGGTAGAGAGATACGCAATTACCCAACCCAGTATCGACAGTTTCTACTCCCTTTTACGGGCATATCTGAAACTTTCGGCTCAGGTTAAGAATAGGAACAAACGCATCGGGTCAGGCTAGGAATAAACCAGTTTAGCTGATGGACAAGAACTTTTCAAACCGCAATAGCCAAGTGGCAGCAACCCAACCTGCGCCCTAAATATCAGTTCCTACAGCTTTACTAATTTAACTTGCTAAACAACTTAACAAGCTCTATATTCATTTATATGAAATGGCCTTCGTATACAATTAGTTCACTTACCAAGCACCACAGTGTAATTACATGCTTCAACTAAGTGCTCGCTAATTGACTTGACTCGTTCAAATCTCGTGAATTGGGGATTTAGAATGTCCTACTCTAAGTTACTAGATCATTACCATTACACGAATTATACCCTATACAAGTAATTAAAGAAGGAAATCCAGTAAGAACAAGTTATTGGTTTGAGGAATTCCTATGCAAATATGCATGCTTCTACAGCCACCATTCCAGTTTAGCCTGCGTTATCCGTTAGCAGGATGTAGGGTTTATCGGTGACGTAAAAATAAATGCGAATGATAACATTCTAAATATATGTTTGTTCCGTTATCTATCTGAGGCGAGAGGTTATAATAATACCCTTACCATTATCAGCAAATCTAAATTTGCCAAAGAAATGGAACACGAGCAGTGATTGCAAATCTTGGTTTTTAAATCAAAACGTTCGATAGCCAACTGTAACAATATGGCGGTCTTCCAACTTATCAATGACACAGTTACATTATTTCTGATTTTTCAGGTCAAGCGTTTGAAAGTTGTAGTTGTATTTTCACTGGGTTCTATGTGAGAACTTGCTGATTTTATTACTTTTCGTTTTGCTCCGTAGGTAAAATCTTTACTCAGTAGGTATTTTTACACGTTATTGGACGTGCCGTCATTGACATCAAAGAGTATTCGTAAAAAACTTACAACATAAAAACAGCAGACAAGTGCGAATCTGACTCCCTTAAAAACTGTTATGAAAGTAATTCGTCTATCATAGAGTTCCAGTTTCTAAGAATAACAATAAACTTTTTGTATTGTGACCTCACAGAGTTCTACTGTACTATAATTTTCGTCTCGTCATAATGTCAGAAACCACGATCAAGGTGAACTAAATGCACGGATTGGCTTTGTCATTAATGTAATAAGTAAAACGTGAGAAAAATTTAATTATATAATATTACATTACATCATCGGAGGTGAGAACCTAGTTTTATTTCATAGATATTAATTATGAAAGCCACGCTAAAACTGTTTATCATCATTATCCCCTTGGGTTACTTTTTCTCTATTAATATTCAGTTAAATCGGGATGGACTAAGCGCCATACTGCATCTGCATACGCCATAGTCATAGTAATCTGAATAAGACAGTAACTGACCAGTTCCGTTGTGTTGTTCCAGACCCTGATCAACATAGCGTACTGCTCTCTGGCAGTGTTCGGCTTCGGCATCCAACGCATCGTGTTCGGCCAGCTGCGGGTGGCGGAGGCGCAGCGTGTAAAGGACAAGTTCTGGAACTATGTCTTCTACAAGTTCATCTTCGTGTTCGGAGTCATCAACGTGCAGTACATGGATGAAGTCCTGCTGTGGTGCTCCTGGTTCACCCTGGTCGGCTTCCTCCACCTGCTTGGACAACTCTGCAAGGATAGGTACGAATACGTAAGTATTTTATTAAATTTTTGGCTTGATTACCTAAAAAAGCTCACTAATATTATTCTGTTTCTACTTTATCGTTGTGGAGACCGGATAAATGAATTGAGTATTTCTATAGCTAATTAACGTATTGAGAAAAGAAAACATAAAATTGTTTACGTAGAGACGTATCCTATTTTACCTAAAACCTAAATAACAAGTTATGATTAAGTAATTATATCATAAAATATTTATTTATTGCTGTAATTTTGAAGTTATAATTTTAAGTATCGATCACGTTTAGCTTAAATTAGTTTATGATTGCCCCCAAAAAAATCATCATTTTGGGATTTATTAGTTAGCAATATTTTAGTTTATATAATAGTATTTTCCTTCCCTTCTGACGTATTCAATTTAAAGCTTTGAATAACCGTACAAAACCTATAAACGTTACTTCTGGCAATTTACCGCTGAATCTAGATGAACCGTTTATGTTCACGCCAAGATCACATACATTTGAGAATCTGAGAGTAAAGAAGATTTACAAGTATTTTGAGAGATTTCAATGATATGACGTCAATAAGAAAAAAAAATATTGTTCAAAATAGAAAATAAATGACTATGACTATATCTCTCGAACATTCAAATGTGGATGGGTCTTTCACAGAGTTGAGTGTCAAAGATTCTGTTTACTTCATTACTTCCATCCGTGTAAGCTTTAAAGGCATCATGAGGTCCATTATGTTTTCGAAAGCAACTTTCTCTATCATCGATAAAACTCCAAATGAACTCTACACATAAGACATTTACCACAAAATTTAACAAATTCGATGCATAAGAAGTCAATCCAATGATACATGACTGTATCATGTTTTTATTATCAGCTATCATATCAATTATACTTTGTATCGCAACATAATCTTGGCAGGAAAAATTGTTAATTGTCTGACGCTGCGTTAATAACATGATTCTGTGCTGACGCATAAACGTCATGCGATCCTTTTAAGCAATGTGCGACATTTATTCTTACCAATCATTTGTCACCATTATATAATGTATACCTACACAGAATCTTACTTTTCCTCAAAAATAAAAATACAGAACTCTTATAGCATTACTTCGTTGTCCGTCGGTCTGCCTGTTTGTCAAGAGCGTTTTTATCTTAGGATTGCGTGAAAATATTTAGTTGAGATCAATGTCAAATATTTAGACTTGCAATGTCATTCAAAGTTCTTAGTCAGGTCAAAAAAAATGTTTGGTCTACTGCTGGACATAATCCTGCGCCACAGCACACTGTCGTCCGCCTTCGACATTAATTCTACCACCAGCTACTTCATCAGCTGGTAGGACCTCTAGAACAGAATCAAGTGTCCAGCCCATTTTAATTTCAGTTTACTTAGTCAGCGAGCCTATAACTTATTTTCCAACAACGCCAAGTTTTTCCCCGTAATCCAGTTCTTGGAACCAACAGTGCCGGAGACCGACTCGTCGGTTCTCGAAAATAATAATGTAAGCGCCCAAATTAAATGCAAGCAGCTACTAGTATAGTTGCTTTAGAAAAAAAGGTCAATGCGCAATTTTGAAATAAAATTTTGTAAAGGTAGTAGTGTAGGTACTTCCGCTGCCCCGGTACCGGTATTGTATTTTTAAATAAAAAATGTACATTGTTTTATTTTTGAGGTCGGTAAAGCATCCTTGCAATCTAGTTTTGGCTATATTAGCAACAATGTAATTGGGTCCTTTCCTGTAGTTGAAATAAATTATTTAACTGAGCTCATTAAATTTAGAAGTTTTAATTTGAATATTTTAAATATTAGCCTGGTCTCCTGGACTTCGGAGCCGAATTATTTAGGGTGCGTAAATAAATATATTGTTATCGGTTTTCAAACTTAATTATCATGAGCATGTTGTTGTGACCGTCCCAAGTCCACATACTAAAATAAAAAATAAGTCTGACCGCAATTTTAATGATACGATACGAACTCGTTTCGCGAAGTCGTTGTCACCATTTTCGTACAATAACTTTACAGACGTCCTAAAATACCTCAAAATGTGAACGTGATATCGCGTTGCTACGATAACTGCGGTCTTAGGCGCAATTAATAGAAGACGGCAGATAAGCGATTACACTGGCAAAAGTTTTTGAACATTTTCAATTATGCCATCTCAGTTTAAGCCTCAAAAGATTTTTAGGGTTTTTTGGTGGATGATATCAGTACCATAAGAATGAAAATAAATAAAAAGTGTCAGGTTGATGGCTCGCTCCCCGATCTGGGCTAACAGCCCATCTCAGCTAAACCCTCGGAAGATATATAGGCGACAGTCCACTGTCCCACATTTAAAGAATCTGTGCTCTAACTATCTAAGTGAACAATAACTTGCCTAAGTCTGAGACTGCTGTGAGGGATGGTCACCTCACTCGTATTTTTTTACATGCGGTGGGCGACAGTGACACAGGTCAACTTACTTTCTTTTGTGGGACATTCAAATTTGAATACAAACAAATATTAACATTTTTGCCACCAGTCCGTTGATCAATTATGTAAGCTCAACCAGACTATGCCTTCGGCTCCACATAAGTCGAATACTGATCACACTTCACAGTTTACATGTGCTCACCCGGAAAACTGCTAGCACTTGGTAACGTTGAGTCTAACCAGCCAATCTTCTCAACACAATGATTCCTTAATGAATCATTGATACGAAGGACAAGCAGACTACGGTTTGGAATGGTATAATACACAAAACCACGGTGGAACTTACTTATAATTACTTTGTCACTAAGGAGAACTGCACGTTATATAATAAGAATAATTCTGGATTCAAGGTATTACAAACCTTGTGATCCGACCCTGTTGACAAGGCCGGCTTCAAATAGGAAGCGAAGTAATTATATCAAATTATGAATACGGTTGTTTTAAACATCAGTACGAATGATATGAATAATTAAGCTTTCGTTAACGTCACGCCCATATGTTTATAAAGCATCAAAGAGGAAGCTAATATTGGAATTTAAAATATTTATTAGGCTGATGTTAATCAATAGATTAAAAACTTAATAACACAGCTGCTTCCTAGACTCTTGCAATCCAATTTAGAATAAAAATAATTAAAATACATTATAAATGAACGATTTGTTTTTGTTTAAAATACAGCTTTTCAGCAGCCATATTCACGGGAAGAAATTATCTTAGTCATGCAGTCTGCTGATTACCTTATGAGGCTTCAGTTCAGGGTTCCAAACCAAACCTCTTGGGAATGATCTCTTGATGAAATGAGGGGAGGAGAAAATAGAAGTGGAAAAAAAGAAGTTAGAAATTACTTTCGTAAAATCCAAGACAACCAGAATCAAAACTAAGAGTAGCAAAGCAAACCTGAGCTCCTAAGTGCAAGCTTTGGACTAACGATGTGATGATAAACAAATATAGTAGAAGCAGTAGAAGATAGTAAGAAGTAAGAATGTATGAATCCTAATCTATTTGGTCAATTTATTTATTCATTCTTAGTAAAGCATTGTTTTAATTATTGGATTTACACGCGTAGGATATTATTACCAATATAGCACCGAAAAAGTTCAAATGTTTATAATAGATGCCCTTGACATTTGAAGTCCAAAATTAGACAGTAGTTTTATTTTGACGACGCGGAATGCGGAATGATACCGTAATGTATATTGTTTAAATTTTGATGCCTCAGACCTGTATGACATAAACATAACATAAACTCACGCCTATATTCCCCGAAGGGGTAGGCAGAGGTGCTAGCACCCACATTTCGCCAGTTTATGTTTAGGTCCCAATGTAATAGGTGGCGAGCCTATTGCCATCAACCGGGCGCTTATAAGCCTGCGATAAATACACACATAACTTCGAAAAACATCGAAAAGTCATTGGTGTGTGCCATGGTAAACCTGGGATCGAACCCGAGACCTCGTCTCAGAGTAAAAACCTTTATGAGTCAACTAACAATAATGAGAGATTTACTAAACTGGAACAATTGTTATAATTTTAGAGAAGAAGCAATGGATAATAAGTGGTTTTGGTAGAATTTAAATAAAAATCAAGTACGGAAAGTATCGCCGGTATCGCGTATCCCCCGCTACATAATTATATAAATTTATATTTTATTAAAAAGAGCTGCATCGTTCTCGTCTAGAACATTCTATCCGATGCAAGTAATGTGCTAATAAATGAACCTTGAAGAGAAGGTTGCTTTAATTATACAGTAAATGGCAGCTCTCAGGCATGTATGCGAACGTAGGTATATCGCTAACTAATCATATGATTTAACATGCTTGACTTGAGTCTATCTGAAGTTTACGGGAACTAGTATCACTAAATGACAAATAAATCGCGATACAATCCGTTAAAGTTGTTTTTTTTTCAATGCATCATCAAATAACAATATTAAGCATGATTCCACATGATGCCATGTCATACCGTAATTATTGCTAACAATTCTGGTAAATAACTTGTGACGTCGCCTCTGTAAGAGTACTCTAAAATTCAAAGTAACTGACGTCAGATATCTCCGAGACCGAGAAAGCCGAGAATGTGACCAGTGCAAGTTCAAGTCTTGAACCTGAAAGTGAACATTTGCCAAATTAAAATTGCATTTTAGGCATTCGACCGGCTTCATCGACTTCTAGTGAGTGTAGAGGGAATTTCAGTTGCTACATTACCCACTGTTCAGTGTGGATCACCTTGTTAGTTGTTATTAATCATATTTGGAAGTTCTAAAATTGTCTTGCCATCACTTGTAGTGTATGCCTCGGTACACTGAGGTATTAGCTGAATGGGGTTGAACCGTAAGACATTTACGTCACTGTCCTTGCAAAAGTAAGGAACCATTAGGTGTTATTTGGATTGACTTATTGTCTTTTTCAGTTGTCCTCTTCGCCGAACACGGGAGGCTGGGCTCACGTGCGGCTGGCGTGTCTGCTTGTAGGCATCCTGACCGCCGCCACCGCCCTCCTGGGGGCCGCCGCCGCGTGGGGCCTGCCGGCTGGACGTGACACCTTTGCTTTTATGGCCGCAGAGGTATAACCTTTCTGTATAATATTTCTGTATTAAAAATAGGTGGATAGGCAGGGCCCTAGGATCCAAGACTACCTCCCTTGCAAGCCTCGACGAGGCTCTGGCGCAGGCTTCCCTTTCGGAGAAGGGAGGTCAAACAGGCGTAGTAGCCGCTCCCGAAAAAGTAAACTGTACTATGAAAACAAATAGCGTACAGTACAGTCTTCAAAATGAAAAATTGAGACGCAACTGAGCAATTGCTATGAGCATTTATTAATGCGATGTACGAAAATGTGTTTTTGTTTTGTGACTAAAGAAATTTCGTGTTTGCCAAGCAATTACATACAACGGAGTAAAGGCAGGTGTTTGTTCAGCTGTTTACATCGAGTTGCCAAATATCACACAACGTCCGGTGTCGGCGGTACCGGCCGGCGCGCTCGCTTTTGCCGGGTGACAATTAAACATTCTTTGTGATGATGGTTCGAGGGAACTAAAGTAACAGCGCGACATTGCGAGTAGCGACCGTACAACAACCTTTGTAATGCTGTACTGTACACGTGGTTGTTTCTCACAATTATTTATACTATCACTGCGATCGTTATTGCCCAATTATGTGGTATTGAAAAAAGTATACCTATTTATTGTTTATGTGGTAAACCTAAAAAAACTCAGTATTTCGGTCGTTTCAAACGTAAATTCAGTCTGTCAACAGAACACTAGATCACAGAACTATGATAAATACTTAGCTTAAAATATCGAAGTCAGTAGCAATTGCCAATATTTTACTAATTTCTTGGCGCATTACCAATTTTGATATTTTACCTAAGTTCCTTCTGAATTATTGTAATAATGTTTATAAATAATAAAAAAGTATTTATTTGCATTTAATTATGACTTCGTATACCCCTTTCGAGACTTTCATTTCAGGGCAACGGGGAACCCCTTAAAACGGTCGTGTATCAATAATAAAAGGTACCTATAGCAAAAAAAAAAACATTACTAACTGGCGTGCCGCAAATCGCAATCCAAGTGATGCGAATTCTTATGATAACCATAATTGCCTTTTCTCGCAATTTGATACTGTCGGAAGTTAACACGAAAATTACACATTGAAATAATTACTATTTTAGCGGATTCAAATCTGAAATGAATCAAAAAAAAATGTTTTTTAAAACGAAGTTTAAATATTTTGGGATCTCCCATGAAACATGCGAAGCTTCAAGTCCGCACGAAACAGGAACAGAAGACTTTTAACCATTGTAGGTACCATGAACTCTATTTAGGGTTTCTTCCGGCATGATTTAATTCTATCTGAACGGTCACATACTGAAATTCGATTTGCAAGTCTGCAACTACGATTGTTTATTGATAGGGCTTGTCGTAACTGATGTACATAGCTAGTGAGTAATGAGGAGCGTTGTGCGCAGTGCATCCTGGTGCTGGTGGGCGTGCTACACGTGGCGGCGCGCTACGTGCTGGCGCTGTACGAGTGCGACGTCGCCGGCCCCGTCGCCTACTACACGCACCTCGTGTTCGACGTGAGTTCGCCCAGCTGACTGTTTGCGCTCGAGTGCTCGGGTGCGGTAGTGCGTGTACTAACGTCGTGGCGTGTGCCGGCAGTCGGTGGCGCTGGTGGCGGAGCTGCTGCACGTGCTGCACATGGTGGTGCACAGCAACATGCTGGTGTCGATGGCGTCGCTGGTGCTGCTCATGCAGCTGCGCCACCTGCTGCACGAGCTGCAGGCGCGCGCGCGCCGCCACCGCCTCTACACACAGCTCGCCACGCACATGTCGCGCAAGTACGTCCTACTACCTGCTGTATAGTACCTATGTACCACCGTCCGTCACCTCACGTGCTGCGCATGGGGTGCACACGACATGGCTGCACGGGCTGCAGGCATTTATTTTCATATGTCCGATAAGTACCCACCACTTTATAGTATATATTCCCGAAGGGGCAAGTGTTGGAGTATTAGATTAGCAGTCACGTGTCACACACATAAACCAGGTGCTTTCAGTGATTTTTGTTGGCAATGGCATCCTTTATCAGAATTTGAGTTTTTTGTAATAAAGACCTGTAGAAACGAGAAACTTGTACTTAAAATAAAATAATATCCTCCAAGTGGGTGGGTTGAGTCTGTGGCAAGTCACAGAATCAACCCACGTGGTTTACGATCACTTGTTGCTCGGCTCGAAAAGTTAAGATTACGTTATGGTATTCTATATTTTTTGGGAAATCTTCTGTTCTTTTATCTAGTTTGATCGACCAACACAACATCCTCGGTCGTTCGCGGCACCTGATACTTTTAATCTGTTGTGGACGTTATTCAAACTAATTGCAATGCAAGTACATAAGTAATAGTATTTTTATAGAACTAAAGGTACCCCGGGAATCGCCCCTCGTTTGCTCAAACCTTAAGTAATATATTACCCAGCTCTGGAAATGAAACCACCGATATTTGACAAATGTGTATATCAGATCTGTTTAATAAAGTGCACAGCACGGTCCGTCGTCTATGCTGTTAATGTACAGTAAGCTTCAGAGAAAAGGAACCCCCCTTGATAATGGTTTTATCCTCAAGGGGGGTTCCTTTTCCCTGAAGCTTACTGTGCAAGTTGTAATCCATACTAATATAAGAAATGCGAAAGTAACTCTGTCTGTCTGTCTGTTTCTTTTACTGTACTTTTTCTGTACGCTTTCACGCCTGAACCACTGAACCGATTTTGATGAAATTTGGTATAGGGGTAGATTAGACCTTGAGAAAGGACATAGGCTATGTTTTGTCGCGATAACCGACATCCACGCGGGCGGAGCCCCGGGCAAAAGCTAGTTATCTATAAAAAAGGAAACATCACGAATCCTACCAAAATAATAACATTAGTATGCTTCAGTCATGATTCATGAGTTAGTTGCATTGCTTAATGCCTGATGTGATAATAATGGTCTTAATAATTTAATCGTGTGGTCTGAAGATTATACTGTAGTGTCGTTAAAAGTAACTACAAAGAAGTTATGTCCTCACTTCCCTTTTCTTAATGAAAGGTTAATTTATCGTTTAGTAAAAAATTGAGCGTACCAATTATGTATGTACGTTTATTGCCGAAATAATGAAAATATGTGTGCTTTTAAAATGTAGCAATTATCGAAAAACATTGGAAAAAATAAAATGCTCAAGTGAGACTCGAACTCACGACCTTTCGCTTACAGGGCGACTGCTCTACCAACTGAGCCATTGAGCAGTCGCCCTGTAAGCGAAAGGTCGTGAGTTCGAGTCTCACTTGAGCATTTCATTTTTTCCAATGTTTTTCGAACTTAACAGTTAGCATAATAAATGCTATAAAAAAAAATTCATTCAAATGTAGCAATTATGCCTAATTATATTTGTCATTATAATTGTGTATTATCCGATAACAGAAGACGAGCACTTTAGGTTAATAAGAGATTATTACTCTTTAATAGTTATTTAATTACCACTAATCTCGCTTATTTCTAATATATTTTTAACGATAATAATATTTGAATTGGTTCTTAATTGACATCTTAATTCAATAATAATAATAATAGATTATCGATATACATTAGTGACTAATCTTAATCTAATACATTGCATAATACCGATGTTTTCGACGGTAATTTCATAAGAAAACGCCACTATAAAATGCACGCGCTTGGCGCTGGTTGTTTTTTGTAGTAATGTTTTTTTATGAAATTACAGTTTCATTTAGCTTTACTAACACAATGGAGAGTAAATAATGAAACATAAAAATTTAAAAAAAATAAAGCAAATCGATTGTTTTTTGGCTAGAAGAAAGAGTCTAGAAAGTCTAGAATTGAATGCCATTTTGCTTTAGCAGAATCGAGGGTCTGATGTTATGATGTCTTTGTCTAAGGCTCGTCGACAGCTTGATATCTTTTGAGAGTAGCTGAAATCAGCCTATTATATAATAATAATAAGCCCTTTATTCTGAACTTCACATAGAAATATAAAAAATAGTAAATGATCTTGCTATAGTATGTCCCGAAGTTCAGTTTGCCTCTTGGCATAGGCCTCCTCTAACTCTTTCCATTGCGCCCTGTCACTCGCAACTCTTCTCCAGAGAGGTCCCACTGTGAGTTTCAGGTCGTCTTCCCATCTGGTTTGTTGGCGTCCTCTGCTTCTCCTCCCATTTCTGGGGTACCAGTTAGTGACGCTTTTGCACCATTTCTCTTGAGGGTCGCGCAACATGTGACCCGTCCATCTCCACTTTTGTTGATCTATCCGGGTTATTATATCGACAACTTTGGTTTTTGCCCTTATTATGCTAGATCTTACTCTGTCTTGTTTCTTTATGCCTGTCAGACTTCTTTCCATGGCTCTCTGGCAACATTTCAGTTTTTCTCGGTGGTGTTCCGTGAGAGCCCAGGTTTCACATCCATAGGTGATGACTGGAAGTATACATGAGTTGAATACTTTTCTTTTTATTTGCATGCTTAGTTCCTTTGCTTTCAAGACTTCTTTCAAAGACCAGTATTTCTTCCATCCATTTCCTATCCTTCTCTCTATTTCTTTAGTAGTTTGATCTTTATGCGATATTAGCTGCCCTAAATAGATGTAGTCAGACACATATTCAAGTGGCTGGTTGTCGATTTTTATGATGACTGGTTCAGAGTTTGTTAGCAGTTTCGTCTTTTCTTTGTTCAGGCTTAGGCCTACCTTTAAACTTTCTTTGTTAAGTGATTCTAACATTTTGTTTAGGTGTGTTGGGCTTTCTTCAAATAAGACAATATCATCCGCAAATCTTAGGTGGTTCAGTTTTTCCCCTTGGATATTGAGGCCATAATCGCTCAAATCAAGTTTTCGGAAAATACCTTCCAGGGCAGCCGTGAACAATTTTGGTGAAAGGGGATCTCCCTGCCTTACTCCCCTTTCGATTCTGAACTTTTTGCCCAAGGTTTCTAGCTGGATCCTCGCTTCACCGTTTGAGTAGATGTTTTTTATAGTCTTAATGTATATTAGGGGTATCCCTTGCTGTTCCAGGCAGTCCCATATGGCTGTGTGGCTTATACTGTCAAAAGCTTTGGAGTAGTCAATAAATGCCATGTATAGTTTTTTGTTGTATTCGTTATATTTTTCTACTATTTGTTTCACTGTGTGTATGTGGTCTAAAGTTGAATATTTTTGTCTGAAGCCAGCTTGCTCCCGTGGTTGATTTTCATCTAGCTTTTTGCTTATTCTTTCCAAGATGACTTTAGAGAAAACCTTGTAGACGTTTGACATCAGGCTTATAGGTCTGTAATTCCCTATGTCCTCCTTCTGTCCTTTCTTGAATATAAGAATGATGTTTGATGTTTTCCACTGTGTAGGGATTAGACCAGTTGATAGTATTTCGTTGAATAGTGATGTGAGTATTGGTAGTAGTTCCTCGAGGGTGCCTTTGAGGAGTTCGTTTGCCACTTTGTCTGGGCCTGGTGATTTCTCCATCTTCTGGCTAAGTATAGCTCTTTCTATTTCTCTGGGGAGTATTTTAGGTTCGGTTATTATTTCATTTTGCTCTGTGATGTCATCTGTTGTCTTCGGAGTCTGTTTGTGTTTCGTGTCTGTGTTTGAATAGGGCTCCTGGTAAAATTTTGTGGCTATTTCACTTATTTTTTTCCTGTTAAATGATGTTTGTTCTCTCTTGTTTAGCTTTGGTATCCATTCTCTATTTGATTCCCTTAGTTCTTTAAGTGCTTTTTTTACTCCTCCTGTTTTCACTATATGCCTTTCCAGTGTTTGCAATCTCTTGTACTTTCTATCTTTCCTTATGTTCTCTCTGATTTCCTTGCTTAGGTTTGTTATAGTCTTTATGTTCTCTTTTTTAGGGTGATTTGAGAGTAAGCGCTTTCTTTTTTCTATAAGTTGTAGCGTGGTGTCACTTAGTTTGTACTGGCTTCTTTTAGTATTATCATCCTTTGCTTGGGTCAGTATATTAGATAGAGTTTCGTATTTTGAAAGGGCATCAATGTTATTTGCAGTTAGTTCCGCAGCTGAATCCATTAGAGATTGTTTCATTTTCTTTATAGTTTCGTCACTGTGCTGTCCCGTAATGTGTGAGGTAAAATATTTTCTAGGTTTTTTTGGTGGTTCCAGTCTCATGTTGCATCTTACCATACGGTGGTTAGTATTGAAATTGAACTTAGTTAAGACTGACGTGTCTGTGAAGGCTTTCGGGTAGTTTGTTGTTATGTAGTCAATTTCATTTTTGATATTGCCGTCGGGGGAGATCCAGGTCCATTTATTTTTATGGTCCTTCTTATACAGGCTGTTTAAGAGCGTTAGGTTGTGTTGCAGTAGAAGTTCAACTAACAGTTTGCCATGTGGACTTCTTTTTCCATGGCCAAAATTTCCCAAGACATATTCCTCCTTGCATTGTTTCGCTCCAACTTGAGCATTGAAGTCACCCATTAGTATCATGTGGTTGTTTGGATATCTTGCTATCGTTTGTGACAATTCTTTGTAGAAAAGCTTAATTTCAATCTCTGGTGTTTTCTCTATTGGAGCATAAGCTTGGATGATTGACCATAATTTCCTGTAGCCCGGTATGCTTATGTTTAGAATAGCTATTCGATCTGAAATTCCAATTAGCCCTTGTATATGTTTTTTCATTGATTGTTTGATTATGAATCCTACTCCTCTTTGGCCAGCCACTTCGCCCTTATGGAATAGTATGTAGTCGGTGTGTTCATCAATCTTTTCTCCCAGTCTTCGCATTTCGCTAATTCCTATGATGTCCCATTTTATATCTGCAAGGGCCTTCTCTAGTTCTTGTAGGCTTTCTTCAGTTCTAAGGGTTCACGTGTTTAGGGTTGCAATGTTCAGTATTTTGTTTCTTTTTGCAGTTAGAGGGTGGTGGTCTACAACTCCCGCGGGGACCAGCCGTTGTGGGAGACGTTTCATTTGTTGACTGTTTACGTTGAGTAATGTTGGTGTTGTTGTAGTTCGAATTCGTTTTTCTGAGTCAGTAGTTAGTTTTTTGAAACATTTAGTTGTGGGTCAGAACTTGCTCGGCTGACATAGTTAAGAATATTCGGTCTAATGACGTCTTTCATGCTAGTTTTGGGAAAGGGTTGTGAGGAGTTACTTCCTGTTTGGTTTTTATTTATTTTTTTCTGTGCTGGTGGTTTCGGAGAACCTGAAGTTTCTCTTTTCCTCTTTTCATTGTTGTTCTTCGGGTTTAAAACAATCAGTTTGTCATACCTTATGTAAGCGATATTTCCTTTATTCTTTTCTTCTTCGACCTTTGCCTGTAGCTGCTTCCTCTTTTCTAGGACATCTCTAGGATAATCTTCTTTAACATTTACACCTGGGGGCAACTTAGACTTGTTTTTCAATATTAAATGTTTTTTCCACGTAGATGAAATAGTGACAACTACGGGGCGGTTTTTGGTCTCGGTACTCTGCCCTATTCTATATATGTTGCTGATTTCTTGGCTATCTAAGTGTGTTCCTGTATCCAGGATGGTATCCTTTAGGCAATCAACCAATTCGGCCTCATGTTTTCCTCGCTCCTCAATTCCAAAAAAAACCAGATTATATTTACGCTTCTCCTTTTCGAAGTTAAATATTTTTTGTTCAAGTGTAGCTACTTTTGTCCTTAGGAATGTATTTTCTTCTGTTAGTATCTTAATTTTTTCATCCAATGCTTCCATAACACTTTGTGTCACTGCATTTGTTATGATTATGGCCTGATTATTTAGCTTTTCATCTAATTTGGATAATAACAGCTCCATACTTTTATCCATTTTTTTTTGTACTTGCCACACTGAATTATGGCTAAAATACAATTGAAGAACTGGCAACCCTCTAGTAGTTGACAGTTGTCACTGCAATTGTCACAATCGACAATTGTGATATGAAGGGTAGGTTGAAGATATTTTTGACAGCACTGTTTAGTTTCAGATTTTTTAATTAAGTTTTTAGCACTTTATAATGCAAATGATTGTTAATTTCACTGTGATCACTTTTCACCAATGTTCATACTATTGTATTTTTGCCACTGCACCCTTTATATCGCACTTTTGGCACTGTAAATTATTTTATTTCGCGGAGCACTTTGACGTGTGTGTTTTCGATGCGATCGCCGGAAGTTCATCCGCTTGGCGCTGGTTGTTTTTTGTAGTAATGTTTTTTTATGAAATTACAGTTTCATTTAGCTTTACTAACACAATGGAGAGTAAATAATGAAACATAAAAATTTAAAAAAAATAAAGCAAATCGATTGTTTTTTGGCTAGAAGAAAGAGTCTAGAAAGTCTAGAATTGAATGCCATTTTGCTTTAGCAGAATCGAGGGTCTGATGTTATGATGTCTTTGTCTAAGGCTCGTCGACAGCTTGATATCTTTTGAGAGTAGCTGAAATCAGCCTATTAATGGTTTACAAACAAAAATAGTTTTAACTACTCTTTTTAAGGTATCGAAGGCCAGTCCACTATAGAGACAATCAAGACGATGACGATAAATTACGAAGATGGCATAAATAAAAAACGCTTGCTTGTCACAGCTATGAGACGGAGTCGTACCTCGTACAACAGCCATGTTCTTATCCTTACATACGGTCTACTTCCTCTACGGTCATCAAACCTTCCGATAAATAATAATTAAAGCCCGACCAATAAAATAAAAAACTTGTACCGGGCGCTCTATAAACGTCTATGATTATGACAACACCAAGTATAGTGATACACATGTGAAATGGCTAGTGTACAAATATCTTAGTTTATGAAACTGTTGTAGACATAAAGGAGACATACACAGGAGCATGGCAATTATATAATACTAGCTGTTGCGCGCGGCTCCGCCCGCGTGGATGTCAATTATCGATAAAAATAACGTACTTCCATATAAACTGTCATCCCCATTTCTCTCCCTTTGACGCCCTTTTTCGCGATAAAAGGTACCGCCTATTTCCGTTCTCAAACTCCCAAAATCTCTATATTAAATTTCATCAAGATCGGTTCAGTGGTTTGGGCGTGATAGCTTAACATACAGACAGATGAGAGTTGCTTTCGCATTTATAAGTATGGATATACCGGGTGTAAGGGGAACGCTCCCGAAGCCGAAAACCCCTAGTAGTACTCCAGGTACATAGTACATTGGCTTAAAAATAAAATCGATTTGGGCAAAAAAAATGTTTTTTACAATTTTTTTAGATTTGAATGAATTTTTTTTATAGCATTTATTATGCTGTAAGCGAAAGGTCGTGAGTTCGAGTCTCACTTGAGCATTTCATTTTTTCCAATGTTTTTCGAATTTTTTTAGATTTTTTATTTTGCAATATTTACTCTTCACCGTGTTAGTAAAACTAAATGAAACGGTAATTTCATAAAAAAACACCATTACAAAGAAGCACGCGCTTGGCGCTATTTGTATTTTTTGTAGTGGTGTTCTTTTTATGAAATTACCGTTTCATGTAGTTTTACTAACGCGACGGAGAGTAAATAATGTAAAATAAAAAATAAAAAAATAAAAAACAAAAAAAATACGAAAATAAATTCTTTTGTCCAAATCGATTTTATTTTTATGCCAATGTGCTATGTACCTGGAGTACTACTACGGGTTTTCGTCTTCGGGAGCGTTCCCCTTACACCCGGTGCGTTTTAAAGTAGTCCGGTTAAAATAGAAAATAAACAAATTTTATTATTAAGTACATATTTATTAATAATCAAACTCAAAATCTAAATACCTAATTAGTTACAGTTGGTAATATTAGAAAATTGGCCAATTTCCATTGCGCGTACTCTATGATGTACCTACCCGTCATGTTGACAACAATGTTCGCGATGTTATTTAGATCCTTCCGAATTTTTATCTGATAAATACTTACCTAGTTATATTGTTAATAATTTTTAATAGTTTTCGGCATTTATATAGCGCAATCAAATTCACATTAATTAACACGCACAATTGACACTACATTGACAGATAATCATAATGACATCTCATAGATTGTTGCCATATGAAGAAATTAATTCCAATATTTTTCCGCAATATGGCGAGGTATTTTATTTTATTGGTCGGGCTTTACTTAGCGCAATAATAAGGTCAAAACTAATACGGCTTTAGTTTCTACCTACACTAACTATAGAAGAGGAGGTGTAGAAGGTAAATCGATAGTTACTCGAGCGCGTCACGTTTGAATAAGGGAGGAAACCTTACATATTGACTAGATCCTCCCGCCAGCAAGAGCCTTTAATATGGGAATGCGCAAAAATAACCGACCTATACGTAAGATTAAGATAAGGGAGTTTAGTTACTAAATAACAAGTGGCAATATTGCTAATCTAACGATTTAAGCGTAACCTAAGGGCGTGCGTGTACTTAGGAAATTGATCATACGTAGATATATTTTGTAATTTAGTAAAGCTCCGCCCCAAAACATCCCATTAATCTTAAGTTACACATGTGCGTAATACGTGACAACTGTGCCTGTCCACACATAGAGCATACAAAAATTGTTAAATACCTAGATAATATCTGGATAACCGCCTCGCATGGACAACACACTTGAGGGTACTAGACGGTAGGGTCAGAAAGCTTTCACACATTTTTAAACGATTAGGGAAAATTGCTGTGGAGCCAATCCTCAAAATGATTTACTTTTCACTATGTCAATCGATCCTTAGCTACGGAATAATATCGTGGGGTGCTGCTGGCATCACCTTCTTAATAAATGTGGAAAGAGCCCAGCGTGCTATTTTAAAGGCTGCATATAAGCGACCATTTATGTATCCCACTGTCCAATTATATTCTGAGTCAGGTGTTCTTAGTGTTAGGCAACTTTACATATTATCTGTAGCACTACGATTTCATAAAACCTCTTTACACACGTATGCCCGTAGACGTTTAAGCCGCACGGTGAAATGGGATAGAGTAAGGTGCTTTAAATCGTTCGGTAGACAATCATTCGGCACACACACACACACACACACACACACACACACACACACACACACACACACACACACACACACACACACACACACACACAGTCACAGACTCACACTCAAGTGTGTTGGATGTAACAACACACTTGTAGATTATTGCATGTAGTAATTTTAATACTATCTCTGTTTTATTTTTATGTTATTTCTTTAATATTTTGTCAGATTGTCTTCTGTGCAATGTAATCCTTATAGGAATGAAAGAGACTAGTATCTCACAACACAGGGAATCCTAGTGTGGGATCTAGGGCTATAACCCATGTATTTCATTGATTTCTTGAGACAATAAACATTATTATTATTGACAAAAAAAAAAGTGTTCAGCTTCCAAACAATTTTATTACATGTAAGTATAGCAGATTTTGTAGAAAATTTATTTAAAAGCACCCTTTCAAGCTTTCGTCTTGAAAATGTCTTATGACTTGAAACTAAATCAAAAGCTGAAACTACATATTATTATTATACAATTATATTATTCATACAGTTACCCTATGGCCAGCAAGGAGGAAGTTGAGAAGAACCAAGACAACTGTGCCATCTGTTGGGAGCCCATGAAGGAGGCACGAAAGCTGCCTTGTTCGCATCTGTTCCATAAGTAAGTCAAAACTGCCTTTTCTCTAGTCAGCATTAATTTGCGATTCTTTGTCATTACAATGCGATCTATTTATATCAACTAACGGTGCCTAGTATTAATTAAAGAACACATATTTGTTCGATTCGAAATGAATTGATAATATAATTTGAAATTCGATCATTTAGATTAAACCGTGTACTGCTGGTCGTGGTAGTTTCTTCAATTCATTGTGATTGGTCTACCGTTTACGATATTGAAGTTGCATATAATTGCAGTTGCAATAATCTCTGTACAAGATAAAAATCAGAAATCAAATTATTTATTTATATATTTATAAACTATCAGCTACAATCTGTTGTATTCATTTCTAGTGATAAAATGTAATAGTCTATTGGTCAGTCATTTTTTTAAGCACTAAATTGTCTAATCTTAGCCAGTCATCAAACCGATTTTTAAACGAGTTTATTGAGGTGGCAGAAATAAAGTCCTCTGGCAGTAAAAAATAAAATAGAAATACAATACTTGATCGATATATCTAAAGTAATCTATATTTGTTAAAACTTTTCGATTCATTCTCTCGGTTAGGTGGCCATTGGGATTCCAGTCAGGCCTGAATCTTCGTAAACTTAATATTAATTTGCCGTTCATTAATCTATTAATAAATAGCTTGCCTTCAAATTAGAGGCGCGAGAACGCACTACAGTACAGTGGCGCCTTATGGTACGCTAGCTACACCACTGCTAATTTTCATGCAATTTCTAGAAGCGTAGTTGCAGCGTCGCTAGTGTACGATACGATGGTGTCGCAGCAGTTCCTCACGTCTCTAGTTCGAAGGCCCCTAAGTAACCGCATATATACAAGTGTTCTGTGTGTATGACTGCGCAGCTCGTGCCTGTGCCAGTGGGTGCAGCAGGACGCGTCGTGCCCCACGTGCCGCCGCGCGCTGGCTGCCTCGGCGCACGCGCGCCCGCACGCGCTCGCCAACGCGCACCCCAACCATCTCTTCCACTTCGACGGTCAGTGCGCACCTACACACCTACACACCTACACCCACACTACACACTCGTAAACGTATCGAGAGAACAGAGCATTGCGATTGGCCGCCTTTCTACTGTGAACCTGTGTGTGTGAAGCCTGCCAATCGCAATGCTCCACACTCTCGATACGATAATGATAGTTAGTGGCACTGATTCATAATACCTGAGGCCTCAAAGAGTTACAAAACACATATATTGCCGCGGTTCTTTAGCGCCCGCTGTACTCGGCCTATGCCGTTATTATGTGTACGTATGGTGAAAATAAATATGATAGGGGTGGCGTAGAATGAAATCGGTAGTTATTCGAACGCGTCAGTTACATATTGACAAGTTCCTCCAGCCAGTAAGTGCCTTTCATAGCGGTGTCGAGTACACACGTACGCGTCAGATTAAGATTAGGTACGTTATAATCCGCACGCCGAATGATGATCCCTATGACAGTTCGTTAGCGCTTAACATTGTACTGACGTCCTATCACATCAAATCCTTTAGAGGTCCATTAAAAAGACGAAAAAATCATAATTGTGTACAATTGTAAATTATAAAAATGAATATTAAGAAATTATTACGTAATGTTCGGAAATAATAGAAAAAAACTCAATGCAAATGTACATGGTACGTGCTGCAAAAGTTACGTCGTCAAGCTGTTATCGACTAAGAAGGGACACATCGATAAACAAAATATCGATAATTTGTTGGAAATATAAAACAAATGCTTTGAGTTTGTATTTTATTTATATCAATCTGAATCTGATACAGGGTCAATCGGATCTTCAAAATCTGAGTCTGAACTGCAGCTATCCGTGACGTTTATTATTAACGGTTGGTCAATGATATTGTCGTATTGTACATCTCGATCCCAGTCTTGTAAGCAAATTTTCTTCGTTCTTTCGACCACTTTTCGCCAATCGTCAGCTGTCACTTGAGCGCAAGCTTCTTCCAATAAAACCATCATTTTATTTGCCGTGAATGGCGGAGTTGTGTTATGCCTAGCTGCATGACCTGAAAATATTTGTACATTCAGTAATTATTTTTAGAAATATATGCATATACATAATATTATATAAATAAAAAATATAGATACCTTTGATCTGCGCCCATATCAACTCGATTGCATTATATTGGCAGTGATAGGGCGGTAACCGAATTACCGTGTGTCCATTTGATTTGGCCAATTCATCCAAAAAATATGATGGGCGCGTCTGTTGTTTGTGAAAGTTCAACAGTCTAACCAACTCTTTTTTTAACATCTGACTGTCAGTTTCCACACCATTGCCGTGTAACCACTCTATAATTTCAGCTTTTTTGTTATTGCTGCTGGGGGGTTTGTTAATTTGAACTGAGTGATATGAAGCATTGTCCATTAAAATATAGTGAGGCTCATTCAAATTTTCTAATAGTTTTATAAACCATGTCTTAAAGTTTTCGAAATTCATTTCCTCGTGGTACTCCGTTGTTTTCACTGACTTAAAAGCCCACAGGCAATTCGGCACAAAACCTGTAGCTGTGCCAGCGTGGCAAATGATTAAGCGCTGGCCCTTTCCTTCAGGAGTTTTTGTGCTGGATTTCGCTGTGTCATCCGTCCATGCCTTACCTACAGTATGATTGGCGTTCAGCCATGTCTCATCAAGGTATACTACCTTCTCCCAGTTATCAATTTGTTTGATTTTGCGAAGAAAATCGCATCGTAGTAAAGCTATGTCAGTACGCTCCATTAATATTTTTCTCTTGTCACATTTTTTATAGCGGAATCCACATTTTTTCAAAACAATTCTAAGAGAAGTAGCACCGCCTTTGAAGAGTTCTGCAGCTTTTAATGAAGATAATAACTTCTGGCAGGTCGGTAGTTCACCTCGTAGGTAGTAACCATAAATATGATTGCGTATAGCATCTAAATCAAATTCATCAGGTTCTGTTATATGACATAACCTTTTCTTTTTCTTTGGTGTTAATAGTTTATTGTCCTCCATGGACGACTCCCCAAATTTTTCCTTTGTTATTCGAGAAACAGTAGCCTTTCCGATTCCTAGAGCATCGGCTACACGATCGCGAACATTGTCAAGCGGTAACAAGGGTCCGCCATTTTGTTGTTCACGAGCAAAATAGTCTCGCAAACGAACTACAAACTCGCGAACTTCACTGTTGAGAACAGTTTTCCGCTGTCTTTTCGGCATTTTGCAAAACCGAAAATCAACAAACAGGTAACAGAAAATCAACAAATAACACAAAACAGCGAAAACAGAAACAAAACTCAGCTAACAAAGAAAGACGTGGCGCATACACGGCGTTAGAGCACTCGTATGACGCGATGTGATGCGGTGTGACAAGAAGACAAAACAGACTGACAAGACATGACATGACTGAATTAAAAAAATACGGTAGGTCTATGGCCTCCATTTAAATACTTTTCCATGTAATCCATAATTGCCAGCTAATTATGAATTCTTTAAAATTCAATTCAAAAATTTTAAATTCTTTAAATTATGCAATTTGAATAAAAATTAAAGTATAGTAAAATAAAATATAATAAGGCTGTTACTTTTTTATCTAGTGTTTTATGTCCATCAATGCGCGTAGTCTTTTTTTCAAAATAAATAAATATTGCTTATTATGTTGTATGACCTGGCTGAATGATATGACATTTGCCTAAAAAAACAGTATTTTATCGAAATTGTTTCGCATAACTAATACAACTGTCAGTTGAAACGTCATAGGGATCATCATTCGGCGTGCGGAGTATAGTTACTAACGCTAAAACTTTTATCAAGATATATATATGTATTTATTTATTATTATGTTATTTAGAGTAGCTCCCCCACCACTTAAAGTGGAAACATTATATACCATTATTTTTCCTATCATCTAATCTGCCAATACTAATAGGTTTCCGTGACCCTCGAGTAACTACTCTTTTAGTCTCGTCGCCTCTCCTACTATTATAAAGAGATCATGCGACATAGACAAAATTACAATTTAATGTCTCGTTTTGCTTCTGTGATTGAAACTCAATTCAATTCAACTTTATTGTTATTCAACTCATTGCTCAAAAAGTTTTTATCGATTGTCGATGACAGAAGACACCTATCATCTTGCCACTTCTGTCAAGCAATAAAATTTCCATCTGCGTCAATAGAACTAAACAAATTCCAATTTTCCCTCTGTACCATTTATCCGCTCTAAACTTCGAAGGTGACAAAGTTTTCTTCAAGCGATGGGTTCTTCGTAAGAAAAGTTCAACTGGAATAAACTTCCACACATTTTCATTGAATAAAATTTGCTATACTACGCCCCCCCTTAAAAATCAGGTATTTTGAAAAGTTACACGGGGGTGGCGGAATTCGGAGGAGCAGCGTTTGTCAAAATTTTGAGGTAATACAGAATGGATAAATGAAAGAACAGTTGGTGTTTTCTCCCGCGGTGATCAGTGCGCTGTGCACCGTTCTCATCTTCTTGATCCTGTGCTCGGTGCTGGCGTGGAGTATGCTTGCAGGTTCTGTATGTTTCATAGGAATTTTTCCTAGGAACCTTTCTAACTGTGAATTTTCCGCCAAATTTAATCAATTTGTTATGCCGATATCTAAAGAACAATACAAAAATTGCTACTTTTAATTGTGTTTTATAGCATGTGTGGCATAAATAATTGATTAGAGATATTGGAAATTTGATGTTTGTGTAGGTATGTTTACTACAATAGTTCACTGGCCTTATTTCTCTATTAGCCATTTATAATCTAAACGAGTCGCGGGTAATCGATCGATCTATGTACTATGAAGATGGGTCAACATTGGGGTATCCAATCATGGAAGGAAAGGTGGTACCTGTTTTGTGAATGAACAGTCACAATACTCGTAGTAGCAGATGAAACGTTTCCATTTAGCGTATTAAAACGAGCGTCGTGGTGTTCCAGGATCCCGTTACGTGTCGTGGCTGCCGAGCTTCTCCGTGGAAGTGACGCGCGTCCGCGGGGAGGTCCCGGCCGGGCCCGCGCTGGACGGCACGGCGCAGCAGCTGCAGCACATGTTCCCGCAGTACTCCGTCGCGACCCTGGCCGCGGATCTGGCGAGGACCGCCTCCGCCGACCTCACGCTCGACAACATCCTCGAGGGCCGGCTCGCGGCGCCCGAGCCCGCGCCCGAGCCGCCCGCGCCGCCCGCGCCGCCCGCGCCCGCCCTGCTGCACGTGGCCACGTCCACCGTGGAGCCGTGGACGCCGCCGCCCTCCGCCTTCCTGCTGCCCACCACCAGCGCGGCCGGCACCGACACTGTGCCGCGCGCCAACCGCGCCTCGGGCCACGGGCCCGCCGCCGAACTGCGAGACGACGACTTGTAAGTATTTCGCGCCAGGCCCATTCCTGTCTGTTGGGCTTGTTAGTGATGAGACGGGAGGTTAGACGCTAGGAATTTTTCACAGGAACCGAGCGATACGGACCGGTCAGTTTTAGAACGGGTTGGTTACCCGAAGCGCCAAAAAGTCCGTCGACTCGATCCATCCACTGCACTTTTATTTAGTACGCACAGACGGCAACGTGGTGTCTCGGGAGACGAGTCGGTCGAGGTATTCCTCCCGTAAGTGTAAGATCGCGGGTTCGAGTCCCGCCCGAGAAGATTCTTTTCCCTATGTACTCGATTTGTATTGTGATTTGTTGGCAACTAACCGCGCTGCGTGTGCCCACAGCGGCGGGCCGGCGGCGGGCGGCTTCTCGTGCAGCGCGGCGGAGCGCGAGGCGGCGCTGGCGCGGCGCAAGGCGGCGCTGCTGGCGGGCGCGCGCCAGCGCTACCTGCGCCGCGCCGCCGCGCCCGCGCCCTCTGCGCCCGCGCCGCCCAGCTGACCGCCACCCCACGCGCGAACCTATAGTCTGTTTTTTTTAGCATTAGAAAGAACAAAAATTTGGGTTCTTTATCGTACACGTTAATGTGTAGCAAGCAAAATATATTAATAAAAAATGCCATAATATTTAATTTAAATCTTTAAGTTCTAAATAGACATTATTGTGACAGTTTATTTGTATTTTCAATAATAAAATACCATAGTTTAAATTTCTACAACAAAAAAGATAAATTAATACAAATAAACTAATCATCGTGAAAAGTTTACATTATAAAAGACCTAAAGAAGCAGCGGTTGCAAACATAGATTAATATAAATATAGGTACTTGAGAACATTAAACCTTATTATTAGTTTAATAGTTTAACATGACAAAATGAAAAAGATCATGTCAATGTTGAAATACGTTTTACAATAGGTTATTTTTAAAGTGCGTGCTTAACATGGCCGACATTTGTCACAACACGTAGCAAACGTAAGCGTCAAGCATCCTTTACGAGTGGGAGTGTAATCAGTGAATTTTGCCGTTTTGATAGTTTTCTTTGTGTTATTGTTAAGTTTGGTTTGTTTTCGTTGAAGTTTTTTGTTGTAACGTTTTAATTGTTATTTTATATAAGTATTCCGTTTAAATTTGTAAATCCATTCGGACGGAGTCGCGGACACCACATAATAACGTTATAGATGAATTCCACGCGATAAACATCTTCCACGTTTATTACCCGACTGCGCGATGCAAAGGAGGGTAATGTGTTTATCAGTCTATGTATGTATGTATGTATGTATGTATGTATGTATGTATGTATGTATGTATGTTTGTTTCTATGTGGCGTTCTAGAGACCAAATGCATGGGCCGATTTTGATAATTCATACGTCAATCGATTCGTCTTAACCTTGCGAGTGTCACTAAAGACATGAAAGTAATCAAAATCCACCACAGCGACAACCAGACGCCATATTGTCAAAATGAAATAAAATAAAAGTCGATGAACTATGTCAAGTGGGGTGTCGTTGAATAGGTATTTTAAAATCATCTTTAGGTTCCTTTTATCATTTTTCATTTTAAATAATATTTTCGGATATATAACGATTTAAAGTTGTTTAACAAAACAATCATTCTCGCTAATGTTCTTACTTATTGATTTAATTTTTTATTTCAAGTATAAACGATATGTAAATTACAAAAAGATATACATGTCATATCATAACTAAAAAGTGTAAAATAAAACAAATGATTAAAAAATAAAAAACCCGACTGCCACTGAAAAGACCGAAATAAGTTTCATTGCAGGCGGTACCCATTTGCCAATCATAAACCGAAAGAAAATTAATGGGTACCGCCTGCTATGAAACTTATTTCGGTCTTTTCAGTGGCAGTCGGGTTTTTTATTTTTTAATCATTTGTTTTTTATGTCATAAGTACGGACGGACGATGCACCTGATGGAAAGTGGCTATCGCCGTCCATAACTGATCGCAATGTTAGGAATTTACTTTTGAAAATAAACTCCTAACGACACGATGGCGCCATCCCACTTCGAGGACTAGGGATCTTAAGCCTTGAGACTACAGTAATTACACTGGCTAACTTACTCTTCCATCCGGAAAACAACAATACTAGGCAATGTTGTTATGACAGCGGAATTAATAGGTAAAGCGGTGGCACCCACTCAGACGAGCCCGAAGCAAAGACTCTACCGCCTGGTAATAATGCGTATTCCACGCGGGCAGAGCCGCGCGTACTAGCTAGTGATCCATAATTTCATATAGCTTCAACTTGCACTGAAAACCATATCACTCTTTTGTTATAAATCGTTTGTAGAAAATGGTTTACTACCACTGCTTCTTTGTTTACACAATTTCTAATGTTAAAAAAAACGTACTATAGGCGCCGCCGACTGCTTCACAACGTGATATGTAGCTAGTGCGAGCGGCCCGCGCTCCGCTCGCTCGCTCGCTCGCTCGACCGATTTATTTTTCTACTTCATCTTTGAGAGTATATTTTTCTATTCACAAAAACGGTACCTACGATATGTATCGTCCTCCACGGCTCGCGGTCGCCGCTCGACGCGCGCCGTTTTCATCTTTTCACCGATACTGTGTACTTATATTACCTACGCTTATGTGTTCCTTAATTGTAAACGCTTGAAGCGATGCTCCGCTCGGTGGCGTGCTGTGCGCTCAAATCACTCGGTCGGGTTTTGCCTACGTAATACAGAGTTCTAAACGTGCACGCTGCCGAATGTAGGATCGAGACTTCATAAAATATTGTTTAATTAAAATCACACCTATGTTAAGTACTATAAATAAGAATAGCGACTGTCGGTGCCGAGTGGTCGGCGTGACCGGCACGGAGCAGCGGCCGCCCCTCCTGCCCCCCGGCAGACCTTAGCGCCCTCTCTCCGCTACGATCCGCAGGCGCCCGCTACTCGCCGCCGACTGGACTAGGACGTGTCAATATTTTGTAACAAACGTACTACGCTATGTCTAATGGAATGACATGAACATTTGTCTTATAGTTAACATTCACACACAACACCATGAAGTGATGTTATTGAGTGAGTGAGTAGATCTCGCCGACCACGGTGGACTAAAATTGATTACATGTGATATTAGAAAAGTGTGGACAAAATTATTAAGTATAATATGTGGCTGCTGGTGAACTGGTCTCGAGCGAAAGATTTCTGTAATTATATTTCTTTCGGAAGGATAAAATCTGTGGCCAGGAAATAGAAGATATAAGTACTTATTTATGTTTATATTTTAATATTTGAATTAGCCACAGTTAGGTTACTGCTAGAACTTTAAAACTAACGATAAAAATTGATTCAAGACTAGTCAAAATAAAGATATGATAAATCACAAATACTTGTTTTGATTTTATTTCCTACATGTTTTACCAAGCCCTGCACCGAATGTAAGAGAGCAGAATTCATAGAACTTACTGTGTAAAAAAGGGGTGAGAAATGAGTATGACTAATGTGTCTACCACACACACACAAGCCTCACCACAGAAGGCGTGTTATTGATAAAACTACACAACACAAATCCCACTTCCCGATGTGATCAAGCTACACCACAGTCATAATTCGAAACACATATCGTCACCTGGGTGTCAGGGAAACTTGAACAGAATACACCTCAAACCAAACTTATTGGTGGTACGGAAGTTCGTGCGAGTGCAATTCCAGGCCACTCGCGAGTTTGACTTCACTTTTTTCTCAAACGCCATTGGCCTGAACCTGCACTTGTCATACTTTCGAGCTGCCATTAAGGTATTTTTTCATACGTAGCAGTCAAGCACATGGCCCACCTGATGGAAAGCAGTTACGCTTAAGTTCCTTAAATCTTATCAGTGTATATCTTTCAATACCCACTCCGAAGAGAGCTGCTCTTGTAGTGACCTGTTGCTTTATTATGATTGGACAATGCTGTATGTGGTGCCTTCTTTTACTTTTCTTCTATCATGGCGATGGCGCCTCGGCCCTCGAATTATCTTCTCTCAGTGTGCTGCCACCTGTATGGCGTTCTCGGAGGCGCACATAAGGTCCTGTGGTGTACATGTGCATGGGCATTTAGCACATGTCAACAGATGGGCCATTGTCAGTGGAGTAACTCCACATCCGTATCGCAGGTCCGCCTCCTCCGAGAACCCCCACCTGACCCGGCATTCCTTGCTTCGGTCAACCCCACGCAAAAACCCGTGCCTTGTCGTGGAGTTGCGGATAACAGCCCGTGATACCATACCATACCAACCCGAGTCTGCAGTCTGTTTAATGACTTCCATCTGGTCTAGGGCAGATCATGTTCAGGCGAGAGTTCCTCCGAAAGCGAGACGAAAGGGGCCGGTTGTGGACCCTGTGCTCTCCACTTTGGTTAATGCATCAAAATCAGAATCACAATCTGTCTTTTTTTATGGAATACGGAGGCAAACGGGCAAACGGATCGCCTGATGGTAAGCGATCACTGCCGCCTATGGACAACCACAACATCAGTGCATTGCCTTCCTTTTAAAAGAGAGTATGCTCTTTTTATGAAGGTTGGTTAGTGCTTATGCACACATTATCAGGCATGACAATGTATAACAACCCTTGTATGTAATCAATTTGTACAGTTACACGTAAACATTTTTAAAAATAGACTGGACAAACATTATACAATTTTAAAAACACAAGTGCAGTGATATACACGCATCAGCTTAGGCTGCTAGTGTATTAATAAATAATAATAATAATAATAGTTAAGCATAATAAATGCTAAAAAAAATTGTTCAAGCCCTTTATGATATGAACGAGCTAACACTGAAATGTGGGCAGTGCTGCTGTTGTTGTTTATTTTTTATCATGTTAATAAATGAATAAATCATACCTTATTCAAATGTATTTATTGATAAATGACTTAAACATTAAGACTACAAAATACTAACCAATAAAATTAATAACCACTATGTGCAATACAAGGTGTGCAAATATGAAATCCGCGAAGCCGCGCTCTGCGCTCAGACCTTGAAATTCACTCTTGTTTTCGGGGTTAGCTTGCAAACGTAGACAAACTGAAAACATAAAACATTAACTGAGAATGTTATTAGGCAGGTTATTTTAGGATATTGAAGGTGATGGGGCATGGATCAGGTAAAAAGTAGCAATTATCTGCTGTTTAAATAACTTACCACCAAGGACAAATGAGCTGACTGTAGAAATAAACCCGCTGAGGAAAGAATTAAACGGGAAAGTGCCGACCAGGCAACAGTACACAAACTGTATCACAGCGGTCAAGAAGATGTATAATAAATAGGCATCGATGATCTTCAACTTTTTAGGCGTTTTGTTAATGTACTCCTGGTATAACTTAGGAATAACAGACATTAATGAAGTCATTTCGGAGTTAGTTTTAGCCGGTTCTCTTGCAATCAAATGAAATAAAATATAAGTGAATAATACGGTAAACTGACGTTTCACTTGACATGTAATATTGATGTTGACGTAAACGTTACACGTAACGTCATAGGATTGGTCCACAGATTTACTAATAAATCTCTACTAATACTAAATCAGATTTATAGCCCGTCAAGAAAGTCGTGAAAATTGAGGGTGGCGCTGCTGCGCTTAATCTGGTATCCCTGTCATACTATAACTAAACAGACTTGATCTGTTGCTTTTTATGGTATTATTACGATGGTAGTAGGATAGTAGGTGAATAAAAGTGAAAAAAAAAATACGGCAATTATTTCATTCACTTTATTTAGGCACTAATGGCGCAAACTTTAGAGATAAATGAAACTTCAAGCTAGAAAATTATATATACTTAATTACAGAATAGTCGTTATATCCTTTTTAAATGGTTGCAGGGCTTGCAGCAACATTTAGGTACACTCGTTGATTTCGATTAGATGTTAAAGATTTTATTTGCAAAAAATAAAATCTTTAACATCTAATCGAAATCAACGAGTGCGGAGTGATTGAGTTTAGAAGTCATGGTTGTCAAATCACTCAGCTGGCAGACAGGCACACGGGATTTAGAAGCACAGATATTATGTTAAATTTGGTGCGCGTGATCCGAAGCCTCCATTCGATGTAACCTGTACAACGCTTACGGCAATGCTTCACTCTCTTACTCAGCACATGGGAGACGCTACCACTTACTGCAATTAACGGCCGCGGCGGGAGCAGCCCTATAGAGAGCTGCTCGGAGACTCGCCATGGGTCCCTGTTACTAGCAGCGGGTATAGAGGTTAGATGAGGACACTCAAGAGGGCCATCTTAAACCCGTATATGGCTCAAAGTTAACTGAGGTGTGAGGGAAATGCCGTTAACCTTACACCCCAATAAATGACACGCATACATGATAAATGCCTCGGGACCCTATTTTGAATCTAAGCTTGTAACAATAAATTTTACCTACTGTAATTTGATTACTACTAGCGCCACCTGTGGCGATCTTAGTGGGACTCACATCAGTTAGTCGGTGTAGGAACTTTTGTGCTAGCTGGCACAGGATGGCGTTCGATCTTTGTCCAAACCTCATCCATCCACCTAAATAATACGTCTGAGTAGTATGTAAGGCATCCTCTAATTTACTACATCAATGTAACTCTGTACCTACCTAGTATATGTATCGGTCTTGTTCGTCAGCCATTAAAACCTTGACACCATATCTGAGCTATTTTAATAAATATCAAATAATATAAGGATCCCCGATTCTGTACATGGTCCTTCGAGCCTATGGTCCTAATAAAACGCCGGAAAACTCATAGTACCACCAGTGATAATTTGTTCCCGAAAATAGTGTGTATTTTTGGAAAAAACACAGAAAACTTAAAATACGCTGCACGCGGTTGTGAGGAGACAAAGGAATTTGCACCGGTGAATTGCATCAAGTCATTGAGGTCTTCAAAGCACGTTAATAATTGCAGTTTTATAACCACACAGTGTATTTAAATAAACAAAAATATTTAATTTAATCGTAGTTACATCGAACAAGTTAATTTTGTAAGTATAGCAAGGATTGCATTGTCACTGTCAATGCAAGTTGTTAAGGTTAGTAACTACTTTATGTACATTTAATTGGTCAAAAAAAAACTTTCTTTTCTTATTCACATGCTTTCCCATTAAATTTTATCATCCCAAAGTAATAATATAGGTATTAAATACTTACTTTGTTAAGGAAAGACACGTAGTAAGAATTATAGATAAAAGTCATTCAGTGTCATTGTCATTAGGCTAACATTTTAGCTGCATATCTTCCTACATTTGCGACTGTGTTCGCAACGTTGACCTTAACCTATATTTTTACATTTGTTGATGGGTATTGTGTTTTAAACTACTTTAATGCAAAATCAATAATTTTTGCACTTTAAACTAAATCAATAAACCTAGTCTCTGCCTACCCCTCTGGGATGCAGGCGTGACGTTATGTGTATGTATTTAACCTAGAACATTTGGTAAAATTTATCAAGTTGTTGTGATTGTTTATATCTTGTGCAGTTTAAATAAGTTGTTATTGTACATAGTTAAACATTATTTTAACGCCACAAGAATAATTTATTGATAAACAATTAGGTAGGTACGTACGCAGCATGAAATAAATCATAGGTTAATAAATGTTAGGTAGATCCATTTAGTTAAAGAAGCATCATTATTAAAATATTAAGTTAATCTTTCCATTTTCAACTGCTATTTTGTTTAGGTTAAGTAGGTACTTGCTTGCAGTCTGTTATCTTTAAGAACGAATACTTAGGTATTGTGTTGTGTTAACTGTATTGAGCGGTGTTCGCATTTCTTGTACCTACAGTGTTTAGCAAGTTGTTGTGATTCTAAGTAGGTATTACTAAGCATAATAGTTTAATCATTATAATACATTTATTTTGTATAACGTTTCAGGTTTAATACTCGCTTCCCAACATGACTGATAATAAGGAAATAAATCGGAAAAAAGCCAGTTGTAAAGGACGTTTAACTTTGTTTAAAAATTACTTAAATAACCTGACTAGCCCTATAAGCTCAGTTCAACGGGAAGAGCTGCAGTTGAGAGTTAAAAAGGTACAGTTTCTTTATGACGAATTTGATAAACTGCAAACAATGTGTGAATGTGCAGTAGATGATATTAAATTGTTATTAGTGGAGCGAGATGAATTCGAGACATCTTATTTTAGTGCTGTTTCCCAAGCCGAGCTTTTGTTGTCACCCAAGAGTGAGGGTGCCAAGGGCCTGGAGACTTCTCTCGCAAGTAGCAGTGCTCATAAGCTGGTTAAGTTACCTCCCATACCCATTCCTTCCTTTGGTGGCAGCTATGAACAATGGCTCGAGTTTCATGACACTTTTGTCAGCCTGGTACACAGTAATGAGGACATTGATGATGTACTTAAGTTTCATCATCTGAGGGCGGCTTTAAAGGACAGTGCCGCGCTGGTCATACAGTCGTTAGAGTTGTCAGCGGCAAATTACCCAATCGCATGGAATCTTTTATGCCAACGTTATTCTAATAAGAAACTTTTAATTCAAAATCATGTTGCAAATTTATTTAATATTGAGTCCGTGCAGCGTGAGTCCGCCCCTGCCTTAAAAAGGATCACAGATCAAATAAATAAAAATTTACGTTCATTAGAATCACTAGGAGAACCCACGTCCCATTGGGACACTTTACTTATTTATATATTTACACAAAAATTAGATGCTAGGACCTACCGTGAATGGGAAGAGTACAAAAGTCAACTAGATGACCAAATTTCGATTAATTTAAATATGTTTATTACCTTTTTACGGAATCGTGCTGATTTATTAGAAACATTGGAGTTATCAAAGCACTCCAATTCAGGGCCGTCTCAAAAGGTAATAAGCACTAATAATAATAATAAACTTAAAACTTTTGTTTCAGTTAACCACACCTCCCAGTCCCCGTCCATTTCCCATCAACCACAGAGTACCAAATTGAAGTCTACTATTGTATCGTGCCCTAAGTGTTCAGGAGATCACTATTTATATAATTGTTCGCAATTTTTAAGCTTAAATAATGAGCAAAGGTTAGAAGAAATTCCGATTTTTAAGGTTTGCTTTAATTGCTTTCATCAAGGTCACTTTTCAAATAATTGCAAGCGCAATGGCTGTAAATTATGCAAACGCAAGCATCATGTGCTTATACATGTTAATAAGCCGCATTCATTTAATAAAAGTGACTCATTAGGTACTCATCAGAACGCCGATAGTGGTTCAGGGACCAACGTTACACTTGCCGCATGCATGACTGCTTCCTCAACATCTTTACACTTGAACAACAGTGAGGTTCTTCTTTCAACTGCTTTAATTAAAATTTTTGATAATAATAAGCATGAGCATGTTGCTAGAGTTTTATTGGACAGTGGCTCAACCTCCTGTCTGATGACAGAAAAGTTATGCAATTCACTCGGTTTACCTATTAGGCAAATAAATAAATCTATCATAGGTGTAAATAATTCTGTTTCGAGTGTCGGTAAGGTAACGAGCGTTTTCATACAGTCATTAAATGAAAGCTTTTCTTCTAAAATGACTTGTTTTGTGTTACCTACTATTACTGACCGTATTCCTAATCGCCCAATCAAAATAACAAATTTAAATTTACCTGATGATATATGCCTGGCAGATCCTAACTTTTATACTCCGTCAGACATTGATATTTTGATTGGTGCCGATCTATTTTGGGATATTTTAGGGTCAAGAAAAATTAAGTTAGGTGACAATCAACCAATATTATTTGAGACTAGGCTGGGTTGGATAATTTGTGGTTCTTTTAACGATAATAATTTACTTTCTTCAAAATTTTCTATTCACTGTAATTTAAGTAAACTATTTTCCACCGACAGTAATATAAACCTCCATGATGACATTCAAAGTGATCTTACTCGCTTTTGGAAACTTGAAGAAGTTAGCCCTAAGTCATCATTTTCTAGTGAAGAAAAATTATGTGAGGAACATTTTAAAAAGTATACTAGTCGCTTAGAAAATGGACGTTTTTGTGTGAGATTGCCACTGAAGCAATCAGAATCTACCCTGGGTAATTCATTTATTCGCGCCAAACGTTGTTTTCTATCTTTGGAAAATAGAATTAATAAGCAGCCAACTTATAAAAACATGTACACTGAATTTATGTCAGAGTACATATCATTAGGGCACATGACTGAACTAAAAGTCAATAATTTAAATAACTCACTGGAATACTATATACCACATCATGGAGTTTTGCGTCCAAGCAGTTCCAGCACTAAATTAAGAGTGGTATTTAATGCCTCCTCACCCACTACCTCCGGTGTTTCGCTGAATAATATTCAAATGGTCGGTCCAGTTATTCAGGATGATTTGTTGTCAATCTTACTAAGATTTAGACAGCACACTTATGTTATTTCAGCTGATATTCAAATGATGTATCGGCAAATCGAACTCCATCCTGAAGACCGTCATTTACAGCAAATACTTTGGAGGAAGGATGTGAGTAAGCCATTAAAAGTATACCAGTTAAATACGGTTACTTATGGTACCGCTAGTGCTCCTTTTTTGGCAATAAGATGTATTCATCAGTTGGGACTTGATTGTAAAGATCCTACAGTCTCCAACGTCATTTTACACGACCTTTATGTTGACGATTTGTTAACTGGGGCTGACACATTAGATGAAGTTATAAAAATCAGAGATGGTGTTAATCAAACATTAGGTTCTGCTAAAATGATCTTGCGAAAGTGGAAATCTAATAATCATTCTCTGTTACAGGATGAGTCCCTGTATTCATCATTGCATTTAGATATAGGCAATAGTGTCAATAAGTGTAGTAAAACTTTAGGTGTAGATTGGCTAACTGAGAGTGACGAGTTATCTTTTTTCATAAATGATAAAGCTCAAGAAAGTTCACTGACTAAACGCAGTATTCTTTCTATTATCTCCTCAGTATTTGACCCCTTGGGTCTTTTAGCACCTGTTATAATATCAATGAAGATTCTACTTCAGAAGTTGTGGCTTCATAAATTGTCGTGGGATGAGCCACTTTCCCCCGATATTAAACAAGTCTGGTCCACTATTTTAAAAGACTTGCCCTCAATCAACGACCTACGCATACCTCGTAGAGTTATATGTGAATCGCATCTCTTCTTAGAGTTTCATATTTTCGTGGATGCTTCGCAATCTGCTTACGGTTCTTGCATGTATATCCGAAGCGTCAATACTCGTGGTATAGCCACGGTCAGGATTTTATTAGCAAAAAGTCGCGTTGCGCCTATTAAACCCTTGACTATACCACGACTTGAACTGCTTGGAGCTTTGGTAGGTGTACGACTTTATCAAAAGGCTTTAGCGTCTCTACGCATGCAGAGTACACGCACTACCTTTTGGACTGATTCCACCGTTCTTTTGGGGTGGTTAAAGATGCATCCTAATAGACTACAGCCATTTGTGCGTAATCGTACAGCAGAAATTATTGAGACAACTCCTGATTGCGCGTGGAGGCATGTACCTACGGAAAACAATCCCGCCGATTTCCTATCACGAGGCGTTGATATTAAATGTATCAGGGAATTAGACATGTGGTGGTCTGGCCCCCAATTTTTAACCCAAGATAAATCTATGTGGCCTGTTATGCCAGGGTTAGAAAATGTCGAACTTCCTGAAACGAGGGATAAAATTACTTTAACTGTTACTACTGCATGCTGGGATAACAGATTTATTAATTTTGAGCGTTTCTCTCAACTTTCTAGGCTGCAAAGAACTGTCGCGTACGCACAACGCTTCATTTTGAGTTGCAGGAAGCAACGAAGTTTTGCACCAACGTTGACTGTAGAGGAATTGCAAAATGCTTTGAACGCGATCATTCGACAGTGTCAAGCAGAATCGTTCCCAGAATATTCTTTAATATTAGCAGGCAAGCAAATTAATTCTAAAAGTCCTCTTATAGGCTTCAATATATTTTTAGATGAAAATAAAATTATGCGCGTTGGTGGGCGCTTAACAAATTCAACGTTTGATTTTAACAAAAAGCACCCAATTATCATACAGTCCACTCATATATTTTCTAAACTTTTATTTAATTTTAAGCATAAACAGTTATTGCACGCAGGGCCGCAATTACTTTTAGCCTCTATTAGAGAGGAGTATTGGCCCATAGGTGGTAGGAACTTGGCAAAAAAGATTTACCATGATTGTGTTCGTTGTTCCCGGTTTAAAAGTAGGACCGTTAGTCCGTTAATGGGTAATTTGCCGCCTCCTCGTGTTGCTGTCGGTACTTATCCCTTTGAAAATGTAGGCATTGACTATGCAGGTCCTATCTCATCTGCTTCACGGCAAGGTCGCAGCTGTAAAATAGTCAAAGTTTATATTGCCATTTTTGTTTGTTTTGCCACCAAGGCAATCCATTTGGAACTCGTAGGTGACTTAACCAGCCAATCCTTCCTATCAACCTTGCGTCGATTTATTGCGCGCAGAGGTAAGCCAGTAAATATTTATTCGGATAATGGCACCTCATTTGTTGGCGCGTATAATGATTTAAATAATTTTCTCAAAACTTCTTCCGTTACGCTTTCCGATACACTGGCTTTAGAAGGCATTGCCTTCCATTTTATTCCCGCCTATAGCCCACATTTTGGGGGTCTTTGGGAAGCGGGTGTTCGATCGACTAAATTTCACCTTGTTCGTGTTCTTGGTTTGTCAAATTTAACGTTCGAGGAATTATACACTGTGTTGGTTCAGATCGAAGCCGTGCTTAACTCAAGACCACTGACTCCTATCTCAAGCGAACCCAATGACTTGACGCCGCTTACACCTGGCCACTTCATCGTCGGACGACCGTTAACTGCGTTACCGACGCCTCACTTAGAAGACCAGCCGACGCAGCGATTAACTCGCTATCAGCGAATAGAGCAAATCCGTCAGCATTTTTGGTCAAGGTGGTCAAAGGAGTATGTCTCCGAATTACAGCAGCGAACGAAGTGGCGTCAAAACCTCAATCCACTTATGCCGAATACAATGGTGTTAATAAAGGAAGATGGGTTGCCGCCTCTTAAGTGGAAGCTGGGACGGGTGATCAAAGTGTATCCGGGAGAAGACAGTATCAACAGAGTTGCTGACATCAGGGTGGCACAAGGCACTGTTCGCCGATCTTTTAGCAAGATTTGCCCATTGCCGGTTGATGAATCTAGTTGAAACGCACCTTTCAACGTCGGGGGGCATGTCCAAACCTCATCCATCCACCTAAATAATACGTCTGAGTAGTATGTAAGGCATCCTCTAATTTACTACATCAATGTAACTCTGTACCTACCTAGTATATGTATCGGTCTTGTTCGTCAGCCATTAAAACCTTGACACCATATCTGAGCTATTTTAATAAATATCAAATAATATAAGGATCCCCGATTCTGTACAATCTTTCTTTCATGTTAAACTATAAGAATTAGAAATATTCATAGCACCTAGATGGGAAAATTAATAGTTACTTACCTACTGCAAGCAGGTCACCGTGGTGCAGCTGGTGAAGACATACCCATCTTTGTATATCTCTCTGTAATTCTATTGTCTGTAATCTTCTTATGTATAATCTTATATATCTCTAATATATGTATGTACAACAGAGGTAATAGTGGTTTTCTCTGAAGTCTCCCCTAGTACTCCCACACGCACGCACACTTCTCTCTGACGAAAAGGCGTCCTGGGATTTCATAGAGCTCGTGCATCTCTCTGCTGGGTCAGCCGGTGAGTAGTCCGTCTGACACGTTCAGCGGTTACAAGCTGCGAGATAAACGAATTGTTTGGCCTGGCTTGACCTTGTTTTGTAATAATCTATGCTTGGTGACTTTGAGCTCGTCCACCACCACTCTGGTCACAGAATCGCTTACTCAGTGGTACACTTTAAGTTTATTAGACCAACGGTACCACCAGGAGTATGGCCATGGGTACCGTGGGTGTGAAATGTGTTTTGAGCATATTTTAGGTCCAAGAAACATGTCCTGAGCAATACCTTACCCAAAGCCCACCTGTCTGTCTCATGAACCGTGATAGCTAGACAGTCGATCTATACAGACGTTGTAAAGTTTTAAACAATGAAAACCAAAGATGTAGGTACAGTACGTATTATAATATAATATAATTATAATCTTTTAGAACATTAACTTATTGGAATGAGTATTCAACACCCAAAATGCTGCTTGAAACTCCTGAGTAATTTATCCGCGATAGTTTCTGAGTCACTGGATATATCATCACATACTGAAATGATATGTCTTGAAATGTGCTTTTGAAAATCTGAAACAAATAAAAACGTACGGTACTGGATAAATACAGCTGTATATACCGTGTAATTTTTTAGTAGTCCAAAGGGCCTCAGTGGTTAATACAAAATGGATCAAGACTGTTCAAAAACGTCAAAGTGTCGTACTACGATTTCTTAAAATCGTAGGATAATGCCTCAACCACGACAAATTAAAACAATGCTTTGAAAAATAAAATGTTCACTTAATACACATAATTTTTAATAGATTACACTTCCCATACCGTGTTTAACATTAAAGTATATGTACGTACCGGCTTATTTAGCTGTTTGGCCATAAATATCCTCCAAATCAGAAACCAGCTTGCTGGTTTGAAATCCCGCCGTACCTATATCATACTATATCCCTGAAATACTTTGAATACGACATGTCTCTCACAACTAATACACACATTGCAATTCATTTTTACACTTTATATTGTTACTAGACGTAAATAAATTAAATGAACGCAAAAGATATACAAAACATATCCACAACAAAACAAGGAATGACAGCTGAAAACTCAGTTTGACAGTTATTGAGTGTTGCAAATACAATGAAAAATATTAGTTCCTTCAACATTAATTTCACGACTTTCTTGACGCACTATAGTAAAAGAGAAGAATTTTGCAACAAAATAGTTCGTAATCAAGGAACTTATATTTCCCTTTATTATTATTCGCCATTTTCACCCGATCCTACCCCTTCCGCATCTAGTCTTTCCCAATCCAGCCACCTTTTTCAGGTCGTCGTCAGTCCATCTCAAGTTCAAAATAAAATCAAAGATCAAAGGAGATTCAAAAACTTCATGACAGGCTTGATGATAAATGATAATAGAATAATAATATTCCTACGTCATTCATTCATTAGGTACGTGTACGTCATACTAAAGGGAATGTTTTGTATTAAAATCTATGTGTTCAATTTATCTGAATAGAAAAAAAAAAGAAAAATAGTCTATTATCGTCGTTCCAGGCTCTATTTAAATCTTTCTGTAGGTACTTTATGCATTAAAAGTTATTTTCTGTTTTACACAGTAACAGTGCAAGTGAGATAGCTGCGTAGGATAATGCTGGATTTATTTGATTTGAATGACAATTAAATTTTGTGGCTTGTCTGCATATACTCTAAGCTTGTCTGTCAGTTTGTCTTTGTGAGGTTTTACAATTTTTGCGTGTCATTCGTTCCGTGAATTTCAATTTATAACTAATTACTAAACCAAAATCTTGAAAATGTTGAGTGTTGGTGGTAATTTGCCTGAATATGCTGTTCCCGGCGCTACACAACATCGTTTCGAGCCATATACTGATAATGGAGGAAGCATTGTCGCAATTGCCGGTGATGATTACGCTGTTATTGGTGCCGATACCCGTCTCAGTACTGGTTTCTCCATCTACACAAGAGAACAGAAGAAGCTCTTCAGATTGTCCGAGAAAACGGTTCTTGGAGCGACGGGGTGCTGGTGTGATACCCTTACTCTGACCAGACTGCTTCAGGCGAGAATGCAAATGTATGAGCATGATCACAACAAGTCAATGACAACGCCGGCCGTCGCTCAGATGCTCTCCACTATGTTATATTACAAGCGCTTTTTCCCCTACTACGTGTCCAACGTTCTAGCTGGCTTGGATGGTGATGGCAAAGGATGTGTTTACAGCTATGACCCAATTGGCCACTGTGAGCGCTCTAACTACCGAGCTGGTGGCTCCGCGGGCGCTCAGCTTCAGCCACTTCTAGACAATCAGATAGGTTTGAAAAACATGCAAAATGTGACAGAGGCCCCTCTTCCCAAAGAGAAGGCGTTGGCTCTGTTAAAGGATGTGTTCATCAGTGCTGCGGAGCGCGACATCTACACAGGTGACTGCATCTACATTCTGATCATCACTGCCAACGGGCTCCAGGAGGAAAAGTTTGAGCTGCGTAAAGATTAATAATTGTTTGTAATAAATGTATTTTTTAATACCGACTTTGTTTATTTCATTTTTATAACAATTTCTTAATCTTTAAGATGTTGATCATATGGTACATAAATGTTGCAGTTGGATTGTTTGAAACCAGGCCATTGGCGATAATAATAACCTTTTCAACAGTGTTGATCTATATTATGTAGGGCCAAATGGTTTGTACAAAGGTAATAGGTATTTATCACAACAAAGATTTTTTTTTAACAAGTAACTGAATTTATTAATAAAAAATAATTACAAGGTAACTACAATATAACTTATGCACTTTGTTCATTACTATTTACAATACTTTTAAAATGAAGGATTAACATTACATACTCTCATTTATTGTACTTAGGCATAACAAATATATTCTGTGGAAAGATTTTTTCAAACATTTCACTGACAACTTCCTGGCTAGCTCCACCACCAATTATAGTGGCTTTTAACCTTGGAGGAGTGGTCTTGCCAGCGACTAAAGGGTGTATGTTGTAACACAGCTCTACTTTACCCTTGGGAGGAACTGTAACTGACAGCTTCTTGTATCCTGAGAACATGTATGAATCATTGCCCTCTACAGTCACACTGAGCCTGATTGGACTGAGACACTTCCCATACAAAGTACACTTGAGTGGGACCGATGTGAGCAGTTCCACCACCTCTGGATAATTGACTTCAATGGCTATAGGACACTCGTCAATAGGCAGGTCGGCGAGTGCGGTGCTACTCATCACACAGCTGGTGCTAGCTTTCCGCCTCCATGTGATGTTGTACAGCCCCACCCTAGTTGGGTTGTCTCTCGGTTTATACTTTGCTTGTATACAAACAGCATCTGATGCTATGTTCTTCTCGGCAACTTCTAGATTTCTAATACAGGAGATAGGTTTCTTAACATCACTATGTCTAAAGCAGTCAACAACCTCTAATTCTGTGTCTACTATCAGCAAGTCCCAGGGACTCAATATCTTTATTTGTGGCATTACAATTAGTGGGTCATCCACAAAGCACTTAGAAATAGGTTTGAAATTCATAGCTACAAAATGGGTGGACACTTCAAAGGGTTTGATCACTGTAATTTTAGTGGTAAATTCTTTAGTGCATTCAAGTTTAGATATTTCTGGCAGGTCAATGATGTAGGATATTTTAATTTGAACAGTTGTGGTTGCTGTCCTGTTTGTCTTTAGGTAAAACATGTTGGAATAACTTTCAGATGTACTAATACTGCCAATGCTTATTTTAAGTGGCTGCGCTTGAGGCTCTCCCTCCTTGAGGCTCAATTCAGTGACAGAGTCAGGGTTGGGATTGTCAGGAGAACTTAGTAAAGAAAGTGTTATTTTAACATCATTAACAGGGCTGTCTTCATTGTTAGAAAGTGTGAAAGTTGATGGAAACCATTCTCCTTGAAGTGCAGGACTAGAGTTGTTCACAAGCAGTGACAGCTTGCATTCTCGGGATGTTATTGATGCAGCTGTTAAAGGCACAATGCAATCAAATTCATAATCAGTTTTTGGACTTCTTATGAAATGCAACAATTCAGGATGGATTGTTGTATCTGACACTTTGCTGTCATCTATTTTGAAATTCATTACAATCTTCCTTTTGCAGTCTGAGTTGAGAGCAAAAGACACATTTTTGATGTGCAAGTCTGTTCCACTGTCATGTGGATTAGGCTTGAACTGACATAGAAATCTCTTAACTTTACCACCTTCCAATAATATAATAGAGTTGCCATTTTCTGTTATTGGAATTTCAATAGTTTCAGTGCGACTAGATATAGCTATGAAGCATTGTTTAGCTTCAAGGACTGTGTTGTAGGACAACCTGACATACAGCTCTATTTCAATCATGTCATCCATTCTGTACCTTGGTTGCTTAAACTTAGGCTTAACTTCTAAGAAACTAGAAATATTTGTCATATCTATAGAAACCAACAGTGGTTCTTTTTCAATGGCCACCTGCCACAGATCGAGGGCTTTATGTTGCGAGGAAGCTGGTAGATCTGGTTCTGCAGTAGGAATCTTAAGATTAAGGACTGATATAATATTTTTAAATATTCTGTCTTTATCATTGTTTGGCACTTGAATGTACTTAGACAGTGCCTCAATGGACAGTTGCACATAATCCTGTATTTTAGCAGACAAGTATGCACATTGCAGAGCTCTGTTCAACACATGTGAGGCTAGGAACCACCATTTCTCTCTCCTGTAGTCCCACAACATATGAGTCAACAGTGTAAGAGCCTTGCCATAGTCAGCTGAGTAGAAGTATTCATTGGCCATCTCAACAACTAGCTGTTTCCTCATTCGAGGGGAATGGAATGTCTTGAATTGCGAAATAGCACAGCCTAGGAAGCTGATGATCATCGTTGAGTGATTGAACACTCTCTCATTGTATTGTAGAGCCAGTATAGCTGCTTGTTCTTTCTGAGGGTCATGGGGATCAGCACTGAGGCGTCCAGGTCTCCATGGCCTTTGGCCATAAAATTCTACAATACCCTCCAATGGATCAGGAGGGGGAGGATACTGTGTGGCATCTGTACACACAGATCTCATTGCTTGTCGTCTCTTAACAGTGAATTGAGCAGCATGTTGGAAGTAGAATCCTGGATGTTGTGACTGGATAGCTGGAAGCCCTGCACGTATCGCTTCATCAAATAATTCTCCAAAGGCACTATACTGTCTTGCAATCCAAGCGTAATGTTCAAATAGCAACTCTGTAGATCCAATTCTATTTTTATATCTTTCTATATGTGACTTTAGCTGAGCTATTGAATCCCTCGGCAGATTGAGAGCGAACAACAATTTGCAAAGTTTGTAATTAATGTATCCTGCCACAGTTCTAACTTCATGAGTATTGGTGTCTACAATCCTGGACTCAAGTAAATTGTTGTAAGCATGCATATAATGTTTGTGAGCTGTACTCAAGTCTTGCTTCAGCTCGTTGAGGTAGCCCAGCTTGAACTGGTGTCTCACAAACAAATACTGATGAGTTGTTTTATTAAGGTGATCTCTATGTTGTTTGATGTTTTTTGTTTCGTGATGATAGTAATTTTGGGCAATATCATAGAAAGCATTTTCCAAACGGATAATGTAGCCCATGAGGTGATCGCTGTGAGGGAGAACAAAAAGTGATTTTGACTGTATTTCACATGCTGCACAGAGGGCCTGTGCTCTCTCCGCGCCCAGCATGTACTCAGACGGGGGCGGCGACAGGCGGCTCTGTATGACGACGACTGCCACGCGCGTGGCGTGGCCCTCCACCGCAGCACGGATAGACTGCACTTTGGAAGCACACTCAATAATTTTTTCATTCCATTGGGGATCATTCCAGTCCATGTCATAAAATATAACTACTACTGCCGGAATAAGTGCCACGCGTTTATGTATCCAATTTTTCTTCAAGACTCCTTTGGGTATATACCACTCGTACGAATTCCTCTTAGGTTTCACGACTGGGAACTCAAATGTGTTATTGAGTAATTTAAAACGCACGGGCGTGCGGTCTGCGCGGCGGTTGTTGGAGAAGGCGTCCCAAATCTCCTTATGAACAGCGTTGTTCACTGCATCGAGCCCAGATAGTCCGATGAGTGCAAGGGGCTTGAGAATTACCTCAGGCGGAAACTCCGTATTATCACTTGGTTGCGTCGCCATTTTAAACAGTTAATTGGCGGCTAATGGCAGTACTATTTATGATTACGACAACTACCTTATTTCACATCACAATCTAATTTGCGTACGGTAATTTATTTCTACAATCTCCATCACAACTCCCCCATTACATTACTCGTTAAAATGTCAAAGTCGCTACGCTATTGAATTGAAATGTCAAAATCATTCATTTGACAATAGGATTTTTTATCTGAATTTATGACCTGCTAACTAAGACTTTTAGGTCAAGTCTTAATAATTATCCCAATCAAGTATATTACTTACTCTGTGGTATACAGTATCTGTATCCCTAGCTCTTTGTCTTGATAGTCTGTTGTACTTGTACTTCCATCTTATAAACAACAAAAAGCTTTGTTTCTTGCAAAAGACGTCGTTAATTTGTTTTGCGTTTTACTCTGTGATCTGACGCAGCAGTGCAGTAGCGCGCAGATTGTGTCATAGTATTGTTGTTATTTACATCCCAAAATGGCGGAGGCGCCTGAGAGGGAACCCATACCCTGTACAAGCGCGACTGCTATCGCGCTTGATGTGAAGGACGCTGATGAGCCCGTGACTAAAAAGCGTAAAATAAATGAGAATGAATCGTGCGAAAAGCTCGAGCACAGGCTTGGAGGCATCCTGTGCTGCGCAGTTTGCTTGGACCTGCCTCGGGCGGCAGTGTATCAGGTATTTCAGAACAGCTGATCGTATCGTTGTTTGTATCAGCTGTTTTAAAAATATTTTCCTTTGTTACGTAACCAGTTGCGAAGCAATGGTGCGTCGTGTTGACGCCTACACGACGTGCCTCATTTTAAAAACTGTTCATTTTTAAGGCGTCAATATTCAACGTGCCCTATGGCTGTGAATGTATAGTCCCACAGTTAGATATCTGTGCTAGGGCCACCTCCTTGACTGTTGTGTAATATGAGTTGTATTCATTTATTTTATTATTCAATTTGTTACTGTATGTGTGGCTTGTAGTCGTATGTACTGTGTTCTCGATCAGAGCAAATTGTATTAAAGTAGGTACAACTAGGCGTTAAGTGCTATTCTGTGATATGATTGTATAGGATAACTAATGTATAGCAAGTAAACATAGTGTGTACTGACTCTTGTAACATTTCGGTTGAATAAAGAAATGTATAAGATTTACTTCTTTCTTTATTCACTACTCCCTGCTCAATCCCCATCCTCAGTTAAGTCCTATACAGTGAAACAATTATACAAACATTAGTTTTGTTCATACAACATATTCTTATAAGATTATAATGTTACAGTACATCATACAATGAGAATTTTTTAACATACACTAAATTGCTTGTGTATAGCAGTAAGCCCTAGTTGTGACACAGGCAGTGACTAAATACATATTTGTGCCCATGTCTTTGTCACATCAGGAAGCTTCACTACTTCAACTGAATACAATACAGCATAATAAATAATACATTTTCTTAACTACTTGTAAAAAAAGAGTAAATCAAATTAGATCTGTATTTTCAAGAATTTTTGGTATGTTTAAAAAATCTATTACAAACACCTTTTTTAATGTAATGTTTTCTGTTGCAGCCTATTTCTTATGTAGTTTGATTACAGGTGGCACTCGCAATATGGGGCAGAGGTAGACATTGTAGAACACACATACTAAATATTCTTATAATTTGATGTTACATACCTATTTATAATTTATTACTAATATTTAAACAATGATTTCCAAATAAATGCTAGTACCATTGATTTCTTCAAGTAACTTGAGGTAATCAATGCATTGACAAGTAAATATTTGTAAGTTGCATGACAGAAGCAGCATACAAATATGTTAACATGCAATCGTGGTATGGTACTGACACAGCTTTAAAATTTCAGTGTACTAACGGCCATCTCATGTGTGCTCCTTGCTTCACACACCTATTGGCCGATGCCCGTCTGCGGGACGAGGCGGCAACTTGCCCCAACTGCCGCGTCGAGATATCCAAGATCTCGGCCTCTAGGAACCTTGCGGTTGAGAAGACCGTGTCGGAACTGCCATCCGAGTGCAAGTACTGCACCTGCGTGTTCCCGCGCCACTCGCTGCAGTACCACATGGAGCATACGTGTGAGGAGAGGTGACTCATCACTTAACTTATCACAACTCGTTAACTTATAGGTTGCAGGCCATTAGCGCCGACGTCGTTGCGTCGTGGTATTTCTGCGAGACAAAGGCTAATCATAATGCGCAATCGTTAGAAAATGCGTTGAACTGATGACGCCTTCCTAATCAGTTCAAAGCAAACTCCTTAGTTTAAGATAAAGAAGACAAGTTTCAGAGCAACGAATTCCATCTTTAAATCCAAATACGAGGACAGCCTACTCGAGTAAGACCGAGTAAAGCACTAGATACCAGTAGCGTTGCAACTCAAAGAGGCCGCACTTTCTTCCCCCAGGGAGTTCAAGTTCTCGCAACTGGTAATCGATACGTCTCCAAAGATTCACTACTTCGATAGTTTGGTTCGCATTGTGGCCAGTGTGTGCGCGCTGTTGTCCGCGGCGCCGCGCCCGACGCCCAAGCGCAGGTGTGTGACCGTCCGCTCTGCCGACTAACACTGTACCTACTGTATCGCTTAGTAACACCTGGTGTGATGCGAACCGAACTCATCCTGCTCCGAAATAATCTTACCTCGTATCGTGTATATAAATTTCATTGTATCTGCCCCGTACTTCCTGTTCGCTAGTCTATCGAATAATCCTGTAACCGCCCGGTGAAAACGCATGGTCTCTATCGGCGGGTTTCTGAAGCTAATTTCTAACCCTCGCTAAGCTATGTATAGAGTTGCTAATGGATGTGAAGTGAAACCATTTCGTAAAATTGTCAGGTATACAGATATTGTCCCTAATGGTAAGGTCCAAGTGCGTGGCACTAGGTGCAGCGCGTGAGTGTAGTGGCGTGTGCGCAGGCCGACGGGCTGCCGCTACGCGTGCATCGGCTGCCCGTGGCGCGGGCCGGCGCACGAGGCGGCGGCGCACGAGCTGGCGTGCGCGCACCCGGCCAAGTCGGCCCGGGACGTGGTGGCCACGCTGGCCGAGCGCGACAAGCGCGCCAAGGAGGCCCAGGCCGTCTACAACCAGGTGCTGGAACTGCTGTCCTACGAGAAGATCATCTTCAATGGTTAGTTGGATTTTGTACAGGACCTATTTTGTTCGTCTTTGTGGATGAAATTTCGAAAGAAAATCGATCGTGTCACCTCGGACGTTGGATGACCATTGCTGAGTATTTTCACTGTGACTTTCGCCGGAAGCGATTCTGTTAATTAATGTATCCTTGTTTACTTTTGTTCCCTTTATGAAAACTTCATGATTTTTACTGCTTATATCGCTACCAAACCGATCCAAAATATTTGTGAGTAAAGAATGTGTTGCAGACCTCCAGCTGAAGCCATATCGCACTGAAGAGTTTTTACACAAACTGTACTACGAAACGTCGCGCTTCACCGCCTTCGGCCACCAGTGGGTCGTCAAGGCGTTCGTCAACAAGAACCAACGCGACCCTACGCAGAGCACACAGAGAGAGATAACCTACCAGGTATTAGCACATTTATAAAGTGTACTTTACTCCATATAGCTCTAAAACGAGGATTGTAACTTGCGGGACACCTCCAAGTACAGATCCGTAGCTTTAAGTTTTTTATAAATTCAAAGAAGCCATCAATCAATTAGCCTGTTACAGTCGACTTCTGGGCATAGGTCAATCCCAATGTGCACCATTACTCCTGATCCTCCGCATCCAGTCTGTCCCAGCCACCTTTTTCAGGTCGTCAGTCCATCTGGCTAGGTGACGTCCCGCCTTCCATTTGCCTTCTCGCGGTCTTCACTTTAGGACTCGTTTGCTCCAACGGCCATCGGTGTTTCGACAGATGTGGCCAGCCCATCAGAAAGACGCCATGAGATCTAGTAATGTTTTACAAAATATAGCCCCGCTTTTAAAGACGGGTTACGAAAGAACGAATACATTATCTGCAAATGCACACCACACCCACTCCAAAGGCTTCAGCTTAATCAGGGAGAAGGTATACCAGTGTCTGTCTGTCGACCGTCCCAGTCACTAGGGGTCACAACATGTTAATCTCCTTCATACAGTAGCCAAAGAACAGTGTCGTTTTGTTAGTCACTCCTTTTGCTGTGTCCCCTTTCACGCGTTCCATATACATATTTCCTTGGCTTTCAGGTTCAAACGTTCAAACTTCGAACCTTTTAAACTGCATCACTTTCATCTCTTCTCATAATATGTCCATATCACGACAGACGCCGGTCGCTCCTCAACTTTCATACTTCGGCAAATACAGATTAAGGCAACGTCTGGCTCTTGATTCCGAGAGGAGAGCCTGTGCTTGGGTCTCGCCCGTCAATCGGCAGCTGTGTCGGCTCGCAGGCTCGGCCAGGCGGGCCGGGATCGTGTAGTAACCCTCGGGCTCTGCGCAGCTGATCCTGAAGAGCAAGACGTTGGGCGGTGTGGGCCTGCAGTGGCTGCTGCTGCGAGGGCCCTTCGGCGAGGCACGCATGGCGCCCGCCGTGTGCTCGCACTCCTTCGCCGAGGACACGCCCGACGCGCCGCCGCAGCCGCTGCCGCTGGCCGACCACAACGACACCAACCGCCTGCTCTCCCAAAAGGCAATACACTTCAGGTACGCACCCACACACACCCTACACGCTCACACGCCTTCGCCGAGGACGCGCCTGACGCGCCGCCGCAGCCGCTGCCGCTGGCCGACCACAACGACACCAACCGCCTGCTCTCACATAAGGCCATACACTTCAGTTACGCTGTACGCACCGCGCCCTCATCGACATCATAGTCCCGGATGTTGATATAATTATTTTTCTAATTTAAAGAAAATTAATTATTTTTCCCCATTTCAATAAACGTTCAGTGACAAACATGTGTAGGAGGTAATACCAATTCATTGACAACACAACCAACATAACGCTTTCTATTTCAGACTGATAATGTTCCTGTTGTCCAAGTGAGCCCCAGGCGCTCCAACAGAACGTTCGTCGCTTTACTCAACACTGCGTTACCAAAGATCAGTACAATCATGCCATGCGTTTGTGATTCATATATTTAGAGAGCCACTCAGCCTGTAGGACAACCATTAATTTATATAAGTACATTTCTGACAGCTTTTTAGAACAATCTTTCCCAACAAAACTTTAAACAATATCTATTCTATAACAATTTCACACTACTTTCCAGGCCTTACTTTTTGACTTAAAACTAAATTCCAATGACAAATCGTTATTATATTTTGAGTACAAATACTATTTTAGATAATATACATTTATTTGTTAGTGAGTGATTTGATTATTAATTTTATTATACAACATGGTAAGCATTTCGCTCTGAAATGACTTGTGGTGCAGTTTGGGACAGTACAATGTTGTGTATTGTGAATCTACTTGTATGTTTTAAGTATTGACGTTGAATATTATTCATATTGGCAGCTGATTAATGTAATCGATGTGACTGTGTTGTAAATTATTATTTTAGTTATAAAGACACAAAATTATAATATAATAGGAGAGATTAAGTAACCAATATTGAACTGTCGTTAAATTACTTCGATATTTCAAATTCGAGACCAAAAATTATACTCTTCATTTACACTAGCAATACAAAAAGGAACGCAGCGCCACTCGTTCTTTCCCCATGACACCACCAAATGATACTCCTAGTGGTGTCATGGGGAATCACCTATTCACCATGACACCACTAGGGGTGGGAATCACCAATTCCCCATGACACCACTAGGGGTGTCAGGAGGAATCATCTTAATCCCCATGACACCCCCAGTGGCGTCAGGCAGAATCATCTTAGTCCCCATGACACCATCGTGTATTAGTGATGCCCAATAACTTTGCTGCTCGGTAAAATTTAATGTTGGAATTATGAGCTTTGGAAGAAATTGAATCTAAAATTAAAAATTTAAAAAACCCCCGTCACAAAAAACACCTCCAAAAAGTTTGAAAATAAATGAATAAATTTTAATTCAACGGTTGCCATGTCGGGGGACCTTAACTGGTTAAGTACTCCTTTATATCGTAAGGTCCCCCGACATGGCAACCGTTGAATTAAAATTTATTCATTTATTTTCAAACTTTTTGGAGGTGTTTTTTGTGACGGGGGTTTTTTAAATTTTTAATTAAATTTTTATTTTATACTTTTTAAATTGATCTACTCGTCAAGCTCTTTCATTTGATACCCATATTGAGGGAATTATAAAGAAATACGTATTCCAACATGTTGTGGTGGCGGCCATCTTGGACCGATTTTTTTCAAACATGGCTAAGAACACTCCCGAATAATATACCTTTCAAACAAAAAAAACTAAATCCAAATCGGTTCATCCGTTTGGGTGCTACGATGCCACAGACAGAGACACACACACACACACACACACACGGTAGGTTGTTCTGCTCAGAGCACCCAAAAGTGGCATCACTAATACTCGATGGTGTCATGGGGACTAAGATGATTCCTGTTGACAACACTTGTCATGGGGATCAAGATGTTTCCTCCTGACACCCTCAGAAGTGTCATAGGGAATAGGTGATTCCCATGTGATTCCCCATGACACCACTGGAGGTGTCATTTGGTGGTGTTATGGAGAAAGAAGGGCGCCACTGAGGGCCAGCGACCATTGTTCTTTTTTGTGTTGCTAGTGTAAATAAAGTTTTTTTTTTGGTAGGAATATGGAAATGGTTCAATGAGTGCTGGTTCAATATTGGTGACTTGCCGCTAGAAATATCTATTAGGATAAAATTATTTTAGAAATGTATTTTCAAATTATTGCATGTGTGAGTGTTTGATGTATGACGGTTGCGGCCTCGCGGTGTACTGGCAGCTGGCCGACTGAATTCAGTAAAAAATAACTTTGCCGCACTGTCATTTTATGTATAAGAAATTTATTTTATTTACAAATAGATACATAATATAAGCAATTTTGGGTCTCGAATAAAGAATAAGTTATTGTATATGTTCGTTTTTTTTTTAAGTAAAGCTTTTGCGAATTCTGACCTAACGACCTGTTCTGTTCGAAGAGTGCCTAAGCCACCATGCAGAGGATTTCTGAAATGTTTGTCGAATCAAACAGTTGCATGAAACAACAAAAAAGTATATTTCAGTAAGGTTTATGCCTTTTCACATGTAATTTCTTCATTGAATGCGACAGCTTCGTAGTAGCGGTTCCATTTTGTTTCCTCTCGCCTCCGGTCCACACGCTGATGAGGCCCGACTCGCCGGTCGTCACTAAGATGTCGCGCTGTAACAAACATGTAATTACATTGAATACAGAACCGTAGATGGCCCAGGATCTGCCAGGGTACAAGTTCAATGTCGTATTGGGGTAAGGTGGTCCAGCATAATCCGAGACGGCACTTGATTTTAATTGGAGTTTATGCACGATGAAAAGGAGTGTGTAGTGTGTGTTGTAAAGTCAAATTAGACTGACCTACACTACACACACACACACACGCACACGCACACGCACACACACACACACACACACACACACGCGCACGGTAGGTTGTTCTGCTCAGAGCAGCTGTTTACTGCTATATATTAGATGGCCTAAAGTTAGTGAATGAGACTACTTACATCTTTGTCATACCAACAGGCTTGCACTGTCTGCTTGTTGTCGCCGAAGTTGGTGCTTGGATGCAGTTTTTTGTCTGCTATCGTCACGGATCTTAGCACATGCCTGGAATCAGTTATTGATTAAATACACACAATTTTACTTTGAAAACATTAAAATAAAGCCATGCGGACAGTTATCTGTGTCCTGTCTTATATCTTGTTTACTCTACAAGATAATAGAGTAATGGTACATTCAACCAAAAGCGAGTAAAGTTTATTCCTGGAATAAACAGGCAATATCACCCACATATTGGCGGTTTTTTCTAGGAATTATATTTACTCGCGTTTGGTCTAACATAACTGGCCCTTAATCAAGTTAGGAGGTAAAATACAAAAAATAAACTGAGGCCTCTTTTCCTAATTTATTGCAGTAGCAAATCTACCGTGATTGGAAGTATTATTTATTAATTTGATGACTTTGAATTGAACTTACCCATCACCTCCGTAAGAGCCGGCCAGGAGCACCGGCGTGTCGTCTGCGGATGTGTATGTGTCCACTAGGTAACAATCGTCGCCCTTGCTTCTCTGTAAACCATAAAAGTAATTTATGTAATAACATAAACATACATATTTATTATTAAATTTATACTTTAATACTCCAGTGACTATAAACGATTATAATTTTTTGAATTGGAAGACTAATGTCATGTACAGACATCATCAAAACCATGTTAACGAACAGAGTACTCAAAATGATCATAATTTAGTTTTTTGACGATCCAGTTGACCAATGATTCTCATACTTGGTACACACCTCTAGTTTGGACAATAATACCATATAAATCAATAAAACAGTTTGATTTGTTCTTAATATGAGAGTTTCAAGATCATTTTGAGACTTCGTTGTCAAGATATTTATGATGCTTACTGTACCTATACAATCCAATTATCTTATTTAGAAACTAACAAAACAAGTGCCAAGGAATTCATGACGCGTTTTAACCTCTCCTTTTGCCCACTTATTACCTTAATACTTCTGGACACTTTGTCTCTGCTGAAACCTTTGATGAGGTCTCCATTCTCAGTGTCCCACACTTGCAAGTCATTGGACTGTGTGATACAGGCTACGTGCTTCTCGTCTAGCCATGTCAATTTCTCCGTAGAGTTCTCCACATTCAGTGAGTATGTTAGTGCATCGTCTTCCGTTTGTTCCATCACATTGAATATATTCAGAAGGCCATCCATGGAACCTGTTGCTAAGACCTCTGTTTTTGTCTTGTGAAATTTCACCTGAAAGTTGTTTGGAAGTGTTGAGTCAGATATTATCTTACTAGGCACTAGTAAAATATATTGTACTATATGTACCTACCTGTGTAATATCATCAGTATGAGAGTTCCAGTATCCACCTAGAGGTTTAGTCAGCCTTTGGTCCCAGAACACAAGGTAGGCCTCATCCTCTACCAGCTGGCTGCCAGCACACAACACTCTGCCATTGTGTGAGATATCCATGCACTCGTAGGGTCGGATGAGTTCCTCCTCCTCATCTAAAAGATTTTATTGTGAGCTGTGCTACTAAGATTTGTAATATAACAATCTACTATGTCCTAGAGACCAAAATGAGAGGGCCTTACTATAAATTTTGAAGTTTAAAAGCATACCTTTATATTCCTGCACACAGCTACCACTAGTCCTTGTATCCCATAACTTAACAACTCCGTCTAGACCTGTGGAGTATATGAGGTGTTCTTCTTTGGGATCGCACACCGCCTCAGTCAGGGTTTTAGGGTGTCCACTGAGTCGACATACCTTTGTAAGTGATGCATTATTGAGATGGTACACCTCTATACTGTTGTCTGACTGGCTTACCGCTAGTTTGAGTGATCTGGAGCAGATGTAAAAGATTATTACTGTAGAAATGTGCAAAATTTGATGATCTTTTCCTTTTCAAAGAAGTAATGCATAACAGGGGAAGACTAGTCGTTAAACTCACTTGTTTCCATGTAACTTATTGATGTAAGACTTTTTAAGTGATACTGCTGTTTCTGTTAGTAATGCATATACTTTATTAAACTGTGATTCTAGAGTTGCAGATTCTACAGTATCCCGATCTATTTCTTCAGTGTCTATTATATCAGTCATTTTGAAGAAAACTTGGGATAGACAAAAATAGGTTATAATATTAAAACACGACCGAGCTGGTGGAAACGAAATGTGTGTATTGTGTGTTGTAAACAAATCGTTTTTAAGGTTATATCATAAAACTGAACGTTGACAGGACATAGAACAGCATGATTTTGACAGTGACGGTTTGTCTAACTTTGGATATCGGCATTTTGGGCGTGTAAGCTGGAAGTTGTAATGGAAGGAACATTCAACCTCAACCCCAGCTTGTTATAGTATTTATTAATGATTATAACAAACTACGCTCTACAAAATTATATGTATTTATCCAGTATAGTCATACAATCTCTTTCAACTGTTACAGAGACATTAATAAAACTTTTGCAGATAAAATCTTTAAAAACTAACATTATTTTTGCTTATACATTTTGTCTTAAGTACCAATAGTGAACAATTATTTACAACAATGAGCAGTTTTCTAGTAGGTATTTAAAGCTTTCCTAAAGACGGGCTAGATGGTGCAGTCCGCACTTTTGGTAAGAAGAGTGTGCCCTAATCCATTGATTTCGTAATGTAATTTCTTGTGGAATCAAATGTTTTCTGTATGTATGAATAGCACCCCGTATTGAATATTAGTTACGTATTACTGAAAACAAAGATTATTGTATTTACTACAATGTATTATTACTTATCTAAAATTATGTAGGTATCAACTTTTTAAAGTTGCAATATTACATACAAACAAACTTGAACGCTTCAGAAGCAGCAAATAATCAAATTGAGACATTCGTTCAGTTCTTTCTTGCCTCAGACTAAATTGGCCTCCTCAATGCAAATTAAAAAAACTACCAAAAGCTATGCTAGCGCCATCTCTTGATGATTTTAAAAACCAACTGATTATGTACCTACTGGAAAACTGCTCATGAGCAGTAGCAGTTTTCCAGTAGGTATTTAAAGCTTTCCTAAAGACGGGCTAGATGGCGCAGTCCGCACTTTTGGTAAGAAGATTGTGCCCTAATCCATTGATTTCGTAATGTAATTTCTTGTGGAATCAAATGTTTTCTGTATGTATGAATAGCACACCGCATATTGAATATTAGTTACGTATTACTGAAAACAAAGATTATTGTATTTACTACAATGTATTATTACTTATCTAAAATTATGTAGGTATCAACTTTTTGAAGTTGCAATTCTATTCTATTCTATTTTTTAATATGGCGAGCGATGTCGATGTCGACAATTCTGCCAATGTCGGTCGTGCGCTGGAGATTCGTGTGTTTTATTTAACAACAATAATTGAGTTGACAACTTGACTGTTGGACACGTTGTGAATCTTGTTGGTGTTAGTAGGTAGGTACACTGAAACAAACACAACATGGACCCATCACACAGTGGACATCACACAACATGATTAATAAACAGATAAACGCGTTAAAATACTTGTATGTATGTAGGTTAGTTTTATAAATATCATATAAATTTTCAGAGCCTGATATTGTTGCGACGGATGAACGCCATCAGAATTATAAACAGCTGTGGGGAAGAAAAAGTCAGAAGAGAGGCAAAATTGATAGGAAGAGGGATTTTCATCTTGAGCAGCTGGCTGTACAGGTCAGGGGGCAGATTGTTTTGAGGACAAGAAAAGAAGATATGGTCTAGGGTACCCTCGTCAAGACCACATTCGCACAAAGATGAGTCTCGCACACGGATTTTATGTAAAAACACTGGGGAGCAACAGTGGCCCAAACGGAGTCGGATAATAACAGATACAATAGTTTTAGATACCTTTTTGCAGTGATAGTACCAGGGTTTTGGTGTTATGTCTGGTTGTATTGCATAATAGAATTTACCTGCTTTTTTATTAGGGTCTGACCATTGTAACTGCCATGCAGACTGCAGTTGCTTTTGAGGGAGACCAAGCAGATCATAGCGGTGGTTTCTAAAGTGTCTGAGATCAGATGATGGGGCCGAAATAGCATCTTTGGCTAGCCTATCAGCCACCTCATTGCCCCGGATACCACAATGGCTTGGGATCCATACTAGCTGCACTGTTTTTTGCTTCATGTCACAGTTAAATAGATGTTTTTTAATGTCCAGGAGAAGTGAGCTGTGCAATTTGCTTTTGTATGGGCTCTGTTCTAGGGCCTTAAGGCTGCTTAATGAGTCAGTGAAAATGACGGCCTTACTGATGTTATGTGTGTCAATGTATATACAGGCCTCCAGTATAGCTACACATTCTCCTGTGAAGACAGAGGACTGGCTAGGACATTTGTATTTTAGAATGATTCTGGAGTTTTGGTAGTACACCGCCGCTCCAGTCTCAGTCTCCTGTGATAATTTGGAAGCATCAGTGAAGAATCTATGGGCATCAAGCCAGTGAGTGCTAACTAATGCATTAAATTCTGCATCCGCTGAATTTTCCTCCTTGGTGATACCAGTGTTTAAGATTATATTTGGTTTAAAGCATAGTATCTCAAATGTATAGTTAAACAGGGGCAGTCTACCGGAGTTCACTACAGGGCTTTCCAAATTCTTGATGAATTGGAAAGCCTTCAGTAACAATGGGATTTCCTTGTGTCTCCAATATCGAGATGAACTAAACAAAGTGTTTAAATTGTGTAGTTTTTGAACAAGGGGATGGGTATTTCTACACATTACCGTAGATATGAACCGACTTGCTAAATACTGTCTCCTTAGGCCTAAAGGTGGTTCAGCACATTCGACTTGCAGTGCATTGACTGGGGAGGATTTCATGCAGCCAGATATTATACGAAGGCATTTGGACTGTATCCTATCTAGTCTTGTCATTGCACCTTTGTTGCAAGGAGCCATTACAAATGTACCATAGTCCAATATGCTACGTACTAGGGCATTATAAACCATCTTCATTGTGAATGGGTGAGCCCCCCACCAAACACCAGCAAGAGATTTCAATATCGGAATGACCCGTTCGCATCTGCTTACCAAGTAGTTAAGGTGGTGAACACCTGACAGCCTCCTGTCCAAGTAGACACCCAAGAATTTAGCCTTCGAAACCACTGGGATATCTTGTCCCAGGATACCTACGTGAACTTGAGGAACGCTTCTTTTCCTTGTGAAAACAACCACCGCGCTCTTCGGTGCCGATAAGCTCAGTCCTCTGTCAAGTAACCACTGGTTCAGGGAGTCCAGGGAAACAGCGAGGGATGATGCCGCGTCAGTTATGGAATGGTCGCTAACATACATAGCCAGATCATCAGCATATTGCAGTAAGTGGCAGTTGTTATTTAGGCAGCTGCCAATATCCATTGTGTACAAGTTGTATAACAAAGGGCTCAGGACAGAGCCCTGTGGCAGGCCTTTCCATGTCCTTCGCTGCTCAAACTCCTCTCCCTGCACTCTCAAAACCAGTGAGCGAGATCTAATCATTTCGCATACACACTGAACCATCCTCACCGGAATTCTCAGCTCTTGCAGTTTTTGCCTGAGAATGGGAAGAAGGACACTGTCGTAAGCGGAAGATATGTCGAGAAATGAAGCAACTACTGATTCGTTCTTGGATAGGGAGATACGAATATCCGTAGTGAGTATCCCAACACTATCCATAGTGCCAAGACCTCTTCTGAAACCAAACTGCGAACTTGGCAGCATATCCCCAGACTCTACTATCCACTCCAGCCGGTTCTTAAGTAGGTGTTCAAAGATTTTAACTACAACAGACGATAATGCTATTGGTCGGTAGTTTTTTGGGTCCTCTACGCTCTTGCCTGGCTTCAGAATAGGTATGATGGCTTGTACCTTCCACTGGTCAGGAATCCAGCCAGTTTGGTAGCAGTAGTTTATGATGCTTAGGAGGTATTCTTTAGCATTGCTCTTAAAATGGGTTATGAATGAATATGGTATTCCATCAAGACCAGGGGCTGAGTCCCGAACATGATCAAGCACCATATCCAGCTCCCGAGTAGAAAAGGGTGCATCAAGAGGTTCCATTCTCGAGATTATAGGACCATATTCGCTCTCTTCCAAAGAAGGTACATAAGGAGGGGCTATTGTGTCGAAGAACAATTCGGCGATTTCACGGGACATAGGCGACGGGATGGAGGGCGAAAACCCTGATCGGAATCTGTTTATGTTCCTCCACACCACGGACGATGGAGTAGTTGGGGACAAAGATGAACAGAATCTAGCCCACCCGGCTCTTTTCTTTTGTCGCAGCAACCTCTTACATTTTGCATTGATATGCTGGTACTGTAATAGATTATGTATGCTCATGTTTCTGTTGTATTCTTTTTCTGCCTGTTTTCTTGCTCGTACAGCACTGGTACACTCTGGATCCCACCAGGGTGGTGATGGTATTTTACCCCGTGCTGTATTTTTCATGGGAAAAGCTGCCTCTGCACATGAGTTGATAGCCCCCATAAGGTTGTCTAAATAATTCTGTACCTGGCAGTGACCTGATGAGTCTACGTATTCAAGGTCAAACCTAGGAAGAGTGCTAACTCTGTCCTCCAATGACATTGAATAGCTGTCCCAGTCTGGATGGTTCAAATTAAATTTTAAGAGGGGAGGGGATCTTTTTTCCCGGAAGAGTCTGTTTGTGAAGGAAGTGATTATGGGGTAATGGTCACTACCGTGTGTCAGGCTTGCACAGTACCATTGGGCAGCTGGGGCCAAGTCAGCTGTGCAGAATGTGAGGTCGACACAGCTTATGCGTTGGTCAGGGACCGGTCGTCTCGTAGGCGAACCATCATTCAGGATTATGTAATTAAGTTCATCTATCAGCGCCGCCAGGCCTATCCCAAAACCACTACAGTGCTCAGAACCCCACCTGTAATAGTGACCATTGAAGTCACCCATCACAAGGACAGAGCCACTGATGCTCTGGAATATGTTTTTCAAAGTTGGTAACAGGTTTGGGTGGGGATTGGGAATATATATAGATAACACCGTTATACCTTCTATCTTGCATGCTACCATGGTCATGTCCCTTGGAAAGGGGGGGGTGGATACAGGCAACTGTGTGGCTCTATTATTGACAAGGAGGGCTGATCCTCCATAACTGTCCTGTCTGTCACATCTGAAAATATTATAATGTGGGATACGAAATCGATAACCTGCCGATAACCATGTTTCTGAGAGAGTACATACTAGGGGTTTATGTTTGTTGAGTAGGAATATGAGGTCGTGTCTCTTATGAGTCACGCTCCTCATATTCCATTGGAGAAACACCATTTGTTGAGCCATTTTTAAAATCAAATAAGAAATTTATCAGTTTGTCTGCAACGTTGGACGGTGGGTTGGTAATATTGGGGGGTATGAGGGATTTCACAAATTGAATTAGAATTTCAATAATGGGTGATATAGCAGTAAGAGGATGTGAGTTTGAGTTAGAATAACCACAACCATTTGGCTGTGTAGATTGGGGAGTGCTAGTGATGTTGCCATGAGCAGTTTGGTCATAAGAAGGGGAGAGGGGAGGCCGAGACCTGGGCTTAAGAAATACAGTCCTGCGGTTAGACTGAGAGGGTACACTTTTAGCAGTGTTTGCATAGCTGCGGGAAACAGAGTTGGCATAGCTGCGGGACGCCACAGGAATTAGCTTGCTGGCTTCTAAGTAGGATATAGATTTTTCTGCCATAGAAGTCTTGATTGCCCTCTGCCTACCATACTCCGGGCAATCCTTGCTATTGGCAAAATGATTGCCGGAGCACAGAATACAGAAAGCCTCTTCTGTAGTGATAAGACATTCACTACCCAGATGTTCATGTCCACACTTATGGCAGCGTGGTTTCGATCGACATAGAGATTCAATGTGACCAAATCTGCAACATTTACGACACTGGATTGTTGGGTATATATACTGTTCAACTGGAAGAGACGTGTAACAGCAGTATATACGCTTGGGAAGGGTCTGGCCGTCGAATGTGATGACACATGTTTCAGTTGGTTTCCACTCAGTAACTCCGTCCCGTACAATTTTGCGGTTTATCCGTCTTAGTTTTAGAATGCGACCACAGCCTGGTGGCACTGAGAGATAAACCTTTGCCTCCTCTTCTGTCATATCAGTTGGTACCCCACTGACAACGCCTAATCGTGTGACATGGAATGATGGTATGGATGCTGTATAATTGTTTTCATCTAAGATGGAATTGTTCAAAAACAAATTTGCTTCCCGAGAGGATGCAAATTCAATAAACACCCGGTTTCTACCAATTCTTTTAATTCCATCTCTAGAAATATTATTATTTATTTTGTTTTTAATGAGGAACATGCCGAAAGTTATCGGGTGAAGGGTAATTCCCGAGTTTGGTTGTTGTTCTACACGAGAGACATGAACAATGAACGGGGCTTTGTCATCAGCTGTGTAATATTCGCGAGCAACTTGGGTCTTGATTTGTTTAGGTGGGCGACTGTGAGTATCTTCATCACTTACCGATCGTTTTTTAGCTTGAGAATCGGTCACACTACAAACTACGTCTGCAAACTGCGATAACGTATCTGCCGTGGTAACCGGCACAGTAGGGAAGATAGGGGGAGAAGAAAATATAGGGGTTCTCGGAGACGAATCGTCCGGAGGGTCGGGTGGCTTGTTCCTATCCATCGCTAACAAAAAGGTTCATACAACCGTAAATAAATATATAATGATAGTAAAAACGACACAATACCTTATACCGATTAGGTTAGTATACGGCAAAAGTCACAAATTTGTCCTAATAATCACAAAAACACCAAATATCCGTAAACTTTCAAGACACACGTGGTAACCAAACACACGGTAACTTGACAGTCTGAAGTTGCAATATTACATACAAACAAACTTGAACGCTTCAGAAGCAGCAAATAATCAAATTGAGACATTCGTTCAGTTCTTTCTTGCCACAGACTAAATTGGCCTCCTCAATGCAAATTAAAAAAACTACCAAAAGCTATGCTAGCGCCATCTCTTGATGATTTTAAAAACCAACTGATTATGTACCTACTGGAAAACTGCTCATTATAACAATAAAATCCACACTACAATTCATAATAATCATAATTATTTAATGAAATATCACACCAATTAAAAATTAGTAAGGTAAAAGCACCCGAGGGTGAATGGGCAACCCGGTCGGGGCATGTCAATCAGGCAGGTTATATGATAGAAAGGATATTTTAATGTCCTACAATCCTGGCAAAGATGATATAGGATCGTAACAAGTGGAAAACTGTAGTTTCTGCCTAACCCGCTGGGAACAAAAATAAAGGTTTCTTTTTGGAAGTGTCTACTATTGGGTCAGTGTCCACTATTGGTGTCTAATATTGTCTTTTTTCAACACGAATGATTTTATTTTTACCCCAAAAATTCAATGATTAGGAAGATACAGAAAAACTGGTAGTTTTCAATCTATATGACACATATAACAACATTAATCTATTATCTAATGTCAAACTGTTTAGTTTAGGCTATAAGGACCTGTATCTATAATGTCAAAACTAGTAAAAAAAGTCAAGTCAGTGTCAGTGGTCAGGACGTCAAATTAGTTTGCGTCAAATCTTGCAAAACCTATTTGATTATTTGTAAACCAAACGTGTGGTGATTTTTTTGTTTATGTTTGTGAATATTCTGATGTGATTATTTTTATTCAAGTAAATTAAACATTTACTATAGAAAGTAAAGAACTCTGATTGATAAATACTTAATTCAGTGTTATAACGCGTGTAAAATGGCTTCGCAAGCGTTAGCATCCCTTACTGAAACCTACACAGATTCAGAAGGTGAAGAAGATATGGAAGATCCCACGCCAGAAAAAGAAGACGTTAGAGAAACTCAGTCTGTTCCTACGAGTCCTAAGAAGTTGGAGGAAAGTAAACAACCTGCGTCAACACCCGCCTCGCCAAAGAGGAGGTTAGTATCTTACGTTGACGACACTATAGTATCGGACGAAGAGCCCTTATCGCCGAGACCAGAGAACCAAGATGACATGCGCCGACTATCGATGGAAACTGACACGGACGAGGCTATCCCGCGCTCAGATCCTGACGACTCTGAGGATGGCATCACCATACCACCAGAACCATCTGGAAAATGCCCCAAAGAACTACAAGAAACGATCGCTAAGTTTTATAGCCGCATGATAAATGAGGGACTTGACATGAACAGGATAATACAAGATAAGAAAAATTTCAGAAACCCAAGCATTTATGAGAAACTTATACAGTTTTGTGATATCAATGAATTAGATACGAATTATCCACCAGAAATTTACGATCCCCTAAAATGGGGAAGAGAATCGTATTATGACGAATTATCCCGGATACAGAAATTAGAAATGGATAGACGAGAAAAGGAAAAGAAAGAAAAGTTAGCTAAGATAGATTTTATTACAGGAGTAGCTAAGAAAACTGACGATGATGATGAAAAGAAAAGGAAATCCAAATGGGATCAGGCAGCTCCTAACGTGTCTAATAAACCGACGATCAAACAACCCGGCCTGGTCCAGCAACCGCTCACGAGTAACGTCACAGGGACGAAGGGCACTATTATTTCTGCCTTTGGCTCCTTGCCTAAGAAACAAAAACTATGACTGTGACTTGGGGTTCATAGAGTATGAACTCAAGAGACTAGAGAAAAAGAAAGCAGGTCTTGAATGATGTCTCAATAACTATGTATAATAATACTATATAAAGGTATACTATACCCATTTGACTATTGTTACTCTGTCTTTCTACTTACTCTACGTTTAATGTATAACTTAAACTTGTGTATATGAATGTACAAATGTAAAATAAACATTTAATTAGATATATTTTAAAGTTTCATTTACTCATATCCTAGTCATAATAAACTATACTTTCCATACTTCTATACTCATCAACATAAAGATGCTAGTCCTGATTGCATCTGAGGCCACGGTGCCCTCGGAGCTCTGGGTCCGCCTTCCAACTCTTCCTCCACCACTTTGCACGATCTTGGGCGTCCAAGGTATTGAGACTGTTCGCACGCATTTTACTCTCCATGACGCCATACTTCTATATTAATAAACTCAAAAATTACTAGACTAATTTTAATTTTTTTTTTACGCTATTACAAAGCTGCATTAACAGCTACCAAAATAGGCTATATAACTATTTATATAGCCTATTTTGGTAGCTATATTACTATCTTATAGGCTATATTACTATCAGTGACTAACGGGATCAGAACTCCATGCAGGTGGAGCCACAAGCAACAGCTAGTATTATCCATATACACACATACGTATATAATACTTTATAGTTGTATATGTGTGTATATTATTATGTATAATACTAGCTTGTTGTGTAGATGTTGAAAGTAACGAACTTTTTTATCCTGTAATGTAAAGGTACCTAAGTAATAAGTATGGAAAGTAAAACCAATGCTTGAACAGGTCTGGCTAAAATTTGACACAGGGATAGAAATAGTCAATAACACAGTTACTTTAGTTCTGGAATAGGTTTCCGTGGGCTATGGCAGCGGGACCAGAATTCCACCCCCGATTATCTCAGTGTTCCATTTGTATCCAAAACTTCAAAATCATTTATTAAAGTCAAAAATCATTTATTCTATATAGAAAATTAAAACGGCGCTTTCAAAACGTAACAATAAAAAAATTAAAGACTATTTTAGCAAATAGACCACCAGCACCGGTTCGAAATGTCCATGTCCTGAGAAGACTCCGCAAGAAACTCAGAGAGCTTTTTTTTTATTTACAAACATTCACTTAGTAATAATTACTAAGAATGCCCTCTACTAGTAGGACCAGTCATGAAAATATAAATGATTGCTAATTACAAACGCAGTAATAAGCACGTGCTAGGTAAGTTTGCAGTAATAAACACAGTTACTGCATTTAGTCTTAGTGATACTGTAATGCTCGCAAGCCCAAAAAGTTAATGAAAACGCAGTACTGAGCATTTTATCTAAATAAGACAATAAAATAAAGAAAAAAATATATCAATAGAAAGCTTGATTTTTTTACTAATTTTAAGTTACATTTTAAAAGTTATACCACGAATATTTCTCCATTAGATATGAGAAAATAGGTTTTCCGCGTTTATCTCGAAACCGCCATTTTGCAAGTACTGCGTTTGCAATAAGGAGGGCAGAATTAGTATAATACAGTAGGTAATAGGCAGATCACCCGTCGGGCCACGGCGTCACCTGCTTGGCAGTAAGTAAGTATTTTATACTTATAGACTTGATAAAATGATTTGCTTGAGTAGCATAATTGAACTAATAGCTCATTTCTCCAAACTTGTTTATCATCTAAATATTCTTGGATTTTATAATAGCCTTTGTTTATTCTTAGCTACTTTTAAATTTATTCACACAGGTAAATATCTAATTTCATAAGGAAGCTTCTTGAAAACTGCGTATATTAAGCGAGCAACTCTGCTCTCCTTCTCTATCTCTTGATTTCTTTTAGTATGGCTATAGGCAGAGTGACAGCCATCCTGACCGTCTAGCTCTAAGCGGAAAGCTAGCACAGAACCTCGTCCATTAATCAGATTGATCATCTGATCATGAGATTTGTTCTTTACAAGCGAATATTTGACTGAATCAGGGGGAATGCTCTTCCAACTGAGCTATTGAGCCGCACCTGATTCATTTCAAATTTTCGTTCTCTTTATATCCGTCTAAGGGCGACGGTGGTGCCACCTACCAACATTCTTACGAACGAATAATAAATGCTATAAAAAAATTCATTCAAATATTTGGGCGCAGTCATCAAAATTCAATGTTTAAAAATGGTTGAAAAATCATTCATTGTTTCCAACAGTTCGTAAGAATGTTGGTAGATGACTGCACCGTCGCCCTTACGGATATAAAGAGAAGGAAAATTTGGAATGATTCAAGTGGTGCTCAATAGCTCAGTTGGCAGAGCAGTCCCCCTGCAAGGGAAAGGTCGTGAGTTCGAGTCTCACTTGAGCATTTCATTTTTTACAATGTTTTTCGAACTTAAAAGTTAGCATAATAAATGCAATAAAAAATTCATTAAAAAAAAAAAACCATATTAAATTTCGAAAAAAAAACGGAAAAATGAAACGCTCAAGTGAGACTTGAACTCACGACCTTTCCCTTACAGGGGGAATGCTCTTCCAACTGAGCTATTGAGCCACACCTGATTCATTTCAAATTCCCTGTAAGGGAAAGGTTTTGTGTTTCATTTTTTCCGATGTTTTTCGAACTTTACAAGCGAACTTCTACATTGTCCACATCTATCTGCATTCAGTAGACAACTATAAGCATTAACTCATATTATTTATAGGAAGCTCGTGATGTATGTAAGGATAAGGATAGAAGCAAACGGCGGGACATTGTCTCTGCCAACCACAGAGAGAAATAAGCTAGATCGTAGTTATACATATATTATTTGTAAGTAGTCCGGCGACTTGCCCTGTACCTCGGTCCGACTCTCTCTATGTCACCAGCAGCAAGCCTTGTGACCAGAACTCTTAGGAGAACCGGTGGAATTCTGTCCAATTCGGTAGTTGCGTCACCAAACGCCCACCGGATGTAGCTCTCCATGCGGATGTGATCTAGAAATAATAAATTATAGGTACATACGAGTACTTTAAATGATATGGTCAGCCAGGGTGCGAAGGGAATGCCTTATTGGGCAACTGTACTGCCGAGACGGCGAATATGAAACCTGAGACAGCGGGCGGTTGTAAGCGGTGAGAGCCCAACAGAACCGTCCCCTCTGGGCGGAGGGTGTTGGCTGGAACCCTGGAACTGTGGAGATATCCGCACGATAACTTACACTTATTACTCAATAATGCACATGCATTTACTGAGTCTTGCTCTGCACAACCTTTGGTTGAGTAATGTAAAATGCATGTGACATTTAGTCGTAAGAGAAGTTTAACGGCGGCGAAAATACCACGACTTCACTCAATAGTGAAGACGTGGTATTTTCGCATAATAATATTCTTCTCTTTATGTGAACAGACTTGATTGAGAACATACTGGCTACTAGTGATCCTTCCTAGAGTTTCAAAGACCTATAGCGGTTTATTGAAATATTGAAGCAATTGGAATTGGAAAAAGTGAAATGCTCAGACTGGACTTGACCCAGTCCCTTACAGGGGGAATGCTCTGACGACTGAGCTACCGAGCCACGTGTTGGAGCGATGGGGGGTGGCGGGCCCCAACAAGCAAATTAGTCTTATAAGGTTGAGTTTATTCAGCTATTCGGTGATATAAAAGTCGAGTAAGTGTGAATTATTCAGAACGTGTCGTATAAAAGCATCTTATATAGCATTTTAGTTATTCAGCATTTCGGTCACATAATGATGCTGAGTAAACGTTTACTCTGCATACTTATATGACTAAAGTGTCGTATAAGATTTGCTGTATAAGTCGCTAGTATACGACCCTTATGTTACTATTTCGTCGAGTAAAAGCACATTATATAACTTTCTTGTGACACAGTCGAATAAAAGCTACATCGTTGCTTTTATACTGCTATTATGTTGTATAAGTTGCATTCATACGACTATTACAAGCCTAGTGCCAAGTGTCGTATAATTGCTTGTACTGCTCAATTATCACTTGTCTTAGTTTTCTTGTGTACAATAAGTGGTTGATTGAATAAATAAATAAACAAAAGATCTTTTTTAGAAAACTTTTTAGGAAGGTCTAAGGAACCCTAAAATATAATCATGGCGCTTATACTGCTAATTTGCTGTATAAGAAGCTATTATACGACCTGTTAGCAGTAAAAATGGTGTACAAATGAATGTTGATATAAAAAATATTTGTTATTATATTCATATTACTAAGAATTGAAGGGGGGCGTTAAATATTTATGATAAAACCTAGTATATTTCATCAGAAAACTTACCTTCGCAATACTTTGCAAACCTATGCGTGAGTTTACGAACCTACATTTGGTGCAACCTACAAATTAACATGTCTGCTAAATAAATTGTACTTATAATTTTTTATAATTTTTAAAACACAACACGACGCACTTGCTTAATTTAACAAACAAATGTAACATAAAAGTCATATAAGTTACAGTTATAGCGCAACTTAAGCTTGTAACAGTCACTCCGTTACCTTTATACGATGTCTATGTGACTGAATTGCTGAATAAAATGGGCCCAAATCGCGTTGTATAAACGTTTTCATTACGTTTATACGACTTCTATTAGGAGCCAAAATGCTGAATAATTTGCGTTGCCGCGACTACTACACGACATATTTTTGCTAGTTGGGGCATACCTATGGCGGGGTCGACGATGGCGAACGCGCGCTTGAGGTTGTCGACGGAGACGGGCCGGTGCTGCGCGCGCTTGCCGCCGAGCGCGGCGAGCACCTCGCGGATGTACTTGTCCTGCGCCACCTGCCGCTGGCGGTACAGCTCGCGGGCGAACTCCGCCCGGTCGAAGCCTTCCTCGTTCTGGAAGTGGTCAGTACACGAGGCATTTTTTTTTAAATATTCTAGGCCATAATTACCTACCTACTTTATACAGCGCGATGCAAGTGCTAGCTAATGTTATGGGTTCTAGAATGCGGAATGCGGACAGACCATAGACACTTTTTTTTGTACTCATAAACACAGTGGTATACATTATACCTACATAGAAACACCCTGACAAAGCAAATATACCTACACATATTGATGCATACAAATATTTCATCTAAGGCGTGATCGAACCCGTCACCTCGAACGTCCTTACATAAAGTCGAACGAGTTGAGCTTTTGTGAAATTAACAGTTTTTTTACTTCGAAATCATGACTATTAATGAACTTGCTTGGGTAAGCCTAAAACTAATTGAAGACGGCGCAATCGAACTTTTGTCCTAATCCGATATGAGACTGTTGACTTTAAACGAAATTGCAGGGCAACTCTTCCATTAGCTGGACTGGCATATAAAGGTCGGATAATACAAACCTCCTGAAACAATTTGTCCAAATTGATGTCGTTGCTGTTAATCTTCAATTTGAGCTGTTTGCGCGCCACGTCCATCATATTCTTGATATCCACTTCACTTTTCAGTGGAAATACGGACTTGGATATTTTTTCAAAATCATCAATCAATATGTTCTGTAAGAAATGTTCATTAAATTAGTACCTACCTATATTAATGATATAGTAAAGAAATTAGTGTGCAAACTTCTCCCATCGAATTAGATTGGAATAAGTGAATGCTCAAACGGGACTTGAACCCGTGACCAGACAGTTATAAGGGGTACACTCTGGCCAACTGAGCTACATGTAGGTACGTCTTGATTATTCGAAATTCTCCTGGAATGAATGGTGGAGCCAGCTATCTTATTCATACGAATCTAAATCGATAGGAATATGTACCTACCTAAATATGCATATATCCTATCTTTTGCATGCTGTTCGAGCAAAATGGTTATCAGTGCGCTCATTTCCGTGTATGTTATATCTCAGTTACAACTCGCGTCATGGAATTCAACGATGAATTTATGCCTACCTCTTTATCCTTGCTGTGTTTGTACAGCTGGTCCTTAAGCAGCTGCCACTGGTTGCGGTGTCCCCAGTAGATGTGCTCGCTGAGGTGGCCGTGCAGCACCCCCCAGAACAGCTTGACCTGCGGCTCATCGAGCATTTGCTCCGCTCCGGCGCACAGGTTGTAAGCCCATTCTGCGCGTACTGACGGTTGCTGGTATCTGTGATGTCATATTTCACTAACATTCTACACTTTTTAAAAGTTTTGGACATGTAATAAAATCCTAGGAATGTTTATTAAATATTGAAGATTGCCTCCCTGATAGAAGGTTGAATAAGATTTAAACAATGGGGATTTTTTTGCCGAGTAACTACTTATGCATTCATGTGAGAAGTTTAATTAATTAAATACTTACCTATCTTGGAAATACTTGGTGACATAGTCCTGCATGGATATATCCTGGATGTGGTTAACCTTGCCCAGCCAGATGTCATTGATAATCACGCTGACTTCGCGCCGGGACAGGCGTAGGTTGCGCACCTTGCCTTCATATCTCAAGTACGGAGGAATGACTGGATCCATACCCTGAATAAAATCGGGGTATTATGGTTGAGTCAGAAAATAGACAGCCAAAGAGTTCAATACAAGTTAACATTGATAAAAAAAAAACATACAAGTCCATCAAAGTGTTCCAAATTGTCGCCTTCCGCTGCCGGACCCAGTTCCTTTAACAGCACTCTCAGTATGTCTCGTGATGATAGGTTTCTGGCTAACTGCCGCCACCTGGGTAGTATTCGTAAGAATTATTTAGTACATTATCGCATCGAGGATGTTGTTTAACCCAAAAGTGGTACCTACCGGTCTCGTCCGCCTCCGATGAAGTCAGCACAAAGCTCCCACTGCGGGCGGGGAGTACCGGCGCGCTCCAGTTCGCTGCACCGCTCCTTAATGTCGACCATCTCCTCTTCAATGGATGTCTTTGATGCTGTATGAAGCCAAAATAAGTACAAGTAGTTAGTAGTAATTACCTTCCTAGATTATTTACATAGATTCTGTACCAGTATTTTATGTATCTCTTGACTGTTAATCGGAAGAAAGAAGAATGTGGTCCACATCAAGTAGGTTAAAGTTTAGTTAAAGATCTAAGAGACATGGAGCCAGCTTATGGTGGGAGAAGCATGTCTCTCTCTACCACCTGCAATAACCAAACGAACTTTTACGAACCCAAGATCCGTTTATTGTTCTCTTGGAGAGCTTCAAATTCCTGTTTCAATGAATCGAACGTTTTGATGAGGCCGAAGTACTTCGTCTCCAGGGCGTCGTGCTCGCGCCTGGGGACTGCTTCCGCGTATTCGTCGGTCTTCTTCTTCAAATCTGTTTGCGTAATTGTTAGCTGCTCCCTACAAATGTACTTCTATCAGTATAGTGTATGAGTGAATGTTACTACTACTTCCAGCGGGGACACAGTTGACCGAACGGGTGATCGGCCCTTCTGTATGGGGCCATTTCACCCACTTTCCCCTATAACGACTGTCATACATGTTTATATGGCAACCGAGACGACCGACGGCTTAAGGTGCTCTCCGAGGCACGACATATTCATGCATACAAATATTTGCACTGAGCGGGGATCGAACCTGCGTCTCCTGCGTAGCGGCCGCGTTCACTACCGCTACGCCACCACGGAGGCTGCCTCTGCCATCTATCTTGAAGAGCGCTAAACACCTACCACTCACGTCAGCTAAGTACCAATATTAATAGAGTGGACATAGACTGGGCACTAACTTTTACCACTCTCTAGGCAGTCTAGGCAATGAATATTAACCTACTTATGGTACCTATGTACCTACGTACGGTACGTAGGTAAAAATGGAAAACGATAAGTAGGTATAATTTTTTAATTAAATTAATACACACGTACCGGCATCTATCTAGCGCTATCCTGAGTACAACAGGGTCTCCATAAGCCTCATCAACCTGGTAGGAGCTGCCGTCCAGCTCCTTGATCTTCATGTGCAGCGCCAGGTTCTCGAAGTACAGCGTGTAGCGCGCGTCCCTCTCCCGCATGAGCGACAGGTAGTCGGAGAAGTTATCATCGGACAGCTTGGGACATTGTGAGGTGCTGATTAGATAGAGATATTTGCCTCATTTGCACCTCATATATTCAGGTCATCAAATTGATTACACACTGTTAAGCTGGAGCTCACTCAAGAATGGTAGCCGACGTGGTGCAAGTTGGTAGTGTAACGGGTAGGTACAGAACGGACATTACAGGAACTCGATGACACTGGCCGAACCGGGAATTGAACCAGTCGTCGTGCACAGCAGTGGTGCTCGCTATCGACGCGCCCTTGAGGTAAAAGCACTCATTTAATGTCCTGACTACGTATATGGCCTTATTATAAGGTCTCGGTGTTTCAGGGTTAACGTCAAAATATTTCTTTCCACATTCACAACAAATAGGATATCGCACTCATGACGCAAAACAGTCTAAAGAAATAGTGTTTTTGACTGAAAAGCATTCTACTTACGTTAAACACAGGCATACAACACAACACAACATTCAACAAATGTTTGGGAAACTAAATATAATAACGCCTTCCTTTTTGAAGTCGGTTAAAAAGCGCCTAATACCCAAGATATGAACAGGTAATTCAGTCCTAAATCCAATGAAACCAGTATTTCTATTATATTCAATCGTTAATTGCATCTTGAATCTGCGTATTGCACTTATTGCATCTGCGTATTGCACTATTCATAAGTGACGTAAATAAAATGACCGTATCGGTGCACTCGTTATGATTGTGATATGAACGCAAACGGCACACGATCGTTGTCGCTGCATGATTGCGAATTACATCTACATATAGTCACCGGCATAAATGTTGGCCCAAACATGTCACAAATCACTAGGTAGGTATCTATACTCACAGTACACCTTTTTTGGATGTCTTTTGAGGGTAGCGCGGGGTGCAATAGGTGAATTCAAATCCACCAATCATCTTACATATAAAATTACTTATCCCGACTGACTGACTGATTCATTAACGCAGAGCCTAAACCGCTAGACCCACAAACTTGAAATTTTGACAGATGATGCATTTTATGAAATAAGCATCCACTAAGATAGGATTTTTGGAAATTCGGCTACTAAAGGGATAAAATAAGGGATGGAAGTTTGTATAAAAGTTCGTCATTTTCAGAGCTAGATGTACTAACTTTCATAAACCTGTGTCTTTAAAGAAAAAAAAGAATACGTGTATCAGCGTTTCAAAATTTAACTAATAAGACGGTAAAATAGGTGATAAACGTTTGTAGGGAAAATTTGTCATTTCCAAAGTTAGAAGCATTAAACTTCGTAACGTCTTTTGAGAAAGGAATGTTTTGTCGCGATAAAACCTAACCGGACATCCACGCGGGCGAAGTCACGAGCAAAAGCTAGTAGATTATATTTTATCAAATCAACACGCGTACACCAGGGTTTCGTTAAAATGTATACTGATAACCTTAACTGTGCCTTAACCCTATATGAAGTACTTGTATAGTGGTGAAATGCTACAACTGTAGCTTGACAGACACATTGTACACAGATGCCTCCAGCCCCATTTACCCACCTTTCCCATATCCTTTTTTAATTTAGAAATTTCGAATGTTAATTTTAGATTTTCTTCTCTCAAGTCTTCATTTTCTTTCATCAATTTTTTAATCTGGTCATCCCTTTGTTTCTTTTTCGCTGATATACCAAATACTCTCTGTAACATATCATGTGAGGCCTTTATTTACCTACTAGCTGGGTTAGGATGCTGATGCCTGGCCATTCTGGTGTAAGGCCGTCTGCTGCTTTATGCGTGTGCACGCATATGCGGGCGCTTGAATTTTGTACAAGCCATTAAGGTTTACACCCCCTTAACTCTTGCAAAAAAACGTACGATGTGCGGGCCCGCATGCGTGACACGCACGCCGCAGTGAACTGCCTTAATGGTAACATATCCACACACACTCACACACGCACGCACGCAAACACGCACGCAAACACGCACGCACTCACGCACGTACGCACGCACGCACGCAAATATAAAAGTTTATCGAAATTATTCGTAGAGTTGAGGTTTATTTCATAACAAGCTATAATTTTAATTATCATTTTCCTTATTTATTCAGATATTGTGATTAGTTGCACGAATAAACGCATTAAACTACCTACCAATCTCGCGAGATCTCGGAATTGGCCTGAGCCCCAATCTGGCAAGATTGCATTCCCTAGTCTATATATGATACCTTTCAACTTCCCTTTATCTTGAGGAAAAACTCGTCTCATATGATTACGATACAAGGACTTCTACCCCTATTAAGGTAAAATATGTATGAACTGCAGCTCAATTCATACATTTTGGACCTAAAATGTGCTCAAATGTAAAGACATTAAGACCCTGACATACCACATTCTTGAAAATGAATAATATCATTTATTAATTCTTAATGAATTAGAAATACAGTTTAAAGAGTTTTCTGAAATAACATTGATTAGTTTCGCAATATTTTCATTGTTATTGCTACATAATTTATACTTAGATAAGAAATCTTGCTATGAGTTTCATCATCCTAATACAGTATGTAATGTAAGTTATCGTTAGATATTCACTGAGACTCAATTAAGTTCAAAACATTCATTAGATGCTTCAAGTGACGAACAATAATGCTAGGAGATTAGATAAAAACAGACATTAAACACATAATATGATTTATATATTATTGATAAATCAAACAAATAATACTTCATTAGATGAACTTATAAACTAATAAAATAAGTTTCTTATCTACAAATAGAATATTATTTATTCTGTTCTCTTCTTCTCTAGCCACAGTTGAACCTGTTCCTTAATCTGAGTGACATCTGCATCCGACGTCCTACAACAGCTACCAATGTACCTGACGCCTAAATCTAACCAGCCCTGTACAAAGTTAGCCAAGGGTTCACATGTTTCTCTCCCCACCCATCCCTCCTCAGCCCTGTACTTCTCTCCGGAGTTAGGGTATACAACAAAGGAAATAACTGGCTGCCTATCATTAATACCTTCAAATAATTTAGCTACTATTTTAGGAGGGCAGCAGTTCACTCCAAGTGCTACAAGCTGATTAGGGTTCATTTCCCAACACTTTCTAATAACAGTCTTGAAGTCCTCTCTGTTAACTAGAGAATTTTCATCTTTACAGCTAAAGGAAAGCCACGCCTTCATCTGCGAGTACTCCTTCAGCATATCAACAAGAACTTCAGCTTCCTTCAGACAAGGGATTGTTTCAAATGCTAGGAGGTCAACTCCTGCTTCGACTAAAGCTCTGATCCTCGGGGTGTGCCATTCTCTTATCACCTCAGTGCTCACTTTATCTGCATAGCTACCGTCGTACTCCGAGCCATCGTGGAGACATGCGCCGTAAGGGCCAACAGAACCAGCGATTTGAATATTACGCACTGGTTTATTACCTTTCTGACATTCTTCTGTGTAAACTTCACGCGCGCGCTTAGCCAGCTCTACTGCGCGAGTTATAAGTGCATAACCTTCTTCCGGTGTAACGCCAAGATGTTTGACAAACCCTCCCACAGAAGCCTGATACGTGTTAGTTTCAATGACATCTGAACCGGCTCGTAAGAAGTCAAGATGCGTTTTAAAAACGCCGTCCGGATTGGTCTGGAGGAACTTGGAACACCATAGTGGGTCGCCGTCCGGAGTGGTTCCCACTTGGCGCGATAGTTGTCCAGAAAAACCTGCATCTAGAACTAATATGGTCCGTGTTTCACCAGAGGACAACATTAAGAGTAAAATAGTAGGACGTGACAAAGTTAATACCTATTGAAGAAATTAAAATAGCTAATTTGAACTAAATTCACGGATAACTGTGACCGAATCAAAGTATGAAATTAGTATGAAACAAAATAAATGTACATCTGCGGTGAGCGACAGTTGCACGACTGGTTAAGCAGGGCACTAAATGTAAAGGAACTGCAAGCATACCTATATTACATATAAATTAAGTTTGCAAAAGCAAAACAATACGAATTGCCTATGCCAAGACAACAAAACAATAACAAAGATAATAAGTGTCAAAAGTGTCAAAACAAAACCAACTTTTTTCCTTAGGTTTTTTCTTAATACCCAGAGCTGATCTATGGCTTTTTAAGCCATAAAATATCCGTTCCATTTTCCATTACTATATATCCATTACTATATACTTTTATTCCTGTATGATATTATTATAATATAATGGAATGGATATTACATGATAATGTAATGTAACTAAATGTAATGATGTAAAAAAATATGGCGTTTTCACGTAGTAATTTATTACGCTAGCTTTTCCTGCTTTGGTTTGGCTGCATATATGGGAGAGACTGCCGCCTTACTGGCCCTAAAACACCTATGCGCTGTGTGCACAGTAAATAAAAGAAGATAAATAGCCAAGAGAATGGCATTTTTCATTACCTTGGCATAGCTATAATAAATACTTACATCGTGAATGACAAATTGTGATATACGTTCATCTCGAATTTGTATTGAACATTCATAAGCTTCTTTGATCTCGTTTAGAATTTTGGAGTAAGTAATAGACCCTGTTAACAATCTCTTGAAAGCTTCTTGATAAATCTGTTAAAAGTTATAATAGTAACCATTTTTAATAGAAGATAAAGATATGACATAAACAGAGAACATCTCATCAGTTGCCTGGTCGCGCCTGCGGCTTCTTTCCTTAGAAATGGACGTAATTTCGTTCGCGACCCTCAGGCAGGGACATATTCTCAAAAGGAGTAGAATGGATAGTTTTTAGCACACCTATTTGTTTATATTCGAAACAAATGTAAAGATATATTTAGTTAAATATATATATACGGTGGTACTAGTTAATATATCACTGTATTACCTCTAAAACTTCATCATGGTATAACTGTTGTGCCTCCAGTAACTCACTATCAGACTTTTTTACGATTACTAGTTTTTCTAAAATATCTTTTTCAATGTCTTTTACAAATTTAGGCACACTGGCCATATTTATAGAATGAGAAAATTGTTATTCATACATACGATAATCTAATAAAACTAAAAGTGATAATCCTGCTTTATCTCTGAAGTGGTTTGTTGTTGTGACGACCCTATCTTGATTTGGGTGTAAATTATTTTGAAGTGAATGATTTTGTCTTATTGTTATTTATGCGTGTATTTGACTTATCAAACTGTACTGTATGATTATATGATATTGGGAGTTATCTTAACTCCCTATTCATTTTAAAATTTTGTAGCAAGACAAATTACAACAACCGATTGTGTTTTTGGTTTGTTGTCTCTTGTTTTCGGTAATTACGGTTTTGTTCATGGTAGAAAATACTATATCTGTGGTAGAATATGCTCGTGTGCTGCCCCCACGCGGTAGCTTTGAAAAAATTTGATGTTAGCGTGACGTCACTGACATTACATGAAATTACAGAAATTAGAAATGGCTGCGATAGGTAGTGGACGGGGAACGATGGATTCCCAAAACCAAGTGCAAAGTGACACAGTAGATCGTTTAAAATTGCTATATCCTAATGTGAACGAAGAGGAAACACCGTTACCAAGATCATGGAGCACTAAAGACAAATTCAGCTACATCGGGTTGTCACAAAATAATCTACGAGTCCATTACAAAGGTAAGAACTTTCAAGGTTTGTTTATGGATTACCAATTTGCTAAACTCTTCGTCAATTCAATCTAGAGTAATTCTAATGTAGTTGACTAGTCTTTTACGTAGTTTTATTTAATTTGTAAGGCGTCTGACGTGTCATAACAGCTCATACTGCGGCGACGAGCGTTGAAGCAGTCAAACAAAGAAATCAGCTGATCGCATATTTTGTAACAACACTCAGGAATGAAATACTGGCTTGGTGTATCCACCTCAAAATCAATTTATAGAACTGATACTATGCTTGTTTTTGTTCATTCCTGTTATATATCTAATAATATAACACGTGTGGTATTTCGCAAGGTCTCCTCCTTTTAAAATGGCAGACAAATGATTTTAAACTTACTATAAATTTTGTCTAAGTTAATTAATTACCTCTCTATACTCTGGGACAGTTTCCTCATTTGAACAGTATTTAATAAATTTTATTATTAGTAATTTAACCATTATTATTTAAAGTGGCTCCTTTCTGTAGCATATCATATCATTAGGACTATTTGTTTTCACTATTCTTTAATGACTTCTATTATTATCTGCTTATGGGGTTGAGTTGTAATACATTTTATAATACAATACATTATTGTGTAGTATTTGGCTGCAATGAACATAAACCACTTGTTACTCTGGTTGATAACTATGATTGCACAGAGAACTCAAAATGGCAAGGCTCAGTGGCCTATAGGTTAAGGCATCCCCCCTGTAAGGGAAAGATTGTGGGTTTGAGTCCCGCCCAAGCGATTCACTTTTTCCTGATTCACATTTGTATAGTTAGCATACTTAATGCTTTAAAAAATTCATTCATAATGGCAATATAATTAGGAACCTACAAATTATAGACAACAACGGTACTATTACAGTCACTGGGATATGTACCATTATGTTGATTTGGATACTTACCATATTATGTTGTTTTAAGTGTCCAAGATACATTCACTCAAACCAACATATGGTAATTTTTCCAATAACCCTCAATACTAATGTTAGCGACCCTGATAGTTTGAATAACAATGCAACTCGATGAATGATTCATCTGCAGTGTATGTGGTCCAATTCATTCATTTCCATGGAAATCATGCTTACCCATTTTCCATCAAAAGATGTATAGTGCTGTCCCTTGACGAGGAGAGGCTTCTATGGTCAGTGTGAGATTTGTATATCTATTTTTACAAAGTAAATAATTACTCTATTGTTAGTGAAATAAAGTTCAATTTTATACAAACAAATATTTCAATTCTCGCATTGCACATCTCTTACACCAAAGAAGAAGAAGAGTGTGAATAGATATTTTGCCATACAAATCCTATCCAAATTATGCATAGCTGGTAAAAACCAACCTTGAAGCAGGCTATTGGGTGCATGGTATTCATGACAATCCCACAACAATATAATAATGTATTTTGAGTTTGTTTGACCAGTGACATTTTGTTTAAATGAGATCAAAATGATTAATTTCATTGGCGGGAGAGATTCTTAATGGCAAGATTGAGGACTAGGACGAGGTCTTACCATGTGCACACTATTTTCCTATTAGCATTACATTTAGTTTTTTGGGGCTATTACGCAACATTGTCTAGAATACTAGAATAAGCCTAGCTTATCATGTAAATATTCAGACTTTTTACTCATGGAGACATTTTTTCCTGATTGCATACCGAGCCTTCGGAGCTCAGGGTCTGCCTTCCCGTTCTGCCTCCTCCATGGTAGTGAGACGATTGGCATGCATGTCACCCTCCGCGACGTCAAGTCAGGACTTAATAAAATTAAATAAAAAATAATTTCTTGCAAATTAAATATTAACCCTACCTCAGCACAAAAGTATTTGTAGTATTTGCAGTATCGACTGGGCGGTTGAACTTGAGATGTGACCGTTACAGTGTTATACAACAACATAGAAAACAGCTTGTTGTATTGATTTGCCAAATGTCATCAATATTGATTTACCCAGCTTGTAGACGACCCCTTGGGTCAATCCTGGTAACGGTAACTAAGTCGGGCGTCATCATCGGCGCTTAAAGATCGCCACCTTATTACTATACATGCCTGTTCAAAGCAAAATGAAAAAAAATCGCGGAATACATAACAAAAAACATTGACGAATATAGAATCTATATTTTTTTAAACTTTAAGAAGCTCCCTCATATTACAGAAGTCTTCTTTCTGGCTGGGGGCGTGGTCCCTTGCGGACAATTACCCGCATCTCCAAACAATGCCCAGATCTCTATTGCTGATAGTCGGTGGTGTTGTGTAAGGTCCTTAGTACAAAATGTGCACTAAAAGACTACACTTAATGGTACATTCTTGAACCAAATTAGTAAATTTGCTTCTTTCAAAGATTGAAAGAAGCAAATTTACGATTAGAACCTAATTAAGAACATCGTCTATTGGTTCACGATAGATTCAATCCTTCAAATGTCTTCTAACCGTACGTTATTCAAACGTTATGAAGTTAATACAGTACAGTTTTTCCTTAAGCCTGATTGGCTAGCAAGGATATGATAAGTATCTACTATCTACAACACGCTTGTTTCTGGTATAATATAGTGCTGGCAAATAAATTTACTGTTATTTATCATATTATGGTTAATTGTTAGGCAAATACATGTTGAAGACTATTTAACTATTGTCATGACTTTTATCTAGACAGATAACGAGGACCAAATTAATGGACTAGACGGCCCACGGCGTTGAGTCCGAGACTGTTATCCTTGACATATTTTATTGACCATAACATTGTATTAATTTTATCTTTATAACTGGGTTTGTTGTAGTCTGACGTCTGAGAAAGGAACGTGGTAAGCAGTTAAATAGGTCCATAACTACAAAGTTGCCAAAGCTGCTATTATGGTAGAAGCAACGGTTTTTTTACCCGACTGCGCGACGCAAAGGAGGGTAATGTGTTTATCAGTCTATGTATGTATGTATGTATGTATGTATGTATGTATGTTTGTTTCTATGTGGCGTTCTAGAGACCAAATGCATGGGCCGATTTCGATAATTCATACGTCAATCGATTCGTCTTAACCTTGCGAGTGTCACTAAAGACATGACAGTAATCAAAATCCACCACAGTGACAACCAGACGCCATATTGTCAAAATGAAAAAAATTAAAGTTGATGAACTATGTCAAGTGGGGTGTCGTTGAATAGGTATTTTAAAATCATTTTTAGGTTCCTTTTATCATTTTTCATTTTAAATAATATTTTCGGATATATAACGATTTAAAGTTGTTTAACAAAACAATCATTCTCGCTAATGTTCTTACTTATTGATTTAGGTTTTTATTTCAAAATTTAAATTACAAAAATATATACATGTCATATCATAACTAAAAAGTGTAAAATAAAACAAATGATTAAAAAATAAAAAAACCCGACTGCCACTGAAAAGACCGAAATAAGTTTGATAGCAGGCGGTACCCATTTGCCTATCATAAACCGAAAGAAAATTAATGGGTACCGCCTGCTATCAAACTTATTTCGGTCTTTTCAGTGGCAGTCGGGTTTTTTTATTTTTTAATCATTTGTTTTATTTCCCACAGGGGTATTTGACCTAAAGAGTTAGCTTCATCATGCTGAGATTGTTCATCGATTGAAAATTTAAATAGTTGCAGGTCACGACGAAGCACTTATATCGGAGTAGTCAAAACTGAATCCAAATTGTCCAAAATGCACCATTCCGTTTGTTCACGGGGATTTTAGCAAAATGTCCCAGATTATGTACATAACAGTACCTACGTGCAATTAGCAATATTTTTAAAAGACGACTAATGAGTCGAAACTATAAAAAATACAACAGTGCATTGTTATATAGACCCATCCCAAAGGTCAGGCAGATATCCTATTACTATTCCCGAGAGACCTATGTCCAGCTGAGCACTGCGGTGCTTGCGAGATAAGAACTCTGGAAAGTGTACACTGCTCTATGAGTGTTTTTTTTTTTATCGTGCGATAAATCCCCATGGATACCAACCCCACGGAGCCGGTGGAGGCGGTTATGTCGGACTCGAACCGACTAAAACGCACGCCGTCTTGGGTCCTTGGTTGCCGGAGGTGTGATTGCCAAAAGCTCTATGAGTGTTAGGGTCCACGGTACCTAACCAACATGCCCACGACCCGATGGAGCAGAGACCCGATGAGAGACATACTGAGAGCATACACTTACTGTCCTGTCATCAAACATAATGGGCGGCCTACTTAATGTCTAATAATGGTCATTATTGGTAATTTAATTACTCATTACCAGCATAAGATACCTTATCTTAACTATTCATTACACTTCATCGTTTCAAAATTTAAAATACATTCTACGAGTATGTCCTGTTTTACGTTAAAACTGTTGGGCTCTGTTATTTAAATAACAATAGGGGCAGGCATTGATCAGACATCGGATGATTGGTAAAACTGTGACTATGGTAAAATAATTGACTACTCAATCGAAACAACAAGAAAAGTAATCTGGTGTCATGATTGGGGGCACTGGCTCATTCAAAGCAAATAGTTATAGTAGACTTATGCACTTATATACAATAGTGATAAGTTATCACTAATGACTAATGTATGTATATCGAGTAGTAATCATTACTCGTGAAGTGTGAAAGCTCGTCTCCTTCGACTTACTAATTCATGAGCGGTTCTCGTGAGTGTCTCGGTCGCGTGACCTTTTAATATGATTAAACTTTAATGGCTGTGTCGTCATAGTGTATTATTTACTTTACACTTATTTGTAAACTTTTTGCGTAGTAGATCCATGATTTTGCTAGCATTATCGGTCATTTAATAGGTATTGATTACTTAATTTATGTAATGCAAATTGTTGAGTGACGTATAATTTTGAGATTAAACTGATTAATCAGAAGTCTACTAAAGACTCTTTATGCCGTCTAGAGTATTTACTAGAATTTGATTACTTTTTGACAAAATATGAGCGAGATGTACTATGTACGAAGCGCATGCCTATTAATATTAAATCCTGTAGCTTTCAACGATGCGGCGGCGTGTAAGTCCGTCTGATAGATTTAATTGGCTTATACATACGTCTATTTCTTGAGTACAGCTGCGACAAGCCACCTTACAAGGTGCTTATCGCGGAGTAACTGTCCCTGCGGAAATGAAAATTAAATGTCTATTTTATTAATAAGTAAAATTATGCACTTCACCAGTTGCTTACGCAAACTTGAGTTACGGTCACCTTCACCCGGGTCGCTCGTAAAACCACAGCGTGTTACTAAAATAATTATTTTATAGAATTTGTGAAAATTAAGATGAGATATAGTATTTACACGAGGGTTTGTACCCTCTCGGGTACGCCTGGGGTGCGTATCGATCGGGGCAGTCGCGACGGTTGTTGACCGACAGCTCGCTGCAGATGGCTCGTCCGCGCCACTGCTCCCTACCTAATTCTGCGTCTAGACTCCGGCCAAAGACCCGCAGACGCTGCCAGTGTATATTGTGCCACCTTTGTTGTCTGCAGCTCCTACCAATGTGTCCCCGCTGGAAGATAAAATGTTAAGATATTATTTGAGTATATAAGTCAGTCTTTAATGTTGGTGCTGGCATGTTAGTTAACCCTAGCTGAATTTTGTTGTAAATATTCATACATCTCTAGATAGCTCAGCTATACTGTTTAGAGCTACGTAATTGGTTACAATTTATCGGGTTATTTTCTTGAATATGGATTCTAGAAAAGTTTCCGATAAATTGCCGCTGCTTAGAATGTTCTAATAGAAAAAACTGATTCCTGAAATCGAATCCAAACCTACTACACAGCCGCTTCCGAAGATTCTGAGTTATGATCAATCAATTGATGAAACTACCAGCCGGTGTTCCAATGAACAGAAAATTGAAAGGTTTTTTTATTACTCTAAATGCCTTTCTGTACTTGAAGGGTACGTGAAGGTGTCCCGTCTGACATTTGCTGGGTAGTGTTGGAATATTTTTCGGGAATTCTGCGTACAAATGGATTGTGTGCCAAGGGCACTGCGGGCGTTATTATATCGATGTGCTTGGTAAAAAAAATATGTTAAAGTCAATTTCGACTCGCGCACTAATTTATATCTAGGTATTAGTAACTACATAGACTTAATTTGTTTTAGGTGAGTTTTGCGCTAAAATGCTAAATTGATTTTCTTTTATTAAGTTTGTTTAAAGCCGTACAATATACTTTGGTTTTAAGTTCTATGACGTGAAATTATCAGTCCCCTTAACTAACCTGTGCTGATGGCGAAATTTCGAACGAATAACCGTCAACATTTGTTTGTGCTCTTCCAATTGATGAGCTTCGGTTAAGGAGTCGAAGTAGACGGACAGTACGACGGCAGGCACTGTAGGCAGGCCAGGTCCTGGGCACAGTGCGGGGCTAACGACCCACGAAACCTGTTAACGGAGTCGTCGCTCTAGGATGATCGCTCGCTGAGACTGCTTTTGTTTGATCTCGAAGTAAAAAGTAGTGACGTTACTGCAGGGCATATGATACAGCGGCGATTTTGAGTGTGATACTGCACTGGATTGTAAACTTGAATTGGAAAACGAATCCAGGATATCACTCGTACGTGAACTCGCGCCAGTCACTAGAGACCAAACTGGAAAAGAATTCAAATGTCCAGAACCAGAGCAAGTCAATTACTCACAACTTGGGCGTCTTCAAGTCACGAGTGAATAGGTATAGATGGATTACTTTCGGTCCTTTTGGCTTCCAGATCAAGCTGTTAATGTTTGTAAAAAGAAAGAATCCGAATAGTTATCTAATTATTATCATAATAATTATCCATCTATATTTGTTTGTTATAAATGCGCAATTGTTCAAAATGTAACTTATTGCGGGAATCTGGGGTAATGTAATAAGTTAATAATATTACTTCATCATTAGAGTTTAGCAACAAAAATAATTTAACGTGCAACTGATATGAAGTAAACTGTAGCTTGTATTGTTTATATGTAAAGTAGCCTTCGCGCATTAATCGCGAGGAGCTGGCATAATTTTAATGAGGATTAACTCTATGGGCATGTGCCTACTTTTAAAATGAGGGCCAACCTGCATCGATGAAACCAAATCAATCTTTACTACTACAAAGGTGACCCGGTAGCCACGTATCATAGATTCAATGACGAGTAATGAGAATAGTTAGACAGATATAAGACATTTTCAATAGATGATCATAAGTTGCTGTAGCAGACCACTCCGCCAAACTTCAACGATTTAAGTTACTGAAATCGCGATGAGCAAGGCGGAGTAGGTAGAAAGTTTCGAACTCACAGAAAGATTTGCGTTTAGGCAAATACTTAAACACGATTTTGTTATGCGTAGGCACTCGCGAATCCTCTCAAAAAGTTGCGGGTAGCAAAGTTTGAAATAATATTATGGAAGCAGAAGCCTTAGTAGTCGAGGCTAAATTAATATAACGATAATAAGCTGTATTAACTGCTTCAGTGTCAGAAGAGTTAAGTCTCTTGTTATTAGAGATACAAGGTGTGATGTTTCTGATACCTACAGAAGAGGTATCCTAAGAGTAAGGCTAGATAATGATGAGTGATTTAAAGTCACGCTTTCCTCAGTACAAGGCAGACAGAGACGACACCTTCTTCTGTCCTCAAATACCTCACGACCTCTCTCTCTATCGTCATTCAGCTGTTCATCCAAAGTGGTTTCCTCGTAGACGAGACGAGTGATCTTCATAATATCTACAGCTATCTTATCCTGTGCTCGGCACTCGTATAATACTTGATACCTGCATATATTTTATGTACAGGTGGATTGGGAAAATCAATATCATTACACACAGACTGTTCGCACAGAAATACGTGAAGGGAAATTGTGATTGAATCGCTCACATAGCTTTGGTCGAGTGGAATAAATGAGTTTGAACTCGCTTCAGGCCATGCTACTGCGGAGGTGAACTGCTGATGTGGCAATTCTATTGAGTAGTACGTAATACTCGAATTAGAATAGCGATGTGACGATCATATATGTAGTAAAAAAAAAGTAAATTACAAGAAGTGATCTAGCTATCGTCGCCCAAATACTCACTGAGGTCCCATGGATTTTCTACGCACCTGGTTCCTCGACAGATGTGAAGGCACACCGTGTGGTTTTAATAACTTCGGTTCTGACATACCTTCCCACCTCAGTGTTGCTTTTAGATAAGCTCTGCTTCCTCATCGATCACACCGTCACCAGCAGATGAACTAGTGGTCGTAAACAGACCTGTCATTTATGTCAGTAATAGGACGGTTATTCTTAGATCTCTTGTGTCTAACGCTTCAGTCAGGACATTAATCTGCAGTGACGTACTCCGCCAGTCAAAAACAAGATACCGTATTGTGGCATGACGAACCGGTTTACCGTAAAGAGGTAACTGTGAATGTAGGATACACGAATGTCTGTCAAAAATATTTTTGTACTAAAACTAAGTAATCGTTACTGAGGAGAATGCGATGAAACAGCGGGCATCTAATAAACGTACGCAGCTCTATATTGATCCGAGTCTTATAGGTTAACCATTTTTATGTCCTTGTTCAGTTGTTACATAGTTGTCTCTTTCAAATATCAAAGATGATGATATTATTTCTTCGTCATTCGTATTGATACATTTGATGATTGATTGGCACCTAGATACAAATTGTACTGAGTTAGCTCCAGAATCACTTTTAATACCTGTTTCCTACTTATTCATGTTCATGTTCAACATATCTAAGTCTTGTCACTTAAGTATAACTCATTACCGGTTGACACTTCCTGATCCATTTTCGTGCTTAGTGTAGTTAAAATTTAACTGCACCATTACAACTTTTATATGAGGTATGTCATTGAAAGTTCACGGGGTGCAGAATGACCGTGGAAGTAAACGAACGAACGATTAAGTATAAGACAATGACAACGAATGTATTAGCAGTGGATAAATGGGATGGCAATATTTCATTTCACTGTCACACTTAAGAGGAAGTTTTAAAGCAGCTGGTAAGAAGCAAGCGGGTTTTCTCACAAGTACCTATCAATCGATCAGAAGTCTACTGCTGCATATACTCCCAATGAAACAAATATAGCCAGTTAAAAATTACCCTAAAATTTGGAATTATGTTTATTACGAAAATAATGTTAGAGGGCTTAGCCTGGCCTTAATCTGGAATTTAGAGTGTTGAACATTTTGTAATTAAGCATTCGGGTTTTCGAATCTCATCTGAACCGAATCGGAAAACCGTGCGTGTATAGACTAGGCTTAGAAGTAGTGCTAGGCACAGAAATAGATCCATGGATGAAAATGACAAGGACAGTCTGAAGAGGTAGGAGACCCATGTCAATGACAGGATTGTGACCTTTCGGGTCAATAACTGAGACGAGGGCAGGCCTATATGAATTTACCATCATGCTCCTTTAAATAGTGTATATTGAGTCACACTTCCTCGTCAGATCGTATTGTTTGCGTAAGGTCAAAGGTTCAAATTCCAAATCGCGCTTAGTGTACTGATTTCTCCACTTGGAAATCCTTTGTAATACCATAAAATCTGGATACTATTTTTGGTCAATTGACTACACCCTGCTGGGTGTAAAGAAGCTAAGGTGAAGTCCAGGTGATAAAGACCACTATTGTAGATTTAGAGAGCCGTGCCCGATTATTTAATACTAGCTTTTGCCCGTGGCTCCTCCGGCGTGAATGTCGGTTATCGCGACCAAACATAGCCTATGTTCTTTCTCAAGGTCTAACCTATCCCGATACCAAATTTCACCAAAATCGGTTCAGTGGTTTAGGCATGAAAGCGTAACATACAGACAGACAGACAGACTAATCGTATCGCATTTATAATATTAGTATGGATTCCCTATTAGTACCGAAGAATATACTGGGTAAAATATGATTGCAATCATACATCTCTAGCTTCCTCTTCAGGGATATACGGATGAGAGTACAAGTACCTAAAAGCAACACGTCATTAATTCAACAGCTGTTCGTTGGCTATATTTCTACAGAATATTGTTTGGAACAGTCACAATTGGCAGGGGAATGCGTTCCATTCCCCATCGCTGTAGCTCGAGTGGCGTGCCTTTGTAGTACAGTGGTACAGTGCACATTGCGGGGGGCAGAGGGTGCACTCTTCGGGGATCGTTTATAATTGTCGTGTGGCAGAATGTTGTCTAGTTAACAGCACAATTATTCGAATATATCGTGAAAAATGAAATGCTCAAGTGTTCTTAAACCTACGACCTTTCCCTTACAGGGGGAATGCTCTTCCATCCAACTCAGCTAACTTCAAATTTCCCTTCTCTTTATATTCGTCTTTAATGGCGACGGTGGACCCATCTACCAACTTTCTTACGAACTGTTGGAACCAATGAATGTTCTGATTCAAAATATAGGCTCGGGTAATGATTATGGATTTATTCATAAACATGTCAATGTTGACTGTTATCGAAGTACCTATACATGTAAATTTTAAATCATTTACTATTCATGAATTTAAAAAAGTGGAAATGTATTCAATTCACCAATGACGTAACTCGAACCTGCGACAAAATCGTTATAATTTCATAAGAAACAGTCTTCTTCAAAATGTATTCTTGTTTTGTAGCCTACTAACACACAATACCATACGTACTGATGATGAGCAGTTGTCGTATTCTAGGGAACTCATGGCACTTGCAATGTCAGTCGCGCTTGAAAGGAGAGGCATAAAAGAATAAAATAAGTCCTCCAACACTCTTACTCACTCACAAATTATACGAGATGCAGCTTACTGGCTTGTAAAGGCGATATTAGAGTTACTGTACTTCCCGAAACGACTTGATCCATTCTTACTGGATAAAGCATAGCCTTCAAGGCGTTCACATTATTATGTAAAAGCACGTATATATTCTCCCTACAGATTTGCGTTTGCATTCGCTCCGGGGTCTCCTTAGAAAGGTCGTGTTGGACTTAATGCACGTTGCTGGAAATGGCAACCATTAATGGTTCGTAGAAACATTTCTGTATACACAGGTTTTCAAAAATCATTAGCGTCCCTGCAGTTTTACTTGTTATTGTAGTCCAGTGGTTGATAGCAAGATACTGGTATACATTCGAGCCGCTTCTACTATCATAACGGTCATGCAAACCCACTGGTTAACTTCAACCTCAATACCTATATCATCAATTTAGCAGTGTTTGTTCTACGAGGTCGTACTTTCTTACTTGCATTCTTTCACTCAATACTTTGTGTTCTTAAATACCTTAATATACCATTGCCAGTTCTACTTCCAATATTCTCCTTCAGACCACCACATCAACCATTGGATAAATTAATAAAACGGATTAATAACTTATTATAATTCCTAGTACTTACGGCTTATTGTTTCAAGGATGCTTCATTTGCATTTTGTATTTGTAAAGGTTGACTGAAAATGAATGGGATCAAAAGCTTGTATTTCAACCGGGTATCCGAGAGGTGAAGCGGCTCTGGGGAAATCTCGAGTCGTTTCGAAAACCGCAACAAATTTGTTTAAGTAGTTACAGGAGACACGAACTGTCGGAGCAGGATTTCGCGTTGTTTGCGCGATGGAAAGTTTGCTGCTTTTAAATTTTCTTGAAAATGTTATAAGTGGAGAGAATAAATTACTGTGCTTGCACATTTAATTTGCAAATATTGCTGACAGTGTTTGCTGGTCAACAAATTAACTGCCATGTCATACCATTAGGTCCAAATCTGACAACTTATCCCAGATTCGTAAATGATTTGACTAGTTATGTCCGAAATCGTAAATTACTAAAGACAGACTGGCTGTTGATCATCAACAGCCAGTCTGCCCTGCAAAACTTTTGCAGGGCAGACAGTTGATGTCCATATAAACAATTTAAGGGTCGAGACACATTTGGTGTGTAAATATCGGTGTATGTCTAAAGAGACTTTGGTAAATGTGAATAAGCTTAGCTTGAGTCCTGGACTTTCTTTCTTGAAAGAAAAATGCGTTTTGGTCTTTTTAATTACTAAAACTTTTGTGAAAGAATATGTCGGTGGAATTTGTCGACCTTTGTGGCGTGGCAGTAGAACGGCCAGGTAGCAAGTTTGTTACTGCCTGCCTCAGTGCACATTTTTATCTGCATCCACATGTCCATTTAGAGTGGACTGAGTTGTATGTCAAAAATATCTGTTATAGAATCCATATTTTAAGTTATTCTTAGTTGAGATCTCTATGGCGCAATAACATCAAATAGATCCAAAACGTTGTCTCATAGTGTGCTCCAAGTCAGGCGTATAATTGAGCCACGCTACGGATCTAACCACTCAATCCGGTTTATAGCTGCCGCCGTAGCTGGGGAATCGTTATTTAATTGTTGCATGGATTATTGACTTCAGTGTTGTAGCTTCAACAGTTATTCATCTGGTAGCTTAACATCGCTTCCATCTGCTGAATCCCCTGGCTCAGTATGCCAGTGTGATCCTTTTTAATGGAATTAATAAATACTTATTGTTATATTTCTCCTTACTGTGGGAGATTCGGTATTAGGTAAATTCGTAGATTAGGGAGATTCTTGGACTACACGGCAGAAGTAACTACAGTTGTACATAAAATAATTAATGTAGCCCAAATCTCATACCTATCATGAAAAAAGCTACAGGTCTTTATCCAAATAGGTAACCATATTTCAAGCAACCAAAAATCCTCACAAATCTATTTCCTGATTTAAGTTGGTATGTTTTTAATTTTACTGTGAATATCAGTAACAAGTTTTCGTAGAGTTACCATATTGTGAATAGGCGTTGTTGAATACCCCCTATCTTCCGCATTTACCCAGGGCGTTGACTTGAGGGTTATATTTTATGAATGGGAGCCTGAAACGTCCCCGGTCCCTTTCGCTCAACCCGCTTATTATCGTGTATTAATTCATCGCATCGCATGTGGGTTGGGTTGGTTGACACAAATAGAAAATTCTCTTTGTTTCTGTAAGTAAGTAATATTTTCTATTCAACGAAGAACAAAGAACTTTGTAACCATTGCATTATATTGCGGTAAGGAAATTGAATACTTTTATTATCAAGCGACTTATGAACTATTTCCATCTTCGAAATGTCACTTCTTCTGTGTAAAGACCGAACATTGAATTTCTTTTGTTTGTCAATCCTTCGTCAACATATCTGTTCAGTTATGTCCATGTAAATGAAGTATGAATTTATTAACACTTTGGCGTATTTTACTGTATAGCTCCTACCATGGCGAGTGTTCTGATGAACTCTTTCATCTAATCCCATATAACGTACCTTTATAACGTTTTAAGAACACTTTAACGTAACTTAACGTTTATTATAGATTTAGATTTTTTCCAATAACTCATGTTTTCCTGGAAGTCAACTTAACTAAAATGTCTGAAATGTATTCGACTCATTAGTTCAGTGAAGGACGGTTCTTATGATCTATTGGTTGATTTAAATTTTAAATTAACTACCGATCTGCATGATGATGATTAAATTCTGAAACCTACACTCATTATGTAAGACAACCTTAAAACATGAATGGCAATGCAGCAACATTCTCCAATCAATAAGTGATGGAATCGGGTCACCATGTTCTGCAAAATTGGCCTTGTTTAATTTCTATACACTTTGAAGATTACCTCAGTGTAAAACATGGAAGTGTTCTCGGTCAAATGCTTGTCAAAATTCTATATCATGTCGGCCGAACGAGGATCGCGCTTCTATTTTAGGTCAGTCCCTATGAATAGTCTCTGGACTATGGTATATGCGCAGTAGTGTTGTTTCATCATTTCCGTATTCGAACTCGTTTCTACTACATTACGTTGGTGTTTGAATTATAATGTTGGTATGCTGTAGATCAAAGTTGCGAATTAATTACTGACATGTCCGCTATTGTCTGTAATCGTTGAACAATATTTTGCATATTATTTACATCCTCAACCCTTTACCGGTTAGTAAATAACTCCGCTTTATTGTTCGCCTTTTTTGTTAAAATGCTATAATTTTAATAACATTATCATTGTTTATTTGGTCACGATTCTGTTCCCATAGGTCGTTGATTAGCAAATCCTGATACGTAATTAGTAAATAAATATATACTAATGCGTATAATATAAAGCAAATCATATGTAAAAGATAGTAAACAACGTATGACGATTAATATTTATTATGTAGTTTTGTATACTTTACGCCGAGAAGCGTCGTCGTGCCCGTGTCACGGCAACTTGCCAAATGCTACAAGTTTAGATCGAAAATCGAAATCTACAGTTAATATATTGCTGGTTTTAACGATCTTTATCGTGGCTCCAAACATTTTAACAGTTCAGGAGTTTGAGAATTAAATTAGTTCGTGCAGTTCAGTACTGTTGCAGTTTATCCAAATAGTTACCTATTTCGATGTTAACTGAACAAAGGAAACGCGAGATTTCAAACATGGCTGGCGGTAAAGGGCCGCCCTTGCCTTCAGAATGGGACCGAAATGGTGCATCTACTAACTGGGTCAAGCTCGCTTGCGTCGGGTCGCCAACCACGTGCTCCTCCCCCCTCACTTGACGCCTTTCATTCATAAATACTCTCCAACTCTACGTGTTAGAGTCTATTTTTCTTTGCATCTATTTTTACTTCGGCCTCGTTGAAGCCCCGATATCATCAGAATCTATTTAGCTTGATTCCATTTGGAGCTTAGATCCTTTGTGTTAAAGTAACTTTTGGCAAACAAAGTTAAAACAATGAGTTTAGAATTACTGTATTGGTTTTAAAGGAGGGTTTTAAGTATTTGAATTTTGTATTTGAACGGTTTACGAAGTAGTAAGATCCTGTTTCCTACTATGTACGTTTTTTATTGAACTAAGTTAGCAATGTTAAGTTGTTATTGATGTCATTATGTAGATTAGCTAAACATAATATAATATTATCATAATTATCATGTTTGTTATACTTATGGTATATTCGACTAAACGCGATTAAAGTTTATGCCTAGAATAAACAGGCAATATCATCCACATATTGGTTGTGTATTCTAGGAATAAACTTTACTCGCGTTTGGTCGAACCGGCCCTTAATCGACTATTTTGCCTGTCATTTACGATTGTTTTTGCTATGTAGCTGATGTTAATAGCAATGAAAGTGTATTTAATTGTAAGTATTCAGAAAGTAAAAACGAGATCGAGTAACTTACAGGTCAGCTACACGATGATCGGATAATATTATTCAATTATGTACACTATACTAAAACTGAATACTATAAATATTGTTTAATAATAAATCAGATTATCGCAACACCAACAGGTATTTGACAAAGCGCAGATGATTTTGAAGACAGTTTAGGGTCTGGATGAGCTTTCTTATATAGAGTATATTTACCCTTTTTAATGTAGAGGGCTTTGCGATGAGAGGCAAACACAGAAATACATAATAAGGACACGGCAAAGAAAGGAATGACTGAGAAAAGAACACTCAGATAGGACTTGCCAACTTGACAACTAGATTTGTCTTTAGAAAGAAAGATTTGAAAATATTTCACAAATAATTTTGATTAGCAACTAAAATATTGTCAATTTCTATCTTCAATAATTATTGAATAATATTTATGGAAACAGCTTGCGAATTTCTACTAGCATCAAAATGAAATGTGAATTATAATCGTGTAGTGAGACGGCATAATTATGCAACACCGCAGCGGTAGGCTGTGATAGTGAAAGTCAAGTTGTTCGCGGCAATCGCGGCTCACTTTATGATATCCAACCGTTATTGAAACTTACACCCATTTTTCTTGCGTCGGACAGGTTTAATGGTCCAAAATGAACGGAGTGTCACCCCCACGTTTCAATAAATAAGGGGACGGTACAAACTATTCGTTCGTTATCTATAGTTTCCGACGCGCTGAAAATGGGATATTTGGCTTTTTGCTGACTGCGGTCGTGCTACTTTTTGATTTATTTGGAAATAGATGAAACTAGTTATTTTCTGCTGTAGTTAGTCAGTCTCTAACTTCAAAATATTTACAAAACTAATAAGATTGTTTAGTTAAAGATTCTATTTATGTTTAACCGAAATCTACTGGTCCTAATGTCAATCTACAATGTTTACTACTAAAGTTATAGCCGAAATAAAAATTAAATCAACCGAGTGTTACTACAAAAAGTACGTAGATACTAACAGAATGTAGTTATCGCGTTTTTATTGCGATCAATTTAGTCTGAAAATCGAAGTGGGCCAAACCGCACCAATGGCAGGTCAAGTTCGTTAAAACTGGCTCTTCGACAAATAATACAAACGACTTCCAATCTTATTGTGTTGGAGTTACAACACTCGTATATTCGTATACACGATTTTTTAGGTCTAACCCGTCCATCTCTGCTGACACCTGATGTTTCGGAATCACATCATTACCTCCCAATGTTTAATGTACGTCAGAGGTTTTGTTATATTGGCTATTTTTGTTTTGACTTGTTTCAAATTGCTTTTTGTCACGCAATTGAAAATAAAAACACGCCAGAATCTTTCACTAAATTAAGTATACTGAAGAAGAAAGAATTTCGTTGACAACATGTCATTCTTGTGATGTATGGTTTATGTGGATACGCAAATATTGAGAAATGTGCCCACTTACGATTTGAACCCAGAAGTTACGAGTAATGTTTCTCGAAGTTAGGTCAATTTATTCTTTCGTAACTCAATTGGAGTAGTCATGAATAACGTTGTACTTTGGGGGGAAGTTTTCCCTCTGCTGAGAACAGCGGAACGATGGTAACAAATAAAGGGGACATCGATGCCCCCGTCCTCTGTGTGTAGCATTTTGTCACAAGTATGTGACATCACTTGGCCAGGAAACGAGTGGCTCAGTAAATATTATTTCATAGGGTTAGCTTCCAATTTATTTTAAGAACCAAGTTTTGGGGTAGCATTATCATTTACATTTTCTTTTGACTTCATTCATAAACTACGTACTTGGTATATTTACGAAAGTATTTGTACGAAAGTTATTTTGAATGAATACCAACTTATATGCTATTATTAATTTTAAAAGACAATCAAACAAAGAGAAGGTTTTGGCTTTCGTTGCCATTATATTTTTTGTTAATTTAATTTGGCTTCCAAAGAAGCTGCTGTTTGTGTAAATGGTAAATTAGATCTGGTGTCGTATTTTCTGTTACGGAATTCTCAGTGGCATCCTACTTGCCACTGAGAATATGAATATTTTATGAGGTTTGAAGAAAGTGTCTGATTGACGGCAATGGACTCACCCTATTTTATGAGGAACAGAGAACAGTTGGCAAAAAGTGGAAGCCTACCTCTTTGGGAACAAGCTGAAATGGGACCTTTTTTTGTGAATTTATACCAGATTTGGTGTTAAAAATATAATACGTGGAAACGAATACAGTGATAGTTTAGTTTCGTACTTGATAATATAATACTTACATATTCAATGTTGCAGTTGAAACCCGAGCGATCGCCTTGAGTGAGGTTGCGTATTCCGATACCGACAATGCTAATAATACTATATGCGGTACGTTGCTATGCGCATCGCAGTATAATTTACATAATAAGGTATTAATTCGGAATGAAGGCTTCTTTTCGCCGCGATATAAAAAGAGTTCGATATAAGAACGGTATAATTCTGAAAATATCGTGAATTATACCGTTCTTATATCGAACTCTTTTTATATCGCGGCGAAAAGAAGCCTTCATTCCGAATTAATACCTTATTATGTATGAACACATACTGAAAAGACCCAACGCCGATAAGACAATCATTTGCCATCTGTGTAGGGTCAACTATTTCCTTAAATGTAGCCAAGATCAAGGGAGGTGGAAACATCCGTGAAGACACACTTAATATAAAACGCCAGGTCCACATAATGCACATATTACTACATAATCCCAAAACATTTGCTGTGTGGCAACAGGAACAAACTACATATTACTTAAGTCTTGATTTCTTACTGCGGAAGATATGTGAGGCAACTGAAACAAAAAAGGAATGAAGGTGATGGGAAGTTATTCGTTTCCTTAAACCCAAGACACGAGGCACTTATATCGATGAAGAACAGTTGCTAAGGAGGCAATTAGCAACCTTTTTACCCCACTGCCGAAGGAAGGAGGGTAATGTTTTTAGATTAGATTTAAAACATGCCAAGAGTGTATCGGCGATAAATGCTTAAGACTTCATCCCTCCAGATCCCTCTTTTCTTATACATAATATTATGTGGTTGAAACTGAATACGTTTCCAATGGGTGCACCATTCATTGATTATTATTTCAAGCCTTGAAACTTCATAAGTGGCTTCTAATCGTGCTGTATAGCAAGCAAGGTTATGATTTGTAAGCGACCAGGGTTGCACGCGAGATTCCAGACACGGTCTCAACCTTGTGTCGGATCGGGCCTTATACGCAGACGCATTCCCATCCTTCCACTTCCGTAAGCATAAAACTGTAAACAGTAAAACATACAGATTTCTGCCTGTCCAAAACTGAAATTAATATTTGCACAGGTTGGTAATTTGAGAAGTTACATTTCCATATTCTGCGTAGTGACCAAACACCTTAATCAGTTTGTATTATTGTCCTGCCGTGATTGCTTAAACCAGTTACAGGACAGAACTTACATAAACATTCACTCATTCAGACATTGGTAGACGTAAATCATATCTCCAGTAACAGACAGGTATAAAAAGCGATACAGATGCGAACAGTTATCGAAAAGACCATTAAGTTGGTCGTTAACTAAATGATAATGACGTTGATGGGTGAATTAATCAAAAGCGGGAAGTGCATTGCTTGCAGGGAGAAATACTATTCTGGGCATCTATCGCACTACTTAAAGTTGACTTTTCGATGACATTAATCATTTAACATAATAAAACATAAAGGTTGTACAATTTTTAAATAAAAATTACAAAAAATAGGTGAAATATCTAATAGTCGGCATGATGTCGGCATTATGTAAATTGGTGGTTACACAAAACCTGTCAAGTGTGTTAATTAATTGCTCGTTAGACGGTTTAGCTTACTACAACTCTATAACAATATACTTAAATAGAACCGACTTATAAAAAAGCTATATCTATTTATAGAGCCTTTTAAGTATTGTATTATGTTAATGACGTGACTTGTATTGCCTTGCACCTACCGTGTCTTACGCCAAACTCACCCCCATTTCATCGAAATTAATTCAGTCACGAAATTCCGTAAAGCCCTTCTGTTCAAATCTTAGGCCTCCGAAACCCTCTGAGATATTAAGCGCAAGATAGACTATCAGTGTCGTGCACAAAGCAAGCAACATGTAAGGGATTTATGTCGAAACATGTTGGAGTTAATTTAATTTGAAATAATCGCTCGCTTGCGGTGGGAGGGAGGCCACGCCGCCCGCGCCCGCATAGCAACCGCGGCAGGGCTAATTGTTTCCATCGTACACTTTAATACCTTTGCCTGCAGGCATTATGTACGTGCATTAACTGTTACATTGTTCACTCTTTTTCTCTCAGTTCCATTAACGGGCCGTGGACCGTGATTATGCCGAGCACAGTTTTATTTCCTTATAAGGATGGGTATATAAGGATGGGTATCAGGTTGAATAAAACATCTCAACGACTGATGTAAGACTGTCTATTTAAAAGAGTACATTTGGGGTTTATATAGGTACACACACATGATTACATACTCCTTACTACGTCACATCTCCCAAGGTAAACAAAAAAAATGTAATATTATAAAGATAACATTTTTTTTTTCATACAGACAGGATAAATGCGGTTACATACAATATGTATAATGATATACATAATAAGATAACATTTCTTTTTTTTTTTTCATACAGACATAGGATAAATGCGGTTACATACAATATGTATAATGAATGATATACAAATAAGATAACATTAGTTATTATTTTAAGCACATTAACAATCGTATCTAGATATCAGCTGTCTTGTTATTACAATATATATACGGGCAGGTGCCCGAGAGTAGATACTCTTAGGCGTAATGTAAACATTAAACAATGCCACTGAGGCTATAACTAAGAGTAGTACAATTTCGTTCTGTTTTTATGAATTATATCAGGTTTTCCTTTAACCATGACCTCGACATTAGGCGACAAATCTCGTATTACTGTGTAAGGACCGGAGTAGAGATTTGTAAGCTTATTACCAGTTTCGTTTTTTACCAATATTTGATCATTTGTTTTGTATTTTACGGGATTAACATGCATGTCGTATCTGCTTTTACGTTCCATTTTTGAATTTAGTAAATTATTACGCGCCTCTGCTTGTGTAACTTGAAGTCGGTATTTGAGTTCGAGGGGGTAATTGTCATGATTATAAAGTGGTTCTACCGTTTTTGTAAGATTACTTGGCAAGTTACATGGTTTGCCATACACAAGCTCAAACGGAGTGAACTTTGTCGATGGGTGCACAGTAGTATTGTATGCGAAAGCCCAAAAAGGTAACCAAGAGCTCCAAGACTCGGGTCTATTATCTGTATATATCCTCAAAAATGCTCCTAAGGTTTTGTGAGAGTTTTCGAGAGCTCCGATACTTTGATGGTGGTATGCTGCCGAATTTATCTTAGAAATATTAAGAATTTTACATACCTCTTTGAATGTTTCGGACATAAATTCCGCACCCCTGTCTGATCCAATTTCTCGTGGAATGCCGTGCAGTAGAATGAAGTTGTTGACGAACACGCGTGCTACGTCAGTTGCTGTTTTATTTCGAAGCGGGAACGCACATACATATTTTGACAGCTCACATTGAAGTGTTAAAATGTATGAAAAATTGTTATAATCCCTATCAAGTGGTCCTACTATATCTAGAAAATTTTTTTCGAATGCTGTGTGTGCAGTAGAAGTGATTACCATAGGTTCTTTTACTGACGCGGTATACTTTTGCGTTTGACATTTATTAAATTTTTTAACAAATTTAGTGATGTCCTTTTCAAGACCTGGCCAAAAATAATATTTTTTAATGTTGTTAAACATTCTTCTAATGCCTGCGTGGCCACTTGATGGTAATAAATGGAAATCATTCAGTATAACCTTCCTATCGTCTAAATTATCAATGCGCTCTATGTCCTTTAATATGCATAGCCGGGGACCTGTCCATGTAGTATATCGTTTAATCTCATTTGTTATCTTCTCGATAAATATTCTATTATTGTCTTTTTTAACAAAATAAATTTCATGTATATTATTATTATTACAAAAATTTGCCATCGCTTTCACAAATACGGCTGGCGTTAGTTGCGATCGAACCGATGGGTTTATATATATAATCATTTTCTCACTATAATACGAAAATGTATCACTTTCTGAACTTATTTTATTCGAGTTTCGTAATTCATTTAGATATTTGGTATCTATAAATTGTAACTCTACAGTATTTTTTAATTTTACGCATGTCTCCACGACTTTTGGTCGTTCAAACTGACCTTCTATCGAGTCATTAATACACGAAGCATCTTTTTCACATTTCTTTTTCTGAGCTCTTGTCATCACACATATACTTTTGTGCATTTCTTTTAAATCCTCTGAGGATGTCACGATACGAGATAAGGCGTCCGCCGCCGCATTCTCGCGACCTTTAACATATTCAATTATATAATCGTACTCTTCTAACAACAATCTAAATTTGAGTAATCTACTTGACGGGTCTTTTAGACTAAATAAATATACTAACGGTTTATGGTCTGTGACAATTTTAAAGGTACGGCCATACAAATATGGTCTAAAATGTTTCACAGCCCATATGATGGCTAGTAGTTCTTTTTCGATAGTAGGATAATTTTGTTCAGCTTTATTAAGGCTCCTACTGGCATACGCGACCGGCCGCCCGTCAGCATTAGATAAAATAGCTCCTATAGCGTAACCTGACGCATCGGTTTGTACAACAAATTGATTGTTAATTGATAAGTCGGGATATTGTAAAACCGGAGGTGTAATCATAAATTTTTTAGGTAATTCAAATGATTTTTGCGTATCTTCATTCCATATGAATTTTATATTTTTCCTGCATAATAAATTTAAATGATATGCAATTTCGGCAAAATTTGGTATAAATTTACGGTAGTAGTTTGCTAGTGCCACGAACCGCTTTACTTCATCGGTGTTTTTAGGAATTGGATAATTTTTTATTGTGCGTATTTTATCCGGATCGGGTAAGACACCGTGCTCCGTTACCACGTGTCCCAAATAAAGCATTTCTTTTTTTAGAAAATCACACTTGGATGGGTTTAATTTTAAATTAACTTTACGCAATCTTTCAAAAACCTCAATTAAATTTTTGTTATGATCAAGGAGGCCTCGCCCCATTATTATCAAATCATCTTGATAACATAAACATTTTTCATAATTAAGACCGGCCATTGCCATCGTCATCATTCGAGCAAACGAATTAGGACTCGTCTTAAGGCCCATAGGCATTCTAGTCATTTGAAATTGACCTGAACAAAAGGCAGTGAGCTTTCTACTCTCTGGCTCAAGGTCAACATTGTAAAATCCTTGGTTTAAGTCTAAATGAGTAAAATACACGCAGCCCGATAATGAATCTAAGATTTCATGAATATTTGGAAGAGGAAATTTATCGTTTTCTATACATCCATTTAATTTACGATAATCGATTACCAGGCGCCATTTTTTCTCCCCATTTGCGCTAGGTTTTTTAGGTACCAAGAGAACGGGGCTCGACCATTCGCTGTTACAAGGTTCAATTATTCCTTGCTTAAGCATATTATCTATTTGTTGCTGTATTTCCTTTTTTTGGAAGTGTGGCAGCCTATACGGCTTGCTGTACAATGGCATGGAATTAGGTTTCAAAGTTATTGAATGCTTATATATTTTGGTGGTAGTCAAGCGGTCTCCGTCAAGATAAAATAAATCATTATATTTGGCGCAGATTTCCTTAATACTGTCCTGTTCCTCAATATTCAAATGTTGTAATTTTAATAAAGGGAACAATTTCTTAACACGTGATGAATTATTTATAGCCTTGTGGTATGTACAGATATCATAATTATTTGCCACCTGAATGTTTGGCTGGATATCTCGTACTCTTAATTCGGTTTCAGTAGTATTCAGGATTAAAACGGGTATTTTCCCATTCGTAGGGTTAACTAATGTATTCGCTATATAAATCCCTTCTTGTAATTCTGACGAACAAACTAAACATTCCTCCTTTACGTCTGTATTAATATAGTGTATACTTTCTGACCTAGCCGGTATAATGAAAGAATCATCCTGTGTAGATATCGGTAACTCAATTTTAATATCATTATTGTATAACTGCAAGGAGCTAGTTCCAAAATTAATTACTGATTTGTATTTGTTCAAAAAATCTTGTCCCAGTATGCCACTGGTTCTACAAGGTAATGATTCAAAAACGAAAAATTTGTGATTTAGAAAATGATCTCCTACTTTAAATTTAAGGTACACAAAGCCTATCGAACGAACTTTGCCCCCGATGCCACTGACGGTAAGATTCCCATTTTGGATTGGTATGTTTAATTCGAGCACATGTTTATATTTGACGGCTGACACAGATGCACCGGTATCAATCAGCCAGGTGTATGAGTAATTATTACAGCTAGAAAGTAATGTAATATGATATGTACTACTGCATGACATCATTATCGTGTTATTCACGAAAAAACTTATCCGGAATGTCAGGACCTTCTAACGGATTTTCTTGTGACTCTGTCAAAATATGTACTTCTTCTCCTTCCTCCTTCTGCTGTTCAGCAGTATTTCCTGTTTGATTAAAAAATATCCTACCTCTAGATCCACGAAATGGATATGTTGTTCCACGGCCACGGCCTCTCCATCCGCCTCGACTTTCCTGTGGGAAGCGATCGTTCCGGTATTGCGCCTGTCCCCGTCCTGAGGAGAGAGTCTCACCTCTACTGCCAGCTGTATATTGTCCTCTGTAATTCCTATAATATTTAGAAGCATTATTATTACGGCGTATGAACAATACTTCTCCCGAAGTTGAAGGCATTGAAATTTCTTCATCGATTGCAACCTGTACTGCATCACTCAAAGTTGACAAATTCCTCGCCACTATGATCGTACCTAGCCGCCGATTTCTCAATCCATCAGCAAAACTTTTAATTGCCAGTTTTTCGTTTAAAGGTTTTAAAATATTGTAACTTGCCTCATTTCCTTCAGATTGAGCAATCGTCAGGTCTACAAATACATCTGTAATTTGTTTGCCATAGTCATTTATAGAAAGATCTTTTTGTTTAAAATTCATCAGTTTATGTTGAAGAGCTGTGGCTGATTTTTTAGGTAATAAACAGTTTTTCATAGCTTTGATCAAACTATCAACGGAGTCATACTGAGTTGCTAATTTTAGTTTAGCAGACTGCGAAAGTCGGCTTTTCAAAACGAAATTTATTAATTTTAATTGACTGCCCTGGTCAAGTTCCGATTGATAATATTCTACCCCATCAATAAGCTGTTTGGTATTTGCCCCATCATCACTTAAAATTGGTAATAAGCTCAAGGCTATTTTCAAATCAAATTTAGCCATATTTAATTGACTTGATTTGTCTCCTTCTGAACACGGATTACTACATAAATGTAAAATATTGTCATAGAGGTCAAAAACTTTTTGTTTAATTCATCAAACTCGTGGCTTTCTTCAACGTTTAACTGTAACTTTGACAACTCAATTTTTTTTAAAAGTATTTTATATTGACTCACCAGATCATCGGCTTCGTTTAATTTCTTCGATACATTTTTATCCGTTCTCCTAGTAGGGCTTTTTTTTACTAAATAAACTCTAAGCTTAAAGAGTTCTTCATATACATGTAACAAGTCCTCAAACATTACGGTCCATTATAAAGATTCGGGGTAAGCTCTATATGAAGTGCATCTATAACGATTACGACACTACATTTTAATAACAAGATACGAAAGACGTTGCACCTTTTATTTTCACGCATTACTATAGCACAATCACAATCACTTATAGGCATATGCCGAGTCGTCCTAACGGGTATCTTTGTCGTTAATACGAGTATGATACTCCTCGCACGTAGGTGATCCACCAGTTCCACCACGGTATCTCCTGACTCGATCCAAGGACCGTCTAAATGTGTGTCTTGACAGCTGCTCCCTCATCCACGATTGGTGACATTTCTTGTAAAGCTTGTATATGAAATATATAAGTCCAACAAGCAGTTTGCATATGATCATAGCCACAATACTTATTGTCGATACATGAAATTTGAAGTCCTCTAAATTCACCGAATTTTAACCTCCACTAATTTGGTTTACGATCTTCTCTTCGTTATTAACCTTGGATTGACACATGATTGTATGTAAACGCCACAATGCGACAGTATTCGTCCCAAGCAAAGTATATACCAAACGTGTCCATGTTTAGAGCCTGAAGAATGGCAGGGTCGCCATATAAGGATGGGTATCAGGTTGAATAAAACATCTCAACGACTGATGTAAGACTGTCTATTTAAAAGAGTACATTTGGGGTTTATATAGGTACACACACATGATTACATACTCCTTACTACGTCACATCCTTTTCATGGCTCATCATATAATATTGAAGTCGGCTGTGGAAAGTGATATAAAGTTTAGTTTCTTTTTTAGCACTTAGGCCCCTGAAGATTGGAAGTTGCAGTTTTCGTTCATGAAATGTAACTAAACCGTAACTGGCTTATTCATAAGACTGAAAACATAATCATCAATAATATTAATCAACCAATTCTGCCCAGATGGATTCTAGCCTGTAGTCGGAGACAAATACAAAATAAATAAAAAAATATCAGCAGCTGTATGCAAATACATGTATCGAAACGATGACTGCCCACGTTTTATATTAGTGAGATAGGAGGAGACCTTCGATTACCATCAAACCATTTGATTAGCCAGGTCCAACCTTCCTTTCCAATTCCTTTAAAAATGGAAATTCCTTAACTCTCTCTCTAATAAAAGTACTTCTTTTGTACAGATCTAGAATATTCTTTGATAAGACTTAGAATGTAATATAGTATTAACTCTAGAAGTAAAATAGCATAAATAAAATTCGGCTCCATAGCACCACTATGCTCTAAACGCTCGTGTGCGCGTAGTCAGGACATTGCATGGTATATTTTGCGCGCACGCATCCATTGCTGCCACGGTTTATCACTCGCGGTGTTGCGTCTGGCCACCGCCAGCGAACAGACTCACTGACGCGGAACCGCCCGACACCACGGTCTCGAGGAATCTCGTCCGAAGACGTCGCATCGCCGAGCAGCCAGAAGCGTAAGTGGTGTGTATGGGGTCCGACTGTGGTTCGTTTTAATGGACATGGATGTTTCTCTATTTGTTGTAAGGTGGGACGCAGGGCCCGGGCCGCCGACCCCACCTGCCCTACCTCCACTTACGCCTCTGGATGTATCGTACGTCAACACATACATACAAAAATTATATATGTACCGCGCATCTTGCTAATAAACAGTGGCGATACGTACGACGAGTTTGTACATTGGAGTGTTTATGAATACCATTAAGGTCGCTCGCGTCGTTTCCGCGTCGGACGTGCAGGCGGTAGCGCGGCTCCGGGCCGGTCGACCGTTATCTGTTTGTTAGCAACGTTGCGCCAACACCGGTATTCTGTGTATTGTAACATCTCGAAGAATGTGCGTTCCGACTGTCTCTTAATCTCCTTGCTTATCTCCTAATGTAGCGTCGACATGTGCTTTGTCTCTCGTCAAATACTCCGTCAGCCAGACGACCCCTCGTCGTCGGAGCGAGCTAGTCTCCAGTTTTTGCACGACTTTCGTCTTCCATTGCACAGAGCACGTGTCGGCCTCTATGAATTTCTCTCACGCTATAGAAACCTCCACTTTATTACAATTGGTGTCGCATTAGCATATTTATATCTATGCTGTATTAGTTTCTATTAATAAGCTCACTTGTCCGCTGTTGCTTCGATTCACCTGTTTTTTGCTTGTTACCCGTAATTTATTGGTTAATCAACTGTATTAGTGTTTGCGTGATTGTTTGCGAGGTTTGCATTTTGTGAATACAATGGTGATATCTAATGATATTGTTGTAGCATTGGACTACATACTTGTTTTACTATATATATTACCCGATACATTCCTAACGTCTGTAGTTTACTAATTTTTAGTATTGATGTTTTCTTACTAACATGCGTGCACTTGTAACCCTCACAGTACTTAATGTAAGATTGTTTTCTTTTAATTGTGAAGAAATAGGACATGACTACGGACATAGGGAATTGATTGATGAAATATTCCAATCTCGTATACCTACGGGAATTGTTGGTCTAAGCACTATTAGTTTATTCATTAATAGCGGTACAGCTAACACAGATATGTAATGTCGCACTTTAGCTCTCCAGACAGGTTCTCTCGGCGCGTCCACTCAGGGAAGCGAATGTCTTAATCTGACAAGTGAATCATGGACACCAACATGTTCTCGCATATTTTCGTGACTCATCCGTGTGCTTTACAGGACGATATGCACCTGTAGTGGGATCAACGGTCTACTAACGATTGCGGCTAATTTTACCCGTACACTGCCCGAACTATTTTCTCTAGATTCTTTCCTCTGTTCCTGCTAAGTGATATTTTGCTGATATCGGCGGTCGTCTGGTTAGATTAACAAATAATGTGTTGTCTAAATAGTAGAATAGAACGATACTTAAGATGATTTGCGATAGAAGCCTGACAAAAATAAACACGGTTCCTTACGAGATACGATTATTACATGAGAAATTTAAGATTGGGAGACAGGTTTCTTTGTTGTTAGATGAGTGGGTGTTATCATTACATGATTCATTAGCAGTGTACGCCGTTTAGGAAGCACCCGCAGTAGCGGCCAAAAATGTATGAATTATCTACAACACGTTGAAGCATACATCTGTCGAGTTTGCAGAAAATTCTAGACAAACACAATTTATTGTCTTCGTAGAAATTGCCTGTTATGAGTAGTGTAAGTATTTGAGTAGGTATTGTACGTTTGACCTAGTCGATTGTTTCAAAATACGTCGTTGCGATAAAATGGACCGAGTGTTTTGCGCTTCGGATTCTTTGTTCGGGAACCACGAGTGTGTCGACCTCGCGTACGCCTTGACATTTGTCGAATGTTTGACGATATCAGTGTTGGGCGAACGCCAACGCACCAATTTTCCTTCTACCCACGGCTGTCGAGAAACGATAGCATCTGACCCTTGAATTCTGCGTTTGAACGAGACTTAGTTTTCTATCGACATAACATTGGGTTTATGAGGAGCTGCTGTGTAAAATGCGTCACGCTAACTGACGCATTGGCGCAAGGGCGGGCTCAGCAGTTGTAGGATCTTCATGCATATTTAATTTCAAGGTGAAGTCTATTTTAAAGTACATGTATTGTTGGTCTAGCTTAGCTTTGGTGCGATTGTAAGGACGGGGTTTCGACGGAAGGACATGTATTATGTATTGCGTTTGTTAACAAATATTCAGTAAAAGCACGGTAACTGAAAATGTGCCCGGCAGATGGCTATACACTACCACCTCGTCCACATAATAATGGTGTAAAAACGTCTCTTAAATTGGAAGTTCCTTTGCATCCAGTTGCAACAGTTATTTGTTTAGTCGTTCATTCTGTTAATCAAGTCTCATATCAAACCTTATACATGTTTTCTATATTCAATGAAATCGTAAGGCACTGTTTAACAAACAGTTACAGTATGTTTTGGTAAACAATCCAACAAATATATCTATAATAATTCGATCTCAGTTACAACAGATGGATCTCGTCCATAATTCAAATCGTGTGGCTCATTCAAAAACATATGAATTATTGAAACATTTCTCATTTGATGATCTTTCGAGTGTGACAATTTAAAACCGATGGGCGTGTATAGTTGAGTCCATTACTGGTTTTCAATGTGTACTGAGTTATCGGAGGTCAAGATTGCAAGTCTCAGGACAGGCCGACGAACTGGCGCGTGGCGGCTCCCTTCAACCGCCCCCTATTTATTAGCTAGTGGTTACCTTTGACTTCGCGTGCACTTGTTGGAAATCAGATTTTTCCCGCGGAAATCTATTACAGGAATATAAAATCTCATGTCTATGTCATGGACTGTCTCTATGCCAAATGTTAGCCCGATTCGTCTCGCTGTTTTTGCGTACTTACAACGAATTATAAACTAAACAGTTTATTTGGTTGTTGTTTATTAGGTCTTTGTTTTGTACGTGATACGGATTATGGGCGCGTTCTAATTGTTTTATTTTTTAATGTTGTATTTTTACATTTCCTGCCTTTAAGCTTAAATAGTGTCTCATTCAAAAGGTTACGTTTGTGTAAATAATGGATAAACGAGTTTAAATTTACAAGTATTTTTTTTATTACTGCGTTTAGCCTTGAAAACGGAATTATTTACATATAATTTCACATTTTGTCTCTTTCTCCTGTGTATCTTTTTTGGTATTCTTCTTTAATTATGACTAAAACGGGTTGTTTTGCTAGTATATTGTGTACATTGGAACATTTAAAACACCTATCTGATGTTTGATGTCGACTGACGTTGGTTCTATATTAATATTGCTAGATAGTTCTTTGTCGTTGAGTGCAGCCGTGCCCGACTGTTGCATTAGTGATTCATTATTCGTTTGGCTTCGTTGTAGGTTGGAAGGTAATGCTCTATTGATTCGATCCACGCTTTGTGTTTCTTTGTTCTCCGTTTGTTAGAATATGTAAAATTATAGTTTGTTTCACATTTGTTTCAAAACTGAGATGTAGAAACGTATTTTTTTTTACTTTCGCTGGAAGAAATGTCTCGCTTAAATTAACGAAAATAGCACAGTCTATACAGTGTACAGTTACAAAGTTGCTTGATCACTGTGTTTACACTCGATATTAGCATTTATTATTGACATGCTAAAACTTGCGGTTTCAGATATACCTACACGAACGGTACTCAATGAGCTCGCTTGCACGCGGTGACAATCTTCCACATGATATATTTTTTATGATGCTCTAAAGTTGAGACAGTGTCTGCAGTAATAAACCTCATCCCACACGTGTCCAGTGGTTTTATCTACGTTGTTGTGTAAACACGTGGCCTGGCGGTTCGTTAACCTGTTATTGTGTTGGTCGTGCGTACGCGCAGCTCTTATGAGAGTGTGCGTGCTGAGTGCTGCAATCGCGACCTGATTGGCCGATGGACCAGGGAATATTGTGGGCAGGATTCGAGGAACTTGGAGTGCTTCAGATGAAGCCCGAATAGCTTTTGTTTGAGTGTTAAAGAGTTTATTGCCTGTTATTGCATGACAGATTAATAGAATTGATTTTAGGCTTCTGTTGTTTTAAACGTAGGTACTTCTATTTCTGAGTAGAGAATAGATTCCTGTCCAGAATAACTATTCCAATGACAGCTATTGCGCGGAGTTATCTACTATCGTACCTACTTCAAAAATAAATCGGAAAACTCAACATCCAGAATTCCAGAACAGTCCCATTCTAAGAGGAACCTTAACCAATTGATCTGATATTTACCTAAAATTTTCTTCTACGTACGTTTTTGCGCGACGTAATCGTATCGTACTATAAGTGATTACTGATTAGTGATTGAGATTACTTACTTCTTTCAAGTTTAAGTAAATATGCTCTTTGCTCGAAGACCTCTGCTGATAACATTATTATGTTCCAGATTTATCGGTCAAGCCTGGTTTTGTTTTAGTGTTTGTCTTATAATTAGATTCGTTGCTCATTAGCATGTATAGGAGGCGTGAGCGTGCTATGGAACCGAGGTAGTCATCAACATAAAATTCTTACGAGCACCGCGATTGTTCCACGTGTTTGTTGCCAACGTTGGCGTGTTTGTGGCCAACCTTATGTAGCGTAGTATCGTTTCAAGTGTATGACCTTGATAGTCTAACCGTTTTCACGATATACGGTAGCGGTGTACAAGATACAACCTTATCTACTTACTCCTAAGTTATATTTTAGTGCGTCTGACGGAAATGCGTAACTACGTTGTTAGTGTTTTGACCGGCAATGGATATCGCCTCTAAATCCATGGTGTTGCATATAAATGCTGTTTGTTTTTTTAAACGGAGGTCGTTAACATTCCCTATTAGCCTTGTTTTGAAATTCGTCCAGTTTGCGTATTTGGCTAGCGTTCAGGATGTTTGTTTTTACATTTAAATTTCACTCATACATTTTGGATGTTATTTATAAACTTGATGTTGATTATATCTACCTGAGTACTAATTTTAGCAGGTTACTCTTCAGTTATAGGTTTGTCGTACAGATGCTCTTGTAAATTCGTAAGTTTTCTCCATCGCATCCGAAACTTACTCTTTGGAGCCCGGGATTAGGTCTCCTCTTTCTTTCTCCTCATCCTTCATAATTTCTTGAGTTTATCTTTGCTTTTACGGAGTGTCATCTAACCTCTAGACCCCAAGAGATCTTAACTTTTTTACATCAGTTAGAAAATTATTATAATGTGTTTTTGTAGCTGTAAAACATTTAAAAGAGTGTTGCCATTTTAAGCATTTTTAAACAATGAAAGCATCGTTTAAAAATACTTAATAATACAATTCCATGCTATATTTTTTTGTAATATTAAAAACGCAATAATGCTTTACGATGCCTCGTTAGCTGACTTCGTAAACAGCAATAAAGGCGGGCCCGTTACTTTGCTTTCAGAGCTGTTTAATGATGGTAATCGTGATATCATTATATATAATTATAATGAACGACGCCTCTGTGTTATAAACATTTCTTTACTATTCTAGAATTCAACTCAACTCCATTAGAACTGATTAAAAATAGGCGTTAAAATAAATAAAATTATTAGGGGTACAAAATTATATAATCCCGTCCTAATTCTCAGCTTCTTATTTACTTTTAAAATAGGAATTCCTAAGTTGCATCTAGACAGAATATTGATTATTTTAGGTACTTTTACATCAGACAAATTTCCTTTCGGTCTTGTATGCATGGTTTAGAAAGTGTAAATAATACAAACCGCTTGGCTGTGGCTAAAGCCAGGAATTGACGATTGGCAGCTAGCTGTAGCAAAGAAAATTACATTCATAAATTTCAGTGAATATGAATAACACTTGTGAAAAAGTAGAGATTTAGTGCATTTGTTCAATACGTGTGGAGATAGATGCCAATCTTACACAATTTACCTCACCCCTAGCTCGAGTAGTGCACAATAGAGGATGTCCGGCAGCTCCGACCACTTTTACAAAAAAGTCCTCCTCCCTCCTTAAGTGAAAGTATCCTAAGTTCATCAACAAACCAAATGGGTTTCAGGTAGCTCAATAAACAAAGCCTTCCGACAGTATTGAAACTGTTTGGGTGCGATCCCTTCTTGATTGTTAATTAAATAAAAGTATCCATATATTTTTGTGATTAAGATGTCAAACTTTTTTATTTAGCTGAGAGTATACCGAATACAACTACTTGGTGTGTTTAACTATTAGATGCATAGTACCAATGTTTTTCCTTTATCATAACACGAATAGTAGATTTAGTGCTTTTTTGCATACCTACATGTGGAGGGTACATCTTCAGACAAGCTATAACTAGTGCGGAACATTTCCTCTTGACACTAACAACCCTAACTCATTTTCTTTTTCTATAATCTTTGTAGAATAAGTTCTTCACTAACAAAGTTCTTGTTCGTCCAGGTCATGGCAAAACCCACAAAGACGCAGCGAGCGTGCGCGCGACGCACCCCATCCCTGCCGCTTGTGGGCTGTACTACTTCGAGGTGCGCATCGTGTCGAAGGGCCGCGATGGGTACATGGGCATCGGCCTATCCGCACACGGCGTCAACATGAACAGGTTACCTGGTGAGTGTGACAACTGATTACCTGGTGACTGTACCAGAACCACTTCGAACAACGAAAGTTCTCTGGGTGAGGTGTTAAGGTGTCATCTGGCCGACGACTATTTTTATATTTAGAGGGATATTTATTGAGTTTGACTTATACTATTGTATTCCATAATAGGTACCTAGTTTAGTTACAAGAGGTCTACGTAACGTGGTAAGGTAAGAATAAAAATTAAAATATATTTCAACTCTGGGATTCCGAAAAAGTCATATGTAATTGATACATTCTTCGTGTGTTTTGTGTGTTATGTATGAATGATGTACCTAGTAATTTTATACAGGATAGCAACAAAATTAATGCAAGTTACTCATCAACATTCAACAGGACTTCCGTTTTGACGTTGGTAGGTTACTAACGTTTAAGAGGGATTTAAGTGGAAATATAATCAAAATTGAAAGTTTTTACACAGAAATTCCTGTCAGAGTCGTAGTGGTGTGGTTCAGTGTACTAACAATAACTAAGTAAGTGTTTTGTGAGCGTCTTTTTAACAACTACAAGCGGTAAGTATGGGGGACTCTTCGGAGCCCCCAGACCCCCCCGCACCCCCAGATCCTCCTCCGGATGTAGATATGAGAGAATGCTCGAGTCGTGTACTCGGTAAAAAACGGCACATGGAAGAGCAAGAGCGGCTCAATTCCAAAAAACATATAGGTGATCCACAAGTAGCCAGTGCTTCTATACAAACCGTTTATAACCATCCATCTTCAATTGTTGGCGTAAACTCGTACAGTGAGGGAGACAAGGGCCCCTTTATTGTTCTCGTGTCTAAAAAGGAAGAGGATATGACAGCCGGTCATACTCTCAAACCTCTTAAGTTTGGACAATTTAAGTCACATAATAAGATTAAAAACATCTGCCCAGGTGGCATTAAACGGGTAGGCAGGAATAAAATGTCTGTTGAATTTAAGACCGCAGGTGATGCAAATAGTTTCCTTGATAACCCGGTTTTGGCCCAGAACAAATATGAAGTATTCATTCCCTCCTATAACATCTCAAGAATGGGAGTAGTTCGCTCAGTCCCAGTAGATCTATCTATGGAGGAATTTGTAGAATCGCTTGACCTCCCCCCATCCTGTGGCTATGTGCTTAAGGCACGACGGCTAAACAGGAAGACGGTCAATGAGAACAACCTGGTTTCTTGGGTGCCCACTCAGACGGTTGTCATCACCTTTAAAGGTCAGATCCTACCCACTCATATTTACTCCTTCTACATTTCCTTACCTGTTGAGCACTACCAATTCCCCACTATACAATGCATGAGCTGTTGCAGGTTTGGCCATATTGCCTCGCAATGCAGGTCTAAACCACGTTGCTATCGTTGCGGACAACCGCATGTGGGACAAACCTGCAATGTGGTAGAGTCTCAAGCAACATGTCTCTATTGCTTGGCACATCATTTTTCTATTAGTAAGGGCTGTCCCGAACAACAAAGGCAGAAATCTATTAAAGCTTATATGTCCCAAAAGGGCATATCATACATAGAAGCCTCAGAAGCCTTCCCCAAGGTATCAAAATCGTTCTCAGAGGTTGTTGGGACTTCCTCTTCCCAGGTTGCCCACACCTCTCTGGATGTCGTCTCCAGTTCACCTTCAACATCATACAGGAAGACTATATACAGGAATTTACGCCCCAAAGCGCCTCTCGGCAAATCATTTGATAGGGTTGCCCATCAGGCAATCATATCACAGGGGGTATCTTCTCTTCCTAACGGTTGTGCTCTTCCTAATTCCCAAACTCTACTTAATCATGAATCTTCTCCTTGCGAATCCTCTCTCTCTCTCTCCTCTCTCTTACATGCATTATTATCAATCATTTTACAAAATAATATAACATTACCGCCCAACGTTGCCCAATCACTTTCTCAAATATTTAACATAAATAATGGATCCACTCAAGGTGGTTCAGTGGAACTGTCAAAGCATTAGGGCAAAAATAACAGATCTGTACAATTTAATTAATAGTTACAACTCAACGGTCTTAGCTATCTCGGAGACATGGTTAAAGCCTGGAAGTGCGTTTCGCATCCCAGGTTATTCATGTGTCAGGGATGACAGACCAAATGGTTACGATGGATGTGCCCTGATTGTCAGTCGTAACCTCTCCTTCTCCCAAATTAATCTTCCCCCACACTCACCTCGAATGGATGTAGTTGCAGTGAGAGCATATAATATATCTTTTATATCTTTATATATTCCGCACCCAGATGCCTCTCTTATCGCTGATTTAGCGTTGATCTTCAATTCGGTACCAGCTCCAAGGATCATAATGGCAGACTTCAACGCTCACCACACATGTTGGGGATCAGGGGTTTGTGATTCATTTGCACACGTCTTGATTGAAATCTTTGATGAAGCAAACCTCTGCATCCTTAATGATGGGTCAAGAACGCGCAGAGCTGGACTTTCCCAAAACCCTAGTGCTGTGGACCTTACTCTTTGTTCCCACACTCTTGCATCCTTATTGAACTGGGAGATTCTTCCGGACACACATGGCAGTGACCACTTTCCTATCATAGTAACCATGCCTACAGCCGTATCTCCTCCTGTAAATGCTTCCCCCCTGTTCAGGTACAGGTTATCTGGGGCTGACTGGACTGATTATAAAATCTCCCTGGAGAATAAAATTACATCATTCTCTGAGTCTGGCACGGATATCCTACAGTCATACAATGAATTTAGGGACGCCATCATTTCTTCTGCCAATGACAACATCCCTATCAAGACAAGAAAAGCTAAGTTTACCCTCTCCACACCTTGGTGGGATGCTGAATGTACAGAGGCAGTTAGAGTCAGACGCGAATATGGGATGGTATATGACAGGGCAATGACAGAAAGCAATCTGATAGCTTATCGACAGAAGGCAGCTCTGGCAAGAAAAACTCTGTCAGCAAAAAAAAAGAGTGGATGGTTGAGGTTCTGCGAAAATCTGTCACCTAGGGCTCCTTCCACAATTGTATGGAAGCAGATCAAGAGGTTTAGAGGGTCTAGTAGCTGCGATAATGTCTGTAACAATGACCTGACGTCATGGATTGATGCCTTTGCTGACAAGCTGGCTCCTCCCTGGGTGCCTACTAGAGATTCTGTCCCCAGTTTTCTTGCATACCCCTGCCCGGAACATTCTCATAGTATGCTTAATGAAGAATTTACTTATGACGAATTTCAGCTAGCTGTGGATGGTTTGAAAGACTCAACACCGGGAATCGACCATATCCCGTTCTCCTTCATTACTAAAGCATCAGATAGAACAAAATAATATTTTTTAGGCATCATTAACAGAATTTTTAAGAGCGGGGAAATCCCATCCGATTGGAAAACCCAAATTATTATCCCCATTCCAAAACCGGGCTCAGACCTCACTTCCCCCAATAGTAGGCGCCCAATAGCACTCTCAGCAGTGTTGTGCAAGGTGACAGAGCATCTAATCAAACATCGACTGGAATGGTATGTGGAGAGCCAGGCTATGTTGGCTAAATCCCAGTTCGGATTCAGGAAGAGTATGAGCACTTTGGACAGTCTCGGCATCCTGACCACTGATATCCGTACAACTTTCCTTCGGAAGCACTATCTGGTGACTGTGTTTCTGGATGTGCAGTCTGCGTATGATAATGTACTGCTTCCGGTACTCAGGAATAAACTTCTTAAGCTGAGCATCCCTGAGAGGCTAGTTCAATTCTGCGCTAAGCTGTTAATGGAAAGATCGATAGTTATCAGGAACCAGCATAACCACCTGCCCCCTAGGACCATTTGGAAGGGCCTCCCCCAGGGTTCTGTGTTAAGCCCCCTCCTATATAGTCTTTACACACATGATTTGGAATTGGTAGTCCAACCCTTTTGCCAGATCCTGCAATATGCTGATGACCTGGCTCTCTACATGTCAGCTAGCTCGATGGACGTCATCTCTGATAATTTGAATAGTCCTTTAAATTACCTAAATGTGTGGCTAAGAGAGCATGGCTTAGGCCTATCTCCAGCCAAAAGTAGAGCAGTAGTATTTACAAGGAAAAAGAGCATCCCCCTTATTAATCTCCAAATTGAGGGTGAGACTATACCTCAGTGCTCTAGTGCAAAGTTTCTTGGAGTCTGGCTTGACTCTAGAATGACTGGGAACCCTCACGTGGAGTATGTCTTGGGTAAGTGTGAGAAAAATGTTAGCATCCTTCGCTCTTTATCTGGTGTATGGTGGGGTAGTCACCCTCTCACACAAAAGCTCCTGTATAATGCAATTATCCGCAGTCATATGGACTATGGTTCCTTCCTTCTAGAACCTTGTAATAAAGGTGCTTTGCTTAAATTGGACAAAATTCAATATAAATGTTTACGCATTATCTTGGGCGCAATGAAATCATCTCCAACTAATGCTTTGCAGTTAGAAGCCTTTGATCCCCCTCTTTTTTCACGAAGGCAGTACCTTTGCGACAGATTCCTTTTTAAGCTCATTCAAAACTCTCAACATATTCTATTAGATAAACTCAGAACTCTCTGTGACCTATACAACATAAACTCTAATTCTTGCCCCAGCAACCTTCCCTGTCTTGTGAATAGTTTCATCAAATTCCTCCGCCTTCCTAACCCAGTCATTCAGTATCGGCTGAACCCGCTTTATTCTCTCCCTTTCAAAGCCATAACTTTCCATCCCCCGGTTGTGATTGATTTAGGAGTACAAAAAGGCTCTAGGGACTCTAATCTATCTTTCAACAATAGCATGGAGAACAATTATGAGGGATGGCTCAAAATGTTCACGGATTCCTCCAAAGTGAGTTCCAGTGATCCCATTGGAGTAGCGGTATGGATTCCTGCTTTTAAGGTAATCTTGAGTTACAAGTGCCCTCCTATGGCTTCGGTATTTACTGGGGAATCTATTGCGGTCCTTGAGGCCGTCCGATATGCCCTATCCCATAACCTTAATAAGACTATCATCCTTTCCGACTGCAAAAGCTGTCTGCAGGCCATCCTTTCCCATCCCTTCCGTTCCAAGTCCAAATTCCCTATAATATTTAAAATTAGAGAGGCGCTATTCCTCTGCCATCAGAGAGGCTTGGAAATTGCGATGGCATGGATCCCCGGCCATTCCAATATTCCAGGTAACGAGACGGCGGATTCTTGTGCAAAAAGTGCAATTGGAATGGGTACACTTGAGCACTTTCAATTATTCACGCACGACTTAGTCCCAGTACTGAAGGCTAGTCTGTCTCGTACGTGGAGTGAGGATTGGCGTAAATCCAAAAGGATTAAGGGTAAATATTACGCGGATATTCAACCTGACATCCCCAATAAGCCCTGGTTTAAAAAGTATCGGTTCCTTAGTAAACATGCGACATCTGTTATTTCTCGCCTCCGTCTGGGCCATGCTTGCACACCTGTTCATTTGGCAAAAATTAGGATAAGGGACCACTCACTTTGCGAATGCGGTTTAGAGGAGGGAGATGTTGATCATATCTTCTTCCGTTGTCCCAACCAGCGTATCTCACTGTACGACATTCTGCCCTCACATATCCCTCGTCCTACATCCGTCAAATCTCTGCTGGCTTTAGTCTACACACCCTTTGTTAAAATCCTTGCCAAGTTTATAGAAATTAACTCACTAAAATTGTAGGTAAATTCATTATGACGTTCCTATATATATATTATATCCTCCTATCAGTTGTTATATGCTATGTGTATACCTATTTATTTATATGATAAGTAATGATATTTGTGTTGTCCTTTTGTTTAGATTCTGCGGGAAGTAACTACAAACTCGAGTCAACCGGTCACATTCTGGTCCACTTTGTCTCCTTCGTTAATAGCTCTACTACGGGACATTGGCGGAATTGATGCTCAGAGCACAGAGCCATTCATCAAGAATTGAATTGAATTGAACATTCAACAAGTATTGTTATGTTGTATTGCTATGTTTTTCACGCCGAAGATGCGCTGTGTTTTGTACTTATACAAATGTTCGCTCCTGCATGGAGACTGTGCTCATGTCAGGCATAGTACTTATTAGGCTCACGACTGATTGCTGCGGCATTCGGACCATATTTTTTTATTGGGGATTCCTGAGGCCATTTACACTATTGAGCCTTCGTAGTTCAGATATTGACAGCATTTTACCATCTCATGCACGGCAAGTGTTCCAATGGGCGTAGGGCTGGTCAGTGTCATGTGCTGGAGGTACTGCCAGATTTCCTGTGGTAGGTAACGGATATAAACCATAAGATTTTTGGTAACGCTGGTTATATGGTGTATCGGTATAGTACTCGTAAGTGAGACTGGCGTATAGCCAATTGCTGACATGTTCCGTCTACCTGTACATTCAGTTATACTGACCAGGTAGTCAGAAATACAATGGAAACTCACTGAGTCATCAAAGACAAAGTCAGAAAGGTAATTGGTGATACAATAACTTTATATTCACCTCTATGGCCGTTTTATTTTTAAACTTTATGCATCGTTGCGTTTGGAATATCCAGATCCAAGCAAAGATTAAGTAATAATACGAGTATTACATACAGAAGCACCACATACAGATTATTGTTTCTAACCGGAACTACGATTAAACTGTGTCGTACGAATGTTACTTTTACCCTTTAGAATAGGGTGTGGGATCTCCGTCATCCACAGTATCCTGTCAAATCTATCTCTTACTGAGTCCTACGATCTACTACACCTCTTATTATTTCCTTTTTAGTATTCTCAGTAGTGAGTTATTGGGCATTCTACCCCACCTTAGTTCCTTCGGTTATCTTCGATAACCTCAGTCACGGTGGGATAGAATGCCCAACAACTCTTTGTAAAATCATTTACCTAAGCCAACGTTCCACATTTTAATGCCGTTCATTACACTACCGTTCCGTCGGCTCTCTGCGATCCCCTGCGTCGTAATTGCGCTGAAAGATGCTCTGTTAGTTAGCGATAGAGTTATTTCATAAACAGTACAGTCTTACGTTTGCCTATTGCGTTGTCTATAAGCAGTTTGGTTTAACTATTTACGGTTATAAATACATAATGTCATAATTACATCTGTTCATAACCAGTCCGTCAGCATTGCATCAAACATGAAATTCATTAAACAAGCAAAGTCGTTACAGATTAGTTTAATCTGTAATGATTTACCAAAAATCAAGTTACGCCATGGAGAATTATTGCCGAATACAGTACGTTGCATCATTTGCGGACCATCAAATTGTGGAAAAACCAATTTGTTAATTGGTCTCCTTTTGCACGAAAATGGATTGACATTTCAAAATGTTTATGTATATTCTAAAACTCTATATCAACCAAAGTATATTTTTTTAGAAAAGGTTTTACGAGGAGTACCAGGAATCAGTTTTCAGAAATATCAGGCAAATGATGACGTTATGAAAGTTTCAGATGCAAAACATAATTCAGTGATTATTTTTGACGATGTAGCATGTGAAAATCAAAGTAATATGCGTGATTATTTTGCCATGGGAAGACATAAATTGATTGACAGTTTTTATTTAAATCAAACATATAGCAAAATACCTAAACAACTAATAAGAGATAACGCTAACTTAATTGTGCTTTTTAAGCAAGACGAAATTAATTTGAAACATGTTTATGAAGAACATGTTAACACTGACATGACCTGGTTGGAATTTCGTAACATGTGTTCTCAAATATGGAAAGAGCCTTATGACTATGTTGTGATTAATAAAGACTCTCCTAAAAACAATGGGTGCTATAGAAAAAAGTTTGACACTTTTGTAGAATTAGATAAAATTTGAATATTTAAATAGACTGCTTTCAGTTTCTTGTTATTCTTTAATCAGCTCTTATTGGATTACCATCTATTTTACAAAATGGAAAAATCATTGAAAAAACAAATTGTAGATGCAACACAAGCTGTAAGGAAAAAAATACGTAACATGAAGGATTTTGAAGATAATAACAGACAAGTGCTTGATACAGTTTTTAAGCCTGTTACAGAATCTCTTAATTTAATAGCCAACACCAATAACCAACTAGCTCTAACAAAAAATGAAGAAAAAGGAGAATTTTATGATCAAATTTCCAACCACGACTTACAGAAAGATCAAGATATAGAAGAAACAATTGATACCAGTGATGAATCAGAAGCTGACTCTTCATTTCAGTCATTAGTCGATACTAATCCAGTTCATGATGTATCATCTTGGTCATTATCTTCAGAAATATTAGCGGATGTGCCATTTGGTGTAAGAAATGAACGTGGAAAGTTAATGTTAGGTTCCTCTAGTATAACGATTGGTGATGATGTTATTACTGTAGCCGGACACAAATACAAATGCACACCTGGCTTGCGACAGTTGCTCTTAAAAAAAGACGTTGATCTGAGCTTTGTTACAGACTATGACATGCAAAATTATAAGTCGATGTTACTTGTAACAAATGCACATCGTCGAGATTTTGATTCAAGAAAACCAATTAAAAGTAATAAAGGACAAAAATATATGCAAGTTATTAAACCTCTTTTCGATCAACAAAGTAAAAGTCCAAGCTTTGAACCGAAAGTAGGAAAAGGATTACCTTTAACAAAAATGTGGAAAAAAAACACAGATTTTGTATATTGGGATGATCCAAATGAATTGGTTGATAGATTAAAGTTATTAATTGCTTCTCGAGATGCTGGCAACACAGGACTAGATAATGAAATAATATCTATCGTTGAAGAACTACGTGAAAGCAAAATCATTAAATAGATTTACTAATAAGAAATGTGTATCATTTTATTGTACACCGTTCAACACAATACATCTTAAATATGAATGTGGACAAATTTGGTCATTATATTCATAAGCGATTACGTATATCAGAATTGCTTGAATTTTATGATAATGCATTGCTAAAATCTGAAAATGGTGATTACGATTTGAAGACATCGAAGCTAACAGGGGTCAAACCTCCTCAAGATGCGGATGATGCAGTAAACAAAGCATATATAGATGAATTGAGAACCAAACTAATAACCGACTTACAAAAATTGCAAAATACTTTGGTGTACGATGTTCAGAACGATCTGGAGAAAGCTTTAAAAACAATAGTATCTGAGGCAGTGGTTCACTTGGAAAGCAAATTTTATAGTCGAAAAGCAGTTGATGAGATAGTTGAAAACGCAGTTAAATTTGTATTAGATCAAAAGTATAAGCTTGAAAGTTCCTCAAAATGACAAAACAACAAGTTGTTAATGAAATACATAAAGCTGCACGAAAAAATTATCCTCGTCGATCTGTAATTTTAAAAGGCATTGATGATTTGTGGCAAGCTGATTTAATCGACATGCAAAACTTGAAAAGATTTAATAAAGGTTATAACTATATTTTAATAGTTATTGATTGCTTCTCAAAGTACGTGTGGATAGAATCACTAAAAACTAAAAATAAGCATGATGTTTGTAACGCATTCGAGAAATTGATGTCGACTAACCATCGGATACCAGCTCATCTCCAAACTGATTTGGGTACCGAGTTCTATAATTCATCATTTCAAAAACTTATAAAGAACTATAACATTAATCACTACTCAACGTTTTCAACGAAAAAGGCTTCAATTGTAGAACGCGTTATCAAAACTATTAAAAATAAATTGTATAAGTACTTTAGTCTCAGCGGGCACTATAAATGGATAGATTTTGGTTTGGAGAGTGTTGTAAAGACATATAACAACACAAAACATAGCACTACTAAATTAGCACCCGTTGATGTCAATAAATTGAATGAAGTAGATGTTAAAAATAATATTAAGAATTCAATGAAAACGGTATCCTATAAACATAAGCCCAAGTTTATGATTGGTGATAGAGTTAGAATTAGTAAATACAAACAACTATTTGAGAAAGGTTATACACCTAATTGGTCAACGGAACTATTTACTATAAAAAATATCAATAACACTGTACCAGAAACATATCACATCGAAGATCAACACAAACAAGTTATATTAGGAACCTTTTACAAACACGAACTTCAAAAGTCATCTTGTCCAGGTGTTTATTTGATAGAAAAAGTTTTACGAAGGAAAGGAAATAAACTGTTCGTAAAATGGTTGGGCTTAAGTAATAAAGAGAATAGTTGGATTGATAAGACTGCAATAGTAGAATAAGTATACATAATAGTTATTAATTACAACATTTTGTTCATTATACTTTGAGCTATGCAAGGTGGTGGACTACTCAATAGTGTTATTAATCATTTGCCATTTGAACTGCACTTACCTGGCTATAATTATTGCGGACCTGGAACAAAACTTTCAAAACGTTTACTGCGTGGTGACAAAGGTGTAAATAAGCTAGACGAAGCTTGTATGTATCACGACATTGCATACGAAAACTATACAGACTTGTCTAATCGTCACAAAGCCGATTTACAACTTTTAAATATGGCCAAACAAAGAATGAAAGCAAAAGATGCTAGTAAAGGAGAAAAGCTTAGTTCGTGGGTAGTGAGTAAAGTTATGAAAACTAAACTCAAATCTGGTGCTGGTGTTAAGACATTTCATAATTTCGTTACAAAAATTAAAAGAAAAATCAAGAAACGCTTACCCAAAGATGGTAAATCTTTAATACATGCAGCTTATAGGGCTGCTAAAAAAATTGTTCCGTGCGCTCCAAAACTTCGAGTACCACGCGTCATACCTTTACCCAAAACAGGAGGCATTCTACCTTTAATCCCGATTTTTGCTGGTTTATCAGCTTTAGGAGCTTTGGCTGGTGGTGCAGCGGGTATTGCAAAAACAGTGAATGATTATAGAGAAGGTCAAAAAAAATTACAAGAATCTGAACGTCATAATAAGACTATGGAAGCTATAGCATTAGGTAACGGTTTATACATTAAACCACACAAAAAAGGCAAAGGATTGTTTATTAAATCGTCAAAAAACTAAGTAATAAGCTACCTAATCGTGCCTTAACTAATATTGATATTCAAAATTACGCATATGGTATTCCTTATTTTCGAGGAGTTTACATGAAGGATCAGTTACCAAAAATCCCTAAAGGAATTGAATGTGGTATAGTTAACCTAGATAATTCAGAAAACGATGGAACGCATTGGGTAGCTTATGTTAAGGTAAATAATTATTGTGAATATTTTGATAGTTTTGGTGATTTAAGACCACCAATCGAATTGATGCGATATTTTAAGAACTGCAATATTAATTATAACTATACAAGATATCAAAAATTTGACACACTAATTTGTGGACATTTGTGTTTAGAATATCTACAATCTTTTTGGAATAAATACTATAAATTTTATTCTGTTCTTTAATTTTAGTCATTTGCAAGATGACACTCACCTTATCTATAACTGGAAACTCATCGGTATTAACTACCTTCTATCCAAATACGTTACAATTAATCGGAGAGTATGAATGTGCATTATTACATTTATCCACATATAATTCTATTCCAAATATTGATAAAACAAATAATAAGTTATACTATGGTTCAAATAATGTTATTGAAATACCTGAAGGTACTTATGAGTTGCAAGATATCAGTGATTATTTAAAATCTGAAGTAAAGGATGCATCCATAAAACTCCATTGCAATAACAACACCTTAAAAACTATGTTATTTTGTACATCAACTATAGATTTTACTAAAGGTTGTTCGTTCGGAGGTTTGTTGGGGTTTAAAAAACAAGTCTTGGAAGCCAATAAATATCATGTATCAGAGTTTCCAGTCAACATTTTGCCGACAACCGTGATAAGAGTTGAATGTGATATAGTTAGCGGTTCCTATATAAACGGACAATCCAGTCACATTCTACATGAATTCGCACTTAATGTCCCACCTGGATACAGAATTATAGAAATACCAAAAAACGCAATTTACTTTCCAATCAACCAAACCAACATCAGCTGCATACAAATCAGACTTTTGGATATAAATAATAACTTAATAAATTTGCGAGGTGAAGAAGTACAGTTGTATCTACACCTCAAAAGAAAAAATGATTGACTATAATAAATATAATATGTTTCTTCCAATTCAAAATAGCAGTTCTGCTCAAAGTCTCAATCAAGCAAGAGCTCGACGTAAAAGGAGAATAAAGTTGAATAAAAACAATAAAGCATTTCTTAAGGCGATTGGTTTGTTAAAATGAATATCCTAGATGTTTTATCCGCTCCAGCCTACGACAACTCTGTGGAAGGAATTGAAATTCACTCTTACAAGCCTTACGTAACAAGTTTTAATAGAAGCGATGAAATCAGGATACCTATTAATCAGCAAGACTTGTATATATTACCATCAGAAAGCAGTTTATTTTTGGAAGGAACTGTTATTGTAAACAAGGCTGACAATTCGAAAGAGAGAGTCAGTAGCGTTCATTTCACAAACAATAGTTTACTTTACTTGTTTCAAGATATAAGGTATGAGATAAATGGAGTGGAGATAGACAAAATAAAAAATGCTGGTATAACTAGCACGATGAAATCATTTATATCAATGAATGAGAGCGAAGCTAAAACATCTAATGCTTGGGGTTGGAATATCGGCGGAATAAAAAGTACTAATGGAGGTAGCTTTTCTGCTTCTATACCACTTCGCAACATTCTTGGTTTCGCAGAAGATTTTAAGAAAGTAGTAATAAACAGTAAACATGAACTAATCTTATTACGAAGTAATACCAATCTGAACGCATTAAAACTCAACTCTGGTGAAATTGTAGAAGATATTATCATAAACAAAATAATATGGCGTGTACCGCATGTTAAAGTATCTGATAAAGAAAAAATAAACATTCTAAAATTGTTAGAAAAAGATCGACCACTTCAGATGATATTCAGGAATTGGGATTTGTATGAATATCCAATGTTGCCTAAAACCACCAAACATACTTGGTCAATAAAAACATCTTCACAAATAGAGAAACCAAGATTTGTCGTTATTGGTTTACAGACAAATAGAAAAAATAATGCTAGACTTGATATGTCTCAGTTTGATCATTGTGAGATTCGTGATGTTAAGGTATACCTTAACTCCACCTACTTCCCATATGAAAATATAAATACAAGTTTCTCGAATAATCGAATTGCTTTAATATATGAACAATATGCTAAATTTCAACAGTCTTATTATGGGCGTCGCGCTGAGCCTTTATTAAGTGAGGAACAATTTAAAAACGTTGCTCCGTTATTCGTCATAGACTGTTCTAGACAGCCAGATAATCTTAAGTCAGGTCCTGTTGTGGACGTAAGAGTGGAAATTGAAAGTGATATTGATATCCCAGATCAAACTTCGGCATATTGTCTTATATTGAACGACTGTATAATTGAGTATAAACCATTAAGCAGCACTGTGAGAAAATTATCATGAATCCGAATACAATTATAGTGGATGTCCAGGGGTTTAAAGACACTTGTAATAACTTTATAGTCAAGGAATTAGCTCTGGCCACCCGTGTTTATACCCAAACGTTCTTAATAAAGCCCCCATACTTATTTAAATACTTAACTACGAATGAAAAAAAACAAGTTACGTGGTTGGAGAGAAACAGGGGGATTTACTGGAATGAAGGTTATATCGACTATAGAGAATTTCGACGTATAATTGTTCCTTATTTAGAAAATAAAGAAATTATTGTGAAGGGCTTAGAAAAAGTTAAGTGGATTCAAGATCTATGTATGAATTGTATTTGTATAGATCTTGGTGAAGACAAATGTCCAAATTTATCACTGTTGCATAACAAATATTCAAATAATGAAACCAGTTTTAATTGTATTAATCATACTAAACAATGTGCACTTAAAAATGTTTTATGTATAAAGAATAATTTAATAGAGCAAGAAAGTCAACCTATACGCAGTTTTAATAAATAAAACATTTTTTTAAAGTAAATGGTTTTTTATTTTTTAACCCACATTTTTAATATTTATAATATTTTAACACATTTTCACAGTAAATAAAATCTAAATATGTCATCACTTTATCTACTAGTTACATTAATGAATTATTACCTAATTAAAAAACATGATCTGAGTAGCCCCACAATTATTACCTATGGTTTTTATTTTTTAATACACTTTTTTAATATATATAATTTTTAACACATATTTTCACAGTAAATAAAATTATAATAAAATCTAAATATGTCATCACTTTATCTACTAGTTACATTAATGAATTATTACCTAATTAAAAAACATGATATGAGTAGCCATACAATTATTACCTATGGTTTTTTATTTTTTAACACACATTTTTAATATTAATTTTTTTTAACACATATTTTCACAGTAAATAAAATCTAAATATGTCATCACTTTATCTACTAGTTATGCTAATGAATTATTACCTAATTAAAAAATATGATATGAGTAGCCACACAATTTTTTGGAAATATTGTGAACTAATTTTTCAGCTTGATCCGATATCTCATCTACCGTATCTTGTACAACATACTGTGCAGTGATTATCTCCTTAACTTCATCTTCGTTGTCTCTTGACTCACTGAGTTCCTTGATCGTAATTTTTATTAAACGTCGTCCTTTTCTTCTTTCACTGTTAATAATATAGGAATTCAATGCACTGCGTTTGTTTGTAATTGGTCTTCTTCGATTAGTTTTCTTTTTGTTTGTTTTTACTTCTTCATTGGGTGTTATTATCCAAGGTCTATTCATTACGTTGTCCAAGTCGAACTGATCTTGCAGGTTTGGAAGATATTCAGGAGAGCTCTCTTCTGTTCCGTTTGAAAATTTGTTTAAGTTGGTATTCTGAAAATTATTTAAAACATTAGTAATAAATTATACTAAGAATTTTGTAAATAGATTGAAATTTCCAATAGATTGAAAGTTATAAAATATCTACCATGTTGTTAGATATGCTCGTCTTGACTGTTTAATAAATAATGAACTAGGTAATAATATTTTTTCTAACGCAGTTGATATATCAAATAATGCTAACATAAAGTATTTATTGGTATGATGATCAAGTTAGAACTTGAAATTCAACCATTCAATATTTCGTATGGTGCATAATGTTATTGTTATGTACCTACTTAATACTTAGTTGTGAAATTCTTATGAATTTCAAACGTGTTGTAACGTGAATGATGACGTATTTCGTTATCAATATCAGGTAACGAATATAATATAAACACAATAATTAGTAATTGCTTATTTTAATTTATTCGACATACTAATACAGAATCGGGTAACCAGTAAATACCTATAGGCACCTTAACAGTTAGTATCATACGAAATGAACTACAATAAGTATTCCTAATATTTCATATTTTGTATTGTCTAAACTCTCCAGCTATTCTATAGAATACCTACATTATTCCTTACTGATGATATTATATTCTACAACTTCTTTGGGAGCTACTCTAATTGAGTCACCAAAGCCTATTCAAATTTGGTAAAATATTTTACGTTATGTACAATTACGTGCTACTTTAATTTTACACTAAGGAATGACTAAAATATATAGGTATCTACTTACAAATTGATTACGTGGTTCACCGCTCAGCCCATGAGGATTCCCCGTCAATTTCTTCCGTGATGATAAAATATCTGAAAATAAAATTAAATATAGGTTTAAGTCTAATTATTGAAAATTGGTAAATGTAGTTCGAATATGTTGAATCTACAACTTCTTCGGGAGCTACTCTAATTGAGACACCAGAGCCTATTCAAATTTGATAAAATATTCTACTTTATGTACAATTAAGTGCTAGCAAGAGATTAAATATTTCAGCGTTCATTATTTTGTTTACAACTTTTTGAATTTGTACAGAACTTAAATTTTATAAGTACGAAAATTAAGGATAATCGTATAAAATTAAATTTAAAGGACTTCCATAGAAAACTACGTCGCCTAATAAATTAGATATTTAGTAGGTAAACTAACAAGGAATTATATATCAAATAATTAACATATAAGTAATTACTTACATGACATTGCTTTTATTTTGGGTCTTCCTTTTAATCCTCTGAAGGACGTAGTGCACTGCGTGGTTTGTAGCTCGATGCAAATGGTAGATTTGACTCATCCACTTATACTTGTGTTTCTTTTAAACACAGACGTTTTGATTTATCAACATAGTCTGTTCCTTTTACAGCATTTATATAAAAGCAATCAGGAAAAAATATAGCATGCTGCATCCAAGGATCATCGTAATCCTCCCAATCTTCGATGCCACCTCCGCATGAAAAGCACATAACTTTATCGGTAAAACCACTTCCACAGTAAAAAAAACCTGCATCAGCCATGTTCATCACCAATCTTCGTTTTGAATCTGCTGTAGCCCAATAATGTCGAAATGAACATAATCGAATTTTATGGTCATTATATATTTCATATCGGGGGCTTAAATAATTTTGAATCATTCTTAAGCAGGTGTCGATATGTGATTGTGTAAAAGAATAATGACACTTTGTATCTGATGTTCTTAATTTAAAAGGATGAGGTGGTCCGAATAGTAATGGGACAGGAATGACCTAAAATTATAGCACATTTCGTTGCATTTATTAAGAGGCAACCCCAGTTTTCACTATTCATTCAATTCATTATATCATTCATTAATATACAGTTTTGCATTTACTCAGTAATACCTAATCATTTTCTTCGATGAGGTCAACAAGATTATTATGTATTCTAATTATTCGAGCCCATAACTTTAGATCTTTGAAATAGATTTTAGGCCATCTACCTTTCTCTCTCTGGAAAGGTATTAATATAGCATTATACTGTTCATAGTTTAATATTTTCGCAATATGTAGTCCACATAATCGGTTCTCTACTATCATTATCTGCACTCGGTCTCCAATATTCAACACCATGATAACTTAAATAGTGCTACAGCTTCAAGTTCTCTAGCAAATATAAAGAACGACACTTTTCATACATTAGGGTTGGGAGGGGACAGTAAAATAAGTTTTTTTTTTAATTTTTATGTCAGAATAATTTTATTATCAAGACACCAATTATTTAAACATAATACATTTTTAAAGCACATACAGAGCTATGATAAATACAATGATAAAAATCTTGAGAATATTTATAATAATCACATAGACTTATCAAACTAGGACAACCTTTATCTTCTAAATTAAATATATTACTATTTTCTAAAATGTACTTCAACCATACAACTTTTTCTGAACCTTTAACGTAAATATATTTGTCTCTTAATATATCTGAAACCAAAGTTTGGTATTCGGAATATGGCACAAATCCTTCATCCCAATGTATCTTTCTGTTACGTTCAATCCAACTAACTTGCTTTTTCTCTGTTTTCGTTAGTTTTTTAAATGGAAATGGTATATGTGTATGTATGGTATTTTGCTATATGTTTGATTTAAATAAAAACTGTCAATCAATTTATGTCGAATTATTGCCGAATACAGTACGTTGCATCATTTGCAGACCATCAAATTGTGGAAAAACCAATTTGTTAATTGGTCTCCTTTTGCACGAAAATGGATTGACATTTCAAAATGTTTATGTATATTCTAAAACTCTATATCAACCAAAGTACATTTTTTTAGAAAAGGTTTAACGAGGAGTACCAGGAATCACTTTTCAGAAATATCAGGCAAATGATGACGTTATGAAAGTGTCAGATGCAAAACCTAATTCAGTGATTATTTTTGACGTTGTAGCATGCGAAAATCAATTCAACGCAATTACGACCCAGGGGATCGCAGAGAGCCGACGGAACGGTAGTGTAATGAACGGCATTAAAATGTGGAACGTTGGCTTAGGTAAATGATTTTACAAAGAGTTGTTGGGCATTCTATCCCACCGTGACTGAGGTTATCGAAGATAACCGAAGGAACTAAGGTGGGGTAGAATGCCCAATAACTCACTACTATTCTCCTCATCTATATTACTCTTCCCATCGGCCAGTAGGTACCTAACTCCCTTTTATAAGCTCTGGTGTCCTTAGACCGCGGTAACTCCAAGGAGTAACCAAGCAGTCAGCATTTAAATTCATGATTCTAGTTAAAAAGCTCATATTTTTGCTCACACCGGTATAGGTTTGCGACTCAGTATTGCGTTACTTAGTTTTTGATAGCTAAAATATGAATTGTGTATGTACAAGCGGGAACTACCGGGATACAGGCGAGAACATTTTTTTGTAGTATTTTTGAGAAAAACCAGTCTAATGGTTTGGGTATTTTTTTTTATATAGGACACGTCAATTTGACTTCACCTCGCCTGATGTTAAGCTTTTGATGTTAAGGGTTTGGTTGATCTTCGTTATTTTCAGTTATGCGACTACCATTTGACCTCTACAACCTACTAGAGATATCTATACTAATTGGGTCTTTTTGCTCAAAATTCCAGGCTGGGACAAACACTCATACGGCTACCACGGCGACGACGGCCACTCTTTCTGCTCCTCTGGCACCGGCCAGCCCTACGGACCCACCTTCACCACTGGTGACGTCATCGGGTGTGGAGTGAACCTCGTGGACAACACGTGCTTCTACACAAAGAACGGACACCATCTGGGTATCGCGTTCAGAGGACTACCTGTAAGTGGAGAGGACTACTGTAGAAATATGAGCCAAATATTTGGACGGTACTCAATCATTTTCGAACAGCTGGACGTATTGAATTGATCTCTGCTTTTGGATCCAGCTAGACCTAAGTGCCGCAACGGGAGCGTTCTTGTGTTCCTCTACATCTAGCTAGTCAACAGTACAATAATCTTAGGCCTGTATTCTAGAATGACACACAGCCTGAATCTCGATTTATCCGAGGACAGATTGTATAGACAATATGTCAAATTATCACTCTGTCTATTCAAACTGTCCTCAGATAAGGCTGAGTGTCATTCTAGAATACGGGCCTTGACGTTATAAAAACTCTATATCTAGACTCAGCAAGTGTCATTTAAACACAGCGTAAAAATGGCTACTAATTTGGTATAATTTGGCATAATACATAACATACATCCCATGACATACACACAATGATAGTTTAAATAACAATGATGCCAATTCTGATGTGACATCTCTTAACTAAAAATAGCTTAAAATCTCTAAAATTTAGTTTACGTCTGTCAAATGCCGTTTTGTATTCTGTGAACACACGACTAACCTAAAATTAGCTTGACACGACCAAACTTAGCGAAGTTACTAAATTTAGTTCATTTTTAGAGAATTTGTATTCTGTTGTACGTTTTAAGTGTCAAAAATTCACTATAATTAGAAATGTCACACTAAAATTAGACGGCACCTAAATAACTGCTGACTAAGTTAGAGAAAGGTGTAGTTCTACGAGATACTTGGTCTAGAACATCTATACGGGCACGCTAGGCAATGGAGATGGCGGGCGCCTCTCTCCCAGAGGGCAAACACTGCCACCTACAGCAAATTCGACCGAGGCGCTGTAGAAGGTGGCTCAGAGATTTTCCTCGTGTCCCTCTCGGCCTTGGTCACTAAATTGGCGACTCCGACATGATGTTGGAGATAAAAGGTTACCCTTCACCTGGAGAGTCACACCACCGCCACCCTGGGCTTGCTTCTGGAGTAACTGCTAGCCCTAACCGTTACCTCTAGGCTCTTCTCGCAAAACCGCCGACCATATGGCAGCATTAATAGTAAAAATATGTTGGGTATCACTCTGATGCCCAGCGGCCTCTGGCCTGGCAGTAGTTCATTCGACTGCAGCATCAGGGGGCACGGGTTCGATTCCCGCTCAGTGCAAATATTTGTATGCATGAATATAAGGTCGAACTTGTCACACCTATGTCTATTTGAATTGTTCTGGGTGTTTCCGTGAGCATATTAAGCTATTGGTCCTGGTTGTCATACAAACATCTAAGGCAGTCCTTACAGCTAGTTGTAGTTCTGAAAAGTCCAACCACTGGCAACTGCAATACTTTGATATCAATATGCTACTATTCATTCATGAAACTAATTAGTTGTGGTCACATGGCAGTCGCTTCACTTATCGAAGTTCAGTGGCATTGGTAGACTGGAAACAGTGGACCCCGGACATCCAGGTGAAGACTTCAGATGCGACCGGGATTACCACAAGGATAATGATGACTAGCTGATCCCTGTGACTCCGCCCACATATACATTGGTTATAGATTGTTCACCTCTAGTTTTTATCAAACATGATGCAGGTTTTACCATGATCAGACTTAAAATTGCATCAAATTGACTACATTTGTGTGAATTTCTAACAAACAACTGGTTGTGAGGACAGACATGGATTAAAAACATTGGTTCAGAATAGTTTAATTAACATAAAACAGGTATTTTTATAATTATTAGGAATCTTCTTTTATCTTCAGCACCGTTCTTTCTCAAAACAACAGCAATCACTTCAGCACTGTGTCGAATCTTCGGTACTTCTCAGCAAGTTATCATAGGAAAGATGATGTAAGGGCCTAGGCAAGCCGTGTTAGTTCCTGTAATGAAAATATAAGTATTACGTTGGGTTATAAAGCGTTAGGTAGTAGGTACTTAGTACAGTTTAAATTGACACTTTTGTATTGCTTCAAGACTGGCAAACCATTAAATAATTGAGGCGGTCCCAAGTATAACTGAAATCTTCTGTTTGATATAAAAAAGATTTAATAGCGGGTCTCCTCTTGTTGCCCTCTTTGAATCACAAACATTTTGTGCCTTTCTTTTCACTGTATAAAGGCATTAAGCATGTAATACCAACTTCTTTCTTTCAATTATGGTATAGGTTTCTATGCTATGCTCTACATTTTCCATCACAAAATTTATAAGACACAATAGGCATATAGGCAATCAAATATACTTTATATATTAGGAACATGCTCCCACCGTTGCATGATCTGCAGTCTAAGTTGTTTAGGCTGTTTGAAAGTCCTGCCTTAAGTCCTTACAATTTGAACCAGCAACTGTTGTGGCCTCTTGTGGGCAGTCTTGTTTCTCTCATCCGTGTTTACTTTACTTTATTTCTTCTTCTTATTGGCTTCTGCAGCGAATCGCCGCAATTTGCCAATAATGCTAGTGAAGTACAATGTAATGGCGAAATGTCAAGTTTTTCCAGAAATTCTACCAGTGCCACGCTAGCCACGCCAGTAAAAGAGTCTACTTTATTTCTTTTGTAAATTTTGGATATCAAGAATTTATATAATATATGATCAACAACAAAATGTTGATTGACAAATTGACTTGCACAGATTCAATCTAAAGTTAATTAGTTTATTTACAGGGTTGCCAGGAACGTTAACCGAGTAAAACTGTATTTACTTAGGTTTGGCTAAGAAAAATCACAGTTTCTTTACTATTTGATCAATATTACGCATTTATTAACATTTGTCGGCATTCTAAACACCTATAAATATGGTTTTTAAAGATTTTGTGAAAATCCCCTTTATCATTCATTCTTATTTTTTTAACACCGGCAACACTTTCATATTCAACTTTTAGCGATGTCATATTCAAATTTAAAGCTGTCTTGGAGAACACTAAATTTAGTTCGACTAAACAACAGAATACCCATATGTCAATCACTGAGCTAAAATTAGAAAATTTTAGAGAAATTTAAATTTAGAGATGTGCACATCAGAATTAGCACCAATATTGACTTAGCTTATTACTCACTCAAAACGTGTTTTGCACGCTGTTTTTTGCGATGCATCTTGTTAGAAAGGCCTTTTCTATACGGTATGTGGTTTGAGACAATAATGTTGTGTGTTCCAGCCGAACCTGTACCCGACGGTGGGGCTGCAGACGCCGGGCGAGGTGGTGGACGCCAACTTCGGGCAGCAGCCCTTCGTGTTCGACATCGAGGACATGCTGCGCGAGCTGCGCGCGCGCACGCGCCGCGCCATCGACGAGTTCCCGCTGCCCGACGACCAGGGCCAGTGGCAGCAGGTGTTGCACAGGTCGCTAGCTCTCTCACTGCTATACTTAGTGTACATCGACGAGTTCCCGCTGCCCGACGACCAGGGCCAGTGGCAGCAGGTGTTGCACAGGTCGCTAGCTCTCTCACTGCTATACTTAGTGTACATCGACGAGTTCCCGCTGCCCGACGACCAGGGCCAGTGGCAGCAGGTGTTGCACAGGTCGCTAGCTCTCTCACTGCTATACTTAGTGTACATCGACGAGTTCCCGCTGCCCGACGACCAGGGCCAGTGGCAGCAGGTGTTGCACAGGTCGCTAGCTCTCTCACTGCTATACTTAGTGTACATCGACGAGTTCCCGCTGCCCGACGACCAGGGCCAGTGGCAGCAGGTGTTGCACAGGTCGCTAGCTCTCTCACTGCTATACTTAGTGTACATCGACGAGTTCCCGCTGCCCGACGACCAGGGCCAGTGGCAGCAGGTGTTGCACAGGTCGCTAGCTCTCTCACTGCTATACTTAGTGTACATCGACGAGTTCCCGCTGCCCGACGACCAGGGCCAGTGGCAGCAGGTGTTGCACAGGTCGCTAGCTCTCTCACTGCTATACATAGTGTACATCGACGAGTTCCCGCTGCCCGACGACCAGGGCCAGTGGCAGCAGGTGTTGCACAGGTCGCTAGCTCTCTCACTGCTATACTTAGTGTACATCGACGAGTTCCCGCTGCCCGACGACCAGGGCCAGTGGCAGCAGGTGTTGCACAGGTCGCTAGCTCTCTCACTGCTATACATAGTGTACATCGACGAGTTCCCGCTGCCCGACGACCAGGGCCAGTGGCAGCAGGTGTTGCACAGGTCGCTAGCTCTCTCACTGCTATACATAGTGTACATCGACGAGTTCCCGCTGCCCGACGACCAGGGCCAGTGGCAGCAGGTGTTGCACAGGTCGCTAGCTCTCTCACTGCTATACATAGTGTACATCGACGAGTTCCCGCTGCCCGACGACCAGGGCCAGTGGCAGCAGGTGTTGCACAGGTCGCTAGCTCTCTCACTGCTATACATAGTGTACATCGACGAGTTCCCGCTGCCCGACGACCAGGGCCAGTGGCAGCAGGTGTTGCACAGGTCGCTAGCTCTCTCACTGCTATACATAGTGTACATCGACGAGTTCCCGCTGCCCGACGACCAGGGCCAGTGGCAGCAGGTGTTGCACAGGTCGCTAGCTCTCTCACTGCTATACATAGTGTACATCGACGAGTTCCCGCTGCCCGACGACCAGGGCCAGTGGCAGCAGGTGTTGCACAGGTCGCTAGCTCTCTCACTGCTATACTTAGTGTACATCGACGAGTTCCCGCTGCCCGACGACCAGGGCCGGTGGCAGCAGGTGTTGCACAGGTCGCTAGCTCTCTCACTGCTATACATAGTGTACATCGACGAGTTCCCGCTGCCCGACGACCAGGGCCAGTGGCAGCAGGTGTTGCACAGGTCGCTAGCTCTCTCACTGCTATACTTAGTGTACATCGACGAGTTCCCGCTGCCCGACGACCAGGGCCAGTGGCAGCAGGTGTTGCACAGGTCGCTAGCTCTCTCACTGCTATACTTAGTGTACATCGACGAGTTCCCGCTGCCCGACGACCAGGGCCAGTGGCAGCAGGTGTTGCACAGGTCGCTAGCTCTCTCACTGCTATACTTAGTGTACATCGACGAGTTCCCGCTGCCCGACGACCAGGGCCAGTGGCAGCAGGTGTTGCACAGGTCGCTAGCTCTCTCACTGCTATACTTAGTGTACATCGACGAGTTCCCGCTGCCCGACGACCAGGGCCAGTGGCAGCAGGTGTTGCACAGGTCGCTAGCTCTCTCACTGCTATACATAGTGTACATCGACGAGTTCCCGCTGCCCGACGACCAGGGCCAGTGGCAGCAGGTGTTGCACAGGTCGCTAGCTCTCTCACTGCTATACATAGTGTACATCGACGAGTTCCCGCTGCCCGACGACCAGGGCCAGTGGCAGCAGGTGTTGCACAGGTCGCTAGCTCTCTCACTGCTATACATAGTGTACATCGACGAGTTCCCGCTGCCCGACGACCAGGGCCAGTGGCAGCAGGTGTTGCACAGGTCGCTAGCTCTCTCACTGCTATACATAGTGTACATCGACGAGTTCCCGCTGCCCGACGACCAGGGCCAGTGGCAGCAGGTGTTGCACAGGTCGCTAGCTCTCTCACTGCTATACATAGTGTACATCGACGAGTTCCCGCTGCCCGACGACCAGGGCCAGTGGCAGCAGGTGTTGCACAGGTCGCTAGCTCTCTCACTGCTATACATAGTGTACATCGACGAGTTCCCGCTGCCCGACGACCAGGGCCAGTGGCAGCAGGTGTTGCACAGGTCGCTAGCTCTCTCACTGCTATACTTAGTGTACATCGACGAGTTCCCGCTGCCCGACGACCAGGGCCGGTGGCAGCAGGTGTTGCACAGGTCGCTAGCTCTCTCACTGCTATACTTAGTGTACATCGACGAGTTCCCGCTGCCCGACGACCAGGGCCAGTGGCAGCAGGTGTTGCACAGGTCGCTAGCTCTCTCACTGCTATACTTAGTGTACATCGACGAGTTCCCGCTGCCCGACGACCAGGGCCAGTGGCAGCAGGTGTTGCACAGGTCGCTAGCTCTCTCACTGCTATACTTAGTGTACATCGACGAGTTCCCGCTGCCCGACGACCAGGGCCAGTGGCAGCAGGTGTTGCACAGGTCGCTAGCTCTCTCACTGCTATACTTAGTGTACATCGACGAGTTCCCGCTGCCCGACGACCAGGGCCGGTGGCAGCAGGTGTTGCACAGGTCGCTAGCTCTCTCACTGCTATACTTAGTGTACATCGACGAGTTCCCGCTGCCCGACGACCAGGGCCAGTGGCAGCAGGTGTTGCACAGGTCGCTAGCTCTCTCACTGCTATACTTAGTGTACATCGACGAGTTCCCGCTGCCCGACGACCAGGGCCAGTGGCAGCAGGTGTTGCACAGGTCGCTAGCTCTCTCACTGCTATACTTAGTGTACATCGACGAGTTCCCGCTGCCCGACGACCAGGGCCGGTGGCAGCAGGTGTTGCACAGGTCGCTAGCTCTCTCACTGCTATACTTAGTGTACATCGACGAGTTCCCGCTGCCCGACGACCAGGGCCAGTGGCAGCAGGTGTTGCACAGGTCGCTAGCTCTCTCACTGCTATACTTAGTGTACATCGACGAGTTCCCGCTGCCCGACGACCAGGGCCGGTGGCAGCAGGTGTTGCACAGGTCGCTAGCTCTCTCACTGCTATACTTAGTGTACATCGACGAGTTCCCGCTGCCCGACGACCAGGGCCGGTGGCAGCAGGTGTTGCACAGGTCGCTAGCTCTCTCACTGCTATACATAGTGTACATCGACGAGTTCCCGCTGCCCGACGACCAGGGCCAGTGGCAGCAGGTGTTGCACAGGTCGCTCTCTCACTGCTTTACATAGTGTACATAGCCCACTGTGACAGTTTCGAGTATCTTCTTGTATTTCTTAAGGTAGCCATTGACGATACGTGCATTAATCCAAAAGGAGTCAGCCAAAATAGTTTCGTGAATGTGATAAATGTATGCCAATTAATCAGGGCATCTTCCAGCTTTGAATTTCCAAATGGGCTGATCCATGCATCCAATCTAAATGGACGCTATCCGCGGCCGAATGTCAATGTCAAAAACGTGCGCCATGCTATTTGGAAGAAGTTAACCGCGCACATTTTTTTGTGAATTTACTCCCTGTTGACGAGCGGTACATGTGTGTGATATAGCGTCAGTGGCTACCTTTAGTGGTATGACGGTTTTTGTGTCGTGTTTTACCATGTGTGTGTGTCTGTCTGTCCTTAGGATGGTGTCGACGTACCTGGTGCACCACGGCTACTGCGGCACGGCGCAGGCCTTCGCGCGCGCCACGCACCAGCCCATCGACGAGGACATCGCCTCCATCAAGAATAGACAGCGTGAGTCGTCCGCCTCAGCTCGCCTTACTTACCTCACCTTACTCGTCTGACTCACCTCTCACCTCACTCGCCTTACTCGCCTCACTCGTCTCACTCACCTCTCACCTCACTTACCTTACTGGTCTCACTTGCATTACTCGTCTCATTTGTTTGACTCGTCTGACTCACCTCTAGCCTTAGGCCTCATTTACGGAGACGCGGGGCGTCGCGCGTTGCGATGAGCGGCGCGGCCCACACTGAATTCAAATATATGGCGTTGTATGAGTGCGTTTACGGAGCAGAGATTTTAGCCGCGTTTGTTTGAAATGGGGCGTTTTTTTGCGACCGAGCCCGCGGATGGCACCGACGCGTCCGGCGCACGCAGCGGCAATTCTCGATGAATTGCGTGCGCTCCCATCTCTCGCCAACATAAAACTAGTCGATTTGATCGTGGCGAGCGTGCGCCGCCGCGATCCCCGCCGCGTGCTTCGCTACACGCTTGAGGTTTCGCCGAGGGCGCAGCGGCGGGCACCGCCACTCTTCCCGTCTCGCTTCTCTATGAACAACGTCGTATATTGCTATAAGTTTGTGTTTACGCGTGCAATGATGCGTGCCGTTTCACGCGCCGCCCCACCGTAAACAGAAAAAACGTCCGACGCGCCGCGAGACGTCACGCCACACGCGACGCGAGACGCCCCGCGTCTCCGTAAATGAGGCCTTACTCACCTCGTGCACTTTGTGCTTCTAGCTCATTGTGCAAGTCTTATCGGATCAAGTTTGTCTAAATACTACTCAAATAAGCCTTCAAAATTCATATAAATCACTGTAGTCTACGGTAAACTTCTAACTTGGTTAGACGTGGTTTTTGCGTTTGTGGAATTGTACGTAGTTGGTTTTGACGTATCTTTTCTAATTCATCCGTATAAAACCATAAAAACATGAGTTGGTGTTTTACGTACATGGTTTTATGCGTCAAAAGGATAACATCCGCAGTTACACAATAGAAGTTTCGGGTAATCCAACTGAATAAATACCTTGGTGCCATTCCAGGAGTGTCCAAGCTGATAGTGTCGGGTCGCATCGGCGAGGCCATCGAGGTGACGCGCGCGCTGTACCCGGGGCTGCTGGAGCGCGACCTCGACCTGCTGTTCCTGCTCAAGTACCGCCAGTTCGTGGAGATGGTCAACGGCTCCGACTCGGAGGTACGACACACCTGGTCAAATTGTTTCTGTGTAAAATGGTGGCCCTACAACACTACCTTGTGGTACACTGTTCTGCTACTTTGTTGTAATTCTACGGCAGTACGTTTGTATTTGTCGTTATAATAATTTTATAACTTATTATTGGTGTACTGAACTAAATCGCCAAGATGGATAGTTTATCCTACTCCATATGCTTCATGATTTATAATATATACGTGTTGTCAAGTAGCTAGTAGGTAACTAACAAGGCTTTTGTAATGTCTATTACGGTATAAGTTACTATTTTGTGAATGTTTTACTATTTCTCTGAATTTACTTTTCTTTGCATTCTCTCTGATTTTTTTTATGTATCCATTCTAATATTATAAATGCGAAAGTAACTCTGTCTGTCTGTCGGTCCGTCTGTCTGTTTGTTTGTTTGTTTGTTTGTTTGTTTGTTTGTCTGCCTGCCTGCCTGTATGTTATGCTTTCACGCCTAAACCACAGAACCGATTTTGATGAAATTTAGAATACGGGTAGTTTAGACCTAGAGAAAGGACATAGGCTATGTTTAGTCGCGATAGCGGAGCCGCGGGCAAAAGCTAGTTTGACATATTAGATGTATCCTGTATGTGTGTGTTTTGTGTACGTTGCAGGTGTGTGGAGAAGTGGGGGAGGTGGGCGCGGCCAACGGCGTGGCCACGTCCGTCATCTCGCACACGTCGCGTGCTCCCGCCAACGGACACCGCGGGAAGCGAGCCAACGGTACGTGGAGGGGCCGGAATACCCACCCTGTACTCAGTAACACACGAGCGCACTGGCTGGTTGATCTGTCCTTTTATTGGTTTTTGGTTGAGCAATTAGTGTACGAGTGTTACTGGCGTGGCAGTAGTGAACGCGAACGCTACGCAGCACCCGTGGGTTCGATCCCCGCTCAATACAGTGCATATATGTATGCATGAGGTTTTGCATTTGTCTGTGCCCATCCTCGTAGAGAGCACGTGTCACAGAAAGTACGTATCCCAGAGAGCACGTGAAACCGTCTAGTTTCGATTGCCATACAAACAACTATGGCAGTCGTTAAGGGTAATTGGAGTCCTAAAAGTCCAACAACTAGTCTAACTGCAATGCTTCGATATTGCTATTAGGTTGTGGAGGTCAAACGGCAGTTGTTTCACGGAAAATATCGCAATCCAGTCAAACCCGCAGAGGTTAGATTTGAAATGAGGACACCAGACTTCAAGATGAACGTTTCGAATGTGACTGAGAGTTGGTGGGCATGTGCGAATGTTTGTACAGTCGGTTTTATCGCTACCTTAACAAGTCGATTGGTCTCGTAGGCGTAGCGGAGGCGGAGACGGACACGGGTACGCCCGACGCCTCGCTCGACGGTGACGTCGACATGGCGCCGCCGCACGCCAACGGCGCACACGCAGGTAACGCGCACACGCACACACACACACACACGCACACGCAAGCAAGTACAGACATACACGCGCACATATACACACAATGTATGTTACGTTCAAAGAGTGAAAACTCTCATTGAATGGAAAACTACACTCACAACGCGTTATGTTTACCATGTCCGTGTTCAATAGATGATATTGTAAGATTGGTAGTTATAAGTATTTTTTAAAGATCCAGTACTGTTTTGTAGGTTGTCCCTGTTAAGGTGGTGGATAAGTGTCATATAAATAAATAAAATAAGTTCTAAGGTCAGCAAAACGAGTGTAACGCCACTGGTGTTGCATACGTCCACAGGCCTCAACAACCACTGTCCATCGGGTGAGCCATCTGCCACCTAGATGGTATAAAAAATATTAAAAAGAAATCAAATATGGTTCAATAAGCGTCATGGTTTTTTTCATTGCCACAACGCGTATGACATGACAGATACGACACGAGTTTCACGATGTGGTCTTACGGTGTTTACCGCAAGGCGTCACGAGGGTTTTCCAAAAGCCACGACTCGACATTGTGCAGTAACCTAAGCGCGATGTGAGCTTTTTTCGCTCAATAAGCTTTTTTAGTTATTAAGCGTAACGTTACCGTTCATATCTACACTCACAAACACAAAAACACACTTCTTGTATGTATGTTATGCTGCGGTATTCATGGCCGGGTTCGAACCCCGCCTTTCGCATTGTGTAGCTGTACTTTATGTGTTTATACAACGTTCTCTTTTTAGTCGTTATTTATTATAATTTACGACCAAACTAAGTGAAACTACCTAAAATACAATGTAAACAATATCTTTAGTTTGAATAAAAACCTATAAATTATTATATTTATACCCCAATTGGCAACCAACATAAAAAGTATATCTAAATATAAACATATATACAGCTGTGATACTTTATGATATCAAAAATATATTATTAATTTTATGTACTTAATTAATTTAATTATAAGTTTAGATTATATATTATTTGCACACCATAATCATCCATTGTTATTTATTTAGTGACATTTATCATTTTTATTATTGTTCGCTCGTTTCTTTAGTTTTGCATGAAAATGTAAACATTGGGCTAATTCATATATTAACATAATATATATCGTCAAATACTCTATATTATATTGTATAAGTTATATCGCTATAAAGTGGTCAAGCGCGATCTGTTTTATATTAAACGGATTATATTTCGCGCTATCCCATGGCAACAACTAGTCTGAAAATATTAGGACACACTATGTAAAATTGATAAATACAGTATATTTAGCATATATAATTATTATTTAATTTGAATTTACGCTTTTATTAATAATTTAACCCCATTTTATTTTGCCTCTACTATTATTTTTCATATTTTGGTTAAAATTTTAAGGGTGTAATCGGTTTATATTAACTGTGTAGTTAGCATAACATCATAAATTATTATTAAATATGATGATCAGTAACTGAAAATATTTCAGAAATGTTTTGTTGATATAAAAAGCATCTAAAATTCTACCGTGATAGTATTTTTTAAAATTCTGGCAACACTGGATGCTAGTAGGCATTGAAGTATGTAGATCTTTGCATGTGCTTAGTCTAACCGCCGTTCCCAATAACATACTTACAGTCAAAGATAGATCGCATCTACGGATAAAGTGTTCGACTGTTTAAATTCAAAACATAGTAACTCCTATTTCACACCAATTTCGGAAATAAAATTATACAGCGATGCGCTTTCCCGCAAAAAAATCAGTTACCATGTTTTGAATTTAAACAGCCGATACGTAAAATTTGACGGTTGCAATCTATCTTTAACTGAAAGTATGTTATTGGGAACGGCCGTACGCGTAGAGTTGCTTTTTAACTAACCGCTCATGTAACATCGCATTAGACTCGAGATCACTCATCGGCACTTGAGAGCATAATATTTGTATTTATTTCGTTCAGTTGAGTTTAGTTCGCGTGAGTCATTGCTTACGCATGATAAGGGTAAAAGAGGTGCAAGTTATTACTACAAATTACTGTCACGTACCGTACAGGTGAACCACATTTATAAGTCGCATCGGCAAAGTTCGCCTGCTCAGAAGAGTAAGCTAACGCCGATTAATTACGATTGCCAACGCTATTGAAACACCAACTTTATTGCGTTGCGTTAAGATTGAAAATGCAATAAATCCAGAGAGTAGTGCTTTCTCGCTCATTGTTCATTGTTCCGAACATGGCGCGCAGGCGGCAACCAATAATAAAGAGCCATGTTTGGCGGAGCGTTGTGATTGGTTAAGATTTTTTGGCGCGTTTCAAATAAGAGACTTCTGCGCAGGTACATCGGCGTAACTTATGAACGTGGTACTACTGTACTGGTTAGTAACTACAAACGCATATAGTGAACAAAAATGTGGTCTATCACCTTAAAATCAAGCTTCAATAAGGTTTATTTTCCTTCGCAATAATATTATGATAGTAACATTTCCACCTTAGCTTTGGAAATGTTATTAAAACTGGTAAAGCACATTTTTGTCTGACCGTACAATGTACGTCATCGTTCCAAAGTAATAACTCGCGCCTCAGCACGCTACTGCTGCGCGGGCGAGTGACGTCACTGGGCGGGCGTGACGTCACGGTGGTGACGTGGTGTGGGCGTGCTTGTAGGTGGGGCGTGGCCGCTGGTGAAGGGCATGCCGGGCGTGACCTCCAGCATCGCCGCGCTCATGCCCGACTTCCGCGCGGGTGGGTAATCACTTGACTTCTGTGTTCGCGCCGCCGCTCTACCACTCTACCATTGTACCATCGTACCACTTACCACTGTACCACTGCTCTGGTTCCGCATCCCCCCTCTCTTCACTCGATAGAACTTACCACCTCTGGTTCCGTGATATTTGTGCCCCTTACCTGACTGTAATAGTCCCCGATAACGCGCAGAGTGCCATCTAAATAGAAAAATTGATAAAAAACGTGTCAAAATTTGAGCTTAAAGGAAGCAAAACTTTTTAGTTTTTCAAGCGTACACAAAGCTAATAACATTTTTGTAAACATTTCATACGATTTACGACCTTATCGCACTAGGCATGACAAGATCTTAATTTTGAATCGTATAATTACTATATATTTTTCAAGTAAGAAACAATTATATCGTGCACTAACGTTAGAGGAGGAACCAGAGTAATCTCTCATCGCTTCGAGTACTGTACGCAGCTTCATGGCACTATACTCTCATCGCTAGCGACTCCTACGTATTTGTTTTATGCAGAACGTTGGCTTCAGCTCGCCATAATCCTGCATTGTCCCGTATCCTGACGAGATCATCCATGTATCCTTATACCTGGTTTAGTTTGACCGTAATCCCTGTACCGCGTCTTGGGTGTATTGTATAGGGGAGTTTCGACATCACATTTGGCCAGTCCACTGCCAACGGTAACGACGGCATCTCACTAGCTCTCTAGTCGTGCTCTTTCTTTACCTCGTCTCCAACCACACCGTGCGTATTGCTCAAAGTCATTTATATCTTGGACCTGAATGTGCTCCAAATGTGCTCTATGAGCGCAGTATCTTCTTAATTGTATTTTGAAGATAGCACGGGCTTTCAGCGGTGGATGAGCTCAAATTCACCAAGCATTGATTATTACAAAACAATCTGCTCGGGCCAGAGCCTTTTATACCTCGCGATACAGGTCCAAGATATGGTCCTAAATTCAAATTCAGCTTTATTTCAAAGAATATGGTAACAGCATCAGGTATTATAATATTTGTAAGCATATCTAGCGCGCATTACCTAGTTCGCGGTACAGTGGTCGCAGTCGATCTATAAGTTTAACCTTTTTAATTAACTCCACGTTTAGACACGATTGCACACGTTTGCGACTTGGTAATGCCAACTGTCACCTACTGGCTCCTCCGTGTCAGTCTGCCTATGTTTCTGTGACCCTATTTCGGGAATTTGTAAGAGCATTATATGTCTGCTATGACCCTTATTCAACTGAAAACATACTTTAGATTGATTGCCGTAACTATCGTTCCGCGTGGTTACGTAGAAAGAATACAAGTATCACCACCACACCCCATTCGAAAATACGCAGACAATATCACTGCAAGAGAAGGAAAACTCGAAGTAAAACCCTGTACCAACCCGTCTGGTCGTGGAAACAATAGGCCAAAGCCTCCCCTCATTGGGAGAGGCCTATGTCCAATATAGTACTGTGATAGGCTAATTAAACTATCATTAACGATATTGACTTATATAGGCAGATTGAAGGACGTTCGGTAGGTGACACATTACCATGTGAGCATATTGATCTAGACCAGGGGTGGGCAAACTACGGCCCGCGGGCCAAATCCGGCCCGCGAAAGTATTTAATCTGGCCCGCCGACGCGACGGTTCTTCAACATGTATTGTATATTTGATGGGCCAGAAGTATAAAGTAGATTCCGGTACCGATGCGGGCCGCCTCTACCTCGCGCTGGAGGTGATGAGTGTCTCAGCTAATCTCACCTTCGACAACGTACGACGGCTGACGGCGTGTGATTTACTTTAGTTGGTTCAAGTACAATAATACCTTCCGATATATTCGAAGCGTCGGTAGCTTAGTGGTTAAGGAGTCGGCCTTACGGTCGAGAGGTCCCGGGTTCGAATCCTGGCCATTACACTACCAACGTGAACCCACTCCTAGCACAAGCAATTTAGCTGATTCATAAAAAAAAAATTGGCCCTTCCTCTGTAATTTTGTCAACTTTCTAGCCCCCCAATAAGAAAGTTTGTCCACCACGTCGGAAGGTATTATTGTATTGTGATTGTTGGATTTGTGATAATTCTGGCCCTTCCTCTGAAAATGTTATCAACTTTTTGGCCCTCCATTATGAAAGTTTGCTGCCCACCACTGATCTAGACTATTTACCCTGTCCCTACGAACTACGTTGTCAGTCGGGTGGGCACTTAATTTTGTTTTAGTTCAGGTTTCGAGAACAGTAAGTACTATGTTGTAGTTTCTTTTGTTTGGTATGTTTTCAGTTTAACTCACTAAACAATGTACACATTTCGTTTTAGAATGTCATAAAATATTTTTTGAGCTGGCAGAACGTTCGTTGTCAGTCAGATAACATGTATTTGGACATTCTAAAATATATATAAATCAGGACTTATTGGGATAAATAATGTGAACTCATTTGACAAAAGTAAATTTTGCAAAAAAATTATTAAAAAAAAATCATTAAGGGGCCAGATCGTGAAAATCACCGAAAAGAGTGTTACAATTTTTCATATTTAACCTATTTAGATATGATTGATATCAATGATACTTTGTATATATTACAATCAAAGACCAAAAATTATGGTATGCTTATATTAAACTCTTAAAACCTAATAGTTGTTATATAATAAACGTCAACAAACGCACAAAATTGAGAAAAAATGCAAAAACATGCCTTCGTATTTTTCAGATTTAACCCAATAAATCAACACAAATTGATAAAAAGAAACACTTTTTGAACACTGAAGAAACCAATAAAATATAGCGTGTACGTTTTTTGTACCTTTACAAACAAGGACTTCCTCTTTTAAAGCCCTAAAATCTAGATATGTTTTACGTAAATTCTCCATACAGGCTAAGTGAAATAGGCTCCAGTTTTTGAGTAAATTCATATTGAAAATGAGTGATTTTAGCAATGAACCGGTATACATTTGAAAGTCAAAGACTTCTTGATAGGGAAGACAAAACTTATTTGATGATACATTTAGTAATCAATCTAAAAAATCAATTCAAAGTTACTGAAAAACGCGTAAAATAGTGTCTTTTTTCTGCCATATTTATTCTCATCGCCCGACAGTCGCCCACGGGCCTTCGAAGCAGGAGCGCGTCTCTTTGGCGCGTGATGACAGTTCATGCATACACAAATAGGCCTACCAAGAAATATATGAAATGAAAAATGGCGCCACCGTCTTCATAATCATTTGGACGGCAATAAAATAGTATGCATTTTACAGTGACAACCATAGTTCCGATTTTAGCCATTTCACACTTTCATTGGTACATTTATAGCATAATGTATCAGATTTTGACATACTTGCTTTAAGGTTTGAACTGTAAAGTTGGGGATGTACCTAGTAAAAATATTTTTTGTAGAAACAATATTTTTAGGTTCTGTTGTAATGAAATTATAATTAGATACTAACTTCATGGTCTATTTTATGATTGTATAGGTAAGTAGGTATATATGTATATTGTAAAGTAGCTGTTTCCGTACATATTAGTAATAAAAAAAGTTTCGTTGGCTTATGTTATTTTAAAGATACTGATTCATATTTAGCAGCATCACTAGAGTCGCAGGAGTCGCGGGTATCAGTTAGTGCGACCACCAGTAGACCTGGTGCACTGGATTAGAAGCCTTATGTATCGCAATGTCGCAGATACGCAAGAGAGCCGCCTTCGTTGGTACGATCACGTCAATCTACGTCTGATCGATAAGGAGCGAACGTCCGAGTGCCATCATTGCGACGCGCGCGACGTCACGGTACTGCACACGCTCACCGAGTGGCCGGCAAGGTGGGAGCTCGTGGCGGCCCTGGGAGTGAGAGTTCTCATCCTCGCCACCTCGCTCACGGCGATGGTCCGCTGTGCGGACGCGTGGGTGGCCAGCGTCTCCTTCTGCGTCCTCCTTTTTTTTTCTTTCTAATGGTCGTGAAGGAGACGGCGGAACGGGAGTGGCGGCGTGAGAGAGAGAGACTTACAGATCACACCACCCGCGTGCGCAGGCAACTCTGATGGATAGAGCCGCCTGTCACCCCAGCAGCAGCAGGCCACGGCGGCGGCGTGCTAAGAATCGCGCCTCCCCACTCTAGGGCGAGTCCTGGTTTTCCTCCTCCCGAAGAGGGCCAGACCGCAAGGGATGGCCCTGATGGTTAGCCGGGGTAAGAGGGATATGCCAAAGACAACCTCACCTCCGGCCTAGCACCACGACCCTCAGTCGGCGTGCGGTTTTAGTCGGTTCAAGTCCGACATAACCTCCCCACCCGGCTCCAGCCGGGGAGGAAAGGTAGGAAGAAGAGCTGCAAGACGGACTCTGAAACTGTGCAATTAGGTTGCTAGGTACCTGCAGGATCGCCGTATTCGTGTCCTCTCTCCCCATCACTCTCTTTCTTCAGCTTTCATTGCTATGCAGATGATAGCATCTTACACGAGAGTTATCACGGAAATCCTGCCGCTACACTGCCTGATATCGATGAAAAAGGGTAGCTTCTTGTCACTGAGATTGTCCGGATCGTGGACCACATTTTGCAATGGCGCTCTGAGAACTTGGTGGAGTTCAATGCTAAGAAGACGCAGGCACAGCAAAGGTAAATGCTGGCGTGCCGCAGGGTTCCGTCTTATCTCCCACTCTCTTTCTTCTGCATATCAATGACATGCTCTGTAACGGAAACATTCACTATGCAGACGACAGCACCTTACATGGGAGTTATTACGCACATCCTGCGGCCAAGCAGTCTGATATCGCGGAAAAAAGGCTGCTTCTTGTCACTGAGCTGGACCGGATCCTGGACCACATTTCTCAATGGGGCGCTAGGAACCTGGTCGAGTTCAATGCCAAGATGACCCAGGCATGTGCGTTTACAGCAAAGGTATCTCCTTTCCTTTCCCTTCCCACTCTTCTTCAGAGCACACCACTGCCACTGCAGGATCACCTCACTATCCTCGTTATGGATGTTCGCTGCAAACTGAATAACATAAACTATATCGAGAGTATCATCAAATCAGCCTCGCGTAAACTCGGAGTCCTGAACAGAGTGAGACGTTTTTTCACGCCGGAGCAGCGGTGTCTTCTATACAAGACCCAAATTCGTTCCTGCGTGGTATACTGCTCACATCTCTGGGACGGCTCCGCAAAGTACTTATTAGATGCTCTCGACAGGTTGCAGTGACGTGCGGTCCGCATTATTGGGAATCCTGAGGTCACGAACACCCTCGAGCCTTTGCAGATGCGTAGAGATGTTGCGTCTTTGGCAGTTTTCTACCGTCTCTACCATGTTCTGACGAGCTCTTCCAATTAGTCCCACCCTCCCCTTTCCTTCACAGGACGACGCGTGCAGGGCTAAGATGCCATCCATTTACGGTGCAGAGTATACCTGCTAGAACCAAGCGTTTCAGTGATTCATTCCTCTGCCGCACCACTGAGACCTGGAATTCCCTGCCAGCTCACGTGTTTCCTTCTTCCTACAGTCCCGGGTCCTTTAAGCGGGGGCGTGAAAAGGCATCTAATGAGGCCGTCAAGCTGAGTGCCACCACTGTTAACATTGTAAATGTTTACGATGGTGACCCTCTTTCCGAGACTTTGCCTTTAGCTTAACATCAGGCGAGGTGAAGTCAAATTGACGTGTCCTGTATAAAAAAAAAAGCTATTTTCTTTTCTTACACCATTCCACTCTTCAGAGCACGCCACTACCACTAAACGACAATCGGATCGGCATCTAGTAAGGTCGTCAAGCTGAGTGCCACCATTGTTAACTAAGTACGTGTTTGTAATGGTGGCCCTTTCTTAACACTTTGCCTTTATCTTACCGTCAGGCGACGAGAAGTCAAATTGTCGTGCTCGGCTCCTATACATTTAGATTAATATGCGCGCTCTATACATAAAATATAAACTAATGTGATTTCGAAAAACATTGGAAAAAATGGAATGCTCAAGTGAGACTCGAACTCACGACCTTTCGCTTACAGGGCGACTGCTCTGCCAACTGAGCCATTGAGCAATGCATTTTTTCCAATGTTTTTCGAACTTAACAGTTAGCATAATAAATGCTTTAAAAAATTCATTCAAACTAATGTGATCTTCGGTATCTCGTAGTTTGATATTTCGTACAGGTTTGAACTTCGGAATTTTGTAATTCGGGCTTTTAAATATCGTTTCTTTTACATGTACGTAACTGGCAGGTATGGTCTGTCTACGCGGTGGGCATTTTAATTTTAGGAGTATTTTCAGTATCCTCAGATATCAACAATTAGGTGTAGGTATGTCCCCAGCCTTATTTTGTTCGAAATCTCATAATCTCTGTGAAAAGTTGAACATGCTATGTATGACACTGAAACAAAAGACATGCCAATGACGTCACGTAACATAATATGACAGGGATGAATGTATAAGAAGAAAAGAGATACGAAATGTAATTGACAGACGTAATACGTCACAATAAATCATATTACTTAAAAATGCACTCTAACCACAAGGCTTAAAATAGTTTTTTCATCATTGGTAAGACAATTTTCACCATTATTTTGACTGGTAAAGAGCGTCTTGCAGCCCACTGTGCATCTCGGTGATGTGTGCGTGCACGGCTGCGTCTGTATTTTGACAGATTTTGAGTCGTGCGCTCCGCGGACCCGGTCCTTAAGTGTCGATTTATATAGAAATGTGTACAGTATGCGTAAAATAATACTATATAATATTTAATTGCTATATAATAATAATAACTAACACACAATAATGGTCGATTTTTATTATAAGTATGTTATACATTTATTTATGTATAAATTGTAATATGCATGTATTGTGTATAGTGTATTTTGCTATTAAAATGTGTTTTAGTCACACTTCGACCGAATAGATATCAATTGTATCAAATGTATCGATTCATCACTCGATTTTGTCACGATCGTTCGATGAATCGTATGTTAATCGCCAAAAACTGCAGTGTAACTGTTTGCAAATTATTTAAGTTTCATAGCTTTGATACATAACTTCACGAAACGATATAAAATGTCTGTGATCGATGGGTGACATTTCACTTAAAACTATTGGTACTTTTGGGAGACGCGTGACTGTATTAAACTTGTTGCATGCATCGGCATAGCATGAAGGGGCCCATGGGATGGTGTGCGAGCGGAACAGATATATAATATTTATAGCATGACTGAAATAATGCTTCTTATTTACCTACTTGTATATTATTATGTCTAGTATCTGTATGTATATATTACCGACAGGGGACAACAGTTTATGCATGGGCGGTCCGAGATTGGAACCTACTACCTTCTAATAAGGTTGTGTTTACCGTACACGGTTTTAAGTTATGTTCAAAGCACTGATTTAACTCATTTTTTTCCCGATTTGTTCGGCGACGATATTGAGACTGAATTTTATTAGTTTACTTACTAATCTGTATATAACGTGGTCGAGGGACTTCGCCGTATTATTATTTTTTCTGTAGCTGAAGTATTGTTTCGTGTTTTTAATCCGGCTCGAAGGACCATTATGGTAGTGAGAGCGCAAAATGTTTACTACTCTTAAAGTATCAAAATCAAAATATACGTTTATTGTTGGTTTTATTTGTAAATGGCTTTCATTGTAGATACACGAAATGGCCTCCAGAGCAATAAATCACTTCAGAGAATAGTGTTTTTTTTTGAAATATTCTCGACTTTTAATTGAAACGAACTATACCGATTACACGTAGGTTCCTAAAAAAAACAACTGCCATTTAAAAATAACATCAGTATCATCATCATTGATAAATTAGATTTTTTGAGCCAAGTCCCTTCACCACCTCATTTAGCTACCATGATTGTAACAACAGCTGATATATACCGGCTGTAACCACAATTAAATCCAAGTCCTAATGCCCCCAATAAACGGGAGGTGATATTTTGTCTTGGATGGTGTCGAGAGGAGTGGTTGTGACGGGTTGCGTGTGCGCAGAGGGCGACGGCAGCTGCGGCTCGCGCGCGTCGGTGGAGCGCATGCTGGCGTTCGGGCGCGAGCTGTACGCCATGAGCCAGAAGCTGCAGCAGGACCAGTTCGTCAAGACCATGCTGGAGGTACGTGCCGCCATCCAACACACTCGCCCTGAACTACAATTTATATACCTACAATGTTGCAATCGTCTATTGTTGTGTTCGACCACAGACGATTGTCGTCTGCGCTGATCGGAAGTGTTTTTAATTTACCTGTTAATTTGATGTTATAAGAATATATACAGGATGGAAGATTTTTATGTCCCCTTCACGAGAAGTGCTCGAATTTCCTCCCCCATTTGTTCACATAGGTATATCATAGAGAAATTTCGACTGATACACCCTTCAAGTATTTAGTTGTAATTATTGTTGTCAATTCGCAACAGGAGCTTAGTTATGTATACACTTAGGCCTCTATCATTGATCCGACTCGAAGGACCAACAATGGGAGGCGCAGATGAAATATACAAATTAATACATACACTACTTATTAGTGTAGGTGGCTAGTGCAGTTCGATCGCAGTGTCGTAGTTGTATTATTACTTTTGTTTAATTAGTTGTGTATTAGTGTGTCTGGTTGTTTGCATTGTGGGGTGCGCGTGCGCAGGACGCCTTCAGCCTGCTCGCCTACAGCAACCCCTGGGACAGCCCCGTGGGCTGGCAGCTGGAGCCCGTGCGGCGCGAGGCGGTCTGCGAGGCGCTCAACTCCGCCATACTGGGTAAGTTCCTACTTGTATTACTTTACTCCTTTCACTACCTGCTACTACTAATGCACGTCTTGAATGTTTGATATCAGTTTATGTAACATTTTGAATATTTTATTTCACATACATAGTTTAATTAAATCATTTTTAAATGCATACTCAAGTTTTATCTCTAATTTGTCACCTATACGACCGCTCCGTCGATCAACGAGCATGTCCTCTGCTACCATGGAGAAGGAAATGATAGCGGAGTTGTTGCAAGGCAATCGAGTCGCGTGCCATCCAAACGTCAAATGGACTCATTCGGTAGGAACGTTATACCTATGAAGTCCTTCGACTTTTGACACCCCGCGCGTCTCTCTTCCCACCCGCATTCGGTGTGCGTTTTTATTAGGAGAAATATCATTGGGGCATCTCCGTTACTTAATCATATTCTGTCCTCCGTGTCTGCTACCTATAAGGCGGGGTGGTCGCTCGCACGCCCTTCTAACTCCGTTGTTGTATTGCAGAGGCGCAGGGCATGAAGTGGATCTCTCCGGTGGAGGCGTGCGTGTCGCACTCGCGCGAGCTGCTCCGGCGCATGGCGCGCGGCGCGCTCGGCGCGTGCGCCTTCGCGGACCTCGGGGCTCTGCTGCGCCGCTGATGACGTCACGCCGAGCCGCGAGCGCCGCGCCGCCCGCACCGCCCGCGCCGCGCCGTGGGCCGGGGGGCGGTCGCGTGACCCCGCGGCGCCCCCTAGTGCGGCCCGCCGACTGATCTAGTGTCTGCGCTAGCGGCCCCGCGCGGCGAGACGTTCCGCCGATGTATTGTGTACGTGTTTATCGCTTGGCGAGCCGCCGCTTGCGCTTGGCGCGGCGAGCGTGACGTCACCGCGCTCGCGCGTTTTATATTAATGAAGTGAGGATATACCGTGGAACGGAAAGTTCTAGTGAGTGCGCGCCGAGGACTCGTGGAGCCGGCGCGAGTGCGCGAGTGCGCGAGTGCGCGAGTGTGTGGAGTGCCGGTGCGCTGTATATTTGTCGTAGCGTATGATATAGATATATCGTTGTATGAAATATGAATTAAACGAGGTACTTGTAACGTGCGGAACACTGTTGTTGTAACTATTTTATATTTTATTTTCGTGTATATTTTAGTATTCGGACGGACTTGGCGCGTTCGGGTGTGTACAAGTCGATTATTATCAACAAATATTTTTATAACGATTTTTGTTTATAACGCATCGGACATGGCTTCCTTGCGGCTGTACAGGTAATTGTAGCAGTTAATTTTAGTCAGAAATCGACCAACAAAGTAATGTTTTTTAAAGACTCGACTCTACGGCAACAGTGGCTCCGCAGTTTAATATAGAGATTGTATCGTGCGAAGAGTATAGACAAGCTAAGTTAGAGTAGGACGTAGTACTGGTGCATTTAGATCATACTGGTGACGACGCTCTCATGCCGACCCTCTAACATTACTTCTTACCTTCAGATAAATGCTCATTATGTGTGATAACGAAAAATCTTTCAGGCATACCTTTAAATAAGCTTTCTAAAAGACCCTAATTTAATCGCTATGAAATTAACGGGTAATTTTGTGACTATTGCCAACAGAATTTAAATATGTATAGTCCTTTGGCTCAACTAAAGATACTCTTACACTCCTGCTTTCTGGTTATAATGATCTAAATGCAGTAGTATTAACATTGGAATGAGATAAGGCAAACAATGATGGAAATACAAACAAACTTATACACGATATTCATTATAATGTGAGGTACTTACGTAGAAAGCAATAATATTAGTGCCATTGTAATTTATCTAACTATTGTTAACAAATGATTGAATCTGTACATTATTTGTTATTTAGACATATGCTTAGGAGGGGCTGGGACAATATTGTCTTTCTGATTACAAAATAGCTTGTCGAACGATGTACTGGGAAGGGTCTAATGAACTATGATTTCAACTACAATGGATTACATAACTATGGAGCTTAACGTGGTATCAGAAGTGGGATTAGACCTCCCGCTACAGATTTAATTTTGGGTTTTATATTAAAAAAATATTACAAAGCTGTTTTATTTTTTGACTTTAAAAAGTTTGAATGAATTTTATAGCATTTAGTATGCTAACTATACATCTCCTATATATACTCTACCCTCGCCTGAAAGACGGATAAAAATAGAAGATAAATTTGAATCACATCGGACGTGTCTCGGTAGCCGAGTTGGTCAAGGCATTCCCTCTGTAAGGGAAAGATCGCGGGTTCGATTCCCGCCTGAGAAGTTTTATTTTTCCCTATGTTGCTTTAATATCTAAAATTCAATGCAATTTTTTCCATTGCCTGTGGTATGTTCGTGGTTCTTCTTTAGTAGAATCGAGGCCTTGACAATTTGAACTACGCGGACCTGATCTAGATAGCCCAAATTATGATCTTACAAAGTATCAAGTATTCGCCTTAAGACGCACATGTACACAATAATATATGAGGAGCTCAGTTGGTCAGTTTTCACCCCAGAATGGTATTCTTCACCTGTGCAAGTCCCGCCTTGAATAATAACTCTTTCCAATACAAGAAAAAACAGTTTTCATCTGTTAGTAGAACCGATCCCACTTCTGATACCGCGTGAGTTCAAATTGTACTCTATAGTTTTGTAATAGCGATGACGTCAAATAGATTGACGTCATATTCTAGACATTTCTTTCTTTCTTACATTACTCGAGATTCAGTGTGTCTACTGAGAAATACTTCAGACATCTAACAAATTATTCTCTACCTCTAAACATAAGGCTGGAATCCACTGATCACTTTGTGAGGCGATGCCAGCCTTAGACCATATCAATCGACAACGATGGTAGTTATAGTTGCTGAATATAGTTATACTTTAATTGGAAAAATAAAAAAATAAATAAATAGTATAACATTGAGTTTATTTTTATCTGCAAATAGTAACTTTTAGGTCGATTAATTGCTTTATTCCTCGACATTGTGTCAAGTTCGAAAAGTATATGAAAAAAAAAATGTCAATGTGGTTGTAATACTTGTAATACTATCAGAGTTGCTTAATTAGTAAGTTTAGGAGGGGAGAGGGGGCTATGTCAGCTATTTCGATTTGTAAATGCGCCAATTAGCCTTATTTTTTATTTAAATTGATACTTGTCGAATTTCTGTATAATATTAAATCCAAGTATGATTTGAATTATTGTCAGAATTGCTAGTTTTTGTAGTTTAGTGTATAAGTTTGTATGTACAGGACTCAAATGTAAGTGTTATGGAGCATACTCAAGCAAGTCTCGGTTCCGATAGGGCGTCGAGAGATCGACTCGGCCGCCAACAGCCTCGTGTTACACGCTCTGTAAAGATCAGTCTACAATATCGTTCTTATATTGTATTGTTTTCTTTTTTAATAATATATTATGTTTAAACTGCTCACTTGACTTTGATTTTATTTACATAGTGTTACTGAAACGTCAGACAGATAAAGCAAAAATAATAAAGTGGTCAGATAATTAGAAACACTACCAACGGTCCTCGAAATTATGTAAGATACTTCACCGCAATCGTTTTTATTTTTTAATAAAACAATACATAGGACAATGTTATGTCCAATGACTTAATATTTATTAGAATAATAATATAAATCCCAATACACAAGTGCGTTTCAAATTAGATTACGGACAAACATTTAAATCAGTTTTAAGGTATGAATAATAATGGTCAACTAATTTTATTAGAAACATGAACAAAAAAAATTTTTTTTGAAGTTTTAGTAATTGGTATTGTTATTTACGAAATAGCTACTACTGGACGCTTGCAACACTGAAGGAGTTCTCCGCTGTCAACAACCCCTTCCTCTTCCTATTACGTGCAATCAAAAAGCTGTTGCAAAGCTGAGTGTAGAAACAGCAATGCCTACCAACAAAGGCCCACTGCCTACCCACAATATAGGGCTATAGCCTTGAGTATATAAAGAACAACGTAACAATATTATAGAGCGACGTGAACTCCCCACGAGGCGAGTTGATGTCGTTTCTATGAAACTGGGTTGTTGAGATTAGATATTTATTAAACAAAATTACAGACACGACAATATGCGAAGGCGACTCGGACGTGAGTACGGGCCTAGGGGTGATCGGTGGAGCGGCCTGTCGCCCTAGCAGAAGCAGGCCGCGGCCGCACTATGGTCCCCACAACCCGAAGGGGGCCATCTCCAAAGAGATGGTCCTGGGTCTGCCGAGGTGCAAGAGATATGTTTCCTGCATGTGAGAATGCAGGAAACATATCCGGCAACCAAAGACCCAAAGACGGCGTGCGTTTTAGTCGGTTCGAGTCCGACATAACCACCTTCACCGGCTCCGATTGGGGGTGATATCCGTGAGGATCTTTCGCGCAATAAAACAAAAAGCGATGACCATGTGGTTCTTCAAGAAGGGCATTACAAGGTTTCTATGGGGTTGACAGACGATGGTATCGGCCTTGGTGTAGCACGGCACCCGTCCATAGGCGATGGTAACCACTTTCTATCTGGTGGGTAGTACTGTTCTGCCACCTATGTGGTATATAAAACTTATACATTTCTTCTTCAAAACAATGCAATTTATTTGCTCTGAACAGGAATCGAACCCATACACAGCGCACAATTCGTTAACTCAAAATCCCCGCGTTCGAATCCCAGCTGTAATAAAAATCATTCCCCAGCGTGATTCATTGATTTACACTTCATTAATATCGGCTAAGATTGAATTATGACGCCATTATGGAAATCTCATAATACCAACACGAATTTATAACGACAGAGATAACGAATCATTGAATAATTATGTTAATTGTAAAAATTATTGAGGGATGAGCACAATAAATTGCAGAGGGGCTGATTGTACCCCGCACGAACCGATAATTATTTATAATTTATGTTCTAACCGGTTCAGATAAAACCGGTAAAAATATCGAGAGGAAAACTGTACCCGGTGTATTTATTATTACTGAGTGGGGTAGATTATATTTATATTAATTAGGTTCGTCAATTTCATTGCACTACTCTGAGCATGGTGATAAGTTTAGGTGAAGCCGTAGGTGAATGCAGCAGGGAACAATGCTAAAAGTCCTAACAGACGACCGGATTTACCGGTGTAAGTTCGGTGATTCGCTCTGAATCCTATCCGGTCATCTGTATGACTTTTAACACCGATATGACGGATTATTATGATGATGACGTGTTGCAGTTTTTGATCTAAGGAAATTTAGTCAAATTCGTTCTAATGAGTCCACAGACCATATGTGGTATGTTAAAAAAAAACTATTTTCCGTTAATTATATATAATTTACTAAATATATAAATTTACCTGAACCCCTAAAATATCGGTTTTACTAAAAAAAATAATTGGACTTGGAGGTTGTTTCCTCTCTGAAGCTTGGACTGTGAACCTGTTAAGGTGCTATGATGAGCGGGTCACCTTACGTGCTTATGTGCGTTCGGAGATAAGTTGGTATTTAAACCGGAAGCTTTAATAAAGTAACCTCGGTGCACCTTTAAAAAGACCATGAAATTTTTATATTTATGACTGGTCATTCGATATTCGTTTGATTAAGATTGACCTGATAAGAAGCGAGCCAATTTAGAGACATTTAGTGACATTTAGTGACTAACGCCATTTTTTTATAGAAGAGGATTACTTAAACTTCCTGTTCAGCACGTCAGTTAAGTTCAATTATTAGGAGTGGGTTCCTGTGGCTAGGATTTGAACATGCGAAAACTCGATTATAAGGACGACACTTTAACATTATCTATTCTGTGCTTTAACTTAATGATAAATGAATTATTGGCAATCAGTAATAAAAGGTCATAATACTAATATCTCTACTTGCTAATTGATTGCAGATAATGAAAAACTAAAAAATAACAATTACCTATTGTTTAAACTGTAGGTATCATTCGGTCTGTGCGTCCCGTGTAGTAGAATCAAATCTCTGAGGAATACGAATAGCGCTGTCTACAATGAAATAGCCAAGTTCTAAAATATGTTAGCCAAGTTAACTCTCCTATGTGGTAGTTTCCAAAGTTTCCTATAAGCTCAAGTAAATTGTTAAACTGAGGTCAATTACATACTTCAACAATTAGGTCTGTACTTATTTTATTTTTTCAAATTTTGTAAATTGAACTTCAAATTTTTATGCTGAATTTCACCATGGAAAATAAAGGGTGTCTCAATAAGAGTGCACTTTTTAATTTCAAAATTAAAGCAAGTATTTTATGACAGAGTTGTGATATTTTTATTGTATTTTAAAGAAGACATGTTCCGATTATGTATGGAATAAAATATCAGGCATTGTCATGAAATTTTCCATGACTTTTGCACAGAGATGTGGCTGTATCTCACCGATGACGCGTTGGATTTTCGATTTGCGCTTAGGAATTATTTCGGGTTTATTCGCACAAACCCGAGATTTCACAAAACCCCAAAGAATTAAATTGCACGGCGTTAAATCGCACGATCTTGGTGGCCAGTTGACATCAGAATTTCGTGAGATGATGTGTTCTGGAAATCGTTGCTGCAATAAATCGATTGTTTTGTAATGAGTTTTTAATGAGTTTTTGCTATTGTGACGGGTTGTTCTTTCGAAAAGCGCTCCATTTTTAATAATCGGAATAAACTGAGGTGACAACTGTAAAATTTCAGAGTTACCACTTGCACGAAAAAAAAAATTCCAATTTTAAAAAGTGCACTCTTACTGGGACACCCTATACATTCAACTAAACTAAGTTTTCTCATTTTAAGTAGTACTAGTACTCAACGAAAGATAATAGCTTGTAATACTTGATCTTATTTCCTATCATTGATGATATTCTCGCTGCATAACTTTGCAGTCTTTAAGTCTGTATAAGAGACGGTAGGCAGGACTTTAAATACAGTTTAAATTCCAAAGTTGTTTCATAGGTTACGCAGACACTGGAAATAAGTAGTGCTATGTGTATTCTGAAGGTTTTCTTGCATTGACCGACTGGCCTCGCGTGCTGAGGTAAACCTGGGTTTGGCAAATCAGTAACTTTTAAATGATGAAGCCAATTGTTTATTTTCAATGCCAAGGCAAAGAATAAAAATAATTATTAAATGTGCATACATTTATTGAATACATCTACACTGGTAGGTACACGACATGTGCTGCTAAAAGTAAAACCAACCTGGGTACCTCACGCGTAGTAGTATTGATGGTGATTGAAAGTTGTCATCATCTTTGCCTAGTTCTCGGTTGCATCTAAGGCTTTCACCTGAAAGCCCATGGTACCTACGCCTTTTTTATAAAAGGACACGTCAATTTGACTTCACCTGATGGTAAGCTAAAGGCAAAGTACTTATTGGAAAGAGGGTCACCATCGTAAACATGTACCATGTTATCAACGGTGGCACTCTACTTGACGGCCTCATCAGATGCCTTGTCACACCCCGCTTAAAGGACCCGGGACTGTAGGAAGAAGGAAACAGCTGGAGCTGGCAGGGCAGGGGTTAATGAACCATCCCAGACGCATCTCTGAACATGATTCATTTTTTACTTTTTGGCCGGCCTTTTTCCCATGAGATCTTTTTTGATTTTCTTAAATATTATTTTACTTAATTGAAATTACTAGTATTCCCCATAGCAAAGTTACCTATTGCTTGTTTCAAAAGTCGATTTACCTTCGTATTGTAACGCCAGGATTCGAAACCGGAACCCCTCGATTGTGAACCTGACTCCATATCGACTAAGTTAACCATGACGCAATAACTGCACAAGTCAGTAAAGTACCTAGTTAATTCCTTGAATATCACTTTATCGGTGTGTTACAAAGCGATATATGGTACACCGATGGCTCTAGTGGAAGGTCCGGCTGCCGGCCGACGGGGAGAGGGGGGCGTGGGGGTGGTCGCGAGAAATTGAATGAAAACATTGAATATTTATTCTGAGACGATGCAGTGCAGCGCTCCGGGCGCGCGCCAAACACCAGACAGCTTGACAGACGGGGAAGTAGGGTGCAGATGTCTGCCGGCTCAATTTTATTCCCAATTCCCAGGCGTTAGGGGATAATTCCCGCAATGCAGGGGATTAAAACACGACATTTGACATAAAGTTAAAATTGCAACTTGTGTTCCCACCGGCCCACGACAATTAACTCATATAGGGCTGGTCTTATTCTGATCAGTATTCATTGCCTGTATAGGCCACAGGCAACGAGTACTTTAGGATGTTAGCTTACTGTACCTAATGTAGTACGAGTGAAATTGAATTTTAAATTTATTCCGCTACCTAATAATGTAAAAGTTTGTAAAGATATTTGGACGATTGTTAGTCAATCACGCTCAAACGGCTGAACGAATTTGGCTATTTGACACAGATATTGATCTGGGGTAACACTAGACTACTTTTATGCATGGAATGATTTCCATAGGTAGCGGAAAAACGATCAGACATCCACGCGGGTGAAGCCACAGGCCACAGCTAGGTAAGTATAGAAACTAGCCTGCTTTTCTGAGAACTTTAAAGTTATCTTAAGATTGAGTGAGTTTGAAACGATAATATTTTCTTTAGAGCCCCCAGTTTTAGATAATTTTAAGAAAATTATAACAGTTTACACAGTCTAATAAACTTGCAAAGAACAATTACTTCCAGTTGGTCAAGTAGAAAAATAGACGTGAAGAAAAGTGCTCTGCCTGAGAATATTGAACCAAACTCGCCTATGGCTACAGTTTTATATAAGGTACTTATTATGTTAAGTTCTAGAATATTCGTCTAGTCTAGTCTGCTATGGACACCGTAGTAATTCAGTTCATTTTACAGCAGCAGCAGCAGCAGCGCATGCACAGTCCATCGTACTTGGAAGATGGGAAGGCGCCAGAGTGTCGACACACGTTGCGTCCCACACCAAAGGCCTGCCCATCTTCCAAGGCATCAACGACATACCGTCCGGCCTCTAAACATCGTCGCGCGCCAAGCCAACAGGTTCAAGTATAGCTGGCACGCCGGCGGTGACAAGAGCCCGACGGATAATGTCGTTAATATTGGCATGATGAGACATGCGGCCTGCGCTCCTGCTGCAAGATAATCCGTGATGTCCAAGGCAATCGACTACTTCTCCACATAGACATCGATGCGGAGAAACGCACGATGCACCCAAAAGAAGTCACGATGCGGAATGTTGTGTCGTCCAACATTGGTAGGTATTACAATTTTATTAACAAATAATGATAAGTAATTAGGTAGGTAAAGCTTTATATTTAATTCTAACCATTGTAACCTGAATTGAATGGCTGATGGCAATCGCTTTCTGCGCCTTTAAAATGCGTAAGGATTAATGCAAAATAAAAAATACATACAAATATTAAAACTGTAGATCTATAATTTTGCGGTTATGTTTCCTAAATAGGTACTCGACTCTAAAATTATATAGACTGCTCGTAATTACAGTTTTAGGTACGGCGTTTCGTCCTTCGGTAGTATAAATTACCTACTAATGCAATATTATAATGTAACAGACTATCTCTGCAAGTCGCAAAAACCTTGTTATGTACTTAGTTGCAGGCCTCTTTATCACGTCAGTCACAGATCGGCGACTCAAAAATGTCGGTCGAATCTGTGCGCAACTCTTTGCCCGTTCCGGAATGATCTTGTGGCTCTCCTTTTAATATTTGATCTGCATATTTATAAATCGTGTACGGACTGTTTGCGGCGCCCCTCGAGCGTGTTTGCAGATTTATAGTTTATTTCATTTCATGCGAGGGTCCGCAGTCCGTCCACTTCACCCGAGAGCGTTGTGTGCCGCGTATTCTGTACAAATATGTGACGTGGAATATTTTGCTCCAGACTCGCAGTCGACCGCAATCTTCAGGAGTATATTAAGGTGAATTGTGAATTTATGTCGCTATAAAGCTATGCATCGGACGGACATGGGCGCTTCGGTAGTAATGTGCGGGTAGTGCTCTCAAGACGTTAGGTTCCACGAATAAATTATTGGTACGAATGGCGACGTTCACGGCACATAAACCGACCAGATACGAGTATCCTATTGACCCTGGTATTTGTTGTTGTCGGTGTTGGACATTATTTGGTTAAGTATAATAAGTAGTTTCTATACAGTTGCTACTTACATAGAAACTTAGTATCAATTTGTAAATTATTGAGGGATTTTCCCTGACTGCTACAATATTGGTTATTGTATAGGTAGGTACGTATTTGATATTTCATATCAAATTGTATTAAAAAACGAACCATGTTCTTTTTAATCACTCCAAGAGTATGCTTACCTAGTTATCCCAAGTAAAATGTTATACTTACGATAACAGACAAGTAAAGATGTCAGTTCTGTCTTCGCATATGGTAAATCTAAATAAAGTACTTAGGTAGGTACTGTAACCTAATTCCAGTGTCACCTACAGAGTCAATCCTCTTCACTCAACTGCTGTTTCTGGCTCAATGCTCAATGGCTACAACTGCTTAACATAACTCCAATATAATACCTTGTCATGATTAATAACAAACATAATAAAAGAACAACCATTTTCTATCATCGTTCTTTATCCCGGTCTAGTGATCTATGTTACATTGCATGGCGCTATCACAAGGCACGTATCCGTCCAGGCCGTACGTGCACAGGATGTCCAGGAAGAAGTCGCCTCGATTGTGAGCAGGCACGTCCTCCACGGACAGCGGGTGGTCTATCCGCATCACCCGGGAGCTGGTGGGGGTGATGGCTGGCCAGCGGACGGGAATCAGCTCCGTTTCAACAGGCGTAGGGTCCCTGGAATGATGTGTAAGAAATAATATTTATTGATTGTAACATAAAATTGATTAAGAACAGAATATGGAGGTTTAATGGCAGACCATAAAGTATCATTAACATAGCTACCTGAACGCGTTTAGCGCGTAGAGACCATTCTCAAATAAGTGAGATAGCTGACCTACATAGTGCAGTTATGAGTTAAACTAATCTTGATGCTGTTTACAGCTTTGCTAGATTTCAATCTACCTTGATGTCCTAGCTCGCGAGGCATTATATGCTACACTTCTGACATCATAGACCAGGAGCTATTTTCTTTAAGCGTTGGCATATTTTTTGTTCGGGACAAGAATTTGTGAAGATAATTGGGTCATGACTCAAGATTGAGCCAAATAGGGTCCAGTTACAAAAAAAATTGATTTTGGTCTGTTAAATACCGCATGCAAAATCACTTTTTCTGATGATTGATACATCATGAAGTATTAGTCTCTTAGATTTTAACGTTACATCTATAAATAAATAAAATATTCCACAACATTCTACATAACGCTATCTAAACCCATGGTAAGCTTTTATAGCTTGTGTTATGGAATCTAGAATGCGGATAAACAATGAGTGGCAGTCTCTTGCACTACCGCTACGCCACAGAGGCAGTCAAATATGTCAATTATAGTTTTATCAATTGGCTTGGGATCAATTTATGACATCAACAAACAATCAAATATTAACACATATATTACGCTCTAGCAAATAGAAACAACTTGCCTATCAAGAGTCCTGATCGGCAGTATTGGCAGTAAAAATATGGGAAGAGGTACTTAAAAGAGAATTCCTCCTTTGAATAAGCCGTGCAAAATACAATCTATTACTTCGAGTACTTAGTTATTAAGTGTGACTATGTGGTAACATCATATAATTGCCATTATAGAAGGGCTTTATGAATTGCCATACTTAGCATAGGCAGTCATGCCTAGATGTAAAAAAATTTACATTGTTTGTTAACACCATTTTAGGTTCTTCAAATAAACAGCAAACTAGCAGAATTGCATCACAATGTATCACTCCATCTCGAGACTCACCATAGCTCGTGAGCAAACAGGATATGTACGTAATATGTGTATTCTGTGCGCATATTTGCGTACAGTTATACTTATCCTATGTTGTTGAGAAATGGAAGCAAAACAGTGTGTGAACAGCTTGTACTCGGTATCTCGGGAAACAGTCGCGACGAGATAATTGTGTTCAAACGAATCATGCAATGTCATTGTGGAAGTTGGAGTTTTTAGTAACTCGACGAATGTTTTTTAATCTTTAAAGCCCATTGAATAACTCTATCGAACAATAAACAATCGATCAATCAATTAATAATGAATTATTAATAAATCATTTTAACGATTATACGGTTCTAAAAATGTTATAATTTATCGAAAGTGTAATGAATTCTTGTAAAATATAACTGAAATTATGTTAAGTTTCTAACATTTAAACAAACTTACCCAAACTTCATGAAATTAGTGATCATTGTGGTGAATCTGTCTATCATCAGTTTGTCCAAATCGTTTACTGGCAAAGTAATCCCACCAGGCTTGTACAAATAAAACAGTTCATCCGCGTGCGAAGTGCCATTCACACCAAATCGATTAAACAAAAAGCTTACGAAGTTCCTTCCTCCTTCGTACGAGAACATGTAATTAAACACCGGTTTATCGGAATACCGAGCCAGCAGTTTCGAGAAGGCATCTATAACTCCGTAAGCTAACCAATCCGAGTACAGGCTGATTGCTCCTTTGATCGATACATCACTACTTATCCTTTGTTTCTGAAAGTAGTACGAACGAATTTTCTTTGCTATTCTGTTTTTATCTCTGTCTGAACACCACGAGAATGTAGATGGCAGTCTATCTTTGAAAGTATCGTCTAAGTAATCTAAATTTCTGTGGCCATTGAGACCATAAAATAGGATTCCTTCTAGATCGGTGTATCCAATAATCGTAGGCACTTTATTGAAATCTCCTGTTTTGATAATATGGTAGGGGGTATCATGGAAAAATGCGTCAGTAAAATTGGTGTCTACGCATGGTGAGTACTTAAAGTATTTAGGGTCGATTGAGGTATCGCGGGTTGCTGCCAGTAAGTCATGAAGCATCGCTCTGCGGAACACTTTGTACACATCTCTTTCGTTTCTAACTCTTCTTAACTTTGCTGCATCTTCAAAGGCTGGTCTTAGCGGGTCTACATTGAAAGCCCATGGAGTGAGAGCTACACCGCTCATCAGAACAGCTTTGTGGAATAGTCCTTTACTCCTTTTTGATAGCATATGCATAGATGAAGAGCTTGCTCCTGCGCTTTGACCAGAAATAGTCACGTTGTCTGGGTCTCCTCCAAAAGCTGCTATATTCTTTTGGATCCACTTCAAGGCTGCTAGCTGATCTTTCAACCCGAGGTTCGCCACATTATTTAGACACAGGAATCCCAGGACACCAACTCTATAATTAACTATAACTACAATGACATTCTTTTTGACTAGAAACTCAGCGTTATAATGCCACTTAGCACCATAGTAGTAGGCTCCGCCGTGGAAGAAGACTAGAACAGGAAGCTTTTTGCCTCTTCTGGCGTTTTCTGGAGTGTAAATGTCGAGCTTCTGGCAGTCCTCTGTGCCGAGTTGGAAGATGGAGACGGCCTGGGCGCAAGTGTCGAACTGCAGTATCGCTTCGAACACTCCGCTCCATTTCGCCGGTGGTTTTGGTGGCTGGAAAACAATTAGGGCTATTTTTTATTTCTTCAAATGGTTAGAGACTTCTTAATCTGTTATACTAAAAGACAAATGTCTTCTTCTTGTGACCCCTCCCCCCTCGGACCGCGCATATAGAGTGGATACAGGGGGTAATGCCCGCTGGTCCGCTGTCTTGACTATTCGACTTTATAAAAAAGACGTAGCTTTGGCTTTTTTAGTTCAGTAAACTTGTATAAGTTTGAATGAATTTTTTATAGCATTTAACTTTTAAGTTAAATGCTATAAAAAATGAAATGCTCAAGTGAGACTCGAACTCACGACCTTTCCCTTACAGGGGGACTGCTCTTCCAACTGAGCTATTGAGCCACACTTGAATCATTCCAAATTTTCCTTCTCTTTATATTCGTCTATAAGGGCGATGGTGCAGCCATCTACCAACATTCTTACGAACTGTTGGAAACATCGGGAAAGGTCGTGAGTTCGAGTCTCACTTGAGCATTTCATTTTTTCCAATGTTTTTCAAACTTGTATAAGTTTGTAATAAACAACACACAATAGCAATTAACTACAGTTTACAAGGCTATTATATTTTTTTTCTAGTTACAATTTTTTCTTTCTAGTCTAGTTAAAATTTCCTTATTACTCGTAATTAAAGTTGAAAATTATATTAAATTTTATTAAAAATACATTTCGAAGGTTTTGCAGTTTAAGGATATGAAAGTAGAGCCTTAGAATGTACACAGTAGATTCAACAGTGAGACACGAATTTATGAGCAATGTGACAGATTGTAATAGACCAAGCAAGAAAAAAGATGCACTGGGACGGGAGTCTCGACAGAGCTGAAAACCTAGCCAATATTATGTATGTACATTTCTCATTTGAATTGCCAAAATCTATCTAAAGAGATGTCAGTAATGGTGTCGCGAGTTCAATGAATGTTCCCATCTTCGAAAATGTTCTACGAAAGATGACCAACGCGTCTAAAGATTTCAATTGGTTTCAAAATGCATCTACAGGCCGATGCCAACCTCGACTGCAAGTCGGTAAACCGGCTTCGGGGATGTTGGTCATATGACAGTCGCTCCCTTGAAATTGGCGTAGGTACAGATAACGAAGAAAACACAAGCTAAAATCCTAGCTTCGTAATGTTAATTCATTCGTAAACTGACGACATAAAACAAAGGACGACCCATAAAACATATTTGTGCATTTTATGGCATGTGGTCTTTATATAACCTGCCGTGTTATATGGTTGAATGCTAGCAAAGCTTCATTACAAACATTTGCATAATAATGTATAATAAGGCAGATTACTTTCGCATTGTTCCCGGTAGAATAGAATTTGGGACACTCCCATGCGGTGCCGTACAAGGAGACTAAGGGATAGGGCTGTTTCACATCAGACAGATATATGCAGCCCAGACTCAGCCTCATATGTATGGCTCGAGTTAACAATATTGCCAATAATACGACAATAAGCTCACCCCATATTACGTGGGATCGAATACAAGGATTGGTGGAATTCCCCTCCGCCTAAGCCTCCGGGGATAAAGGTGTGATTATATTAATGTATGTATAGGTATGTAGAACTTACCTGGAACCTCTCGCTGGTGCCGTAAGGTATCCCATAATACCGGTTCTGTCCGCTGATGACGCGGAAGCCCTTGAGCCTGCCTTCACTGACTTCTATGACAGGTGTGAACCTCACGAACGCACGCGCACATTGCACACACAACAAAAACACCAACAACTTATCCCTGCTTATCATATTCTCGTACTGGACCCGCACGCATTATTTCATCTCGATTCCTGTTCGTGAACTGCCGTCATTTCGGAGCGAGGAGTTCTCTTAATCTTAAGTTAACGGTCCTAGGGAAAAAAACTTGATTTAATTCGATGTCAAATTAAAAAAAAAATTTTTTACGTCGCGACTGTTACCGGGCCATTTCTAGAGGCTAGATTCCACAGATGTACATCTTATACACTAAAAGTACTCTGGAGAACACTAACTCAGGTGAAGTAATCTTGATGCACTATAAAACGAGTAAGAATATTTTATATTTACGGCCGGTGTTTCGGAATTTTCACCTGTATTAACATAACTATATTAACTTGAGGGAAAATTCAGTTTGATGGACACTTGATTAACCTACACCACTTTATAATTTCACATCGATAACCACTAGTCCGATACTTTGAGAAAAATATGTGTCAGCTTGATCCGGTTTTGGTAAAGTTCATTGATGAAGTTCACCACTTGTATAAACCACAAGCTGTAGTGTAGAAGGCGGTTCAACAGGTACTAATCGAAAGGCCTGGCGACCTGTGCGGAGTGTCCTAACAGGCCTTGCGTAAACACATAACGTTGGTTAGGTCCGCGAATTTATAGTAAGTAGGTACTTACAGATCACTGGCTAGTTCAACAACTGTATCCTTTACTACTTTACTTTACTATATACAAATAAAACGTCCTCACTCTGCAAGAACTGATTTTGATATAATGTTTTCAATGTAACATCAAATCAATACAACATTAACTAAATGTTCAAGGTAGGCATTTATTATTCATTTATAAGTTTTAAATCATCAAGTCTGTTCCGGAACTCATTAATAGCCACAGGCGAGTCAATTAGCAGTTTCTATACTACTTGCGTGGCAAACAAGCACACGGCTCACCTGCCTGCCTGCACGGCATATGCAACACTAAGGGTGTCACTCAGGCTTGTGCGACAATGTGAGAGCTTCCTTGAAGAACCCCATTGAAACCATTTCTGTTAGGCAAATTATGTGTGGGTAATTAAAGTATCTAGAAGTGCAATATAAGAACAAGCTCTACAGCGATCATATAATTATTAAGTTAAGATAATAACATGGGTGGGACTGTGTCGTAGATCAGTCTCTGCACATTTGAGGTTGTTGAACTACACTAAATCAGACTTGCCAATCCACATTTGTAACTGTTATTAGGTTTTTACTTATTGCCACAAAAACTTTAAACAAGAATGTTTCATTTAAAAGTCGTTAGGCATTTAAGATATTATTTCAAAGTAATAGTTTATGTGTAAGTTTTATGCATCGGTTTCATACACATCAGCGTACAAGAATCTTGGAGAACCCACTTGGGGTTGTGACAAAAGTCGGGATTGCCATGGTTGCCAGCACAGCACCATATTATCTATTGTGATAGCACATAAACGACATAATTACAGTAATCATTGTTTGATGTGATACGAAACTATAAATTAAGCATTAGTAAATGAGTGAAAATTGTTGTACAAGTTTATAATGATGTAAATGCATTAACAAATGTGACTGTGTGCTTAAATCTGATACTCGTACTCATACTTACCAACCCTAGAGCTACAATTGGATAAAAGATACAAGTGTAGGTGACGTTCGATATCAAAAATATAATCTCGTTCTTATTTACTGACAGATGAAGAACAGCCCTATTACTTAGAGTCAATTCAGATTAGGTAGACAAATACTCGAGCACTTTTGAAGTTATGAAGAATATCAACCTTATTTCATGCTAAAATGTTATCCGATAAGACAGTATCGCATTGTTTGCTATGCATATAATTAGAATTTATTATTTTCGAAATTATAAATACCTAAAACCTTTATTACAATTTTCGAAATATACGTACATATATTTACTAAACACATTAATTTTTATCTATGTACGCAATAATTTTATGTAATAATAGCCATTTTTAAGAAATGCCCGACTAAGAAAATGTTTCGTGCCATTGAGCTAGTTTTTGGATAGATACGCTAAGTAACCTCTGATAAGCATTGTTCTCTGTTCCAGTGTGAATTATTTAAATGTAATGTTCATATTAGCTCATCATTCTAGAATAGCACTCGATACATTGTTTATATTTTTACGTCCATTTATAATATTGTAATTTGTTATTTTTATAGCGTTTTATTCACAATTCGTTTTGTAATTGAATGGGTGATGTTTCAATACTTTGGTTCTTTTACTTTTTTTAAACTTTGACGATATTTGCGAGTATGTACGCAACTATACACGCGTCAATGTCAACTCAAAAAATAAGATTTCCCTCAGTTTTCACTTGTAAGTATGCCATGATGTGGTTTAGAAGATATTCAATGCGTTTAGTTACTTTAACTACTTCGGCTAGTCATCATCTCGCCACATCCGAGGAATTTACCACCGAGGCCAGTGGACGTTGCACGGTCCTATATTCGTTACTCATGTAGCTTGGTGGCCGCCGCAAAACATGGCCGCACTAGCGAAGGCAACTCTCTCACACATAAACACTGCGGGCAATGCATATCACCACACCCATGCATCCAACTATTTGTACTGATCTTGAATCCACAACACTGGTGTAGTATGAGGCTTCTGTGAGCCTAGTACTCCATGCAAAAAGTACCAGGCTCACAGAAGCCTCCGTATTGTTTATATTAGTCCACGAATAGCACCTGCTATTCAGGTGGGTGCTCTAAGTGGACTACACCACTCGTTCGTATTAGTCGATCGTGTTACTGTCACGCCACACAGTATATCAAGATCACGGTTTAAATAATGAAACAAATTTTACTAACAAAGTTGCTAAATAAGTCCCAAGTTTATATTCAACAGAAATAATTTGATCTAAAAGTTGTGAAGCGGTACATGAGAGCGATCTCAAAGAAAGTGCCCGTCACAGAAGTTGAAATGAAAAACACTTAAGTTTTTAACGAACGAAAGTCACGAACAATAACGCTAAAGTGCATTAAAACAGAATTGCCCTATGGCGCATGGCACGGAGGGGAACTCGATTATTTCGTTTGCCTTCTTCTCAAAAAGGCAATACAAGTACACCTTTGCAATAGGACCGTACAGTATTCTTCGGTTATTTTATGTGAGTATTTAACAAATTATTCTTAATGAAATGTTACAGCACACAAAATTTGCCTCGCAGTTTAGGGTTCAATTATCTTATAGGGTAGAATGTGGAAGAAAAACTTCACGCAAGACAACTAACGCATTGTTAGTGACAAGCAAAAAATATTATTTGATTGCTCAAACTACCATACACTATTGACGGACACAGACACGTGATATATTGAAAAACCAACTCATTTTCCTACACGACAATTAATTCTCATCCACACATTGCTGACTCACAGTATTCTGCAGTAAACACAGATATAAGAAAGACTGCTTTCACTTAATCTCACGCTAACAGTGTCTTTAACTCATACCGTCGATCAAACTAAAGACTTAAATAAAATATTCTACGATATCTACAGCGAGTTATCTAGCCTAACTTATGTTATGAGATCTAGAATGCGGATAAATATTTTTGTTTAATATATACACATTACATATGGAGTCACCCAAACACATACATATATTTGAACTAAGCGGAAATCAAACTCGCGCTTCCTGCGTAGCAGTCAAGCTCTACTGCTACGCTACAGAGGTCGTAAAACTCGAAAACAGTTCTGTTAACTTGTTGTTTAATCAATCAAAACAAACTCAGGCGGCGAACGGCAAATTGATTCCTTCGCCTCACGATTTAAAGTAAAAAAAAAACAAAGTTGTTCGGTGTACGGCCGGCGGAGTAAAGTCCGCGGCCCAGTCGACCGGCGGACTGCGGCCCGGGCGGGGTCCAACGAGATAACTTTTGAATTAAAACGCCGAGGAAGTCCTTTCCTCGTCCAATTTGCATGTTTGCCCAGTTTATAACAATTAGCCGTCGCTTCCCGCGCTTCCCGGGTATTTTTCTTTATTACCCGGATTAACAGCCGCCGTCCAGCGTACCTCTGACTTGCACTTAATTACGCTTTATATATGAATGCGTAGTGCGATTGCTGCGTTTATTGCCGGCTTTACTGCCTCTTATTGCGATTAGGAGCCTGATGAGCTTATGAAATTTTTATGAGGACATGCTCATTTCAGAGCTCTTAATCTACTTATGTAGTAACGACCTACATCTTATTGTGTTACCAAAGATAAGTGCCATCTGTTGTGCTTATCCTCTTTGTGTTAAAATATATGTTTCATAATGTTATTATTATGGTAATTCTGTAAACTCTAAGATAAGAATGAATTAATCCTGTGTAGCGGCATAGAATAAATAATAGTAGGTACTATGTAGCAGCAGTGAGCGTAAAAGTTGTATGTTAGGTTCCATTGTAAAGTGGTATATTTTGAGTGTAGTCTATTGCTCTGTAGAACACACGTCATCTTTTACGCCAAGTCAGCACGTTTCAGATCTACGTTTCATGTCATTGTATGTATATGTAAAAGCTAGCACTTCTTGGGTTTACACTACACTTTCTGTCGGAATCCGACATGTTCAGTTTTCCTTAAATTTCTTGATCGTAAGGCCGAGCTACCGGTATAGGCTGCTCCTGGGAAGGTCACTCTCTTGCTACCTTAACTTTACTTACGGTTACTGCAATAAGGATAACTGCCATGGTCCTCACTTAAAGTATAAATGACCTCCAACTTCCAAAAATAACGAAATGAATATAAATTCTTTAAAAAGTAGGTATTAAAAGGACCTTCAAATGTCCTGAATATGTTTATATTACGACAATAGCACTTGCTATAAAAATACATTTTTAAAATATATCTGCGCAATAAACCTTGTATTTTTTCTACCTGTTACATTGTGCCTGCATTAGGATAATTTTAATGGACCTTTTAAAAGAAGAATTAATCAATTTGTATGGTATAAAGACATTTTTTCCCACTAATTTAAGTATATCCACATCCAAATCTTGTGTTCATCGTGTGATGTGATGATGGCAAATTAATGTATTGTCAGTCGCTGTCAGTCGTATCTCACATACTTTCAAATCGATCGCTTCATAAATCTGTTTCGTTAATCGTACACATATAACTACGATTCCAATTAGTCTTTCTATATAATCATCTTACCTTATAAGATTAACAATTCCCTCGCAATAGATGGGTTAGTAATATTGTTGGTTAATTACCCATTTACCAATTATATCTCGGCTGGTACAACGCCTGACATATTCAAACACACAACAAAGTTACGTTAGACCTAACTGGCGCTGTCAGACAGGCGCTAATCAAGACCATTCATGTATGGTAATGTAATTTGAGACTTCGCTGGAGTTCGAGACAGATCTAATCTGACTTTTCAGTAATTGTTGTTAGTTGTTACCACTTTTGCTGTCACATGTACTTACTTTGAAAGCAGGCGTTAGGGTTTAAGGTGTGATTCATGACATTGTAACGTTGGAAGAAGAATTGGCACATGCTCACAGATCCTGTACCCTTCGCCACGCCTTCTCGCGTACTGTTGCGGAAAAGAATTGTTTTTGTGGACTTCGTGGACTTCATGGCGGACTATCCGTGTGGTGACGGAGAAAGAATACAAGTATCACCACCCCAATTCATCCGAAGCGTGTCGTAAGAGGCGACTAACGGAAAAATACGCAGACGATATCATTGCGAAAGAAGAAAAACTTGAAATAAAACCCTGCAGCAACCCGTCTGGGCAGCGTGGATACAGTAGGCGAAAGCCTCCCAATATTGTGAGATTGTGATAGGCTAATTAACGTTTAATTAGAAAAATAATGTCAATAAGTATTATTATACTTCATCTTGAGATGCTTTGTTTTTGGCGGCACTTTTTGGTAAGAGGGTTTAAGGTAAGAATATTTCATATTCTGAATCTGTTAACAAACATCACCCAGATTGTTAAATAATAATAATAAACACTAAAAGTGTAATTTCAAACATAAAGGTCATACTTTGTTAATTATTCGCTCTATTAGGCTTAAACAAGCCGAGACACCAAACATCTAGATACTATTGAGAATATTGTGTGGTACATGATCATTTAGGTCTTAAGGCCAGGAAGCCGCATTTTGAGTTTTTTAAAAGCATTTGAATCATAGGAAAAAGCGTTTTAAATTTCGAAAAAAAGATATATATTAGTTAAGGATCCAGTCTAGTCAAATTCGCATTCAGTTACCAGATCTGATGAACTTCACTCAATAGAAAAAAATCCCAAAGTTACCCCTTTTCGTTATTTTTTTTTGAATATTATGACTAAATTACTTAGGCTTTCTATAAAATTTTTGTACTAAACTAAAGCCACTACATATGTATAGACATTTTCGCAGATTTTGACTATATTATGAAATAATTTTTAAAGTTATATTTAAATACCTACTAAATTCGCGAGTGCTCGCGCCGCTGAGGCCCGAAAAGTTGCGCCAGTCGCGCGCTGGCGCTTACCGAAGTAGGACCTGTGTCAGTTTTTGCGCGACAGTTTCGTGCACCAATCAATCGGTTTTACGTATTAATAATAAATAGTTGCACGTCATTCAATATGGGCAATAAACAACGCAAGCTAAAGAAGTCGTGCAAAGCCATAAACTAAATTTCTAACTCCGATTGGTAATTTAAAAAATTATCATACCTAAATATTACGCTCATAGCGCCATAGTATAAGAATATCAGTATTACTACTGAAGATGCTACTTACGATTTTCTATAATTCATATTTTATCTATATCAGTACAGGGGTACCTAGTACCTACAATATTCGTACATTGTATATAATTTGTGTGTGTGTAAATAAATATAAATTTAGTTTTAGTTTAGGATAGAATAATTTTAATATTTAGGTAGGTTAGTTTAATTATTGGCCTTTTTTTATCGTGCGCAAAATCCTCGTGGATACCACCCCCACGGAGCCGGTGGAGGCGGTTATGTCGGACTCAAACCGACTAAAACGCACGCCGTCTTGGGTCCTTGGTTGCCGGAGGTGAGATTGCCGAAAGCATATCTCTCGCACACCAGCAGACCCAGGAGAATTACTGGCCTTGGGTCAGCCGGGGTGCGAGGGATATTTCGATGACAACCTCACCTCAGGCCTAGCACCACAACCCACAGTCGGTGTGCCCACAGTCGGACTCGAACCGACTAAAAAGTCGGTTCGAGTCCGACATAACCTCGCCTTCCGGCTCCGGCAGGGGAGGTATTCGAGGGGATTTCCGCACGAAAAAAAGAAGGTACAGTGTAAATTTATATAAATACTTCATAAAAACTAGCACCACGACCCACAGTCGGCGTGCCCACAGTCGGACTCGAACCGACTTTTTAGTCGGTTCGAGTCCGACATAACCTCCCTTTCCGGCTCCGGCAGGAGGGTATCCGAGGGGATTCCCGCACGAAAAAAGTTGTTAATCTCGTTAACTTTAGGTATTTAACTGCCCTGTCGACGACGAACGGTGCGATTATATAAAGTAACCGTTAGCATCAATTCAAACAAATGTTTGTAAAATTAGAAGCATTATTATTATTATAATGTAAGTTTTTTTCGCCCAAGCAACTTAACACATAGAACAAACAGTTCTCAAACTCATACAGTTTTTTTAATTTCGTATTTATTTCTTACTTAATATAATCATATAACTAAATAAAGTTAAAAAAACTGCATTTAATTTTCTAAGTCAAATCAAGTTTTCCTACTGCATATTTCTATACTGTGACGCTGGCGGGGTCATGCCGAGTTCACCGTCACTGCGTTCGCGCGTAATATTTTACGAGCGGCCGGGATCGCTATAAATGCCTACTTTTGCAGGAAAACAGGGCCTTAAGCTGTCATTCATTTATAAACTTGATAGCAGAACTGTAAAAAAAACACAAGCACAAACTTTGCCCTATAGAAACTTTCAGAAAAATAGGCCTGATAATGTTTGCACCCCCATAACGTTACGCATGTACGAACCGCACCCTCTAATAGGCGACTTAACTTAAAAACTTCAACACATAATCACCCAAGTTAATTTTCAGGGAGACGTCGGCCATTTTTAATTTAACTTTGAGCAGTGTGTCGTGTTGCGTGAATGCAACACTTAACATTACTTGCTTACAGAGTTAACTTGGTCCTTAGTCACACCGTCCATTGAGCTCACGTCGCGCGCTACTTCTAATATTAGTTTGCCTATGGGTGTTGCGTTTGTGACAACTCGGATGTTGTTTTACTTCTAGCCAAGCTTATGTGCTTTTGTCGCAGCCAACTAGCTTAATCAGCCGTTCAATGAAGTGGATTCGGCGCCATTAAATTAACGGCCTGAATGATATTCAGCTGTAATGTTTATTATAACATTTAATAAACTGGCTGGCTACTGCTTATGCCATTCGTACAATAGAGCACCACCCCGAAATAAGACATAAATACTAAACTGTAAATCTCCGAGGAGGCAGGCAGACATATATTAACATCCACATTTCGTATTTTTTTTATGGAATAGAGAGGCAAACGAGCAGACAGATCTCCTGATGGTATGGATCACCACCGCAACACCAGAGAAGTCACCAGAGGAGTGCGTTGCCTTCCTTTTAAAAGAGGGTAATATTAGTATTTTATATTCATTCACAGAAAATTAGTGGTAGGTTTACTTATTGAGAAAGAGTTCAATTTCACTTTATAATTTAACAGTGGCTTGGCGTTAGTTAACAGGAGTGATACGCTGAAGGTGCGGATTCGATTTCCACTCAGTGCCAATATTTCTATGTATGAATATTTGCATTGGTCTGGTAGTGCTTCGGAAAGCATGTTAAGCCGACGGTCCCACGGTTGACATAAGAACATCGGTACGGGTAGTTGGAGCCCTAAAAATTCCAACAACTGGTCTAACTATAATGCTTCCAAGCTGCCATTGGGGTGTGGAGGTTAGATGGCACGCTTCAAGGTAAATATTGAAGTTCAGCCAAATCCGCAGCTAGACTGGAGAAAGCGGACCCCAGACTTCGTTTAAAGCTTCCGATGCGACTGGGATTAACGCTGAAGAAGAAAAGAAGACAATATTTTGAAAGTAGTTTGGTCAGCAGTAGATACAAATAGAATCCTTTCGGTTTATATAATAGTAACTGGTTTGTTCACCGTTACATCGAAATAAAGTCGTCATTAGCGTTACGGTTCATCAACCGCCACGGGAGGTGAATAACACCACAAACCTACTTGCTAAACTTCTATGAGATAACATGTTCATAATTCAAGCCTATCTTTTTCTTGCAGATATCGGAAGCAGAATATGGGCCTCGATTCTGCTAAAGCCTAATGATAGTGGTCCCTCGCCACTGCAAAAAACGGCATTAAATAATAAACTTTGAAGCGACGCGATTAACGTTCAAAACTAAATGACTTTTTGCGGAGTAATTGAAAAAGTATAATGAAACTCGAATAAAATAATCTTCTCGGGCGGGACTTGAAACCGCGATCTTTCCCTTACAGGGGAATGCCTTGACCAACTCGGCTACCGAGACAAGCCCGATGTGATTCAAATTTCCCTTCTTATCCGTCTTTAAGGCGACGCACGGCGAGAATATTATTTTTCCCTATGTATTCAATTTGTAGAGTAGTAAAGTAAGTATGCTACATAATGCTGTAAAATTCATTCAATTTAATGAAACCGTTTTCATTTTATTGTGCACTTATAGAAATAACTAGCTGTTGCCCACCCGCGTGGATGTCGCTTATTGCGTAGTACTGTAAATTTTAGCGCTGAGAGTCGAGTGTTGAGCACTGAGTAGACACTCTACTCGCCTCTCTATTCGTCTCTCTACTCACCTTCTATTCGTATCTCTACTTGCCTCTCTATTCAACTCTCTACTTGACTCCGTATTCCACTCTGTACTCGACTCTATACTTGGTCCTCTAATCATCTCTGTGTTCCCCTCTCTTCTCGACATTTTACTCAACTCTGTGCTGGACTCCCTACTTGACAGTTTACTCACCTCTCTACTTAACACTCAAGGAATAACGCAAGACGTCTTATTAGTTATTGGTGCCAGGCCCACGTATTAAAGCCAACGTAGAGGTTCTCCAACCGCGCATCTCCAATGCGAGGTCGAGTAACCTCTACGTTGGCTTCCCCGTTTCTTTCCCCTTTGAACCTCGATCCTGAAGAGTAGAAGCGAGGGGCTGGTGCACTATGCATAACGGTTAATAGACTCTAGAGATCCTGTCTGACAGCCCAAGCAGCCCTGGTATTAATCACTCGTAGATCCTTCACATGTCCCTTTAATTGCAGAGGGTGTAGTGGTGGGGCATAGGGGAAGGCAGGGTAATTACGAACACCTAAGGGAGTTTTGAAATAAATTAAAAGATAGTGTTTATAAGTAAACTTTAATAGCTTCTTTTTAAAGGTAAATTAATATATTTTAAACTTCTGCAATCAACAATATGACAACACAATATAACACTAGTGATGGCGTAATTTTTATTTATTTCATTAACTTTTGTAACAAAAACAAAACCTCTAGTGTTCGTGTTTACCCGACACTGGTCGGGTAATCACGGACACTTATGGGGGCAATTACGATCGTTCGCAATTGATCCAGACTAGCCTAAAAATGAGGTCATAATACGACCGATTAATCAAGATTAAACTAAGATTTAAACCTTTGAAACAGTTATGCCCGGCAAAAGTTAACGGCAACTTTTTGCTTTTGACATCGTCAATGGCTTTATTCAAATCTTCAACATTATATTTCGTTTCAGTTTTCCTTTTACAATTTCGCGGCATCTACAATAATAAAAAACAAAATAGATAATTACTCTTAGTTTCCATTAGACAGCTAAACATCTTTACTGTCTCAAAACAACTAACTTATTAACCGATTTTTATTATTTATGGGGAAATGCCGAACGTTCGTAATTGACCCACTCAATTCGTTCGCCAATACGCCCAATACCCACCAAAGCAATAAAACAAAAACGAAGTTTTAATTTTAGGCTATGTTTGTCCCCAGCCGCATGTAATTCTCTTAATAGAATCCTCAAATACTAATTAGTTATGCAAATAAATGTCGTGTTAGCATCATCATATATACCTCATCATATATATATACCTCATATGATCCAGGGCTTAGTATAGGCGGGGAAAACGTTTCGACTATATCCGAAACCGTGCCTTTTAAATTTCTCGGAAGACAAATAGATAACAGAGGTTGCACTCCAGCTTTAGAAGAAGTAATTAATAACTTCATTATCGATATACAAAAGGTAGACCAGCAGCCACTAAGTAATGTCAAAAAAGCGTGGATTTACGACAACTATTTAACCTCGCGTCTTAACTGGCCGTTTCTTGTTTATGATATAAGCCAGAGCCTTCTCAAAAAACTAGATGCGAATGTTACGAAGACATTGAAGTCGTGGCTGGGGCTAGCTCAGTCGGCAGACCCATCGACATTATATAGAGCCTCAAATAACTTTGGAATGACGTTCAAGAAACCATCGGAACTATATAAACATCTAAGAGTAACCAAAATGCACGTCCTAGCGAAATCAAAAGACGAAATCGTGCAAGCTCTTCCAAAAGACCAAAGTACTAAAGAGCTCGAGTCGCGCCTCCAATTCCATAAAAAATTCATGATAGGCTCGCAGACTGGTAGGGTAGGTTTGGGTAATACTAGGAGGCAGTCAGACAAAGACATAACAAAATCTTTTCTTCAAGTAGATGAAAATAATACCTACAAAGTGCACGCAATGAACCTAGAAATACAAAACGAATGGTTAACACTAGGTGAATTTTGTATTCCCATAGCCTTAAAATGGCGTACCTTAATATACGACTGGTCACCGGCTCTCCTTAAATTCTATCTCAATGCATTCCAGTTGACCCTCCCCGACCAAAGCAATCTTGTCAGATGGGGAAAAGCCACAGATAAAACATGTAACTCATGTGGTGAAGCAATTGGTACTGCTAGGCACCTACTGGTGGGTTGTAGGACGCTATTAGACCGGGGTCATTACTCGCGCCGACATGATAAGGTATTAGAAATCGTACGTGAGGCGGTAAGTTTGGCGGTAGCTAGAGCGAAAAAGGGTTTAACCACAAACCAAAGAAATGACGTCGCGTTTGTAAAGGAAGGCTGCTCAAAAAAGACAAATCAAAAGCCGTACTCAATTTTGATAGCAGCCGCTGATTGGACATTACTCGCAGATTCGTATGAGAAACACTATAAAATACCGGAGGATGTTTGTGCCTCGTCATCCAGACCCGATATATTCCTATTTTCAAAACAGCAAAAGCGTGCAGTACTAGTAGAACTCACAGTACCGTGGGAAACTAACATACCTAAAGACCACGCTATAAAAATAAACAAATACTTTGACTTGACCAACGAGTTAACCAAAAATGGCTATGTGGTTAAACTCTACGCCGTGGAAGTGGGAGCAAGGGGAATTCCAGCTAAATCCCTGTATAACTTATTTAAAGACCTCGGATTGCCAAGAGCTTCAGTAAGCTCTTTACTCAAACGAATATCTAAAACGGCGTTGATAGGATCTTACCAAATTTGGATAGGTAGAGGGGGGAACACGACTGACGGTGGAGGTGAGCGCTGATGCATCACAAGGTGGCCACCCTAAACCTACACCTGGGTCGCAAGTCCCAGGCGCCGTCGCAGTGTTCCTCTCTGTACCACGCCATGGACCCGGCGACCGCACGGTGAATCCATGGAATGCTAAGAACCGGATCTCTAAGTTACACTGAGTTTAATTTATAGACAAATTGCAACGAATGTGAGTAAATATTTGAATTAAATTTACCTTGTATCCTGTGTGCACCCGTAACTCTCCGTCGGTTGCTTGGCACTAGTGATGGCGTAATTTTTAAGATGGCGACGAGTGAAATCGTGATATCTCTTTCTAAGGTAGTGAAACAGCTGTGTTCGCGATTACCCAGCGTTCGCAATTACCCGGCTTTCCCCTACTGGGTGTATGAGTTCTTCGCCTTTGGCTTTGTCCAGTAGTAGGAACTACGATCTGATATAGACTAACGTTCGACCCAGCGGCAAGCCTAACCTAGGACACGAACGGTGGCTCCTAAGGAAGAAAACCTCTATAAAAATACCCAGGGGACGAACACCCCCCCCCCCCCCCCCGTCCAAACAAACAAATGACCCCGTCCGTCCCAGCTGTAGTCCTGAACGGATAGGAACGGACGGACGAACGCGTAGGTTGAGTCCGCAGCCATGACGACAAAGAAGAAGAAATTCAACGTCACCGGGGCGGGAGGGGTAGGGCGGTCCTACCCCTCGGTCAGAAAGAAAATATGGTATTCTAAATTTCACTACTGAGGGGGCAAAAAAGGTGACTAACCGTTGTATTTACTGTCGCAATTTGCAAAGCGGATTTTTATAATCTTTATTTTGTTGGAAAGGGAATAATCGAAATCAGATTCGAATGACGGGATTCTATAGACATTCTCTAAATGTTTCTGTTGCTTTTATTTTTTTTTTTATACAGGACACGTCAATTTGACTTCACTTCGCCTGATGTTAAGCAAAGGCAAAGTCTCGGAAAGAGGGTCACCATCGTAAGCATATACCATGTTATCAGTGGTGACACTCAGCTTGATGGCCTCATTAGATGCTTTTCACACTCCGCTTAAAGGACTCGGGACTGTAGGAAGAAGGAAACACGTGAGCTGGCAGGGAGTTCCAGATCTTAGTGGTGCGGCATAGGAACGAGTCACTGAAACGCTTGGTTCTAGCAGGTTACATAATTTAATGTGAATTTTTGATTCTAAAAATCATATTGTTAAACTGATAATAAAAACCTAGTCAAATGATGAACGATGAATCTGTTATAAACTTATACTAAAAGGTATAAAAAAATAAAATTAACCTACTTCAAGAAAAAAGAGTAAAATAACGGAACTTACAGATTTACTGATCTGTTAGAAGTAGCTGGTACTTGTCGTAGGTGGTAGGTGGAAATATATTCCACAGTATCCTACTGGGAAATATACTCCCTATCAGAGTCACTTAAAACACGTAGTTGAGTTAGACTAATAAAAGTCATTGTGTTCTTATGTACAACATATATTGATTAATACGTTTGTGCTGTAAAATTATAATTACTGGGCTGTATTTTATAAAATTTTACTATACTAAAATTTTAATAGATTTTTTTTTTTTTTTTGAAAAGGAAACGACATTATACAAATGATTGCTAACATATCTAAGTAGGCGCGTAGCCAGGCACGTTTTCCTGTAATTTTTAAGTTTTCCCTCGATTACTCAAGGTTCTCAGCATCAGATCCGGACTTCTGGGATATAGGTCCACTCTGTCATACGCAAGAATAATAAAATTCTTTAGTTTGTATGAATATGGGTATTTTTTATTTATTTATTTATCATACAATTTATTATTTATTTATTTGCATTGGTCCGGACGTGCCTCGGAGAGCACGATAAGGCGTCAGTCCCGTTTGCCATACAAACATCTATGGCAGTCGTTACGGGTAGTTGGGGCCCTTTAAAGTCAACTGGTCTAGCTAGAATGCTTCGATATCGCCTTTGGGTTGTGTAGGTCAGATGGTAGTCGCTTCACAGTAAATATCGAAGATTGGCCAAATCTGCACTTAGACTGGTAAAAGCGGATCCCAGGCTCCAAGTTAAAAACGTTAGGATGAAGAAGAGAATTGATCTAGAAAATCTCCCATGTCTAGGCAGCATTTTGGCCGAAATCCTTTCTTTTAATACCCTTTTATCAAGAGTTCTTCAAAAATAGCAATCTATATTAAAGGTAGCCCATGTACGTTCCCAAGCTCTTATGCAACTCTGTAACAAATTTCATCAAGATCTGTTCAGTTCATTTGTTTAGGCGTGAAAGGCAACAGACAGACAGAGTTTCTTTCGTATTCATAATATTAGCACAGTCTAACGAATTGTCTACTCTGCAACGGTTTCTGCTCAGATGCATTGGGATCATCTCAAACATCATCACACCGTTCGCCATAGGCAAGAAATTCATCCTCACACAGTCCGACCGGAAATGGTGAACATTGTGCGGTAAGCGGTTAGAAAGGAACTTCATCCAACACACGCTCAAGCTGTGGAATAAATTCCCTGCCCTGATTTTCCCAAGCAACAACAATATGGGGTTTTTGAAGAAGGGCATTAGATTAGAAGGTATCCTCAGGGTCGGCAGCATGAGTGTGCATGTGCATGTGTGTTGCAGTGTGCAACAAAATTACAGACTAACATGTTTACTAAGTAACCAGGATGTTCGATGAAAGTAAAAAGATTTTACGAATCGAAATATACAGAAACAGTACTGCACCGACATCAACTTACGTACTTTCATAAGATACGCCTTTACCGTAAGACTATTATACTTCAGCTTTGAACGAAACCATACCTTGTTTAAAACCGTGCCATCTAGTTGTTATTTTGTAACGAAATTATAGAATTTAAAATTTTAATTACATGATTGAATACGTATTTTTTTACATGATTGTGCATGATATTTTCTGAAGTTTACGCGAATGTCACTCATTGAAATAAAACCACTTTTTACGGATTCTATCGCGATATATTTGTTATTATTACTTTTTAACCCGACGTTTCGGCTGCTTTGCAGCAGCCATTTTCGCGGTGTGACTCACGATGGTAGTTGTCACATAGTTTGAAGTATAAGTTATCTCAAAATACCCGAATCATGGTGAATTATTGGTGTTCGCATTCACGCAGAATGAGCTCACTGTGTTGTCAAGTCTTGTTGGATTTTGCTGCTTACTGGCTTTGATTAAGTGGATGACTGGGTCACAAGCTGGTGGTAGGTCCATCCATCCTCTCTATTAAAATTTGGGTGTTTTTTAATTTCAGTAGCCTCGCGGAACATTCTAGAAATATATCGGTGTTCTTTGGCGAGTATCTGTGGTTTATCAAACCTTAGGTAATGGTTGGTGCCTTTTTGCGCGTGTTGACATACAGCTGACTTTGTTGAGCGTTGGTGTTTTATGTCAGCTATGTGTTCTTTGACCCGAGTGCCAATGCTTCGCTTGGTTTGACCAATATATGATATGCGACAATATGAGATACTTCCATTAATAACAACATTCAATTCACAATGGAATCAGAGGCAAATAATTCATTAGCTTTCCTAGATGTTCTTGTTATCAGAAATCCTAATAATACCTTGAGCCACACTGTGTATAGGAAAAAGACACATACTGATAAGTACTTAAACGGTGAATCTCACCACCACCCTAAACAGTTAGCTACCGTAGGAATGTCTTTGTTTCAGAGAGCCCGTGGGATCTGTGACAAGAAACACGTTCCTGCGTGGAATACTGCTCACATCTCTGGGACGGCTCCGCAAAGTACTTATTAGATGCTCTCGACAGGTTGCAGCGACGTGCGGTCCGCATTATTGGGGATCCTGAGGTCACGAACACCCTCGAGCCTTTGCAGATGCGTAGAGATGTTGCGTCTTTGGCAGTTTTCTACCGTCTCTACCATGGTGAATGTTCTGACGAGCTCTTCCAATTAGTCCCACCCTCCCCTTTCCTTCACAGGACGACACGTGCAGGGCTAAGATGTCATCCATTTACGGTGCAGAGTATACCTGCTAGAACCAAGCGTTTCAGTGATTCATTCCTATGCCGCACCACTAAGGCCTGGAATTCCCTGCCAGTTCACGTGTTTCCTTCTTCCTACAGTCCTGGGTCCTTTAAGCGGGGCGTGAAAAGGCATCTAATGAGGCCGTCAAGCTGAGTGCCACCACTGTTAACATGGTAAATGTTTACGATGGTGACCCTCTTTCCGAGACTTTGCCTTTAGCTTAACATCAGGCGAGGTGAAGTCAAATTGACGTGTACTGTATAAAAAAAAAAAAAAAAAAACGCTGAGCTTCAACATGTCAAGCAAGTACTGCAAGACAGCAAGCTCAAACCACCGCGTCTGAGTCACAGATCCCGAGAAAAACCAGCCACGGTCGAACGCCAGCCTGCTGTACTACCGTATGTACGAGGGGTCACTGACAAGATTGGCTACATCTTGAAGCGAGCTTCAATCAACACATACTACAAGCCGCCAACGAAGATAAGTCAATTTTTACCATCTGTCAAGTGCCAACTACCTCTACAAGATGCAGGGGTCTACAAAATAGACTGTGACTGTGGGCTCTCATATATTGGTCAAACCAAGCGAAGCATTGGCACTCGGGTCAAAGAACACATAGCTGACATAAAACACCAACGCTCAACAAAGTCAGCTGTATGTGAACACGCGCAAAAAGGCACCAACCATTACCTAAGGTTTGATAAACCACAGATACTCGCCAAAGAACACCGATATATTCCTAGAATGATCCGCGAGGCTATTGAAATTAAAAAACACCCAAATTTTAATAGAGAGGATGGACCTACCACCAGCTTGGGACACAGTCATCCACTTAATCAAACCCAGTAAGCAGCAAAATCTAGCAAGACTTGACAACACAGTGAGCTCATTCTGCGTGAATGCGAACACCAATAATTCACCATGATTCGGGTATTTTGAGATAACTTATATTTCAAACTATGTGACAACTACCATCGTGAGTCACACCGCGAAAATGGCTGCTGCAAAGCAGCCGAAACGTCAGGTTAAAAAGTAATAATAACAAATATATCGCGATAGAATCCGTAAAAAGTGGTTGTTTTATTTCAATGATTGTGCATGTAAAAATTAAATATATTTATTTACATAGTTGTTTGGAAGTAAAATTCATTCATAAGAATAATCTCAAGCAAAAAGCGACATCTATAATCTTAGCAAAATTAAGATTATTATACATATATTATTACTCACATCTCCGGTTCTACTCAACCGATTGCAATCAAACAAATGTAAGATTAAGCCCTTTCTAACAAAGAAAACCGCATCAAAATCCCTTCAGTGGTTTTTGCGTCCATCGCGAACAAACAGACAAACAGACAAACAGACCGGAAATGAAAAAAATATATTTTCGTGTTCGGTATCGTTAATATAACATAATGCAAGTATTTTTTTTAAATATCTCCAATGTACAGACACGACCACTTTACAATTATTTAATAGTATATATAGATAGAAGTCAGGAGTGACTGCGGCACCACGGTGGTTTAGCTTGAGTAGAATCGAGGGCCTAGACAGTCGTTAACGTATGTCACAAACGTCAAAATGCGTTTCAATGCCATACATCCATCATTCTATTTTGTCCAAGGGGTGCTATCTTGGTTCTCAAATGCAGGGGGGTAAGGTCTGCCCTCGCACCTCAGCATGAAACAAATCACGATTGGTAGCAGGAGCCCCAACAAAATTTACAGGTCCTCAACCTCACCTGCTAGGCAGTACACTGATGATACACTATCTATCTGCTCTGGTGCTGGCTTTCTTCTCAGAGTTGGGAGGTCAGGGGGCAGTTATCTCCATGAAAGCTACTTTAGGCACAGAATCCGTCACTCGCCCGAACTGCCGAGATAAGTACCTACCGCGCGCCTCACCCGCAGGCTGCTAGCGCAGTCGGGGCCGGCCCGCGCTTGCGAGCGCATGAGTGACGCGACTTGCGTAGGTACCTAAACAATATCGTGACCGATCTTTTGAGATCAGTAGTTACCATTTTTTATGTGTGTAGGTACACTAGGTTAGGTACCTACTAGAAAAATAAAATAATGAATCGTAGTAATCATCACTGTTGCGTGGACGAATGTCAAAATACATTATAGAACTCGAAGTTGTTTTTTACATTACCAACAGAGTGTGAAAGAAAGTATTTTACTATTTTTTTACCCGACTACGGCGAAGCCAAAAGGAGGGTTATGATTTTGACAGGCTATGTATGTATGTATGTATGTATGTATGTATGTATGTATGTATGTATGTATGTATGTTCATTTGTTCCCTCATAGCTCCTCCACTACTTATCAGAACTGGACAAATGAGGTATCGTTACAAGCGGCTTGATCGTCCGATGGTTATAGGCTATATGACGTGTCACTAAATCTTGTGTGGCGCCCTCTAGAGCCCATAAGGTACTGTGTTAAAAAATAAATTTGAGATAAATATGCTGTGTTTGGTATCAAATGAAAGGGCTTCATTAGCACATTTCAAATATGTATAAATTATTAGCTTTCACTTGCCCCAAAATAATATAAATAAAAAATAAGTTTAAAACTAAAACCCGACTAACGAAAAATCACGTTCTAAAAAGAATCAAACAAGAAACTATCAAGGATAGCCGTGGTCGTATGCCACTTACCTACTCTAACAAAACAATACATTCTAGGGAAAAGTGGCATACGACCACGGCTATCCTTGATAGTTTCTTGTTTGATTCTTTTTAGAACGTGATTTTTTTATACGCAGAATATATCTTGTTTACTTAGTAACTAAGTCATTAGGTAGGCACTGGTCACCTGACATCTTCGCATTATAAAATACCTAAATCGTAGTGAACCTGTGACATAGATACTTACATACAACGAGATAGAGAGAACGAAAAACTGTTATGTAAGAACCTATGTACAGTAGTGGTCGCGCTGTTATTTTTGTGGCTACTTATTTTATCTAATATATAAAATTCTCGTGTCACAGTTTTCGTTGCCATACTCCTCCGAAACGGCTTGACCGATTTTGATGAAATTTTGTGAGCATATTGAGTAGGTCTGAGAATCGGCCAACATCTATTTTTCATCCCCCTAAATGGTGCAGCGGGAACGGGATCTGACGCGGATCGCGGGGCGGGAAAAAATTGGCGGTACGAAGTTCGCCGGGACAGCTAGTTAATTATAATATTACTTGTAAGTACAGTCAGCGTCCAAAGTCAACTAACGTAAAATACTTACACTGTGTCTACCTACCTACTTATCTATGATAGTACCTACCTATAGATAGTATAGTATTCTGATATCGGTGAACTACTTAAAATCAAAACTGAACACGGTACTGTTACAAAATGCGGTAAATTAGGTACAATTTCATGTTATTTTGTTACACTAACTAGGTACCTACTACTACTTTATATAGATGGGTTACAAAAGTGGGTGCACTTTCTCATAATGTAGATTTTATCGTTTTACTAAGGTTTGTATTCATGTTATTTGGTTGCACTACTTACATTATACATATTATAAGAAAAACATTCGGGCGTCAATAAACATCTGTCGAAGCCTTCAAACTAGGGACAGTACTTGTGATGGCGATCACTCTACTTTGAACTGATTGAAATAAATTATTAAAAATAATATAAACCCGACTGTTGATGAAAAGATCGCAACCAGTTTGATAGCTTGCGGTAAGTAGGTACCCATTGATTTTAATTCGGTGTATGATTTGTAAATTATTATTATTATAATACACCAACTTTTTTGTGTCGGGGCTTAAAACTAATTAGTAATTCACATTATATTGGATTGTTTTATTTTCATTGACAAAATGACAACCCTAACACTCAAGTTGGCGGCGTAGTTTGTTCGGAACAAAGGGCGATACCTACGAAATTTTGTAGGTTATTATAACGGCGGCTTTCGTCAACATCAAAGGAGTGCAACTTCTGCTTTAGGCCAAATATAGAAAGTACACGCTTTGGAAGCAGCCGGGATTAACGCTGTGGTAATAATGATGAAGCTCTCGTAGAGTCCAAGCGTTTTCTAGCATTATTCCTGCAATAATGCAAGGAAATTGCTGTGCGGGCCTGGGGGTGATTGGTGGAGCCGCCTGTCACCCTAGCAGAAGCAGGCTAGCATACCCGGGGCTAGATGGGGACACTATAGTCCCCACAACCCGAAGGGGGCCATCTCTTCCTGGGTCTACCGGGGTGCGAGAGATATGTTTCCTGCATTCTATCTTCCGGCAACCAAAGACCCAAAGACGGCGCGCGTTTTAGTCGGTTCGAATCCGACATAACCACCCCCACCGTAGTGGGTTGAGGTGGTTATGTGGTGGTATCCGTGGGGATTTTGCGCACGATAAAAAAAGGAAATTGCTGTAGTGACGAGGTCCATATCCTTCTGATAATTGTTTTTATTAAATTATAATATCGCAGTATCATAAATCTGATATATTACTTTTAAAAACGATGTACTATTTTCCATCCCAGTTTTTATAGTTCAATGACCTGTGAAGGTCTTCAAAATGTACCTAATTTAGTCTCAAAGAGAATTTTGATGTTCTTAATATTATCTAGACTGTAAAGGTTCTTGTGAAGCTTAATTTATTATTCAAAGTATTGAAAAGCCACATGTTTAATGAATGTTTAATCATCTGAGATGAAATTCTAATATCTAATCTATATATAGTTAAATTGAATTGCTTGTATTATGAGGGGTTTCACGTTGTTATCGCATATGCATTCACGTATATGATTCAATATATCGTATAATAATATGCATACACTAGGATTCGAACCTGGGATCTCTCAATCATACTTAACCTATTGTTAAGCCTATTGCTTCTGACCTGACTGAGTTAGCTTCAAGTTCAAGACTATATTACACATTTTTGTACAATTTTCTGAAAACTATCACGGTGTTTCCACATGATGCATGATTATCTAATTTCCCTAAAAAAATACTAGTTTTATAACAGACTTTTATCAACTAAGTCAAGGCGTACACTCAATAAGGAAAATATAACGCATTTACAAACACATTCGATTTTCCTCCTTATGCTAAACTTTTGTCATCGTTCCTAAGGCACCCTAAGCTTGAACCGACTCCCGATCTCGTCTTTAGGAAGTAACTCGTTATTCCGCCTGCGATATAGTCACAATGGAAAGAATCTGAGAGAATTTAGTTCCTGGGACATTGAATTTAGCCTGTCACGATAATATAACATTATCACCTGCGAAACAGCTTTGAAAGCTACCCTCACTGTATAGTATATCCTTCATATTTGCTCTTAAAAGATATGCTGTGTCCTTAGAGGATTTGCAGAGATTCTTCCAAGCATTTGCAGCTACTAAATATATACATATCTCACGAAGATTCGCAGTAATAAGTCCATTGTTACGCGCAAGTTCGGCCATTACCTCCGACTGTCACTGTACCGCTTTTATGCAACTTGTTCGTGATTCACGTTCATTGTACGTACTAAATTGTTACAAACAACAAACAGCGGTTATATTATCTTTATTACACCCTGAAGACGCCCGCAAACATTTGCTACACTTCTTGATATTTTAAGTCTTGTTTCACTGTTAGTTTGCCTCACAAAGAGTTCACTTGTATAGTTTTAATGCAGTACTTTTATAACACCTGAATATTTATTGATGGATAATCAAGTACTTTCGTTTCATTGTAGTTAGTTAATGTTTGTTTCAGACTAACTGTCAGAAGGTATTCTATCATCACACCACTCGCCATAGGCAGGGAATTCATCCCAACACATTGCATCCGAAAACGGTGCGCACCTTTCGGTATGAAAGGAACTTCATCCCACACACGCTCAAGCTGTGGAATGACTCCCTGCCGTGATTTTCCCTAGCGACTACAATATGGGGTTCTTCAAGAAGGGCATTAGAAGGTTTCTTCAGGGTAGCCAGCACAAGTGTAACGCCCCTGGTGTTGCATACGTCCATAGGCCGCGGTAACCACTTTCCATCAGGTGGGCCGTGTGCTTATCTGCCACCTAAGTGGTATAAAAAAGGTTATATATTATACAGGCACCAGGGAATTCGAAAAAGATGGTCCTGGCTTATCCGGGTTGCGAGAGAAATGTTTGCGGCTATTTCATCTCCGCCCAGCAACCGAAGACCCAAAAACGGTGTGTGTTTTAGTTGGTTCGAGTCCGAGATACCCACATCGGCTCTGGCTGGGAATTTTGTGCACATAAAAAAAAGGGAACTGGTACACTGACTTACCGCCTCTTCCATCAATAAGCCTGATGTGGGAGCTACCGCGTGGTTTTCTATTGATTCAACGTTTCATCATATCCTCAGTGCGGTAGTCCCCGGAAATAAAAGTATTTCTCCCCAATATATTTGTAATTTTATGACGCCACAAATACACATTTTCACCACATCCTAATTTATAAATACTTACTCTGTTAGGTCAAGCCAGCTCGCTGAGGGCCGGGGCTCAATTAGACGGGCCCTAACCAAATATCTAAGGGTCCGCCCTTTATTCCGCTACTCGGGATTCGAATCTATTTGCTTTTCATTAAATCATGTTGGTAGCGTACGGACGAGATAGACAGAGACACGTTCAATCTTTTTTTTGTAATCCATGTGTGATTTGGCGGCGATTCGGGTTAAGAAAGTATTTTTATAGCTTTATTATTTTGAGACAATTATATAATAGAATTTTGTAGATACTTAAAGAAAGAAGAAATAAAATACTTTTTATTATTAAGCACACACAGAAAATGATAAATAAATAAAACACAACTGTGCAGAATAACGATCGCCTCTCTAATCGCCGCGCTGGTTTTCAGAGGCGGCCGCGAGTATGACTTGCAATTGAAACTTAATATTGGAGAATTTGCAAAGTATTTTTTTGCCTTTTTTTTATAAAAGGACACGCCAATTTCACCTCAACTCGCCCGATGGTAAGCTAAAGGCAAAGACTCGGAAAGAGGGTCATCAACGTAAACATGTACCATGTTAACAATGGTGGCACTCAGCTTGTAGGCATCATCAGATGCCTTTTCACGCCTTGACTGTAAGAACGAAACATGTGAGCTGGCAGGGAGTTCCATGTCTTAATGGTGCGGCATAGGAATGCTTCACCGAACCGCTTGGTTCTGGAAGGTATATTCTGATACGTTGATATGTTAGAAGAGAAGGTAGGCAGTGTTTACAAAGAGGATGGATGCTGAATCGTGTATTCGTCTAATCCAATTTGGATATCTCTAACACTAAGCAACTAGGTAATTCTACTCTCGATATTTCTTCGCGATCTCAATCTTTCGCCTTTTATTCAATTTTTATCCACTTAAGGCGACTTCAAACTTGTTAAGTATATTATATTACTAGTTTTTGCCCGCGGCTCCGCCCGCGTGGATGTCGGTTATCGCGACAAAACATAGCCTATGTCCTTTCTCAAGGTCTAATCTACCCCTAAACCAAATCATCATCAAAATTGGTTCAGTGGTTTAGGCGTGAAAGCGTAACATACAGACAGACAGACAGACAAACAGACAGAGTTACTTTCGCATTTATAATATTAGTATGGAAGTATGGATTACTAGGCGTTATATTATTTGAAATTGAAAATTTTAACTGTGAGTAATTTATACTAGACTTTAGACTAATAAGCTTACTTGCTTCTTTTGAACGTACTTTTCGTATATTGCCTAACGCGGCGCTTACAACAAAACAGCTTACTAATGACATAACATAACTAACATGACACAATATTCAATTTAGGTAAATATAACTATTAAAATACTACTGTTGTGCTAAAAACCTCATTTACAGATTGAAATATCGTATTAATTTCATTATTTTGGACGTTTCAGTTGCTTCAACACGTATGATCACGGGGAGGCTCAGCTGAAAACGCACTGCTAAGAATTGATTGACTTAAGTCATTGATAGATATTAATTTCAAAATAATCTTTTAAGTTTTCCACAAATAATATACTTAATTAAATTACAAATCCAACATGAGACGACAGCAAATATTCTATCAGTTTTTTTCAGGAATTGTACTCATTATATTTTCTAAAATGTAAAATAATAACATAAAAACAAAAAACCATATAAGAAAACTGATTATCAAACTTTAATAAATTATTTTTACCATTTTAAAAATAAATATCAAACTTTAACAAAAATATTGGAAATGTTGATATAATAATAACCTTTTCCTTTGCTCCTGTACCTAATTACTCTTGTAATTCTCCTTTAATTAACAAATAATGTTAATTAAAAGAGAATTACCTGTAACGTTTATACTTACCCCTAAAGAGAAAGGCGAGGCAATATCAAATGTCATAAGAGACATTTTCCCTTGTCTGAACTGTCCCTTGTCTCTTACAACATTTGAAATTTACAACGACCTCGATATAATTCTACCCTTATACACCTCGCAAACTCCACTTTGCTTTGCAGTCATGATCGAACTTCAGTCATGATAGGACCAAAGATCTACGGCAGCTGTTCCCAATAAAATACTTACAGTTAAAGATAGATCGCAACAGTCAAATTTGACGTATCGACTGTTTAAATTTTAAAACATGGTAACTAATTTTTTTGCGGGAAAGCGCATCGTGGTATAATTTTATTTTCCGAAATTGGTGTGAAATAGGAGTTACTATGTTTTGAATTTAAACAGCCGAGCACTTTATCCGTAGATGCGATCCATCTTTAACTGTCAGTGTGTTATTGGAACGGCCGCTAGTCGCACTGCGTTTCATTGAATAACGTGATAGCGAGTTTAGTTCGATTTGAGCTCTGTTTCAGTCATATTTAGGTGAAATCGAACTGTCTTAAAACTATAATAATCCGAGTGCTTCGAACGCTTTTAATCATTCATCATTCGTTCAAAATCATTCAATCGTATACATTCTTCGACGTCATCACCGACTAACCTACTCACTGACATTTTCCATCCATCCATATACTCACGCCTGCAAATCCCCGAGGGGGTAGGCAGAGGTTTATTAACACCCACATTTTGCCTAAGATTTTCGGTCCCAAGTAATAGGGGGCGAGCCTATTGCCGTCAAGCCGGCATCTAGTCATAACATTTTTTAAAACAATATCAGTAAGTGAAATTAATGGTATTTCTCTTAAGAGCTCCAATTGGAGGCCAAGCTAAGCTAAATTGCTTGTATTATAGTCGGTTCATATCGGTAGTGTTTTTGCCAGGATTCAAACCCAGGATCTATGAATCAAAGGCCGACTTAATAACCACCAAGCTATTGACTTATTATTCGTTTTTCATGCCCAAACAAAACAACCACAGTAACCTTTACCCTTCCTGTTTTTTACGAAACTTTTCCGTAGATTGGAATCCGCTCAGCACGCTTTTTCAACTCACTCTCCCTTCCTGTTTCATGCGAAACTGTTCCACGTAACTCACTATTTTCATTTCACACATACTTGGTACTGTCCATACCCAAGTCACACTCATATCTTATATCGTTGGGACTGCTGGAACCCGTAGTCTCTCCTCCTATACTTGTTGTACGTGTCATTCCACAGCCGCACGGAGTCTTCGTCCCACATGGGAGCGGTGCTGATCTCGGAGTCTATAACCAGGGCTGTGGGGTTCCTCCGTCTGCTGGGGCGCCATCTGAACGGGAGCAACTGCGACTTGTAGGGCGTTGGGTCACTGGAATTGAGAAGAATTAATGCTATCAATAGTATAATTTGTAGGCTTTTTGAGAAGTTATGAAATTTTGCTGGACTTTCATGGACCGATAAACATAAACAGGTCAATAAATAAGTGACATTCTACTAATTGGAATTAATTGCAAGAGTTCTGATGAGCTATTTCCAAATAGTCCCACCCTCTCCTTTCCTTCACAGGACAACACGTGCAGGTCTAAGATGCCATCTGTATACGGTGCAGAATATACCTGCTAGAACCAAGCGTTTCAGTGACTTATTCCTATGCCGCACCGCTAAGACCTGGAACTCCCTGCCAGCTCACGTGTTTCTTTCTTCCTACACCCGGGACGGGTTCTTTAAGCGGGGCGTGAAAAAGTATCTGATGTTGACTGAGCTGAGATGACTGAGTTTATGTTGCATACACGTTTACAATGGTGACTATTGCTGACCCTCTTTCCGAGACTTTGCATTTAGCTTACCAACAGGCGAGGTGAAGTCAAAAACAAAAACGTATCCTTTATAAAAAAATCGCCTTTTGCAATAGAGAGAGTTCACTACTTATTTAATTACTAATATCAGTATGTAGTTATTACTAAAACATTGCTAACTAGGAAGGAACTAGGAATTCGCAAGTTTCAAGTGTAATTTAAATATAAAAATAGTAAAAGGTTATTCAAGAAATTACACTTGCACAGAAATTGTTACACGTTTCAAGGGTAATTTCTTGAATAACCTCACAGCGAGACATTCAAAGTCTCGTAGATCAGAAATGAAAATGTCTATATATATACAGGGTGTAATCGTTAAGTGTGTCCAGGCCATTATTTCGTAACTATTACAGATATCTAAAAACTTTAAACTGATATCGAAAGTACGTTACCTAATGAGTAAAATGACATCAATAACTTTTTAAAAATCAAACGAGAGGTATCTAAAATTTTGACATTAAACACTCCCATACATTTAGTATGAGTTTAGCAGAAAGGTTTTAGTGTCCTTATTTTAAAAGAATATTTTAGCTTAGTACCTACTGATATTACAGGAAACTGTTTATTAACCTAATAGAGTAATAGAACTATCTTTTGATTGAATAATATTTATTTCTTAGTAAGTACATTGTATTAAAAGCAGATGTTCAAAGTGACGTCAATTTTGATGGTTTAATAGCCAGTAACAGTGCAACCCCTTGGCCTGCCAGATCCCCGGATCTCACGCCCTGTGATTTCTTCCTATGGGGATTTATCAAAGACAAAGTGTACGCTGAGAGAATGCACAGCCTAGAAGAGTTACAGATTCGTGTATGTCGTACAATTGCTTTAATTGCTCCGCAAATGTTAAGGAAAGTTCATTTAGAAACTGTAAGTAGAGCTCGGACCAACAAGGACGTCCCTTCGAACATCTGCTTTGAATACAATATTGTACTTACTAAGAAATAAATGTTATTCAATTAAAAGTCAGTTTTATTACTCTGTTAGGTTAATAAACAGTTTCCTTTTTTTTTTTTTGAAAAAATAATATTATAACCGTAGTTACTAATATTCCCTCTAACCCCTCCAACTGAGCTAAATTGCTTGTGCTAGGAGTGGGTTCACGTCGGTAGTGTAATGGCCAGGATCCAACCTCTCGCCCGAAGACATTCGGGCCGAGAGATCTCAGCTCCACAGGATCATGGTGGCGGAGTGGGAGCGATGACTTGAGCAACCACGCGCAGGGCATGCCATCATAGAGGCGGTAAGGCCCATCATGGGGGAATGGCTCGAGAGGCCACATGGCAGCCTCTCATATCAACTGACGCAGATTATCACCGGGCACGGGTGCTTTGGGCGGTATCTGCGTCGGATCGAAAAGGAGCCAACGTCCGAGTGCCATCATTGCGACGCGAGCGAGGACACAGAGCTGCACACGCTCACCGAGTGTCCGGCATGGGCCGGACCGAGGCGGGAGCTAGTGGCGGCCCTGGGAGTGAGAGTTCTTACCCTCGCCTCCCTGCTCACAGCAATGGTCCGCTGTGCGGACGCGTGGGCGGCCGGCGTCTCCTTCAGCGAGCAGGTAATGGTCGTGAAGGAGGCGGCGGAACAGGAGGGGCAGCGCGAGCGAGCGAGACTTGCGAACCGCGCTGCCCGCGCGCGCAGGCAACTCGGGCGTCGGAGGGCACTGACTGACCTCCGTCCCCCATGAGCGCGGGCCTGGGGGTGAAGGGTGAAGCCGCCTGTTACCCCAGCAGAAGCAGGCCACGGCGACGGCGCGCTGAGAAGCGCGCCTCCCCATTCCGGGGTCGAGTCGGGGACACCGTTGTCCCCCGTCCCGAGGAGGGCTAGACCGTAAGGGATGGCCCTGGGTCAGCCGGGGTGCGAGGGATATGTCGATGACAACCTCACCTCCGGCCTACCACCACGACCCACAGTGGGCGTGCGGTTTTAGTCGGTTCGAGTCCGACATAACCTCCGCTTCCGGCTCCGGAAGGGGGGTATCCGAGGGGATTTCCGCACGGAAAAAAAAAAAAAAAGGATCCGACCTCTCGATCGTAAGGCCGACTCCTTAACCACTAAGCTACCGACGCTTCTTATATCAGTACTAAGCTAAAATATTCTTTTAAAATAAGGACACTAAAACCTTTCTGCTAAACTCATACTAAATGTATGGGAGTGTTTAATGTCAAAAAGTTAGATACTTCTCGTTTGATTTTTAAAAAGTTATTGATGTCATTTTACTCATTAGGTGACGTACTTTCGATATCAGTTTAAAGTTTTTTGATATCTGTAATAGTTACGGAATAATCGCCTGGACACACTTAATGATTACACCCTGTATAAAAGGAAGTCGTGTTAGTTACACTATTTATAACTCAAGAACGGCTGTAGTACCGATTTGGCTGAAAACTGGTGGGGATATAGCTTAGAACCAGGAGACGGCTATAGGAAACTATTCATCCCGTTTGACCTTTATTTTATCCCGGGTATAGGTTCCTTTGGGTCGCGGTTACGGGATCAGTAGTTCTGTGACCCTGGTGTGGCATCATGTACCTACGAGGCTCACAGAATCTTTAAGGGACTTTATCTGAGTGGCGGGGAATAACTTTCTATTCCGAACTTAACGCGGACGAAGTCGTGGGCAATAGCTAGTATCTAATAAAAATATTTTATAAGCTGCGGGGTTTTATAAGACCTATTTCCCTGGGGCAAGCTTTGCATAAAAATTAAATATGAAAGTGCATTACGTACGGAGTAATGAGGATAAACGTGGGCATAAATGGGATGTTAATTGCGTAACTTAACAATGTGGTTTAAAGTAGCAAATATTCATAATAAAGATAAAGAACTTAAACACGTTATTGTCGTGAATAAGTGAATAATTAAGTAAAACCTGTATAAAATGGCCGTGATAGCGTGATGGCGCGGCGGTTGGTCACAATGGTCAGAGAAGGTAGTGTCTTGAACTTTAATTGACAATACCTTCCCGGTGGCGTATGGTTTTTACGCAAACAGTTTCGGGTATTGTGTCTCAGTATGTCAGTGCCATTATGTGGTTTTAGTCGGTAGCGATCGGTACAGTTTCGACTAAAACCGCACAGTGAATGAACCAGTTCATTGTGCCCTCGCCCTCTACGAAGACTAGAGGGGACGAAAAAATAGGTTGGTACGATGATGTTACTGTCAATTTCTTAACAGAAGATTAATACGAATACCTATCGAAAATGTAGTTCGACAGAGGTCGCTCTCGTTCGAGATTATAATCCGTATGCAAATGTAAATGCTTCATAGTAAAGTATGAATAATAAGTATAGTCGTAAACTCACATTTCCGTAAATAAATAAATAATGCGTAATATTACTACCGTATTCACATATTTAGTGGAAGTCAAGGTGAAGCCAGTGGAACAGCCGGAAATAAACAGCTGGCTTCATTAGACTATTTAATCAAAAAAAAAACACTGTAAAATTGGGTCACACTGCAACCCCGCCTTTATATGTTTGTAAATATACCACAAAAAACTCACTGGGTTTTTTACCGGAGTCTTCTCGAGGTGAGTTCGTATGACTCTTCTTTTTTTCGTGCGGAAATCCTCTCGCATACCTCCCCCGCCAGAGCCGGAAGGGGAGCTTATGTCGGAGTCGAACCGACTAAAACTGTACGCCGACTGTGGGTCGCGGTGCTAGGCCGGAGGTGAGGTTGTCTTCGACATATCCCTCGCACCCCGGCTGACCCAGGGCTATCCCTGGGGACAACGGTGTCCCCGACTCACCTCCGGACGTATGACAAGCTTGTGGTCAGTCAGGCTAGTTTTTAGATATATGGACGTTTATGAGGACCGTTTTCTATTTGTACTTTTGTCCTAGATTCACGCATTCGTACTAACATAATTACATTAATTTCCAGGATTAATGTATTCTATAGAGTCATGAAAAAAATATAAAATGTGCGAAACAAGGCAAAGGGTTCAGTTAATATGCTCGTAAACGCACTGAGAGCGACCCTCATCTTATTTGACTCTTTTTATTTTCTACCCACGTCCCTAAAACCCACGTAAATGAAGATATAAAAACGATGAAAACAAACAAATATATTAAACGAATTTTGCTTGGCTTTTGCCGGCACAAATAGGCTCCGCCGGAAATTACCACACTCTCATTTTAATATGACTTTCAACAAATCTACTACCCTATATTTTGTATTAAAATCACAGATTAAGAAACGATACGAGCACTCGAAACCCATAACCTAACTAACGTATCGCCTCCACTCCAGATTGTGGAATCTTGGAACCTATCAGAAATGGGTAAATCTTGAAAGTTGACCAAGGTTGACGTATTCAGTTTCCTTTGGCACTTTTTTTCAAAGATTTATAAGAAAAAACCATAAGCTTTACATAATTATTTGCAAATAGGCATAATTTTCGTAGGTACTAGTTATTTGGAAGTATTATTTTTTTATTGGCCAAGGAAATCAACTGAATACGGAGACCTTCAAGATTCACTCAGATCGAACTAGAGAAACACAGCTGAGCTGCGATTACGCCTTCTAAGCATAACATTTCTAAGACAATGGTAACATTTCTCTCAATTACATCGTTTTCCACCCATGCAACGAAATTATTAGCAAAATTGTGAGCAAAGGTATACGTACTTGTACTTCGCAAAATTTGTCCACATTGTGACCATTCTCCTTATCATCTTTTTCTCCAGATATCGCTGAGGAAGCGGGAACGAGTGTGGCTTGAACAGGTAGAACAATTCGTCCGCATGAGACGCACCGTTACCCAGCCCAAATCCTGACACTATCTTGGGCATATTTATCAGACCATTGTACCTGAACTGGTAGTAATATATCGGCTGGTCGCTTGTCCTTGCATATAACTCTGATTCCAACACTATAGGGAATTTGAAATGGATATCCGAGTACAAATCTACCATGTCCATTATCATATCTTCTTTGTAAGACGAGAAGTAGTGACGTCTGATCTTCTCTGCTGTACAGTTCTTGTCAATATCAGAAGGGAACTGCAGGTCTGGCTGTAAAGTCGTCATTGGATCTACTGGTATAGTGTTGTTCTTCAGACTGGTTCCATAATCTGCAGCGACGAAGTATATGCCTTCGTTATTTGTGTAACCAATTATCATAGGCAGTTTTGTGTAGTTCCCTGTCTTGAGTATATCAGCAGGGTGCGAAGTTATGACTGGTTCGATTCCTTCTATATGTTTCTCAACACACGGTACAAATATATTCGTTTCTGCCACGCAGAATTTATCTTCGTATTTACTTATCGTATTAATTAAATCTTTGGTTGACTTGCTCGATAGAATACTGTATATTTCTCTAGGATCTTCAGTATTGTATCCAAGTTTTTTGACTAGATTACTTGCAGCTTTTATTGGGTCATGCTGCAGCCCCCAAGGTGCCAGAGAAGAACCGCTTTGGAGGATTGCTTTGTGGAACAAACCCTTTGCAGCTGGAGACAGGATCATAAATGAAGTCGACACAGCGCCAGCGCTCTCTCCGAATAATGTAACTTTATCAGGGTTTCCACCAAATGATTTTATATTTGCTTGAATCCACTCCAAAGCGGCTATTTGGTCTTTTAAACCCGCGTTTCCAGGAGCTTCTTCGATGCCTAAACATAGGAAGCCTTCCACACTCAGTCTGTAGTTCACTCCAACTAATAACACTCCATGCTCTGCGAAGAAATCTCCTCCATATAAGTAGGGTGATCCAGTGCCTCCAAAGAAACAACCACCATGAATATATACCATTACGGGGAGGAGTTTGGTGTATTGAATTGGCGCGTAGATGTTCAATTTGAGGCAGTTGGACTCCCCAAGAGTTATGGGACCAACCGAGCTCTGCGGGCACCAGGTGTTCTCGTTGAGGGCGTCGAAGATGCCATTCCAAGTTGGGGCTGGTAGTGGCGCCTGGAAGTATAAAAATATTAAGTTAATAAAGCTCATTTGAATGAATTTTTACAGCATTAAGTATGATATATAATATAGTAAGAAGACTGAAACGGACGAAACCGTTCGAGTTAGTGTAGTGTTGTAGCGACCAATAAACTTATGTAGTGATTAGTGCTGCTTACAAAGAACACATGAACAAAGTGTCTTAGCCTTAATAAAATCTAAGTAAGTGTTAATGGACGCATTCTTAGGATAATGTTTACGTAGTACATAATTTAGGTGTTTGTTTACTAATTGGCCAACTAGGCTAGATCGTAATATATGATTAAAAAATAAAAAAACCCGACTGCCACTGAAAAGACCGAAATAAGTTTCATAGCAGGCGGTACCCATTAATTTTCTTTCGGTTTATGATTGGCAAATGGGTACCGCCTGCTATGAAACTTATTTCGGTCTTTTCAGTGGCAGTCGGGTTTTTTTATTTTTTAATCATTTGTTTTATTTTACACTTTTTAGTTATGATATGACATGTATTATCTTTTTGTAATTTACATATCGTTTATACTTGAAATAAAAACTTAAATCAATAAGTAAGAACATTAGCGAGAATGATTGTTTTGTTAAACAACTTTAAATCGTTATATATCCGAAAATATTATTTAAAATGAAAAATGATAAAAGGAACCTAAAAATGATTTTAAAATACCTATTCAACGACACCCCACTTGACATAGTTCATCGACTTTTATTTTTTTCATTTTGACAATATGGCGTCTGGTTGTCGCTGTGGTGGATTTTGATTACTTTCATGTCTTTAGTGACACTCGCAAGGTTAAGACGAATCGATTGACGTATGAATTATCAAAATCGGCCCATGCATTTGGTCTCTAGAACGCCACATAGAAACAAACATACATACATACATACATACATACATAGACTGATAAACACATTACCCTCCTTTGCGTCGCGCAGTCGGGTAATTAAATAAAGTATAAACTACATTATTAGAAAAAAAAAAAAGTATGCTAACTATACAATCGAATGCATAGGGAAAAATAATCTTCTCGGGCGGTACTTGAACCCGCAGTCTTTCCCTTACAGGGGGAATGCCTTGACCAATTCAGCTACCGAGACACGCCCCATGTGATTCAAATTTCCCATCTTATACGTCTTTAACGACGGTGGAGTCATCTACCGATTTTCTTACGAACTATCGGAATCAATGAATGATGTTACAATCATTTTTAAACATTGATTTTTGATAACTCCGCCCAAACAATTGAATGAATTTTTACAGCAAGGAAAAGACTGCGGGTTCGAGTCCCACCCGAGAAGTTTCTTTTTCCCTATGTATTCGATTAATAAAGCTCAGTTGAGAGGTAAGTAGCTGTGATTTATGTCTAATAAGAGATATTGTTTTATGAACAAGAGGGGTTTTTTTTTTTAACCGTGGGGGAAAATCCTTTATGGATGTTATGCCGGACTCCTACCGACTAAAAACCCCACGGTAACGCCCAGAAGCCTATGGATGGGAGCCCCGGGTAAGCCCTCGGAAGGATGTCCCAGGACTCCCATCAGACCTACGGCTACAATTGCGGCCTCGCCTTGGGGGTGGTTCGGGTGCTATCCCGCGTCTATGGGGGGTTTTCGGGTGTTATCCCGCTTCTTAGGGGGGGCGTGCGTGAATCCCTCACGTCACGCTGCCGTCATGGGCCTGCTTCTGTAAGGACGGTGAGCAGCCAACTCACCGTCCTCAGGCCCTCGGTCATGGAGGCCGATGATCTTGTCCAGAAAGAGTTCTAGAAAAGTGGACCTCGGACTTCGATGTGAAGGCCTCGAATACAACCGTGACTAACGCAAGGACGACGATGATGATGATTGTATAAGAATTTTCAAGAAAGGGTTTACTGGTAATACATATTTACTTGTCCTTTATACAGTACAATGTTCATTGATTTATCTTGATCAAAATAGTAACGGACTTCAATTGATACTATTTCCAGAGTCCATAGGGAACGGCCAAGAATATCCTAGTTATTTTTGGCAGGGAAACGAACCCTCTTGCACACACAGTCATATTTACTATAGCTACGCCACTGAGAAAGTCTAGAAAACTAAAACAAGATTGATTTAATCCGGTCTATGTCTACTGCTAAGTCTCTACGTCTCTCTATCTAACTCACAGTACCGTGGGAAACTAACATACCTAAAGACCACGCTATAAAAATAAACAAATACTTTGACCTGACCAACGAGTTAACCAAAAATGGCTATGTGGTTAAACTCTACGCCGTCGAAGTAGGAGCAAGGGGAATTCCAGCTAAATCCCTGTATAACTTATTTAAAGACCTCGGATTGCCAAGAGCTTCAGTAAGCTCTTTACTCAAACGAATATCTAAAACGGCGTTGATAGGATCTTACCAAATTTGGATAGGTAGAGGGGGGAACACGACTGACGGTGGGGGTGAGCGCTGATGCATCACAAGGTGGCCACCCTAAACCTACACCAGGGTCGCAAGTCCCAGGCGCCGTCACAGTGTTCCTCTCTGTACCACGCCATGGACCCGGCGACCGCACGGTGAATCCATGGAATGCTAAGAACCGGATCTCTCTTTTGTAAAATTAGAAGTGTTAAGCGACTTTCGTTGCGTAGGTTTATGCGTTTTAGTGTATTTGTACCTGACCTTCTAAGTAAGTAAACAAATAAAAAAATCTAGTAGGTAATGTTTGTATACGCTGGTGTAATGCCCGAAAATCTCGTTTTGAGAGTAGAATCTTATTTTAAAGTCCCAACTATGTCAAGGCCAGATTTGCCAGCGGATATGGAGATAAGGTCCTTGACCTCTGAGGTGTGTGACGTATCAACCTGCTATATTATCGTTCCGGTTAGATACTGTTATATAATGCATTAGTGTTAAATATTATGCATCACTTCTGGTCATAAATTCATATTTGTTTACGATCGGAAGTCGTTAATTCTATTGGCGATTCTTAAGCTCTTTGTACATGTTGGCTTAATATGTCCCTATATTGTAGACATAATGTCCTCAGAATGAATATGTTACAACAATCCATACTAATATTATAAATGCGGAAGTAACTCTGTCTGTCTGTGTGTCTGTCTTTCTGTCTGTATGTTACGCTTGAATGAATTTTTACAGCATTAAGTATTCGATTTTTATGTTACGCTTTCACGCCTAAACCATTGAACCGATTTTGATGAAATTTGGTATAGGGGTAGATTAGACCTTTAGAAAGGACATAGGCACCGAATAGATAATAGTACATAGGCTATGTTTAGTCGCGATAACGGACATCCACGTGGGCGGAGGCACGCGCAAAAGCTCGTGGAATATAACAATTAGCACAAACTACCATTGGGTATAGACAGAATTATGTAGATTGTTAAAGAAACCCATTGCGAATGATTTTGAAAATATTCAGAGCACTGTGGCACACTTCTTAAAACTACTAGTGACCAAAATTATTAGAATTTCCTCTAGTTCCTCCGGCTTAGATAAATTGATTAAGGTAGGATTGGGTTGTGACCATGGACGTGATGTGATGTGATGTGTGGATGGACGTCGGTCGTGTGATGGCCTGGTGTTGTACCCGGGACCTCTCAAATTTACTCGTTCTTCAAACGACACTACAATGGATTTGAACTCGGGATCTCTAGCCACAATGATTATACCAATACCATAGTTGAACTTTCATACGTTCGTTAGACTGTTTTATGTTTGTTCTACTGTGCCAATACAGTGATTTTAAATATAAGTTTCTGCAAATGAGGGTAGTTCAGTGTTTCAATAATAGTTTAAGTAAGGTGTACATTGGCTTGCTGGCCCAACGTGAATAGCCGGCATTACGTAAATAACAGTCACAAGCTTGACTGGACATGTTTCGTTCGGGAAGGGGTGTTGAAGGACTTTGGATGGAACAAAGACGATGACGTCAGCAAGATACGTCACTGAATGGATCCGTTTTGCAAAATTTGTGAAAGTGAATGTATCTGCTTTTATTATGTTTATTAGCAGGTGTACCAATTTCCAGAGAAGATTGCCTTGGGAACATTTTGACGCCATTTGAGACCATGCTAAAGAATTCCTTCTCTTTATAAGAAGTTGGTTAAATAATAAAGGTACGACATACTAGACATAACATCATTATCTGCGTTTAATGAGTATATACATACTTTCCAATACATTGATCTCATACCTACATACCTAATTAGAAATCCCCACACCAACATGTAAATAGACACATTCACGCATACCGATGCCAAATGAGTAGGTACCTATGCACTTAATGCGCATAAATGTGCATAAAATAAAGGCACAAGATATTTGCATAGGGTTATAGTAAACTCGGCTCAGTGAATAAATCTAAAATAATAATAAATAGTAGTAAAGTCCATTTAAAACGATATTTCACTTACGCCTAAGTCTATTTAAAACGATATTTCACTTACGAAAAATCGCCTTACCCTAAAAAAAGTACTGTCAGCAAGCCAAGTTAAAGTGTTTAGACCGGATTATTTATTTGTCATATTTTTGGTGCAAGCATATTATGTGCATATATGGTATAAATATTATGACATAGTAAGTAGGTACCACCTGACGGTAATTGGTCACAGTGGCCATGAGAGGTTGCTGCATTTGCAAAGCGCTACAGAAAAAGTGACAAAAAGAAAAAAATAAGAGAGGTACTTTCACAACTACTTACATTATGAGTATTTATGAGGTAAATATTAATGACCAAGTGTGAAATATGATTTATGTATTGACAGAAGTTCTTTCTTTTTAGGGGTTCTATAGCGCTAGCTAACTTGACATAGCAAGTTACAAAGCAAGTGAACTTGAGACTTCAGGCGTTATTTACATGCATGTAGTATATTAACTAGTCCTGTCCCGGCTTCGCACGGGAAAATTCGTAGGAATAGAATCCCTTCGTGAAAATCCACAGTTCTACATTAACCAGATTCATCTCAAGGACCTATTGTTTTTTTAATTATACTACTAACCGAAATAATTAAATAATTGAGTATTGAGCATTGAGCATAAATAGCTTGACGACGGAGACTCAAAATTATCTTAAAACTCTTGTATTAAGAGCAAATCAAACTGTTTTATTGATTTAAATAGCGTTAAACATTGTAATATGTTTACAAACATACTCAGTAATCGCTTAGCCAAGAGCCTCCTTTTCTACTGACTGTTCTTTGGTATTCGTTAGATTATTATTAATTGAATAACTTCAAAATTGGTATTTTTTCGGAATAAAAAATATGAGAATAAAAAATACCACTAGTATTAGAAATGTGGTACTGGAGAGGAATAGATGTATTATTCCAGAAATCCCCACCGACAAATCCCCAACAGTGGGGATTGTTTTTTTTTCAGTAATCCCCACTAGTTACATAAACTCTGACTAGTGGGGATTTTGGAAAAATAAATAACAATCCCCACGGGATGTTGTTATTTTAAAATTATTTAACAAAAATGCGTTAATGTATTATTTACATAATTAAATATGTTTCATTACAAATAAAAATTAAAATAACCTCGCCTGATGGTAAGCTAAAGGCAAAGTTCATCGCAGTTTTTCTTAAATCATTTTAAAACAACATCTGGTGAGGATTGTTACTTATTTTTCCAAAAATCCCCACTAGGCTGAGTCTATTCAACTAGTGGGGATTTCAGAAAAAAATTAACAATCTCCACTGGTGGGAATTTGTCGGTGGGGATTTCTGGAATCTTATTTTATACAAAATGAAGTTAGTTGTTATGAGTTGATGGGATGACCTTCCCACACCACATCAAATGTCATGCAATTTTCAGCGAAGTTTACATCTATTCATTTGAAAGCAAGCAAAACTGGTGAATACGCCAATATCTGTATTCAGCAAGTAATTTTCCTAACTTTATTCAAGCACAAAAACTAATCTTCCTTACATACCCTTGTAACAGTTCGCCCGTAATTCCTCGCAACTTTTCCTGCTAATACCGCCTATTACCAGCAATTACGGCACGCACAGGTTAGATACAATATTGAAATGAAACCACGGCACACTTGATTGCACTGTCAGGGTAACGCAAGTACGTACGTGCTATACTCGCGAATGTGGACGGTCAAGGCGGGCAGGTCTAGAAGATTTGCCATTCTGTCGGACCTTGAACGCAATACTGGTTTGCTACACTTTATGTCGTAAATACAAATCATTATTTTTAATGGTTATTAAAAATAAATCCAACGTAGGTACTGATGTTTTTTTTTTATCGTGCGATAAATCCCCACAGATACCACCCCCACAGAGCCGGTGGAGGTGGTTAGTTGGTCGGACTCGAACCGACTAAAACGCACGCCATCTTGGGTCCTTGGTTGCCGGAGGTGAGATTGCCAAAAGCATATCTCTCGCACCCCGACAGACCCAGGACCATCTCTTTCGAGATGGCCCCCTTCGGGTTGTGGGGACCAAAATGTCCCCATCTAGCCCCGGTTACGGGGAGGCGCACTTTGCGCCGCCACCGCGGCCTGCTTCTGCTAGGGTTACAAGGGGCTCCACCGGTCACCCCCAGGCCAGCGCTCATGGAAGAAGGAGGTCGTTCTGCGACCTCCGACGTCCGGTTCGCCTTCGCTCTGCACGGGCTTCCCGGGCCCGGAGTCTGGTCCGGACCCGACCGGCCGCCTCCTTCTCGAGCATTACTTGCTCGCAGAAGGAGGCAGCCGCACCCCAAGGTACTGATGTTGTCTTGTTTGTTCCCGGTGGGGTAAAATATGGCCACCCTTTCTGTGGGTGACGTAGAAGGTGACTAAGGGATGTGTGTTCTATATCGGATAGACAAACATACAGCCCATGATAAAGTGCCCGCTTGAAGGCTAAGGTTAGGTCCCGGTAGGCTAGGTCCCACGTAAAGTGGGACTTAAACGTGGGACCTGTGGGATCGAGAATCATAGTTGGCGAAATAAACCTGTGCCTATCCTATCGGGATTTTATAGTCCTGAAGTAGCCTAGTGGTATGGTTAATGGACTGCTGAGACGAGGTCTCGGGTTCGATCCCAGGTTTACCATGGCACACACCAATGACGCTTTTTGAAGTTATGTGGTTTATAAGTGTCCGGTTAATGGCAATAGGCTCGCCCACCTATTATATTGGGACCTAAACATAAACTGGTGAAATGTGGGTGCTAGCACCTCTGCGTACCCCTTCGGGGAATATAGGCGTGAGTTTATGTTATGTTATGTTATGAATTTAATGTATGTATATAGTATAGTACTGGTTGTCCATCCATATACTCACATCTGTAAATCCCCGAAGGGGTAGGCACAGGTGTATCAGCACCTGTTTCGCCAATTATGATTTTCGATCCCACGACGTAATAGGGGGCGAGCCTATTGCCGTTTAGCGCGCCCTTTGTCTTGGGCTGTATGTTTTCTATCGGATGAAGAACAGCCCTATCCCAAAGTCGCCTTTTACGACACCCACAGGAAGAGTCCTTTTCTAGTCCACCGAGAAACAACACGGCACTGATACTGGTAGTTTTGGTATACTGGTTGTACGAGTATTGATTGTATAATGTTTCTTTTTCTGTGAATTGTTAGAAAAATGTTTACAGCTAGGTACTTCCTACCAATACACTGCTTGTCGCCAAAAGGGCTACAACCATGGAGAAGGAAATGATAGCGGAGTGCAAGGCAATCGAGTCGCGTGCCATCCAAACGTCAAATGGACTCATTCGGTAGGAACGTTATACCTATGACGTCCTTCGACTTTTGACACCCCGCGCGTCTCTCTTCCCACCCGCATTCGGCGACGCGTTTTTATTAGGAGAAAATCAATGGGGCATCTCCGTTACTTATTTTGTCCTCCGTGGCTAGAACGGTTGTCTGCTCTGCCATTGGAAAGAGATTTCTTCCCGGGACACCAAGATAATTTTCAGATATAAAACAATAGTTTTAGGAGCACAGTAGGTAATTTGATTTATTCCCGCGAGGTCGAGTCCCATTATGTCGAGTTCCCGCTACGTCTACTTTGAAAACTCTCGCCTTTATTCCCACCTAGTCGAGTCGTTGAAAAAGTTGATTTAAGTACCGCCACGTCGACTTACAAATTCTAATTGTACAGTCGCCCGCGTTAACACTTTGATTGAAAGGTGTTACCGGAGTTTCTTGTCATTTCTTCTTCGGCTTTACTTAGTCATCTGCGAAGTGGACGGTAGAGTGTGGCATAATTATGTTTTTGTTTAAAGGAATAAATGATTTTGACTTTGTCTTTATCAATACTAATAGTTGTTATTTGGAATCATAGACCAACACGGAGGGGGGACCTTAGCGTGTTATCCCAGTAGGTACGAAAGAAATAAAAAAAAGGAAATAGAGAGATCGTCATGAGATAGTAGAGTGTTTTAAATAAAAATACAGGGATTGTCCAAAAAATGCAGTGTGAGACCATGCTTGGGACTCCATTATCTTCGAGAAAAGGGAGGTAATGGCTATTGGTTTGTAGTTTGATGGACTTGAGCGGTCGTCTTTTTTAGGGGTCGAGTGGACCACCACTGTCTTCCATAATATCGGGACTACGCCAGAAGAGTAAGACAACCGGAAAAAACGCGTTAAGACCGATGCCATGTCTGGGAGCACACATCTTCAACACTATGGGAGGGATTCCATCAGGCCCGTTCGAGGAGGACGAGGGACGTAAGTGCTAAACGCCCTGAGCGCTGGTGAAAACGGATACCCGGCATACAGCTATCGCACCGCGGTGTAGTTGGCGGTTCCTGTCCCTCGTCATCCAAGGTCGAGTTAGACGCGAAGAGTGTGCCCAGAAGATCGCCTTTCTCCTTTGCTTTGTGGGCCAACGAATCATTTTCCATGTACAGAGGCGGAAATGCAGGCTTGCAGAAATTCCCTTCGATAACTTTGGGAAGAGACCAGAACGCACGAGTTCCCGAAGGTAGACACTCGAGCCTCTCGCCAATTCTACCGATCTGCTCCGACTTCGCCCATGCTATGTCTCTTTTGAAGGACCTGGAGGCAAAGTTATAATGCTTTCTTAGTACGCTGGTATTTTGGTCCTATGCGGTCACCGCATTGGCCCAGGCTTGGTAAGCTTCGTAATTCCGGCGACAAGCCGTTTTGGAAGATTGACCAAACCAAGGCCGAAATCTTTTTTTTTATACCACTTAGGTGGCAGACAAGCACACGGCCCACCTGGTGGAGAGTGCTTACCGCGGCCTATGGACGTATGCAACACCAGGGGCGTTACACTCGTGCTGCCTACCCTGAAGAAACCTTCTAAGGCCCCTCTTAATGAACCCCATATTGTAGTCGCTTAGGTAAACCACGGCCGGGAGTTCATTCCGCAGCTTGAACATGCGTGGGATAAAGTTCCTTTCATACCGCACGGTCCGCACCGTTTTCGGATACAGTGTGTGGGGATGAATTCCCTGCCTATGGCGAGCGGTGCGATGATAGAATGTATCTGTGGGCATCATGTCAAATAATTCATATGAGCACAGACCATTATATAGGCGGTAGAAAACACACAGTGAGGCAAAGTCCCTCCTGAGGCTGAGAGGTTCCACATCGCCTGCGAGTATGGGACTGTCGACGAGCCTCAACGCACGTTTTTGCACCGAGTCGAAAGGGTTAAGCTGACGTGCGGGCGCTCCGGCAAAAAGATGACAGCAGTACTCCATGTGGGGCCGAACCTGCGCCTTATGAAGAAGGAGTCGCTGCCCCGCAGTGAAGTACTGCTTCGGCCTGTTAAGAACTCCAAGTTTCTTTGATGCCAGCTTGACCTTGCCCTCTAAATGACTGCGGTACTGGACGTCACTTGAAATGTCGACGCTTAGGATCCCGATACTCGGGGCAGTGGTAAGCAGTGTGCCCAGGAATTACGGCGCTACAATAAATGGGGGTTTTCTTAGCGGTGAATACACATACTTGTGTCTTGGTGGGGTTGAATTGGACCAGGTTTAGTCGACCTCAATCGGATACTCCCGAGAGAGTAGTCTCGATATCGGACACAAGTTGTTCGCCAGTTCTCTCCACCTCGAACTGGAGGATGTTTGCACGGCCCGTGTAACATGCGTCTCCAGTACTGTCGTCCGCATAGCAATGAATGGAGTCATCGGACAGCATGTCATTAATATGCAGCAGAAACAGGGTCGGAGACAACACGGAACCTTGTGGGACACCAGCGTTTATGTCCATGCGGTCCGAGCGGCTGCCGTCCACTACGGCTTGGATGTTTCTGTCGGACAAAAAGCTGGAAATCCAATTACACAGCCCCTCAGGCAGTCCATAAGATGGTAGCTTCACAAGAAGACCTTTGTGCCATACCCGATCGAAGGCCTTTGCTATATCTAGGCTGACCGCTAGTGCCTCACCTTGGCTCTCAATGGCTTGCACCCAACGGTTTGTGAGATACACAAGAAGGTCACCGGTTGAGCGACGCTGGTGGAAGCCGTACTGTCGGTCGCTCAGTAGATCGTTACCCTCAAGTTAACCCAGGAGCTGTGTATTAATAACACGGTCCATAACCGCTCGAGAGGAGCGAGGTGATAGCGATAGGCCTGTAATTGGACGGGTCTGTTCTGTCGCCTTTCTTAGGCCAGTCGGCGTGGCGGGCGTTAAAATCGCCAAGTATGACTATCTCTGTGGATGGGATCTGCTGCTGCACGAGGTCTGAGGCCATTTGGATATGCTCCATGAGTCGGTCTGTTTCAGTATCACCGCTGTGGGATCTACAGAGGGACGCGTAGACGCGGGGATGGTCGTCGCTGTCTACACGGAGCCATAGAATGGAGAGGTCCCTAACTTCAAGATTGCTGAGGTGACAAGAACTGATATCTTCTCTGACGTACACACACACACACACACTCCAGCATTAGACAGAAAGGAGTGTTGTAGTCCGTACCCAGGATAGATGAGGTAGGATGTGCCCGCCGGAGACGATATCTTCTCAAGGTGGTGGTGGACAGCATTTAGGTTAGTGTGTAATTACAAAAGTCCACGGTTGGCGTGGCAGGAGGTGCCCTTGAGTTTTTGCTCTTGCCTCGAGCATTCCTTCGCGCAGTTCCCTCCCAGAATACGAGAAGCAACCTGGGCGTCCACACTCGGGTGCGTTGTGTAACTTAGTTTTTTGTAACGAGTGATTTTTTAAAGAATGTCATATTTGACGCTGAACGAATAAAAAGAACGAAAACTATGGCCCAAAACTGCTAATTAAACAACATTATTGTAATATTGCTTGAAGAGGTCGTGGTACCAAAACACGAAGCCAGATTGAAGTAATACTGCTTTAACAGGTTGTGGTTGTTCGAACGGCGGTAGCCTAGAGGTATGGGTATGGGTGGATTGCTGAGACGAGGTCTCAGGTTCGATCCCAGGTTTACCATGGCACACACCAATGACTTTTCGATGCTTTTCGAAGTTATGTGTGTATTTATCGCAGGTTTATAAGTACCCGGTTAATGGCAATAGGCTCGCCACCTATTACATTGGGACCGAAACATAAACTGGCGAAATGTGGGTGCTAGCTATAACCTCTACCTACCCCTTCGTGGAATATAGGCGTGAGTTTATGTTATGTATGTTATGGTTGTTCGAACGGCCGCATTAAGATCCAGATAAAATAATAACTACGAGTTAAATAATAAAGCGAGTATCAAGCATTATTTAATGAGCATTCGAGCTATCAGAGCAGCGGTCTAGATAATAGATGCCAATTAAAAGACAAAATGAAGTCCCAAGCATAGTCTCACACTGCATTTTTTTTGGAAAATTCCCGATTTTTATTGCAAACACTCTACTATCTCATGACGATCTCTCTATTTTCTTTTTTCTATTTCTTTCGTACCTACTGGGATAACGCGCTATACTTTCAACCCGCTGTGTTGGTCTATGATTCCAAATAACAACTATTAGTATTGATAAAGACAAAGTCAAAATCATTTATTCCTTTAAACAAACAAATATAATAATTATGCCACACCCTACCGTCCACTTCGCCGATGACTAAGTAAAGCCAAGCCGAAGAAGAAATGACAAGAAACTCCGGTAACACCTTTGAATCGAAGTATTGACGAGGACGACTGTACAATTATTTGTAAAGTCGACGTGGCGGTACTCAAGTCGACTTTTTCAACGACTCGACTAGGTGGGAATAAAAGCTGAGTTTTCAAAGTAGACGTAGCGGGAACTCGACATAATGGGACTCGACCTCGCGGGAACAAATCGGTAATTTATACTACTTCATGAAAACGCTATTTGACTATTTAAGTAATTTGATTGAATATTTTGATATTGAAGTATTTTTTTATTTTTTATTTTGTAATCTATGTACCTAATGATCATTAACTTTAGACGCTGACGGTACCTCAATAGGGTTCTCATTGTCGGTCTAAGAGCTAAATCGGTATATAACGAGCGGTTGTGGTCTATTATCGAGGCGATTGTAAGTCTGGTGTTGCATGCACAAGCACTTAAATCTCTATATGGGTTTGTGCGATGGTCAGCTGTGGGGCAAGACCTCTGCCGGTGACATTTCGTGTTAGATTATCCTGATGATCAGTGCTCGCAATGTAGTGCACATTACCAACTATGCTAATAATAGGCACAATGCAATCAATTCCGCCACCTTCATGTTTGCATATTCAACATCAGAATCTATACCGGGTGTAAGGGGAACGCTTTAGAAGCCGAAGGCCCCTAGTAGTACTCCAGGTATAGGGCGAACAATATATCTGGGACCTATAAATAAATGCATTGTGTCCGTGAAACCTCGCACCGTGGAAACCTGGCTTAAGATATACTTACCTGAAAGCGGTTGCTCTCATTTACAGTCCCGTAGGGTATCCCGAGGTACTCGTAGAACTGTCCGTCGTGGCTGACGGCGCCGCGCACGGCCCCGCTGCGCGTGCGCACCACCGGCGACGGCTGGCGTACCACGCCCGCCGCGATCAGCCACGTCAGCGCCACCCACTTCATCACCAGGGGCTTGGCACCGCCATCTTGGTACGGTAAACAGTTCTTATATAGTATGGTATAGTATTGTCAATAATTGCGTATATTCCTCTGGTTAAAATAAATTTATTTAAATAAGTTTATTAAGTTCGAAAAAATGCTCAAGGCAGACTTGAACTCCCGAACTTTTCCTTACAGGGGGAATGCTCTTCCAACTGAGCTATTGAGCCACACCTGAATCATTTCAAATTTTCCTTCTCTTTACATCCGTCTTTTTCGAACTTAAAAGTTACCATTAAATGCTATAAAAAATCATTCAAATAATTATTAAAATATTAGTTATTATTATTAGTTAAATAATTAGTTTATTAAATTACGAATGGCAATAGAGCGGTAAACTTTGTGTCTGTTATAATTTTATCGTTTTTATTTACTTTTAATCATCCACCTAACCTATAATAGTAAATTATTTGACAAGTCACAATCTTATTGTTTTTTTTTCAGACAACTTACCGTTCAAGTGCTTTAACTTTTAATAAAAGCAACTCATTTGACTAGTCAGTCAAATATCCAATTGTATTATTTACTAACTTTATAAATTTATATGTATTTTCGTTACTCGTGTACCTCCATATTACCTAGCAGGCAGCACTGCCATGCACTTGTGCTAGACCTGAACCTCCTAAAAGTATATAAAATTCCCGATATTCAGACATATCAATCAGGCGCTGCGGTGGTGCCCTATCCTAATCAGTCAGCATATTTCAAAGTCACGTTTTTGCACTTTGCGCATTTTTGGATAGCATAGGGAGCTACGGCGATGAGGGAACTCAGATAATATCATAGATTGTATGGCAGTAATTAGAATGCCTAAATATTAAACCACTTAGCGCACTCATTGGCGCGCGCCACGGTGTCGTCTTTAGGCTTGCGGTTCAGGAAATAGCTGTGCAAATTCTCTAAGCATCCAGCGTCGACCACAGCGCTGCGACAGCGTTCATAGAACTTGTCATGACTGGCCAGTGACTGGGTGACGTCACTGGAGACTGGAGATCGACCAATGGCCATCTCTATCAAGGTTGGTCGCTGTGCTCGTCACTGTATCATAAGAGAATTGCACAGTAAAAATCCTCTGAAACACCGCGGCAGCGGCGCTAAGCGCCTCCCCGTACCCGGGGTTAGATGGGGACGCTAAGTTCCCCACAAATTTCGAAAGAGATGGTCCCGGGTCTGCCGGGATGCGAGAGATATGCTTTCGGCAATCTCACCTCCGGCAACGAAAAAGACCCAAGACGGCGTGCGTTTTAGTCGGTTAGAGTTCGACATAACCACCTTCACAGGCTCCGTGGGTATCCATGGGGATTTTTCGCACGATAAAAAAGCCCTCTGAAACACGGTCCAAAATTTTGCACATCATGGTACCTAGACTCGCAGGTCCAAAAGTCATATAGTTCAAACGCGATCATTGTATAGGTATAATAATCGCGTTGATACCCAAAAACGTAATTGTAATCAAATGTAAATTAATAAATTTAAAAGCATGTTGATTTAAGCATGAATATTAATTATTCATACTATTACAATTATATTAATATTGCTTGTTATTCAATAACACCCAAACGGTGGAGGAGTGTATCAAGCTGAAATTTGATACAGGGTTAGCAAGTAAGGTTTTTTCATCCCTGGAACAGATTCCCATGGAGAACGGAAACGAAATTCCACGCGAACAGGGCCGCGAGCAATTGTTAGTGTTATAATATAAATATTTTTAATACACTTCGATCGTCATTACAAGTATGTTCCAAATAATCACATACGTGTGTGTGAACGAACCCACAACAACAATGAACTAATGTATAATTAATATACACATCGGTAATTACCGGTAACGATCGTCAAGAATCATTAACATAAGTGATTTACGTCTCCAAAAAGAAGTTAATATTATTTTGACTATTTTGTTCTAAAATCATGCCTCTTTTGCATTTTTCTAGTATAAATTTATCAACAGCACCCTAGCGATTATCTCGGTTGCCAACAATACTTGTTGTTTGGAACCCGGTTACTTCCCGGATGTGGTTTAGATCGATTTTTACGGGAGCAAGTGCCATCAGCCCTATTTGGCAATGCCTGGGGACACTCTATACCTGATGATGGAGCTTTTTACTACATTTATATACAATACAAAGTTAATAGATGTGTACGTGAATGCCTCTAATATATAATCACATTAAAATGCAAGAAACCTTGGAAAATATACATAACTTCCTTATTTAAGACCACATAATATTTTATCACCACCTATTTCCATAGATAGTTTTGCAAAAAAAATATGTTTATACACACTTTTAAAATACTATCTGTCATGTATGCATTCTTTTCAAATGAGAGAAAACAAAAGATGAAAATTGTATTAACCTTCATAATAATCTTTTTTAACCAGTAATTTTAAATGGGTATAAATTTCTGGGTATAAAAACTGGACACACATTTTTTTCACATTCCATTTTGCCCTACCAGTGGGGACGCTTGGCGGGGCAAAGTGGAAGTACCTTTATAGAGGACTTGCAGTGCGTGAAAAGACGTCTGTCATTCCAGGTGGGGACCTGGAATGGGCTCAGTATTTGTAATTGTGGCCAGTGTTCTTTGGACTGCACCCCGGTTTATCGCCAGGCAGTAAACTGATGCAGTTTATATAAAAAAAATACGGGATAATTCCGCTAACCTTTTGGTTACGAGAAGGAAAACTCGAAATAAAACCCTGTACCTAGCTGTCTGGCCAGCGTGGGAACAGTGGGCCAAAGCCTCCCAACAGTGGGAGAGGCCTATGTCCAGCAGTGGACAGCGATAGGCTGATTGATTGACAGTCGACATCGATGGGGAGGAAATCTTTGATAGGTACAGTCAGCGCCATAAGTAGCTTAACAAATGGTAATTTATTGATTACCATAACTGTTAAACTGATTATAAAATTATAAATAAACCGTGCAATATAAGAACTTTGCCCTTAGGCGATTTTAAAACTATATACCTAAACCTCTGTGGGCACATGCACTCCAATGTAAGAAGGATTTTAAATATTTTTGTGTTAATCAACTTTTGGCGTTGACTGTACCTAAACTTTTTTTTTAGTTATAATAACTGTACAGGAGTTCCCCTTTATTATTTTGTATCTGCATATTTTAGCCTACGAATATTCTATTTTTAATTAGGTTTAATTAATTATGTAAAAAAATTAAAACACTCCTATTGAAAAAATCTTTATTAGGTAAATATCTAATTTGCATCGATTTGTTTAGATAAAATATTTCATATATTTTTATTGGTCCTCATCATAAATAATTGACATAACTTATTTAATTGTTTGACATTTTCAATACTAGACACTAGACATTGCATGAATCGACATACTTAGTAACAAAATTAAAATATTTGTACATCACACAATATGGTAGAATATAGAGGACATTCTAACATTATTATAAGATCTGTAACTAACCTATGTTCCACAAATAAATGATTATGATTATGATAAAATACCATTAATAAATTTTCCATCTATTTTGTTATTTTTTTTAATAATATTATTTTATTTTTAAATCTAAAAAAATAGACTTACCAATCTAAAACAGAACAGTGAAATAGATATTTTTCCTCAACACTATAAAGGCGTTAATCCTGCGCACACGCGCTTCGCACACTATTGTAGCTATTCCGTATTATTTGTCATATTATTGTCATTTAATTATTCTGTGGCCGAACTATAAATATTTATATAGAAAAGGGAACCAGAAATAAATCTGACGCGTGGAATATTTTATTATGTTGAATATTTTTGCTGTAGTTGTCGTAACCTTTATTGTACATTCTATTTAACCTCTATTGTAATTATCAATTAAATCTCTATAATATAATATTGGTGTCTGTACATTGGACTTATTACAAAATCTACGAATACATCGGTAAAAATGACATGCTCAAGTGGGACTTGAACCCATGACCTTTCCTTTACATAATGCTATAAAAAGCATTCAAACTACAAAAACTACTTGGATTATGTTCTAGCGACGAACCTGAATACAAAATATCGTGCAAATAAATTGCACAACATTGGGCAGAGATATATACATTTTGCACGACATATATTCTTTATATTTTTTAAACTTGGTATTATTTACTTTTTAGTCCGACGACGTTTCAACTATTTTGCAGCTAGCAGCCACGGTTGCGAGGTGAGTAAAAGTAAGTTATCACATAGTTTGAAGTGATTCTACAAAAGTATCACTATAGGGGCAGAATGTGTAAGGAAGTTTCTGTCTACTCGTACGTTGAGGTTAGTAGGACAAGCAGTAAGGTTATCTACGAGAGACGAATATTACGGTTCACCTTATCATTTGCAGTTCGGGACCTCTGACACCAGCGTTTGTACTAACACAGTTATACCATAAGTTCATTACACTTTGATCACTGTGATGGGCAATATATAGCGCGATCCAGTCAATATATTTGATGATGTTGATGAGTAAACGGGATTCTTGATTGACAAAATTAATCTATTATCTTATATTGTTAGGTTTCTACATATCTGCCCGCGTGAAAAACTGATCCAGTGTTTACGATCCACAGAAAGTTACTTATTCCTGTGATAAAATGTATCTTATTCAATTTTTTTTTCGTTTGGAAATCCCCACGGATACCTCCCCCGTCGGAGCCGGTAGAAGAGGTTATGTCGGATTCGAACCGACTAAAACAACACGCCGACTAAGGGGCGCGGTGCTAGGCCGGAGGTGAGGTTGTCTTCGACATATCCCTCGCACCCCGACTGAGCCAGAATGTATCTTATTCCAGATTATAATCTATCTCTGTTCCAAACAACCAGATTCGTTTTAATTTTGTTGAACGTTGTAATTTTAGGTACTTTTTACAGGATCCTTCAACATTACTGCACCTCGCCTGAAGCTGTAGGTATAGTTTCAGCAAAGAGGGTCACCACTACAAACACCAATAAAGTTACAATGGTGGCACAATTTGCACGCCTCATCAGATTCATTTTCACGCCCCAATTAAAGGACTTGGGACAGTAGAAAGAACGAAACACCTATGTTGGTAAAGAATACCAAGAGTTTATGGTGAGGCAAAGAAAATAATTACCTAACCTCTGCTGGATGGATTTGTTCGAGTGTACGAATACGACACGAAAAACTTAACGCAATGCGATCTCGAAAAACTAAATCCTTAATTCACTTTTTCGAGACACTTAGCAACGAATGCACGCTACCACTAAAAACGGAACACCGACTAAACCTAAGTCATCGTAAAGTCTTAATTCATAGAAGAATCAACTAAAGTCAAAGACAAAAAATTAAAGTAAAAAACTAAGTCCATAGTTTCCTTTTTTGCCAAATGTTTTTAAATTTTCCATTCTTTTTTGTTTTGCTCGTTTGGTTTCTTGAGACTGTGAATTTAATTTTTCAACTATTAATTCTTTATGTTTTTGTTCCTTGTTTAATTAATTAATTCTTCAATGGTTTTATATATAAGTTCCAATCCATTTTGTAACATTTTCCGTTACTTTCGACTTGTATCGCAAAAGGGCCGTAGCGCATATCGAGTACAATCAGGTAAAAAAAAAGCGTCGGTAGCTTAGTGGTTAAGGAGCGGCCTTACGATCGAGAGGTCCCAGGTTTGATCCTGGCTATTACACTACCGACGTGAACCCACTCCTAGCTCAAGCGATTTTGCTTAGTGGGAGGGGTTAGAGGGAATATTAGTAACTTCGGTTCTAATATTCTTTTTTTAAGAAAAAAAACACGAATGATGATGATGACAGTTAAAATAGTCTGAGAGGTGTACACGATGCAGGCAACTAGCTTAATAGCCGTTCAATTCGTGTCGTATTCGTAAAGTTACGGGGACGTGTTATTAGGTGTTAATTTTTTTTAAGCCATGTATCACACTCGAATTGTTCGCAACGTATGCGGCTGGCTGCGACCAACTTTGATAGAGTTAGTCATTGGTTGGAGTGAGTGACGTCACTGGATATCGACCAATGAGAATGTGTATCAAGGTCGATCGCCACGCTATGTTCATCGTCGTATGTTTAGAGAGACTTGCTCAGGTGTTTTAGGAAGGAGAGGGTGGGCTTCTTCCGCTCCGCTAATCTCCGCTTCAGTGGGGACACACCCTTAAACGGTTGGTTGGTTGACCCTTATTACCTTCGCGAGTAGTTTTTGCGAGCAGGCTTACCAACAGTCATTAGTAAGGGTATGTGTTCACGGTCGAGTCGGTTCAATTACCTCGCAACGCAATAACTTGCCGGGATGAGGATGTTCAGCTAATTCTGTTTGATTACGAATTCAAGGATGTTTCACAACTTATTAGGAAATAAAGAGTAAAATTAATATTTTTTTAAGTTTTTTTTAATAATTCGCGCTGTGAACCGTGACGAATAACTTACGAGTGTAAGTAAATTAAATGTCATTTTCATTAAATACATAAACATAAACATAAACATATTTCACAACATTCCACACAACGCTTTCTAGACCCATGGTAAGCATAGCTTAACTAGCTTGTGTTATGGAATCTAGAATGCAGATAAACATACTTAGATAATTTTTTTTTTTTTGTAAATACATACATAATATACATAGAAATGTATCGGAATTCAACTTTAACTCAATTAGATTTTAAGTTTGAACCTTATTTTGAACGCTATTTAGGTTCTTATTCAAACGTTTTTTAATAATTTTGCACATAACTTTTTGTTCTTTTTTCTATTTCCTCAACTGTGTGTATAAATAAATAATCACTTTTATCATTTGACATTGGCAGTATTAAAGTAAAAAAAGTTAAGGTAGATTTTATTCAAGGTTGGTATGTAATTCATTGTAATTAGCATGCAAAAGTCTGAGAATTTATTTTATTTTGAAATGAAAAATTCTTTATCGTGTAGGGCATCTTTGAAATCGGAAAATATACCTTAATATTGAACTCGCGGGCGACACCATATTATTATTATAAATTGTTCAAGTTTCTCAGTCCCCCCCGAGTGTCACAGTTTCATTTTCTTTGACCTTTAAATCGGTTTTCTTTAAACAAAAAATCATTTGAGCTTCTAAGAGTTTGATAGTAAGCATATCCGATCATTACAATTAAGAAAATACTTACTTTGTTACTGTCTAGCTTAGCATAAGTTATTGTAAGAAAAACGAAAAGTTTATTGTAAGAGAGATCAAAGATAACGCGATAGGGTAACCTTAGGAAAAGGTAGCAGGCAATAATGTATTTGGGAGAGGTAGGTGCAAATCTGAGGTGTAATGGACCGGCCCGATAACAGAGAGACAAGGTACTTACAGTCGGCGATAAAAGTATTTATCACATTGTAAATAACAGATCAATTTAATAAAATTTAGAATTTCTACCATGCAAAAGAAAGAATATATAGGGAGTCTCAGTAAGAGTGCACTTTTTAAAATTGGAATAATTTTTTTTTCATGCCGGCTGTGAAATTTTGCAGTTGTCACTTCACTTTATTCCGATTATTAAAAATGGAGCGCTTTTCGAAAGAACAACCCGTTACAATTGTAAAAACTCATTAAAAAACTCATTACAAAACAATCGATTTATTGCAGCAACGATTTCCAGAACACATTATCTCACGAAATTCTGATGTCAACTGGCCACCAAGATCGTGCGATTTAAAGCCGTACAATTTTTTTCTTTGGGGTTTTGTGAAATCTCGGGTTTGTGCGAATAAACCCGAAACAATTCCTAAGCTCAAATCGAAAATCCAACGCCTCATCAGTGAGATACAGCCAAATCTCTGTGCAAAAGTCATAGAAAATTTCATGAAAATGCCAGATATTTTATTCCATACTTAATCGGAACATGTCTTCCTTAAAATACAATAAAAATATCACAACTCTGTCATTAAATACTTGCTTTTATTTTAAAATTAAAAAGTGCTCTCTTATTGAGACACCCTATAATTGTATCCAACCGTCCATGTTAAACTATTGCCCGCGGCTTCTCTCGCATGGAGTTTCTCTCCGCAACATATGGGAACTCGTTCTTTGGATAACATTATGAGCCTTTGTGTTAGTTTGTACCAAATTTCAGTCAGATCCTTACTATTAGAGATATTGGGATAGTTCCTCCGTGATCATGGTGCTTGCAACAGCGCCGAAATATCGGACACTCGAAACAATACATGGTAAATATCCTGATATATCTAATAGTAATGACAGTGACCGTGATAGTTTAAATATCTTTATTTAGTCAAATTCGTTCAGCCGGTAGAGCGTGATTGAACTTAACAACAAACATCCAAATATCGAAACATCTTCACAAAAATAGAATTGCCGGGCTGCATGATGTTTTTGCCTCGGTGCCCGGGGTCTACTTACACCCTCCCGAGGAGGGCCAGACCGTAAGGGATGGCCCTGGGTCAGCCGGGGTGCGAGGGATATGTCGAAGACAATCTCACCTCCGGCCTAGCACTACGACCCTCAGTCGGCGTGCGGTTTTAGTCGGTTCGAGTCCGACATAACCTCCCCTTCCGGCTACGGCGGCGGAGGTATCCGAGGGGATTTCCGCACGAAAAAAAGGTCGTATTTTCTTATTTGTCTTTTATAAAAGCAGCTTTAACCTCGAGAGTACTAGCTTACAGAAGAAGCAAGCTTGGCCCCGAAGATCTGGGTAGGGATCCCATATTAAGTGCAGATTTACACCAGACCTTTTCTATCGTTCCGAGAGGATCCAAAGACGGTGGTCCTAGGCTGGTTCTCTACTGTGGAGAAGCCTTCATACGTTTCGGTCACTTCCTAGTCCCGATAGATTATGAGCCGAAAACGACAATTCCTTCCCCATAGAAAATTAGGGAGGTGTTGTCACTTGCGTTGCCTAGGGTGATAGTAATCCATGACAGAAATTAAGCTTTGAACTAATTGTGTTTATATTTAGATGATATTATATTTTGCAATCTGGATAAGGGAATAATTATTATTATTTTAGCGTATTAACATTAACATAATTCACACACTTTGTAATTGACAAACTATAGACTATTTGCACTTTTTGACATTGATAATGTTCTAAAAAAAACAATGTTGTTATAGCCGGCCTGCCAAAAATGTCGTAATTCGAATTAAGGAAAGATTCATTAAATAAATTGAAATTGGAACACATACTACTATGGGTTGAACTATTCACACGTTTTCGCGAAGACGCGGCGCGTTATCACACGGGCGCTTTGCTCGCGACTACGGTCAGCTAATGTATTATGATTTACGAGCTGTGATGAACCTTTCACAACACGAAGGTCGCATGACAATAACATGGGTGAGTAGCGAGTCGTGCGCAGGTACGTGGTAGGGGCGGATATCACCTGGGTAATGATATGGGTTTACGTGTTTTGGTGACATAGCATGGTATTGCGAGTTTCCTCGCCTGTACTGTCAACAACAAAACTTGCTTAACACGAAAATATTTTCAATCTTTTTAAACTAGAATACATGTTTGAATGAATTTTTTATAGCATTTATTATGCTAACTGTTAACTATTTTTCCAATGTTTTTAGAATACATGCATTTATTTAATACCTTGCAATTTATGCTATTACGTATAAGTCGCTTCTATAAATAAAGTTAATATCAAAGGTTTCTATGTATACTATTAAACTATTCTATCTATGGAACAAATAAGAAAACAAAAAACCCGACTGCCAGTTCTTAAAAATAAAAACCCGCTTATGCTAAAAATATCGAAACAAGTTTGATAGCAGGTACCTACCTATATACAATCCATAAACCGGAAAACATTCTTACAAGAACTAATACCTAAAGATCAGGCTTTGAAAATAAACAAATACTTTGACTTGACCAACGAGTTAACCAAAAATGGCTATGTGGTTAAACTCTACGCCGTAGAAGTAGGACCAAGGGGAATTCCAGCTAAATCACTGTATAACTTGTTTAAAGACCTCGGATTGCCAAGAGCTTCAGAAGTTCTTTACTCAAACGAATATCTAAAATAGCGTTGATAGGATCTTACCAAATTTGGATAGGTAGAGGGGGAACACGACTGACGGTGGAGGTGAGCGCTGATGCATCACAAGGTGGCCACCCTAAACCTAGATCTGGGTCGCAAGTCCGAGGCGCCGTCACAGTGTTCCTCTCTGTACCTCGCCATGGACCCGGCCGGCGACCGCACGGTGAATCCATGGAATGCTGAGAGCTGGATCTCTAATCCTGACCAAGACCTTTTAAATAAATTAATCCTCCTTCCTTGGTAATGTATCGATTTTGACCACTATTTGACTAGCAACTGCGATACTTTTTTGTAATGTCATGCAGATGACAATAGGTACTACATAAAAAGGCCTATGATTATTTATGGCTTTATACCTCGTGGGAATAAATCTTATAATGGCCGATGGGTATCAAATGTCATTAACATGTAAAAATTAAGTTGAAAAGTGAAGCTCTAAAAGTTAGACCGTGTTATGCAACTTTTGTTGTTGACTGTACATAATATACGCGGTACAATGTTAAAGTCCTTGGTAAAGTTGTAAAATGTCAATAAATCATCACAAGTAGGTGTCTTCTAGTGACCTCTACACAAGTGAACCGAGTTTTCATTTACTTAGTTATACAGTGGGTGTTTTGTTTAAAATATTGATGTCATAAATTATCAATAAGTAACTAATTTTCCAAAAATTTGAGATCAATACTTGACCAGCAACAGTACTCAACTTTTAGAAGTTATCATTTTTTTTATACAGGACTCGTCAATTTGACTTCACCTCGCCTGATGTTAAGCTAAAGGCAAAGTCTCGGAAAGAGGGTCACCAATTCACCATCGTAAATATACAGGCATACAGATGATATTAAAAAAGACGCATTTCATACTGATAGTTTCTGCGCCCCCCGTTCCAAATTCGAAATTCAGAAGTCCGATTTTAGACGCCGGGTACAAACTGACAACATGTTAAAATGTATAAAGTATCGGATAGCACGAGTGTCAAAATGTCAAAATGACCCCATCGCTTTGAAGCCTATTATTTAATGCCCTTTTTTTTAGTAGCGGTGGCACCATTGTGTTGTTTGGCTTCAGCAGAATCGAGGCCCAGATGATCTGCCAGTGAGATCCCCCAGCGAATTCTGATTGAAAATTGTTACGTCAAAAAGATTTTTCTATGTCAAAAAGATTTACCACCTTTTGGGGTATAAATCGAAAATATCGATCCTAGGAAAAAAAATACTACCACTAAATTAAACTCCTATTTTAAATTTCTGAGCTTGGCGGGACCTCGTTTAATTTCCTCTTAAGTATTTTTCAGTAGACTGTACAATATGTAATGCGATAGAGCAAAAAGAATTAAATTTAGAAATTATTTTATTCCTCTTGGTTTTTATGTTCAGTAGGAGCACCAGGACATGGATGTCCTGGTGCTCCTACCAGTAGGACTATTTAGTAGGAGCACGAGGACGCACCCGGTACGAAGTTCGGCGGGTCAGCTAGTTTCCCTATAGACTAATTAACTAATTTTAACTAAAATATCAATTAGGTACCTAATAGATACCTACCTTTTAATATGTTATCTCCGCTTCCTTTACAATGCGCAATGTAAATCTCACAGTCTCTCAACAAGTTCACTTTTATGTATCTATGCTGTCTACTTTATTACCAGAACAAAAAATGATAACACGGAACTATACTCCATTTGTTTAGGTATTTAAAAAAAGGTAAACAAATCATAAAAAGGGTTCTTCTATAGGGGCATTTTTCGTTCCGAAATAAAAAGAAACCAAAATAAAATCATTTTAGAACTTAAAATCCATTTCTGTCTTATATTTTTCTATATTTAACTACTCGGTTTAATATTAAGTTGCAATTATTATTTCCTAAGCTGAAAAACTATAATAACTATATTATTTAGAATGATTTTTAAAAACTATTGCACTGTGTCTACCATAAAGAAACTAAAAAGACAGATATTCAAAACAGTTTTTTCCAGATCGCGCCATACGTGCGTGACTGTCAAAGTCAATTCGCAGTTTGTAATTTGTATTTATTGTTATTATTCGGTACCTTAGAGAGCTGCGAAGAGCATGTACTGAAAGAAGTGGAGAAGATGTCATCTCTAGATAAGATATTGACGACACCTATGATCGCTTTGTAATTAGTGTTAGTGATAATTCTTCGGACTCAGACTAAAATTTTATTCAGTGATTGAATTTGAAATCACTTTGATTGTTATTATAATTTTGTGAATGTGTTGAACGTGACAGTTTAATATTATAAATTTTAAAATTATTTAATAAGGTAAATATAGTCTTTATGTTCCCCATAAACATGCACAAAAATACTATTGTCATTGACGGTTGACTATCTCTGAAATCCACCATTTTTCTTGTTTACCTTTTTTTAAGTACCTAAACAAATGGAGTATAGATATAATTAAACACGAAAATGAACCTTGCAGTGCAGGTAGGATGACATCACATCAGTGACCTCTGTCTGTGTACTGTATACCCTCGTAAACAATTTAATTGATAAAGCGAGTAGGTACGAGTACCTCCACTTGCTTGAACTTGCAATTTTTTACTAAGACACGAGTTTCAGTCTCGTCAAACATATGTGTCAAATTGGCTATTGTATTTCTTTTTACATTGCGTTTTTTATTCTCACGAGAGTACCAAACACACGGGTATATAATTGTAGTATTAAGCCTAATTAAATTTTCATTTTTATTAAATGAATATAATTTTAATTATTGTGTGTTTTTTCAATTATTTAATATATCTAACTGAAAACTTAGCTAGGTACTAGGTTAGCAAATAATGCAACGTGGGTCAAAATTAACAAAATAACTTCCGGTACCTTTCCGCGTATAAATAATGTCAAACTACTCTTATATAAGTTTAAAGTTTAAATTCAAGTCACAATGCCCATAAACTTCAATAAAAATCGTGTTTCCATGCAGAAATGTTATTTTTTTAGTAGCTCACACGATTAATTACATTGATAAGATGCGTTTACCATAAAAAAAGTCAAAATGGCTAATTTTTTTTATGGAATAGGGAGGCAAACGAGCGGACGGATCGTCTGATGGTAAGCGATCACCGCCGCCCACGGACACCCGCAACACTAGAGGAGTCAGAAGTGCTTTGCCTACCTTTTAAAAGAGAGTACGCTCTTTTCTTGAAGGTTTGAAGGTCGTATTGTTAGTTTCGCCCATATACGTAGGACCTATCGAAATAAATATATACATTTATATACCTAAATATAATTAATACAATAATTTATATACTCAATACATACAAATAATAAGCATGTTTATATAGTAATTATATTTACTTACGTATAATATATATAATACATATCTGTACCTATATGGACCTATATGGACTACGTGTACCTATATGGTATATCTCTTTTAGACAGATGACATATTATCTAGATATAGTGAGTAAAGTTGTTAGAAAAGAGCATTTTTCACTCCTTTACCATAGATTTGAAAATATTTAAATTCTGAGCCTTCCTTATATTTACTAATAACCCATTCCATAGACGAACTGTGAAGGAGTTGTCGCAAAAAAATTTGTATTAGAAAGGTGAAGTACTTATCTTCTTTGCCGACTGTAGCTCACTGTCTTCATACATCCTTAGGGCTATGTTCATTAGACTGGGTATGGCTCCTTTTTTGTCGTGCGGAAATCCCGCCGGAGTTGGAGGGGAGGTTATGTCGGACTCGAACTGACTAAAACCGAACACCGCCGTCTGTGGGTCGTCGTGCCAGGCAGGAGGTGAGGTTGTCTTCGACATATCCCTCGTACCCCGGCTGATCCAGGGCCATCCCTAACGGTGTGGCCCTCCTCGGGTCTGGGTATGGCTCCGGATAGAAACATTACTACCGTGAAAGAAAACATCATCCGTCGCTGACACTGACACATCATCCCAGCGTCTTCCAAGCGACTACAATATGGGGTTTATCAAGAAGGGTATTAGAAGGTCCCTGCAGGGTCGGCAGCGCGAGTTGACGCACCTGGTGTTGCCCACGTCTATAAGCCACCCGATGAATCGGGTGGTCTGTGTGTTTATCTGCCACGTAAGCGGTATAAAAAGTCGTACTTGACCAACATGTTCCTTTGTAGTTTTTGTATTAACAAAGGGCTATTCTTCTACAGATGGGTCTCAAATATCGTATTTTCTAGCTTGCTTCCAAATTCAAAATTAATTGCCGCCTCCCCCCGGAGTCGTGACCCTTATTTTGAGCGACAAACCGTTTCGTAACTGCACGCGTACGTAAAAGCTGACAAACACCAAGTTGGTCTACCTATATAGTTTAAGACATTTCTCTCTTCTATGTTATCCAAATTGGCTTATTGGACGATTCGCATGAATTGAACTCGCACGAAACGTGCGAATCGACTCCTTTGAAAATAAATTATATTTCTGTAGGCGATTCGCAGGAAGTTAATTTAATGGCGTGCGAATCGACACCACCAAAATTATGTAGTAAAACCGCTGTCATCTCATGTTACAAGACGACTGAAACTCGATGTCACTCAGAGTAATACCCAATAGTAAATTCTTATAGAATAATGACGGGTTCTTCAAAATACATTTTTAAAAATGAAACAGGTTTTTTTTAAGTTACGCAACAAAATTATAAGTAATATAGCTATTTAAATTTTCAATTCGAAGGTTCTTAATTGCGTAAAACTTTTTGCAAAGTCATTAATATTATTGCAATGTTTCAAAACGTTTAGTCTGGCTGCACCCAGCTATGTGAATTCATTGAAATGTGAACTTAAATGACTCAATAATCTTTTCTATGGTTCTGTGAAGCGTTAACGCTGTGAAGAGAAAAGTTGGATCAGATACGGCCTTGGACGAGATAACTGGAATGTCAATACGTCATTTTATAGGTACTTATATATATAAATGCTAGTTATTAGCCAATATCCTAAAGGAACAAGCCAATCTCACCCTTTTTTTTTCGAACGGAAGTCTCGGCTTCAAATGCCACCTCTTTGGCCATCGTCGACTAAAACCGTTCGCCGTGTAGGGTCTTTAGATGGCGGGGTGCCAGGAGAGAGAGGCGTTGCCGTCCCTCTAACCTCTCCAACTAAGCTAAATTGCTTGTGCTAGGAGTGGGTTCACGTCGGTAGTGTAATGGCCAGGATTCGAACCCGGGACCTCTCGATCGTAAGGCCGACTCCTTAGCAATCAGTCCTTCACAAACAACGGTATACCTCGGGACACATTATCTTGGACCTAAGTCACGAGACAAACTAGGACCTGTTTTGTTATAATCTATGCTTGGTGAATGTGAGCTCGTCCTCGTCCACCGCCGTGGCACACCGTGCTATCCTCATGAGACATCCACGAAACGTGTAGGTGCTTCGAGTATAGAGTTCAGCACATTAGTTCCAAAATATATGTCCCAAGGTATACGTGATTATGTTTACGACAGACAGTCCTAACTTTTGTTGTTGTTTTGACTGGAGTTCTGTTGTAGTAGAAAGAACAGCATGTGTTCATGTGTTCGCCTAGAATAAGACTATTTATTGTTTTAACATTCTCAGTATATATAAAAAAATCTAACTATTTTAATTAATTAACTGTACAATAAGTCTTAAATGCAATTAAAAAATTTTAATCCAGCCAGCATTAAATGAGGTGGACCGTCACCAATATCGATTAATGATATACTGGAAAGGTGAACCGTAGTTAAAAAAAAATTACCACCGTACACCCAGGTGGTCTGGGAAGGTGGACGGTGGGAAATAACCGAATAACCGAGATTATGAACCTCACTTAGGACCTCACTCGCGTTTTTAGAGCCGGCGCTAAAGCTCAGGCTCCAAACTAACATTCCGTACTTTCAAAATACGAGCTTAAGTATTATTTATTTAGTTTTCATGTTACTGTGGCATTTATTTTTAACGTTATGTACATATCTGGCGACTTGGTAGTGCACCCGGCAAGATAAGCTTACTGACTTTCAGCACTACTTACCTTTTCTCGAAGTACAACCTAACTACACACTCTCACAAAACAGCAAAGGTTGTTCCTGCAGTCTTCCAAAGTAGGGCACGCCGTAGTAGCATATCGGTAAGACCAATCATGGGGCAGTGGCTACAGAGGCCACATGGCTTTTTTTTCGTGCTGACATCCCCACGGATACCTCCCCCGCCGGAGCCGGAGGGGAGGTTAGAGTTCTCACGTCACGCTTGCCACCCTACTCGCGGTCATAGTCCACTGCGCTGATGCTTGGGAGGCCGGTGCCTCCTTCTACGAGCAAGTAATGCTCGAGAAGGAGACTGCGGAACGAGAGCGGCGGCGTGAGCGAGAGGGACTCGCAAACCTCGCCGCCCGCGTGCGCAGGCTACTCGGGCGTCGGAGGGCACAAACTGAGTCCCCCGTGAGCGCGGGGCTGGAGGTGACACGACACAATCTCACGTTCGGCCTAGCACGACGACTAAGAGGTCGAGTGGGCACATTAATTATTATATTTTGAAGGAGGTCCAGTGGGACCTAAAAGAGAGGTCCAGTGGGCACTTTTTGTGAGAGGGTAGAATCTTGGAGGAAGGAGGAGGAGTGGGTACGTAGCTCCCACAGATTATGAGAGAAAAATCTAAAAACACTGTTTACAAAGATTCGCCTTGTAAAGTTCTGGATTGGCTGTATGAAGTGAAATGAAATGAGTTTATTTATTGGAATATTGGTGAAATAGTACACGAGTACTTGTTATTTTAACTGTGAAAGCTATGTAAGCTTGTTAGCCTGGCAACTGTACATGGAAGGATATACATTTGTTGTGGACAATTGTATTTCCATGTAGGTACTTAACGTTTTGGATAATAATAAAAGTGCTGAAACCTCATTATTTACACATTATTTAATAATATAAATTCAAATGACAGTCTTTATGAATCATATAAATATGAGTTCTGCAGTGTCCCACTTTTTCCAAGAGCCTAAAATATAGGGTTCTTCAAGAAGGACGTGAGAAGGTCGGCTTACAGGGTCGCCAGAACGAGTGCGACACCCCTAATGTCGCACATGTCCATAGGCCAACGGTGACCACTTCCCATCAGTTGGGACATGAGCTTGTCTGCCACTTAGGAAAAACAAAATTATGGAACCCATGTCCTTATACTTACAATAATATATCTTTACACCCGCCTGGTACAACACATTAAATTTGTAATAAATACATTAGAATAACCTACAATAAAATAGTAATTCTTTATATACAGTCCTATCGTGCTTGGGTACATCCAGTCTGTAGACAATATTCCTCATATCAAAATCGTAGTATTTGATCACTTCACAATCTCACATCTTGTAAAATTATACAAATTATTTCCTCACTTATTTCTACAACTGTTACTACGAAATTATTAAACTCTTTCTTCTATACTTAGAATATGTTTCGTTCCAAAACTTGATATTCTCATCGTCCCACAAGGGCGCTGTGGAGAACTCCTTGTCTATGACTAACAAGTGTGGGTTTTGTGGGTCCGCTCGCTCCCATTTCGGCAAGACTGGTGATTTCCATGGCGGTGTGGGGTCTCTGTGAAAGAAAATGTAATTTCTGAATCAGATATTTAAAGCAAACTCTTCGTGGGCAAGGGTAAAGGTTAAACTTTTTTTTTCAAAAGTTACAGCCAGACGTAAGAAACAAATGAATAACAGGAATAGGATTTTTACTATTGAAAAAAGTGACGATAGTAAAAATGTGACAAAGTTACCACATTGTCCAAAGTAACGTCAGTTTAAGGTATTATTTTATTCTGCATGAACCACCTTGACAATTAAATTCCATGACATATGCCCATTTTCAACATTTTTTACACGTCAGTCGTCGTCGTCAGTGTCTATAGTATATTTACGCCTCTGTACCTTCTGGCTAGACCGAGAACCTTTCATCCTTAATAAGTTTTGAGGAGAACGTATTCACAGTAGGTACTTTACACATTTTGAGCTAATCATATTTAATTTATTCTAAACTTCTCTGATACAAAAACATTGTTCACTTGCTACAATAACATAGCTAGTCTAATGAATTCATTCAATTCGCGGCTGCAGCACAATTCATACCAGCAGCATCCAACTTTAATTCTGTACACAAATACAAGAATTCGCAGGCAAATATATTCTCTGTTTTCTACTAGAATTAAACAAGACAAGAACTCGGGATTTTTACAATTCACCAATAAATTAAACATTTAATTTATTTCATTACTGTACAGCATACAAAATCTTTTAATTAACGGAATGAAATTTAATTAAATACATTCTCGTGAAAACTATGCTCCCAATTTTAAAATGAAAAGAGGTAAAATACTTACCCGTATTTGGCGAAGTTTGCCCACAGCTCAGTGACATTGTCAATGAATGTCTGTTCCACGTAGTACCTCATAGGTGCTCCAGCGCTGAATATATAAAATATTTCATCAGCGTGTGTCGCTCCGGGGAACTTTTTGAAGCCAAATAACATCTTGGCATAGTTCAGCATACCATCGTAACAGAATTTGTAAATGTACACAGGTTCTACAGAAGTCCTTAAGAATAAGTCAATTGTTGCTATCGTTGGGTAGGTTATGCTTGAATCGCCCTCATATTTCGAAAATTTCAAAAGAGTTTCATTTGAGACTTTTTCTCCATCCATGTACATTTGTTCCAGTTTTTTAGCTGTTATAATTTTTTCTTCTTCAGATGGGAAGACGAGATCTCGTGGCAAGGCGCTGTAGAAATTCATGTTTAAAAGCGTCGTGTCATTCTCTTTGCCCGCAAACATATAACCTTCGGCATTATTGAAGCCATAAATGACTGGGACCTTGTTGTATTTGCCTTTCATTATCAAATTGTATGGAATATCACTTAAGAATCGATCTACTCCGGCAATTTCTTTCTCAACGCATGGTACGAAAATATTTTCAGATAAAATTATATCACCTTTCTTCCTAGGAACACGGAATCTTAATAAATCCTCTGAAGTAAAATTGTTAAATATTTTGTACAGTTCGTATGGGTCTTTAGTGTTAAAGCCCATTTGTTTGGCTAATAGACTGGCAGTCTGTAAAGGCTCAAATTGTAGACTCCAGGGAGACATGGCGGAACCACTCTGGAGTATAGCTCTTTTGAACAATCCTTTGGACATTGGAGACAGTAAGTGATATACAACAGATGCAGCACCGGCACTTTCCCCGAATATTGTTACATTCTCCGGGTCACCACCAAATGCTTTGATATTCCTCTGAACCCATTTCAAGGCTTCTACTTGATCTTTCAAACCCACATTGCCTGGTGCTTCCTTGATACCCAAGCATAAGAAACCTAAAATTTCCAGTCTATAATTGAAAGTTACTAAAATAACTCCATGCTGCACTAAATGTTTCGGACCATATATAAAAGGCGATCCTGATCCGTCTCTGAAGCCGCCACCATGTATGAAGACCATGACTGGTAGGAGATGACTTGATGTTTCACGGGGTGCATATACGTTAAGGGATAGGCAGTCTTCTCTGCCTAAAATTTTAGTGTTGGTGAATCTTTGGGTACATCTGATATGTTCATCATAAGCGTCGAAGATGCCTTCCCATTTTGGTTCTGGTGCTGGATTCTGGAATTATTAAAAATCTTGAGTTAATTTAAGATATTCTACAACAATCTACACAACGATATCTAGACCCATGGTAAGTTTAACTAGCTTGTATTATGGAAACTAGAATGCGGATAAACATACTTAGATACTTTTTTTGCAAATACATACATATTATACTGGTACATAGAAACACCCAGACCAATGCAAATAGCCGAATTCATGCATACAAATATTTGCACTGAGCTGGGATCGAAACCACGCCTCCTGCGTAGCAGTCACGTTCACTACCGTCAGGCCACAGAGGCTGTCATAAGAGCTTTGAATATTTTAATGAATGGCTACAATATCTCATTGGGGCACTTTCTGACCCGATTAAAACAGTACCTACACATAGGCTCTCGAGTATATCGTTCTAATGAAAAATTCTAATTTGTAACAAAAGTTACAACTCTGGTATTTATGTTCCTTTTAGAATTTATCAGATCTTCAAAACACAGTTATCAAGCGAATGACTAATAGAAACATTGGATTGACAATAGAAGGTCCCATTATACTCGACACTTCGTAATACATCAAGGTATGATTACGGCAGTCAACAGTCGCCTAGCGGCTAGGGGGTAGGCTGTAATCATAAGTAGATTAGTAGTAAATCGTTATATGGGGCTTTATTGCATTATAAACGTCTATTAGTCTGCAGTTCGAAGAAACAATAATGCTGCTATTGCAGATCAAGATATTGTCTTTTTTTATAAAGGACACGTCAATTTGACTTCACCTCGCCTGATGTTAAGCTAAAGGCAAAGTCTCGAAAAGAGGGTCACCATCGTAAACATGTACCATGTTAACAGTGGTGGCACTCAGCTTGACGGCCTCATTAGATGCCTTTTCACGCCCTGTTTAAGGGACCCGGGACTGTAAGAAGAAGGAAATACGTGAGCTGGCAGGGAGTTCCAGGTCTTAGTGGTGCGACATAGGAATGAGTCACTGAAACGCTTGGTTCTAGCAGGTATACTCTGCACCGTATACGGATGGCATCTTAGCCCTGCACGTGTCGTCCTGTGAAGGAAAGGAGAGGGTGGGACTAATTGGAAGAGCTCATCAGAACATTCACCATGGTAGAGATAGTAAATTGAATTGTTATGATATTCTTAATTGATTAAACAAAAACATAACATGCAATGACATACATGGACACATCATGGACCTATATTTGAAAACTGTTATGTACCTAAAATGAGTGGAAGAAGGTTGCCTCTGCTTACCTTAATAAGAAAGAGACTAAACTGTAGGTACACAGAAATATTATTAAGAGCGCGCATAAAGCTATAAAAAAGTCAGATTTCACCCGCACACTTCATACGTCCCGCTCTCGTCTGTCCACACGTCTGTCGCCCCGCAGTATTTTGTGTGGCAGCTAACCGCTGTGTTTAGTACGCAGGCGCACAGTATACCCAAAATAATCAGATAAAATTTGGCAAAGTACGAGCTGGATCATTATCTATATAAGGTATACTTTGAACACACAATAATTTTATTTTTGGTGATAGATAAAATTAGTGGGATTTGTAAAATAAACATAAGCATTGAAATAAAACCACTTTTTACGGATTCTATCGCGTATATTTGTTATTATTTACTTTTTAAACCGACGTTTCGGCTGCTGCAAATTTACGCAGAATGAGCTCACTGTGTTGTTAAGTCTTGCTGGATTTTGCTGCTTACTGGGTTTGATTAAGTGGATGACTGGGTCCCAAGCTGGTGGTACGTTCCATCCATCCTCTCTAATAAAATTTGGGTGTTTTTTAATTTCAATAGCCTCGTGGATCATTCTAGGAATATATCGATGTTCTTTGGCGAGTATCTTCAGATACTCGCCAAAGAACATCGATGTATTTATAAACATCTTTGTATCTTTGTATACCCGTATATCGCAATAAAATATATTTGAATTGGAATTTGAATTAATATTAATATATAAATTTATTTTGGTGATAGATAAAATGAGTGTGTTAGATTAACTAAATTATAAACATAAATATAAAAAGGAAAACACAATCTAACAGAAATATGTTAGATTAACATATATGTGAAAGTAGTAAAGTGAATCTAACAGTGTATCTTAATTTGCCAATCTAACTATGTATATCTATTAAATGAAACTCAATCTGCAAGTATGTAGGTATATAAACATTAGAATATGTCAGGATCTTGCGTAGCAACCACAAATACTTTATAGTGCTAGAGGTTCACTATGGTCCACTTGTATATCCCAGAAACCAAGTTTAACTATTGATCTGTACTAGGGAAATACAAATATTATACAAAGGGGAATATTTAGTTGTGTCACACGATTAATAAAACAACAATCATGACTATATCGTTCTCTTTTATTATTTTACACTACGTTAGTTCCCAAAAGGCTTTTATAGACAGGAAAGAACTAACAAGAAAACCTGTCTGCCTTCCAACCATGATATAGTCTTTCTATAACAATTCATAATCACAATCTAGGCTTATAACCAAACATTACTATAATAGTTACACAATATAACAATATTAGACTCTTGTATCAAAGGTTATCAGGCTTGTAGCCAGTTAATACACAATAGATCTCATCAAGTAATATCATTATAGGGACTATATCCAACCATATCGATATCGTGAGGCACAATATAACATACCTTGCATAATTTACATCATACCCGTGAAGGGTATAATCCAGTAATCCATATTTGCATCTACTAGACAGATAATATATCTATCTGCAGATATTACCAAATTATAACAACAATTATAGATCAAGTAAGTACATCTTACATAGCCAACACGATATGGTCAAATAGTACAGCACAGCATAATAATATTACACAGTAACAGTATAAACATATCAGAATTATATCGTACCTTACACTTCGACGCCTCGGGATAAACTGTCCCGATTTCATTCGGTGTCTCCTTTTTATATCATTTGATACGTCACATTGCATCGAATGATTTTCACCTACCCACTTATAAAAATAGTTTATAAAATGGTTCTTAAATTATTAAATTACATTTCATCGTAATATATTATCTATAAATTGGTCATATAATCTGTACATTATAATTAATATATCTATCAACTGCGATTTGTAAAATAAACATAAGCAGCTTAGCTTTAATAAACAGCTTAAAATATAGTGGTCAAAAAATGCATATTTTTTGAAATCGTCAAATATTTATACTAAGACAGTTTTATCACGATATAAATTTTAATAAATTTTCACTGTATTATTATAATTTGTTGTGTTTTAGATAAAATCACCCTAAGAACTATGACGATTCGCTGAATAATTTTACAGGTAGTGCATAAATAATACGAAAAAGTAAGTTATAGAAATATTTATTTCAATAATAATTACAAAATGCTTACATGTAATATACTTGTAATTTTGTTATGAGAAGATAAGAATAAGGTAAATAAATGTATATTTCATACTGAAATTGGTTCAAGACGCCTAAAGATATTACTTTCAGTTCATAAAAGTAGACGATCACGGTAGAAATTTAATTTGAAAAAATATCTGTTTAATCTATAATTGGAAATACAAAAAGAGTTGAAGCTATTCTATGCATATGACGTCAATAATGTGGATATTATGAGGCCGTTTTCGAAATATTGTCATTTTGCTCGACACATGTGATTTTAGAAATGTGATTTCATAGTTAAAAACTGTATTAATTCGAGTTTAAATTAATAAATAAGAAAGATCATCTCAAATACTAATGAGAAAATGAGCTAGGTACGGCATTTACTTATTTTTATTACATGATTTTGATTATTCTACCTGAAACCTACGCCTATTCGTGAATTTTTGTGGAAAAGGTTTAGGAAATGACCTATTACTTATTGTTTTGACGGCTAAACAGTATGAAAAACTTACTACGTATTTTCCTCAAAACTATCTATTACTTGAGTGTATTACTTTTAACTAGTTCATACAGAATATGAAACTAAAAATATTCAATTTGGACAAATTTTTCGAAAAATTCAATCCACAATGGGACTTCAACGCCAGAGCCGTGAACCCTGGCGTTCCAGTGCTCTTACTCTGAGCTAGCCTTCCACGGGCGGTCGTCCGTGTTCCATGTGGTCGAATTTTTCTATTACTTGTTTTATATTTGATTTGCTTGATTTATATAAATGAATGTTTAAGCAAAGCAAAGGAAATGGCTTATTATGTAGTGAGATTTTGAAACTCACTTATCTAATATTTTTTTTTATAAACAGTACTAGTCGGGATGTACATAACTAATGTGAATGACCATGTGAATCTCAAACCACTCTACTTGTTTTTATTACACTCGGCGCTGGCTAGCCAGTTCCTTTGCTTGAACTTAGCTTACACGCTACTGCGTGTCTAGATTTTACAACGTTGCATATTTTTTAATTCTATTTAGTGAATAGAATCTTAAATGTTTACTGAATGTGAGAAAAAAAATTGCAATAAGCATACAAGTTACAGTTTTTACTAAGCGATGCGACTGGATCGGATTCATCAGCTTATGTTATATTACAAGTGCAGATTTTAAGATTTTTGATTATTTTATTTTTATTTTTTACTAACACTAGATCATAAGAGCAATGTAACTAACAAAAATATGGGCTTGCCTGAAATAAATCTTTATTATTATTATTACGAGCTGAAGCAACTCTGAAAAGCATTAAAATTGATAATACAATGTATAAGTACTTTCGCAAAATATAATTATATTACTGCTATAAAAAATAACATTAGTTACATACTTCAAACGTGATGTGGTCTAAGACATCTATTTGATTTTCATATACTATACCCGGGCTCCCTGGCAACGGTTGATACAAAAACTGTACTTAGTAACTAAGTAAAGAAAATAAAGAAATATTACTTTCGACAATTAGCCTTTAGTGGAATTCTTAGTCTTTTAGATTCTCTTTAAGAGTTTATCTTTTGATTTTTTTTATTTCCCATAATTTCGACGAACTTTTTCGACGGAAAACAGAAAAACAGTCCTCTTGTCTCAACGGGGCGACCCCGACTAATTGGTGAAACAACAGATGGCCGGCACCTCGGGTCAGGTGCGATAGCAAGAGACCGTTATGCGCGGAATAAGAACGTCGTAAGCGCCGAATTAGTTTTTTTTTAATTACTCGTAAATTCCAGATAATTTTAACAAAGTGAAAAATTGAGTCACTAGGTTTTATAATTTTATACTTTGTACATAAAAATTGACTCAGTTATATGAATAATCTTGACAATAAATTAATTATAAGCAAAAATTAGGCCTAACTTTGTGATCTTATTTTATCGACAAAATATCATTATTTTATGTTTTCACCAAATTGAGTACCTCTCAGATATAACGTATTTTCTATTTAAAAAAAACAAGCTCATTTGAGGCACACTTTCGGGTATAAAAATCAAATCAAAGATCGGCAATTTTCCTTTATACCCCCTCTTAAGACAGAACGGCCATGTGAGCGGGAAACGCGTGCCAACTTTTAACACAATTCCTGTCCTATGAGACAGGACCTTTCGAACGTTTACTCAGTACTTCCAAGACTAGCTTGTAATAATAGTCACAATAAAATGATTTGAATTCGATTTTTGAATAACATCGTTAAAAATAACATCAATATAATATTTTGTGATATTTCTAACTCTAGAATAAAAATGTAAGAGTAAATTAAAAAAGAGGTATTTCTTATATCTGGCCATTATTATTTACAGTGAAAACGTGACATTCAGCTGAACACTGCTTCGGAATCTTGAGGTCACCAACACCCTCGAGTCTTTGCAGATGCGTAGAGATGTTGTTGATGAGCTCTTTCAATTAGTCTCACCATCTCCTTTCCTTCACAAGACAACACGTGCAGGGCTAAGATGCCATCCGTGTACAGTGCAGAATATACCTGCTAGAACCAAGCGTTTCAGTGAAAGGCATCTGATGAGGCCATTAAGCTGAGTGCCACCACTGTTAACATCGTATAAGTTTACGATGGTGACCCTCTTTCCGAGACTTTGCCTTTAGCCTACCATCAGGCGAGGTGAAGTCAAATTGACGTGTCCTTTGTTAAAAAAATGGCCGGCCGTTCTATCCAGTATATATCTGTCACCGATTAAATTGTATTATGTATATTCATATCACAATTAGCTTGCCCCGTTTATGAACCTAGATAGATTGGTGCAGATCACTGTCGATTAGCTACAAGTAACTTGCTCGATATAGATCTTTACGTACATCTTACTCAACATATTATAGATTAACTACATATTATACTTTGATGTGAAGTCGTTATCTTTAATTGAGTACTTATATCGCACGTTATAATAGAACCGTGTTTACGTCACTCTTGAAACACGCAACTTGAGAAATACCTAGTTTAATTGTAATTTAACTTGATTATGCAGCATAAAATATGCATCACTACATTCAGAATACTAGTTTCGTACACGAAATAATGTAACAAGTATGATCCTTTAAATTTAAATCGTAGTGAATAAACAATTTTAAAGTTTAAAGAAGATGAGAGTTCTAGCTAACCAAGACAGGTAAAATATGCTTTCCAATCATTTGTGATTCACTATCTTCTTTACTTTTAGCAATAATCGTCAATTCTATTTCAAGGTAAGTATAAGGAGTCACTTTTATATAGCTGATCTCTGAATATATTCCCAAGCACAATTTGGACACTTATATCAGATGTAATTAACACTGTTAATAAGGATAAAGTTACTATAAATAACTAGAGTAAACCAAATGGACTTAAAATTAACACTACTAACACCACTGACCACTATACCTAAGTCATAATTAAAGAAAGACTTACTTGAAATCTATGCGTGACAGTCGCGTAAGGTATTCCAAAGTATTCTGTGAAAGCACCATCAGGTCTTATTAGGCCTCTTACCAGGCCTCCAGAGACTTGTACAGGAGTCGTTGGCTGCCTCACCAGTCGCGCCAGTGCTAGAGAACACAGCACCAACCACTTTGTACTCATCATCCCCATTATTGAGACTTGTTTCACCTTTCAACAGTTCAATTTTGCAGTTTATTTATTTTCATTCACATTGTTGATAGATTGTATTTCTTCTTCATTGATCTCTTGGTATTCTTTTATTACTTCAAGTGTATGTACGTGCGGTGCTGCTTGAGGTATTCCTAGTTATAAATCACGATAATCATCGTTACATGTTAGTCGTTTTCACTTATCTGTCTATTCACGACACGTGTTAGTTTTGTGGTTTGTAATACTTGGTTTGTTTTTTCTATTTCTGTTTGGAAATGTTCTCATTGGTGATGATGTTTCCATGTGGATCTGAAATATTTAGAAAAAATTTCTTAAAATCTGAAATCCTATAGTAACCTATATTATGTAATATCCAAATTGGTGATCATATATTTAAAGATCCTAATGTACTATATGAAAAGGTTAATGAAGTTACTAATGACGTGACTAAAAGTTATGTTTTATTCCTACCGCACAATACCTTTTTCGGGATGAAAGGTACCTTAAACCCCTTTCCGTATACCTAACAAATAAACAAATATAAAAACAAACTACATTCTAAATATTAGTTAGGATTAGCAATTCGTTTCTTATCTAGTTTTTTACGCCTCTCTTTCTTAACGAATAACAATTATACAGATCTGAATGCTTCAGCATTAGACAGTGTTATTGTGGTTTATTTGTTCTATTACGAAAGTTGAAATTACTCTCTGTGCTTCCTATATTAATGACCAAACCAAAGAAGATAATACAACACACAACATAGCAACTAGACCTTTGGTTGTCCACTAGTAGTTACCGTTATGTTTGAGTCAATCACCTTTCACACATCAACAGAAATAACAATATTAATAGTGTTAGATAATAGAGTTACTGTACGAGTCAATTTTATTTTCTAAACTGTTTTTTTATTTATTGAATAACACACTTGTACTTTTCCACTGATTTTATTTCTAGACCTGACCGGTTTCGCCTTACGGCATTCTCAAAGGTTCACATTGATGTTTCAAAAATTATAACTCCGAAACACTACAACCGAAACATTACAATATAAACATGAAAAAATGTAAATATTGTAGTGTTTCGGAGTTATAATTTTTGAAACATCAATGTGAACCTTTGAGAATGCCGTAAGGCGAAATCGGTCAGGTCTAGAAATAAAATCAGTGGAAAAGTACAAGTGTGTTATTCAATATGTGTAGCAGATTCCACCAAGCGCCATCAATCTCCAGTATAAACAGTCTGTTTTTTTATTTGGTGGGGAATTCCCTTCAGTCCGGGAGACTTTTTGGATTAATTTCCCATTTCGGGTGGAATTTTCAAAATTTAGTTCTAATGAGCAGTGTTCAACTAATGCTTCAGTCATGTCATAGTGTATCGGTCCGTTGGCTAACTAACCACGGTCTAGTAAGTGTAGTGCCCCACGATGTGCTCTAAGAAATATATAGGTAAAGTAATTAGTACCGTGACTTCTGCACATGCCTACAAAAACAAGGTTTGATGTATATACATGAATTGATATGAACCTATATATCCTTTTAAGTTGAAATGTGGTAATTGGTGTACAATGGAAACGTGAAAGTGGTAGCAATGAATTTTGAAATAAACTTGTTTGTCAAGGTCACATGTGTGAAACTGAGTTCAAATAAACAATTTTTAATCTTTTCCCTTATGCAAGTAAAGATTTTTTTAAGAAGAATGACGAAAAATATGAAGATAATGAAGAAATCACTAATGCAAAAGCACTTCCAACATAGAAAGTTAGTTTTACCAAATAAAATTGGACCAAATCTTAGCCAGAAGGCAGAACACCAATCTTGAAACCGAATGTCAGAACCGATCCTTCATACCTCAGTCACCTAGGATGCATCAAGCGAAGGTTTTTTGGTCAAACATCCTAAACCTCAGTATTAGTTTTCCCAACATCACCGAGAGACAAGAATTGTTATAGTTCCGATTCCGAGAGGCTTATTTGCCAAAAAGTAGGTGGTATAAAACATCGAAGAAATAATTATCCAAGTTATTCTATTATCAGTACAAAATCTAAAGTTACGAACAGTTAATCAATCGTAAGCTTATATAAGAGCAGATTTCCTCGAAACGTTAAACTAAGATAATAGGCTAATTTTGTAAGACGTCAGAACTCTCAATGAGTGTTCGTTATTGAATTAATCTTATAATTTATAACAAGCTGATTCAATCATTAAATTGCTCTTCAAAATTACACCACTTATGGGTTATAAAATCTAAAATAGAATATTAAATAGGTTTATGACGGAAAATAAAGGTTCACTTTGGCATTAATTGACTATAAGTTTTATTAAGAATATTGTCTCTAGTACTTTATTGTTCTTCATCCACATTTATACTTTGTTCGATATTATTTACAATATTTCACATCACACGTTCAAATCAGGATATTCTTCTTAACTATTTGGTTAAAGAACTGCATTTAATTTACTCGTATATCCATTCGCACGAATGAACAAGATTAATAAAACGCATGTTCATCGTTCTCATCTCCTTAATCCGAAGCAAATTTAAAACTGTTAGTCCTTTTCTTTGAGTCTCGTCTTAAATATCTAAATCCTTCACATATGAAGAATGCTTTTCAATAAAATGTAGACTAATTAGTCTTTAGCTAACTTAACAGTCAGCATCACATCGATCTTGACTAGCAAAGTACTCAAAATGATCTTAATGCCTTGATCTAATGATCTTAATCTTAATGCACCCCTCCCCTCTCTCCCCTTACTGTTGATTGATTGTTCTGATAATTGGTACCTACACATGTTTAGTGCGGACGATAAAAGTTGTTTTAGTTACACTATTTATAACTCAAGAACAGCTGTACTGATTTGTCTGAAATTTGGTGGATATGTAGTTCAAAAGCAGGAGACGGACATAGGATATTTTTCATCCCGTTCAACCTTTATTTTATCCCGGGTGTAGTTTCCTGTGGATCGCGGTAACGGGATTAGTATTTATGTGACCCTGGTACATTTACATGAAGTACCAGGCTCACAGAAATTTTAAGAAACTTTATCTAGATCGCGGAACAGGGGCAGTAAATAATAAATAAATAAATATTGCACAACATTCCACACAAATCTATCTAGACCCATGGAGTACTATTATTTATTCTGTGCCCATGGTAAGCATATCTTAACTAGCAGTGTATCCTATACCTTTCTATTCAGAACTTAACGCGGACGAAGTCACGGGCAAAGGTTAGTTTAAATTAAGAAAACAGTATGACTTGCTCTTAATAATTAGTATTAAGATAACTTGGTAGTCAAGATCGATGATGCCGACTGGACAATAAACCTGTGCAATCGATACAAATTCCAGAAAATCTTTTCTTCCTACACGGCACGTTCTATTGTGTTTACTGACACCCTTGACCCCTGAGTTAATCGCCTACTAATACAAGAATTCGTGAAAGATAGACCAACCTTTTATTAAGGACAGTTTCAGTAATCTAAACAGCTTCAAATATTTGTATAAGTAACAGTACTGCATTATTTCACCCTTTAAAATATGACCTTTTTAGGCACTTATTATACACACCTAAACCTCCTCCCCATATCTACCAAAATCGTGATAGGTACTTTGCTAAATAACAGGTTCAAGATCCAAGGTTTTTATTAACCCAATGTTTTTATTCACTATGGTATTCACCGGTACAATCAATTATCTCAAAGAAATATCAACCTTGTACCTCTATTCCAAGTTGCAAATTCCACTGTCAGACGATTGTCGTAGTAACATTGTCATTCATACTTCGTCAGGTAACTATTTACTTAACCTACTTACACTGAGTTTCCACAACATAAACTATCACGAATAGTTTAATTTACTACACTTCATCACAAAGTAAAATCAATTTTAACTGCCTGCGTTTAGAGTTTAATTTACACTGCAGAAGGAATAGATGAAACTGAATTGAATAAATTTACTTTCGACGCGTTTGATCAACTGTCAGTGCGGTGGACGAATGAGGTGCGCGTGCGCCGCTTGCCGGTCCGGTTGATGTGTTGTCATACATAACGCTATTACAACATTTTTATAAACTAGATTTATATGTGTTATAGGTATTATGCATAGTCAGATTGGTTTTAACTGACTTTTTCGGTGAAGAAATACTGATAAACGTACCTCTTTGAATAAGTACGTATATTTTAAAGTGAGTAAGGTGTTATTCATAGTAATAAAGAATGTTTTATAGCTATTACACCTTTTAATGGAATTGGAGACTCTGTTCGGAATGGTGTTTTTGTGTGATGAAAGGTGGTCCCGCAATTGGAAATGAGTGAGAAGGAGATCTTGGACATTTTGTTTGGACATTTTCCATATCACTTTTCCGTTGCTGCTGCTGAAAAGCAACTGCAATGTCGGGATCAACGTAAATAATATCTAATTAAATAAGTAGTATGAATTAAAATAGTTTTATCTACCTACATAACTACAAAATGAAAAATTAGTAGTTAAAATAACACGATTATCAAATGATACATGTAATTAAGTAACTAAATGTTATCATTTACTATCGTACGAGCTATTTATCTAATCGCGTAACCGAGGTTAGAACTAAACAAGTAATGATACGCACGTACGTACGTTGAAGCTGGCAAGAGGTAAAATACGGAATAATTTAGACAAATTCCAGTTTGTGAACTTGAGGTGATAAGATTCGAAACTGTTAACCAATGAAATCGCAGAAAAATCAGTCACGTGACCAAAACAACTCATTTCATTGGTCAGAGAAACTCAAGAGCTACAAGTTTACAGTGCCGTGCGACGAGAGAAGGTCAGCTAGTAGTGATGACTCTGAGTTTAAAATGGCTAGTGTTGTGGTCGCTGTGGGCCGGCCGGCTCGTCCGTCAGCCGACTGACATAGTCCAGCTGAGCAATGGACCAGTACGGGGGACCATCGCACCTGATGGGTCCCATGCGATGTACCTGGGCATACCTTATGCCACTGTTAGAGAGAGGTTTCAGGTTAGCAAGTATTAATCTTAAAATATATATTCTTAAGTTAGTATATTCATTAATGAATATATACTATAGACAAATATAAATTTGCATTCCAAAATTTTGTATTCACTAGTTACTAGTATATAAAGCAAAGTCGCTTTCAGCGTCGGTCCGTCCCTATGTATGCTTATACCTTTAAAACTACGCTACGGATTTTGATACGGTTTCTTTTAATAGATAGAGTAATTCAAGAGGCAGGTTTTATGTATAATACATGCTTGATATAGTAGAGCGTGCAGCGGGGACGGGATCTGAAGCCACGCGGAAAAAACAGTGGCGGTACGAAGTTCGCGGGTCAGCTAATCTGTCAATAAACCTTTTATATGATTTTTCAGCAAAATCATTTCTCTATGGGACTATTTTTGAGAAAAAAATTTTTTTCTGGGTCTTCTGTAAATAAGATATTCGTGCAATGAGGTTTCTATTTTTGTAACAATACATGCAGAGATCATTGATTCGTTTTTATTATGTTCACAAGAAACTATAGTTAGTTGGATTGAAATGGTGCATTTTTTTACAGAGCCCAGGCCCGGAACCAAGATGGGACAATGTTTTTGAGGCCATAAACGACAATGTGAGGTGTTTCCAACGTATGGTAGGACGTTATGTAGGAGGTACCAAAAATTGCCTGATATTGAATGTCTACACCCCTTTGAACACCAGCCCAAGCTCCAAACTGCCGGTAATGGCTTTCATCCACGGTGGTGGATTCTATGATGGTTCAGCCAGCAGTGCTATATATGGGCCAAATTATTTAGTATCCAAAGGCGTGATCTTAGTCGTTTTAAACTACAGACTAAATATTCAAGGATTTTTGTGTCTTGGCACCAAAGAAGCTCCAGGAAATGCTGGCATGAAAGACCAAGTAGCAGCTTTGCGCTGGATTAAAAAGAATATCAAAAAATTTGGTGGAGATCCGGATAATGTTACCATTTTTGGTGAGAGTGCTGGAGCGGCTTCAGTATCTTTTCATTTATACTCCCCAATGTCTAAAGGTCTTTTTCATAAAGCTATTACACAGAGTGGATCAAGTTTGAGTCCATGGGCCTATCAATACCGCCCGGTATTCTTAGCGAGTCTTCTGGCCAAAGTGATGCTTTATGAATCACAGGATGCCCATGAATTAAACAAATTTTTCATGACAAAGTCTGATCATGAACTCATACTGACTAGAGTCCCAAGGAAGGAAGGAAATGTGTTAATTTCCGAAATTCTGTATACACCGTGTGCAGAAAATAAATTGGATGGTGAGGAACCATTTTTGACTGACTCACCATTTGATCTTCTAAGTAGAGGCGAATATAATAAAGTTCCTATGCTAATAGGTACTAATAAAGAAGAAGGCCTTTTTATAATGTCAATGGACAACGCTACTAGAACAGCTCAAGTAAAATTTGAAAAATCATTACCAAAAAATTTGAACATTCCTTCTGAGGAAGAAAAGTTGAGAATAGCTAAAGAATTGGAAACTATGTATACGGACGGAAATGACTTAGAGCTATCAGTTATGATATCAAGATATATAGGTGAGGCTTTCTTCAACTATCCAGCATTGGAAGAAACTGAATTACTTCTGAAATCAAATGAGAAACCTATTTATAACTACTTGTTTCAATACTCTGGTAAAAGAAACATGGTCAAGATGTTATTATCTTCGCCTTATAAAGAAGTAAAGGGAGCCACACATGCAGATGACCTTTTCTATTTGTTTTCACAAGCGATAGTTCCTACTTTGTTTGAGAATGAGATGATCGAGAAAATGAGCACCTTGTGGACAAATTTTGCTAAATATGGGTAAGTATTTGATTCTATACAAATGTAGTAGAAACTCTTGGAAGTTATTATAAAAAGTTTAAAAAGTATATCCATGAGATTAAATTTCATTTATAAATACTTTATTGTATACATAGCAAAGAACTACAAAAGGAATTTATGTACAAACGCGAGTATGTTTAAATAAGTGTAGACCAAATTAATCTTGACATTATAATCTAATTCACAAAGATATAAAAGAATTTGGATGATATATCATTACTCCTTAACTCTCTTTAACTCCTCATAACATAATTGCTATTAACCCGTGGAGGACCTCATTCTTAATCTAATAACAAGAGAAGCGAAACCACATTTGGATACGAATGATAAGCGAGAGAGAGAGAGAGAGAAAAGGAGAGAATTGACAAAAATATATAAACTACAATAGTGAAATGCTCAAGTGAGACTTGAACTCACGACCTTTCCCTTACAGGGGGAATGCTCTTCCAACTGATCATTTCAAATTTTTCTTCTCTTTATAAGTATCTGTCTTGTGACTCAATAGCTCAGTTGGAAGAGCATTCCCCCTTTATGAGAAAGGTCGTGAGTGCAAGTCTCACTTGAGCATTTAATTTTTCCCGATTTTTACGAAATTTAAAGTTAGCATAATAAATGCTATAAAAAATTCATTCATACAATAGTGAATTCATATTTACGAATGTTGGTAAACAGTGTACTTTAATTAAATTTTCATTTTGTAACAGTGACCCTACACCAGACTTCACTAGGCCCGAGGTTAAGTGGCTTCGAACTAACAGCTCAATACCCACATCCCTGGTGATAGACTCCGAATTTGACACAGCACCCTTGTGGTTCAACCAGAGAGTCAAGCATCTTAGAGAAATATACTCCAAGTTCAGAAGAAAACATTGATTGATGGAAAGTTCTGTAAATAGTCAATTGTAAAAATTTAAAGTTTTATCTCCTAAATTAGGGAATAAAGTAATATGAAGAATGTAATAAATGTTTCATTTAAATAACAATACGTAGCAGAAAACACATAAGGTTTTCGAAATTTTTAATAATGAATAATAATGAGGCATTTGTAAACAAACGAATCAAAGCAGCTGCTCTGACGTTGTTTTGCCCTTAGATCCTTGAACCGTGTGAATGATACAGTGGATGCTAAACTGGAAAATATAGTTAATTGTGTTCGAAAAATCATCTCATGACGGTTATATTTATTTTTTAGTACTTAATTAACATGCTGATTTCCGTGTGCAATCCTAGTCCTACTCCTGCAACCCATGGGAACCTCTACCAGGGATAAAAATTAAAAAAATCTGACAAATCCGTTCAACTCTTAGAGCGTGATTGAATGACAAACATCCTAATATCTTTAAAAAACCTTTACATTTATAATATTAGTAGTTAAGATACAGTTGTACTTATGTAGTGGAACATACAAATCTGGTCTCCGTGAGGGTAACTTATTCCTTCAGTAAAGCAAAGCCCTTAGCTCCAAATAGTGAAGCGAGCGTTTGTTAGAAGTTAGTGGCTGGTCGGATTTCTGGGGACTTCTTCCTGAGCAATAACAAATTTCAGCAGCCTCAGCATGGAGACATAGCCAAAAAGCCATGTCTTTTCGTTTTCTCTTCGATCATTAAATGGAAAACGAAGTGATTATGTCAAAATCATGACATCTTGTATTTGGTCACGGGATTTCTTTTTTAACGATTCATTGGTTGAAGAGATCTAAATTCAGTCATTGACGTATAACCAATTATTGAGAGACTCTGCAGGCTGAAATTCATTGTATAAGCACAGAATAAATAATCAGCAGGGCATTTTGCAAGAAATCAACAAAAAATCGATCATACTTTATACGTATGAAGTTACACTCTGTCCAGTATGGACTTTGAAACTCGAGTTTTTATTTCACATCATTTACGATATTTTATACGATACAAAATCAGGTTTTAATGTTGGAGCTGTAAGAAAAAATGTACTTACTTTTTTGTAATAAAACAGAGTCCAATGCAAAAATCATTGAATTCTAAATGAGCGTATTATGGTTGAGTAAGTACGTTGCTAAATCGGTTAATTTCTACCGAACAGAATTTCTGGTTCCCAAGGCTCAAAAATATTATTATTGCACACAGAGAAAATCGAACCTAAGAAGTAAAAGATACCTTGCAAAAGCCCTGTCCTTGGTAATGGTATACCTACTACTTGTACAATATAGGTTTTGGTCTACCAAGATATCTGGCGTGAACAAATAATAGGTAGAGTTATAACGATAAGATATACATATGTAGGGCATGTGTGTTATCTAATCGTCTATCGTTTATCCATATTTACCTACATATTATAAATTAAAATACTATTTACCGATATACACCTATAATAAGTTTCAATCTCATTTAGTTTAATGTTCTCAATGTTTGAATTTCAAAAAAGCAAAGAAGCAATTCAAGTCGAAAGATCTTCTAGAATTATTTTACTCCGTGGATACTGCCAAACATCAAGGGCCTGATTTGTTTTGACGGCGGGGCTTTGCTGCCGATTCTCCGCCTTCTGCATCATATCTGTCCAAACACTTTCTTTAGGTCGTCAGTCCACCTGGCAAAGGGACGTCTATTTGCTTTCTCACGTTCTCCGCTCTAGGAATCGTTTGCTCCAACGGCCATCGGTCCTTCTACGGATGTGGCCAGCCTACTGCCACTTCAGTTTGCTTATTCTGCAAGCTATGTAGTTAAATTTATTTTTTGTCGAATGACCTCGTTGCGAATTTTATTCTATCCTTCAAAGAGACTAAGCTTGTTCCATAGCCCGCTTCGCGACATTTAGGTTATAGACTACTGCAAATTGGGAGAGGCCTATTATATGTCCAGCAGTGGACTTCAATAGGCTAATTGATATTCCAGACAAATTTCTAACTGGCGTTACCTTAGTGCTACACTTCACTATTTTTCCCTTTGATCTAGGTATTATTTTATCGAGTACTGCTTACTTAATTGTTGGTGTAGGTATCAGCTAGCTATTACCACCTATTGCGTAACTACTAACGACTTGGTATATATTTTATTGAAAATATATATCCGAGCGCCCGCAATCTCTTCAGGGAGATTGCGAAGCGTGTTGTCGACGCTTCTCGTGACCAGGGGGCTGGCGCCTCTTTTTAGGTCAGAGATTAAGCGTTGTCATACAACGTGGCAATGCTACCAGTCTTCAAGGAACGCTACCGCAAGAGGCATGCGATGCGTAGGAATTTCATGACGAATTTTAATAATATTTTGCTTTAATTATTATAGGTATTTTGTACAGTCAAAATTATGTCATACTATGATATAATTTGGACTGTATCTAATCTATTAACCCGCACCTCACCATACCCGAGCCAAATGTGTCCACCACACTGGCGGCATTGCCACGTTGGATAGCGATGGCCAACCTTAGCCCCAGGCATGAGGCGGAGCGAGAGACATCTGTTTTACCCCTTAACCTGCGCCTCAATTTCTGGCTAAATTTTTGGCGTCGGGACCTCTAATCGTCTCGACCGCAAAGGGAGCGAATAATTTCTATAATAGGTATTTTAGTTTAAAATATTCTATTGAAAATAATATGTGTTTCTTTTTATAAGATAATTATAGTGAGGGATGACCTTAGCACGGATGACCTCACGGACAGTTAATATCTTATTCCATACCTTTATCGTATAGCTCTGTGAAGTAAGTAAATCATTGAAATCATTAAACGAAGTACTACAAGCGCTGTTAAATAGTATCTGAACAATCGCGATTATACATTTTATATTCAACGTACACATAAAATACCAGTAACAATATTGTGACGTCATTATAATTTGAATATTTCGTGAATTATGTTATTATGTGACGAAATAGTGACAAGGAAAGACGTGTCGAGTGTTCACAGAACATTGTGATAATTAGAAGTTCTTTATATCAAGCGTGATAAGTGATAACGTTGTGACAGCTCCATATGACGGGTGCGAGTGTTAGCATGCGTCCGAATATCGATTTTCAACACTATTAGTGATTGAATTAGATTACTCGGTATGTGTAAATAACTTCGTTAAGATTGTTAGTGAGTTTTGGTGCTCAAAGGGTAAATTAATATCACTGATACGTTTGTGTCGTAGTATAATTACTACGGATGCGTAAACAGTCATTGTTGTCATTAGTCAAATTGCTATACGTTTGACTAATGATTGCATATAGTAGGAAATTTTGCTTCTTCATCCGAGTGCCAATCGCGATTGCCATCTGACCTCTTAACCCTGTGAGAAGAGTCTATGTCAGAGCTTCGTCCGTATATAGGTATATTGTCTTGGGCCCTGTAGATCTATAGGCTCCCGAGGAGGGCCAGACCGTAATGGATGGCCCTGGGTCAGCTGGGGTTAGAGGGTTATGTCGATGATAACTTCACCTCCGGCCTAGCACGACGATCCACAGTCGACGTGCACTTTTAGTCAGTTCGAGTCCGACATAACCTCTCCCTCCGGCTCCGGCGGGGGAGGTATCCGATCGGATTTCCGCACGAAAAAAAAGAGGTATACACACGATTATATACCAAAGTAATATTATTATCTTTGTATCCTTTGTTTAACATTTTTACATGTGAATAAATTTTCAATTGTAACAAGCAAACTTTTGTTTATAATTATCATATTTTTATACCACTTAGGTGGCAGACAAGCACAAGGCCTATCTGATGGAAAGTGTTTACCTATGGACGTTTACGATACCAGGGACATCACATCACACTGGTTATGACGAACAATACGATCTTGGGTTCGATTCCCGCTCAGCATAAATATTTGTATGCGTGAATACGTCTATATTTATGTATTGGTCTGGGGGTTCCCGTTCCTCGGAGAGCTCGGTCCCGGTTGCCATACCAACATCTATGGCAGTCGTTACTGGTAATTGGAGCCCTAAACAATAGGCTGTTTGACTATTTTTTTTTACTTTCGAAAAATGACCACTTTCTTATAATATAATGAACTGTAAAAGTAAAATTTTCGTTTACGGTTTACGTTTTCAAGATAGATATTTGATTTTGAAAAATTCAATATGTCGCGCCGCGCCGCCCGAATACGCTCCATACAAAATTGCACGCAATTGTGACGTCACGCTTCCGTAGCGCGTAGTGCAAATGTATGGAGTGCAAGAGAATATCGCATTTATCTCGGTCTACGTTGCGTTTACACGTATATAGTTCATAATAAAAGTTTTTAAAATTTATTGAGGAATTTAAAAAGTTATACCTATATTTAAATTGAATTTGAATGTTTATATATTGACTTTTTTTGTGATTTTCAACGAATGAAAAATCATAGTTTCAATTTAGAAATGCAATATTTTATATTGCAAGGCGTATTTTGTCAGAACAAGGTATCATGTTAAGCAGTATTGGGAAGAATCGACGACTTAGTCAAATAGCCTATTCGACTAGCCTAATTACAGAACGCCAATTGGATGTGGAGGTCAGATGGCAGTCGCTTCACGAAAACTATCAAAGTTCAGGCGCATCACAGTAAAACTGAAAAGTCGACCTCGAGTGAGTTGCGGGCAGGCTCTGAATCCATACTAATATTATAAAATGCGAAAGTAACTTCCTTAACTTAAGTAACTTAAACAGCTGAACGGATTTAGATGAAATTTGGTAAACTTGAGAAAGGATAGTTTGGTCACGATAACCAATATCCAAGCGGGCGTAACCGCGGGCAAAAGCTAGTCATTTAAATATAAAATGAATTAATTTATTCATGTTGTATTGTATCACATTATTTGTTGTTTACACATTTATATTTATTTGATTATAATGATATGAGCCTTTGCCTTTAGTACGAAGTGCAGTCACCTGTGAAGGTTTTTCTCATAAACAATGAAGGTATAAAAAGACACTGCTGTAGATGCCTTGCATTGCATTAGCCAGTATATTACTACAGGATAAGGCGTGCAAAAGGCAGGCAGGTGTAGGCAGGTGTCGGCAAATGTAGGCAGGTACACAGGTAAGCCGGGTCGACCTTGTGGAAAATCATCATCATCATCCGCCAACCATCTTCAGTAATTTTTTTAAAGTGTGGATCTCCACGTCCCCTGTCAGAGTCAGTACGAGTAGTTATGTTGGGCTCGTACCGTCTAAAACCGCACGCCGTTTTGGGTCATTAATTGTCGAGGGGGAAATTGCTTCTGGAGTTTCAATCAATGTCATCAGTAAAGTAAAGCCAAAGAAGCGAGAGAAAAAAGGTAAACAAAGTTTCAGCGGTTCCAAACTTTTTTATTTGAAAATTATTACGTATCACTCCAAGCGCATTCCAGATACGAATGAAATTGCTCATAAGATGGCGGATCTGACAGTTTAGAGCCGCTGTGCTGACAGCTTTCCTGTACTGTGAAACACGCAACAACAGCTGTCGCTTACGTGTGACATGTGCGACAAGGACAGAGAAAATAAATCACTAGTTATCGCAACGTAACTCAGTAATGGTCGCTTTGTATACCTTTTTTCTATCGTCTCGTTGGCTGTACTTTTTCTTATTTTAACAAAAAAATCCACTATGAACATTTTTTTTTTAATTTACAGGAAGCATGGTAATGAGGATGTTAGCAGACTCAAGGATAGCATTCATATATCTGTCTGTATCTGTAATCTATAAGTGACCTAGGAGTCTCCAAATTGTAAATGTTACCCCATAACCAAGCTAGCCACCAGAAACACGAGTTGAAATACAGTTAGCGATGAGTTTGTGGAGTACAAAATGGCTGGTGCTGTGGTCTCTGTGGGCAGCGCGCCTCGTCCGACAGCCGACCAGCACGATTCAGCTGAGCAACGGGCCAGTGCGGGGGGCGGTTAATCCAGACGGATCCCATGCCGCGTACAGGGGCATACCTTATGCTACTGTTAGAGGAAGGTTTCAGGTGAGTATTTTTGTTAATCATACCGGCACAGTGTGTAAAATAGTGACTTTACAAGTGTCGGTGTTTTATTCAGGTTCATAAGGCTGTGATTGTTGGGATCCAAGTCGGGGACACCGTTGTTCCTCCTCCCGAGGAGGGCCAGATCGTAAGGGATGGCCCTGGGTCAGCCGAGGTGCGAGGGATATGTCGAAGACAACCTCACCTCCAGCCTAGCACCACGACCCTCAGCGCGCGGGTTTAGTCGGTTCAAGTCATAATCTCCCCTTCCGGCTCCGACGGGGGAGGTGTCTGAGGGGATTTCCGCACGAAAAAAAAAGGGTCCAAGTCAACCTCAACTGCTAGTTAGTTGTTCATCTGCTTAATCGTCAGTACCTTAGTGGTTAAGGAGTCGGCCTTACGATTGAGAGGTCCCGGGTTCGAATCCTGGCCATTAAACTAACGACATGAACCCACTCATAGCACAAGCAAATAAGCTTAGTTGGAGGGGCTAGGTTAGAGGGGATATTAGTAATATCGGTTGCTAATACTAATATACTCGGGGTTGAGAGGTCTGTCAGCCAGAGATTCGGAAAGAGAGTCCCTCCCAGAAAAGTCAATCAAAAGAACGTATAATTTACTACATACATACCCTAATTCTGCTCCTCTATATACGTTTGAAATACTTAATTGCAGAGCCCAGGCCCAGAACCAATATGGGAAGAGGAATTCGATGCAGTGCACGAACATATACGATGCCATCAAAGCATGGGATCTTTGGTGATAGGGACCAAACAATGTCTTACCCTAAACATTTATACACCTCTGAATACAACTCCTGCTTCTAAACTACCTGTGATGGTGTTTATCCATGGTGGTGGATTCTACCGGGGCTCAAGCACTGGCTTGTTCTATGGTCCAAATTATTTGGTACCTAAAGGCGTGATACTCATTACTATCAACTACAGAATAAATATTCAAGGTTTTCTATGCCTTGGGATCAAAGAAGCGCCAGGAAATGCAGGCATGAAAGATCAAGTTGCTGCTCTGAGGTGGATTAAGAAAAATATTAGACTGTTGGGTGGAAATCCAGATAATGTTACGATATTTGGTGAGAGTGCTGGAGCGGCTTCAGTATCTTTTCACTTATATTCCCCAATGTCGAAAGGGCTTTTCCACAAAGCTATAATGCAGAGTGGTTCGGCTTTATGTCCATGGGCTTACCAGTACCGTCCAGTGTATTTAGCGAGTCTTCTAGCCAAAGTAATGTTGTTCAAATCACAAGACCCCTATGATTTGTATGAATATTTTATGACAAAGTCTGATGCTGAACTGATACTAACCAGAGTACCGAGACAGAAAGGGAATTTGGCTCCTTCAGAAATACTTTATACACCTTGTGCTGAAAAAATTATCGAGGGTGAAGAACCATTTTTAACTGAGTCTCCATTTGATGTGTTGACAAGAGGAAGTTACAACAAAGTACCTTTGATGATAGGGGCGAACAACGATGAAGGTCTTTTATTGTTTTCTATTGAAAATGACACAACGATACCTCATATCACTTTTGAAACGTCATTGCCCAAAAATTTGGAAATTACCTCTAAGGAACATAGACTAGAAGTAGCAGAGGAGCTAGAAAGATTGTATATGGGAGGCGAAGAAATATCTGCAAATACCTCAATAAAGTTATCGAAATGGGTTGGTGAAATAACGGTAAATTATCCTTCATTAGAAGAGACTGAATTGCTTTTGAAAACTAATAATAATCCCATTTACAATTATATGTTCCATTATTCTGGAAACAGAAACATTCCCAAGTTGTTCTTAGTGTCTTCACCTTTGAAAGACGTGAATGGAGCCTCTCATGCAGATGAACTATTCTACTTGTTCTCACAAACTCTTATTCCATCGTTTTTTGAGAACTCACTGATCGACAAAATGAGTACCATGTGGACAAACTTTGCAAAATTTGGGTAAGCGACTTTTTAATCTATGGGACCATATCGAGGCCTTTAAGTCAAAGGTAACCTCACCTGGAAGCTGGTACACCTGTTGATTGACGGATAAGCTCTAGTGGAGGCTTTTTTTCGGTGAGAGGGAGGTCTAACGACAATTATTGAGAAGGAGTAAGTGGAGCAGTTATAGAATAGTTTTATAACGACTTATTTAGGTCACTTCGAATACATCGGAAAAATGAAATGCTCAAGTAGGACTTGTACCCACGACCTTTCACTTACAGGGGAAATGCTCTTCCAACTGAGCTATTGAGCCACACCTGATTTATTTCAAATTTTCCTTCTCTCTATATCTGTCTTTAAGGGTCGTGGGTTTATGTCCCACTTGAGCATTTCATTTTTCCCGATGTATTCGAATTTTAAAGTTAGCATAATAAATGCTACAAAAATTCATTCAAATTATTTAGGTCACATAAGTATTAGTGCTGACACCCTATCTTCGACATCAAAGATTGGAAGCTATCAATAAAACACCCGTACGACCTACTTTTTAAGACCTATTTATAGATGAGGTCCAAACTTTTGACGGTTGTCTGGCTACAGCGATCATCATCATTCTCAAACTCCGAACCTATTCCCAACTCGGTTGGGTTCGACTCTCATCTCACCCTCGCCACCCTGCTCACAGCAATGGTCCGCTGCGCGGAAGCGTGGGCGGCCGGCGCGGCGTCTCCTTCAGCGAGCACGTAATGGTCGTGAAGGAGACGGCGGAGCGGGAGAGGCGGCGCGAGCGAGAATGACTCGCGGATCGCGCCGCCCGCGCGCGCAGGCAACTCGGGCGTCAGAGGGCACTGACTGACCTCCGTCCCCCATGAGCGCGGGCCTGGGGGTGACGGGTGGAGCCGCCTGTCACCCCAGCAGAAGCAGGCCACGGCGGCGGCGCGCTGAATAGCGCGCCTCCCCATTCCGGGGGCGAGTTGGGGACACCGTCGTCCCCCCTCCTGAGGAGGGCCAGACCGTAAGGGATGGCCCTGGGTCAGCCGGGGTGCGAGGGATATGTCTATGACAACCTCACCTCCGGCCTAGCACCAAGCCCCACAGTCGGCGTGCGGTTTTAGTCGGTTCGAGTCCGACATAACCTCCCCTTCCGGCTCCGGCTGAGGGGGTATCCGAGGGGATATCCGGATGGAAAAAAAAAAAAGGGTTCGACTCTCAATCTAGCTATGAAACGGATGCTCATTGATATTGGACATACACATAAACACTTACGCTTGAAAATCTCTGAAGGGGTAGGCAGAGATGTTTTAACACCCGCATTTCGCCAGCTATGATTTTCGGCCCCATTTAATAGGGGGTGAGCTTATTAGTCATAGGTATGTTTAATGTCGGATGGAGAACATCCCTATCCCTTAGTCGCCTTCTACGACCCCCACAGGATGAGATGGGGTGACCCTATTCTACCAACACAGCACAGCTATACTGGGACATTTAATTTTCTAATCTACATATATATCTGTTGTGCTGTCCCGTTACTGTAGCGCGTCAGGGATGTTTGCCGAGGCTCGTGTAGATTGCTTTTACGCTACTATGAGAAAGCGATGTGCGTCTCTGGTGCGTCGGGTGCGGGCCAGCTCCAACAGTATTCTGAGCTGTATAGCGAGCAGACTTGACTGTTTTTATGTGGGTCGCTGCTGCAAGCTTTCCACCTAGGTGGGGGGTTAGTGGTGGTGATTCGCATGCAGACTGTCAATTTGTTATTAGGATAAGATTAGAATATTAAAACTAACATAGGAGTAAGAAAAATTGTTACTAACACACTGAGTCCTGGTCACTTGAAATAAATGAATATTATATTATTATATAGATTCTAAAGTCTGTGATAAGTCCAGTTTTTAAACGTCTTTGTTCTGGTTACAGTGACCCAACACCGGACTTCGCTGACCCTCCAGTAAAGTGGCACAAGACGAATAGCTCCCAGCCATCAGCCCTGGTGATCGACTCCCAGTTCCATACAACACCTCTCTGGTACAACGAGAGGTTGAGATACCTCAGAGAGGTGTACTCTAAGTACAGAAGAAAAGGATGAAGAGGGTTTTAGGTTGTTGTGAATTTTAATATATATAAGGACTGTGTTGTTTGTTCAGGGAAAACTGGAATAGTTAATTATGAAGATTTTTATAACTGTTGTAATTACTTATGTATGATCCTGATTACTGCATTTATATTGTTGTAATGTAATTATAATGATTATACCGGAGTAATTAGGATAGTAACAGCACCTTATATGATTGATCCTCGGTTAGGATATGTGGCGTGGTGGTACTACACGCGACTGCCACGCAGGAGACGCGGGTTCGAGCTCCGCTCAGTGCAAATATTTGTATGCATGAATATGGCTATTTGCTTTGGTCTGGGTGTTTCTATGTATAATATGTATGTATTAACAAAAACAAGTATCTAAGTAGGCAGTGAGTTCCAGGTCTTAGTGGTGCGGCATAGGAATGAGTCACTGAAACGCTTGGTTCTAGCAGGTATACTATGCACCGTAAATGGATGGCATCTTAGCCCTGCACGTGTCGTCCTGTGAAGGAAAGGAGAGGGTGGGACTAATTGGAATTGGAATATTAATTTAGAATTATATATTTATTTATTGAGCGCATAAATTTTAAACGCACCAAAATAAAACAATTTAAGTTTTCCATATGATTTCTCAAAACAAAACTATTTCGTGAGAATATTAAACCTGTAAAATCACTTACAGTTTGATTCATTTTCAGTCAGATTTTGTAATATAAAGTTTATTATGCATAATATATATAAACCAAATTTTATTGAATTGGGTGCCTGGATGGAATAATTTTGATGATATTCAAATATGATGCACTATGTAGCATGCATATATTTATGTCAGTTAGAAAAATATTGTATTTTAGAAAATACATTAAAAATCTGGTGCTGTGTAATAGGCGCATTTACCACTATATAAATTTGTATCACTAAATGTTTATTTAAGTAGGTCAATGGTCAGGTCAGGTAGGTCAATATGTGAGACGAAATAATAAAGTTTACAATTTCGTCTTTAACCGAATTTAATTTACATATAATTTACACTTCCTTATCTTTCTAGTACTATATTTTGCACAAAATGAACCACGAACGTAATTTGCACGGTCCTTGAAGAACGGATTTCGAAATACTTCGTTTTATTTTAAGTAAATCTTGAAAACATTGTAGTTTATTTGCAGATAAAAATATTCCAGCAATTATCCAAATTACTTAGATACAACTTACAAGGTAAATTATACTGCTATCTATAATTACTGAGTTTGTTTTAACAGCGCATAAAACAGGCATGTAGGTAGCAGACGATAAATCACGTCCTAACATTACACTAGAAGGTATAAAACACGTTGTACAAAATATATAAAAATTACCAGCAAACTCCATACTCCTTACTAATCCATACTTCCATACTATTAATATTATAAATGCGAAAGTTACTCTGTCTGTCTGTATGTTACGCTTTCACGCCTGAACCACTGAACCGATTTTGATGAAATTTGGTATAGGGGTAGATTAGACCATGAGAAAGGACATAGGCCATGTTTGGTCACGATAACCGACATCCACGCGGGCGGAGCCGCGGGTAAAAGCTAGTAATATTATAAATGTGAAAGTAACTCTGTCTGTCTGTATGTTCCGCTTTCACGCCTAACCCACACTACCGATTTTGATGAAATTTGGTATAGGTGTAGATTACACATTGAGAAAGGACATAGGCTACGGTTGGTGATGATATTTAGTTAAGCTACTAGGATTCTAGCAGCTAGTATTGTTCGCGGTCCCACGCGAATATTAACCAGTTCTTTCATACAAGACGTAAACTATTCAACTAGATCCATCATTACAGTGATAAGGTATCAAACATTACAGAAGTATCAACGACGAAAACGCTGATATCGCAGAATTAATATGAAGGACTCGTCCTGGCGTAATAACGTTGGATTCAGCGGCGACCGCAGATCGCCTCCGATCCAAACTACGCTCGTTTGGCTCCAGAGGCCGTCTATCTATTGACCTCCGCTCGTAAACTGAAGGGACACTCAAGTGCATTCCCTAATTAGGCCAGCAAGGACCTCCGAGGGTCGGCCCGGGCACAACTTTGAACATTTCATCCAAGGAATTATTTATTTTATTGCGCCAGTGAAGAGTCAGCGATGCGTTGAGAATTCCTTCGCCAGGCGTCTTAAGCTTTGATTAATTTTGGGACTCCATTAAGTGTTTTACTATTTAGTTATCGTTTATTTTAATATTATAATGACTTTATGAATCACAACTAAGCTGTTAAATATTTGGTTTAGTTTAGTTTCAAACAACTTTGACAAGTTATGATTATTTTACGAGTTGAATAGTAAGATGATTTAAATTATTTCGTAAATACATTTGATGACAAAAGCGAACTTAAATTTTGAGAAATTTTCAGTTGCATCTATCTAGGTATCTATAAAAGCTTCGAATGTGAAAATTAAACTTCCAAAACATTTTTTTTATTTCTCAAATTGCAACGCAATGATAAATCTTTTCGGGGTTAAATGAGTTTACCACCACTTCGCTTCCTAGGCATTAGTGGACAAGAAACGGTCTAAAAAACTTGACTAAAACGCCTCAGAACTAAACAACTCATTAATAGCATTCCAATCGAATCAAACCTATTAACCATTGAACCAAAATCGACAACGTAAACCAGATAATTCGTTTGCAGTATTAACAGCGTCCTGTAATCAGCAATCTTAAAATAAAACCGTAAATACCAAGGAAACTAAATTTCCGGTGGTCGAGAAAGTAAGCCGCTTACCGCGGCGGTCTCTTATTAAAGCTCGCCTGAATGGGGAGGCCCAATGAATGAGTGTTTGTGAAACTATCCCGGTTAATCTTGGACCCTGTCGGTCGCCTAAGCCGCTGTGTAAATAGGCGAGAAGCGCCCAACACCGTCCTGTTTGCTATTGTTTGCTATTTAATGAGAAAACCTTTATAAAAAGTTAATGGGAATTTGGCGGGTTTCTGGAACAACGTAATCTCGGATTGAAGACATGTTGTACAGATTAGGGGTTGATTTTTTAAAAATTCGAACGAGAAAATGTTTAATGGTGATTTAATTTCGATTGACTTTATAATTCATTGTTGAGATGGTGTGGCGTAATAGTCAAGGTTTTAAATTGCGTTCCATATCTTAGGCCCGTATTCTAGCCTGAATCACGATTTGTCTGAGGATAAATTGTATAGGCAGATTGATAGTTTGACATAATAATATGGCCTGTACAATCTGCCCTCAGACAAATCAAGGTTCAGGCCGAGTGTTATTCTAGAATACGGGCTTTAGTCACGTGTGCACACTTCTTCAATAATTATATACTCACGCCTGTAAATCCCCGAAGAGGTAGGCAGAGGTGTATACATACCCACATTTTCCTAATAATGATTCTTGGTCCCACTTAACAGGGGGCGAGCATACTCGTATTGTTGTCAAGGGGACAATGTGTCGGATGGACAACAGCCCTATCCCATAGTCACCTTCCACGACACCAGCAGGAAGAGATCCTACTCCACTGGTAACTAACAATTATTCATCCACTGCTAAAACCTCCCCTAATGTGCACTATCCAACGTCTTCCTCATCCAGTCTAACTCAGCAACCTTTTTCAGGTCATCAGTTTATTTGGCTGGGAAGCTTCCCACCATTCGATTACCGACCGTGTCTCCAATAATCACAGTTTAAAATGCTTTTCCTTTATCGTATACAGTTTGTGAAGCCAAATAAAACGATTTTTTGCATGATATTTACAGAGGATTTTAAAACAACATAGCTAATATCGACTCTACAAATAAAATCAATAACCTGTCCTAACCGTAACAACAACAAAAAATGTTGCAACATTCCCCTTACATAGTGAATCCCGGAAAATACCCCTAATCCGTAGTGGCGAGTACTGTTTTCCATAATCCTATGTTATCGGGTGGCCACACATCGCCATCGCCCAAATATGTGCTATATATCGACGAGGACGAAAATCCGGCTAACGGCTTACCGTAACTTCCGACGGTTAATTCGGGATATTTGTAAATAGTACAACAACACTTGTTTAAACTAAAAAATCCAGTTAAAAGAGAGTCGGGCTTGCGCAATGTAGGTTCCGTAACTTGCGCTTCATAAGCCACAATATGTTTTGATTGCGTTGACTTAGAAATTTAATTTTTGCACAGTTTTGAGACGTTATAGACCTGAGTATGGGGTATGAATTTCAACTTAATACCTTCACGCATTCCTGAGAAAATGGTCTTAACAGATAGACGGATAACAAAGTAATAATAGGATTACTTGGTTATCCATATAGGGATCTGTTTTTTTCTTTTGAGGTATGGAACCCTAAACATATTGGAAAATGTAGAAAAGGAATCCAGTGATAAAAACACTAAAACCCAACAACACTGTGCTGTCCAAAACTGACGTTGTGAGTGTGGTGTGTCGCCAGCCTTACTTTCATTCTGAAAGTAACGGAGGGTAGACGCACAAAAAAATGTTCCGCGCACACCGCGCGACCGTCGCCGGCCAGTCAAGTCGTGACCACGGGTGCAGCATCGCACCCGAAACGTCGGCAAAAAGTAAGTGAAGTTTTTATCGCGTGAAGTCCCGAACAGGCATAAATAATAATTCTGTTTCCATTCCTGCAATCCATAGAAAACTATTCCAGAGATTAAATGTTGCTAATGTGTTATTCCAGATTATAATCTATCCTTCTAATAAATTTCAATAGGATCAGTTCAGTCGTTTGAGCGTGATTTTAAAACATTCTTCTTTGTCTTAGCGTTACCAGTTCCATCTGAAGCTTTCCACCTCGGAATTTGGAGTCCGGTTTTCTAGTATAACTGCGGATTTGGCTAATCTTCGATATTTTTCGTGAAGTTATTGCCACTGACCTCTACAACCCATTGTGATTCTAAATTATTAGTAGGTACTTAGCCGAAATTATGAAATTTTCTCTAACCTTTAAAGCTAAGCTGTGATAGAAATAGATTCACGTCGGTAGTGTAATGTCCGAATCAAACCCGGTGCCTCTCGTTCGGAATACCGACTTCTTAGCTAGGCGACTGTTGATAATAAAAAATAAATATACCACAACATTCTACACAACGCTATCAAACCCAAGGTAAGCATAACTAGCTTGTGTTATGGAATCTAGAATGCGCTAAACATACTTAGTTACTTTTTATTTATAAATACATCCATATTATACATAGAAATACCCAGACCAATGCAAATATTTGCACTGAGCGGGGTTCGAACCCGCGCTTCCTGCGTAGCAATCGCGTTCACTACCGCTACGCCACAGAGGCTGTCACGTTGCTTTTAGGTTTCACAGTACCAAAATAATTTATATAAATAAAAATTATCACTCACTTTATACGACACGACTAAGCTATCCCTTGGAAGACTATGACCTGCCCTTTCATGAATAGAGCTGACACACAACCCCCATACCTCAGAGACTTTCAGCGCCATCAAACATCCCCTATCAGTTCCGACCTCATAACATTATCACGGGTATAAATCGCAGTGCGAATCCGCACGTTTAAACCTAAACGTTGGCAGTTATCGTTTCGTGTTCCAAACATTTGTCTCGTCGTTAATTGTTAAACCCGAGATGGTTCGTTAACGGCGTACGGACTAAGAGGCGACGTTGTTGTTGATAAACTTAAAATGGTGGGCCTGTCATACTACAATAACCCCGGTTGGTGACAAATCTGGTTGAATTGCCGAATGTGGAGTGTGCGCAAGGGATGAGCTGAAGCGATTGTTTTGGGTAAGTTTAATCTCCGAAAAACATCGGAAAAAATGAAATGCTCAAGTGAGACTTGAACTCACAGGGGGAATGCTCTTCCAACTGAGCTATTGAGCCACACCACAAAAAAAAGTTTAATCTTTATATAATCGTACCTCGGGACTATCAGGTTTGATGGCTTTTTTTTTCGTGCGGATACCCCCCGCCGGAGCCGGAATGGGAGGTTATGTCGGACTCAAACCGACTAAAACCGCACTATGGGTCGTGGTGCTAGGCCGGAGGTGAGGTTGTCTTCGACATATCCCTTGCACCCCGGCTGACCCAGGCCCATCCCTTACGGTCTGATCCTCCTCGGGACATTTGATGGCACAGCGGCCATCTACAACTCCTAGTGTATGTTGCACTGGTTGCCATAGGACAGGATGTGGCTCTATACATCTTGTCCTGTAGAGGCAAAGTGTCGCTATAACCCGATTCCTGCCAGCTTGCTCTACAAAGAGAACCATGGTAGAATTCAACACAAAATTGCTATAATGAGGGAAGATTTGACCGGTTTTCCTTTTAAAAATGTGCACAATTCACCACTGGCTCAATGGCACAAACAAGTGGCTCAATCGTTAATAGAATGGAATAATAAATGTATGGGAATAACACGTATTATGATGTTAATCACAGTTATACACGTATGTCAATCCCATATATCGGCTATAGTAGTCTGCTCTATAGAGGCTATTTTCGAAAATGTTTTCAGTTAAACAGCAAGCGGTGGCGACCTTCTGGTAAAGATATACTTTCATTCGATGCTCACGCCTTTTCCCTACGAGAGGATGAAATGTGATTACTCAGAAAAAACCTAATTTAATTTAATTTTCCTGCGTACACCGGGTGCAAGGGAAGTAGTACTTCAGGTACATAACACATTGGCATTATAATAAAATGGATTTGGACAAAAAAAAATGTTTCGAATTTTTATTGTATTTTTTTTTTTTGCATTATTTACTCTCCGTCGTGCTAGTAAAGCTAAATGAAACGGTGATTTCATAAAAAAACACCACTACAAAAAAGCACGCGCTTGGCGCTAGTCGTCTTTTTTTCTGTTTTTATGTTCCTAGAGGGGTTTTTGGCTACGGGAGTGTTCCCCTTACACCCGGTAAAGCTGTACGCAACCTGATAAAAGTTTGTGAACTAATTGTATTACATATTTGAAAGTATTATCTTAACGCTTATTCCTTGTACCACACCCTACTTAGGGGTCCACAAAAATGTTCGTACTGAACCCCCATTATTCACCTGTGAGGTATAAATATTGGACATGATAGCGCTAAGTTGCGGCCCTATCTCTCGCTTATGGCGAAATGGCCGCCCGCTCTAGGTATTAATTGTTATTGGATATATTATATTACATACTCAGCTTGTATTTTTGGGTAGAATTTCGAGGGTGAGTATGAAATATATTTGTGTACTTATTTTTTATGCTCTTATGAAGTGGCTAGCGTAGTAGCACGTTGTTTGTGGAGCTTTGTAGGTACATAGATTTTTCTGATATCATAACGATGTGTCACAAAGTTAACGGTACAAGTGAGACAGGGGTCAAACCGAGGTGTATGGTAGACTAGCTTTTGCCCGCGGCTCCGCCCGCGTGTATGTCGGTCATCGCGACTAAACATAGCCTATGTCCTTGCTCATGGTCTAATCTACCCGTATACCAAATTTCATCAAAATCGTTTCAGTGGTTTAGGCTTGAAAGCCTAACATACATACAGACAGACAGACAGACAGACAGACAGACAGAGTTACTTTCGCATCTATAATATTAGTATGGATAAACACCCTTTTGTTTTAAACCAGTCCCGAGTCTTCGATGGTAAGCCTATATACTAAACAACGAACCAGGTTCTGGCGTAGGCTTTACCCGGGTTAGGAGTACAAGAGGCAGTTTCTCCCGGAAAAGCGAATAAGTATACTAATAAAAAAATTTGGACGCAACTGCAAAATCGCTATGAGGATGATGGTAAAAAGTAAATATACTATACAACAAAAGCGGTCAGTAACTTAATGAGTAGGTATAGGACACGTCAATATGACTTCACCTCGCCTGATCGTAGGCTAAAGTACGAGCACTAGGCTGAGTGCCCAATAAATAAAAGAACACTCACAAAAATTTATGCCATTGTGGTAATGGGTAGTTATAGTTGATAAGTACCTAATTATCTATTTACATTCAATCATCATGATTTCGTATGGCCTCTGCTCGAGTCCTCATATGTCGACGTCCAGTCGACGAAGCCAGTCTATTTACATTCAATAAAGAAAACGTAAAATATACAATGTAATGTATTATAATACAAAGTAATGAATACTGGTTTATGAATTTCGTAGCGAGAAGCGAAGATTAAGACGTGGCTGTTTACTCAGCGCCTGTAATATTTTAATAGCAAACACGCTTCCTTGCGAGAACACTGTACGTGTTATGCAGGCAAATCAAATTAAATCAAGTTTATTTCCTTATTATCCACATTATTTAGAAACTCGTTGGTGTTTGTAATGCTTTGGCAGTGAAATTAAGTTTGTTATGTTATTATCCGAGTCAAGTTTATGAATACGTAATGATTTATGAAAATAATAGACCCAATTCATCGTTTTTGTAACGATTGACTTTTGACTTGATTCTTAGAATTGAGGTCGTGACTTTCATGTTTCTTTTTGGCAATATATAAACTAGGTAAGAATTTAGTAATAATCTAAGGTCATAGGCTCATTGAGAGCATATGGGTATTACCTACTAGCATTCGTGTTAACTCTTCCAGCTAATTAAGTATCTACTTACTTGTTCGGAGTGGTTTCACATTGGCAGCATTACATCCGTCAATGTATGTAGAATATCAAATTCCAGTGCGTATTGAACAATTATGTCGATTATGGATACATTTCTCTTAGATGTACGGATGTATGGTATGCGTTTCAGAATTATGTAAGCAGACAATTAACATCAATTACCTACATAGGTGTCTGTTAACTACTTGTAAGTACTGTTCACGCGCGAGGCGTGGAGACAACCGGCGGCGGCGGCGACGCGACAAATGGTGCGGCGAGGGGCGCAGGGGGCGCGGATCGGAGCCTCACGACTTGACCACCGAGCGGCGCGCACGACACTCGCGTTCTAATCATCCAACTTACCAGTCGATGTATTTTATCTTATTATTAATATAACATCAAAACTACAGTCCATATATTAATTCATCACCCGAAGCCCAAACAATGGTCCTTCTACCGTAAGAAGCAAGCAAAAAGCAAGAAAAGTCATTGTGTCATCTTGGTTGGACTTTGATTGAACCCGACGTGTCACCCGTTTGTTGCAAGTCATCGTGCTCATCGGTTACAAGCAAAGGAATAAGGACGGTCAAAGACATCCGTGAGTTCGTTCCAATTATTTCCTTTTCCTATCTAGTGTTTATTGTTTCAAATCAGTGTTTAAATTAATAATTTCCGTTTCCATTCTTCATACTATCGCATTCTTCGCCTCTCATTTGACCAGATGGTAATTGCTAGCCTTTTACTTACATTCACAAAAAAAAAAAAAAATATATTTCATCTGATTACCTATGTGCATTCACGTAATTATTGCCGCCTATATCTTCCTATCGCACAGCGCTTACATAATCAAAGGTTAACGGCCCGGCTTGCATAGTACCTACGCATCGCAGCTGGCTGCCTTTTAACTACCTACAGTTCTTTGTTGCGAACACCTGTGCATTATAGTCAATAGATTATTTTCATTTTATTACTTTAGTGCCCGCATTTACCGTTTTTGCACATTTGCTTACTTCCTTAGACCTGTTTTTCAACATGACGACTTTAGAAAAATCTATTAAAAAGCGAAGTGGCATGAAAGCTAAGCTTACAAATTTTGAAAATTATTTAAAGGTCCTCTTGTCTTCCAAGGAGCTATCAGAGCTGCAACAAATAGACTTAGAAGCTCGCTTAAAAACCTTTGAAGCCTTATACGAATCCTATGACACGTTGCAGATGGAGATCGAGTCAGCTTCGGAGACGCCTGACAGCGAGTATGAGGAGCGAGTCCGGTTTGAGGACAGATATTACTCCCAGCTTGCTCAAGCTCGCAAGGCGCTGGCAGCCTGCGCTGCTGAGCGCGCTTCAGAGGCGGGTTCTGATGCGGGCTCCAAATCAGGTGCATCGTTTAAAAATAATTTTGTGCGCTTACCTAAAATTGATTTGCCACACTTTAATGGTAGCTATGAGTATTGGCTGGAATTTAGGGATACTTTCCTTTCATTAATACATAATTGTGATTGTATCGACGACATCAACAAGTTCCACTACCTCCGTGCGTCATTAAAAGACCAAGCATCAGAGATCATCAAAAATATAGATTTTAAGGGCGATAATTACGCAATGGCTTGGGACTTGTTATGTGAACGATACAATAATAGTCGCCTCTTAGTAAATAACCACTTACAGGCTTTGTTTGATGTCGAACCGGTTATTAAAGAATCGTCTTTATCGTTACGACGGCTTATTGATTCTGTTAATAAAAACATACGGGCACTCAAGACGTTAAAAGAGCCTACAGAGCATTGGGATACTCTCATAATATTCATGATATCTAGAAAGCTTGATTCTACTACTAGCAGGCATTGGGAAGAGTATCGCAATGCCTTGTCTAGTTCGCCTACTATACCACAGTTTTCTACATTTATATCTAACAATGCTGATTTATTGGAAACTTTGGAAAATAATCAATCTAAATTAAACACACTTAATCAGAACAATAAACAAAAAAGCTTTATAGTAACTAACACTAGTGGAGAAAATTCAAACAACAATAATTTACAAAATCATAACAATAACTTCCAAAATAAATTTACTAAGTGTCCTTTGTGTACTAATGATCATTTGCTTTATACTTGCGAGTCATTTAGAGCCCTATCTGTTGAATCCCGTCTACAAAAGGCAAAAGATTTCAAGGTCTGTCTAAATTGTTTGCGTTCAAGTCATACTACCAAAAAATGTAGATTGTCTGGTTGTAAATATTGCAAGGCCCGACATAATACGCTTTTGCATACTGAACCGATCAACGAGACTTATCAAGACCCAATGCCATCTAATTCTACTAGTGTTGCTTTATCTGCGGACACATCTAGGCAGCTTATTAGTACACCCAATATTTTACTGTCCACAGCTATCGTAAAGGTGATCAACCACAACGGTGAAAAACTCAACGCCAGAGTACTGCTCGACAATGGCAGCACGGCGAACTTCATAACGGAGAGCCTCTGCACCGAACTGGGTTTGTTACGACGCCATTCAACTTCCACTGTGACAGGTATCAATCAACAGTCTTCTTATAGTACACAGTCTTGCCACCTCAGTATTGAGTCTTCTAACGGTGACTATAAGCTTAATTTGGACTGCCTAATTTTGCCTGAGATTACAAAAGTTTTACCCTCCTCTATTGTCAATATTGAGAATATTCCTATCCCGTCAAACCTTTGTTTAGCTGACCCTTCATTCAATATTCCGTCAGTAATTGACATCCTCCTAGGGGCTGAAATATTTTGGAATGTCGTAGGCTCCACTTCTATCGACTTAGGTCAACAAATGCCTAAGTTATGTGAGACTAAGTTTGGATGGATCATATCCGGTCCAGTTTTCAAAGGAAGTTCATCCTCTTCTCAACGCTCACACATTTGTAATTTTGCCAATCCTATTGACAAACCAGACTTGTCAAAATTTTGGGAGCTTGACTCTATTTCTCCAAAACATTCACTATCTCAGGATGAAAGGGCGTGCGAGTTAAGCTTCACACAGAACACAGTCAGGAACAAGGATGGCAAATTCATGGTTGCGATGCCCTTAAAGGCCAATCCTACAGTCTTAGGGGACTCGTACACCATGGCTAAGCACCGCTTCCTATCTCTTGAGCGACGTTTTCAACGTGATCCGGACTACAAGGCTAAGTATGTTGACTTTATGGACGAGTACGAACGCCTAGGTCACATGACCGAAGCCATCAACAACCCAGCACCACAATCAGGTCACGTTGAATACTTCATACCACACCATGGTGTCATAAGAGAGTCAAGCACTACAACTAAGCTGAGAAGTGTCTTCGATGCATCAGCGCCATCTTCCTCAGGTATCTCTCTCAACGACTTACAACTGGTAGGTCCTAAGGTACAAGATGACCTATTGTCGATTTTGTTGCGATTTCGGCAGCATAAATACGTCGTCTCTGGGGATGTGGAGAAGATGTATCGCTGCATCGAAGTCACACCCTCACAAAGGCCTCTCCTACAAATCATCTTTCGTAGTGACCCTGAAAAGCCACTGAAAACATACCGTCTTAACACGGTCACGTATGGGACCGCGTCAGCTCCTTACTTAGCCACCAAATGTTTGGTGAGCCTAGCGGACGCAGCTTCGACTGATGACGTGAAGTCAGCTATATCACGTGACTTCTATGTGGACGATTTTCTGGGTGGGGGTCCTTCTATTCCTGCGACAATAAAACTCGTTAAAGAGGTCACAAAAATTTTATCGTCAGCGCATTTTCTTCTTCGAAAGTGGCAATCTAACAGTCCAGAAATTCTAAAAGCCATTTTGGGCGATTCATACGAGCAGGATAATTTCTCTTCTTTAAACATTTCAGACCACAACACATCTTCTAAAACTCTAGGCCTAAACTGGTTATGTGGCTCTGATTCCTTGTCGTTTTCAATTAATATTGACCGAATAGAAAAAGTCACAAAACGACACATACTATCAGTTATTAGCCAAATATTTGACCCCCTAGGCTTAGTTGGCCCTTGTATTGTCGAGGCAAAAACTATTATGCAACGACTATGGGTAAATAAGTGTGAGTGGGACGATGAGGTTTGCAAGGAAATAATCGATATGTGGTCGACATTCGTTTCAACACTTCCTAGCTTAAACCTTTTGCATATTCCTCGATGGGTTTCTATCGATTCATGCGTGAAACAGGAAATTCACGTTTTTTGTGATGCGTCTGAGAAGGCTTATGGCGCATGTATTTATGTTCGATCCATAAGCCACACTGGCTCTGTTAGGGTCTGTCTTCTCCTGTCCAAAAACCGTGTAGCACCGATCAAATCAGTTACAATCCCACGGCTTGAACTTTGTGCCGCTTTGTTAGGGTCAAGACTGTGTACAACTGTTTTCGAGTCATTAACTATGCCTATAAATCAATGTTACTTTTGGTGTGATTCGATGATCGTACTCGGGTGGTTGAATACTCCTTCAAATCAACTAAAGCCCTTTGTGCGTAATCGAATCAATGAAATTCATGATAATTCTACCGGTCACACGTGGAGGTACGTACCGTCGAAAGACAATCCGGCGGATCTTGTTTCTCGCGGGGCGAAGGCCGATTCCATCGGTGTAAATACTCTGTGGTGGTCAGGCCCGAGCTTTTTACAAAGTCATGAACATGACTGGCCTACTATGCCCTCTACTAACGAGAAACAAGATCTACCTGAAGTGATTTCAAATTTTATTCATGAATCATCTAAGCATACAAATCAATCACCAAATATCATTCACTCATTAATTTATTATCATTCTAATTTTAATCGCATGCAAAGAGTCTTAGCCTACATTAAAAGATTTATTTACAATTTAAAAAATCCTAATTCTAAATTACAAGGCGCTCTTTCTAGTGATGAGTTAAATAATTCATTGATGTGTTTACTACGCAGCGCACAAAAGGAAATGTTTTCGGAGGAATTACATCTCTTAGAGTCGCGAAAACCTCTGCCGTGTAAAAATAGATTAGTTTCACTAACGCCTTTTCTAGATTCCGAAAAAGTCATACGAGTAGGTGGTAGACTCGACAATTCTCCGTACGACTACGACACTAAATATCCTATATTGCTTTGTAGTAAACACCATCTAACTAAAACACTATTTCATATGCAACATTTAAAAATGCTACACGCAGGTCCTCAACTATTATTAGCGCATTTGCGTCTTAAATATTGGCCGTTGGGTGGCAGGAATCTCGCTAAGTCAATAGTCAGACAATGTATTAAATGTTTTAGATTTAAATGTCAAAATGTACAGCCCATAATGGGACAGTTACCTACAACCAGAACCAGCCTCGAATACCCTTTTTTAAATTGCAGCGCAGACTATGCTGGTCCAGTACTCATAGCCGATCGGAAAGGTCGAGGCTGTAAGCTCACAAAATCCTACCTGTGCATCTTCGTCTGTCACGCGACCAGAGCAGTGCATCTAGAGCCCGTCACTGACCTCACAAAAGAGGGCTTTATAGCAGCGCTTAATCGCTTCATATCTCGTCGTGGCAAACCGCATAGCATCTTGTCAGATAACGGCACCAATTTTGTCGGAGCCAATAATGACCTACAAAAATTCTTAGCTGACTCGACTTCCGATGTTGCATGTGAAATGTCACGTGAGGGCATCAGGTTCTCATTTTCACCTCCATATTCACCTCATTTCAATTCCATGGCGGAGGCTGCAGTTCGCTCTACCAAGCATCATTTGAGGCGGTTGCTAAATCTCACTAACTTTACTTATGAAGAGTTGGCAACCTGTCTGTGTCAAATTGAAGCCGTATTAAATTCTCGTCCTTTGACACCTCTATCCTCTGATCCTTCTGATTTTTCCGCTCTCACTCCTTCCCATTTTCTAATTGGACGACCACTTACGTCTGTACCGTGTCCGCAGATTCCTGAGAAGAACATCAGCTGCGTTGACCGTTTCAAGAGGATTGATTGCATCCGACAGCACTTCTGGCAAAGATTCTCTCATGAGTACGTTTCCTTGCTTCAGCAGAAAACCAAGTGGTCGACTTCTTCTGGCCAGCTCACTGAGGGGATGCTCGTGCTTATACGGGACAAGGCGCTACCACCGCTAGTTTGGGCTTTGGGTCGCGTGGTGCGCACCTATCCAGGACCGGACGGCGTCACAAGAGTGGCGGAGCTAAGGACGAGGAGAGGACCCATCACAAGGGCGTTCAATAATATTTGCCCTCTTCCCTTTGAAGAGGTCAAGGGGCGGGAGGATGTTCACGCGCGAGGCGTGGAGACAACCGGCGGCGGCGGCGACGCGACAAATGGTGCGGCGAGGGGCGCAGGGGGCGCGGATCGGAGCCTCACGACTTGACCACCGAGCGGCGCGCACGACACTCGCGTTCTAATCATCCAACTTACCAGTCGATGTATTTTATCTTATTATTAATATAACATCAAAACTACAGTCCATATATTAATTCATCACCCGAAGCCCAAACAGTACTATTCAAGTGCTTTTAGCGAAACATTTAAGCTAAGTAGTAAATGATTATAATTAGTCAATGTTATTATGTGTTCTATTTTGAGTGTAAAAACATTTCTGTTTATTGATAACACTCAGGTAGTAGACAAGCACACGGCCCACCTGATAAAAGTTACTGTGGCCTAATGGCTTCTTGAAGAACATCATATTGCAGTTGCTTGGAAAATCCTCAGCAGGGAGTATCATAGTGCGTGTAGGTTTCATCATCTTTTCTTGTCACACGAATTGTTTTTATTCATTTGCTCAAATTAATTAAGTACTTAGTGATAGGTTATAAAGCAAGTTTTATACTCTTTAAGCCATATATTATGCACTAGACACACGTTATAACGTTTCATTTGAAGTGAACACAACTTGAATAAAACAAAACGCCTTACAGAATTCGCATAGCAAAACTTAAAACTGCAAGTTGTACCTAACAAATCACACGATTGATGTGATAATCAGACTAGTGTAATAATCAGGATTCGAATCCAATACCTTAGATAATACTCCGATCTAAGCACATTACTATCTGGAATCTAGATAAACTTACATTTATAAGTAGATGATAGAAATGTTGTCGTAGCTCACGTCGCCGTCCCCGGAGAATAAAATGACAACTGCAAAAACACAACTTTTCAGGAAAAATAAAATACATATTTTCAACGATTAGTCCGGAATTACTGGGAATAGATGCGCGATAGTTAGGTTTTCTAAAACGTAATTTTTTCTTCATTTGAATCGTTTTAGTCAAATTTGCCTAACACCTTTCAAAATTAAGAAATTTAAAGAATAAAAAGTTATGAATCATCATCAAAGTTGTATAATGTCAATTATTGTTTTATTCTCCGTTCAGCGTGATCAGAAAGAAATATGATACTCGTTACTCATCATTTTCTTCTACGAGTTTTTGGGATGGGTGGGAGTGATGATGATAACACTTTAATATCATATTATTCTTATAAATGCTGCATCGAACGTCATAAGTCGTCGATCCGAACTTCTTAAGTCGTTAGACTAACGTCTTTATACGAAACTAGTGGACGGTTTTGAACGAGAATAAAATGATAACATGCATTTATCACATTAGGTTTTATGTTTTTTTACGAGAATATAATTCTATTACTATTTATCAATATAGCAAGTGAGGATACGTTTATGGTCATATTATATTATCCTTTTATTTCCGTTCTTAAATAAATCATATGCCTGTCATAAATCTTCGAATACTATTGTAATTTTTTGCAACTCTGTAAATCACGGTAAAAAAATTACGAAAAAAATTAAGCAGATGTATAAGCAGATCTTTGAGTGTGATGACATAACATTAAAATCAAGATAATGGTAGCTATCATTTTATTCCCCGGGGACGGCGCGGCGACGTGTTTCCTTCTTCCTACAGTCCCGGGTCCTTGAAGCGGGCATGAAAAGGCATCTGATGACACCGTCAAGCTGAGCGCCACCACTGTTAACATGGTACATGTTTACGATGGTGACCCTCCTTCCGAGACTTTGCCTTTAGCTTACCATCAGCCGAGGTGAAGTCAAATTGACGTGTCCTTAAGAAAAAACCTTGTTTAGTTACCTATATAAATAATCACCTCTGTAGAAAGTCACGCTCGGACCTACCAAATATACACAAAAATATCATAAAAATCGGTAAAGCCGTTTCGGAGGTATTTGTTACAAACATTGTAACAGGTGTATGTTATTATAATATATTTATTAGACGCAATATAAGGCCATCATTCACGAGTTACCGATTCACAAACCTTTGTAGTATAAGTCTACTTCTCGCCGAGCCGAGTCATAGATGAGTACCAGCAGTGGCTGGATCATCTGACCGTCGTCGTCAATACCTGTTACCCTCACCCGGTTCTGGTGCTCGGGGACTTTAACGCCTGGTCTATGAACTGGGGTTCCCGGCGCACGAATCCGAGGGGCAGGGCAGTGGAGAGCTGGGCTGATAGTCTCAGCCTAGTTCTCCTGAATCGCGGGGCCGTCGCCACGTGCGTGAAGAGCTGGGGCGACTCAATTGTGGACCTTTCGTTCGCGAGCGCCCCGCTCTCAGGCCGTGTGCAGGGCTGGTGTGTCCTTGAGGAGGTGGGGACAGCGTCGGATCACCGATACATTCGGTTCGACGTCTCCCCTCCTGCGGGCGCCGCGCCGTTTACACCGGCCCCACGCGAGCCACGTTGGGTGCTTAAGCGAATGGATCGGGAGGTCCTCCTGGAGGCCGCCATCGTACAGGCCTGGGCCTCTGCGCCGGACAGGCCTGTCGACATAGACGATGAGGCGGCGTGGTTCCGGGAGGCCATGACTCGTGTCTGCGACGCGGCTATGCCTAGGGCTCCGCCCTATAATCCGAGGCGTCAGGTCTACTGGTGGTCGGCGGACATCGCGAGGCTCCGACAGGCCTCTGTGATCGCTTTCCGCCGGTGGTCCAGACTCCGAAGGAGGCGTAGCCGCCCCGCAGATACGGAGCCCCGAGAGGCGGAGCTTCATGCGGGGTACAGGGAGGCCAGAAAGGCCCTCCGAGTGGCCATAAGGCAGGCAAAGGCAGCAGCTCATAAAGAGCTGCTGGAGACGCTGGAGCGGGACCCATGGGGGCGGCCTTACCTTATGGTAAGGGGCAAGTTGCGCCCCCGGGCCCCGCCGTTAACCCGGTGTCTCCAGCCGGAGCTGCTCGGAGGAGTCGTTGGCTCACTGTTCCCAGCGCGGGCGGTGGAACATATTCCACCGCAGATGACTCCGCCACCTAGGTCGCCTATGGCGCCCAGCGTGGATGACGACGACGTGCCCGAGGTCACTTGGGTGGAGCTAGAGCTGGCGGTGTTAAGGCTCAAGGCCAAGAACACCGCCCCGGGACCCGACGGCATTCCAGGCCGAGCGTGGGTCCTAGCTCTAGGAGAAGAAGACGCTCTCGAGCCCCGGCTGAGAGGGTTTCTCAGCGCATGTTTGGAGCGAGGCCAGTTTCCGAAGATGTGGAAGACGGGGAAACTGGTCCTCATCCGAAAGGCGGGGCGCCCGGCGGACTCACCGTCCGCCTACAGGCCAATAGTGTTGCTCGACGAGGTGTGCAAGCTCTTTGAAAGAGTCATTGCAAAGCGCCTCGTCGAGCACCTATCCAGGGTGGGGCCTGACCTGGCGGATGGCCAGTATGGCTTCCGCCGGAGGCGCTCCACCGTGGATGCCATCATGCGCGTGAGGACTCTGGCGAAGGACGCCGTCGCTCGGGGCGAGGTGGTGTTGGCGGTGTCACTGGACATCGCCAACGCATTTAACACCCTGCCCTGGAGCTGCATTAGGGAGGCGCTCGTGTATCACGAAGTGCCTCTCTACCTTCGCCGCATAGTCGGGGCGTATCTGTCGGAGAGAGCAGTCGTCTACCCAAGTGCGACCGGGCTCGGTCGGCGAGAGATGTCGTGCGGTGTTCCGCAGGGATCGGTCCTGGGACCGCTACTGTGGAACATCGGTTACGACTGGGTGCTTCGCGGGGAGCTCGTGGACGGTGCCGCCGTCACGTGTTATGCGGATGACACGCTGGTGACGGCGTGCGGGGCTACATACCGCGAAGCGACCCTGAAGGCCACGACCGCGGTTGCCCAAGTCGTGGAACGGATTCGGCGGCTGGGTCTCGAGGTGGCTCTGCATAAAACCGAGGCCATGTTCTTTCATGGGCCTCGGCGCGTGCCACCGGAGGATTCCAGCCTCATAGTGGGAGACATTTCCATCGGCGTCAAGGCCCAGATGAAATATCTGGGGCTCGTACTTGATGGCCGGTGGAACTTCGGGGAGCATCTCCGAAGACTGGCCCCCAAATTGAAGGACACAGCTGCCGCTTTGGGGCGGCTGCTGCCCAACATGAGGGGGCCGGATGACTCCTGCAGGAGACTCTACGCGGGAGTCGTGCGGTCCATGGCCCTGTATGGGTGCCCAATATGGGCGGACACCCTGACGGTCCACAATGCGCGTCTGCTGCGTGGACCGCAGCGTGCAATGGCCAGCAGGGTCATTAGGGGGTACCGCACGATATCCTTCGAGGCGGCGAGTCTCCTTGCCGGATCCCTACCGTGGAACCTGGATGCGAGAGCCCTTTCGATGCTATATCGGTATCGTAAGGAGGCGCGGGAGCAGGGACGGGAACCCGAGCCCGAAGAAATTCGGGCCGTGAGGTCCCAGCTCCACAGGGACATGGTAGCGGAATGGGAGCTACGACTTGGGCGACCAAGCGCAGGGCACGCCGTAATAGCGGCGGTAAGACCCATCATGGAGGAGTGGCTAGAGAGGCCACACGGCAGCCTCTCGTACCGGCTGACGCAGGTGGTTACCGGACACGGGTGTTTCGGGAGTTACCTGTGTCGGATCCGGAAGGAGCCAACGTCCGAGTGCCATCACTGTGATGCGAGCGAGGACACAGAGCTGCACACGCTGACCGAGTGCCCGGCGTGGGACACGCCGAGGCGGGTCCTAGTGGCGGCTCTAGGGGTGGGAGTCCTCACACTCGTCACATTGCTCACAGCGATGGTACGATGCGCAAACGCTTGGGGTGCGGCCGCCTCCTTCTGCGAGCAAGTAATGCTCGAGAAGGAGGCGGCCGGTCGGGTCCGGACCAGACTCCGGGCCCGGGAAGCCCGTGCAGAGCGAAGGCGAACCGGACGTCGGAGGTCGCAGAACGACCTCCGTCCTCCATGAGCGCTGGCCTGGGGGTGACCGGTGGAGCCGCCTGTCACCCTAGCAGAAGCAGGCCGCGACGGCGGCGCAAAGTGCGCCTCCCCGTAACCGGGGCTAGATGGGGACATTTTGGTCCCCACAACCCGAAGGGGGCCATCTCGAAAGAGATGGTCCTGGGTCTGCCGGGGTGCGAGAGATATGCTTTTGGCAATCTCACCTCCGGCAGCCAAGGACCCAAGACGGCGTGCGTTTTAGTCGGTTCGAGTCCGACATAACCGCCTCCACCGGCTCCGTGGGGGTGGTATCCATGGGGATTTTTCGCACGATAAAAAAAAAAAAAAAAAAAAAAAAAACCTTTGTAGTATAACTAACAATACTATAAATAATAATAATGATTATCCCTCATATCGTAGTGGGGTGACTGGGGTGTGCCCCAATGCTAAGGTCACGGTTAACACAGCGTGGCTTGATTTACAGTCCAGCGTTCGATTCCCGGCCGGATATGATTATTGTGTGTAACAAATCAGACTGCTCACCCAGTTGCGATAAGTTATGAAGCTTTATTTACTTTATATAAACAATATACACATATGAATATGATACATATTACTGAATCTTGTTCGAGTAAGTTATTTACAATGAGAAAAAAAAAACACATTTTATCACTTACTACCTGACCCAGCGAACTTCCTAAAGCCATTTTTTTCCGCCCGCGTGGCGCCCGATCCTGTTCCCGCTGTATCCTCTACTATATTAAGCATGTATTATACATATGTAACTTTTCTGTTTAGAGAAACCGCATCAAAATTTGTAGCGTAGTTTTGAATATATAAGTATACATAGAGACGGACAGAAGCGGTAAGCGACGTTGCTATAAAGTATGTAGTGATTTTGATAAATTACGGTTTAAATGTTCGCTTGTTTATAACTTTACAGATAAACTTGTTGAATCGAATACATAGGGAAAAAGAATCTGAGAAGATTCTTTTCCCCTATGTATTCGATTTGTATAGTTAGCATACTTAATGCTGTAACAATTCCTTCAATTGTTTGGGCGCAGTTATCAAAAATCAATGTTTAAAAATGATTGTAACATCATTCATTGATTCCGATAGTTCGTAAGAAAATCGGTAGATGACGCCACGTCGCCTCAAAGACGTATAAGATGGGAAATTTGAATCATATCGGGCGTGTCTCGGTAGCCGAATTGGTCAGGCATTCCCCCTGTAAGGGAAAGACTGCGGGTTCGAGTCCCGCCCGAGAAGATTCTTTTTCCCTATGTATTCGATTTGTATAGTTAGCATACTTAATGCTGTAAAAATTCCTTCAATTGTTTGGGCGCAGTTATCAACAATTGAATGTTTAAAAATGGTTGTAACATCATTCATTGATTCCGATAGTTCGTAAGAAAATCGGTAGATGACACCACGTCGCCTTAAAGACTTATAAGATGGGAAATTTGAATCATATCGGGCGTGTCTCGGTAGCCGAATTGGTCAGGCATTCCCCCTGTAAGGGAAAGACTGCGGGTTCGAGTCCCGCCCGAGAAGATTCTTTTTCCCTATGTATTCGATTTGTATAGTTAGCATACTTAATGCTGTAAAAAAAAAACCTTCAAACTTGTTGAATGTGAGAAAAATAAATAAATTGCTAACAGTAATCAGTGATCCCTGTAACCCGAGTCCTACTGGCTTTCTCTGCAAAGTGAAGCCGTAGTCGCGTAACCGCGAAAATGGCTGCTGCAAAGCAGCCGAAACGTCGGGTTTAAAAGTAATAATAACAAATATATCGCGATAGAATCCGTAAAAAGTGGTTTTATTTCAAAGAGATATTTAATTTATAAGTAAGTATTCCAATAAATAATATGCAAAATGCATTTTCCTAAACTGAATCTGCATCTGTAATTCTATTTAACAAAATTATCTTGTCATGTTAACTTCACTTCTGTAAATTGAAGCTTATAGGTACTCTAGCACTACACTGAAAATTATTTTTTTCTAAATCAAAATCAAAATCAAAGATGCCAACTTTCCAAAATCAATTAAATTTCTCCTCTGTAACACAACCTTCCGTTCTTTGAGAACGTTCTAGAAAAAACGGTAGACTGAAGAGAAGGTTGTCTGAAGTTGGAGGCATGGAGGGTAGTCAGAGATTTCCATGTTTGTACGTCAGTTGGGGCGTGTAATGTGTAATTAAGTTAATTAGGCGTCATACCCAGCTGGGCTAAGGGCTAAATATAAAGCCTAGGGCAGAGTGGGAGGGAAATAATGCGATTACGGTCGTTAGGGCAAGTTAGGGTAATTTTTATTGGCTACGTACCCACTGGACCCTCAAGATTTTTGAGTAATGTGTGCGATTAGTCCGTAATAAAAAACAACATTTCTTTCTTTCTTTCCATCTTGTGTATAGCTAATGACAGCTATGTGTAGATACTAGACAAGCTATCTATACTTATACTAGCTTTTGCCCGCGGCTCCACCCGCGTGCATGTCGGTTATCGCGACCAAACATAGCCTATGTCTCACACTGCACTCGTATACGTTCGCGACACACACCACTCACAGAGTCGACTGGCGTGGGTTTTGGACATGAAGTTTGTTTAGGTTTTGTGAACATAATGATCACTGGGATCCCGGCGAGTGTTTTACTATCTACGTGAATGACCATGTAAATCTCAAATCATACATTGCATATTATTGATTGTCTATGGTAAAATACTGCCAAATTTACTTACCAATATTCCTGAAACAAATAAGTATGTACTAAACCTTAAAATGTATAGGTATACGAGTTAGCGATACAATTTCCCTATAATTTTCCCACGTACCCCATTAGTGGTAATATTAAATTGTTCGCTGTTAGTTCGGTAGTCACGATTGCCGCTATACAAGTCGGTCCGATTTTAACTTATTTAATCCGGTCCGGCGGTGCGGGACCCGCGGCGTCTCGCTACATTTGGTGCGGTACCCTAATTAAACTTAATTACGTAATGGTGTTAACATGCGTCACTTAGGTGTGTGTGTGTGTGTGTGTGTGTGTGTGTGTGTGTGTGTGTGTGTGTGTGTGTGTGTGTGTGTGTGTGTGTGTGTGTGTGTGTGTGTGTGTGTTTGTGGAATACATATTCGCTGTACATTGTGTACTATTTTGCCCCCGAGGAGGGCCAGACCGTAAGGGATGGCCCTGGGTCAGCCGGACTGCGGGGGATATGTCGAGAACAACCTCACCTCCGGCCTAGCACCACGACCCTCAGTAGGCGTGTGGTGAGTTAACCTCCCCTTCCGGCTCCGGCGGGGCAGGTATCCGAGGGGATTCCCGCACGAAAAAAAAATATATTTTGCTTCTTTGTAGTCTGTCTGTCTGTGTACCAGCTAACCTCACTTTTTTTTATCTTGCGAAAATTCGCTATAATCTCATACATATCCAAACACAAAAAAAGATTACACTGAGTGGGCCTCAAACCCGCACCCCTGCCTATCGAGCGCTCTATCGCTACGCCAGAGAGTCTCACAAAAACCTCCATACCTTGAGCAAAACAGGGCTATGGCAAAGAAGCTGTCAAAAACCTCCATACCTTGAGCAAACCAGGGCTTGTCAGACAGATAAACCTCTAGATTTTTCAAAAAACATCGGAAAAAATGAAACGCTCAAGTGAGACTCGAACTCACGACCTTTCCCTTACAGGTGGAATGCTCTTCCAACTGAGCTATTGAGCCACACCTGAATCATTTCAAATTTCCCTTCTCTTTATATCCTCTATAAGTTTTTTTTTCTATTGATGTGATGAACTGTCAGACAAACAGACCTATTAATATACATACGGTCAGGTTCACACATCTACACAAATCTCCGCATTAATCTTAAACGTGTCTCACAAAAACACAGAAATGCTACACTTAAGCCGATGTCACGACATCAAAACATTGTTAGAAGCCAGACGGCTTTTTTTAAAAGTCGTTGACCCCACCCAGAAACCGAATCGGCCACGCTTCTTAGAAAACCTAGACTTATTGGACGTCTACTGAGCCGGTATTCTGAACTGTTTTAGAAAGTCTTGTTTTGTGTTATTTAATCTTTTAAAGTAGGTTATATTTGAATGCGGTAGTGGTATGGGTAATGGACTGCTGAGATGAGGTCTCGGGTTTGATCCCAGGTTTACCATGGCACACACCAATGACTTTTCGATGCTATTCGAAGTTATGTGTGTATTTATCGCAGGTTTATAAGTGCCCGGTTGATAGCAATAGGCTCGTCACCTATTACATTGGGACCTAAAACATAAACTGGCGAAATGTGGGTGCTAGCACCTCTGCCTACCCCTTCGGGGAATACAGGCGTGGGTTTATGTTATGTTATGTTATTTGAATGATTTTTTATAGCATTTATTATGCCAACTTTGAAGTTCAAATCAATCAATCGGAAATAATGAAATGCTCAAGTGAGAATCGACAAGTCGCCCTAGACGGATATAAAGAGAAGTAAAATTTGAAGTGATTCAGGTGTGGCTCAATAGCTCAGTTGGAAGAGCATTCCCCCTGTAAGGGATAGATTATATTTATTTTTATATTTGATCCGTCAATTGACTGGACCCCTCTAGACGGCAATATAGCTGACGTGCAGGCCAGAAGATACAGACCACAATTCTCGATGCTATTGAACGTAAAATGGTGGTCCCTAACTTGACGGCCTTGATAGATGCCTTTTCACGCCCCGCTTGAAGAACCCGGGACTGTAAGAGGAGGGAAACACGTATGCGGGCAGAGCATTCCAGAGCAAAGAGCCCTCAAACCGTTTAGTGCGAGATGGTATTAGATTCCACCGTGTGTGTATTTTGTTTTGTTCCTATCTCTGTAAATTTTCGAAGGGGTAGGCAGAGTTCTACCATAGATATCAACACCCATATTTCGCGAACCATGTTTTTTGGTGCCACGTGATAAGGGGCGAGCCTATTACCGTCCAGCGGGTAATTAGTCTTGGGCTGTATGTTTGCTGTCGAATGGAGAACAGCCCTATACCTTCTTCGCCTTCTACGACACCACAGGAAGAGATGGAGTGGTCCTTTTCTACTCCATCAGGAACTAACACGGCAACTAGGTACGTTAAATTATTTTGCGTCGTATAAGCGGTAGCTTAGTGGTTAAGGAGTCGGCCTTACGATCGAGAGGTCCCGGGTTCGATCCTGGCCATTACACTACCGACATGAACCCACTCCTAGCACAAGCAATTTAGCTTAGTTGGAGGGGTTAGAGGGAATATTAGTGACTTCGGTTCTAATATTCTTTATAAAAAAAAAAAAAAAAAAAAAAAAAAAAACTTGCTGTTGCCTGTGGCTTCACCCGCGTGAAAGGTATTGCTTCCACGAATGACTGCAGTCTTTTTTTTTACCGTGGGGGAAAATCCTTCATGGATGCTATGCCGGACTCCTACTAAAACCCCCACGGTAACACCCAGCAGCCTATGGTTTGGAGCCCCGGGTAAGCCCACGGAAGGATGTTCCAGGACTCCCATCAGACCTACGGTTACAATGCGGCCTCGTCTGGGGGGTGCTATCCCGCGTTTATGTGGGTGACTGACTGCAGTCTATCCAAACCGTGTCGACTGGCAGGTGTTGTTGATTTGATCCCTGAAAAGTTTTGTGGTCCCTACATACCAGTGGCGAAGAGTGAACATTTTTAAAAGGGAAGCCAGTTGAAATATAGCTTCCCTCGATTTAGTTTCTCAAGCACCATGCGGTCCATTGAGAAGCCTGTAAGAATCGGGTTATAGAGACCCTTCGTCCCTACTATATACTTACTTACCCAATTCTGTTCCTCTCTGCGTTTTGTCTCTGCGAGTGGTACCTATAGCTACCAATTATTCACCAACAGGTGCTCCGTGTGCTTTTTCCTTCAATAATATTAAAAAGTTAAAACTTCTTTCATCCTATTTGTGCATTAAAAACTTAAATGACCATTTTATTGCACAAAGCCGCTCGTAATTCATAACAAAGTAGAGAAATAGCTGACAAATAATATAATTCTCTCGCAACGGACGAGCGGCTAATTTGCACAACTGCTTTATGAGAATAAAAACTAAACAATATAATAACCTAGCTGCAGGCACTTGGCCGTCCCCATAAAATGTTCACGACTATCTATCTCTGAAGGGGCAGACAGAGGTACACCTATGTTTAGATATTCTATATCAGCTCATGAAGTCATTACATCATTTTCTCTTCTTTTCCAACTGTCATAATGTTAGCAAACACAGGCTCCGTGGCGTGGCGGTAGTGCATTCGACTGCTACGCAGAGAGTGCGGGTTCGATTCCCGCTCAATGTAAATATTTGTATGCATAAATATACATATAGGTACTAGTTTTTGCACGCGGCTCTACCCGCGTGATCACTGCTCCGTTCTCTTGAGTAGTATCGTGATTATATATAGCCTATGTGTTAGTCTGATGTATAATCTATATTATTGTAAAGTTTCATGAAAATCCATTTAGTAGTTTTTACGTGAAAGAGTAACAAACATCCATTCATACATACATCCATCCATACTCACAAGCTTTCGCGTTTTTAATATTAGTAGGATATTTGTATTGGTCTGATTGTTACCGTGTCTCGGAGAGCACGTTAAGTTGTCAATCCCGGTTGTTGTACGAACATCTACGACAGTCGTCATTTGGGGGAGATGTGAGACCCGGGCTTAACTGCATGTGACTGCGGTGCCCATTCAGTCCGTGGCGCACTAGGTCTCATGTCCCTTATATCCTACTTCCTGCCTAAAGACAATCTAAATGAAGCCACTGACAGAGCGATTGAGATGGCAGAATTCTATTCCCGAATAGTTTATTTGTATTATAGTCAATCGTTGACACGAGAAGAAGAAGAATGGATGAAATAGCCCATGCACAAGGGGTCAACGGCGTTCCCATTGGAAATAGTATCTAGTAGTAAGACAGCAAACACACCTCACTGGTAGTATCAATCAATCAATTAGCCTTTTACGCTCCACTGCTGGCCGTAGGCCTCACCCAATGTGATACATCGCCTTCCGCATACAGTTTGTCCTAGCCACCTTCTTAGGTTGTCAGTCCACTTGGTACGTCCCACTATCCGTTTGCCTTTTCGTGTTTGTCACAGATAGTCAGTAGTTACCATTATCTATAACTGCAGCATCAGAAATGTCACTCACATATTACCTACCACCTACAGGGGTCAAATGAGGGGAGAAATTAATAGGAAAAAGGAAAGTACAGAAGGGCCTCCCGCATACGAACCGTTGTTTGCCGATTTAGTACTCGTATATAAAAAAAAGCTACCGTCTACCTACCTGGGCAAGAACGGGTTAAATTAATTAAGACCAGCATGGACGTCGAACTGTGTGGGCACGGAGCACTAACTGTGGTAACATGGATATGGCAAAATGTTACTGCTAGGTATACATCAGACTTATACAGGAAAAATGGGGATATTTAGGACGGGACTTGAACCCGTGAGCAATGCCTTTGTAGGAGAAATGTTTCGACTAATTGAGCTACTTGGATAGGTTCCGAATATTTAAATATTTCTACTTTGTCTTGGGGAAGCGAGAGAAAAAAGGTAAACAATGTTTTGGCGGTTCCAAACATTTTTATTGAAATTATACCGTTCACATCAAGCGCATTCCAGGCAGGAATGAAATTGCACATAAGATGGCGGATCTCACAGACCGCTGTGCTGACAGCTTTCCTGTGCTACGAAACGCGCAACGACAGCTGACGCTCGGCCATTGTCGCGTACGTGTCACATGTGCGACAAGGACAGACACAATAATCGCAAGTTATCGCAACGTAACTTTGTTGGTCGCTTTGTTTAAATTTTCTCTCTCGTCTCGTTCACGCCGGGTACAAACTGACAACATGTTAAAATGTATAAAGTATCAGATAGCACGAGTGTCAAAATGTACAATATATTTATGTGACTACCGCATCCAGGCATCCAGATACCCAAACTCGTTGTACGCAATCAACTAACAAAGTGAAGTAATTTGATTGGTTCACAGTGGACGCTGCAAGAACAAGAATTTATTTATACAAATCATTGCATTTGTTTAATTTACCGTACTGAGTACGTACCGACTCGTACCGTACCGACCCGTACTCGTACCACGTGCGAACAATCGCATTATTCATTAACGACTTTCGTATTACGTTCTACACGTACCGTCCAGTTTAAACTCGTATTGTTTGTGTACTGCTGAGTCTGCAAACAAGCTTAGTCCCTGATAAGTGGTTGCCGATGCAAGTTTGTATGCAATAAAATTAGATATTGTGCAATAAAAACTTCTTGTTGTTTCTGTGGTGTTGGTGGTTTGGTTGTCAGGGAGTCGACCTTGCGATCGAGAGCTCATGATGATGATGAAAATGATGTTCTATCTAACTATCTAGAGATAGCCCCGAGGAGGGCCAGGCCGTAAGGGATGGCCCTGGGTCAGCCGGGGTGCGAGGGATATGTCGATGACAATCTCACCTCCGGCCTAGCACCACGACCCACTGTCGGCGTGCGGTTTTAGTCGGTCGAGTCCGACATAACCTCCCCTTCAATCTTCCGCTCGGAAAAAAAAGCTATCTAGAGATAGCTATCTCATGGAGTACTATTATCTATTCTGTGGTCATGGACTCGTTGACGGAAGGTATAGGTACAGTCGGCATTAGAATGATGTTGACAAACATAGTACTCAAAATGATCTTAATTTCGTTTTTTGACCTCTTCCAGTTGACCGATTGTTCTGATATTTGATACACCTTTAGTTTGGACAATAATAACATTTAAATCAATAAAACAGTTTGATTTGCTCTTAATACGAGAGTTTTAAGGTCATTTTGTGACTTCGTCGTCAAGATATTTAATGACACGGACTGTACAGTCTAGTACTATTATCTATTATGTGGTACAGTACACTGTTGAGCTAGTCAATCAAAGAGTAAAGTAATAGTCAGCCTGTGATTACGTCCGTGTTACTATATATACCTAAGAAAATGGGGTGGAAATATAGGAAAATAGTGTTACGCATTTGAGTATAATATGACAAAAGAGAGAACTACATCGCGTTTATCATGTCGCAATTGTCTCTGAACAGTACCTATATTCACCCCATGGGGCTCCGGACCATTTGGTCGTGAACTTTTATATGAATCGGATATGAAGTCAATCCAACGAAACTCCCAACGACGGAGACGATGGAAACTTTTCTCATCCAATAATATTTTGTGGAAAAACAATAAATAATAACACAATCGTCTAATATAAGCCAAATAGGACCGAACAAATGTTTTTATTTCGACCAAATGTCGTCCCACATTCATATAACATAACAAAACTGTTATTTCTACCAAACTGACGTATGAATAGACAAGATTATGTACAGTTCAAAAACTTTTATTATTTGTGCGAAGGTGCGTCCGCGCGGAAGTAATGCTCGGCTATAGTCGGCAATGTTCGGCAATGTTCGTGTAAAAAATGTTTCTTCTTTATTAGGGCAGTGGTAGCGGTTGAGTGCGATAGTTCGCAACTACTGTCCGTGATAGACAAAGAGTAAGGGGAAATTGCGAAGAATCGACGAACCTTTCAATAAAGAAATAGTTCACAACATTCTACACAACGCTATCTAGACCCATGCTAAGCATAACTTAACTAAGTTGTGTTATGGAATCTAGAATGTGGATACTTAGATACTTTTTTTTGTAAATACATACATATTGTACATAGAAACACCCAGCTAAATGCAAACACCCATTTTCATGCATACAAATATTTGCATTGAGCGGGTATTGAACCCGCACCTCCTGCGTAGGCGCCGCCGCGTTCACTACCACTACGCCACAGAGGCTGTCGGTTGGCCGACCTTTCAAGAGTATAACAACATATTGGTCTGAAATTTTCTCTGATACTATTGTCTAACACTCTGTATTCAGCGTATCTTTACACAATTGATGCGATCTACACATAAAATTACTTGTCCCAAGTATCCTTAGTGTTGACTAAGAAAGCATTTTTGGAAATGTTACCACTAAAGGAGTAAAGTAAGCAATGAAGAGTTGTATGGAAAATTCGATCGGCTCTAAATGTATGTTGAAGATTATTTTGGAATAGCCACATATAATGTCACACGCTCACATGTTTCCTTTTTCCTACAGGCCCGGGTCCTTTAAGCGGGGCGTGAAAAGGCATCTAATGGGGCCGTCTAGCTGAGTACCATCACTGTTAACATGGTACATGTTTACGATGGTGACCCTCTTTCCGAGACTTTGCCTTTAGCTTAACATCAGGCGAGGTCAAGTCAAATTGACGTGTCCTACATAAAAAAAATGTCAGCAGCCGGGTGAAGCTCGTACCAGTTTGCTGTATGGGCCAACGCCCTTACCTCACTTTTACTCCCTCTTTTCTCATTTATAGATAGATACTCATAGGAAACTGTAACGGGTTATTTACCTATTCATCCTAGTTCTAAAATCAGTAAGTACCCCATCTCAGTAGCAAATGTCACATCTGCAATATTTACCCAAGTTGCTCTTTGGCCGCGTCCAAAACAAGCCGGTGCTAAATGAGCCGCGGCCCATTTGCTTCAAATTGCGCGTGCGAGACAACTGGCTCCTGTTTATGTACCCACTGACCGATCCCCCCACTGCCCACTCCCCACTATTGGGCTTATGATTAATGGGAGAAAAAACTTAGATTGGTCATTTTTGTACAGTCGACTTGATACAATATGTAAACTTCAAATTGGTTTTGGGTATGACTGGTTTTTTTTTCTGGACTAGTTGCTGTATGGAGGTGTTTCATGAGGCGATGTGTCGTAAAGAATGAATGGTAACTTTTATTTTTTACCCACGACGAAACGGAGTATATGCGTTTGGGGTGAGAGGATGTTTGTGTGTCTGTTTGTGCAAATCCATGTTGCCATTTTCTCTGAAACTACCAATCCAATTTTGATGCAGTTTTCAGTTATGGGTTCTGCTTTAATTGGAGCATATTCTTAGATAAGTGTTACAATGACAACTCAATATGGGGCGCTATAGCAAGCATTTTTAATATAAATCAATGATGACAATTTTATCCAAATTCTGTGTTTTTCAAAAATTTTAATTTTGCTTTTTATCCTTGTATATTATGTAACTAACTGATCCGGCATGTTGTTTTGCTTCTATGATAGATGGAGGTTGGTAGTTGAAGGGTGAATATTTAGCGTTGTATGTATATTATAAAAATGTCAAAACATAAGAAAATTTAAGAACTTTTTTATTGCAATCGTAATTTTTTTTTATTTTCCGGTTGCATTCACAATTTACACGCGTTTCAAGTCCAGGCTTCATAGTTCATTGCGATTGGAATGAGAAACTTATTTATGAGACTTTTATGGGAGTGACTGTCATCTAACCTCCCAATCCCGAGAAGAAAGCTGCTAATTGAGTCTGAAGTTAGGTTCATCTTATCTTACCATAAATGTAAATATGAAAGCCCGGTTGCAACACTAGTACGTATAATATACAATGGTACTAGTGGGACAAAAATTCCCAGTAGTACCATTAATGGAACTAATCAATGGTACAACTGGGAATGAGCCGGATTTGAAGCGCGCGTCGGTAGCTTAGTGGTTAAGGAGGCTACGTACCTGCTGTACCCTCAAAATTCAACCTCATCTATAAATATGATCCATATTTATGGATTGGATTTCATTTTTACTTTATTACCCATAGACCCTCTCTCAAACAACGAGTTCCATTCGACCTTATTTGACAGAGTCGGCCTTACGATCGAGAGGTCCCGGTTTCAAATCCTGGCCATTACACTACCGACGTGCATCCACCCTTAGCACAATTTAGGTTAGTTGGAGGGGTTAGAGGGAATATTAGAAACTTCGGTCCTTTATGAGAAACAAGGAAAAAGAGTTTTAATTATACAGTTTAAGTAAAATTATAAAACGTGGTTCCATAATAATTAAACTTGCAAATGTTGAGTTGATTTATATGATAAAATCAACTCAACATTTAAGATACCAGGACACACCGGCCCAGTTTCAACGACTTGATCTGTGTGCTGTACTAAAACCAAAAGGCTTGGCACGTGCCGATTCTAAGAGAAACTGGATAGGAATATAGTGTGGGACCTGTCGCTTGTTGACCGTCTTGTGCCATCCCATATTTTTAGCACGCCAAGCTGTGCTGGCGTTGTAGCTGAATTAACGAAGATTAGGGGTCCGGATTCAATGATAGCAAAGAAACTTTAACTAAAGTAAACCCAACGAAGCGAGAGAAAAAAGGTAACCAAAGTTTCAGCGGTGACAAACATTTTCTTTGAAAATTATTACGTATAACTTCAAGCGCATTCCAGACAGGAATGAATTGCTCATAAGATGGCGGATCTGACAGTTTAGAGCCGCTGTGCTGACAGCTCTCCTTTACTATGAAACACGCAACGACAGCTGTCGCTCGGCCTGTGTGACAAGGATAGAGAAAATAATCGCTAGTGATCACAACGTAACTCAGAAATGGTCGCTTTGTTTACCTTTTTTGTCTCGTCTCGTTGGCTTTACGTTAAGTGCAACACAGTTGCTCAATGCACCCAAAATAGTATCATAGCCTATTTTTTGCGTGGAAATCTCTACAGATTACCTATGCCGCACCATTAAGACCTAGAACTTCCTGCCAGCTCACGTGTTTCCTTCTTCCTACAGCCCCGGATACTTTAAGCAGGGTGTAAAAAGGCGTCTGATGAGGCCGTCTAGCTAAGTGCCACCACTGTTAACATGGTACATGTTTACGATGGTGACCCTCATGCCGAGACTTTGCCTATAGCTTCAGGCGAAATGAAGTCAAATTCAATTGTCTTTAAAAAAAATAACCTCATTGGACTAGAAACGACAGCCTAAACCTAAACTTCAGATAAGCTGTAAGGTTTCCTAGCACCCCGGCAAGATCGATTAATGAACCAGTCGATGCCGGGCACAATCGGGCGGAGTCAGTGCTATCTATTAGCGTTGCGGGTAGTAGTGCATTAATTTATTAACGAGCGCACAATTAATACTACAGCCGATCGCGGTGACACTCCGGGCATTTATTAAGAAAACTATAAATCAAAACGATGATTAGGGTTGCTGCTGAATGTATCTATACTATCTATACATATAAAAATCACTTGTCCCGACTGACTGACTGACTGACTGATTCATCAACGCAGAGCCTAAACCGTTGGACCTACAAACTTGAAATTTTGACAGTAGATACATTTTATGATGTAAGCATACGGAGATGTAAGAAAGGATTTTTGGAAATTCTGCTTTTAGAGGGTAAAATAAGGGATGGAAGTTTGTATGAAAGTCCGTCATTTTTAGAGCTAGATGCACTTCATTTCATAAACCTGTGTCTCTCAAGAAATAAATGAACACGTGTATCAGCTTTTTTTAAAATTTAACTACTAAGAGGGTAAAATAGGTGTCAAACGTTTGTATGGAAAGTTCGTCATGTAGATCACTATTAAATATAGAATACGAAATTTTCCCGGGCGAAGCCGGGATGGGTCAGCTAGTAGGTAATATTATAAAATTCGATAAACAGTATGAAACTTCTAGGTACCTATAATAAACCCTTTGCCTGTTTTTAAGTATCTTCATTTTTTATGTTACTCATTGAAAGTTTCGACAAAAACAAATTTATTTTCACATTTTTTCAAACTTCTGACGAAAAATACTTTGGGTATATAACGATAATAAATAGATAATGAACTTTCAGATCTCCAGAAATGTTTTTAAATCTTTCACCCACTAAATCAAATCTGTCACGACGTCATCAAAATAGATAAAAAAACCAGTTCTGAAACTTTAGACATCCCTGTTCACACCCCACTTTCGGCTCAGCCGGTGGATTCCCCCCATTGAGGGGTAGTTCCACAGAAATTACTGGCAATACATCATTGAGATGTTTTTAATAAGCGCTTGTGTTGCCAGCCTCTTGACAGACTGTTCAATGGATTGTTCCACTCGCGCATGTACAATATAATAAATGTATTGCTGTCTGGTTAGCATCATTTCTAATGTCGCTTTATTATGTTTTTGCTTTATATAAAACACCATGGCCAGGGAATAGTACATAACGGATCTGAACGGATGTGAGGAGCTTGAATAAAATATTTTTTCTTTCTTTCTTTCTTTCTTTCAATCGACTCCTCTAAAATTACAGACTCTTGTGCGCGTTACTTCTCTTCTCCTGTATCCTTCTTTTTAATCCTTTTCTGTTGGTATACTACTACTTAATTTGAAGTAAGTATAGTTGGCGTTCGGTGAAGCGGCGAGTCTCCTAGCCGGATCACCACCGTGGATCCTGGAAGCGAGATCCCTTGCGGCACTCTATCGGTTCCGTAAGGAGGCGCGGGAGCGGGGATACGATCCCGAGCGCGAAGACATTCGGGCCGAGAGATTCCGGCTCCACAGGATCATGGTGGCGGAGACGGGTGCACGGGTGCTTTGGGCGGTATCTGCGTCGGATCGAAAAGGAGCCAACGTCCGAGTGCCATCATTGCGACGCGAGCGAGGACACGGGGCTGCACACGCTCACCGAGTGTCCGGCATGGGCCGGACAGAGGCGAGAACTAGTGGCGGCCCTGGGAGTGAGAGTTCTTACCCTCGCCTCCCTGCTCACAACAATGGTCCGCTGTGCGGACGCGAGGGCGGCCGGCGTCTCCTTCAGCGAGCAGGTAATGGTCGTGAAGGAGACGGCGGAATGGGAGAGGCAGCGCGAGCGAGCGAGACTCGCGAACCGCGCTGCCCGCGCGCGCAGGCAACTCGGGCGTCGGAGGGCACTGACTGACCTCCGTCCCCCATGAGCGCGGGCCTGGGGGTGACGGGTGAAGCCGCCTGTCACCCCAGCAGAAGCAGGCCACGGCGACGCATTCCGGGGGCGAGTCGAGGACACCGTTGTCCCCCCTCCCGAGGAGGGCTAGACCATAAGTGATGGCCCTGGGTCCGCCGGGGTGCGAGGGATATGTCGATGACAACCTCACCTCCGGCCTAGCATCACGACCCACAGTCGGCGTGCGGTTTTAGTCGGTTCGATTCCGACATAACCTCCCCTTCCGGCTCCGGCAGGGGGGTATCCGAGGGGATTTCCGCACGGAAAAAAATAGGGATAGTTGGCGAGACCAACAAAACTTCTTTCCAAGCAGACTTTAGAAAGAACTTTGGTTCTTTTCAGACAGTGCGGAAGGCGGAGAATCGGCAGAAATGGCGCACATTGGGAGAGGTCCAGCAGTGGCCTGCAATAGGCTAATGGATTGTTAGATTGATAGTTTTTTTTAAAAGGGCACGTAAATTTGACTGCACCTCGCCTGATGATAAGCTAAAGGCAAAGTCTCGGAAACATGTTAACAGTGGTGGCACTCAGCTTGACGGCCTCATCAGATGCCTTTTCACACCGCGCTTTAAGGACCCGGGACTGTAGGAAGAAGGAAACATGTGAGATTTGTCGAGATATTTTTGTATATATCGAGATAGCGTAACAGATGGACAATTCCTGTACCATTTATAATTTTATTTTAGATCTACAAGCATGATAATTGTTCTCAACAAGACTCAGCACATTACTAAACCTTATTTTCAAAACAAAAGTTTGCATTAGCATCGTCGGCACAAGCGAGTAGGTATACCTCGATCTGTCACATCAATAAACACGATCAATGCGTCGCTCGCATAAAAGCCTCCGCGCTGAAACGACCGACGGACGGACGGTGCAAAAAGCTTCACTTTAATTGCGAACGTTTCTTTGTCCCATTGTAGTCCATTCTCACTTAAATATACCAACGCAACCTTGTTTCTACACTCAAATAGCAAGCTTCCAACTCTATTTATTAGCTTATAAAGTTGAAAATTGCAAAACTTTGTGGTATAAATCTGGTTGTCTCGCATTAAAATTACAATGAAACATGGTTGGAAGAGCCGATAGTCAAGCGGCGGTGAAGTGGTCGATTATGTAAATGCATTGAATTCGTAACGCATCTCCACTGATTTATATCGACCGATTTTCTAAAAAGCATCGAATTTTAATTGAGTTTATTGGCTCGATTGTAATCGATTGAGACGTTGGGAGAATTTCAAGTGATTTTAAATGTGGGTTACAATTGGAATTTGATAATAAGGTTTGTTAGTTGAGAATGTGGCTGTGGATTTAGACAGTAATTTGGTAGGACTAATGTGGATTGGGTTTGTAATAAATGATAATAGTCCACTTGGGTTATTTGTTTAATTTCAATATTAAATTATTTTATTTGTTCTTAATCATGAAAGGAAGTCGATTCGTTTGTCTATAATTTATTTGGTTGAGATTTGGGCTTGCTTGTGAACACAGTATGGAATTATTACTATTGCTGTGTTGCATCGCTAAAATTTCGGGAACCGTTTAAGGCCCGTTTGCCAACCAAGTTACTTTTTTGACATTTAGTGTTATCAACTGAAAAAAAAAACTGTTATTTCCATTTTCGACTTGTGGGGTCGGTCAATCCAGACCTATGAGGGAATACTAGTACATATTCATTATACGATCGGTGTCAATGGAGGCCTTGCCGCAGTGTCCAACCGAAGGTCAGATTATCACCAAAGCGGGACCCGATTATTCAAAACTAATCATTGCCGAAGGATTAAGATTGTTAGGAAACAATAATAATGGTACAGTCAGCATCAAAAAGATGTTGATGAACAAAGTACTCAACGTGATCTTAATTTGGAAATACATCGGGAAAAAAAAGCGCTCAATAGCTCAGTTGGAAGAGTATTCCCCCTGTAAGGGAAAGGTCGTGGGTTCAAGTCCCACTTGAGCGCTTCTTTTTCCCCGATGTATTTCAAATTTAAAAAGTTAGCATAATAAATGTAAGTAATAAAAATTTCATAAGATCTACGGTAGCCTAGTGGTATGGGTAATGGACTGCTGAGACGAGACCATGGCACACACCGATGACTTTTCGATGATTTTCGAAGTTAAGTGTGTATTTATCGCAGGTTTATAAGTGCCCGGTTAATGGCAATAGGCTCGCCACCTATTACATTGGGACCTAAACATAAACTGGCGAAATGTGGGTGCTAGCACCTCTGCCTACCCCTTCGGGGAATGCAGGCGTGAGTTTATGTTATGTTATGTTTTATGTTTTTTAAAAATTTCATTCAAATAATCTTAATTTACTAACTTTTATACACTTGATTTCCATGATATACAATAATTATAACGGGAATTAACGCGATCATGGTATAGATTAGCCTTTGATTAGCCTGTATTATTGTATGATTATAATTTAGTTTTTTGCCCCCCTTCCAGTTGACTGATTGTTCTGATAATTGGTAAACATTTAATTTGGACAATAATACCATATAAATCAATAAAACAGTTTGATTTGCTTACATTACGAGAGTGTTAAGATCATTTTGAGACTTCGTCGTCAAGATATTTATGACACTGGTTGTACTTACATATAGATGATTGATTTATTAAAATGCTACTCCATAAGAGTTTAACTTGAACTGTTTATACTGGAGATTGATGGCGCTTGGTGGAATCTGCTACACATATTGAATAACACACTTGTACTTTTCCAATGGAATAGTACAAGTGTGTTATTCAATAAGTTTAACTTGGGTCACAAGATACAGCCTGGTTACAGACATACATGCAGTCTTAGCGTAGACTATTATTAGTAATATATTTACTCTTCGGGTACAGTCAGCGTCAGAGAGATATTGACTGCAAAGTCTCAAAATGATCTTAACACCAAGATATTAAAAGCAAATCAAACTGTTTTATTGGTTTAAATTGCATTATTGTCCAAACTAGACAGCCTCCGTGGCGTGGCGGTAGTGCACGCGACTGCCACGCAGGAGGCGCGGGTTCGATTCCCGCTCATTGCAAATATTTGTATGCATGAATATGGCTATTTGCATTGGTCTGGGTGTTTCTATGTATAATATGTATGTATTTACAAAAAAAAAGTATATAAGTATGTTTATCCGCATTCTAGATTCCATAACACAAGCTATAAAAGCTTACCATGGGTCTATATAGCGTTGTGTAGAATGTTGTGGAATATTTATTTATTATTTTATAACTAAAGGTGTGTACCAAATATCACAACAATCAGTCAACTGGAAGGGGGGAAACCAGAGTACCTACTTTGCTTCTCAAGGTCGATCTCATGGTGACTATACAGAACCCTTAAAACAGCAACTCAAATTCAAAATTCAAAATTAGTTTATTCTGACTGTTATACTGAATTTCGAAATTCAAAATAGCGATGAACTGTAGCCCTGAAGTACCGAAACGGTAAGTAGCACGGTAGTGCGAAAGTATTCCAAATCGATTCACACATAGTCGAATGTTTTCCACCGCGAAGCAAGGTAGTGTGAAAGTATTCCACATCGATTCACACACAGTCGAATGTATTCCAGCGCGATGCACGCACGTTAGTGCGAAAGTCTAGTAAATGCAAAGGCATGCCACATAGTTAGGTTATATAAAACTAGCTTTTGCCCGCGGCTCCGCCCGCGTGGATGTCGGTTATCGCGACCAAACATAGCCTATGTCCTTTCTCATGGTCTAATCTACCCCTATACTAAATTTCATCAAAATCGGTTCAGTGGTTTAGGCGGGAAAGTGTAACATACAGACAGACAGACAGACAGACAGACAGAGTTACTTTCGCATTTATAATATTAGTATGGATTAAATGAAACAAAGTGTAATTGGGGTACAATAAATATTTTTTTATTATATTCTAAGTGTACGTACCTAATTTCTTTAGAAATCATTCTAAGATACGCACTAAATGAACTAAAAATTGATCTGAAGTTCATAATTGTAGCATAAAATAGGATGTGTGACTATGTGGCTGCCTTCGCATTTACTAGACTTTCGCACTAACGTGCATCGAGCTGGAATACATTCGACTATGTGTGAATCGATTTGGAATACTTTCGCACTACCGTGCTTCGCGGTGGAAAACATTCGAAAATAAGATTATCGATGTGGCGCACTTTCGCACTACCGTGAGTCGCGTTTCGGTACTTTAGGGCTACAGTTCATCGCTATTTTGAACTTCGAAATTCAGTATGACAGTCCTTTATTCTGCATAGACCATTAAATCGGAATTTACAAAACGTCAACATAAAGTAAATATTAAATACTAGTTTAGCAAATGGACCACCGCACCGGTTCGAAACGCGGCTCAGACCTGAGGAGACTCCGGCAAGAAACTCAGCGGACATTTTTTTTTGGTCTATTTACAAAACATTTACTTCGCCTAAAACTTATGGTCTAGATACAATGCTTTGCTTGAGTAGCATAGCTGAGCGAACAGCTCATTTCCAAGCTTGTTTATCATTTAAATATTCTTGGATTTTATAATAACCTTTCTGGCACAGTTTGCTCTTAACTGTATCTTTAAATTTATTAACAGGTAAATTGATTTAAACAACCATTCGTACTCATCCGTCGATTACACAACTACCCACCAGTAGTTCCAAGCACGATAATCGTCCAGGAATCGTCCAGGTGTCCTCTAATTGTCCCTTAATGCCCTTTATAGCTTTCTTATTGCATCCCAACATCGGCAATTGCTTCCAATTGCCAAACGCCGGCCATTTAACCACTAGGTACCGAATTTACGACTTCCGATGACATTTAAGTGTTTATAATTAGGCGAATGAATGCGTTTTTTGCACTAATGAGTAGTGTTGTGGTGATTAACCGTGATGAGTTAGTGTGTGGGTTAATTGTGCTGATTTAGACAGGGTGTGTGTGATAAATAATTCTGATTAGTCTTTTTGGGATGTTTTGGTTGAAGTGTGTGGGTTAATTGACAGATATTAGGTTAGGTTATATTGGTGTGATTAATATTTTGATGCTGACTTCAAAACCTTGTAAGTACCTACATAAATTATAATTAGTTTAGTACTAATGGGATAGAAGTTATTGAGTAAAACACTTTGTACATTTCCACTTAATTTTATTTTCCACCTGACCAAAATAATCCATACTAATATTATAAATGCGAAAGTAACTCTGTCTGTCTGTCTTTCTGTCTGTATGTTACGTTTTCACGCCTAAAGCACTGAACCGATTTTGATGAAATTTGGCATAGGGGTAGATTAGACCATGAGAAAGGACATAGGCTATGTTTTGTCGCGATAACCGACTTCCACGCGGGTGGAGCTACGGGCAAAAGCTAGTATTGTAATAATTATAGAAACAGTTACTTTACAACATACCTTTGAGAATGCCGTGAGGCGAAACTGGTGAGGCGAAAAATAAAATATAGTGGAAAAGTACAAAGTGTCTTACTCAATATGTGTAGCAGATCATTGCCATCAGTGCCATCAATCAACAGTATAAACAGGGATAGAAGTTTGTTACCTCCTGAATCAAATTCAAAACGACTGCTGATCAGGTCTAAATAAACAGATAATACCGGGTGTAAGGGGCACGCTCCCGAAGCCGAAAGCCCTAGTAGTACTCCAGGTATAAGGTATTTTTTTTATCTATTTATTTTTTTATTAAGCTAATACGTAGTGTATCTGGAGTGCTACTAGGGACCTTCGGCTTCGGGAACGTTCCTCTTACACCCGGGACAGTCTGGAATACCTACCATATAATCGGTTATCGCAGGACCCGCTCTCGCGACTTACAGGAAGTACCTACCTAAGTCGCGGGAATGGGATAAGTATTTCAGGTGAACTGAACCCACGTGCAACAAGCTGGTGGCTTCCAGAGCAAGCAGTATCTCTGTTCAGCTCTGCTTCCACGCAGTAATAACTTATACGGCTTTGATGGAAACGAAGGAAGACTCCAGGAACAGTCAGCATCAGAAAGATGTTGACGAACAAAGTGCTCAAAATTATCTTAATTTAGTTTTTTGACAACCTTTCAGTTGACTTAATGTTCTGATATTTGGTACACATTTCTAGTTCGGACAATAATACCAGATAAATCAATAAAATAATTTGATTTGCTCTTTATACGAGAGTTTTAAGATCATTTTGAGACTTCGTCTTCAAGATATTTATGACGCTGATTTTACAAGACTCGGACCCAACTAAAAACAGCACCAAGATAATGATTAGGAGATTAATATTATGAAGACATGGTTCTCCCAAGCGACCACAATATGGGGTTCTTCAAGAAGGACATTAGAAGGTTTCAAGATAGGCGGCACGAGTGTAATGCCCCTGGTGTAGCATACGTTCATAGGTCTCGGTAACCTCTTCCCATCGGGTGGGCCGTGTTCTTGTCTGCCACATAAGTGGTATAGAAAAAAAATTAAGGCCAGCGAGACGCTGTGTTGATTTCAAGCGTTGCTTTCTTTGCCACTTTAGTTGTAAAACAGATGGTTAAAAAGTGTCATAGCATTACGGGCATATAAATAACTTAAATTGTTCAATATCAGCCTTCTGCGCCAATTCCCACGACGTTTAGGGGCCCATAACTCTGACGTCACACAAATCCACCATGAAATTGGTGCGTTTACGAATATCCTGGGAAACCGCTGCCGGCGGGGATTGTAAGTGAATTATAATTTCCATATTGATGCCGGGGTGAAATAAAAAGGTTATATACGTCAAATCTCTGGTACGGACAGGCGGGAACTGTCGTAATGAAATTTGAATGCTGGCTACACCGTTGCTTAAATGTGATGTTATACTTATTTTTTTAAATCACTTTGATGGCAGACAATATGGTTACCGCGGCTTATGGACGTATGAAATACCAGGGGCGCCACACTCGTGCTGCAGACCCTAAAAAAACCTTCTAACGCTCTATGGTTGCCTGTAAGAGATTGCCGCAGAGCGATAAGGCCGCCATCTGTACGTACCACTAAAGTTGTATCTCTGACAGCTTCTGTGGCGTGGCGGTAGTGCATGTGACTGCCACGCACGAGGCGCGGGTTCGATCCCCGCTCAGTGTAAATATTTGTATGCATGAATATGGCTATTTGCATTGGTCTGGGTGTTGCTATGTATAATATGTTTGTATGCAAAAAAAAGGATCTAAGTATGTTTATCCGCATTCTAGATTCCATAACACAAGCTAGTTAAATTTAACTAGATATCGTTGTGTAGAATGTTGTAGAATATCTATTTGTGGAATATTTATCAATCAAGTTGTATTTTACTATCCTTGGTATACCTACAATAAAGACGTTATATTATACTAGCCTTTGCCCGCGGCCCCGCCCGCGTGGATGTCGGTTATCGCGACCAAACATAGCCTATGTCCTTTGTCATGCTCTACTCTACCCCTATACCAAATTTCATCAAAATCGGTGCAGTGGTTTAGGCGTGAAAGCGTAACATACAGACAGACAGACAGACAGAGTTACTTTCGCATTTATAATATTAGTATGGATAGTATGGATTGTTTTTATTAAGGAACCCCATATTGTAGTTGCTTGGGGAAACCACAGCAGAGTTATTATTTAGTTGGAAAAAAAAAGTATACATTGAAAATACATACTTACACTCACGCTTGTAAATCCCCGAAGCGGGTAGGCACAGGTGTATAAATGCCCACATTTCGTCAACCATAATTTTCGGCCCCACGTAATTGGGGGCAAGCCTACTGCTGTCTAGCCAGCAGTTAGTCATGGACTGTATGTTTACTGTCGGATGGAGAACAGCCCTATCCCTTAGTCACCTTTTACGACACCCACAGGAAAACATCATCATCATCATCATCAGCCCGCGGCAGTCCACAGCTGGACATAGGCCTCTCCCATGACACGCCACTTAGCTCGGTTTTCGGCTGTCCTCCTCCAATACCCACCAGCCACTCTGCGTATATCGTCGCTCCATCTAGTCGCAGGGCGCCCCACACTAGGGCACTGACTGACCACCGTCCCCCATGAGCGCGGGCCTGGGGGTGACGGGTGGAGCCGCCTGTCACCCCAGCAGAAGCAGGCCACGGCCAGGCCAGGCCATTCCGGGGGCGAGTTGGGGCCACCGTTGTCCCCCCTCCTGAGGAGGGCCAGACCGTAAGGGATGGCCCTGGGACAGCCGGGTGCGAGGGATATGTCTATGACAACCTCACCTCCGGCCTAGCACCAAGACCCACAGTCGGCGTGCGGTTTTAGTCGGTTCGAGTCCGACATAACCTCCCCTTCCGGCTCCGGCAGGGGGGGTATCCGAGGGGATTTCCGCACGGAAAAAAAAGGGCGCCCCACACTACGTTTGCCGGTTCGCGAAAAAACACGGAGTTGCCCAATTCCGTATTCCTATGCCATAAGGTAGATTGAATTTATTCACAAAATAACAGACAGACAGTTAACTACTGTATTGATTTCAGATAAGTTTTATATCACACATGTTAAAACATACATCCATATCTCAAGAGGTTGTAATGTGTCAAGAATTTAGCTCGTCGAAATCACTAAAATAAACTTATACAGAGCCTTTCTTCATCCAGGATTCTTCTCAGAAGCGCCTGCATAGTGGCAATTAATTCACCACCTTTCATCACAGGCATCCGAAAGATTTCTAAATTAGAACTTTTGTTTTTATTTGCTGGCCACGGTTTATTCAAAGACTACGCACTGGGACTCTTAAATGCGCCGTTTAATTTGTTTCATAAACATAATTCAATAGCAGGAAAAAAGGTAAATTAATTTGAAAGTAAATTGCGTTTTTGATGTTGATGGAATGGAAACGAAATGATTTATTATTTGATGAATAATTTTTGTCCATTAACAGAGGTTATTTACTTGTTAATTAATACTAAACTTTGTGCATAAATTATTTGATTTTTAATTAGGCCGTTAGGTAATTAGAGCATTTGTATTTACGTAAATAATATTAATTGTGTATTTCATGTTTGTATATTTCCATTGGTCTATTCTGTTTCAAACTGCTGAACGAATTTCATGGAATAAATAGTGAAAACCCTGTATAATAGAGGCTAATTATTTTATTTACCTGTAAAATCCAATTTAAGTTATTTTACTTATGAATTTAACCTATAAATTGGTAAAGTAGCTCTTACTGGTAAGAAAGCACTGGTTTGGCCAGGGACCCAATACCGCCTTTCCACTTGTATTGACTTTAAATTACTTCTGTCTTCGGTAAGTAATATTGGTATACAATATATCTCGTTTTGAAAAGCGTAGTTACTTTTATTAACAGCGTTTATTTGACCTAGTCGGTATCACCAGACATTAAGGTCTTTGACACATCTAGGGTTGCCAGACTCGGCTAAAAAACTAAACTTCAGTTTTAATTCAATCGGACGTTCACCTAAAATCTGTGCTGTCCTGTTCGAAAAATAAAATAAACTAATTAGTTCTTTGTTCGGTAGAAGGTTGGTGACCTCTGGAGACTTCCCGATCCGGTATCTAAGAGGACAGATCGTGAATTTATATTATGGTTTTTGGTGCATGAATAAATAAAATATTTTAGATTACACATCGCTATCTAGACCCAAATTAAGCATACCTTGTAATGTAGGGTGTAGAATGTAGATATGTTGGGTTTTTTTCTGTAAATACATACATATTATGTTATTATGTTATACGGGTTTGCGTTTCCAATCAAAATCATTAGGTCTCGTACCAGTTGCGTGCAGTTGCTCTCGTAATGACGAAATAAGCTAAGATGATGGAAATCAAGAGAAAGCGGCCCTTTTGCGATAATTAAATAATCATAGAAAACAGAGCGAATATACATACATATTTGTACATATTAAAACTTAAACTTGAATCTCCGACTAATGCATCAACAATTAAATAGTAAAAAAAATGTTTTAGCTTAAAATAAATTCTAAAGTAAACTAGCTTTTATATTAAAGGCTTAGCTGTAATAAAACAAGTTATTATTAAACTATTCTCATTCAATGGTATAATTAGTGGTTGAACAAAAAAAACTATTACTTTTTCCCCTTTTCTATTCACACCGCATCTATAATAAAACCACAAATGGAACTTCCCATACCTTAAAACATCACCCCCTATATGACAAACTACACGACTACACGTCACACAATACTGGACCTTTATTCTACTTGATAATTAACTTCAAACACAGTAGTTACATGAGTAGACGATGAATTTCAATAGGTTAGCACAGAAGATAGAACTGATGGAAAACTAAACCAACTTAAATTTATCAGCTAATACGGGTTGGTCAAGTCTAATAAAGGTTGTCTCTTTAATGAGTACCCTTCTCACTGTCGTGCAGTCCAAGTTTGTCAAGAATAGCACAGTGCGGCAGTATGGCGGTGCGCCGAGCTGACCCGTCGATAAATTAGCATGCATAATGTATGCGCAGACGACGAACCCTTCTAGCCCTGAAGAATTACACGGAGCTCGGTGACGATGAGCATGGATGTGGTAATAGTTACTTAATAATACAAAATCGTGATGAATGAACTTTTACCTTGGCAGTGCAAAAACTCCTGTTTTGTAATGAAATCGATAACGGTGAATTCCGCATCTCATTCGCATCCTTGTTTTAGAAAGGTATCTGCAGAAATAAATGAAGAAGATATTGAATTTTAACAACGTATTATACGCAGATCACTTAAATTACTTACTCCTAAGTAGTTAGAGTTGGTCAAGGCATTCCCCCTATAAGGAAAAAATCGCTGGTTCGAATCCCGCCCGAGAAGATTAATTTTTCCCTAGGTATTCGATTTGTATAGTTAGCATGCAATACAATTCATTTCAAATAGTTATAAACAGTTATTTGTTCAAAGTTTGCCAGAAAGAAAGTCACCTGTCATTATTTCATGTGCATAATAAGTTTATATTTACTACAGAAGAGCCTATTTTATCAATGATATTATCCGCGTCTAAGTGGCATTACGATCGTAAGGTCCCGGGGTTCGAATTCTGACCATTACTCTACCGACGTGACCCCACTCCTAGCACAAGTAATTTAGCTTAGTTAGAGGGGTTAGAGGGAATATTAATAACTACGGTTCCTTTATAAAAAAAGTCCAGTTTATTTAAACTTGTTCCCAATTAGGTAGAATGCATTGTACTAGCCAACTTCTGTGGCTCATTTAATACTAAAAGTTTCTTTAATAGACCCCATAAACCATCATAACTTACGTAAGTAACACCATATTGTACATTTCTTTAGTAGCATACCCAGTATCCTACAATCAAAACTTTGCCTCCTCCATTTTTTTACGTTCTTAGTTGCTTATAAAATATTCGTGTGCCGTGTGTCCAGGAATGCGGGGCAAACACTTGCGATGTTTTCGTCTCCTGTCTCCAACCCCCAATTAGTTGGCTCCACAACCCTCTTGTAATACATTTATTAATATGCATTATAAGCAAATGGGCGACCAGATTGCGGTTGGAGACGGTTGATAACACCTTTTTGTATGTTTAAGTTGGGAAATAGGCTGGAGACATTTTGATTTTGTACGATTCTATTGACGCCTTCGGGGCCCAAGCCAGGTTTACGGGTTTTCGTCTAGGGGTTGGGAGGTTATAAGGCAGCCACTCTTAGAAATGTTATTATGCTAATTAAAACTAACCTGCAAGTCAGTAAATGTGCTGATGGTTGGATAAGACTCTGACACTGGCTTTTCTCTACGGTTTGGGAGGTCTGATGGCAGTCGCTATTATAAAAGCCGTATGAACCAAACCAAGCAGGAGTAGGTGAAACTCAATTTTCAAGGGGAAAGCCTGGGATGCTACTGATAATGCTGAGATGATGATTGCTGTATTTAGGACATCAGTTCCTCAGTGGTGTAATATAAAATCATCTATTATCATGTCTCTAGATTATTAGTATTAGAGTATGTGAATGTTTGTAAATAGCCCAAAAAAAATGCCCGCTGAGTTTCTTGCCGGAGTCTTCTCAGGTCTGGGCCGCGTTTCGAACAGGTGGTCCATTTTGATAAACTAATCTACACTAATATTATAAAGAGGAAAGATTTGTACCTATTTTTGTATGTTTGTAATGAATAGGCTCAAAATACTGGGCCGATTTAAAAAATTCTTTCACCAATAGAAAGACATACATTCTTCCAATTTGACATAGGCTACATTTCATTTTCAAAAAATTAGGAATCCTTGGTAAAATTTGAACATACTCGCGGATCGCGCCGCCCGCGCGCGCAGGCAACTCGGGCGTCGGAGGGCACTGACTGACCTCCGTCCCCCATGAGCGCGGGTCTGGGGGTGACGGGTGGAGCCGCCTGTCACCCCAGCAGAAGTAGGCCACGGCGGCGGCGCTGAACAGCGCGCCTCCCCATTCCGGGGGCTAGTTGGGGACACCGTTGTCCCCCCTCCTGAGGAGGGCCAGACCGTAAGGGATGGCCCTGGGTCAGCCGGGGTGCGAGGGATATGTCTATGACAACCTCACCTCCGGCCTAGCACCAAGACCCACAGTCGGCGTGCGGTTTTAGTCGGTTCGAGTCCGACATAACCTCCCCTTCCGGCTCCGGCAGGGGGGGTATCCGAGGGGATTACCGCACAGAAAAAAAAAGGTGTAGAAAAATGAGTCTTAAAATGTCTTTCGTCGAATGCGCTGCCGAAACTATTTAGAATCAACAGCTAATTGATTCTAATTTCTAAGGCGAAACGAAGTTTGCCGGGACTTGACTTGACTTTGCGCCGATATAATGGTCTATGCAGAATAAATAATTTTAAATGTTGAATTCATGTACAGAGTCGAAATAACAATATTATACTACCACATAAAGACACATCTGCTTCATTCATAATATTTAGTGCCTATCATCTAAACTTAGATTAACAATACACAGCACATACTGTTTAGTGCCACTAAATCAAATTTTACATCGCACTAAAATAATACGACCATCGTTAAGTGTCCATTTTTTTCTATGCCACTAAAAGGTGCCACAAATGCCCTTGTTTTAGTCAGTCAACGCAATCAAAGAATAATATACTTAATATTATGTTGAACTTCATTGCTTGTTTAGTTAGATGTGGAAGCTCTAGTATACAAACAAAAATCGTAATGTATTATAAAATATACGTACATTCGTGTCGTCAAATGATACACAGGCGAGTACAGTTATATACATAAATACGTGGGTATAATCGCGTCTATAACTCACACGTGACAATACTACTAGTGATTTTGTGATGTCGCATATGGTATGGTAAGGGTGAAGATACACCGGGCGTAGAATGTTCAATTTTGAGGAACCCATGACATAGATACCTAGCTAATTTATTATTTTGTTTTAAGGTGAATTTATATGTCCCCATATAGAAATTCACGTGATCCGGAACGGTGCATACTGGGCAACAGAGATAGCAGCGCCTGTTTTGCACTGGGAAGATGCTGTTACTTACAGGAAATTCCAGCCGAGACGGGAGCGGTCCTATAGACATCTAATCCTTGAAAATTGTGAACATACATACATTGAAAAGTCAAGTCAGAGTTTTGATTTAGATTCTAAGGTTCATGAATATCCGAATACATTGGGAAAAATGAAATGCTCAAGTGGGACTTGTACCCACCCTTACAGGGTGAATGCTCTTCTAACTGAGCTATTGAATCACACCTGAATCACTCCAAATTTCCCTTCTCTTTATACCCGTCTTTTAATATCGATATTATTTTATCAATAGTATGTGAAACAAACGTGAAAAATTCATAGTTACGCCTTGATCCTCTTCTATACGCAGAAATAAAATAATATGTTGTAAAATGTTAGATGAGAATCACAACCCTTGCAGTGAACTTCCATATTAAAATATGTTCAAATATTGTTAGCTCATTGTGTCTCTACCTTAACGCCATGTCTTAGGCACATAATTTATCGCGACACGACAAACAAGTAATAAGCGCAACTAATTGTCGCAGCGACACGCGACTGCGCTGACGACGACAGACTGACTCGCTCTGTGCATGCGACTGTACCTACGTGAGGAGCGAAGGCGAAGACAGATTGATACACGAACTAGTTGAAGTTAGGTGCAATTCGTGCAATGCGCGTTTTGTTGACGGCAAAGTTGACGGCATAGTTCTTAGTTTAATTGGTTTAACTACAAAGTTTATATTGACTGTGGTCTTGTCAGGAATTTATATAGAACAACGTATTTCTACTAATGCCAAAGTAATGGTCTGGTAAGCTACCAATACACACACACACACACACACATACGCACACAAACACACACACTCACACACACACACACACACACACACACACACACACACACACACACACATACACACACACACACACACACACACACACACACACACACACACACACACACACACACACACACACTCACACACACACTTAGTTGTTTTTATTGATTTCTATTTATTTATTTTTTCTCATATTTTTGCTCGTTAATGATTCCCTATCACTAGCATACCATATCCGGCCACATTTACTCGCATTTAATAGCAACAAAATTTGTATACAGCAACAGTAGAACACTGACTCCTGAGATACAGGATTACCTAGTTCGGGAGTCAGGGCTTATCCAACCACTGTACTTCCTTAACTGTGTATAGATAACAATACGAGTATCATAAGTGTTTGTTAAAAGGTTTAATGGAATCAATAAACGATTTTTTTTTACCCTGCACTGATTTTGATGAAGTTTGATACAGAAATAGACTGGTGTTTGAGAAAGGACGATAACGGCAAGCAAGTGCCTAATAAATATTCTGAACGTTTTATACAATTAAGCATGAACCTGGGAGTCCTGAACCAAGTGGTTCAGGACTCCCTTGCCAGCTCACGTGTTCCCTTCTTCCTACAGTTCCGGGTCCCGAAAAGGCATCTGATGAGGTCGTCAAGCTGAGTGCCACCACTGTTAATGGTACTTGTTTGTAATGACCCTCTTTCCTGATACTTTGCGTTCAGATTACCATCAGGCGAGGTGAAGTCAAATTGACATACCCTATATAAAAAATATAGTTTACTGTCAGCTAGTATTGTAAAATATTCTCGGCCCAGCTACTTATGGTAAAATCTTGTTAAAAAAACAAAAATCGCGTTATATCGTAGTTGGGGATCACTGCCCAATAATGTTATTTTAATCAATAAAAATAAAAATCGAGTCAACAAAATATATTGTGTCGAACCATCATCTGATAAGAGGCTTGATTTCGCGAACGGAATTGCCATTGGTTTTAGATGTATAATCAATGAATTAATTGATACGCCGAGCGCCATACATTTGCTTACCTGAAGCCACATTTTGTACCTAATTAACAAACTTGAAGTCACTATAGCAGAGAGAATATTGGTGGCCCAGGACAGGCAGGTATCCGGCTCCGGCAGGGGGGGTATCCGAGGGGATTTCCGCACGAAAAAAAAAAAAAAGGTACCGTGTATTGTACAAGGTGAGTAAAAATTAGGACGGCTCCTTTTTTTTCAATTACAAATCCCCTTGAATACCCCCCGTCTTCCGATAGTGATAGTCTCAGTGGCGTAGTCGTGGTGACTACTGGTACTCTACTGCTACATAAGAGGCACGGGTTCGATTCCCGCTCAAATATTTGGATGCATGAATATTTATCTATTTGTATTGGTCTGTGTCGTGTCTCGGAGAGCACAGTAAGCTATCCGTCCCAGTTGTCTTACGAACCTCAATGGCAGTTGCTACGGAGAGTTGGAGCCCTAAAAATTCCAACAACTGATCTTCGAAATTGCCAATATGTAGTGGAGGTCGAAAGGCAATCGTTTATGTGGAAAAAATCGATGACGATGACCTTGATGGTATTGTTAGTCTCGAATCGCTTAAAATCGACAACCGTCTCGGGCTGTTCCCTATTTCACTGTAAACATAGACATAATCAGAAATTCGTAATAGGGTAAAAGCCGGATAGTTGCGCCACTTTTCAAAAAAGCTATATAATAAAGAAATATGTGCTTATAAAGAATATTTCAACATGGATATCAAATTATAGGTCTTTGAACTACCATAGAAGCCAATTGTAAAGAACTTAATTATTAAAGGTTTTGAGTAAAACGATAGTTGCCTACTCTAGCGGATAGTTGCCTAGCGTAAATAATACTTCAGAGGATACTTGCCTCATGCGGGGATAGACGCCTCACAATGATTTTTGAAGAAAAACAAATTCATATCGATTTACTCAACCAGTCTTTATTATTTATTGCAATCTTTTATTAAGTAATTAGTACTTTACGTACGTTATACAAAATATTAAACCATTAAACTATAAAATATAGTTGCCCCTAGAGCAACTATCCGCACAAGTTTCTAGGGCAACTATCCTTTTAGATACGGATACTTGCCCTTTTCATTTGTAATATTAATAATTATTATTTTACAATAATTTGTAATAAAGTTTCCAATTTAAAGCCTAATGCACGCAAAAAAATAAAAGGTGGATTGAAACCACAATTAGTAATAAAAATATTCAACAGAAATAACTTACCAATATAATATCGACGCCTGTCGAAGATTCACCGCGGAAGATTTTCGCTCGCACGAGTGAAACGCTTGAGTCTATGGTGACGGTTGACGTGGCACTGAGGTCTGCGGGAGGGGTACTTACAACTATAGTAAAGCTCTAATCCACTTACATCCGTAATATAGTGTATTCGAAACCGTGGCAAGTATCCCACTGGCGCAACTATCCGGCTTTTACCCTAACTGTTTTATTGATATAAATTGTTCTATTAATGTCCGAACTATTATCTATTCTGTGCAAAAGGTGGGTACCGAATGTCAGAACAATCAGCCAACAGCAAGGTAGAAAACCAATGCATTAAGATCATTCTAAGGACTATATCCGTCAAGATCTACTTGACTGTACTTTCTCACCATTCTGATACAAGAAAAAAGTACTAAATGTTCACATAAACACGTCGTTATAAACACAAGCTGCTTACCCCTCATAACAGACAATAATATATTAACATACTCACATGGTGTGCACCTACTATTGCGGCGATATTTTACGACACACGTGACGAGCGCAATATAACTTTGTACTTAATTATTAACAAGTCGCTCCCGTTCGTATCACGACATGTGTGACAGATAATACAATATCATGTATCATGTGAATGAACGGGATTTGATTGTTATTGGATGGAATTATTTATAGGTTTTTGGTAGTGATAGAATTTGTGCGTGGGAATTCGCTACTTTGTTTGACGATGAGGCTCCGGGGTGGGCTTTCTTCTTTGGGTCAGGCCAGGAGATCCAACGGCAGTTCCGCCAGCAAGAAATAAACCAAATCAATAGGAAATAGCAGAGTGGGTTTCCGCTTCAAAGTCACCAGGGCCTCGTTTCTACTAAAACCAAACCACACAGGTGCGCAAAACTGCAAAATCGGTATTAAATTATAGATTACTAGCATTTGCCCGCGGCTCCGCCTGCGTGGATGTCGGTTATCGCGACCAAACATAGCCTATGTCGTTTCTCATGGTCTAATCCACCCCTTTACCAAATTTCATCATAATTGGTTCAGTGGTTTAGGCGTGAAAGCGTAACATACAGGTATAGGAGCAGATCAGCTAGTAAATAATAATAATAAATAAATATTCCACAACATTCTACACAACGCTATCTAGAGGCATTATAAGCATAGTTTAACTAGCTTGTGTTATGTAATCTAGATTGCGGATAAACATACTTAGTTTGTTTTTTTACTTATTTTTTGTAAATACATACTATTACACATAGAAGCAACCATACCAATGCAAATAGCCATATTCATGCATATAAATATTTGCACTGAGCGCGAACCCGTGCCTCCTACCACTATACTACACTACCGCCACGCCATCCACAGAGGCTGTCGAATTCCACATTCGTAATTTATATGAAAACTGTAACATCTGAACGAAATAAAGAAATATGTTGTATCTAATAATAGCCTAGTCGAACACATCACTCCTATAAATATCAATGTCCATTACAGGATGTAATCTGCGCCCTTACGGTCGAATGCCGTGACAACGTGGCATAAAACCTGCGCGAGAGTTGTTGCGCACAAATTATGGACCTATTAGCCACCCTTGTGGTTTTAGTTTACTGTTTAGTGTGTGAAAGCTTTTAGTAACTACATATAGGGACTATTTTTTTGTGTACCGTCAACCACATAATCGCTTCACACATTCATAATAATATGCTATCTAGACCCCTGATAAGCATAGTTTAACTAGCTTGTGTTATGTAATTTAGAATGCGGATAAACATACTTAAAATACATTATTTTTCTAAATACACACATATTATACTTACTTAAAAATATACAGACCAATGCAAATACCCATATTCGTGCTAACAAATATTTGCACTGATCGGATCGAACCCGCGCCTCTTGCATAGCGGCCACGTTCACTACCGCTACGCCACGGAGGCTGTAAATAACATAACATAACATAACATAACATAAACTCACGCCTGTATTCCCCGAAGGGGTAGGCAGAGGTGCTAGAACCCACATTTCGCCAGTTTATGTTTAGGTCCCAATGTAATAGGTGGCGAGCCTATTGCCATTAACCGGGCACTTATAAACCTGCGATAAATACACACATAGCTTCGAAAAGCATCGCAAAGTCATTGGTGTGTGCCATGGTAAACCTGGGATCGAACCCGAGACCTCGTCTCAGCAGTCCATTACCCATACCACTAGGCTCTCCATGAGCGCTGGCCTGGGGGTGACCGGTGGAGCCGCCTGTCACCCTAGCAGAAGCAGGCCGCGGCGGCGGCGCAAAGTGCGCCTCCCCGTAACCGGGGCTAGATGGGGACATTTTGGTCCCAACAACCCGAAGGGGGCCATCTCGAAAGAGATGGTCCTGGGTCTGTCGGGGTGCGAGAGATATGCTTTTGGCAATCTCACCTCCGGCAACCAAGGACCCAAGATGGCGTGCGTTTTAGTCGGTTCGAGTCCGACATAACCACCTCCACCGGCTCTGTGGGGGTGGTATCCGTGGGGATTTATCGCACGATAAAAAAAAAAAAAAAAAAAAAAAAATACCACTAGGCTACCGCATACCACCAAACCACCAAATAGAAATAAGTATTAAGTAGCGCAAAAGAGGCGACTCAGGCGTCGGAGGTTGCTCAAAGACCTCCGTCCTCTATAAGCGCAGGCCTGCGAACAGAAGCAGACTGAGGATTTGCGCTCCCCCTTTCCAGGGGCAAGATGGAGACGCCGTGATTCCCACACCCGAAAGCGCCATCTTGAAACCGGAGACGATACTGGCTCTACCTGGGTGCGAGGGTTTTATGTTTTAGGCAATTTTTAACGTCAAAAAATGTAACCAACTACCAAGTTACACTGCTATGAGAATTATAGAATTAGAATTTGAAACGCATGGAATTTGAAAGGACGGTAATAGTCTCGCCCCCTATTACGTGGGACCGATACTCATAGTTGGCGAAGTGTGGGTGTTAATACACCACTGCCTAACCCTTCGGGGATTTACAAGCGTGAGCATATGGATTGATGGATGGAATTTGTAAAATCACACCCCTATCCTCATCTGCAAGCTGGTGCATTTTTTTTTTTATACAGGACACGTCAATTTGACTTCACCTCGCCTGATGTTAAGCTAAAGGCAAAGTCTCGGAAAGAGGGTCACCATCGTAAACATTTACCATGTTAACAGTGGTGTGGAACTCAGCTTGACGGCCTCATTAGATGCCTTTTCACGCCCCGCTTAAAGGACCCGGGACTGTAGGAAGAAGGAAACACGTGAGCTGGCAGGGAATTCCAGGTCTTAGTGGTGTGGCATAGGAATGAATCACTGAAACGCTTGGTTCTAGCAGGTATACTCTGCACCGTAAATGGATGACATCTTAGCCCTGCACGTGTCGTGTAAATATTGAACGAGGCTCTGATGCAGGTTTTCTTCCAGGTTTTTGAATTCAGATAGGAACCGCTCTCGGAAATGGCATCATACCAATTTAAAATAAAAAAGGATCTCGGGCTCCTTGTGGACGCAACTGGGAAATTGTAAGGAGGATCATTCAACCAATAAATTAGCCTATCGCAGTCTCTGCTGGAAATAGGCCTCTCCTAATGTTGGGAGACTTTAGCCTACTGTTTCTTTCTGCATTATGTTTGTTGAACATTCAATTGTAGTTCCAAAAGCCATTATAATACATGTTAAAAGGTTCTCGACTTGTGCTGGTATGTGTATTTGGCCAATAACGAGCTCCGCCAAATGAGTCCAGTTGTAAAACAGGATGAGCGGAGCGGAGCCGGGTGGCGGGCCAATGCCGACGATGTCTCCTCGGGGAAACATTACGTGCTAGTTGTAATTGTAGGGTCTCAGTGCGAGTGGGAATGCATTTACGCAGACCTCTTTGATTTTTTGGAAGAACGAACAGCAATGGTAACTTGATTGATAGTTTTAGTCACTTTATCTCTTACAAGCTGACCCGGCGAACTTCCGTTCTCGTTGTATTATACATATAAACCTTCTTCTTGAATTACTCTATCTATTAAAAGAAACCGCATAAAAATATGTAGCGTAGTTTGGAAGATATAAGCATAAGGACGAACAGACGCGGAAAGCGACTTTGCTCTGAACTATGTAGTTATAGCACAGCTTTGTCATACTATGCACGTCAGAACAGGAGTAATAGAATAAAATAAAATCAAATATAAAATCTCTAGCTCTCCCTCATAAAGTTTCTAAGGGAGGGGATTGGCGCACGAAAAAAAAGAAGGTACAGTGTAAACTTATATAAATACTTCATAAAAACTAGCACCAAGATCCACAGTCGGCGTGGCCACAGTCGGACTCTTCCCTTACGGCTCCGGCAGGGGAGGTATTGGAGAGGATTTCCGCACGAAAAAAAAGAAGGTACAGTGTAAATTTATACAAATATGGCGCGAGTGTAGTTTGTGCGAAATTATTCTCTATGTGTGAGCGTTTAGGATTTATATTGCAATAAATATCTCGTATGTTTTCGATGCACGAAACGATTCTGCCAAATTATGCTTTACTGTAAGCAAATAAGAGCTACATTTCCAATTCCAACAATAGTTTAGAATCGAAGTTAAGTTAATTATTTTTCTGATATGTTCTTTCGTTCCGTTCTTTTGTTCCGTTCTTTAACTTAACGAGACGTTCTGTTATATTTTTTAACGGAGCGTATAAAAATAACGTTATTTCTTTTTAACGTATCGTTTTAACATGTTATCAAAATGTAGCCGTTCCGAACACTACTAATTGAGAGTGGGTTGACATCGAAGTTCAGGCGCATCGCAGTTAGACTGGAAAGCCTTATTAGACCCAGAGAGAATGAACGATTGTAACCTACCCACAAATTTCAGGTATAAAAGCTCCTCCCCGCTATCAGTGGAGCGGTGTACCTCCGTCGAACACTTTACAACAAGCCCACTCAGGCGTCGCCGGGAGACGTCGTTATAGCCATCGGCTGAATTAATTTTATCGCCACTACCCAATATCAACTTTATTTGCCGCTTATTTTACCTTATCCTCTAATATTTTCTTCGATTGAAGAGCGTCTTATTGAACTATTGAATTGATTTTTTATAGTTATTGTTGTGAGAATTATCCAGTGTAAGTTAAGCTGAGTATTGTTATGTAATTTGCTCGAATTTGGTTTGGTATAGGGTGTACCGCTGCCACTTATTATACGCTAACCCGGTGAACTTCGTACCGTCAATTATTTTCCACCCGTGTGGTGTCCGATCCCGTTCCCGCTGCACCCTCTTATACAATGATATAGTTATCTAAACAGCAACAGAAATAACCACACTGTCACTGTGTGTCATAGTAAACGAGGGTTAAGGGATCCAAGTGGACGTCCCGACCCCCAGGGGATCGAAGTGGAATCGCGATTCCTTTTGGATCCACTGAGGGATCGAAATAGGGCATTCAAGCGGAATACCCGACTTCTGCGTATATGCCGATGCCTGTCGAATTTGTTGACATTAATGATCACTGCTCCGTTCCTTTGAGTAGGAGCGTGATGATATATAGCCTATGTGTTATTCTGATGTACCTATAAGCTATATTATTGTAAAATTTCATGAAAATCTATTCAGTAGTTTATATGTGAAAGAATAACAAACATCCATCCATAATCACAAACTTTCGCGTTTATAATATACTAGCTTTTGCCCGCGGCTCCGCCCGCGTGAATGTCGGTTATCGCGACCAAACATAGCCTATGTCCTTTCTCATGGTCTAACCTACCCCTATACCAAATTTCATCAAAATCGGTTCAGTGGTTTAGGCGTGAAAGCGTAACATACAGACAGACAGACAGACAGAGTTACTTTCGCATTTATAATATTAGTATGGATTACTAGGATTTTCTTGAAGTGTAGTAATTTCACTTTGGAGTTCAAGGCCAGTTCTTGATCTACTACCTCTTTTTTAAAACAATTTCCAAAAGGAGGATATTCTCAATTGGGTTGGTATTTTTGTTTTACTTCTCCTTCTTCTTGTATATCCTGGCATCTGAAGCTTTTGGAGTCTGGGGTCTGCTTTTTTCAGTCTTTTAGGGTTCTATACCTCAAGAGGAAAAATTGAAGTCTTATAGGATCAGGTCTGTCTGTCTGAGAAAAAAACATTTTTTATTTAAAATATACCACTTAGGTGGCAGACAAGCACACGGCCCACCTGATGGAAAGTGGTTACGTAGTTGTATGCAACACCAGGGGCGTTACACTCGTGCTACCTACCCTGAAGAAACCTTCTAATGCCCCTCTTGAAGATCCCCATATTGTAGTCGCTTGGGAAAACCATGGCAGGGAGTTCATTCCACAGCTTGAGCGTACGTGGGATGAAGTTCCTTTCATACAGCACGGTACGCACCGTAGTTTTTCTTAAAACCCTTAACTAAGTACGTACTTTTCCCAATTCTCGTCACTTCAGTTCAACTATCCACTAGGAGGGCAAGATTGATCGCTCGCCAGTAATCGACTGAATGCGGGATTAGCGAGATAGCGACAAGTCTTAAAACAACATGTGATCAACGAAAGCCTCTTAAGCTGAAGGAAAACTTACAAGGCAATCATTAGACTTGTCCTACACTTATCTTCTCGTTTTTACCCGACTGTAGCAAAGTCAAAGGAGGGTTATGATTTTTATCTCAATATATATAAATGGCATGTATTTAAATCGATATCTGTATATACCCTTTTTTCGAACAAAATATATCAGGTACACCAAAAATACTGACTTGTACACTAATTATGCACATTAATTAAATCAAATTAAATATACTGATTAATGATATTTGCAGAACTGTTTTACTGAATGTATAACTATTATAAAAAGTTAATCTAGCAATTCCTTAGTTCAACAAACAAAGTAATACTTTTTCAACGAAAACCATCATCTGAATTGATAAGTGACTTAATGAAATATGTCTACTAACAATATTCCTTAGGTGAAGAACTAACCATATTTAAAAATGTTATACCTATTAAATTTTGTACACCATGTTATATGGTAGGACATAGTGCACTGATATTTAATGAAAGATCTTTTGAAATACCTATGTTCCACAAAATAATCCATAAATAAATAAATCTAATTTACTTTTAGGAACATCGTTTATTCTAAAATCCCTATATAAATTACGTGTCACGTTGTTTGTCCACAATGGACTCCTAAACTACTTACCCGATTTTAATCATATTTGCACACAGTGTGCAGTTTGATGCAATTTGAAAGATAGGATAGCTTACATCTTAATTTAGCGATAAGTGACTCCACGCGGGCGAAGCCGCGAGCAACAGCTATTTATAAATAAAAATGGATGTATCTAAGAACAAAACTCAAGAGCAGCTCGAGCGATGCGGAAATTTTATTTAGCATGTTCCATTAGTATGGTTCCAGCTAGCTAAACACTGCAATATAACTATCTCAAGAGAAGAATCCCTCTTTATCTTATCGATTTAAGATAGCAAAGTCATAATTCAAAACATGCAATACAAAATATTCAAGATGCTATCTTCAGTTATTTTTAAGAGAGGCATTAAATGTCGATAAGAAGTTCTCCACAGCCAAAAAACAAGATGATCCCGAACAATATTCAAAGTGCTCAACCAAATATAACTCGTCGAGATAGAAACTCACCAACTCAAGTTACCATCCAAATTTCCATCTTCATTACTGAAGTACCACGTACAAACTACCCTACTTCAGTGTCAAGAAAAAAGTGTCAAAACTCCATTCGTCAGGTCAAAGTTAATATATCCCTAGGGAAGGGTGGGGGGGGAGAGGCGAGGGGGGAAAGACAAGACGACCGACGCGTAATAAGTGAAGCAAGTTCTCGACTTGGAAAAATTGAAATTAATAATTCAGATATTGTAGGAGCTTTGTGGACTTAATATTGAAGGTAATTGGTATATTAAAAAATGTGTATTAACGCTCGTGGCGGCGCTTGCGAGCGGAGTGGCTTCATTATATTATGCGCGTGTAATGAAAAGATTAAGTGATAAAAGTATGCGGATATGCTTTATATGCGATGCGACTATATTACGTGTGTGGTTTTAGAGTAAAGCGTTTCGTACGTCAGAAGTTACAGGTTCGATTCCCGTTTAGTATAAATACTGTGGTGTTTCTATATATTATTTCTTCACCAGCTTGATTAAGACCTGGAACTCCCTGCCAGCTCACGTGTTTCCTCGCACCAGTTCTTCCTACAGTCCCGGGTCCTTTAGGCGCGGCGTGAAAAAGCATCTGATGAGGTCGTCAAGCTGAGTGCTACCACTGTTAACATGGTACATGTTTACGATGGTGACCCTCTTTCCGAGACTTTGCCTATAGCTTACCATCAAGCGAGGTGACAAAATGACGTTAAATTCATGTGTCTTTTATAAAAAACAGTCCCGGGTCCTTCGAGTGGGCCATGAAAAGGGTAATAATTCCGTCAAGCTGAGGGCCACTTCTGTAACATTGTTGGAGTCCATAATGGTGACCCTCTTTCCTGACACTATACCTCCAGCTTACCATCAGGCGAAGTAGTCACATTAACATGTCCGGTAGATATCTTATCAGCATTCTAGAACCTATAGTTTGGGCATATACTGGTTTATGTCTAGATGGCACTGTGTTTATAAGCCCTTGAATGGGTGCAGCGAATAATGCAGTCGAGTTCAATTCTCTGGATGAGAAAATTTATTCTAGGATTATCTGTAAAACTAGGAAAATGGTTTGTATATCCATCCATCCATATACTCACGTCTATAAATACCCGAAGGGGTAGGCAGAGGTGTATTAGCAGCCACGTTTTGCCCATTATGATTTTCGGTCCCACGACGTAATAGGGGGCGAGGCTATTGCCGTCTGGCGGGGCCTTTATCTTGGGCTCTATGTTTACTGTCGGATGGAGAACAGCCCTATCTCTTAGTCCCCTTTTACAACACCCACAGGAAGAGCTTCTGTGGTCCTACTGTGGTATACTAACTATACAAATCGAATACATAGGCAAAAATAATCTTCTCGGGCGGGATTCAATCCCGCGATCTTTCCCTTACAGGGAGAATGCCTTGACCAACTCGGCTATCGAGACACGCCCGATGTGATTCAAATTTCCCTTCTTATCCATCTTTAAGGCGACGGTGGACTCATCTACCGATATTCTTACGAACTATCGGAACCAATGAAAGATCGCGGGTTCAAGTCCCGCCCGAGAAGATTCTTTTTCCCTATGTATTCGGTCCTATTCTACAACAACACGGTTAATCTATGTAATTTTTTTAATCAAATCTATGTGTTCAACAGTTTACGCGTGATTGAGTAAATATAGTTAAATAGGGCCTTGACTTTAATGTAAGTACTGACTCTGTATAAAGTAACAAAATAGTGTAATATTGACAAAATTATTTGCAACTGTTTATGTTATGTAGTCGTATATTCCCAGAACTCATAACTTCTTGTGGTTGACACGATTGCACTGCATTGAAAACAATTTGGTACATCGTAGGATGTCGCTGTGAAGTGCGTGTGACGTCACAACACAAGATATATAGCTGGAATGCTTATACACACTGTGCGTTGCGTTGCGCCTAACTGGGGTTAACCTTACACGTTTTGAAATCTCCCCAAAATGTTATATATAATTTGTATTACGGGTATTAAAGCCAAATAGAATAAACAAATAGAGATAGAATACCACAAACGGAATTAATCCATACTAATATTATAAATGCGAAAGTAAATCTGTCTGTCGGTCTGTATGTTACGATTTCACGCCTAAACCACTGAACCGGTTTTGGTGAAATTTGGTATAGGGGTAGATTAGACCATGAGAAAGGACATAGGCTATGTTTGGTCGCGATAACCGACATCCACGCGGGCGGAGCCGCGGGCAAAAGCTAGTTTTTCAATATATCAATAATTTGATATTGTATTTCTTGGGAGGACACATGCAACATACAACATAAGCACTTGAAATCAGCAGGTTTACAAGAAAGTCGTTTGTGAAATCATAGAAGCAAAGGCAAGCTCTTATTTTTATCTACGCCAGAAGAAAAAGCGTGAGTATGTAGTATATATACTATATTATAACATTAAGTAAAATCATGGAAGTAATAGTTGTTTCCAATTTACTCTCCACCGAATAAAAATATGCCATGTTGGTTCCCGGAGGAGTAGAAATAGGACCACCCCAGCTCTTCTTGTGGCTGTGGTAAAAGGCGGCTAAGGAATAGGGCTGTCCTCCCTCCAACAATAAACACACAGGTCAAGGCAGAGGACCCGCGAGACGGCAATAGGCTTGCCCCCTATTACGTCATGGGTCCGAAAATCATAATTGGCAAATTGTGGGTGCTAGTAGATCTCTGCCTACCCCTCGGGGATTTTTGTATTAAACTACCTGAAATGACGTCGATCCAGTGAATAAAATGGCACCAGCAAGATAATAAATGTTTAAAAAGAGAAACTTCTCTTTACTACTTTTATCTGATGGAACGGTTAGACGCTGAAATAGGTGCAGTTCGTTTTATTTCCTTGAAACAGCTCCATAAAAAGTTGTTAAACCTTTAAGATGTTATCATATTATCAAGTATTCGATTGAATAATAAACTCAGTTTTGAAATAAATATAACAAATGCTTCAAATTTTAAGCTAGACGGATACTAATGTCAAATACTTAAAACAATGATAGGGTTAAATGTCCAAGAATTAATTACAATAAACCTTTTCATATTTTCACAGTATTGATATATTTTAGCTCTTATTTCAGAATAGATGAACATCTGTCATAATGAAAAAGAAATTGAAGATGACTTCATTGTTGTGAATGAAGCACCATCATTCTCAAAAATATCCACCTACTGAAGGAGAACTGATTAAATAAAAACGACAATACAGAAATTGGTGTTTTTGGCGGTAGTGAACGCGACTGCCACGCAGGAGGCGCGGGTTCGATCCCCGCTCAGTGCAGATATTTGTATGCATGAAAATGGCTATTTGCATTGGTCTGGATGTTTCTATGTACAATATGTATGTATTTACAAAAAAAAACTAAGTATGTTTATCCGCATTCTAGATTCCATAACACAAGCTTATTTACAAGATCTTATATACTAAGATTTTACACTAATTTTGTTGTGGGGAATCGCACGTCATGTGAGTTCTGCAGAGTTGCAGTTTTGTTGTTATGGCAGCGGACGTGATTACTATATATGACGTTTTATTTATATGTTTAGTTAAATTCCTTAAAGAAATCACGTCCAGCTTATCTATGACTGCCATACTTAGCCTACCATGGGTCTAGATAGCGTTGTGTAGAATGTTATGGAAAATAATTATTATTTCTTATTATTCTTGTACAATTTGTGATTTTCATAGATCCAACCTCGAATATTAGGTGATATATTTAAAAGAATATTCAATACTAGCTTTTGCCCGCGGCTCTGCCCGCGTGGATGTCGGTTATCGCGACCAAACATAGCCTATGTCCTTTCTCAAGGTCTAACCTATCCCTATACCAAATTTCATCAAAATCGGTTCAGTGGTTTAGGCGTGAAAGCGTAACATACAGACAGACAGACAGACAGACAGACAGAGTTACTTTAGCATTTATAATATTAGTATGGATATGGATTTGTAATTTTCATAGTACCAAGCTTGAATATTAGGTGATATATTTAAAAAAAATATTTAATATGAAGGTCTCTATGGCATTGAATCACTAAGTATATTAAATTAAAAACGATATACCTGAAATATTCACATTCTTCTAATTTCTAGTAGGTATCAGATTCTCCCATTTTTTGGGTAAATCACTTTAACTAGCAACTCCATCTGCCACATACATCACCGGAGATAGCATTGAGGGTCGACTCGACGTCCGACGATATTTTCGTCCTCGTTAGAAATATCAGCGTGAACAAATTCTAGCAGCTATGATTTTTCAGGCTTCCATTTGAACTTTGATTTATGACGAGCTAGATATCATCTTTTTTAGATTTTATTTTGTATCGTGTCCATCCGTATCTTAGTTAGGAACTGTATCTATTTATTTGAATGAATTTTATGGCATTAATGGTGCATTCGATCAAACCTACATTTATACACGAGTAACTATTCCAGAATTCTAGAGTAGTTGAAGGAATTTTTTACAGCATTAAGTATGCTAACTATATGAATCGAGTACATGGGAAAAATAATCTTCTCGGGCGGGACTCGAACCCGCAGTCTTTCCCTTACAGGGGGAATGCCTGACCAATTCGGCTACCGAGACACGCCCGATATGATTCAAATTTCCCATCTTATACGTCTTTAAGGCGACGTGGCGTCATCTACCGATTTTCTTACGAACTATCGGAATCAGTGAATGATGTTACAATCATTTTTAAACATTGATTTTTGATAACTTTTTTTTTGTTTTGTTTGGGCGGAGTTATCAAAAATCAATGTTTAAAAATGATTGTAACATCATTCATTGATTCCGATAGTTCGTGAGAACATCGGTGGATGACTCCACTGTCGCCTTAAAGACGGATAAATATAGAAGGAAATTTGAATCACATTGGGCGTGCATCGGTAGCCGAATTGGTCAGGCATTCCCCTGTAAGGGAAAGACTGCGAGTTCGAGTCCCGCCCGAGAAGATTTTTTTTCCCTATGTATTCGATGAATTCTAGAGTACTTCACATAGACGTTTTTCCAGGCAATATACCCAAATCTACCGGTGCTACCGTATAGCTAATCTAGAGTGAATGGGGAGTGAATGTAAAAGTACCTGGCAATTATGCGTTCTTTTAAAAAGGCACGGTGTTAAGTGTAAGTCATGTCAACTCGCTTTTGTCGTATTATAGCATGTGACAAAACTTGTCAAACATAAAGTTAAATTATGACAGTATGAGACACCATTTCATTATTCTTAGCATTGTTCTTTATCCCATGACAAACGGTGGTATATTATCTATTCCCGAATACGTTCATTAATCTTAGGCGGTGGAATGTGAAATTGGTTTAATCTCGAATATGCGGCTGTTTATTCTACTTTACTTGCGTTTGTTCAAATCGGCCCTAAGTATGCTAACTATACCAGGGACTCGAACCCGCGATCTTTCCCTTACAGGGGGAATGCATTGACCAACTAGGCTACCGATGCACGCCCGATGTGATTCAAATTTCCCTTCTATATTTATCCGTCTTTGTGGCGACAGTGGAGTCATCCACCGATATTCTAACGAACTATCGGAAATGTTTCCTGTAAGAGATCGCTAAAGGTTGCCTGTAAGTGATCGCTTGTAGCGATAAGGCCGCCATTTGTACATTTTTCATAATGTTGTCCGTACATGTACTAAAATTTATGAGAGTATAATAAAGATTTTTCTTATCTTATCTTATCTGTGTGGCAGAAGTATCCATTTATTTTTTTATCACTAGCTGTTGTCTACGGCTGTGCGTGGGATCCTTTGATTGATCCCATTTCCACAATTAACAGCAACCTATGCCCGGGCTTACCTATAACCTATTCAGGCGAGGTGAAGTTAATTGACGTGTCTTTTAACATAACATAACATAAACTCACGCCTGTATTGCCCGAAGAAGTAGGCAGAGGGGCTAGCACCCACATTTCGCCAGTTAATGTTTAGGTCCCAATGTAATAGGTGGCGAGCCTATTGCCATTAACTGGGCACTTATAAACCTGCGATAAATACACACATAACTTCGAAAAGCATCGAATAGTCATTGGTGTGTGCCATGGTAAACCTGGGATCGAACCCGAGACCTCGTCTCAGCAGTCCATTACTCATACCACTAGGCTACCGCAGATCTTTTATTTTTCATTGTCTTTAGTTATATATTCAGTGTCTTTTATTTACAAAAACATCCATTTTAGCTGGTTGAAAAATAGATTATCTAAATCACTACGTAACTGAGATACAGGGGTGGCAAGAGACCCTTCACACAATTTGTAGCACTGCGACACTAAATACAACTTACTAGTCAGCAGCCAATTATTCTCAGCTCAGACATTAAAACAAGTCCCAACTAAATCATCCTAAAACTCTCCCAACAGTACCTAAAATACCTTTCTTAAAAGAAAATTACAGAAGTTGAGCTCAGTTAACGAATTTGAATATCCCAGCATTGGCCTTGCGCAACTTTACTTTACATTGCGAAGTTTGTTCGCTCGCCTACAGACGTGTTGCTTTGAGACCGGCCAGTCATTAAGAAAGTAATTATTTCCCTTTTTTCAGGCTTTGTTCTTCATTTAATTGTCGAAGTTAGGTTTAAACCGTAATAAATTGCCGATGAGTTGACTACCTTTGAGAAGCTGTTTGCGCGGTGGAGTGTAAAGGTTTTAATAAGATCGCCGTCGCGGTACTCATTTCCTCTCATTGTCTTTGAAGCTGGACTTTATTTTACAAGAAAAAATATGTATAATAAAGAAGAAAAAGTATAAATAGACTTTCACAAGCTGTTGTTTAATTTGTATCTTACATAGTTTGTTGGGTATCAGCCTGATCAAAATTTTGGAGTCTAGGTTTGCCAGTAAGCCGGTTGTTTAACGTACGAGGTACTGACTGCATAGGTATTCTGCTCCAGATAGTCATAAAATAAGCCCAATCAAAGAAAGAGAAATAGTAAACTAATTTTTGAATGACATTTATAAAGCATTTATTATGCAAACTTTTAAATTCCAAAAACTTAGGGAAAGAGAAGGACTCAAGTGGGAATTGAACCCACGACCTATCTCTTACAGGGGAATGCTACGAACTCCGTAAGAAAGTTGGTAGATAGCTCCACCGTCGCCCTTAAAGACAGATATAAAGAGAGTTCAAGGTTCAAGTCTCACTTGAGTCCTTCTTTTTCCTGATGTATTTCGAATAGTAAACTAATCATAAAATCAGCGAGATTTTCGAGGCAACCGAGAATAACGCGTAGAAATTGATAATTTTTGATTTTCTCTGTTCGTGCGAATTGTCAAACATTAGGTAAGTTTTTACCTCTCTCTAGTAAAATGGACAAAATTATTTACAATACTTTCAGCAAAATTCTAAGGGCAAGCAACTACAAGAAACAGGCATGGTGCTTACGGTCTTCAAGCATCCACACCTGTTCGCTTGGGTACACCGAGGGTGTTAGCAATATTGCTGACGTATGTTTATCAGTGTCTGCTCAATGGCTTGGAAGTATTAGCTGGAAAATGAGCTGCTTCACTGATTTTAAAGCAAGTCTGGAATCTTAAACGGTTGGAAAATGACTTACCTATAAGACATTGTTTTCCCGATTATCCATCATACTAATGTTATATACGAAAGTAACTCTGTCTGTCTCATTGTTACGCTTCGACGCCTCTACTGAACCGATTTTAATGAAATTCGGTACAGACATGGAGGAGCTTTTTTATGTTTATTCGCTGGCAACAGTTAGTCTCAATATTAAAAAAAAATCAGAATGGGCTGGGTAACTCGTGAATAATCCAGAAAAGGCAAGAAACATAAGATGTATTACTGACTAATATAAACAACATTTTGTACATTACCTACCGTCAAAATGTTTTGTCCGTACGATTGCCAATAAAGTTGCCTATAATAAATTGAAGCCAAATCGCACTTATTAAAGCAATCTGTGGGTAAAACGTACTTATGCCTCACGCCTCTTGCCTATTCCGTATCAATCAAATCAATCAATTAGCCCAATATGTGCTATTAAACTTCTGTGATTCGCCCTTCGAGATTACATTATAATTTACTTGTAGTAGCACGCGTGAGTGCTGCCATCGTACACAATTTTATAGCAACATTTAAAAAGAAAAAAATGTTAGCTAACTTGGGGGTATCTCATACACGTTTTGTGTGGCGGCCATCGTGCACTTGTTTTTCCTTGTGTGTTAAAATATAATAGATTTATAGTGATAGTTTGTGTGATTTGTGCCGAAATAAGATGGGAAAGTGCGTAAACATTACAATGACGAAAAATCAAGAAGCTAAAACGCCAAAAGTCAAAGATTCGTCGCTGGCGCCGTCACCGCAGCTACAATTCCAGTAATCTACAAATCAACCGATTGGGATTATGGTGAGTACGATGATGATAGGAGACGAACATCCTTTGCAAGTGCGATAGCATATGGAACTGGAGTCTCCATTCCTCGCTAACATATTATCGTTACGAAAAAATCGCATTCCTTATAAAGTCACACTAATGTTGTATAACTCCCTAGCTGAATCTTATATCCAATACGGATTAAGCAGCTATGGTCTGACATACAACACATATCTGCAAAGTATTTTTAATCTTTAGCGAAGAATTCTTCACAAAATTGTATCAAAAATAAAAAACATCAAACAGCAGTTCAATGATAATGACTATGGTCTGTTTAAATATTGCAAGAGCGCATACCCAAGTCAAGCATTTCAAGTAGTTAAGAAAAACTTTTTTAACAAAAATTTTCGGCATAATCTATGCCGTCCTGTATACACGCGGGCGGTGGCTCGAGGCGAGGCATGTAGTGCGAACCGAGCGGCGTGAATAATGCCTACCGCGAACGAACGACTGCTTACCTGGTTCCTCGACTTACTAACGCACTGCCCCCGGAATTGCGCAATGTAGATAACATTAAGCCTCATAGTGTCAAAAACAGACTCAAATCACACTATCTGAACTCACTTGTATAATGTTATTTAACACCTTAGACATAGATAATAAACCGCATAGGTTTCTGTATTGCTTATGTATCTTTGTTGTATACAAATTGTTTAAACGATAAATAAATATAAAAAAGGTGAATTTGCAAAATGTAGTAATGAAAAGGCGGTAGTCAATATACTCGTAATAACATCCATGTCTGCAGTACAGTCCACGAGGCTCGTACCATGACAAACTATAGAGTTTTTTGAGTCGGTAACCAATATACCTAATAACACCCACGTCTGGAGTACAGTCCGTGAGGCTGGTACCATGACTAATTTTGGAGTGTTTTGAGTCGGTTATCAATATTATAACATCCATGTCTGGAGTACAGTCCGCGAGGCTGGTACTGTGACTAGCGTTGCAGTGTTTTAAGTTGGTAATCAATATAATAACACCCACGTCTGGAGTACAGTCCGTGAGGCTGGTACCATGACTAACTTTCGAGGGTTTTGAGTCGGTAATCAATATAATAACATCCATGTCTGGAGTACAGTCCGCGAGGCTGGTACCGTGACTAATAGTGCAGTGTTTTGAGTTGGTAATCAATATAATAACATCCATGTCTGGAGTCCAGTCCATGAGGCTGGTGCCGTGACTAATTTTTGGAGTGTTTTGAGTCGGTGATCAATATAATAACATCCATGTCTGGAGTCCAGTCCGTGAGGCCTGTGCCGGTGACTAATTTTTGGAGTGTTTTGAGTCGGTGATCAATATAATAACACCTAGGTCTGGAGTACAGTCCGCGAGGCTGGTACCATGACAACCTTTGGAGTGTTTTGAATCGGTACAATATAATAACACCCATGTCTGGAGTACAGTCCATGAGGCTAGTACCATGACTAATTTTTGGAGTGTTTACAGTCGGTGATCAATATGATAACATCCATGTTTGGAGTCCAGTCCGTAAGGCTGGTACCGTGACTAATTTTTTGGAGTGTTTTGAGTTAGTAATCAATATAATAACATCCATGTCTGGAGTCCAGTCCGTGTGCCTGGTACCGTGACTAACTTCGGAATGTTTTGGGTCGGTGATCAATATAATAACATCCATGTCTGAAGTTCAGTCCGCGAGGCTGATGCCGTGACTAATTTTTGGAGTGTTTTGAGTCGGTGATCAATGTAATAACACCCCGGTCTGGAGTACAGTCCGCGAGGCTGGTACCGTGACAACCTTTGGAGTGTTTTGAGACAGTATTCAATACAATAACATCCATGTCTGGAGTACAATCCGTGAGGCTGGTACCGTGACAACATTTGGAGTGTTTTTGAGTCAGTATTCAATATAATAACATCCATGTCTGGAGTACAGTCCGTGAGGCTAGTACCGTGACTAATTTTTGGAGTGTTTTAAGTCGGCGATCAATATAATAACATCCGTGTCTGGAGTCCAGTCCATGAGGCTGGTGCCGTGACTAATTTTTGGAGTGTTTTGAGTCGGTGATCAATATAATAACATCCATGTCTGGAGTCCAGTCCGTGAGGCCTGTGCCGGTGACTAATTTTTGGAGTGTTTTGAGTCGGTGATCAATATAATAACACCTAGGTCTGGAGTACAGTCCGCGAGGCTGGTACCATGACAACCTTTGGAGTGTTTTGAATCGGTACAATATAATAACACCCATGTCTGGAGTACAGTCCATGAGGCTAGTACCATGACTAATTTTTGGAGTGTTTACAGTCGGTGATCAATATGATAACATCCATGTTTGGAGTCCAGTCCGTAAGGCTGGTACCGTGACTAATTTTTTGGAGTGTTTTGAGTTAGTAATCAATATAATAACATCCATGTCTGGAGTCCAGTCCGTGTGCCTGGTACCGTGACTAACTTCGGAATGTTTTGGGTCGGTGATCAATATAATAACATCCATGTCTGAAGTTCAGTCCGCGAGGCTGATGCCGTGACTAATTTTTGGAGTGTTTTGAGTCGGTGATCAATGTAATAACACCCCGGTCTGGAGTACAGTCCGCGAGGCTGGTACCGTGACAACCTTTGGAGTGTTTTGAGACAGTATTCAATATAATAACATCCATGTCTGGAGTACAATCCGTGAGGCTGGTACCGTGACAACATTTGGAGTGTTTTTGAGTCAGTATTCAATATAATAACATCCATGTCTGGAGTACAGTCCGTGAGGCTAGTACCGTGACTAATTTTTGGAGTGTTTTAAGTCGGCGATCAATATAATAACATCCGTGTCTGGAGTCCTGTCCGTGAGGCTGGTCCCATGACTAACTTTGGAGTGTTTTGAGTCGGTAATCAATATAATAACATCCACGTCTGGAGTACAGTTCGTGAGGCTAATACTATGATTAACTTTGGAGTGTTTTTTGAGTTATGTCCATCACGTCCGTCGGCTAGATTAGACAAATATATGTGACTATCTTATAATATAGACACGTTATTATAGAAATTCCACGCGGTAAGGATGGATTTGACGTGATCGGCACTATTGATGCCGATGAGAGTCCTACTAACAGGGCCGCGTTACAGTCCATGGTCTTGCGGCCCGCCAGTGTGGGGCCAACCGCCCCGCTGCCCGCGCCCGCAGCTATGTCCACGGCCGCGCTGGCGCTAACGCCCACTAGGCCAGGAATTTTCTGCGGATACGCTCGCGCCGCTGACTTCTACGGAGCTAAGTATCGAATTAGAGCTAGATATATTATTATGTTTATTGGGAGAAGAGCGCCCAAAGGAAAATAAATTTGGCCCTTGTATACATAAGGAGTTGCCTCTCGGTGATCTGACATTTTGGTTAATAGCTTGAATGATAGAGGAGGTGAAAAGGGGCATTATTAAGTCCTTCGTTATTGGAAACAAAAAATATTAGCAAACGCCATAACTGGCGTAGCTAATACTGTGTCAACTCTATTAACTTCAGCTCTCATAGATGATGATTATAAGAATCAAATCCTAAAGAATCTTAGTGACACTGGCGGACTTTTACTTCACATTCATTTTTGTGAAACGCAAGTTAGGCGTGCTCTTTTGTTGAATTGCCTTAATAAAGAAGTCAAAGATAATATATAAGATCGAGGGTGCAACCCAGACGTACTGGGTTGCACCCTCTGCTTAACGACAGGAGGTCTCAGCTCTGCGCCTGTTCTTGTAATGGCTGTCATTGACTTTCTTGTAAATCCTTTCCAAAAAGTGAGTCCTCTCGCTTTAGATCAGACCATATGAGCCTTCTACATCGAGGGTTTTTTAAAATGGAGGGGACAGCCACCGCCACCTCGCCGAGACCTAGCGAAGACGAGCTCGATGCGTGGTGGGCACAAGCGACCACCGCCGCCGCGCCAGCAGAGCGACCGCCGAGCCTCGCCAGCATACAGCCGGGGCTCGCGTCGCCAACGCCGGGCCCGGGTGACTACACCACATCGCCGCAGGCTGGTAGACTTAAGTTTTTCTCTAAAAACGGTCAGAACAAGATGTTACCAAACATATAAACTTTTTGGAGCTGACCGCTGCCTTCTTAGTTCTAAAATTTTTGGCAAAAGATTGCAGGAATTATAAGATTCTTTTAAGGATCGACAATTCCACAGCAATCTCATACATCAACAGAATGCGAGGCATTCAATTCCCTCATTTAAGTAACTTAAGTAGACAAATCTGGCAGTGGTGCGAAGACCGTGGTCTGTTTATATTCGCATCTTATATTAGCTCAAATATAACTACATGGCCGGCGAAGCGTCTCGTCGAACGTATGCGGACATAGAATGGGAACTTGCAGACAGCGCATATTTTCGAATTAGCGATTCCATTTCACAACCTGAGATTGACTTATTTGCGAACCGAATAAACAAAAGATGTCCCAAATTTGTGTCCTGGCATTGCGATCCTGACACGTTCAGGATCGACGCGTTCACAATAATATCATGGTCACAATATTTCTCTGCCTGATACTAAAGGTGTTACAAAAAAAAAAACAAAACTGAAAAAAACTGAAAAAGCTGAGGGTATTGTTGTAGTGCCATATTGGCTTATACAACCCTGGTTTCCTTTTTATGTGAAGTTATTAAATTCAGATAGAATCGAATTCCAGCCTAATCCGAATTTACTATTCCCCCCAGCACAAGATACACCGGAGTCTTACCTTGGTAGCCGGAGTATTGTCTGGACGGCGTTTATGAACCAGGGTATTACATTAAATGTGGTGGACCCGCGTTATACCCAACTTATTTCAACGATCGTCCTTCTCTTTGCCTAGCAAGGACTTTGGAGTGTTTTTTAACTCTTTCTGCGACAAGACATTCAAGTAATTGTGATTTTCTTTTGATTAGTTTTAACAAACCTTCCCGTAAGGTATGTTCACAGTCGATTAGTAAATGGATCAAAGTCACCCTGGCAGAAAACGGGATACACGTCAGTTTTTAAAGCGCATAGCACGAAACATGCAGCGACTTTTGCAACCAATAGGCTAGGCGTAAGTATAGACCCCATTTAGAAAACCGCTGGTTGGTCTGGAAATTCCCAAGTTTTCGTGAAATTCTATAATCGAAATTTGGTGGGGCACTGTAATGTGACATTCGCCGCTCGTTTTACAGGGTAGGCTTGATTAATCGCTTAACAATAAGATTATTGTCCATTTTTGAATAATAAGCATTACATTCGTAATGAAGGTCTGTAATCTATTCGTTCTTTTTAGAATATAATCAAGTTATGGCCTGACGTTTTTTTATATCATTTGCTTACTGCTATTTCGTGTACTCTAAACATCCTACAAGTAAATTATAATGTAATCTCGAAGGGCGAATCACAGAAGTTTAATAGAAAATCAAACGAACTTACCTGTAAGTGAAGTTCGATGATTATTAAACGATGTGATTCGCCCGAGAGATTACATTATAATTTACTTGTAGTAGCACGCGTGAGTGCTGCCATCGTACACAATTTTATAGCAACATTTAAAAAGAAAAAAATGTAAGCTAACTTGGGGGTATCTCATACACGTTTACCCCGTACGTATTGCACCGTATACCTACTAGTAATTCATGCTAGACCAACTGAGCCTTCATCTGATTAGGTACCAGAATATCAAATAGAGTGTTCTGGAATGTACGCGTATAAATTCAGAGTGTACAAAAAGGTTATAAAATGTTACAGAGCCGTAGCTAGATTTACGTACAAAGATACTTACTTACACTTGTTCGTTCGCTGTATTAACGAAAGATGGTTTTCATCATCAATGTTGCGTTAGCCCCGGCTACAAGGTTACGCTTTGACGCCTGGGTTCTACTACTCTTATACTTGATTATTTGACTTTCGTGAGAGCGTTTGACATTTGACTTTCCAACCCCGAGTGGAAAACCTGCCTTAGAACTTCGTCCGTTAATCAGCAGGTGTATTATCTAGCACGTGAGGTTATGTCGTCCGCTGTGCGGACGCGTGGGCGGCCGGCGTCTCCTTCAGCGAGCAGGTAATGGTCGTGAAGGAGACGGCGGAACGGGAGAGGCGGTTTTAGTCGGTTCGAGTCCGACACAACCTCCCCTTCCGGCTCCGGTAGAGGGATATCCGAGGGGATTTCGGCACGAAAAAAAAAAAGCACGTGAGGTTATGTTGGAGCTTACACACGTTAGGTACATACAATGACATATATACCTATGTGTTACATCATAACATACATACCTACATCCTTTATCCCTCTTAGTCTTTATCGTAAGGTGAAATAACACCCACATTTCACCAATCATTGTGCTCGGTCCCAGGGGTGAGCCTATTGCGGTATTTCAGGGGTTAACCATTTCAGGTTGGTTGACTCGAATCTTGCATCTGAGGCTGAGTCTGGGCTGTTTATATCTGTCTGATGCTAAACAGCCCCATCCCTTATTCGCCTTATTCGACACCGCATGGGAAGAGATGGGTTGGACCAAATTCTACTCTGCCGGGAACCATGCGGCTAACGTCGTACTAATATTATAAACGCGAAAGTTTGTAAGTGTTGATGTTAGCTGATGTTAGCTGAGGTGATGTTACTCTTTTACCTCTAAACGGCTGGAGCGATTTCGTATAAAATTTGGAATGGAGATAACTGTTACCCTGGATTACCGCCGCGGACAAAGGTATTTATAACATTTAGCTTGAAATTTCATTAAAAAGACTTAGACTGCATAAGTTTTCTGCTCCAGATAGTCATAAAATAAACCCAATCAAAGAAAGAGAAATAGTAAACTAATTTTTGAATGACATTTATAAAGCATTTATTATGCAAACTTTTAAATTCCAAAAACTTAGGGAAAGAGAAGGACTCAAGTGGGAATTGAACCCACGACCTATCTCTTACAGGGGAATGCTACGAACTCCGTAAGAAAGTTGGTAGATAGCTCCACCGTCGCCCTTAAAGACAGATATAAAGAGAGTTCAAGGTTCAAGTCTCACTTGAGTCCTTCTTTTTCCTGATGTATTTCGAATAGTAAACTAATCATAAAATCAGCGAGATTTTCGAGGCAACCGAGAATAACGCGTAGAAATTGATAATTTTTGATTTTCTCTGTTCGTGCGAATTGTCAAAGATTAGGTAAGTTTTTACCTCTCTCTAGTAAAATGGACAAAATTATGTACGATACTTTCAGCAAAATTCTAAGGGCAAGCAACTACAAGAAACAGGCATAGTGCTTACGGTCTTCAAGCATCCACACCTGTTCGCTTGGGTACACCGAGGGTGTTAGCAACATTGCTGACGTATGTTTATCAGTGTCTGCTCAATGGCTTGGAAGTATTAGCTGGAAAATGAGCTGCTTCACTGATTTTAAAGCAAGTCTGGAATCTTAAACGGTTGGAAAATGACTTACCTATAAGACATTGTTTTCCCGATTATCCATCATACTAATGTTATATACGAAAGTAACTCTGTCTGTCTCATTGTTACGCTTCGACGCCTCTACTGAACCGATTTTAATGAAATTCGGTACAGACATGGAGGAGCTTTTTTATGTTTATTCGCTGGCAACAGTTAGTCTCAATATTAAAAAAAAATCAGAATGGGCTGGGTAACTCGTGAATAATCCAGAAAAGGCAAGAAACATAAGATGTATTACTGACTAATATAAACAACATTTTGTACATTACCTACCGTCAAAATGTTTTGTCCGTACGATTGCCAATAAAGTTGCCTATAATAAATTGAAGCCAAATCGCACTTATTAAAGCAATCTGTGGGTAAAACGTACTTATGCCTCACGCCTCTTGCCTATTCCGTATCAATCAAATCAATCAATTAGCCCAATATGTGCTATTAAACTTCTGTGATTCGCCCTTCGAGATTACATTATAATTTACTTGTAGTAGCACGCGTGAGTGCTGCCATCGTACACAATTTTATAGCAACATTTAAAAAGAAAAAAATGTTAGCTAACTTGGGGGTATCTCATACACGTTTTGTGTGGCGGCCATCGTGCACTTGTTTTTCCTTGTGTGTTAAAATATAATAGATTTATAGTGATGGTTTGTGTGATTTGTGCCGAAATAAGATGGGAAAGTGCGTAAACATTACAATGACGAAAAATCAAGAAGCTAAAACGCCAAAAGTCAAAGATTCGTCGCTGGCGCCGTCACCGCAGCTACAATTCCAGTAATCTACAAATCAACCGATTGGGATTATGGTGAGTACGATGATGATAGGAGACGAACATCCTTTGCAAGTGCGATAGCATATGGAACTGGAGTCTCCATTCCTCGCTAACATATTATCGTTACGAAAAAATCGCATTCCTTATAAAGTCACACTAATGTTGTATAACTCCCTAGCTGAATCTTATATCCAATACGGATTAAGCAGCTATGGTCTGACATACAACACATATCTGCAAAGTATTTTTAATCTTTAGCGAAGAATTCTTCGCTACTGAGCTATAAGACACTGAAAATGACTTACCTATAAGACATTGTTTTCCCGATTATCCATCATACTAATGTTATATACGAAAGTAACTCTGTCTGTCTCATTGTTACGCTTCGACGCCTCTACTGAACCGATTTTAATGAAATTCGGTACAGACATGGAGGAGCTTTTTTATGTTTATTCGCTGGCAACAGTTAGTCTCAATATTAAAAAAAAATCAGAATGGGCTGGGTAACTCGTGAATAATCCAGAAAAGGCAAGAAACATAAGATGTATTACTGACTAATATAAACAACATTTTGTACATTACCTACCGTCAAAATGTTTTGTCCGTACGATTGCCAATAAAGTTGCCTATAATAAATTGAAGCCAAATCGCACTTATTAAAGCAATCTGTGGGTAAAACGTACTTATGCCTCACGCCTCTTGCCTATTCCGTATCAATCAAATCAATCAATTAGCCCAATATGTGCTATTAAACTTCTGTGATTCGCCCTTCGAGATTACATTATAATTTACTTGTAGTAGCACGCGTGAGTGCTGCCATCGTACACAATTTTATAGCAACATTTAAAAAGAAAAAAATGTTAGCTAACTTGGGGGTATCTCATACACGTTTTGTGTGGCGGCCATCGTGCACTTGTTTTTCCTTGTGTGTTAAAATATAATAGATTTATAGTGATAGTTTGTGTGATTTGTGCCGAAATAAGATGGGAAAGTGCGTAAACATTACAATGACGAAAAATCAAGAAGCTAAAACGCCAAAAGTCAAAGATTCGTCGCTGGCGCCGTCACCGCAGCTACAATTCCAGTAATCTACAAATCAACCGATTGGGATTATGGTGAGTACGATGATGATAGGAGACGAACATCCTTTGCAAGTGCGATAGCATATGGAACTGGAGTCTCCATTCCTCGCTAACATATTATCGTTACGAAAAAATCGCATTCCTTATAAAGTCACACTAATGTTGTATAACTCCCTAGCTGAATCTTATATCCAATACGGATTAAGCAGCTATGGTCTGACATACAACACATATCTGCAAAGTATTTTTAATCTTTAGCGAAGAATTCTTCGCAAAATTGTATCAAAAATAAAAAACATCAAACAGCAGTTCAATGATAATGACTATGGTCTGTTTAAATATTGCAAGAGCGCATACCCAAGTCAAGCATTTCAAGTAGTTAAGAAAAACTTTTTTAACAAAAATTTTCGGCATAATCTATGCCGTCCTGTATACACGCGGGCGGTGGCTCGAGGCGAGGCATGTAGTGCGAACCGAGCGGCGTGAATAATGCCTACCGCGAACGAACGACTGCTTACCTGGTTCCTCGACTTACTAACGCACTGCCCCCGGAATTGCGCAATGTAGATAACATTAAGCCTCATAGTGTCAAAAACAGACTCAAATCACACTATCTGAACTCACTTGTATAATGTTATTTAACACCTTAGACATAGATAATAAACCGCATAGGTTTCTGTATTGCTTATGTATCTTTGTTGTATACAAATTGTTTAAACGATAAATAAATATAAAAAAGGTGAATTTGCAAAATGTAGTAATGAAAAGGCGGTAGTCAATATACTCGTAATAACATCCATGTCTGCAGTACAGTCCACGAGGCTCGTACCATGACAAACTATAGAGTTTTTTGAGTCGGTAACCAATATACCTAATAACACCCACGTCTGGAGTACAGTCCGTGAGGCTGGTACCATGACTAATTTTGGAGTGTTTTGAGTCGGTTATCAATATTATAACATCCATGTCTGGAGTACAGTCCGCGAGGCTGGTACTGTGACTAGCGTTGCAGTGTTTTAAGTTGGTAATCAATATAATAACACCCACGTCTGGAGTACAGTCCGTGAGGCTGGTACCATGACTAACTTTCGAGGGTTTTGAGTCGGTAATCAATATAATAACATCCATGTCTGGAGTACAGTCCGCGAGGCTGGTACCGTGACTAATAGTGCAGTGTTTTGAGTTGGTAATCAATATAATAACATCCATGTCTGGAGTCCAGTCCATGAGGCTGGTGCCGTGACTAATTTTTGGAGTGTTTTGAGTCGGTGATCAATATAATAACATCCATGTCTGGAGTCCAGTCCGTGAGGCCTGTGCCGGTGACTAATTTTTGGAGTGTTTTGAGTCGGTGATCAATATAATAACACCTAGGTCTGGAGTACAGTCCGCGAGGCTGGTACCATGACAACCTTTGGAGTGTTTTGAATCGGTACAATATAATAACACCCATGTCTGGAGTACAGTCCATGAGGCTAGTACCATGACTAATTTTTGGAGTGTTTACAGTCGGTGATCAATATGATAACATCCATGTTTGGAGTCCAGTCCGTAAGGCTGGTACCGTGACTAATTTTTTGGAGTGTTTTGAGTTAGTAATCAATATAATAACATCCATGTCTGGAGTCCAGTCCGTGTGCCTGGTACCGTGACTAACTTCGGAATGTTTTGGGTCGGTGATCAATATAATAACATCCATGTCTGAAGTTCAGTCCGCGAGGCTGATGCCGTGACTAATTTTTGGAGTGTTTTGAGTCGGTGATCAATGTAATAACACCCCGGTCTGGAGTACAGTCCGCGAGGCTGGTACCGTGACAACCTTTGGAGTGTTTTGAGACAGTATTCAATATAATAACATCCATGTCTGGAGTACAATCCGTGAGGCTGGTACCGTGACAACATTTGGAGTGTTTTTGAGTCAGTATTCAATATAATAACATCCATGTCTGGAGTACAGTCCGTGAGGCTAGTACCGTGACTAATTTTTGGAGTGTTTTAAGTCGGCGATCAATATAATAACATCCGTGTCTGGAGTCCAGTCCATGAGGCTGGTGCCGTGACTAATTTTTGGAGTGTTTTGAGTCGGTGATCAATATAATAACATCCATGTCTGGAGTCCAGTCCGTGAGGCCTGTGCCGGTGACTAATTTTTGGAGTGTTTTGAGTCGGTGATCAATATAATAACACCTAGGTCTGGAGTACAGTCCGCGAGGCTGGTACCATGACAACCTTTGGAGTGTTTTGAATCGGTACAATATAATAACACCCATGTCTGGAGTACAGTCCATGAGGCTAGTACCATGACTAATTTTTGGAGTGTTTACAGTCGGTGATCAATATGATAACATCCATGTTTGGAGTCCAGTCCGTAAGGCTGGTACCGTGACTAATTTTTTGGAGTGTTTTGAGTTAGTAATCAATATAATAACATCCATGTCTGGAGTCCAGTCCGTGTGCCTGGTACCGTGACTAACTTCGGAATGTTTTGGGTCGGTGATCAATATAATAACATCCATGTCTGAAGTTCAGACCGCGAGGCTGATGCCGTGACTAATTTTTGGAGTGTTTTGAGTCGGTGATCAATGTAATAACACCCCGGTCTGGAGTACAGTCCGCGAGGCTGGTACCGTGACAACCTTTGGAGTGTTTTGAGACAGTATTCAATATAATAACATCCATGTCTGGAGTACAATCCGTGAGGCTGGTACCGTGACAACATTTGGAGTGTTTTTGAGTCAGTATTCAATATAATAACATCCATGTCTGGAGTACAGTCCGTGAGGCTAGTACCGTGACTAATTTTTGGAGTGTTTTAAGTCGGCGATCAATATAATAACATCCGTGTCTGGAGTCCTGTCCGTGAGGCTGGTCCCATGACTAACTTTGGAGTGTTTTGAGTCGGTAATCAATATAATAACATCCACGTCTGGAGTACAGTTCGTGAGGCTAATACTATGATTAACTTTGGAGTGTTTTTTGAGTTATGTCCATCACGTCCGTCGGCTAGATTAGACAAATATATGTGACTATCTTATAATATAGACACGTTATTATAGAAATTCCACGCGGTAAGGATGGATTTGACGTGATCGGCACTATTGATGCCGATGAGAGTCCTACTAACAGGGCCGCGTTACAGTCCATGGTCTTGCGGCCCGCCAGTGTGGGGCCAACCGCCCCGCTGCCCGCGCCCGCAGCTATGTCCACGGCCGCGCTGGCGCTAACGCCCACTAGGCCAGGAATTTTCTGCGGATACGCTCGCGCCGCTGACTTCTACGGAGCTAAGTATCGAATTAGAGCTAGATATATTATTATGTTTATTGGGAGAAGAGCGCCCAAAGGAAAATAAATTTGGCCCTTGTATACATAAGGAGTTGCCTCTCGGTGATCTGACATTTTGGTTAATAGCTTGAATGATAGAGGAGGTGAAAAGGGGCATTATTAAGTCCTTCGTTATTGAAAACAAAAAATATTAGCAAACGCCATAACTGGCGTAGCTAATACTGTGTCAACTCTATTAACTTCAGCTCTCATAGATGATGATTATAAGAATCAAATCCTAAAGAATCTTAGTGACACTGGCGGACTTTTACTTCACATTCATTTTTGTGAAACGCAAGTTAGGCGTGCTCTTTTGTTGAATTGCCTTAATAAAGAAGTCAAAGATAATATATAAGATCGAGGGTGCAACCCAGACGTACTGGGTTGCACCCTCTGCTTAACGACAGGAGGTCCGCCTGTTCTTGTAATGGCTGTCATTGACTTTCTTGTAAATCCTTTCCAAAAAGTGAGTCCTCTCGCTTTAGATCAGACCATATGAGCCTTCTACATCGAGGGTTTTTTAAAATGGAGGGGACAGCCACCGCCACCTCGCCGAGACCTAGCGAAGACGAGCTCGATGCGTGGTGGGCACAAGCGACCACCGCCGCCGCGCCAGCAGAGCGACCGCCGAGCCTCGCCAGCGTACAGCCGGGGCTCGCGTCGCCAACGCCGGGCCCGGGTGACTACACCACATCGCCGCAGGCTGGTAGACTTAAGTTTTTCTCTAAAAACGGTCAGAACAAGATGTTACCAAACATATAAACTTTTTGGAGCTGACCGCTGCCTTCTTAGTTCTAAAATTTTTGGCAAAAGATTGCAGGAATTATAAGATTCTTTTAAGGATCGACAATTCCACAGCAATCTCATACATCAACAGAATGCGAGGCATTCAATTCCCTCATTTAAGTAACTTAAGTAGACAAATCTGGCAGTGGTGCGAAGACCGTGGTCTGTTTATATTCGCATCTTATATTAGCTCAAATATAACTACATGGCCGGCGAAGCGTCTCGTCGAACGTATGCGGACATAGAATGGGAACTTGCAGACAGCGCATATTTTCGAATTAGCGATTCCATTTCACAACCTGAGATTGACTTATTTGCGAACCGAATAAACAAAAGATGTCCCAAATTTGTGTCCTGGCATTGCGATCCTGACACGTTCAGGATCGACGCGTTCACAATAATATCATGGTCACAATATTTCTCTGCCTGATACTAAAGGTGTTACAAAAAAAAAAACAAAACTGAAAAAAACTGAAAAAGCTGAGGGTATTGTTGTAGTGCCATATTGGCTTATACAACCCTGGTTTCCTTTTTATGTGAAGTTATTAAATTCAGATAGAATCGAATTCCAGCCTAATCCGAATTTACTATTCCCCCCAGCACAAGATACACCGGAGTCTTACCTTGGTAGCCGGAGTATTGTCTGGACGGCGTTTATGAACCAGGGTATTACATTAAATGTGGTGGACCCGCGTTATACCCAACTTATTTCAACGATCGTCCTTCTCTTTGCCTAGCAAGGACTTTGGAGTGTTTTTTAACTCTTTCTGCGACAAGACATTCAAGTAATTGTGATTTTCTTTTGATTAGTTTTAACAAACCTTCCCGTAAGGTATGTTCACAGTCGATTAGTAAATGGATCAAAGTCACCCTGGCAGAAAACGGGATACACGTCAGTTTTTAAAGCGCATAGCACGAAACATGCAGCGACTTTTGCAACCAATAGGCTAGGCGTAAGTATAGACCCCATTTAGAAAACCGCTGGTTGGTCTGGAAATTCCCAAGTTTTCGTGAAATTCTATAATCGAAATTTGGTGGGGCACTGTAATGTGACATTCGCCGCTCGTTTTACAGGGTAGGCTTGATTAATCGCTTAACAATAAGATTATTGTCCATTTTTGAATAATAAGCATTACATTCGTAATGAAGGTCTGTAATCTATTCGTTCTTTTTAGAATATAATCAAGTTATGGCCTGACGTTTTTTTATATCATTTGCTTACTGCTATTTCGTGTACTCTAAACATCCTACAAGTAAATTATAATGTAATCTCGAAGGGCGAATCACAGAAGTTTAATAGAAAATCAAACGAACTTACCTGTAAGTGAAGTTCGATGATTATTAAACGATGTGATTCGCCCGAGAGATTACAACCCCCCGACCCTATCTGGACCTTGGCCAGATAATTCCCTTTAGACCACGAAATAGCGTACAACACAGATGGCCTGTACGGGGTAAACGTGTATGAGATACCCCCAAGTTAGCTTACATTTTTTTCTTTTTAAATGTTGCTATAAAATTGTGTACGATGGCAGCACTCACGCGTGCTACTACAAGTAAATTATAATGTAATCTCTCGGGCGAATCACATCGTTTAATAATCATCGAACTTCACTTACAGGTAAGTTCGTTTGATTTTCTATTGCACCGTATACCTACTAGTAATTCATGCTAGACCAACTGAGCCTTCATCTGATTAGGTACCAGAATATCAAATAGAGTGTTCTGGAATGTACGCGTATAAATTCAGAGTGTACAAAAAGGTTATAAAATGTTACAGAGCCGTAGCTAGATTTACGTACAAAGATACTTACTTACACTTGTTCGTTCGCTGTATTAACGAAAGATGGTTTTCATCATCAATGTTGCGTTAGCCCCGGCTACAAGGTTACGCTTTGACGCCTGGGTTCTACTACTCTTATACTTGATTATTTGACTTTCGTGAGAGCGTTTGACATTTGACTTTCCAACCCCGAGTGGAAAACCTGCCTTAGAACTTCGTCCGTTAATCAGCAGGTGTATTATCTAGCACGTGAGGTTATGTCGTCCGCTGTGCGGACGCGTGGGCGGCCGGCGTCTCCTTCAGCGAGCAGGTAATGGTCGTGAAGGAGACGGCGGAACGGGAGAGGCGGTTTTAGTCGGTTCGAGTCCGACACAACCTCCCCTTCCGGCTCCGGTAGAGGGATATCCGAGGGGATTTCGGCACGAAAAAAAAAAAGCACGTGAGGTTATGTTGGAGCTTACACACGTTAGGTACATACAATGACATATATACCTATGTGTTACATCATAACATACATACCTACATCCTTTATCCCTCTTAGTCTTTATCGTAAGGTGAAATAACACCCACATTTCACCAATCATTGTGCTCGGTCCCAGGGGTGAGCCTATTGCGGTATTTCAGGGGTTAACCATTTCAGGTTGGTTGACTCGAATCTTGCATCTGAGGCTGAGTCTGGGCTGTTTATATCTGTCTGATGCTAAACAGCCCCATCCCTTATTCGCCTTATTCGACACCGCATGGGAAGAGATGGGTTGGACCAAATTCTACTCTGCCGGGAACCATGCGGCTAACGTCGTACTAATATTATAAACGCGAAAGTATGTAAGTGTTGATGTTAGCTGATGTTAGCTGAGGTGATGTTACTCTTTTACCTCTAAACGGCTGGAGCGATTTCGTATAAAATTTGGAATGGAGATAACTGTTACCCTGGATTACCGCCGCGGACAAAGGTATTTATAACATTTAGCTTGAAATTTCATTAAAAAGACTTAGACAGCACATTTCTGTCTGAATAAGTACACAGGCCTGACGAATAATGATGATGGAGCCATCAGATCTTGAACAGCCATTATTCCACAGATTGATGTATGCTATAATATCCAATGCATAAAGATATAAACGCGTCCCCCGACCTTGGCTGCTCACATGATAAATATTGACCATTTGTCAAACGGACTGCCTTAGTAACGTGATATATATTTGTGCTATGGTTTTTACATCCATTTTTATAAGGTCATCGAAGATTGACCGTCTTTCGAGAAGAATCGTTTGTGTTTTTGTGTGCTAGTAGAAATGTCCGCATAAAAAAGTAAAGGCACATACTTTATCACTTTGTGAAGGCTTTGCATTATCTGTGTGATATTTTTTTATATATCTACATACAGTTGTATATCTCTAAAACGATATACTTGTATATAGCCTCCAGGTACAGAAAGTTGAATTCCTAAAATGTTGAATGTGGGTGCTAGCACCTCTGCCTACCCCTTCGGGGAATACAGGCGTGAGTTTATGTTATGTTATGTTGAATTTGCATAAAGTTGATTGAGATTTTAAAAGTGTCAAGTAGGTGAATTGTATGAAAATAAATACAATAATCTTTGACATAACTATGAATGGAACTCTTGATCCCCTGCACTGCAGCTATACTAACTTATTTTTTATATCACTCAGGTGACACACTACCAAACAGAACGCCTGTACCAAGGGTGTCATACTCTTACTGCCAATCCTGTAGGAATCTTTTAATGCATTCTGTATAATTTAAGAAGGTCCACATAAAGACGTTAGTCCTGATTTCATCCGAGGCCACGGTGCTCTCGGAGTTCAGGGTTCGCCTTCTGGCTCTTCTTCCTCCAATTCACACGATCTTGGGCGTCCAAGATAGTGAGACCTTTTGCATGCAATTTTAAGAAGGTATAATATGATATTAAAAATATCAACCAGTCAGCATCAGAAAGATGTTGACAACCAAAGTACTTAATATGATCTTAATTTCGTTTTTTACCACCTTTCTATTGACCGATTGTTCCGATATTTGGTACACACATTTAGTTCGGACAATAAAACAGTTTGATTTGTTCTTAATACGAGAGTTTTAAGATCATTTTGAGACTTCTACGCTACCCAATGTGAGGCAAATAGACGTTGATGTTGTGCTGGGGGGGAAGGGGTTAGAATTCGTAAACACCACTACCTTTCTAGGTATTACAATAGATTCTAAATTACAATGGGGTGACCATATCACTATTCTGGCCAATAAACTTAGCTCTGCTGCTTATACTGTGAGACGGATTAGGCAGTTGACTGATGTAGCTACTGCTAGGCTCGTATACTTTAGTTACTTCCATAGCTAGATGTCCTATGGAATACTACTTTCGGGAAATGCAGCAGATTTAGAAACTATATTTATATTGCAAAAGAGGGCAGTTCGTTCCATTTATTGCTTAGGCAAGAGAGACTCCCTCAGGGAAAGATTTAAGGATATTGACATTTTAACTGTACCTTCCCAATATGTATTTGAAAACATAATGTATGTCAGGAAAGATATATCTCATTACACAAAAGTAAGTGACATTACAGACAGAAATCTGCGTAACAAACATAGACTTCTACTTCCATGTTATCGGCTTAGCAGGGTTAGTGATTCTTTTAAGGGGGATGGTATACGTTTTTATAACAAACTGCCAGAATCGATCCTTGGTATGCCTGACGATAAATTCAAAACCTTTGTAAAGACCACCTTATCCAAAAAGGCATACTGTAGGATAGATGATTACTTGAAAAATAAAAATGTCTGGCTTGAGCATGGTGCAGGCCCCTCGTAAAATGCTATAATTACAGCATGGTACTGTATTAGTTACGTGACTTATTTGTTACATTATGTAACTTTGTTTTAATTCTTAATTATTAAGAGTTTTATATACTTGTTGACATTTAGCTTTAAGAAAATAAATATTGTAAATTGACGTCCAAAAATGCCGCAGTGGAGTTTGTTGCGCCGTTTCTTCTCCACCAGCGCCTTGGAAGCGGTGGTAAACTTAGATTAAGTAGAATTAAAATTGACGTCAATAAGAAACAATTTTATTGTTCTATATTGAAAAATAAATGACTATGACTATGACTATGACTTCATCGTCAAGATATTTATGACGCTGATTGTACCAATACGACACTTGATATAGATCAATAACATTATATCGAATTCGGTGGTTATTTCCAAGACCTCGAGATTACACTTAATTATGCTACGGCTCCAACAATTAATCTAAATAGTACTAATAATTTATAATCCAGAAAAGTCACGCTCAGTAAAACAAACAAATAATTCATAAAGTGTTACTGCCACAGATTTAGAGCAGGCTAGATAACTCAAGTTAATCAATCTAGTGCACAAAGTAGGCATTCACATCCTATTCGCGACAATACTTGCCCGAGTTTAACCTTGCGCTTGACAGCCTCCGTGGCGTAGCGGTAGTGAACGCGGCCGTTACGCAGGAGGCGCGGGTTCGATCCCCGCTCAATGCAAATATTTGTATGCACGAATATGGGTATAGGTCTAGTCGTGCCTCGAGGAGCACGTTAGGCCGTCGATCCCGGTTGCCATACGAACATCTATGGCAGTCGTTACGGGTAGTTGAAACCCTTAAAAGTCCAACAACTGGTTTAACTGCAATGCTTCGATATTGCCTTTGCGGAAAATTGATCGCTTTTGCGGAAAATATCGTAGGTTGTGTAACAAATGACCCAAGATGGCGCGGCGGGCGGTTTAAGTCGGTTAGAGTCTGATATAACCACCGCCGCTAACTCGCTGGCAGTAAGGGGGGAGAGGTGCCCGTGAGAATTTCCATAGGTATTATAAAGGAGGTACTCACAGATCTATTTTTAACAAAATCTATGACAAGATAATGCTTTTAATGAGAATCAATAAATCACTTTATCTACAAAACATCAAGTGAACTTGTAGATAAAACAAAAATTAAGCGCTCAAGTGGGACTTGAACCTACGACCTTTGCTACAGGGGGAGTACTCTTCCAACTGCGCTGAGCCACACCTGAATCACTTCAAATTTCCCTTCTCTTTATATCAATCTTTAAGCCTCTTGAGCGCTTCATCTTTCCCGATATATTTCGAATTTAACAGTTAGCATAATAAATGCTATAAAAAATTATTCCAATGTTTTAAGAAAATATAAACTATAAACTTTCACGTCTAAACGGCTGGAGCGATTTTAATGAAATTTCGTATGGAGTTAGCTGACACTCTGGATTAACATACAGGCTATGTTTGGTCGCGATAACCGACATCCACGCGGGCGGAGCCGCGGGCAAACACTAATATAAAATAATGCAGTAAACGAAATTACCGTATTCTCGTGAACCACTCCGGCTACGTTTCGATTGGTTTCACGTTTGTAGTATTAATTAATCTGTGGTATAATGCCGAGGTTCCTCTCGATCTCAAAACCAATACCCTAGCTACTAGGCTACCGCTACTTGACTTAATCATTCAGTCGGCTGGATCACCACAGTTTCATAACAAAAGAGGATTTTTTTAACTTATAAGGGGTTTTCGCCGTAAGGCCGTAGGCCATAGCCGTAAGGCGAAATCGGTCAGGTTCAATATAATAAATACCGTGGAAAAGTACAAGTGTTCTCAATATGTATAACAAGCAATTTATCTTAGCTGGAGGGGTTAGAGGGAATATAAGTAATTTCGGTTCTAATATTTAAAAAAAAACTATGATTTTCAGCGATGGAGGAGGTGTGTATTCAACAGGGTACTTTGTCATGGGTTGTATGTTTTACTATGGTGTTTATTATACTACTAAGGTGTAATATAAGCACTGGGTTCACTTGATATTACGCGACTTTTATGATAAGAGTATCGTAAAAGAGCTTCGTAAAATGTGAGCATACTTAAATAGTATAAAATGCACTTTAAAAGACTCCATCAGGGAAGATAATTTAATTAGACAAATTGACGTGTCCTTTATAATTTTTTTTATAAAGGACACGTCAATTTGACTTCACCTCGCCTGATGGTGGCTAAAGGCAAAGTCTTGGAAAGAGGGTCACCATCGCAAACATGTACCTACCATGTTAACAGTGGTGGCACTCAGCTTGACAGCTTCATCAGATGCCTTTTCACGCCCCGCTTAAAGGACCCGGGACTATAGGAAGAAGGCAACACGTAAGCTGGCAGTTCGCACCATTAACACCAAAACAAGCAAGCGTTTCAGTGACTCATTAGTCACTGAAACGCTTGCTTCTACTCATTGAACACATACATACATACATACATACATACAAACACGCCTTTATCTCCGGGATAGGATTAGGCAGAGGTGAGTTAACACCCTCATTTCACCAATCATTGGATACGGTCCCACGTAATAGTGGGTGAGCCTATTGCCCCATTCCTGGCACTATTGTTGACTCAAGCCGTTCAAGGCTGAGTCTGGGATGTATTTTTATCTGTATGATGTTAAACAGCCCTATCCCTTAGTCGCCTTGTACTACACTGCATGGGAAGAGATGGGGTAGACCAAATTCTACCCTGCCGGGAACCACGAGGTAGTTTTAGTTCTAGCGGCTAGTTCATTGAAGTATAATGAAAATCGGTTTTGTATGGGAATTAAAATCATTACACCTATCTTTAGTTATAAAAAATTCAAATTAAACCAGTATAAAATTTCACTTCATACTTCATTAATCAAATAACGAGAAAAATTTAACATTTATTGTGTGGGAATTAAAAACTCCCGACACACGAAAATTCGTTAGCCCGTAAATATTGAAGCGCAATTAAGTTGATACTGATATCGCATCTGTCATGAATCTATGCCTAGGTCATTAGGCAAAGGAAAACAGCCATTAGGCGGTCGGCACAGAGTTGATTAATTGTCGAAGGGTAGAGGCCGGTGGGGCGGGTCATAAATAAAAATAAAATACGGCCTTAAGTCGATATTAGGGCTGCCGGACACTCGGAGATAACTGCAGATATATCCGCAAAGGGAAAACTGAAATATCATTTTTTGTGTGTTGTCGAAATTGTTATTGTAATGTTTTTATCTGAAATGTTAGGCCAAGTGGAACCACTAGTCACTCCAGCAGAATCAGGTGACGGAGGTGGTGTGCGTAGGCAGGTCCCATACCAGGGGCTTATTGGGGACACCGTTGGCCCCCATCCCTAGTAGGGCCAGACCATCAGGGATGGCTCTGGGTCAACCGGGGTGTGAGGGATATGTCACCTAGGAGGGCCAGACCGTAAAGGATGGCCCTGGGTCAGCCGGGGTGTGAGGGATATGTCGAAGACAACCTCACCTTCGGCCTAGTACGACGATCCGCAGACGGCGTGCGGTTTTAGTCGATTCGAGTCCGACATAACCTCCCCCTCCGGCTGCGGTGGTGGAGGTATCTGAGGGGATTTCCGCATAGAAAAAAGATCCAAAGCAATTAGGTTGTATGGAAATATTACTACCGCAGCTCCGCCTTAGTGGGATTTTGATATCATTTCACGACCCATATAAATCTGTTTCTGGTATAAAATATAACCTTCATGTATACAACCTATAAATTTTAGTTGTTCGAACGTGATTGAGTTCAATACATTTTTTCAATACATATTAAAAAGAAAAGGATTCTTTTTAAACGTAAGTAACGAACTGTTTTTATTATCAGGGGCAGCCCTGGCAGATAATACCGATAGCACAGCACTGCCGAATCTTCGCTTAATTCTTTGAGAAAATGTTTCATTCATTTGACATTTTGCGAGGTAACTAAAGAAGAAAGGGAAGGTATTCCCAATATATCTTGATAATACACCAATGTATTTGTCCTTTCGGAAGTAATACTTTCTATAAATAAATGGCTTGTCTTATAAATTTTAAAATGATAAACGAGAATGTCCTTGCCCCTTTTTTTCACTTTATTGTTAGAGTTGGGTAAAAATAGTTATAAAAATTATTGTATGAGGTAATATGAAGGATATTTTGTAATCTAGTTGTATTTAGTACGAAATATCTTAAAAAGTTACGGAAGGTCTTCTGAGATCATTTTGCTGTAACTACAAGGTTACAGCAAGGACATCGTCAAATTATCTGGAAGTATTAATTTGGGGAAAGAAAATTTTTTTTTTTTGATAATGTATGGGAATAATGTTCGGGTGAACAGAAAAATGTGTGGGGGTTGTAAAATTTATTTTTTCTTTCTTCATCCAATGATTTTGCTATCGAAGCTGTGCCCAAGTTCTTTTTTTTTCGGAACGACTATAAAATCACCTTGTATAATAGTTAAGGTACCTGTTCTTTCCTTAATGCCCCGTTTCAAAAATACACCCTGTATATACAAATTAAAATTCTGTTAATAAACAAAAACAGCTTCTCAAGACTGTGTTACTTCGTAGCGAGAAACCTGAATAACAATCAACACATAATTTTCAAGAAATATTGATACATCATCTTACTTCGACCCCATAAATGATATTAAACTTGTTATACTCATGGCTAGCTGACACCCTCGGCTCTGCCCGTCTATCTCCGGGTCCATTCAACTCATTGCGATTAAGTATATGTAAGCATGAAGACCTTTCTAAGGTTTCTTCAGGGTCGGCAGCGACAGTAGACGACAGTAACCATTTTCCATAAGGTGGGCTGTGTAATTGTTTGAAAAAAAAAAACACAAAAAATTCGTTCAATATCCAGAATATTTTTGTGTACAGAATCTTTCTCGATTTTTTAATGTCTTCAATTTAAAGACACGGCTAACTTTCAATTTTATAATATTATAGGTATAGAAGGTAAACACTAATAAAAGAAGGTGTACTACACAAACTTCCCCGGGCCTCCTCTCCGGGAGATAATGTCAACAGTTTTCATCTCACAATTTTTTTGTCTTTGTTTTTTCTGCTACCATCGATCAGAGGTGTAAAGCCGCATTCTCACTAGACGGGTTCAACACGGTCCGGTTTTGCGGGCACCGGCCAAGCTTGCTAACATGACGATTTCTGCACAGACACGGCGTGTGAATAATAATAATAATAACCAGCTGGTCGTTTAGTGAACTGGAGCTTGCATTGGCATCTTGTGAACTTCTTCATTGCGTACCCTACGTGTGTATCTATCTCAAGATTTTTGGATCAAACTAACTTCCATTGTAAGCTTTTAAACCGGTAGATCAGCGGACGATGCTCTGGTGTAAGTTTTGTTTTTGTAGATCGTAGGAAAGACGACACTCACTTCCATAAAAGCCAAATCAAATCAATAAAGTGAGAGAGTCGACTTCGAACTCCAAAGTGCGATCTGTGGAAGCTACTGGCAGACAAGACTGATGCCCGGACATGGACACGGTTTCACGTCCGGCCGGTAAGCAACGGTGTCATGGGAATGCGTCCTAAGGGTCCCTGCAGGAATGGTTTGTGTCAACATCATGCGACATTTCATCGGAATATGGGATGCGGACTCCATACTGTTTGTTGATTGTTATTTTCTTTTTGTTGTTTATGGAAACCCTTGTTAAATATGTTATGTGCTTAGAAATTCGATTACATGCAACTTTATTTATACCTACGAGTTTTGTAAGAGGGCTTAACAATATATAAAAAAATGTTACTGGATGGATTTGTCACTAAATAGGACCTACATGTTTAAAAATAGTAGCATAAAAGATAGGCAAATGTTTTTTTTTTATTTAGTTATTTAGCTTTCAACATTGAGTACACTATTATACTAACAATTAAGTACATGCAATTTGAAAAAGCTAAGTGCCACAACACAACAAACAACAACAACAAATGATCGGATACATACGTAAATGATAACTTAATAAGTATATTGTAGACCTTTTAGGTTAAGAAATAGCCTCCGTACTTGAAAAGGCGTACGCTAGAATGCAACCATATTATGTGACAGCTGTTTTTGGTCACACGTACCTTTTGGGGTCCAGTTTATTGCTGTCATCCCTTAAGCTGTGAGAAACAACTTTTAACAGTTTAATTAAAACTCAGCACATCGATCATTGATTTAATAATCTTGTAATATTTGGTTTTGCATAATAAAGAATATTTTTTTTTACCTTTAACCGAAATTATTAGTATTTCACCTAAACCTTTCAGCTAAGCTAAATAGCTTGTGTTATGAGTGATATTTCATATATAATGTAATGCCAGGATTCGAACCCAGCACCTCTCAACCATAAAGCCCAACCCTTAAACACTAAGCTACAACGCTCTCTCTTTATAAACATACTGATATATCTGTAATAAACTGCCAATATTTCCCAAGCTTAGCTCAAAATCGTTCTCATTCAACAAACAGCCACGAACTTTCAGCAAATACGTCAAAAAGTGTTGAAAGACTAAGAATTTTCCAAAAAGTAGTGTGTTCAATTAAATAGCAATAAGTCAGTAGCCGCCGCGCGGCGAGCGTTCCGTTGACGCAGCGGTTCTGCAGTTCGGTGTACAAGCACCTTTACACCACCCGACCTTAGTCGGCGCGCGTCTGACGAATTTAATGAAGTCTCCGTTTCGTATTACAATATTTTAGGAATAGAGACTAAATTATTTCGGGAATTATTTTTTCTTAGAAATTAAATATTAATGGTTTTGGTAACATTTGATATTAATGTAGACAGGTTTGTATATCACCAAGATGTAGGTAGGGGTGTATTAATGACATCATTCCACTCACTGTGTTTATTGGACTCACGTAATAACGAGTGCAGTAGCCCACTTCACCCTTGAATTGAAAAAAAATAAAGGGTGAATACTTAGTGTAGATTCACGGCAATAGTCTCGTCACCTTTTTCATGTAGGTTTAGTATTGAATGAAGACTATCACCTATTATGACACCAATGGGCTTGTAATCTTCTTCGTGAGAACCACTACCACGAGATTCTTTCATCATCATCCTGGAGACCTGGAACACCCTGCCAGCTCACGTGTTTCCTTCTTCCTACAGTCCCAGGTCCTTTAAACGGGGCGTGAAAAGGCATCTGATGAGGCCGTAAGCTGAGTGCCACCACTGTTAACATGGTACATGTTTACGATGGTGACCCTCTTTCCGAGACTTTGCCTTTAGCTTACCATCAGGAGAGGTGATGTTAAATTGACGCGTACTTTATAAAAAAAACACATCTTATCGCTTTTCCTCCTCTTTATTTGGCTTGTGTAACATCTATACGAGAGACCGTCGTCGTCAGATTTAATTCAGAGAGGAATATCTACGTCAGAGCCATGTCCATCGATCAGTAGGTACACTGGTTTTTTTTTCTTGTAAAAGAATATTAGAACCGAAGTTACTAATATTCCCTCTAACCCCTCCAACTAAGCTAAATTGCTTGTGCTAGGAGTGGGTTCACGTCGGTAGTATAATGGCCAGGATCGAACCCGGGACCTCTCGATCGTAAGGCCGACTCCTTAACCACTAAGCTACCGACGCTTTGGTGGATTGCAGCTGATGTTAAAGTAACTATTTTTAATTATTATTTTTATAGCCTGTCACTGCTCGCCAAAGTCCAGATGATAAGGCCTACCATTCTTGATGCTAACAAACCCACAATGGTGCGCCCTACCTTGGCGAAGAACTGAGAACGTAATCACGAGTGTCACGCCCCTGGTGTTGCATACGCCCATAATAGGCCATGGTAAACATTTTCCCTCAGGTGGGCCGTGTGCTCATCTAAGTGTTATAAGTAAAAAGGTCTAATTAGAATCGATATGCACAAAGTCTTAAAATACGAGTACCTATTTCATTTCAGGTAACTATCCGACACGATTCGAAAATTTCAAAAATGCTACAAAATCGTACAGTATAAACGGATCACGTCCATAGTCAGCGTTTCCTTAACAAGTGTGTTTATTTTTACCGACCACTCCGTCGCACGTAGCCCACTAGTGGGCGCGATCGCTCCTTGATTCCGTCGCCTTTGAGCCAAATCGTTTGGATGACGGGAAAATACGATAGTATTACGGCAATATCTGTTTGTGTGAGGAGATTACCGCTTATAATGTTTGTAAATAATTGCGAAATGATTTCGGATTGGATTACTGTTGTAGGTTTTTGTGTTGGTAATAAAAATTTGATTATTTTTATAGTAGAGTGGCTTTTGAATAAATACTATCCGGAAACTGAGGACTTGTTAAAACTATCAGTACTATATGAATTAAATTCTTTTAGCATTCCTTATGTTAACTTTTTAATTCGAAATACATCGGGAAAAAGAAGCGCTCAAATGGGACTTGAACCCACGGCCTTTCCCTTACAGGGGGAATAGAAAGACGGATATATAGAGAAGGGAAAGTTGAGGTGATTCAGGTGTGGCTCAATAGCTCAGTTGGAAGAGCATTCCCCATGTAAGGGAAAGGTCATGGGTATCAGTACTGTAATTAAAAAAAAACGAACGAACACACACACACATACACACACATCGTTGGACACGCATATGGAGCATGTATTGTTTAATTGTAATTTTATTGTTCTTTAATAATTGTTGATTTAACTTGTTTTGATTGAAATATTAACTTTGACGAGGTACTAGTTGGCATGTACAATGACCCATGAACACCGAACTATTTGTATCCTAATTAATTACGATTAGTTTTAGGAACCCTGGCACCCTAAACACAGGTTTAATCTTAACCTGGGTACCAGATTACATCAAATTTTGTAATTATTATATCTCCGAATCGTATTGTAATGTGTTCATTAGATTGTAACCATGGAATAAATGAATTTTGATTTTGAATTGTTTGAGTGGTTTTATGTTCAGTTTGAATATAAATTAATTTACATAAAAAAACATTTAAAAGACCTTTAACTGTACGTCGCTTGTAGCGTGTAGGTACTACACTTAGCTACGCATAGTTTGATTCTAGAAGGTTCTGATTAAGTTGTAGTAGGCGACATACGTCGGGAAAAAGAAGCCCTCAGTGGGACTTGAACCCACGACCTTTCCATTACAGGGGGAATGCTCTTCCAACTGAGCCATTGAGCCGATGTATTTCGAATTTAAAAGTTAGCATAATAAATACTATTAAAAAAACATTCAAAAATTGTAGAAGGCGACTCAGGGATAGGGCTCTTCATCTGACAGTGAACATACAACCTTAAGATAAAGAGCTAATGTGGGGTGTCAATACACCTCTGCCTACCCTTTCGGAGACTCATAGGTGTGAATATAGTTTATTTTTAAAGAACATTAGAACCGAAGTTACTAATATTCCCTCTAACCCCTCCGACTACGCTTAATTAATTGTGCCAGGAGTGGGTTCACGTCGGTAGTGGATTCGAACCCGGGAACTCTCAATCGTAAGGCCGACTCCTTAACTACTAAGCTACTGACGCTTTGGTTTGTATGTTTTAATCCAGAAGAGCCCCCGATTTACTGTATTTCAGATCCTAAAGTTTCCTTTACCCAGTGTCGTGGAACACGTAAGCTTCTACCTGAAGGTAGACAATATATAAAACAATTTTCCGGGACATTAACTACTAACAGGTAAGAGTATTTGTAATGAAACAACCCAATATTGTCCAAGGACAACTTCTGTAGGTACCCGAACGAAATCTTTAAAACGTTTCCAACTTGCGAGAATTCGTCCGACCGAGATACGTTCCCAGTTAAGGAAATTGACAAAGTTTTGTACAGTGCCGTTGGAATTATTGAAAGTCGCGAGCACAACAAAATTCAATAAGTGACTGTCACTGATTGGGAAAGTGGGGGGAGGTGTGTTGAGGTAGTAGGGCAGGAAACAGAAGCGGACAGGAGCTGGAGTGACAGTATCTATCAAAAAATGATTATAAACTCCGTCATATTTTTGGTTATAACATTAAATTGACTACATCACGGAGCGGATATATTCCGAGGGTGAGATTTTTTCAGTCGTCTGAGTGAGATTTGTCATGTCACCATGTAGGTGACAGGCACGCACACATGGCCAATCTGTTGTGACTTGAATACCCATGGCCTTTACACGTGTGTAAGAACAGAGGCGTTACACTTGAGCTGCCAAGAACCTTCTTAAGCCTTCTTATGTAGTCACTTAGAAAAACACAGTAGGGAGATCATTCCACAGCTTGAGTATGTGTAGAACTATGACTCGATATCGAATTCATTCCAGCTATGCGATTCTTTAAGCAACATAGCCTTGGTTGAGATTGATTGGTCGGGCTTGATGACGTCACTGTAGATTAACCAATGACAATCGCTAACGGCTGTGCACGACGCTGTAAGCTTAGAGTGTTGCACAGTTGTATTCAAACTGTTCTGGGTAAGATTCGATATTTGAATCGACTCCGCTTATGTATTACACCAAATGTAATACTTAGTTGACTTGTAAACGTTTACGATGTTTTCTTTGAACTACAAGGCAGTGTGTTTATGTCCTGTACTCAACGAGTTTTTTACTTTATCACCGAGTTTATAGCCACTTGGTACTGTTAGTGCCACAGATAAAAGGACGAGTTACTGCCACCTCGGTTACTGCCAGTGACGGCAATTAGCTGAATATAGTAAATAAGATAAAATTGTAAATGACTTCGTACAGTAAACATGTTTATAGGCCTATGAAGAAATTGGCTTGATGTAGTCTAGGGTAGGGGCGAAATTGTAGCAAATAGTTGTCCCTGCTTTCATGAGCAATCACATCAGCAGCTACTTCAATGTGTGTTATATTTGTTACATACATACAAATACTCATCCCTGTCAATGCCTGAAGGGGAAGGCAGGGGTGTATTAAGACCTATGTTTCGCCAACTATGATTTTCTGTTCCACGTAATAGGATGTTTTTTTCGTTCGGAAATCTCCTCGGATATCTCCCCTGCCGGAGCCGGAAAGGGAGGTTATGTCGAACCCCGCACCCCGGCTGACCCAGTGCCAACCCTTGCGGTCTGGCCCTCCTCGGGACGTAATAGGGGGTAAGCCTATTGCTGTCTAGCGGGCACTTTATCTTGGGCTGTGTGTTTACTGCCGGATGGAGAACAGCTCTATCCCCTATTCTACTCCAACGGGAACCATTACGGCTTCTTTTACTTTACTAGTATTCCCCCAACCCGTCTGTCTAAGCTAAATTGCTTGTGTTAGGAGTGGAATCACGCTGCGATTATAATATTTGCGTATTGTCATGTAGATAACAGGTACAACACACGAGCAAAGACGGCGGGCAAATTTGTAGTGCCCAGGGTCAATAATGTATATGGCGATAGGACGCTAAATAAAAGAATACCTTACATACTAAATAGCTTACCCGAAGAAATAAGAAAGGAAAACAGGAAAAATATGTTTAAAATTAAATTAAAAAAGCACTTATTGGACTCACTACCATAATTTTACACTATATCTATGTACTGAATTAATTTGATGTAGTATCTAGTTGTAACTCTTCATGATCCTACAGTCAAACCGTTTGTACGGTTTTGTGGGACAATGTATTAGCTCATAAGATAACAATGTACTTAAATAAATAAATAAATAAAATAAATAAAATTGTCTACAATTGTAGGCATGCAAAATTTCAGCTCTAGTACTGAATACCAGCAAGTGATCGAAAAATAGCTTATAAATTTTAAAGATCATTGAAAGTTAAATGAAAGCTTGTACAGTTAAACTTTTTCCTAGCATTCAAAGTTCACCGACAGTTAATTTCAAGGGCAGAGTGTGACACATGGCTGGTTTGGTATATAGCCCACGGATTCATCGTTTAGTGCGGTACAATACTGAAGTAGGTAGGTATATTTTTTCTGTGAACCGTAATATACTTTTTTCAGCAATATTTTAAATATTTTAATTTCAGCTCTTTTCTTTTTTTTTGCTTTTGTGCTTATTGATTTTTTTGCATTCGCTTGCCGGTATATGAGAGGGTCTCATCTAATATCAAATTTAAGAGATGGTACCTAAGCTTTGAGAGTATATACCACTACCTTTTTAAAAGATGCAACTAATCCATGCAATTCGAATTACTTTTATATTATATACCCTTAAGGATATCTACGTGTGAGCTTATAAAAATAATATAAACACAATTCGCAAAAGCTTACTTTTATCATATTCTATCCTACGTGTTAGGATTTTATCGTCGCGCAAGACTCAAAGCTGAAACATTTACTCTACAGGAATTTTAAGGGTAGACAAGTGAACTATTTTTCAGTCACATTTTCGAGTGTGTTCATCCCACATTACCTTCCACCTACTACCTACCTACTTACCGTAAACCGTGCCGGCGAATAAACAAGTAAAAAATTACTTCGTTAAGCTGTGGCAATGGCGAACCTTCCGTTAATCCGTACATTTATGTATGTTTATGTCAAGCAAGGGTACGTACGTGCGGGGGCATAATGCACTTACGGTAAAAACGTCCCTTACGGCATAAATATAGCACCAGCTTGGAGATACATCGTTTATTATGCATCTGTGATACCCAATTTGTAGTCTAATGTTCGTGTGTGAATAAAAGTGGAATGTTTTGACAATGTGGTTTTTAACCTTTTGAGTATTGTAGGATTTTGTGGAAGAAATACTACAATTATAATAATGTTCTTTAAGTAATGAGTGACTAAAGGGTTACCAACAATTTCTACTTACGTAACTATGTTAGTTATAAACAAAGTACGAAGTTTACGAATGAGAAGATATGAGAAGTATATCATAAATTCATTGGCACTTACATAGTAAAAAACACTACTAAAAAATCAGATATCTTTATAAGACATCGGGAACATGAAAATGCTCAAGTGGGACTTGAACCCACGACCTTTCCCTTACAGAGGAAATGCTCTTCCAACTGAGCTGTTTAGCCAAATCACTTCAAATTTACCTTCTCTTCGTCTTTAGGAGCGATGGTGGAGCCATCTACGAACTGTTGGAACCAATGAATGATTTTTCAACCATAAACGAATAGGAAAATGGTTGAAAAATCATTCATTTTTTTACAAAAAAATATTAATTGGAAAGTTTGTATTTGTCATGCACTTCAATAATGATTTCTCCCTAATGGTAAGCTAAAGGGGAAGTTCTAGGAACGAGGGTCACAATTTGCAAATACAAATAATGATACAGTGATGGTATTCAGATTGAGAGCCTCATCAGATGGGTTCTGATAATACTCGTTTAGAGGTCCTGGGACCTGGAACTTTTTATGAAGTCTATATGGATACACCAGGATAGGACAAGAAATGCAATCAAAATTTTCTTCAATATAAATTGACACCCTCTGTGGCGTGGCGGTAGTGAACGTGACTGCCACGCAGGAGGTGCAAATATTTGTATGCATGAATAATAAATAATAAATAATAAATATTCCACAACATTCTACACAACGCTATCTAGACCCATGGTAAGCTTTTATAGCTTGTGTTATGGAATCTAGAATGCGGATAAACATACTTATATACTATTTTTTTTGTAAATACATACATATTATACATAGAAACACCCAGACCAATGCAAATAGCCATATTCATGCATACAAATATTTGCACTGAGCGGGAATCGAACCCGCGCCTCCTGCGTGGCAGTCGCGTGCACTACCGCCACGCCACGGAGGCTGTTTGGCTATTTGCATTGGCCTGGGTGATTCTATGTGTAATATGTATATATTTACAAAAAAAATAACCAAGTATGTTTATCCGCATTCTAGATTCCATAATACAAGCTAGTTAAGCTTAGCATGGGTCCAGATAGCGTTGTGTAGAATGTTGTGGAAAATATTTATTATTTACTAAAACCTCTTAGTTATTGTTTTCACTTATTCATTAACTCATCGTCTGTTAAAACCTAATTATCAAACTGCACCCTCTCTTTGAAGAATTCCTTAAAGACATGAACTGTAGAAGAAATAATTAAATTGTCCAGAAGGAAATTGAATGAGCAACAACTTTCTATTGCGCCTCTCGCGAGCTTGTGTCGTCAGAAGGTGAGCAACTTGCTAAGTAATTAATCTATTTATATTAGACTAATGTAATGTGCATCTATATATCTTATTTATGCGTCCTCAAAAATGGAGTTGGGATTGACTGGACTTGACTGTGTTTTCTATGTTTAATATGTACGTATTTACAAAAAAAAAGTATGTTTATCCGCATTCTAGATTGCATAACACAAGCTACTTACTATGCTTGCCATGGGTCTAGATAGCGTTGTATAGAATGTTGTGAAATATTAATTCACAAATTCTCCGAATGTTGAATCCCATAAAATTGAATTCCCAACATGTTGAATAATAATTTCCCGAAATGTTAAAGTTCGTTTGGTCACTGACTACGTAACTATAGAATTTACTAATTTCAGGAATGTGTTCTTCCTACTTAAAAAAAAAAAAAAAAAAATATTGTATAAGGAAGGGAATGTGGAAGGAAAAAGTAAAAGAAAGTAAGAAACATCTTTTTGCATATTACAATGCACATAAAATCACTATAATCATTATCTCAGCGTTGAGTCTCAGTCACATTAAAAAAAACCCATGGACTCTATAATGTTCACACTTTGTTTTTACTTCTATGAGAGTAACTGTTGTCTGACCATCCAAACCCACGAGGAAATTCTGCCCAAAATCTGTCAAAGCAGTGATGTTGTTTTGGGCCCAAAAAACTTGATGATACACTCCTTGACCAAATAAAATTATTGTCAGAAAAAAAGCTTCGTCAAATAAAAATAAATATCTACATAGAATAAGCACACAAACTAATTGCACATACGCTCGTAATAAAAATAAACTCCAGCTAAAAAGAGGCAATTTTTTATATAAAAAAATATTAAGCAATTAAGACAAGTACTCACCAAGGACTTGAAAAATTAAAAAGCTAACTGGCATATACTCAGTTGAGTTTAAATGAATTAGCATAATAGAACGTGCTCATATCAAAAGAACTGAGTTAAAACTAAGCTAAATACACTTAAGAGTGAGTTCTTAAGGCGACTTTTGGAATAAGTTATGAGCGGTAGCGATTTTTATGAATCCTAGTAAATTAAATGCATTGATACCTCTCCGTCTGGCTGAAGTTGTATCGTAATGGAAAAAGGTACATTACGATACAAGTGGCCATAGAAAATCTGTATCATAATGTAATTTTTTAAATTTATACACGATGATACACCTCTTGTGTATCAATTGTGTTGTTAGAAATACATACATCTTAGAAAATGATTTAAAATGATTAGGATTATAATACTATGTTTATAATATCTATATGACACAACAACTAATTGCAGGGTGTTTTTCTAACAGACGAAATTTCTGTTTCAGGTAATCTTTTCAAAATATGCATAATTTTGCTAGAAATAAATTTAATTATGTTTATATGATCATATCACAAATAAGTACTGAACGTTCTAAATTGGACATTCTTAGATATAAACCCTTCGTACTAAACTAATTTAGTATTCGTAACTGTAATTCTTGAGACACACATTTTTCTGGCATGTACCATGTATTTAGCTTTTCTTGCCAAAAAATGTACTACAATAATCTAAATATCGTCTATAAAAAATGTACCAATAAAATGTGTCATAATAATATTTTATCATTTACATTTACAACGTTATGAATCAAGTGGGTTACAATGTCGACGTATCTTACAAATTGCGCCAACTTGTTTAAGTGCTATACTTAACAATGTTTGGCTTCAACGTCGTAACGACGTAAATGCTGGGAAAACATGGCTCCCCTTTGAAATAACTTAAAAGAAGAAGGGAAATTTATACTGTCATTCATTAAAAGGAAGTAATGCCCCAGCAAAGTGGGTTATACCCAGACTTAATTTTATTTTTTAATGGCGTCAATTTGACGACGGAAATGTATCTCCGGATTCGTGTGTTTTCAATTTTACTATTTGGTGGGGTTTTGGGAAAATTTTTGTTTTGTAAAAATATCTGATTGTGTTAGATAAATACAGTATTTTAGGTGCCCTTTAGATTTAATTTCGAAAAAAATCAGTCATCGTTTGGGACTGCACTGAATGCAGATAATATTATGACACTTACACTGTCATATAACTTTTCAAATTGTTAGTCTCTTTCTCTAGTAGTAGCAGGTTTACATACGCTAGGTTCAAATTTCTTTTCACAGGAGTTAAAAGGGGTGTAAATTGTTTGAGTTTCTTTATTTCACCATAACCCTTAGTTGCCTGTATAATTTTGGATTTAAAAGATATCGTTAAACCCTTGCATCAACCCTCGTGACACTGCTTTTAATATTAAATTTGTTATTCGCCCCGTCATCAGTAGTGTTTTTTTTAAATAATTTTTCAGGTCATACTACTCTTATTATTCCATAATTTGAACACCAATCCGCATTCCCTTAAGGATAACTTGATAAATGTTGATACTTATTATATCTTGTCATCCGCTCACAATTCAATTTATCTCACGAATAAAAAACTTGTCTAGACAGGTAAATCTTAAAGAAATGTTTGTGTAGATCCGTAGTAGCTGGAGGCTGTACTTGTTAACATTTACTGTATAATAAGGATATTATTTCTCTAAGAATGTATCTAAACTTTTAAGAGGTTTTCCGCGAATTCGTATGTTTTTAGGGTTCTATACATTTTTTTAAAAAGGACACGTCAATTTGACTTCACCTCGCCTGATTTTAGGCTCGTCTCGGAAAGAGGGTCACCATCGTAAACATGTACCATGTTAACAGTGGTGGCACTCACCTTGACGGCCTCATCAGATGCCTTTTCACGCCCCGCCTAAAGGACCCGGGGACTGTTGGAAGAAGGAAACACGTGAGCTGGCAGGGAGTTCCGGGTACCTCAAAAGGAAACACGGATACCTTATTTTCCATCTGTGGGTAGAGACTTTTTTTTCTCTGGAACGTATAAAAAAGAAACTTATATCATAGTAAATACTGCAGTGCAACTGCTACGTAAGAACGAAACCGCCAAGGAATTAAAACTTATAAAAACTTACAGAATTTGGGTAGAAATAACTCTAGAATTCACTTGTGGCCATCGGTCTATCCAGTGGCCAGCCCAATTTGTAAACTAATCTCTTCATCAGTATTCACTACGAAGTCCCTAAATGCAGTTTTGTACAGAACTCACAGTGCGCAGACCTGCAGACACTTGACCGTTCTTGCCCAATTCTATTTTCTTGGCATTTTTAAAAAAAAATATTATTTGAATGAATTTTTTATAGCATTTATTATGCTAACTGTTAAGTTCGAAAAACATTGGAAAAAATGAAATGCTCAAGTGAGACTCGAACTCACGACCTTTCGCTTACAGGGCGACTGCTCTGCCAACTGAGCTATTGAGCACCACTTGAATCATTCCAAATTTTCCTTCTCTTTATATCCGTCTATAAGGGCGACGGTGCAGCCATCTACCACAGTTCGTAAGAATGTTGGCAATGGCACCGTCGCCCTTATAGACGGATATAAAGAGAAGGAAAATTTGGAATGATTCAAGTGGTGCTCAATAGCTCAGTTGGCAGAGCAGTCGCCCTGTAAGCGAAAGGTCGTGAGTTCGAGTCTCACTTGAGCATTTCTTTTTTTCCAATGTTTTTCGAAAAAATATTATGATTTGGGGATTGAAAAATTCATACAACATACATTTTAACTTTTCTACCAGCCTTCGTGGCGCATGGTGTAGCGGTAGTGAACGCGACTGCCACGCAGGAGGCGCGGGTTCAATTCCCGCTCAGTGCAAATATTTGTATGCATGAATATGACTATTTGCATTGACCTGAGTGTTTCTATGTATAATATGTAGGTATTTACAAAAAAAGTATCTAAGTTCGCATTCTAGATTCCATAACACAAGCTAGTTAAGCTTACCATGGATCTAGATAGCGTAGTGTAGAATGTTGTGGAATATTTATTATATTTTATAAAAATCTCCTATTTTTTAATAGCGGCAAAATAAAAATCTTACTAGCTCCAGAAGGCATAAAAAGAAGAAACCAATGTTCCAAAAATTTATTTCGTATGTATGAGGGTTGTAGTGTTAAATGAGATGGCAGGTGGCAACAAAGTTACCGGGATCGACGCGCCCCCTCCAGGGACCCGGCCAATAAAGGAACGGGAGAAATTGGCATTCGTGACGTCATCCAACTACCCTGACATGTGAGAGCCTTGATGTGTTGAAACTTATTTTCACTGTACATTGATTCATAGGATACATTTATTTTATAAATTGGTAATTTTGTTATTAAATTACATCTCGAAAAACATCGGAAAAAATGAAGCGCTCAAGTGAGACTCGAACTCACGGCCTATCCCTTTCAGGGGATGCTCTTCCAACTGAATCACTTCAAATTTTCCTTCTCTTTATATCCGTCTTTAAGGGCAACGGTGGAGCCATCTACCAACATTCTTACGAACTGTTGGAAACAATGAATGATTTTTCAACAATTTTTAAAAATTGAATTTAGGTGACTCCGCCCGAATATTTGAATTAATTTTTTATACTATTTATTATGCTAACTTTGAAGTTCGAAAACATCGGAAAAAATGAAATGCTCAAGAGAGACTTGAACTCACGACCTTTCCCTAACAGGGGGAACCTTTCCCTTACTCTTCTAACTGAGTTTTGATGTTTTTCGAACTTTAAAGTTAGCATAATAAATGCTATAAAAATTCATTCAAATACATACATACATACATGCATAAAATCACGCCTGTTTCCCATAGGGGTAGGCAGAGATCACGGATCTCCATTTGCTACGATCCTGGCATACTACTCTCGCTTCATTCACTCTCATTACATTCTTCATGCATGCTCGTCGGTTTAGGGTACTTCTGACCTGCCCCTTTTCTAAAACTTCCCCGATTTGGTCCAGGTATGTGCGCCTAGGTCTTCCCCTACCGACAGTACCCTCCACACTCGCCTCATTCAAATAAATTACATTTATTTTAATTCTAAGCACTATAATACATGCGATAGCGGGTGTTTGTTTGTTGCTTTTTGTTAGTTAAAAAAACAAATGAAATTTTTATACACAGGTATAATAATGAACCGTGATAGTACCCTGCGCATTATCGAATCGTGAGATTGGGATTAGTACCACACTGTCGAAGCGGTGGGCATGTACTAGTTATCCATGCACGCGCAGTTTTATAGGGTAAGAAATACGAAATACATGGGGAAAAAGAAGAACTCAAGTGGGACTGGAACCCACGACCTTTCCCTTACAGCGGATGCTCTTCCAACTGAGCTATTGACACCTGAATCACTTCAAAGTTCCTTTCTCTTTATATCCATCTTTAAGGGCGGCGGTGGAGCCATCTACCAACTTTCTTACGAACTGTTGGAACCAATGAATGATTTTTTCAACCATTTTTAAACATTGATTTTTATGCCCGGTTAATGGCAATAGGCTCGCCACCTATTACATTGGGACCTAAACAAAAACTGGCGAAATGTGGGTGCTAGCACCTCTGCCTACCCCTTCGGGGAATACAGGCGTGCGTTTATGTTATGTTATGTTATGATTTTTATGACTCTGCCCAAATAAATGAATGTTTTTTTTTAGCATTTATTATGCTACATTTTAAAGGGTAAGAAATAGTTTGCAAAAAATGGTGAGTCTGCTGACCAGTTGGCCATTTTGAATAGTTTAGTGACGTTATAGGAAGTTCACAAGGTATGTAAAGATTTCTCTAGTAACCCTGGAAAACGATAAAGGCATGTAAATTATATTATAGTGTCATAGATCTGGTCTATTGTCGGTCAAGATTAGGCATGTTTAGCTAGGCAGACAGATCTCCATCGGTTTTAAACCGTATTTGTTGACTTCGAAAGAGTCCATTGACGAGAATTACAATCTAAAGTCTCAGAACTAAAGGTCATTTTAATCTGGCATAGCATAAAACTTAGTTTACACATCAGGACCTACGATAACAGACCCTAAGACATGATGTGTACCTACAATTTGATATTCGAATAAATCGGGAAATATGAAATGCTCAAGTGGGACTTCAACCTAGAACCAAGCGTTTCAGTGATTCATTCCTATGCCGCACCACTGAGACCTGGAACTCCCTGCCAGCTCACGTGTTTCCTTCTTCCTACAGTCCCGGGTCCTTTAAGCGGGGCGTGAAAAGGCATCTAATGAGGCCGTCAAGCTGAGTGCCACCACTGTTAACGTGGTTTTACGATGGTGACCCTCTTTCCGAGACTTTGCCTTTAGCTTAACATCAGGCGAGGTGAAGTCATATTGACGTGCCCTGTATAAAAAATCCCACGACCTTTTCCTTACAGGGGATTCCCCCTGCATTCGCTCTTCCAACTGAGCTATTGAGTCACACCTGAAACACTTCAAATTTCCCTTCTCTATAAATTCGTCTTTAAGGTTTTCGAATTTTAAAGCATAATAAATGCTATAAAAAAAATCATTCAAACATACATTTTGATATCTTGATTTACACGCAGTTTTCACTGAAAAATTAAATTATAAATGAAACAAACGTCTCAATAATCAATCAAATATCTAAGAAAGCGAATCCTTAAACATTCTTCCACACATTTAAAACAAATCGCAAGTAACTGATTGCCAATTTGTTTACCGCGTCACCCGCCCGTCACCCGTGCGGTATCTTCGCTCGTTATTAAAACGGGACTCAATATCGCGATACCTGTGCCTTCAGCGCCCTCGCTTTGATCTTTGCACTTTGATGTCTGCTGATTGAGACCTACATTCCTCTACACATCTGAAACGACACATCTTTTGATAACATTGCGATTGAATATCAACTTTGTGTCATAAGTATATGGTAGTGTTTACTTTGGCAGAGTTGGAATATGTTCTGCACGACTTATAAACGATGTTTTTTTCAGTGTATCTACAGATTTTGTAATGAGCAACGGGAGTTGGTGTACAAGTGTAAATAAGTGTGTTATCACTACGCCAGGCCTTTTGCGGGTAAGGCTGTTTGATGTATATTTTGAGACCGATTCTCGGGAGGTTTGGATGTATGCTCGGTATGGAATCTTTGGTAACACGTTGGATTTGTGGATTGAGTTCAAAGAAATTCACACCTTGGAGGAGGTTGGTTAGTAAGTACATATTTTTTGATATAGGTAGGATACCTTAGGGAATATTTGGTGTTATAGTTATCAATAGGTTTTAGAAGCATATATGTTATTTAGTCCTACGAGTCATAATATGATACTTATGGTGGCTAGAATTCCTCTAGGTTGGTTGGTCGTACAGTCAGGGTTAGAAAGATGTTGAGGAACAGAGTGTTCAAAATGACTCGCTATTGTTTAACATATATGTATTCACGCCTCGAAGGGGTAGGCAGAGATGTAATACCACACGCCAACTATGATTTTCGCAAAGTAACTTAACAAGAATTAGTTAGTTGTGTCTTGACCTTTCGTAGTTGTTTTCATACAGTTTGACAGCCTCTGTGGCGTGGCGGTAGAGCACGCGACTGCCACGGGTTGGATTCCCGCTCAGTGCAAATATTTGTATGCATGAATATGGCTATTTGCATTGGTCTGGGTGTTTCTATGTATAATGTGTATATATTTACAAAAAAAAAGTATCTAAGTATGTTTATCCGCATTCTAGATTCCATAACACAAGCTAATTAAGCTTACCATGGGTCTAGATAGCGTTGCAGAAAGTTGTGGAATATTTATTTATACATGCATGCTAGTTACGCGCACTTTTGTCCTGCCTTTCCTTAAAATACCATCGATCTGTTTGACACACATACGATACTAAGTCGACATTTACCGTGTTACCCACTCACCCTCGCCTCATAAATTCATCAATTTTCTTTCTCTATCCCCTTTAAAAAACATTTAAAACAAATTAATTCAGAAATGGAAATTAAATGCATTAAATTTGAACTCATTTACCGAAGGATATTTTCGCGACATGCCTGCCGACCCCATCCCTATATTTACAACACAGGGGACAGTATCTTCAAAAGTAAACAAGGCAGAGGAAATTAACAAACTTCGCCGTAGCACTTTCCCTGCGGGGTGGTCATGGCTCGCAGTCTCTTGAAATGGCATCAATAGGCATCTTATAATAAAATTCCTGCCACTTCATAAATTTAAAATTAAAGTGAAAAATAGCTTAATGAAAAAAGTTATCTTATAGTGGACGAATACTTAAATGATAAAGATGCATGATCATCCTAATTTAATCTCTTGCTCGCACTGTATTTTGTTATAAATAAAAGCATATTTAAAAAAGTAGAACAATCGAGTTCACTGAGTTTCTTGCTGGTATCTTCTCAGTAGAACCAAGCGAAAGAATCATTTTCAAATGATTTATTTTAACTTACTCTTGACATTTCTGACACTAATTGTACATTTTTGACGTTCATGTGTGCTAAACTGAATAAATGAATTTGATTATTTGATTGGTTCTTTGATTGATAATCAATATCTGAAATTAGAAATTAATTTTGTAATCAAAATATATCAAACATCTTTCACAAAGTAAGAAGTCAAGATTATTGTTAGAATCTGACAATAAAACTGACTGATATTTTCTAAAGTTTACGCGAATGTCACTCATTGAAATAAAACCACTTTTTACGGATTCTATCGCGATATATTTGTTATTATTTACTTTTTAACCCGACGTTTCAGTTGCTTTGCAGCAGCCATGTTCGCGGTGTGACTTCCCTGTATATTACTATACTCTATGGGTGTGACTCATGATGGTAGTTGTCACATAGTTTGAAGTATAAGTTATCTCAAAATACCCGAATCATGGTGAATTATTGGTGTTCTTATTTACGCAGAATGAGCTCACTGTGTTGTTACCTAAGTATTGCTGGATTTTGCTGCTTACTGGGTTTGATTAAGTGGATGACCGGGTCCCAACCCAAGCTGGCGGTACGTTCCATCCATCCTCTCTATTTAAAATCTAAATTTGGGTGTTTTTTAATTTCAATAGCCTCGCGGATCATTCTAGGAATATATCGATGTTCTTTGGCGAGTATCTGTGGTTTATCAAACCTTAGGTAATGGTTGGTGCCTTTTTGCGCGTGTTCACATACAGCTGACTTTGTTGAGCGTTGGTGTTTTATGTCAGCTATGTGTTCTTTGACCCGAGTGCCAATGCTTCGCTTGGTTTGACCAATATATGAGAACCCACAGTCACAGTCTATTTTGTAGACCCCTGCATCTTGTAGAGGTAGTTGGCACTTGACAGATGGTAAAAATTGACTTATCTTCGTTGGCAGCTTGTAGTATGTGTTGATTGAAGCTCGCTTCGAGATGTAGCCAATCTCGTCAGTGACCCCTCGTACATACGGTAGTACAGCAGGCTGGCGTTCGACCGTGGCTGGTTTTGGATCTGGATCTGTGACTTAGGCGCGGTGGTTTGAGCTTGTTGTCTTGCAGTACTTGCTTGACATGTTGAAGCTCAGCGTTCAGGTGTTTCTTGTCACAGATCCCACGGGCTCTCTGAAACAAAGACATTCCTACGGTAGCTAACTGTTTAGGGTGGTGGTGAGATTCACCGTTTAAGTACCTATCAGTATGAGTCTTTTTCCTATACACAGTGTAGCTCAAGGTATTATTAGGATTATTAGGAATCAGAGGCAAATAATTAATTAGCTTGCCTAGATGTTCTTGTTATCAGAAATCCTAATAAATACAATAGTAACGCTGTCTCACGCTTTACCACAGACTTGATTTTGATGAGAATTGATATAGGGGTAGATTAGACCTTGAGAAAGGACATAGGCTATGTTTGGTCGCGATAACCGACATCCACGCGGGCGGAGTTGCGGGTAAACGCTAGTCCTTAATATAACATCAATAGATATAAAACTTTTTACGAATTTACTAATAGTTCAACGGGCTCTTACCTTATGCTTTGTTTTGTTATGAGACACTGATACTTTAGCTAGAATATCTTTGCAACAGTATACGCAAAGTTCTCTTTAGGTACCTCGATCCTATAAATCCCATATTATAGGTAAGAAAAACCAAGGTACAATTTGATAGTTCGCATGGATATATTTATGTGTGTTTATGTATATGTAGTGTAATATGGCTATTTGCATTGGTCTGGGTGTTTCTATGTATAAAATGTATGTATTTACAAAAAAATAGTATCTGAGTATGTTTTTGCATTCTAGATTCCGTAACACAAGCTAGTCAAGCTTACCATGGGTCTAGATGGCGTTGTGTAGAATGTTGTGGAATATTAATAGAATTATAGAATGTTTTGCTATCAGTAAGTTCCAAATTATTGTACGCTAGTACTATTATCTACTAGCTTTTGACCGCGGCTCCACCCGCGTGGATGTCGGTTATCGCAACCAAACATAGCCTATGTCCTTTCTCATGATCTAATCTACCTCTATACCAAATTTCATCAAAATCCGTTCAGTGGTTTAGGCGTGAAAGCGTAATGTATGTTACATTATATTATAATTATATTGTTACAGACAGACACAGTTACTTTTGTATTTATAATATTAGTATGGATTCTGTGCTATTTTTTGAATCAATCGAAGCCAAGAAGTTCAAGACTGTATATTACAATGCATGCAGTCAGGTGAGCTAAAAACAAACCCAGTCAAGAAGCATTACGCATTCTCCATAAATACAGATTCCTCTCAAGTTTACGCACACGAAGCATTCTGTATTCCGATATCTTTTAAGACTATTTCTTCGCATGAGAGAAGACATGTGGTAAAAAAGGCGATGCATCCACCAGAAAATCTACAATATTTATGGGTATAACATGTAGAATACAGCCTTAAGGTAAATAACATCTACTGCCTACAGAAAAAGCACCTATACAGGAACCCCTTACCTGGGGTTCGAAAAACAAAGATACACTTACATCTCAGGTGTAAATCTGCCTTACGATTCTATACTTTATTTTGTAAGAATTAGGAGTTGTGGGAAGATTTTTTGTGTGTAATTTTAAAGTTTGCATTATAAATCTGAAATCACAGTAGCGACTCATTGGCGCAGAAAGTGCGTAACTCCTTAACAACGATAATTTCAAATCAGCTCAGTGGAGTGTGGAGATAAATTTTGGTATTCGCCTCTCGTGCCCACAAAACAGATTTAAATAGGCCATTAAAATAGGCTGTTTTGTGCGTAGGCTGCGCTCGTGCGAAAGGACAATCCCCGAGGTGTTATTGTATAACTTTTAATTGTACACGCGATAGAATTTTGGAATAATTGTCTAAGTTCTGTCGGTCGTAATTTCATTCAGTTTGATTGCCATAAGTTAATTTCTTTACAAAAATGTTGATGCGTGAAGATGCGAAGGAGAAGTTTTGTTGAAGAAAGTTTGCGTTGTATTGTTGAGTAACTGTTAATCATCAGATGGTGAGCGGTAACCGTAGCATGAATAAATAATTATTCTAGAATAGCACAGTTCTATATAGACCTAAGTTAGTTTAGCTCAATGAGAATTGTTATTGTGACTTCTAGGATTAATACAGAAGGGAAATTTGAATCACATCGGGCTTGTCTCCTGTAAGGGGAAGATCGCGAGTTTGAGTCCCACTCGAGAGATTGATTTGATGTATTCGATTTGTATAGTATGCGTACTTAATGCTTGAAAAAATCATTCAAAAATATAAATATAATGGTCTTTTAACCGGGGCGTGAAAAGGCATCTGATACCATCAAGCTGAGTGCCACCACTATTAACATGGTACATGTTTACAATGGTGACTCTTTCCGAGACTTTGCCTTTAGCTCACATCCGGTGTAGTGTCAAATTGACGTGTCCTTTATAAAAAAAAATATATTTTATAGATAACTGAAACACTCTTCATTAAACTTGAAACCTAACCTTTTAAATGTACTAGACAAGTACAATCGGGTGGCCTTATTTAAGAAACCTCTCTGGCAGACAACCTTGAGATGAGAATTAGGGGAGGATTAATCTATGTAATGTTATATTCTGACTCTCGAACTCTGTGTCGAACTGACTGTCGAAGTGTTTTTTTTAAATATTATTACGCCTATTATAGCCCTGAAGGAGTAGGCAGATGTGTGTTAATCTTCGGTTTGCTATCTATTACTGTAGTAGGTATATTACTACTTGATACTGTTTACTACTTACTATTGACAAGGCCAAACACGAGGGCGATTTCGTACGCAAAAATACGGATAGGTAAAGTTATATTAAAACCCATATTAAATTATCAGAATATTTCAGTTTTAGGTAATAGCGCGATTAAGTCCTGTTATTTTTGTGGTAAAAAAGTCTCTTTATTGTGTACACCAAGGATAAAATAAGTGTTGTTTGTAGGAAAATTGCAGGTATAGACAATAGGCGTTCTTATTGCGATAAGGCAATCTCTTATAGGCAACCTTTGGATGGAGAAAGAGATAGTACAAAACCACGTTTGGGTAGCATGGTGCACGACTTATATTGGTGGATTTTACTTAGGAGTCGAAGGGAACTTATAGGGACGGGAATTTATATGGGTATTATATGAGTAATATATAGACATCTAAATGTACATACGTTTTATACAATATACCTACAGTCCCATACTCGCAGGCGATGTGGAACCTCTCAGCCTCAGGAGGGATTTTGCCTCACTGTGTGTTTTCTACCGCCTATATAATGGTTTGTGCTCAGATGAATTATTTGACATGATGCCCACAGCTACATTCTATCATCGCACCGCTCGCCATAGACAGGGAATTCATCCCCACACATTGCATCCGAATACGGTGCGCACCGTGCGGTATGAAAGGAACTTCATCCCACGTACGCTCAAGCTGTGGAATGAACTCCCTGCCATGGTTTTCCCAAGCGACTACAATATGGGGTTCTTCAAGAGGGGCATTAGAAGGTTTCTTCAGGGTAGGCAGCGCGAGTGTAACGCCCCTGGTGTTGCATACGTCCATAGGCAGCGGTAACCACTTTCCATCAGGTGGGCCGTGTGCTTGTCTGCTACCTAAGTGGTATAAAAAAAAACCTATACAACCTTGCACAGCACTCTATATGGGGTGATTCTATAATAAATTCCACTGGAAACCTGAAAACATAAGAAAACATTTCAATACTTTATCTATTAAAAGAGCAAAATTCTGCACAAACAAACAAGCAACACAATCTCCTTCAGTATTATCATAACAAGTGTAAAACATGTAGTGTGGATGTCACTGGCCTGCTCTTGAGAATCAGAGCGTGCAATGGCGGTGAGAGAACTAGATAGTAAGTGAATACAGGTTCAAAGTAGGTGACAAATAATATGTACTTATAGTACGTAGAGCGTTCGACTGGTTCATCAGATATGGGTGAATATGCATATTTGCATTGGGCTTAGTGTTTTGATGCAGGTATGTATAGTATGAATCCATACTTAAATACTAATATTATAAATGCGAAAGAAACTCTGTATGTACGCTTTCACGCCGAAACCACTGCACCGATTTTGATGAAATTTGGTATAAGGGTAGATTAGATCTTGAGAAACGACATAGGCTATGTTTGGTTGCGATAACCGATATCCACGCGGACGGAGTCGCGGGCAAAAGCTAGTGTCTTATAAGTTGTCTGAGTACCTATATTTATCCGCACACCCATTATGATTACTTCGGGTCGGCGATGGTCTAGCACTGTGTAGAATATCCTACAATATACTTTTACACAGACAGGTTTGTGTAATACTTACGTATGTTTTTGTTTATATTTTATACGTAAGAATGTTGGTAGATGGCTCCACCGTCGCTATTAAAACACGGATATAAAGAGAAGGGAAATTTGAAGTCATTTCAAATTCAAATTCAAATGCTTTATTGTGAAACATAGGTACAAAGATGGTCTTTTTGAAATTGGTGAAAGGTCGTGGATTCAAGTCACATTTTTTTCCGATGTTTTTCGAATTTTAAAGTTAGCATAATAAATGCTATAAAAAACTCAAAAGTTTGTATGTGTATTGTATATATAATATTTTTATTTGTTTTTTGAAGAATACGACACGAATATAACAACAAAACTACCGACTACCAAAGGTTGAAAATTTTGTTAAATCAATTCATTTCTGCCCATAAACATTCCAAAGTTTTCAGTGTAATATTAGCGAGTGAAGCCGGTAGTGCAGCTATGCAAGTGACACTCTAGCCGGAATCCGTGGCAGTGCACCGGGGCGTGTAAGCCTGCAGTGTCGGGTTACCCGGCTGGCCAGACGGCGCGGCACCCGCTCCACCGCGTGTTGCTAACGTACGTACTATGCACCGATACTGCTAGGTATATGTAGATACTAACTGTTGCCCGCGGCTCCGCCCGCGTGGATGTCGCTTATCGCTTAGTGTTATGTCAACGCTATTGAGCATAAAGCCTGCATCTCAAAATCCTTTCTTAAGGGATGCCTACGTCATAGTAGCTTTATGCATGCAAAGTCTCAGCCCGATTGGTTTAAAATTTAAAAGGTTTCATAAAAACTTTGATCCCCTATTTTATCCCCCTTGGAGGTAGAATTAATCAAAATCCTTTCTTAGCGGATGCCTACGTCATAACATCTACCTACATGCAAAATTTCAGCCCGATCCGTCCAGTGGTTTGGGCTCACTATGTCAGTTAGTCAGTCATCTTAGAAATTAGTGAGTTTTTAAAGAAATAGGGACGCAAACGAGCAGACGGATCGCCTGGTGGTAAGCGATCACCGCCGCCCATGGTCACCCACATTACCAGAGGAGTCCTAAGTGCGTTGCTTTCATTTTAAAAGAGAGTACGCTCTTTTCTTGAAGGTTTGAAGGTCGTATTGTTTCGGAAATACCGCTGGTGACAGTTCATTCCACAGTTTACTTGTGCAAAGCAGAAAGTTTCTCGAGAAACGCACAGTTGTGGACCGCCAGCTGTCCAGATGGTGAGTGTGGAACTGCTGTCGCGTGGAACGATGGCGGAAAGAGGTGACGGGGTCAATCCAAACAATTCCTCGGAGCACTCCTCTTAGTATAGGCGATGATGCACTGCTGCTGTCCTATTGCTCCTTTTATCTTAACTTTTATGAAAGCGACTGCTATGTCTACCTTACGTTTTCTATTAGCCATTCATAAATACTTGATATAAGAGAATTTCTCTACTGAAATAGACGTGGTCGCCTACTACACAGAAGGTAGATCACTTGCAAAAACTCTTATAAATTTAGCTATCTGAGGTGACAGACAATAAACATATTCACAGCTGAATAGCCTTAGCGCATATTTTCGCTTGGCAAGAGTTGTTAATCGTGACAGTTCTTGGAAGATCTCCAAAAGATCTGGACATGTTTCCGTTAAAACCATCGCTATACACTTCAATATAATAGCTAGTCCACACTATATTCGACCTTGTCGAGTTATAGGCCAGACGGTATAACAAGTGCACTTGCAAGCTTATTACTCAGTTTATCAAGCCTTACACATGTAGGTCTTAAATATACGTGACTAGACTTATACAGAGTGTTGTAAATTTAACATTCATGTTGCTGAATTTGCTTGAAATATTCTTTATATTTGAAGGTGTACAAGATTAGGTACTGGGACAATCTGAAAAGAGTGCATTGCTCCTAGTTGTAGCCCCGCATAATAATAGGTCCCGCGTTATAGTGGTTCTCTCGTAATAGTGGGTTCCGCGTAATAGTGGGTGCTAAATGCCCATACACATGTACACCGCATGACCTTATGTACACCTCCAAGAACGCCATACAGGTGGCAGCACACTGGGAGGAGATAATTTGAGGGTCAAGGCACCATCGCCACGATAGAAGAAGAAGAATAGTGGGTCCCGCGTAATAGTGGGTCACGCATGTAGTAGGCTACAGTCAGCTACTGATTGATTCTTAATATAATGATTTTATATACTGTACGCCTCTATATCGAGAGTGTTGACTCTCAATATAGAGGCGTACAGTATATAAAATCCTACTGTATACTACCTACCTGTACTACCTACTTTCATCAGTAGATTGTTGCAAGTCAATACTGTGTCAATTATTATCAATATAATCTTTTTTTTCAAGAATATTAGCAACTGAAATTCTATATTGTAATCTTTAGAATCGTGATAAATGCTGATTGTCTTAAATAACAATATTATGCAATCCTAGTAATCCAATATCTCCAACACCTCACACACAATACACAAATTTATCACACAAGACCAACAAGGCAACACCTGAATATCGTAACATTAATACGATCACAACCTATAAATTTAAATCACTCTGTATACGTTAGCTCAAAGGGTGAAGGAAGATAGAATTTCCGTCGGTGTCGCTCACACACAACGGCCATTGCCACGGACATCGACTGGCGGATTCTAGTTTACGTACACTCTATTAGGTTTCACGTTACTCAAAAATGTATGGGAAATATTTGATCTGGGCTTTATGAACTGTAGCCAGATTTGGTAAAATAAAAACTGAAAAAAAAAAGACAGAGCGGACCCGAACTTCGAGGTAAAGGCCTCAGGGACTAACTTCCAACCTTCTCGGAGTTCAGAGTCCGCTTTTTCCAGTCTAACTGCAATGTGGCTTAACTCCGATATTAGTCGAGAATCGATATCAAAGGTCTTGGTTAGACCAGTTGTTGGACTTTTCAGGACTCCAACTACGACTGCCATAGATTTTCGTATGGTGATGTTCGAGGCACCGAGAGATGTCAACCTTTTTAGAATTGTCACCCATCCTAAGACCAACTTTAACTAGCATTGTTTAATCTTGCAATATATTCACCTACTATCTTATCCGCCCTGGTTTCGCCCGGGAATATTTCGTATTCCATATTTGATAGTGACCTAAATGACGAACTTTCCACCCAAACGTTTATAACCTCCTATAATCCTCTTAGTAGTTTAAATTTTGAAAAAAAAAAGCTTTTTTTGAAACATTTCTTAACAGGTTTATGAAATTTTGTGCATCTAGCTCTGAAATTGACGAACTTTCATACAAACTTCCATGATTTATTTTACCCGTTAAGTTGCAGATTTCCAAAAACCCTTTCTTAGTGGATGCTTACATCTTAAAATGCATCTACTGTCAAAATTCCAAGTTTGTAGGTCCAGCGGTTTAGGTTCTGCGTTGATGAATCAGTCAGTCAGTCGGAATAAGTAATTTTATATGTATAGATATATTAAATTATTACTTAGCCAAGAGCTGTATCCTAGTAATATTACAAACGTGAAAGTTTGTATCTGGATGTTTGTTACTCGTTTTAATAAAATTTTGTATGGAGTTAGCTGACACCTTGGATTAACACATAGGCTATATTCATATTATATTATATTCATTTATTTCTCGAACAATGTAACATTGTATTGAAAACCTTAAAGCTACAACAATACAAAAATCATTCAAACAATATGTAAATACACTAAGAGACTGACAGAGATTATAATAAAATAACTAATGTATGAAAGTCGCATGTCCAAAGAAAAATTCACAAAAGATGTCAAAATTACAATTAATTTAAATACTGAAGACAAAAACAATACAAGAAAGAAAAATGTCCTTGCATGCATCCCAATTAGCACCTATGTCATTTCACAAAATCGTCAACCGCATAGTAACACCTTTTGACTTCTCTTGAATCTTGGTTTCAAACTCCTTCGTATACATATAAATTTGGTCGAGATAACCGACATCCTCGCGGAGCCACAGGCAATAACTAGTATAATATAATACTAATATTTATTCATAATCAACATCAAACCTCACTGAAGCATACCCTACTAACTCCAGAATGTACACAAATCTGTAGCAGTTCTCTCAGGCCATTGCTCCTATTGACACTGTCTGGCTAGATCCAGCTCGGATTAATATCTTAGTCTAACTTTAAGTCTATATTAGCTTATGGTAATCACGAACAGGTGTTTGACGTTGCACTGAAAGTTTGGTAGCGATGGAGTGTTTATATGTTTAAGATAAAGTCAATATTTCGTGTGTTTTAAGCTTTTGTTGATGTTGGATGTGTGTATACTGCGTTTTGAATAATATTGTGGTAATCTGGTAATATGATTGTGAGGTAGTATAGATAATTTAGGTGGTACTCCTGGTTAGGACTCAGTGGTGGTTGCTGGAAATTTGAACTCAAATATCTCTCCCTCTTAAGAGAGATTGAGAGAGGCTCACATTTGAAAGAGGAAGAAAGAAAGATTTTTTTTTAATGAATGACCCATCAATTTGACTTCACCTCGCCTCATGGGAACGTAAAGGCAATGTTTCCGAAAGAGTGTCACTAATAAAACACTTTTTTATTTTTTTTAGTTTATTTATAAAACACAGCGCCTATTTTCAAAATATTTAGGTATTAAACTTTTAGGTGAGCCTTCTAGGTAATCTTGGAATTTCAATATTCCAAGGCCAAAAGTTCTATTAGAATAATTATTATCTTAAAAGTTACAAACGAATGTAACAGCTTGACGTGGACAGAGTGGTGAAATGGTCTCACGACAACGGTATAAACCTTAACGCAGACAAAACCAAAATGGTCATCATTCATTCACCTTACTCAACTCCACTCAAAAAGCCTCCTCCTATTTACACACATAGTACTTGTAAACGTACGGTAACTGTACTTGTAAACCCATTGAACAAGAAAAATGTGTTACGTACCTCGGGTTGAAAGTGGATGAAAATTTATCTTGGTCGAACCATATTGAGCACATATGTAATAAACTTATAACACTACTAGGTAAATTCTACCATCTAAGCTTCAAAGTGCCTACTAGAACGCTCTATGCCTCTACTTACAATTAGTCGAACCCATATTGGCCTACGCTCTCGACTGCTATGGACTCACATTTAAAAGCTATATAGATAAATTAGAATCGCAACAAATTAGATTTTTTAAACTGTTAGTTAGTAGGAAAAAAACTGTAAAGGCGATTATTATAAATTATTTAAAATTTGTAAAATTCTACCCGTTAGTATAAAGCATACATACTTACTTCTTGTTAATAGTTATGGCAGTTGGGAGCGCTACTCACTGGTCGCCCATAATTGTGTAACTAGGAAAGTATCTGCGGGTAAATATGAACCAGAGTATGCAACTACTTTGGGGACAGAACGCTTGACAAACGAGTACCGTACCTACTCAATAGTTTACCCGCAGATATTAGAAATGAAACCGAAAAAGGAAAATTTGCCAAATTGCTCCGAGACCATTTAATAAAACAAATGTAATGCAATTACGCACTGTAATATATATTTAAATATTGTGTTATATGTATATTATAATGTCCGCATGCTAGCTAATTATGTTGTTTTGTTCACACAGTCAAACCGTGTTTTGTGGGGCCTTGTTTATATATATAAGATATAAGTAATTATTGGCCAATAAAGATTTAAATAGAAAAAAAAATAAAAAACAATTTAATTCATAGTTTTTTATTTGAACCCCGATGTGCATATGTCTGTAATTTTCCCTTTATAAACGTCTTTACTGATTTTGATAATCTTCTCGTATACCTATGTATAGTACCAGCTAAAAAGATATGGAATGGATGGATCTGACAGGTGACGCTTGAATATTTCTTTCCAATTTCTGAATAAACCATGATTGATGAACATAACAAAAATCTCAAGAATTTAAGCTTCTCTGCACATATTTTTCAATACAATGTATAATTTATATCTATGACTTATTATATACCAGGATCTCTACCTACCCTTTCCAGTACCTTTATATAAATAACACAACACACAGAGTCAGAACAAATGCTCTTCTTAGGCACTTCTGTAAGCCGGATAAGTCAATCTAAAAAATAAGTACCAATAATAACATTATTATTCATGCCCGTCTTTCGCAAGTCAGGTAAACCCCCTTACATGTGCGCCACCAGTTCGATACGAGATCATAATATTACGCCGACTCAAATCGGTGGTAAGCAGTAAAAGTAAAGTCGGTACAAAGCTAGCAAACATTCGAATAAAACGCATAAAAAGGGGAGTAGTTTATACACAAAAGCAAATGACATTTATATGGTAAGAGGCGATCGTAAAAGTTGATATTATACGGTAGGGATGGGACATGTTCATGTTCTTTTGTTGCTTTTCACTATTAATAAATAATAATAATAAATAAATATTTCACAATATTCTACACAACGCTAACTAAACCCATGGTGAGGCTAGCTTAACTAGCTTGTGTTATGGAATTTAGAATGCGGATAAACATATTTAGATACTTTTTTTGTAAATACATGCATATTATACATAGAAACACCCAGGCCAATGGAAATAACCATATGCCATCGTAAACATACAAAATAGCCATTATAGCAACACATCAGTGGCGGAGGGTGACATTTTTTAAAATGTCACCATCCGCCACTGATTGGAAATTGTCGGTATAAAAGCAAGATAATAACGGCTTCCTTTTACAGAACTCCTCATTCCATTCGGGAAAGCCCTTCTTTAAACATCTGTAAAAAAAGAACAGTAGACTATTTTCTTTCTCTACAATAACAGACATAATATGTATTGATATGTATGTTAATGTATGTATAGTAAGTAATAAATTTATATATATACCTATATTATATTCTTTAGTCTGTCTATATTATATGAGTATTTAATGTATGTATATGTAGTGTAGGACTATGATGGATATTTATGTATGTATGTATAAATGTAATGCCATTTGTTAGGGGCTTTACCTATGTAAACCTCCTCACATTATTAAAACTTTACATTAAGGTAGACAAGATTGCCTCCTTTTGTATTGCTATTCCTCTGTGCACTCCCGGGTTTGCTGGAAGAGAACTCAACCTTGAGTTAAGCTCGCCTTTTTATATAATATATCACTTATTTTGTAAGAATACCAAAGTGTACAATAAAGAATAAATTTAATAAATAAATAAAAAAAAACTAGCTGGGTAATCGGGTTATGGGGCTCCTCGCCACTGCAACACATAAACCTATACATATTAAACATTACACTATACTTACAAACAAGACTTACATGCCTTAGTAAATCACGATTTTGTAAACAGAAACAATAAAAAATATCGATAAGAACTCGTCCCATCACTAGCCCACATATAAGGATACTAAAATTGGAGCGCAAAATTCTAGCGGAATAAATAAATAGCACTATAAACATGGTGGGCAGGTATTCGCGTCGAGATTATGTGCAAATGGCGATCTTCCCTTTATTTACTTAGTCGGGTTTAAGGTTTCAACTCACCACTATTGCTGGCTACTTATAATACTGGCCATTCGTGTATTTTTATGGTGAATTTAAAATATATTATCACTCTCTGAGCCGATTTCTCAACTCTATTGAGGTCATTGTTTATAATATCCGGGACTTCACGGGATATATTTTGGAAAACTTACTTTTGCCGACGTTTCGGGGGCGTTACAGCACCGGTGGTGACGACTTGACTCTTAAACTATTATAAACTATGAGTATACGCCGTGATAGTTTAAAAATATGAATTGAAGTCAGCTTTCAGTCTAACTGTGGGCTGAACTTCGATATTTTCCATGAAGTGACTGCCACCTGACCTCTACAACCAATTGGCGATATTAAAGTTCTGTCACTAGACTAATCTGAATTTCGAGGGATGAACCCCTAAGAACTACCGTAGATGTTTGTATGGTAACCTCTACAAGGCACGACCAGACCCATGCAAATACCCATAATCATGTATACAAATATTTGCACTGAGCGGGGATCGAACCCGTGCCTCCAGCATCCCGGCCGCACTCACTACCGCTACGCCACAGAGACTGTCATATCATCGTTCTCTGAACCTTTTTCTCAGTCGAGTTCAACACTGATGGAGCTGAATTTCCATATTTACCGCGAACTGACTGCCATCTGATCTCCACAACCAATTTGTGATATCGAAGTACTGCAGTTAGAACCCTAAAACTGTTCACAAAAATAACTGCCCGCACACATTGAAAGCACATTTTTGTTTCTCGCAAAAATCACAGTCACTTTGCCCGCTGAAAGGATGCACGATATACTCCGCATCATATCTGCATGCCTTTGACAGCACGCCATTGGCCGGTATCCATGGCGTTTAATCAAAGCCGGAAATTTTTATGTATTTTAGGTACAGGTTCTATAGGTTGTCTCTCTTTAGAAATATTGCACACCATATGCAGTTTGATTCAACTTGAAAGTTAAGATAGCTTACATCTTAATTTAGCAACAAGTGACATCCACGTGGGCGGTGCCGCGGGCAACAGCTAGTATTGTATATTTTATGTTTTTAATTTACCGAAATTAAAAATATACTCGTACCTAAATTATATTATACCTACCGATACCTACATACATACAATCACGCCTTTATCACTGGAGGGTTAGGCAGAGGTAACTTAACACCTACATTTCATCAATCATTGTAGTCGGTCCCACGTAATAGGGGTGAGCCTATTGCCGTATTCCGGGCAGTATTGTGTACTCGAACCTTGCATCTGAGGCTGAATCTCGGCTGTATATATCTGTCTGATGTTAAACAGCCCTATCCCTTAGTCGCCTTGTACGACACCGCATGGGAAGAGATGGGGTGGAGCAAATCCTATTCTGCCGGGATCCACGCGGCGGATATACCGATACTGGTTTTATTGTCTTATTGAAGTACAAACACTTGTGAAGTATAAAGTCTTATTAGACTGAATACATTTATTTTACATACTCGTGATGTTTACGGTTTCATTTATTAAAGTCGTAAAATTATGGCCGCGATGTGACTTGAATATCTTGAGGATTCACCAGAAATTGTGTGCGTATTCAACTCGTAAACAATCCTCTGCTCGGTGCATATAACCTCGTTATCATAGTTTATTATTTACTTTATGAACACGAGCAATTTTTAAATTGAAAAGAAAAATACTCTACTCTGTTTAAAAAATAATAATCCATACTTCCATATCCATACTACTATTAAAAATACGAAACTCTGTCTGTCTGCTTGTCTGTATGTTACGCTTTCACGCCTAAACCACTAAACCGATTTTGATGAAATTTGGTATAGGGGTAGATTAGACCATGATAAAGGACATAGACTATGTTGTTGTTGTGTATGTAAATCCCCGAAGGAGTAGGCAGAGGTGTATTAGCAACCACGTTTCGACAATTATAATTTTCGGTCCCACTGTGTGTGAAATCAGTTACTCATCGTCACATAATTAGTCAAATAATAATTAATATCCAGGTACAAATGAAAGCGGGTTTGTCGGCTTAGTATAAAAATTGTTGCACTGTCTAAAACTAATAATGAACTTACGTGTCGACTTGACAAAAATGTATACGTTATTGGCACTAGAAACTGTTTCCAAAAGTTGATAAATAATTTCTGATGACATTTTTTTTGTACCTGAGACATGAGCAAAAGTCGTCATTTGTAGCGATAAAGTCGCTAAATTGGCAACACTGAATTAGAAGAAGCGAAAGATGTATGCCTGGATCGTGGCAAGTGTAAACATGTAGTTTCTGCTTACCCCACTGACTGTATGTATTTATGTATGTATGTTTCAAATTTCAACCTGATCCCTTCAGCTGTACACATCCAAACACCTTCACAAATATTCACATTTGTAATATTAGTAGGAAGTAGAAATATCAAGTATAGGTTAACTGTACCTATCATTAATAAACAAACGTGTTCTATTTAATAATACATTTAATTTATTCTCATAAAAGACAGAAATAAATAGCTATTATATTTCAAGTGTAATAGAATTGTACAACGTAGATCGCATTTAGCGATAAGGCCGCCCTTGAACATTTAATATAAGGGTGTAAAACGTTGTTTTGTTACTGTGGTCACGGAACGGACAATATCATATCAAGTAAAGGGTTCAACTATAATATAAACATTGTTATTTTTTAATATTGATAAGCGTAAGTGGACCTTTGCATGGCTATGTACCGTAAATGGTTCCCATAAGGCCAGCAGTGTGGGGGGAACACTTTGCAATCTCCCCGTGTTTTGAGTTATCAAGTTCAACCAAAAATAGAAATTTAAATATTCCACAATATTCCAAAACATTCTACACAACGCTATCTAGACCCATGGTAAGCTTTTATAGCTTGCGTTATGGAATCTAGAATGCGGATTTTGTAAATACATACATACAAATATTTGCACGGAGTGGGAATCGAACCCGTACTTCTGCGTGGCAGTCGCATGCCATGCCACAGAGGCTGTCGAAATTTACTGATGAATAATGTTTAAATGAAATGAAATTTAGATGATAAATAAGCTTGGAAAGGTACTGCTTGGTCTAACTTAAAGTAATCAACCAAAAAAGAACAAAAAATAACGTTAAAGATGGATATAAAGACAAGGGAAATTTGAAGTGATTTAGGTGTGGCCCAATAGCTCAGTTGGAACAGCATTCCTTCTGTAAGGGAAAGATCGTGGGCTCTAGTCCCACTTAAGCATTTCATTTTTCCCGATGTATTAGTACTCAACCAAAACTTTATATTAGACTAGTTTTAACCCGCGGCTCCACCCGGTCGGTTACGCGACCAAACAGTCTTAAGATCTAATCTGTCCCATAGACTAAGTTTCATCGAAATCAGTTCAGTAGTTAAGGCGTGAAAGCGTAACAAACAGAGTTACTTTTGCATTTATATAATTTATGGATTACGTAAAAATGTTGGTTGATGGACAACCTGGAAAAGGTGTCTGGGATAAACAGGATGCGTAAGGCGAAGGAGGCCTATATCTTGTAGTGACTGCAATAGCTGGGGTTTATGCCTTTTCCTTTCATCTCTGCTTACCGTTTTTTCTATATTCACCCCTTTCGTGGTCATATGATCTTTCACATCATCCATATACTCTTTCCTTTGTATTTCCTTTTCTCCTGTAAACTTACATAATATTCATAGTTCTTTTATTGTATTGTATTGTATTTTAACAAAGATTAGCAACTTAAATCCATCCATACTAATATTATAAATGCGAAAGTAACTCTGTATGTTAGACTTTAACGCCTAAACCACTGAACCGATTATCATGAAATTTGGTACAGGGATAGATGAGACTTTGAGAACGGACATAGGCTATATTTGGTCGCGATAACCGACATCCACGCGGGCGGAGCCGCGGGTAAAAGCTAGTTACTAATATTCCCTATAACCTCTCCAACTAAGCTAAATTGCTTGTGCTAAGAGTGGGTTCACTTCGGTAATGTAATGGCCAGGATTCGAACCTGGGACCTCTCGATCGTAAGCCCGACTCCTTAACCAATAAGCTACCGACGCTTTATTCGATATCATTTTCATTCCTAAACATCACGTGAGTGCACCAGGAAATAACAGAGTGATATCTTCAATTTACTGAACTGCCTCTTAACGCAGAATATATTTTCCCCATAAATAACCCAAATCGCAATATATCCATCCAATAATAAATATATTTGATTGCCATACCAAAATCGCACCATATTTCATCAAATTCACGGCAAATACATTAGCAATCAATTGGGACGAGCTACAAAACAAACGTTCTCTCTAACTGTATCGCATGGGGGATGAACGGATGTGACGTCACCGACAGCCGCCATGCTAATGGCTAATGCGTGTCGCCGGAAGTCCTGGCCCGGAAACTGAACGGACATCTCGCGAAATTATCATTTAACATTTTATTGCTGGCATGGGGCGTCGCGTCGGGGGCTGTTATGTAAGAAGCTGATGTTGGCGGAGGTGGGCGTGCGTCCTGTCTCTGATCTATGGCTTGAGGAGACGATTCTATAGAGTGATATAAATGATATTGTCTTTGGGCGAAGGTATAGTCTCTGGTTTAGATTTTTTTTAATGGATTATGTAAGCTTTTGTTACAAAAACTTCATCTGTTTTAAGTAATACACTTAATTAAATTGAATTTTTGCTGTCCTTTCCATCAGGGGGGCCGTGTGCTAGTGTGCCACCGAAATAATATTTCAAAAAATATACCTTACTAACTATGCCGTTCGCTTACACAATAAAATCAATAGGATACTTACTGAAATACTTTCATGTCAGTGTTGCAATGACAAGATTTCAAACCATGAAGAACAATTAGTAAAGTCAACTAATTAACCACCATGCTTCTGCTGCACATTTTGCTTCAAATAATAAAATTTTACGAAAGAACTATTGTAATCGTATCGACAGAACGGAGCATTGCGATTGGCCGCCTGCCTACTGTGATCCTATGTGTGTGTGAAGCCGGCCAATCGCAATGCTCCGTTTTTTCAATACGGTTACAATAGTTATTCGTGCTTGAGGTACTGCTCAAAAAGTGTAGAGATTTTGGAAGAATTAGGAATTAGTAGTCTGATAACTATGTTACATTAAATATTTTTAGGAATCTTGGCCACTAATTTATATATAATAGATAAACCTCAAATATATGACTCCATTTAGTTCAAGAAATCATTATTTTATTTATCGCAGCTTTAACAATATTGTAATAAAATTAAAATGTATTATTGTTATTTTCATTGAATTATATGGTTGTGTCAACCCGTCAACCGGCAATACTGAGTAACATATTGTGTTCGGATATACTGGCGATGATTTATAACAACCATTGGTCAACCGAGTGCAGAATAACAAATGTTTTGTGAATAAACATATTTTAAAGCAATATAAACACTAATAATTGCCATATTTTGCTTTTCAAACACGGTGATGTGTTAAGTAAGCTATAAGGCCCGTATTCTGGAATGACACTCAGCCTGAATCGCGATTTATCCGAGGACAGATTGTATAGGCTGTTTCTTTTTCGTGCGGAAATCCCCTCGGATACCTCCCTTGCCGGAGCCGGAAGGGGAGGTTATGTCGGACTCAAACCGACTAAAACCACCCGCCGACTGTGGGTCGTGGTGCTAGGCGGGAGGCGAGGTTGTCTTCGACATATCCCTAGCACCCCGGCTGACCCACCCGTAACCGGGGCTAGATGGGGACACTGTGGTCCCCACAACCCGAAGGGGCCATCTCGAAAGAGATGGTCCTGGGTCTGCCGGGGTGCGAGAGATATGCTTTTGACAATCTCACCTCCGGCAACCAAGGACCCAAGACGGCGTGCGTTTTAGTCGGTTCGAGTCCGACATAACCACCTCCACCGGCTCCGTGGGGGTGGTATCCGTGGGGATTTATCGCACGATAAAAAAACCCCCGGCTGACCCAGGGCTATCCCTTACGGTTTGGCCCTCCTCGGGGAGTTGTATAGGCAGTATGTTAAACTATCAATCTGTCTGTACAATCTGTCCTCACATAGTCGTGATTCAAGCTGAGAATCATTTTCGAATAGGGGCCCAAGTGTAGCTTGTGTTATTAGTTCTACAGCCCATAACAAAGTGCGCACTTGACAGCATTTGGCTCGCCCCCTTATAATTATCGTTGACAATTGAAAGATCATAACATACATAACATAACATAAACTCACGCCTGTATTCCCCGAAGGGGTAGGCAGAGGTGCTAGCATCCACATTTCCCCAGTTTATGTTTAGGTCCCAATGTAATAGGGGGCGAGCCTATTGCCATTAACCGGACACTTATAAACCTGCGATAAATACACACATAACTTCGAAAAGCATCGAAAAGTCATTGGTGTGTGCCATGGTAAACCTGGGATCGAACCCGAGACATCTCATAATACATCTCATAATTATCATCATAATACATCTCTATACCTATCTCTTCCTTTCTTAAAATATGTAAAAAATAAAAGTATCTAAAGGTGATTATTTTACCTAGAAATGTATAAGTAAGGTAAATATATCTCCCTCGAGGTAACTTACCACTATAACGATCCATCCACAATATTTTTATCATCGCAATTTCCTTAGCAGCGAAATTTCAGCGTCTATTTTCTTAAATATTTGGCACTTTATTTTCTTAGAATCTTCCTTCCATATTTTCATTGGAAAATAAAAGTATTATGCTAACACAGTGAGGTCTCCGCTTTCTAAATAAACCGGTTTTGAACCTCCGCTGAAAATGCGCCACAAATCATACGCCGGAATTCCTAACTTACCATTTCCTGAGATGTATTTGTAGATTCAAGATAAAATTTGGTACGCGAGTCTGTTTGTTTCGTGAACGATATACTTGGGAAGTTGTTAGAATATCATATTGAAGTTTTGGATGTAGTTCTTTATAACCTATTCATAGTTTTTAAAACACTTCATTGAAATTATTTAGCACGTTACAAACGGCAAAGTTTTTGCATAGATGCTTAGGTATGTAAATTTTTGTCTGGTATAAATGATATTGGACGTTGTGGGTTCGATTCCAGATCAATATTTCTATGCTTGTTAGTGTCTATTTGCAGTAAATTGGGTGTTTCTACACATAGTACCTACCTATGTATATTGTATGTATTTACAATAGGTTTAAGTAGCCTTTTTGAAGGTTTTGGTGTGGTTCAACTAAAATTGTTTATATCTCTAATAGAAAATATATCATCTTCTATCCAAAAATATTTTCAATTTTTTTTTATTTAACACATTTAGAAAATAATAACGAAATATCAAGCAAACCCCGGCGCCACGCTAGGCTGACAATTTCATTAGCGGGGCGCATTCGCTTGTGTCGAAGTGGCTTTGTGTAAGGCTCGGGGTGCTTCCTTTTGTGACCAGATTTGATTCCCGGCCACTCAACGCACCGCCATCTTTGATATGAACACGCTAAGTATGTACTTAATACGGAACACTGCGTTTTGGGTAAAATTTTGCGGATAATAAGGATGACAGGCCCATTTTTTGGGATTTAGGAAAACCGTTCTTAAAATAGCATGACGTAAAAATAGTTTGGTGAAAAAATATTGATTCCACATTGCAGTACGGTGCTTGAGAGTGAAAAATATGTACCTACACAGCGGACTCCCTTTGAAAACAGTGCTTTTTTTTTATACAGGACACGTCAATTTGACTTCACCTCGCCACCTCGCTTTTGCTTTTTAGAGGTCGTTACTTATGAGTGGTTTAAGATAAACTAACTTTTAACCTCTCGCGTACCATGATATACAAAAGTACTAACTACTAAAAAATAATAATAAACAAATAAAAAATATATTCAAGAGCTGTTTTTTTTATAAAAGTACACATCAATTTGACTTCACCTCGCCTGATGGTAAGTTAAAGGGAAAGTAGGGAAAGAGGGTTGCCATCGTAAACATGTACCATGTTAACAGTGGTGGCACTCAGCTTGACGGCCTCATGCCATTCACGCCCCATTTAAAGGATCCGGGACTGTAGGAAGAAGGAAACACGTGAGCTGGCAGGGAGTTACAGGTCTTAATGATGCGGCATAGGAATGGCGTGAAGCACAAGATTTTCAAAAATTTAGTGTAGTTCCACAATGAATCGTCTCATCTAAAGAATCTTACCAGATCTAAAAGGGGATCCCTTTCGTTATCACATATTCCCAAAAATGTTTTGGCACGATGAATTTGGCATACTTTTTGATTTGATTTTTAGCAGCATATGTACTGTGGAATAATTATATTTTTATATATTTTTGGTTAGGTTAGGTTAGGTTGGGTTAAATTTGTTATGGATAAAAAAAATATGCAAAAAAAATTACCATATGCCAAAATATTTTATAGTTATTTTTTTATGCAAATGAATAGTGAACCGTCTAAAAGATTTATCCAGCCCCTGATTTGATGTGTATGGTATGATATGACAGTCCTTAACACCTGTCATTAACGTCAAATCTCATACATTCGTCATTCCATACTACCAAACGCCGGCCAACGTATTACTACTACCTACTTGTCTAGAGAGGCAGAACAGTCTTCACAAAACAAACGTCTGAAAACCAAACAGAGCTAAAAGAATTATTTAAAATATCACCCGAGTCGATTCCCGGGAATAGCCGGGTCAGATGGCCCCGGAATACGGTATTACCCGGGTGGGTGACGCCGATAGCCTCATTACACGTAATTACTGAGTGCTGACGTCATCGGCCCGGCGACCTTCCGATTGGACCATTAATATGTTTTAGGCGGAGAAAAAATGTTAATGGCTGTCCCATTTATGGTGTTGTTTATGTGAGTTAAGAAGAATTTTGGAAATCAATTAATAAAACTACCTAGATTTCAATTGTGTTATTTTATTAAATTAAAGTTATAAGTTTGAATGAATTTCACTGTCACGCATGAAGTAATGAATATTTGCATTCTTCTGATTATACATACATACGTACAATCACGTCTTTATCCCCAGGGGGTTAGGCAGAGGTAACTTAACACCCACATTTCACCAGTCATTTTATTTGGTCCCACGTAATAGGGGAGAGCCTATTGCCGTATTCCAGGCACTATTGTTAACTCGAGCCATGCATATAAGGCTGAATCTGGGCTGTATATATCTGTCTGATGTTACACAGCCCTATCCCTTAGTCGCCTTCTACGACGCCGCTTGGGAAGAGATGGGGTGGACCAAATTCTACTCTGCCGGGTACCACGCAGCTTTCTTTTGATTATTTCTACGTAGGTATATTAAAGAATGTATTTACGTGTATTTAACTGCATTCCAGAACCCGTAATACAAGCTGGATAATCAAGTCTAGATAACGCTATGTAAATATCCTCAAATATTTTGTAAATATATTAAAATAAAATAAAAAAACCATAAAACATAGAATAGCCCCCTTTTACATTGAACTTGGAAATGACAAGAAGTATGAATATATAAATAAAATCCTATTGTCAATATGCACGTCTTAAAAAACCCAAACAAACCCATATCCGCAGCTAGTATCAGTAGCACTCGACACAAATATCGTTAGCGCCAGTCAGTCGACGAGCGCACGTGCCGCCCTCTAGCGGCGCAGCCACGTACTATCACTTGTACTAGCACCGTAGCGCTCCCCAGCGGCCTGGCTCGATACCTGACCGCCTTGGCCCAACTTTTTAATATTATTTAACTCCGACGTGTTAGGAACTATGAGAAGGAAATAAAATATTAGTAGATATATTTATTGGTGTATTATTTCAATAGTAGGTACTAATATTGAGATAAGAATGTTTGCAAGTGTGTTTGTATAATTTTGTTCAATTTTTTATTTATTTGTCTCGAGTGGATACGTTTTGCCACCTGCAAAAAGGATGTGCAATTTGAAATAAACTATTTTTGGCAGATACTAACACGATTGATTTGTTTTATATTTTACTAGCTTTTGACCGCGGCTCCGCCCGCGTGGATGTCGGGTATCGCGACCAAACATAGCTTATGTCCTTTCTCAAGGTCTAATCTACGTCTATACCAAATTTCATCACAAACGGTTCAGTGGTTTAGACATGAAAGCGAAACATACAGACAGACAGCCAGAGTTATTTTCGCATTTATAATATTAGTATAATTTCTTATTTACGCTGATTATGATAGTTTGCTTGTTTTTATTTCCTGATAAGTAACAGAAACCTTCAGATCACTATAAATAGTAAAACAACCCCAAATAAAAACAATAAAATTCATAAAAATATTTTTTTTCAAAGCATGACATGTTTTGCAAATATTTTGTATATCATGCTGTAAGTGGCTAATATCAAAGGTCTTTCACAAAACAAAATCAAACAAGTCTTCCTTCTTTGATCCTGTCGCCCGCCATAGTCGTCCGATACGCGCACAATTTACCTACATCAAAGCGTTGACAGCGCCCCCTATGCCGGGCACGTGGTGAACAAATCATCGTTAACATATCTCCACGCCGCCGCGCCGTGGGCTTTTGTATCGTACATCCGAGTTTTTGATACAAACAGATTTCTAATCCAGTACAAATATTTGGTTATCATATTTGCATGACGTGTGCGTTTTGTGCATGACGCAGTATCGAGATGAAGTATGCATGATAGATAGATATATCAATTAAGTATTTGTGCTTGACTGTACAAATTTTTAAATTTCGAAGGAATTCGAGGCCTAATAATTTTCGCGAGGAATCGGTAAAAGGGGAATTGGGAACAAGCCAATTTTGTACAGTCAGGATCAAAAAGATGTTGATAAACAAACTGGTCAAAATGATCTTAACAGCGGACAGCCTCTGTGGCGTGGCGGTAGTGCACGCGACTGCCACGCAGGAGGCGCGGGTTCGATTCCCGCTCAGTGCAAATATTTGTATGCATGAATATGGCTATTTGCATTGGTCTGGGTGTTTCTATGTATAATATGTATGTATTTACAAAAAAAAGTATATATATACGTTTATCCGCATTCTAGATTCCATAACACAAGCTATAAAAAGCTTACTATGGGTCTAGATAGCGTTGTGTAGAATGTTGTGAAATATTATTTACATTATTTATCTTAACTCCTTGGTTTCCCCTCTTCCTGTTGACCGATTGTTGTGATATTTGGTACACACCAACCAGTGTGTTTTGTTCTTAATACCTTAGCTTTAACACAAAAGTATACCACATTGTGTGTGTGTGTGTGTGTGTGTGTATATATGGTGTCTTATTGTCGTAAATTATTTTAGCAACTTTTGTTTTGGCAGGTTAATTTAGTGCCTATCCCAGAGAGAAAAATATGAGTATTATTATGTATGTACGTATTAATATACAAAACCAACACACCACCGTTTAGTAAACAATGACTGAAAAAATAACGTAGAAGTTGCTATATGCACAACTTCACGCTTTGTCAATAACCCTGAATAACACACTGAAAGGTTCAAATGGGGTTACTAGCAAAATAAAACCATCCATGTTGAATATTCATGTAGTTACTGTTTGCTATTGGTGGCAAAAATGCTACGCACTATACAAACATTACAATATTATGTTGATCGTAGCAATCGCTACAAGTATGTAGCAGTGCTACGAAATCCGTAGCAGTAGCTATACAGTTTATAAACCAGCTCTTCGAATAAATGAAGCTTTTAATTATTGTACATTTATCGATAGTATAAAATGAATTACTGAAAGTGTTACTATGCGCAATTCTCGAGATCAGCTGAATGGATTTCGCTAATTCTTCTTTTTTTAGAATACTACTTGCAGACCGAGGAAGGTTCTAACGCAGAGAAAAATTTAAAGAATTGCCAAAGGGGTTTAAGATATTGCCCCGGGCAAAGCCTGGGTGGGTCAGCTAACTTGTAAAAAAGAACGGAAGTGAGTCTTACTGCATTATTTGAGGTCCCAGGTAAAAAAATTCTTAGCAGATTTTTTTTGTATACATTGCATTAATGAAGTTTTGTGGTATATTACATGAGTTACTAATATCTTTTAAAAGTAAATGTAAAGCTCATGAAATGAATGTGGTGCAAACACACCTCTGTCCACCCCACTGAGAATATTGAATATTATGAGAAAAAGCATGAGTATATAGAATATGTATGTTTGAATTAATAAAAACGGACTGTCTTCCAAAACAAAAAATGTTTACCAAAAATATGAAATAAACAAAAAGAATATTTTTTTACAGAATCGATCCTAATATAACACACGCATCCGTCTACAGGAAATGTATCTTTTAAACCCCCGTACTATATCACTACTAATCGTAACGAAAATACTGAATAAATCGCAAAAACTCAATCCATTGCACATTCACCAAAGAACTAACACAACTGACTTAAAACAAAAACGGCAATGTAAATCAATATAAGGTTTGTATTCTCAAAATATGATGATAAATATTCTAAGAATGTATCCGTCGTGATTTTTACCACCGAATTTATTTACATGGGTAAGTAAATTACCCGTATTGGGGTAAAGAGAGACGGTGGATCGCGGTGGCATAAATATAAAGTAGTATGCAACTCTGTTTGATGGCTCTGAGTGAGTGGATGTTTATGTGATGTTGTTTTTTGGTGAATCAGCGGGTGGATATGTTTTGAAGTAGCCACTTCTTTTATTGTTGTGTTGAGTTCTGCATTGTTGTATATAAATTGTAGTTACAAATCGTTTATAATTAATAATACATAACATACAATACTAACATCTGTAAAGCCCCGAAGGGGTAGGCAGAGGTATATTAACACCCACGTTTCGCCAACTATGATTTTTAGTATCACGTAATAGGGGGTTAGCCTATTGCCATCTAGCGGGCTCTTTGTCTTGGGCTGTAGGTTTACTGTCGGATGGAGAATAGAACAGCTCTTAGTTACCTTAACATCCACAGGAAGAAATGGGGTAGCCCTATTCTACTCCACCAGGTACCAAAAAGGCAATTTCAAGTTCATTGAATGACATTTTAAAGCAATTAATAGAAAACCGTCGCCCATACAAGTATTTAGAGCACTCAAGCTGCAGCTTGGCAGCTCAGTGGTTAGAGCAAGGTATGGGAGTGGTCAGTGTTTAAGTCTGGCCTAAGTCGTTTCTCTTTTTCTTATCTTAATATAGTTCAAATTATTTATTCATTTATTTATTAAAAAAATTTTATTTTTTTATTTTTTTTATTTGTTAAATCAAATTATAAGGAGTAGGAGAGGGTACCTTGGCCTGTAACTTTTACTGGATCTCTGATGAAGAAACTGAATCCAAAAATAAAGTGAGTGGGTGCAATCCATGGGATACAGCAATAAACACGCTTGTTATCACTCGTTAGCAACATTATCGAGACGCGGCCTGTAATTGGTGGAGCCAAATACACCCCTACGTTATTTACACCATACGATTAATCGTAGCAGATTTATTTATCATCATCTCAGCGTTGTTACCTGTTGTATTCGAGGTTCATACAGTGTTGTAGAACCGAGTGCTATCTAACTTTCTAAATCCGAGAAGAACACCTGAAAGTTAGCCAAGGTTTTAGTGCCGGCTTTCTTCAGTAGGCGTACCAGATTGCAGGTGAGATTGGTGTGAACCATGAAGATCTTGACTGGGCACCAAAAACACCCACACATTATTTTATCCCCTCTAGGCTATAATAGTGGTCTCCCTTTTAAAATGTAAACTCTTTAACAGGAGACCTTTTGAAGTTACTACACATACATAACATAAAAAGACTGTTTATACTGGAGATTAATGGCAATTGGTGGAATCTAATACACATATTTAATAACACACTTGTACTTTTCCATTGAGTTTAATTTTATTTCTGAACCTGACCGGTTTAGCCTTACGGTATTCTCAAAGGTTTAAGGCGAAACCGGTCAGGTTCAGAATGGAAAAGTACAAATGTGTTATTGAATATGTGTAGTAGATTCCACCAAGTGCCATCAATCTCCAGTACAAATAGTTTTATTATGTTATGTATGTGTATTAACTTCAAAAGGTGTCTTTTTAAAGAGGTTACATTTTAAAAGGGAGACCACTATTATAACCTAGAGGAATTTCACCCAGCGAAAATTCATAACAATTGTATCCTTCTCTGAAGAATGTACAAAATCGTGTCGTATGCTCTAAAAAGGCGTCTCCACATGACTCCCTCTTTTGCAGGAGCTCGTTAAGACACATTCATGTTTGCCAACGTAACGGATATTTTGTATGACTATGATTGCTACTCATACAAATCGCTGTTACATTTATTTATAATAATCTTGTTTGTTTGTCAGTCGATGTTTGACGAAGTTGGGCCTTAATGTGCTTGGCTTAGGGGTGTTACACACTGGTGTCAAAAACAGAGTGTGAAATTGAGAGGAAGTGCTTCAAAGTAGTCGCTTGTTACAATACAAAAAGGTGCGAAAGGGGTTTACGTACGGGATGTAAGTTTGTATGAAAGTTAATTATTTAAAAAATAACTTCATGAAATTTTTTACACAGAAAGGTTAGAGCCTAGGAAAATGCTGCGGTGGATGTGTGGAGTCACGCGTAAAGATCGCGTGAGGAACTCACGCATCCGCGGCAGCCTCCATGTCCGTGACATCGCAGATAAAATGCAAGAGAGCCGCCTCCGCTGGTGCGGCCACGTCTTGCGGAAACCGCCCAGCTACGTGGGTAACAAATGCCTGGCAATGGCGCCCCCACCCGGTCCAGGTAGAAGGGGTAGGCCCAAGAAGTGCTGGCTTGGCGTCGTGGAGGGTGACATGCGTGAAAACGGTCTCACTACCTTGGACGCCCAAGATCGTGCGAAGTGGAGGAGGAAGAGCCGGAAGGCGGACCCTGAGCTCCGAGGGCACCGTGGCCTCGGATGCAATCAGGACTAACGTCTTTATGTGGATGATGATGTTAGAGCCTAGGAAAGGTTACGAAAGGTTAAGTCTATGGAGTGGAGACGCAGGCTACAGTTAGATAAATTTAATATATTTTTTGAACGTGGTTGGTAAATACTTTTAGGCTTCTTCTGTTTTGAAAATTATAATTGAAATCGAAAATTTGTCACTGTTTTGTGTTCTCAACTTGTCTTGAAAATTGCTATTTCTACTTTTATAGATAGAGTTAGATGTGTAAGCAATAAGTTTAAATGATAATTTATTATGATGACAAAACACATTGCTGTGTCATAAAAACAACTAGTTATAGAAAAAAATAATAGTAATTATTTGATGATTTGCAAACCTTGTCAATGAACAATAATAATAGGACACAAGAAGCATCTTAATATTAGATTTCAGCAACAGTCATTACAGTTCCAGTGATAATAATTCCACTATTAATTCAGAGTCTATCACATTTCAGTGACAACTCAGGGATATTGAAAAACTTCCCATTAACATACACAACCTGGCCAGCAATAAAAAGCTCCCATGAAAGAAAAACCAAAAAAATATATGACTCCATTCTGTCTCCATCGCTTTTGTCGAAAGAAGTTTATATTCTCCGACTTTATAAAAAACCAGGTCGTAACGTCCCCATTGTGTAATGCGCCTTATTTGTAATCGTTGAGATAAATTACGTATATCGTTCGGGAATGTTATTTTTAGTGGCCTAGTTGGTTTTATAGGCGCCACAATATATAGTTATGTTTACAGTGGGTTTGACGGTAAGGGGTGATAGGGAAGCGATGAAAACTGGGGCTTTGGGTAGGTTTGATTTCGAGGGGAATCCTATTTAATTGGAACACCTTCTGTTGTAACAGGTTAAAGATTAAATTTTAAAGTCTCGCGTTTCATGATATACAATAATTTTAACGGGAATTAACGCGATCATGGTTTTGTAGTTGACTGTACATAGTAGGTTTCGACCAGGTTATACCGGCCGTGGTCACAGGCTGACTGGCTCAGTGGTGCACGCCCGCCGTCTTCGAGTCCGTGAGGTAGTAGGTTCTTCATTACCCGCACATTCTCTATATTTTGTTTTCGCCATGGTATCATCACATACCACACTCACATTTGTCCATTGAGAGAGTAAAAAAGACACATAATAGAGTAAAATTTTTAGTTAATTTTGCGTGATGTTCAAAATTTATTTTCTTTTCTTGACCTGCTGGACATAGGCCTTTCCCAATATGGGCCATGATTGCGATAGGCTAATTGATTGATTTGTTGATGTAAGTGATAAAGTAACACTTATGAAAATCAATTTTATTGCTTCTATTATTTACATTTGCAGTCCGATTCGCTAATAGTAGTAGTAGTAAAAGTATGTGAGAAAATAATTGATTTGTTTTGAATAAAAATATATTGCTATTCGTACATCTAAAAGTTGAAACCTACCTACATAAATATCGAGTGCCCGAACTAATAACTATTGAAACTGAAAACGGATTATAACTTTTTGCTGAAAAAGTTCTAGCGCGGATACATAAAAAAAAAATAGGTGGCTTCATATTTTGAAACAAAATAAAATCGACATTGCATTTGGGTGAATATCCGTAAGGGGAAATTGGATGGTACATGCATCCATCAGCATCAGAAGGATGTTTACGTACAGAGTAGTCAAAATGATGTTAATTTCGTTTTTTACTCCCTTCCAGTTGATTGTTCTGATACTTGGCATACATCTTTAGTTTGGAAAATAATGCCATTTAAATCAATAGAACAGTATGCTTTGCTCTTAATATGAGAGTTTTAAGGTCTCGAAATTACACAAATGAGAAAATAACATTTTATTTTTGCAATTTATTTTTTATAAAGGACATGTCAATTTGAGTTTACCGCACCTTATGGTAAGCTAAATGCAAAGTCTCGGAAAGAGGGTCACCATCGTAAACATGTACAGTAAGCTTCAGAGAAAAGGGGGGTTCCTTTTCTCTGAAGCTTACTGTACTATGTTAACAGTGGTGGCACTCAGCTTGACGGCCTCATCAGATGATTTTTCACGCCCCGCTTAAAGGACCTAGGACAGTAGGAAGAAGCAAGCACGTGAGGAGGCAGGGAGTTCCAGGTCTTAATGGTGTGGCATAGGAATGAGCCACTGAAACGTTTGGCTCTAGCAGGTATATTCAATAATATAATAGGGATGTGTCCTATTTTTCTTTATTATATTAAACTGTATAATTTGACAATAATATGAAGCTGTTAAAGTGAAATTTTCTTATGACAAATAGTTTTGAAGATATTTAAGTTTGAAAATTCAATTTCCTGAACCGCCCGAAAACGCTTCATACAAAACCTTGTTACTTGGTGACGTCACAGCGCGGCAGCGTACGTAATCAATCACAGGCCGATTGGCTCTGTGGTGCATATCCGCCGTCTTCGAGTCCTTGAGGTAGTAGCCAGTCAGCCTGTGACCACGCCCGGTGTAACCTCGTTGAAACGTCAGGCAAATTAAAGGTATCGGGTCCCTCCGGAACGGGTGCCTCAGGAACTGGGGCCCTCAGGTACGAACCCGTACCTATACCATGATCGCGTTAATTCCTATTATTATTATTGTATATCATGGAACGCGAGAGTTTAAAAGTTAGTATAGTTAGGTAATATTTTAATTTAAGCATATTTTTTAGATAAAACTAAGATGTTAAGGAGTATTATAAGGATCCGACGACCCAGGACACAACCCAATTAAATTTCTTAAATACTCAATGATTGCTTATAAATAGAGAAACAAGATTTCTAATAATAAAATATATCTTATAACTCTAATGTCCCACTCTAATGAAGCTAAACATCTCCCTTTCCTTGTGAAATAATCACAAAAACAACACATTAACACTATAAAAAAATAAAAGCAACAAATTCTCAACGAATTTGTATAAAAATTTAGGTAGTCCGCACACTAGACTTACTTGAACATTTCCTTTGGACTCGCCAATTTTCAAAGCACGTGAGATCAGACCGGAATATCTATACGTGAGCAGCCTCCTTAATAGAAACTACCAGATAAACATGACCTGTGGGGACTCAAGAAGTGTAGAACTAGTATAGGAGGTGTGTAGGTCTGTGTATGGTGGTTTGTGGTAAAGAAATGAGTTTTAAGCCCGCCTAGGTTGGTGTCGGGTAAACGTTGAAATTGAGCGGAAACTGGCCGTGTCGCGTCGGATTAGAGCGTCTATTGTTTTTTAAGTGCGTAAATTGTTGAGTTTAGGTGATTGAAAAAAATGTTCCGTATTTTCTTGTAGCTTGGGTGTTTAAATTCATTTGGGTACCCTGTAGTTGTTTAGTTCTGTGTAGTATACCTGCAGAATACAAATTGGTATAGAATTCTTTGTAAATTACTGAACTATGCTTTAGAGAATTGTTTGTCAATACAAGCTAGTCAGTGTTTTAATATGATTAAAATGGGATTAAATGAAAATGGAACATTAATCATATTGTAAATAAATTATCAAATAATAGAAGTAAAATGACGTCAGCGCTACCTAGTGGCCCCATCTGAAAACCAGCGCTGTGCATGCTCAACGCAAGGGTGTGCGCTGCATACAAGGCTGAGATGGGACCCTATATGGGTTCACACAGTGTTATATCATACTATATCATGATATTTTTTTCTCATTTTCTTTTATCCTCCGACGCAAAAACGACGGGGTGTGTGTGTGTGTCTGTGTGTGTGTGTGTGTGTGTGTGTGGTGTGTGTCTGTGGCATCGTAATACTAAACGGATGAACTGATTTTGATGTAGTTTTTTTGTTTGAAAGGTATATTAGTCGGGAGTGTTCTTAGCTATGTTTAAAAAAAATCAGTCCAAGATGGCCGCCACCACAACATGTCGGAATACATATTTCTTCATAACTCCCTCAATATGGGTATCAAATGAAAGAGCTTGACAAGTAGATCACTTTTAAAAGTATAAAATAATTTTTTATTATTAAAAATTCAAAAAAACCCCCGTCACAAAAAAAACCTCCAAAAAGTTGAAAATAAATGGAGTTTGCCTATTAACTTTAACTGTTGCCATGTCGGGGGACCTTGAATTGTTCCGATAATATAACGGAGTGCTGAACCAGTTAGGGTCCCCCGACATGGCAACCGTTAAAGTTAAAAGGCAAACTCCAATTATTTTCAACTTTTTGGAGGTGTTCTTTGTGACGGGGGTTTTTCTTATACGTTGATGAGAAAATAAGGAAGTAAATCAAAAAAATCTTTAAAAAAAGAGCTATGCCTTTAGTACTTATTGAGATCAGGGGTACTCAATACAGTAATCCATACTTCCATACTAATATTACTAATGCGAAAGTAACTCTGTCTGTCTGTCTGTATGTTACGCTTTCACGCCTAAACCACTGTACCGATTTTTATGAAATTTGGTATGGGGGTAGATTAGACCATGAGAAAGGACATAGGTATATATGTTTGGTCGCGATAACCGACATCCACGCGGGCGGAGCCGTGGGCAAAAGCTAGTATAATATGATATTAACAAAAATTTAGTGACGTAGTCTCTTTACTAGAGTTGTTTTGACTGTCATTATGTTTGCCAATTTTTTTATTAAGCTAATTATTATTAAGCGTGATGGTATCTTCACAATTATTTACATCATTTCAATATCTTCAGTATTTTACAGTGTCTCAATATATAATTGTGAGACTGTGAAATACTGTAAGACATAAAACATTATAGAAGAAAAACGCCAAACGCAAATGGCAAACCAAACAGGAAATCCTGTTACCCCCTCCTCCCCGAGTACTGTATTCTAAATTTAATCAACTCTACGTCGTACGAGTATGTGCTTGATAAAAAAATATGTAATGATTATGGATCGTGTCGATTTACTTAACTCGTCGCATGGGGGCTGACCCAGTGAACTCGATTCTGCACCAGCGTCTATAGAAAAAATAATACGTAATACCGGTGACGTCACTTCGCGTTACGGTCTTGTGGAGAGGGGAAGTGTATATGAGTCTTTACCTTATCGAAGTGTTTTTGCTATGGTAACATTTTCTTGTCAGCTTTATAGGAATCACTTTTATTGTTTTTGAAATTCAGGAGATTATGTGGCGTTTTGCAACACTGTTAAAGTATTGGCAATTTAAAATAAACTTAAAAGTATAACAATCCATACTAATATTATAAATGCGAAAGTAACTATGTCTGTCTGTCTGTTTGTCTGTATGTTACGCTTTCACGCCTAAACTACTGTACCGATTTTGATGAAATTTGGTATAGGGGTAGACTAGACTATGAGAAAGGACATAGGGTATGCTTGGTCGCGATAACCGAGTTCCACGCGGGCGGAGACGCGGGCAAAAGCTAGTTTTTTATACACGCTTGAACATTTTAGGATGGGTAGGCCGATGTGTGTGTTTATCCCTGAACATATACCCACTATTTGGTTTGGATGTAAACATTCTAAATAACCCAATAGCAGTCAACTAGGCTTTCCTGTGTGTGGCCGCGTGGTTCCCGGCAGAGAAGAATTTTGGGCCACCCCAGCTCTTCCCATGCGGTGTCTTACAAGGCGACTAAGAGATAGGGCTATTTATCATCAGACAGATATATACAGCCCAGACTCAGCCTCAGATTTAGGCCCGAGTCAACAATAGTGCCCGGAATATTATGGCAATAGGCTCACCCCCTATTACATGGGACCGAATGCAATTATTGGTGAAATGTGGGTGTTAATTCACCTCTGCCTAACGCTCCGGGGTTAAAGGCGAGATTATATAATGTATGTAAGATTTTTTCTAGATAAAAATTCCTTCTCTTTTCTGGTAAATCCATCTCTGTTTGGTTCTATGTACTCATACAATCAATATTACACTTTGACAAGAAAAAATGAGAATCACTTTGCCAGTGACGGATTTGAACTATCAAGATCATCACAAATAAATGCCTATCGCCGGTAAGCGGTTGGACGATTGCCAAACGACATTATAAATAAAAAGTTCCAAAACATAAAGTTCGTAAAATCTCGTCAGTGCAACACAAACTCTCGTATTTCGACGCAGTCGGATAACGAAAGCCTCTTTTTAAATCACAAGTAAGCCGACCGCGCTTCATGGCCGCTTTACAGATTTTTCACCGGCTTAGGGTCCCACGGGTGCCTGTTTAAAACGATTTAAACTTTTATAATGAATTCAATTTTTAAGTAGATAGGCTGGACGTGTTACGTGTTGTAACTGGATTTTATGTCTATAGTACGAAGATGGAGTTGTAAGTGAAATTTGAAGATGGCAGAATCAAAGAAGAATCAAAGAATCAATTTCATTTATTCAATTTAGGCACATAAAGAGCACATATGAACGTCAGAATTGTACAATGTCAGTCATATTAAAAATAAATAAAATAAATCATTGGAAAATGATTCTTTCGCTGGTTCGGTAGGTTGGTTCTACTGAGAAGATACCAGCAAGAAACTCAGTGAACTCGATTATCCTTCTTTTTTTAAATATGGTTTTATTTATAACAAATTTATACAGTGCGAGCAAGAGATGAGATTAGGATGTCCGTGGAACTTTATCATTTAAATATTCGTCTAATTTAGAAAAATTATAAAGGTACAGTGAAGACAGAAGAGATACCTACAATCATTGTGCAGTACGAATAAAAGGACAAGAGTACAGCAGATCTGAAAAGACCACTTTATTGGAATCGTATTGAGATAATATTTCGTCAGAGCGGATGCCCAGCGCATAGCACGGCTGGGCCAAGAGCTAGTGGCGCATCCCACGGGTAGCCGTGGCTACTGGCAACAGGCCAAAGCCGTGCAAGCCAACTTCTGCCAGCCCTCGCTGCCCCCGCTGAGCAATCCCGATGGATCTCTGGCCCATGAGCCGCAAGAGAAAGCAAATTTGCTGGTCAATCTCTTCGCGGCCAACTCCCGAGTCGATGATTCTGGTATGCAACCACGGACAATGCCCACTGGTGACCACGCAATGCCTGATATACGTATCAGGCAACGCGATGTCCGTGCAGTACTGCAATCACTCGATGTCCGGAAAGCCAGTGGTCCTGATGGTATTCCAGCGGTCGTACTTAAAAAATGTGCAGCGGAGTTATCTCCTATGCTAACGCGGCTGTACCGACTGTCCTACAGTTCGGGTACAGTGCCTTCGGCTTGGAAGGAGGCGAATGTCCAGCCGATCCCCAAGAAGGGGGATCGCTCGGACCCAGCCAACTATCGACCCATAGCCGTCACCTCAGTGCTGTGCAAGGTGTTCGAGCACATAATTAACACACAGCTCATGCGCCACCTAGAGGATCACTCCTTGCTTAGTGACCGGCAATACGGTTTCAGACCGAAACGGTCAACGGGTGATCTTCTGGCGTACATGACCCACCTTTGGGGTGAGGCTATGGAGAAGCACGGTGAGTCACTGGCAATTAGTCTCGACATCGCCAAACCTTTCGATAGGGTATGGCACAAATCGCTTCTTTCCAAGCTACCAGCCTTCGGCCTGCCTCCTAGACTGTGGAACTGGGTTGCAAGCTTCCTGCAGGGGCGCCGTATTCGCGTCCTTTGTGATGGACGAGCTTCGGAGTTCTTGCAGGTAAATGCTGGCGTGCCGCAGGGTTCCGTCTTATCTCCCACTCTCTTTCTTCTGCATATCAATGACATGCTCTGTAACGGAAACATTCACTGCTATGCAGACGACAGCACCTTACACGGGAGTTATTACGCACATCCTGCGGCCAAGCAGTCTGATATCGCGGAAAAAAGGCAGCTTCTTGTCACTGACCTGGACCGGATCCTGGACCACATTTCTCAATGGGGCGCTAGGAACCTGGTCGAGTTCAATGCCAAGAAGACCCAGGCATGTGCGTTTACAGCAAAGGTATCTCCTTTCCTTCCCCTTCCCACTCTTCAGAGCACACCACTGCCACTGCAGGATCACCTCACTATCCTCGGTATGGATGTTCGCTGCAAACTGAATAACAAAAACTATATCGAGAGTATCATCAAATCAGCCTCGCGTAAACTCGGAGTCCTGAACAGAGTGAGACGTTTTTTCACGCCGGAGCAGCGGTGTCTTCTATATAAGACCCAAATTCGTTCCTGTGTGGAATATTGCTCACATCTCTGGGACGGCTCCGCAAAGTACTTATTAGATGCTATCGACAGGTTGCAGCGACGTGCGGTCCGCATTATTGGGGATCCTGAGGTCACGAACACCCTCGAGCCTTTGCAGATGCGTAGAGATGTTGCGTCTTTGGCAGTTTTCTACCGTCTCTACCATGGTGAATGTTCTGACGAGCTCTTCCAATTAGTCCCACCCTCCCCTTTCCTTCACAGGACGACACGTGCAGGGCTAAGATGTCATCCATTTACGGTGCAGAGTATACCTGCTAGAACCAAGCGTTTCAGTGATTCATTCCTATGCCGCACCACTAAGGCCTGGAATTCCCTGCCAGTTCACGTGTTTCCTTCTTCCTACAGTCCTGGGTCCTTTAAGCGGGGCGTGAAAAGGCATCTAATGAGGCCGTCAAGCTGAGTGCCACCACTGTTAACATGGTAAATGTTTACGATGGTGACCCTCTTTCCGAGACTTTGCCTTTAGCTTAACATCAGGCGAGGTGAAGTCAAATTGACGTGTCCTGTATAAAAAAAAAAATATTTACACGATATTAGAATATGCTTAGCAAATGAATTGTTGCAATTCAGCTCATAATGTGACCATTTTACGAATTTTATAGGAATTGTAATTTACTGGAAATGAAAAAGATACCCGTTTTTAGCAGAATCAGTCAATGTGGGGTTTTAGCCCCACAGGTATATAAGTGTTGGCTACAAAGATAATTGAAAAAAATGTACGTTGACCCAGACCCAGACCCAGATCAATGTTTAATTTGAGCTCCAATGTGATTAAAAAAGCCCAACTCAGTTTGAAGGTTGACGAAAAATAGGTATAGGTGTGTTGTATAAATCTGCCTACTCTTTCAAGACTATCCTACGTACGTCATAATAAGAATATGATCTATAAATCACCAACAGTATAGTGTAGGTATTAATTAAACTTTGTACAATTTAGTCCTAATTTTGTGAAGATACTACGCCTAAATTTTACCTGAGATTAATTCAACAGTCGTTAGAAAATTCGTGATTCAGCACTTCAAAAGGCCCTTTATAAATATTGTTCTACTTCGGGTTTTAATTGTTTTACGAAATTGTACATAATTTTCTGACTAACAGATTTTCTTGAATATCAGCTCCCAGGCCTGTGTAATCGATACTTGTTGATAATTACCGAAGTTTTACAATGGTTGTACGGAACCATTGTTCAACTTATTCGGTTAGTTACATGTTTTGCGAATTCTAATTCTTAACTTGTATACTTTGTTACTGAACTGTGTTTTTGCGTTATATTGTATTGTACAATACAATACATTAAAAAGTACAATAAAAATCTGAATTTGGTCCACCCTATCTCTTCCCAAGCGGTGTCCTAGAAGGTGACTAAGGGATAGGGCTGTTTAACATCCGATAGGTATATACAGCCCAGACTCAATCTCAAATGCATGGAGTCTCAGTCTGCAGAAAATCTCGAGATAACAATAGTGCCCGAAATACGGCAATAGGCTCACCCCCTATTACGTGGGACCGAATAAAATGACTGGTGAAATGTGGGTGTTAAGTCAGTTCTGTCTAACCCCCCGGGGATAAAAGCGTGATTGTATGTAGGTATAAAAATCTCATTTTCGGTGTTCATTTTATTTAAAAACTAGTAACAAGATCGGTAGAAAATATTTGCAAAATCCAATGACTTATGATTATTTTCTACAGCTTTTTATATTTAAGACAAAAAGTAAGTAGGCTTATGATAGGTCTAGATAAAGCCTCTTTGGCGGAGCGGTAGAGCACGCGACTGCCACGCAGGAGACGCGGGTTCGATTCCCGCACAGTGCAAATATTTATATGCATGAATATGGCTATTTGCATTGGTCTGGGTGTTTCTATGTACAACATGTATATATTTACAAAAAAAAGTACATAAGTATGTTTATCCGCATTCTAGATTCCATAACACAATCTATAAAAGCTTACCATGGGTCTAGATAGCGTTGTGTAGAATATTTATTTATTTTATTTATATATCCTAGAAAATTAATTTAACTCTCTAACTGTCCTACCTGGATCTGTCCTGGCCAGCTGAATTTTTCTGCAACATCTATATAATACAGGTAGGCACGTCTTAGGGAAAGGGAAACGTAGGAATCATTTACTAAAATTCTTTCAAATGTCGACGCAATCTCCGCCTCATAACCCGCTTCATAGAGTATTCTCTATAGAAAGTGAATATCACGGATTTAAATCTCATCCTCACTTTTCCGTTTTAAACCCGTAGTTATATTTATGTTTAAACAAACACAGAACCCACTACCGTCACGAGTCAGCGCTCAAAAACGCATGGACGTTTTTCGGACGTTTTTCTAAAAGACAGCTAAACCAGACAGAGTGCTATGCTTTATGAAATATCGCGGCTTCGGGTTTATACAGTCGTTCGATATTTTCAACGGATAGTTTAGCCATAGCATTTATCTTTATAGGCTACTATGAGTCCGCATTATGCTGTGCAGTAGAGAACGTCACTAGTAATAGTATTTTATTTTTTAAAAGAATATTAGAACCGAGGTTACTAATATTCCCTCTAATCCCTCCAACTAAGCTAAATTGCTTGTGCTAGGAGTTAGTTCACGTTGGTAGTGTAATAGCCAGGATTCGAACCCGGGACCTCTCGATCGTAAGGCTGACTCCTTAACCACTAAGCTACCATATTATAGTTGTATTTCTGTATTTTTGTGAGAATCACCGAATTGTTTGGGTGGCAATGTTTCGTTTTTTAAACAACACATGAACTTCCAGAGATAAGTAGGTAAGTTAAAACAAACAAATCATTGAAGCCCTTCAACTTAATTGTTAGCATACATATTATATAAGTATAGGCACCGAGAGTTAGACTATAAACAATGTCTATAGACAATAATAGTCACTGCAACTCAAAGTAAAAAAAGCTACCACCTTGGTACTCTTTGACATACCTATACATACTACTAGCTTTTGCCAGCGGCTCCGCCCGCGTGGATGTCAGTTATTGCGACCAAATATAGCCTATGTGTTAATCCAGGGTGTCAGCTAACTCCATACCAAATTTTATTAAAAACGCTTCAGCCGTTTAGACGCGAAACAGTTACAATCATCCCTCCATACTTACAAACCTTCACGTATAAAATATTGGCAGGATATATCCAATAATAGATATTTTTATTAGCTAGATTAGACATTAGCTTACTCGTACATAACGTATTTCGTGTATTTATTACAGTATTGTTAAAAAACATGTGTCTATACCTTTTTAATTCATCCAAAAAAGGGCCCTTTTTAATTCATCTAAGGTCTATACAGTTAAAGCACAGAGGTTACGTGAAAAGTGTACTACTCTTAAAACTGTACTACAGTAGTAAACTTGACCAGTTCATGGTAGGCATCCAGGATACGGTTATAGATAGGCATTTTTATATCCTCAGTGATTTACGATCAGCCCCGGCTCTATTTATAATGAATTTTGCGCGGGAACCATTGGATTTTGTTGCGTTCCATGTGATTTAGATTTTAAACTTCCATTTTTTAACTTTATCTACTGGGCTTTTGTTTGCGCGCCAAATTTATGTGGTTATAAGATTTTGTTTGATAAAACGACAATATTTGGTGGATATCATCACACCTGTATTGTGCTAAAAGGTAATCATAAATATAATAACAAAGTTAGAATTGTATTCCCGAATAGTTTATTCCATAGTAACTCGGTCTGTCTGTCTGTCTGTCTGTATGTTACGCTTTCACGCCTAAACCACTGAACCGATTTTGATGAAATTTGGTATAGGGGTAGATTAGACCTTGAGAGGACATAGGCTATGTTAAAACAGAAAAATATTTATAAAATAAAATAAAATATAAGTAAAAATCATTTATTTCGGAGAACAAATAAAACCATATTTTTTTAGTAACAGTATAACTTAAAAATATTATATTAGTAAAAATTGGTATTGAGTATGTGCTTGTAATTAATTGTATTATTGTGAAATGTCAAAATAGAGGAATAAAAGCAATGTCACACAGTAAAAATCTAATCTCAATTTGTATTCCGTAAAATCATATAGTCAATTTCTAATTTAATTAATAAAATAAATTTTAAATTTAACCTGTCAAGCCACGCAAAAAATACAACAATGGATAAACAAGAGACTCGCAGTGTCCCGGGCACCGGTTGGTGTTTGGTAGGTTAAAAGACATCAAATTTGTTTGAGAATTATAGTAATACTAGCTTTTGTCCGCGGCTCCGCCCGCGTGGTTGTCGGTTATCGCGACCAAACGCCTATGTCCTTTCTCATGGTCTAATCTACCACTATACCAAATTTCATCAAAATCGGTTCAGTGGTTAAGGCGTGAAAGCGTAACATACAGACAGACAGACAGACAGAGTTAATTTCGCATTTATAATATTAGTATGGATAATTGCACTAATTTATCTGTATCATTACTCTCATTGTCCCTTTTTAAAACACATTAAAAAGACACATCACAATGTTTTATGTTTATTTCAGTGCGTAACCGAATGCAGTATATTAATTTCAATTGCCACTTGGTACTACATGTACTTAGAAACAACATCTAACGTTATTCTTAAACTTCCTGAAGCCCTTCACATAACATTTAAAACCCTTAACACTTTTGAACAATAATCAGTAACAATATTCCAACTCGCTCATTACTTCCGCGCAATTTGACAGCTGACGTCAAACTGACGCGAGCTGTCAAGTCGCGTTCTCCTTCTACCCTCAGTTGACAGTTCAAATTAGTCGCAATGGTGATAATCATTTAAATTGAAATAACTGTAAAATTATTAATTAAATGAAGAATGATCAAGTGTTGTTGTTTCTGAGAGTTTTTGTCGACATCTGAGGGGTGTGGTAGAGGAGTATTTGTCCGCAACAAATAATAATAAAAAAATTCAAAAAATTATCGCGTGAAGTCGCGAACTATTATAAACTATAGACATAGACATTACACAAAGGCTACGAGTACTTTTTATCTTGGGAAAAGGTTCCCAGGAGTTTTGGGCATGGGATCAAATTACAATTGTACTTAATTCCTTGAAGATATAATATAGTAAACGACAGGATTGGGATTGCTATTCAGCGTGGCAATGCCGCCAGCCTTCTGGCCACCCTCCCGGTTGACGTCGATGGGGAGGAATTCTTTGACGCCTGAACCTGCAGTTTTGCACATATCTTGTTTTAGATTTTTATTTATAATAATTATTAAGTATTATTATTATGTACATAATCGAAGTTATATAGTAAACGTATACATTACAAAACTGCTGTCAAATACAAATTAATTAAAGAGAAAACCCTAGCGGGGTTTTCATTTCATAAATAACAGGGCAACAATTAAAAACCTATATGTACGCATTTAATTATTTCATTAAAACAGAAAAAATCTTTCCATGCTATAATTAAGTTCGATGTTCGGTACAGTCCAACCCATAATTTTCACTTTTCGACAAAACAAAACGTTGTATTTAACACTGCCGCTGTGGGGTGGATTGTACCCGCGTAATTAAATTTCAAAATCATCGGAAACGTATTAATTGTTCCCGTTTGGCCAGAGAACAAGCGTCTGGTTGAAGCGGATAGCGGTTTTTAAACGCTACTCTTTAGTGGCGAAGAGTGAATATTTTTGAAAAGCAAGCCAGTGGAGGGTAAAAAAAAACATCTCCACCACGGCTTCCTTTTGTAGAGCATGCTAGCAGGAATCGTGTTGTAGGTACCACTCGTCACTGTTTTTTTTTATCGTGCGATAAATCCCCACGGATACCACCCCTACGGAGCCGGTAGAGGTGGTTATGTCGGACTCGAACCGACTAAAACGCACGTCGTCTTGGGTCCTTGGTTGCCGGAGGTGAGATTGCCAAAAGCATATCTCTTGCACCCTTGACCTCTGACGTCCGGTTCGCCTTCGCTTTACGCGGGCTTCCTGGGCCCGGAGTCTAGTCTGGACCCGACCGGCCGCCTCCTTCTCAAGCATTACTTGCTCGCAGAAGGAGGCGGCCGCACCCCAAGCGTTCGCGCATCGTACCATCGCTGTGAGCAACGTGGCGAGTGTGAGGACTCCGACCCCCAGAGCCGCCATTAGGTCCCGCCTCGGCGTGTCCCACACCAGGCACTCGGTCAGCGTGTGCAGCTCTGTGTCCTCGCTCGCATCACAGTGATGGCACTCGGACGTTGGCTCCTTCCGGATCCAACACAGGTAACTCCCGAAACACCCGTGTCCGATAATCACCTGCGTCAGCCGGTACGAGAGGCTGCCGTGTGGCCTCTCTAGCCACTCCTCCATGATGGGTCTTACCGCCACTATTACGGCGTGCCCTAATAGAAAGAAGGAAGAAAGACAGAAAGAAAAAATATTTTATTCAAGCTCCTCACAATGTGCATCTTACTAAAATATTATTACAATTTTATAAATAATATAGGTAGGTAAATATGTTAAATTAATCTACGGTACACACTGTGCGAACCCAAATAGGGCCCCATCTCAGCATTGAATGCTGTGCACACCCTTTGTTGAGTATGCACAGCGCTGGTTTACAGATGGGGTTTACACTGTTACTCTCATTTACCATGGTGAGTGTTCTGACGAGCTATTTCAACTGATTTCACCTTCACCCTACCATTCGCGAACAACACGTGCAGAACTCAGATGTCACGCTTATTTTGATGTATTCCTCCGGCGCCTTCGCGAATCTAGTGATTCTAAAATCATTTTCTTTGCCATACGATAAAGAATTGAAACCTTTTATCTTCAGATGCCCTTCCCTTTTCCTACAATCCCGTCACGTTAGGAACTACCATTTTTAGATCAACAGTATCTGGAATAGTGCCTTGTGTCTTCTGGACTGCAGTTTTTTACTATCCAGAGTGAAGCCATCAGTTGATGAACTGAATATGAAAAAAAAACACAATTTATTAGTGCTAAACCAGTCTGGTGTGTATTCTTAATTACGAGTCTCTAGTCTACCGAGTGTTAACCTCTAACCAGCTCTGAATGTTCTTCCGCGTGAAAAAATCTTGTGCTGAAAGTTTTTTTTTAAATATCACTCCTTTCTTTTGAGAGGATATCTCTGAATCAAAATTGGACTCTTGGCAGTTCGCCATATCTCGAAACGATAAGGTAATTCTAAAAATGCTCTGGCTACTAAACTTTACTCGAAGTGGAACATGATAAAACTTTGAAACAAAGCCTCGATAAAACTTCTTATTTTTTCTATTTAAAAGATTACTTACTTGGAACTCTATTTTGAATCGTGTATGGCTGTTATTTTTTCTTTCAAGATTATCATCATCATAGGTTTGTTCATATACATCTAATATTTTACACATATTACGATACTCGAGCACAATACCTAGTTGCACACGCCGAAGAGAAGCCTGCTAATGTAAATGTGAAAATTTGTGTAGACGATGTTTTCACTCGATAGCTCAAATCGTTGATAAGTTACTTTGCTGAAATTAAGTACAGGAATAGTTTATATTCTGGAATAGTATAGACGCTACTTTTTATTTTTAGAATAGATTTGATGTCTGGTTTGTGGAGAGGTGGGCACTCAGCTAGTTTTGAATATAATTTGTTGATATTAGTCATCAAGTCCTATTTACGGCGTTAGTAAATCAATGCAACAAAACTGAACTCTGCTCAAACTAATATTAGTATATCCCTGTGTCCGCTGACTTGGGGGCCCCCTGATGACGCTCATTAAGCCAATGAGTCGCTTTGATGTGACTTAACAAATTGGCTCCCACTTGACTCCGCTTGCGCCATGTTTAACTTACTGAGTTTCATTACTAAGTATGTCAATAAAGATAATGTGTTTAGAAGTTATTTTTACAATTAATGGGTTGTAGCACCCGGCTCTTCTGGAATTAATATCAGTTATTGCAACCAAACATAGTCTAAGTCATTTCAGGTCTATTCTAGTCATTCAGGTCTATAAAACGATCATTAGAACTGTCCTTTTATACGGCTGTGAGGCGCGGCCGCTGTTGGAGTGACACAAGCAGACGCTGCGTGTCACGAAGATGAAAATGTTGCGGTGGATGTGTGATGTCTCACCACCTTGGACGCCCAAGATCGTGCGAAGTGGAGGAGGAAGAGCCGGAAGGCGGACCCTGAGCTCCGAGGGCACCGTGGCCTTGGATGCAATGGCCTTTATGATGATGATATTGATTTCCCAAGTTCTAGTCTATCTATGTACCTACCAAATTTCATAATTTACAGTAGTAATTAGTAGCTTAGGCGTGAAAGAGTAGCAAACAGAGAGTATAAGTACGGTTACTATAAAGTTAGTACACCGCATGGTTCGCGGCCGAGTAGAATTTGGGTCACCCCATCTCTTCCCATGCGGTGTCGCACAAGGCGACTAAGGGATAGGGCTGTTTAACATCACACAGATATATACAGCCCAGACTCAGCCTCAGATGCATGGCTCGAGTCAAAGCTCGGAATAAGGCTATAGGCCCACCCCCTATTGCGTGGGATGGATACCATAATAGGTGAAATGTGGGTGTTGATTATTTACCTCTGCCTTCTAACCCTCTAGGGATAAAGGCTAGATTATATGTATGTTAAATTCTATCCCAATCGGTGTAACCGTTTTCTGTAAAATAGTAAAAAAAAAACACCCATACGTCACAAACTTTTCCAGTACAATTTTTATAATTACCCAGTCATTTTTATCGTCGCATAGTCGAAGAAGTCAAAAGCTCTTTTTTAATTATAGTTTTTATTACATGAAAATATAGTAATATTCGTAATATGTCTAAAATTACCTTCCAAATTATTATATCGCCCTAAAAACCTCTCAACCTTGGCGTTGGTTACTCCAATTTATTTTCAATTACAATCTAAACATTATTCTATTATACTATAATTTAGTTGATCAACAATAATGGTTCATTGGGTAACAAATTCGACTCCCGGCTCAACAGGGTTATTGAGTTGTCGTGCGTTTCGTAGATCAATGAGTTTGATGTCTGAGTGGGGCAGATTGGTGATACTTGATCATGGATTGTTGATTAGTATGAGTGAGTTTGATTATTGGGTTAGGCTAATGTAGATTGTGTTGTATAACTTGTGTTTCTGTCTTTAGTAGTGTTCTATTAGGTTATTTACACCTGCCACTCGAAGAGGTAAGCAGAGATATTGTAGCTATCAGAAGTTGCTGTGTATATCATAACATTTTTTTTATAAAGAACACGTCAATTTGACTTCACCACGCCTGATGTGAAGCTAAAGGCAAAGTTTCATCAGATGCCTTTTCACGCCCCGCATAAAGGACCCGGGACTGTAGGAAGAAGGAAATACGTGAATATAATTTATTTGCTTGAAAACTAATCAACATATTATTTAACACTTAATTTTTAATTATTTTTTTTGCTTTATAAGAAGTATATTCTTATTCGGTGAAGCGTTTTTTAACTTTTTTAACTTTTTTTGATGTATTTTTATTAGTTTGGTGTGAAATATTACTTCTTTATTCATTTCTGGAACAACATTACATACACGTCGTATCGAATAAGTACATGTTGTATCGAAAAGAACGAAATTAATTACTACATCAAGAACTGTCCGATGTTAGGAGACTTTCAAGTCTCTGATCTTATGGACCTTCGGGTACATGCAAGAATAATCTTAAGACTCGCTGTTATAGATTAGTAACATAACTAAAATATTAGCTAAACTTATGCTTTACAATCAAAACATTTATTTTGCATGACAGCTATTAATAAGTGCGATGTGATATTCTCTTCAAAGTGTTTAAAGATTTACATAATAGGGTTATAAATTCATTATTTAGACAGCATGCGTTACGTGTAAAAAGCAATTAGTAAAACATTTTCATAATATTTTATCACGAAGTTAATGTCACTGAATTAATAATGTCAAGTATTCGAAAGTATTTTTGTAGCTCAGTTTTTAAATTTGTAACAAATTTATCTTTATTTTAATGTGCGAAGTACCTACAGTTGACGTACGTTGTTAGTACATCTCTGCCTACTCTTGTTGGATATTATTTGAGCGAGAGTAATAAATGTGAAAGTTTTCATAGATGATGGGTGGATGTTTGTTACTGCTTCACGCAAAAACGACTGATTAGATCTGGATGAAATTTATCACAGAGTAGTGAATATCTTTGAGACCCAAGCCTATGCCAAAATCTCCTCAATCAACTGCTGTATCGGCTTAAAGATGCGATTGGACTGGTTGGGTCCTGATAGTCCAGGTAGGGTTCTTTAAACACCTTCTTCTTCGGTTCTATAGATTAGATCCAAAACATCCAAAACCTTTGGTTAATGTAAACCTTTGAGAATGCCGCAAGGCGAAACCGGTCAGGTGTAACACAATAAATACTGTGGAAAAAGTACAAGTGTTCGCAATATGTGTAACAGTGAATTCCACCAAGTGCAATCAATCAACAGTATAAATAGTACCTTCTTCTTCATCCTAGTGTGAGTCCCGGTTGCATCCAAAGCTTTCACCTTGGTGTCTGGGGTTCCTGAGGAGGGCCAGACCGTAAGGGATGGCCCTGGGTCAGCCGGGGTGCGAGGGATATGTCTATGACAACCTCACCTATGGCCTAGCACCAAGACCCACAGTCGGCGTGCGGTTTTAGTCGATTCGAGTCCGACATAACCTCCCCTTCCAGCTCCGGCAGGGGGGGTATCCGAGGGGATTTCAGCACGGAAAAAAAAAAGTGTCTGGGGTCGCTTTTTCCAACGTAACTGCGGATTTGGATTTGGCTAAACTTCAATATTTTCTATGAAGTGTATGTCATCTGACCTCCACAATTTATTGGCGCGATGCATACTAATATTTGAACAGATGGGAAACACAACCCGCGGTCCCTGCATAGCAGTAGCGTACACTACCGCTATGCCACAGACAGAGGCTGTCAAGTTTTCTAACCTTATTAACACATTTAAAAAAAAACAATCAATTTTCTATTGCGACGTATACTCATAAATATAATAGTTTGGGACTTCAAGAACGCACCCGAAACGTGAGCAAAAATAAGTTTTCCAAAAAATTATCGCGTGATATCCTGAATTATTATAAACGATGAGTACAAGTATACTTATTTGTCACCTTAAAAAGCTAATCACACAATCATAAATAAGCAACTCAATATGATCAAAAACGTCATTAACTCGGAGTGAAAAGCTATTAATAGAGGCAAAACGAAATGTCACATCATATCGATCACTGCCTGCTCTCTATCATTAAGCGGTGTGAATATAAATATCGTGAGCCCTCACGCAAAATACGCAACGTACTGGAGTGATTAGAATTGTGACGTAGTGAAAGATATGCTATACGGACAATATAGCTTTTATTTTTATTGTAGGTCTTTTTGTTTTAGTGCAGCCTGTGAGTGACATACCTGTCAGTATTTTTTATATAGGACACGTCAATTTAATTTCACCCCGCCTGGTGGTAAGCTGAAAACAAGGTTTCGGAAAGAGGGTCACGATTTTAAACATGTAACATGTAAACAGTGGCGGCACTCAGCTTGACGGCCTCATCAGATGCCTTTTCACGCCACATACAAAGGAAAAGAAAAGAAGGAAACACGTGAGCTGGCAGGGAGTTCCAGGTTTTAATAATAATGGTGCAGCATAGGAACGAGTCACAAAATCTTTCAGCGAGGCTATAAAGTTAGCGGAATTAACATTTCTTTTATATTTACCTTACCGTTTCATCGCTTTTCTGCGCAGGCGGATTGACTTCAGATAGTTTGTTTGTTTGATACAGAGTAGGGAAACTTTGAGACGGACTAATGGTACCTGGCGAAAAGAAAATATCAAAAATATCAAGAATGTGTGGGAGAATGAAAAACCTTCTATCTCACGGACTCGAAGACGGTGAGGGTATACCACTGAGCCAGTCAGCTTTGGACCACGGTTGGTGTAACCTGGTCGAAATGTTAAACAATTCAAAGGTCAAAGGGATTTATGTACCTATACCACGAATGCGTTAATTCCTGTTGACAAAAGTTTGTGAAGATTTGGATGTTATTTAATCACGCTTCAACAGCTAAACGAATCAGGCTAATATTTGGTGCAAGAATAGATAAGAAGTACCACAGAAACAACAAAAGCGGTGAACACAGAATGCAATATAAATGCAAATCCAACTAAGAAACCCATTTAATTTAGAAGGCCATTAAGTTAAAAGATATTGTATAGTGTCGCTCCACACTAGACAACACGCCCAAAAATAATTTGAGTTTCTTCAACACTGCGCGAGTTTGTAATGGTAATTGGGAGGGTGTGGCCAGGAAAACACAGTTTATGTACACATATAGTACACAGTACACAAAGTACAACACAGAGTAGGGTAGCATAGAGGTAAAGTTCAACGAACTCTGTATAATGGGCTATAATTTTTCCCATCATTGGGCAAAGGTAATTGGTGAAACATGTAGCGAGTTGGGCTATTTTATTTATTTAGATAAATTGTTTATTCCTTATAGAATCGTAGCACACAGTACACATAAAAATAAAATAAATAGTTTTTTTTTCTTAATCTTTGCCTGACTATATTTTATTTTGACAGACGAATATTTTTATTTAATTTTTAAAAGTAGTTTGAACTCTTTTGAAAATCCTCTCAAAGTATCCTCACTTTGAGAGGATTCTACAAATTCTGTACATAATTTTTATCGACATGACTCTTGAAATAGATTATCTACGATACGATACGATATTATCTACGAATTAAGTACCGTCAGCGTCATAAATATCTTGACAACGAAATCTCAAATTGATCTTAAAACGATTAAAAGTAAATCAAACTGCTTTAATGATTTATATGGTATTATTGTCTGAACTAAAGGTCACTAAATCTCAGAACAATCGGTCAACTGGAAAATTGTCACGGTCAAAAAACGAAATTAAGATCATTTTAGAACTCTGTTCGTCAACATCTTTCTGATGCTGACTGTACATATTGCCAATGTAATATGGAAACAGTAGGCCAAAATTGGGTGAGACCTATGTCCAGCTAACTGCGATAGGCTAAATGATAAATGGATTGACATATTACTATAGCTGTCTAGATCTTGATAAGAGACTTAAGATAAGCGAACATAACGTATGAGCAATATGAGCATATTTTATTTTCTTCTTGTACTACCTAGTAGGTCAGATAAACTTAATATACTTGGGTAAAACCGCTTTAGGCAGAAAAAACCTTCTACCTCAACTAGAAATCAAATGACTCCGCTGCAATTCCTACTCTATGTAATATTTCACGCGCCACTAAGACGCTGTGTACAATTATCACTAATTCGGTAATGTGTCTGTCTGTCAATCTGTGTGTCAATGTTAGACTGTGGTTACACGAAACTACACGCTTGAGGCGGAGTCCAATATGCTAATGTGTTTATAAAAATAATGTGTATTGTAACTATTACTCACCAGTAGAGGTTAATTGCTATTTTTCTATTTTGAAAACCTGTCACTTATTGCTATAATTTATTTAAATGTAATCATTTACGCAGTTTTAAATACTATTGTCATATAATAGGATGAAGTGATCTCACCACCATGGACGCTGAAAACGTGTGAAGGGGACGAGGAAAAAAAGGGCAGGGCCCGCTTGCCTGAGCTCCAAGTTCACCTCAGATGGCTAGATGAGGACACTATGGTCCCCATAACCCGAAGGGGGCCGAAGAGATGGTCCTGGGTCTGCCAGGGTGCGAGAGATATGTTTCCTGCATTCTCACCTCCGGCAACCAAATACTCCAAGACAGCGTGCGCTTTATTCCGACATAAACACTTCCACCGGCTCCAGTGCGATAAAAAAAAGTTCATCTCGGATGCAAAATCACCATCTCCACCATGATAATGATGATAATGATGCTAAAGCCTCCGTGGCGTGGTGGTAGTGAATGCTTTGCTTTTTAAATATTTGTATGCATGAATATGGCTATTTGCATTGGTCTGGGTGTCTATGTATTCTATGTATAATATGTATGTATTTACAAAAAAAAAAATTCTATGTATGATTATCCGCATTCTAGATTCCATAACCCAAGCTAGTTAAGCTATGCTTACCATGGGTCTAGATAGCGTTGTGTAGAATGTTGTGGAATATTTATTTATTATTATTTATAATAACGGGTTGAAATATATTTTGCTAGCTATATTTTGAATCAAGCTGTGGATGGCAAGCTTTATGTCTCTGACTGTGATTTTTTCTAGTTACTACAATATGGGCATGTGCAAAAATTAGAAGGTTTTCTCGAAGGGAGATGCCATTCCTAGTGTGTTTCCAACCATACATGTAGTACTTTATCTTGTAGTGGACAGAACCAACAGTATTTTGAATGTCACTCATTGAAATAAAAACGATCATGGCTGCTGAAAGGTTGGTTTAAAAGTAAATAATAACAATTATATCGCTATAGAATCCGTAAAAGTTGTTTTATTTCAATGAGCCTCCTATTCACTTACATAAGTACTACACTTTAATTGAAATATCTAATATTCCCGAGAGCGGAACACACAAATCAACAGACTATTTCCTCGTTGCGTTAAGCATACTGATTCATCTCGATTCGAATTGATAGCTTGTAATGTATTCAATTGTGTGTGATTGATGTTGTGAGCCGTCGACTTTATGCCGACCACCCATCATTTTCCGGTGACAACCTAATCCCCTGCTCTCTCGGATTCAATAACAACACGCTTGTATAGCTCGAAACATATACATTGGATCTATATCCCAAGATATAAAAGGCCCTGGCGTGCACGGATTGTTTTCTACTCACTATATAGTATAAAGCAAAATCGCTTTCCGCGTCTGTCCATCCCTATGTATGCTTAAATCTTTGAAACTACGCAACGGATTTTGAAGTGGTTTTCTTATCGATAGAGTGATTCAAGAGGAAGGTTTATATGTATAATACATGCTTAATATAGTAGAGGGCGCAGCGGGAATGCGAAGTTCGCCGAGTCAGCTAGTATTTTATAAATGAGAAAATAACTATGTCTGTCTGTCTGTATGTTTCGCTTTCACGCCTGAACTATTGGACCGATTTCGATGAAATTTGGTATAGAGGTAGATTAAGGACATGGGCTATGTTTGGTTGCGATAACCGACATCCACGTGGGCGGAGCCACCGGCAAAAGCTACTAATCTATACTTGGTGAATTTGAGCTCGTTATTTTTTTTTATACAGGACACGTCAATTTGATTCACCTCGCCTGATGTTAAGCTAAAGGCAAAGTCTAGGAAAGACGGTCACCATCGTAAACATGTACCATGATAACAGTGGTGGCACTCAGCTTGACGGCCTCATCAGATGCCTTTTCTCGCCCTGCTTAAAGGTACCCGGGACTGTAGGAAGAAGGAAAGCAGGGAGTTCCAGGTCTTAGTGGTCTTCGTAGTATTATTATTCTTCGGTGTGTTATCTTCAAAATATATCCAAGAAACGTGGGCTGTGCGTATAAAGCACATTTGAAGCACATTTTTGGTCTAAGACATGTGGTTCGAGTTGTCTGTAGGTACAGGGTGGGTTTACAGCTGTGTAATGGCTCTAAATCACGACAAGCACAACCCACGATATTATTTTTGGTATCTATTTACCCTAAAAGCATATTATTATGCTTTTTAAACTATTGTGCTATGGAAATTTTATGTTGTGTTGTTTTTATTACGTTATTGTGCCGTTATTTTGATGACAAATCAGGATATATATTGTGGCTATTGCCAGAATGGCACCTTGAAATTTTTTTAAACGTTAATCTTCTTCATCGTAGCGCTGATCCCAGCCGCATCAAAGCTTTGAACTTGGAGTCTGGGATCCGCTGTACCAGTCTAACTGCGGTTTTGGCTAAACTTCGATATTTTCTGTGAAGCGATTGCCATCTGACCTCCACAACGCGAAGGCGATATCGAAGCATTGCAGCTGGACCATTTGTTGAACTTTGGGGGCTTCAACTACCTGTAACGACTGCCATAGATGTTCGTATAGCAACCGGTACCGACGGATTAACGTGGTCTTCAAGATACGACCAGACCAATGCAAATACCCATATTCATATTCACCGCGCCTCCTGCGTAGTGGCAGCGTTCACTACCGTAACGCCAAAGAGGCTTTTTTTTAATTTTATTTATTTTTTATTTTTTATTTTCATTTATTTAGGAAACAAACAGTCACATACAATTTTTTTTTACACAGTAGATCAATAGATACTTAAAGACTTAAGAGTTCCATAACATATTACAAACTATAAATATTCATTACAATATAATACACATAGGTACGAGTACAAAGTAAATAATCATAAGAAAGAAAGAGTACGCACAGACAAGAAGACAAGATTCCTTATATATATTTTTTTTTTCTTTTCCACCTATATATATATATTTACTACATTTGCATTTTATACATTTTGGTCTTTTTTAAGAAGCTCTTTGCACAATTTAATTTTGTAAACAGCCAAACTGTTGCTGAACATATCCAAGCCCTTAAAATCTTCATTATATGTATCAACACTTCGTCTAAAGAAGTTATTACTGGTATAAATTGTTCTGTAGAAAGGTACCGAAAACAAGTCCAAGGTACGAGAACCGGATCTGGGCACTCTCAAGCTTATTTTTTCTAGAATCGGATTTACGGATCGGAATTACTAATACCTACTTAAATTGCTTGATTTAGTTGTCGAACCCCGGTCGTGAAAAATCAGCGCCTTAATCACGAAGAAAACGAGGTTTAAAACCATCATCACAGCGCTATACTCGCTCTCTTGCTCTTTCTATCGATTTGGCTGTAGAAAGAATGAAAGAAAACTTGTTTATTGTGAATCAGCGCAAAATAGCACACAAAATACACAAAAAACTATTTACGACGGAGAAAAAAAAAGACTAAAAGGACTAAGTGACGTATGCTGACAAGAAGTCTGACAAGTTATCTGAATGGCTTTCACAGAAGCTGCTGCCATCTGACCTCCAGCCTCGTAAAAGCTTGCGACAGAGGCTCGATCATGAACCAGGTGGAGGTTGGCTTGCATCTCATCAAAATCTTTGGAGTCATAATTATATCCAAGTTTAAAAAATAAATTGAAGTACCAGTAACTGATTATTTGCTACTTGTTTGTTTACCACATTCAATTAACCCACTGCAGTCCACTGCTGAACATAGGTCCCACCCAATGTGCGTCATTTCTACCGATGCTCCGCCTTCCGCATCCAGTCTGTCCCAGTCACCTTTTCCAGGTCGTCAGTCCATCAGTTTGCGACATTAGTAGTATAAAAATTTGTTATTTTTAAGGTATCCAACTTCACTGGCCGGGGGGTGGTCGGTGAAGCCGCCTGTCACCCTAGCAGGAGCAGGTCACGGCGGCGGCGCAAAGTGCACCTCCCCGTGTCCGGGGCTAGATGAGGACACTATGGTCCCCACAACCCGAAGGGGGCCATCGCGAAAGAGATGGTCCTGGGTCTGCCAGGGTGCGAGAGATATGCCTTCGGCAATCTCACCTCCGGCAACCTAAGACCCAAGACGGCGTGCGTTTTAGTCGGTTCGAGTCCGACATAAACACCTCCACCGGCTCGTGGCTGGTACTCGTGGGGATTTTTCGCACGATAAAAAAAGGTCTCCCCCTGATTATAATTTAAATAAAAGTTGAAAATTAGCTTTTTAACAAATTTAAAACCGAAATTAAATGATTTGTATGCCTCAAACCGACTAATTATCAAATAATGACCCTTGGACTAGGCGTAACCGAAACAGATTGACCTCTTCATTAGCATAACAACTTATTTACAGCTAAACCTATCATTATTTTACAATTTCTTTCAACTTAGATCTAACTATACCAATTTTACATTCATATGCAGTAATTAAAATAGTCGTATAATTGAGATATTCGTACATTGTTTATACATTAAATATCCGTTTATTAAAAGGTCGTTTGTATTAAATAAGTATGTTTTTGTGTTGGTATACTGTTGTAATTACTGACTTATTACACAAGGTGTGTATTACACGTACAAATAGTACACTAGCAAGCTCCATGCATACACGTCGACATATTCATCTAATTAAGATACTTATATACTACTACTGTAGCCTAGTGGTATGGGTAATGAACTGCTGAGACGAGGTCTCGGGTTCGATCCCAGGCTTACCATGGCACACACCAATGACTTTTCGATGCTTTTCGAAGTTATGTGTGTATTTATCGCAGGTTTATAAGTGCCCGGTTAATGGCAATAGGCTCGCCACCTATTACATTGGGACCTAAACATAAACTGGCGAAACGTGGGTGCTAGCACATCTGCCTACCCCTTCGGGGAATACGGGCGAGAGTTTATGTTATGTTACTACTACGATACTTCGAAATCATTACTTTTAACGGCAATAAGTTAGATAAAACTTGCTTTATCTTCTAGAGAAATACATACATATACTCACGCCTGTAAATCCCCAAAGAGGTAGGCAGAGGTGTATTAATATGTTTGTTTATTTTTTTATTATAAGGAACATTCATCATCATCAATTAGCCCACTGCTGGATATATTTTAAGGAACTTTAGAAACTGAAATTACTAATATATATTCCCTCTAACCCCTCAAACTAAACTAAATTGCTTCTGCTTTTGGAGTTTTTAGCTAGATTCTAGACTATTAGAAGGTCGGCATCGCGAGTGAGATGCCACTGTTGTGGTATACGTCCACAGGCCACAGTAAACACTACCCATTAGACGGACAGCGAGCATATCTACCTCTGGCGTGGTGGTATTGAACGCGACCGCCACGCAGGAGGCGCAGGTTCGATCCCCGCTCAGTACAAATATTTGTATGCATGGATACTTGCATTGGTCTGGCTGTTTCTATATATAATATGTATATATTTACAAAAAAAAGTATCCTTCTTCCTACAGTCCCGGGTCCTTTAAACGGGGCGTGAAAAGGCATCTGATGAGGCCGTCAAGCTGAGTGCTACCACTGTTAACATGGTACATGTTTACGATGGTGACCCTCTTGCCTTAAGCTTATCATCAGGCGAGGTGAAGTCGAATTGACGTGTCCTTTATAAAAAAAAGATTAGATTTGATAGATTCCATAACAGCATTAAGCTTACCATGAGTCTAGATAGCGTTGTGTAGAATGTTGTGGTAGTTTATCTGCCAAGTAAGTGGTATGTTATTTTTTTTGTAAGACACATGGTTAGGATACCATAACAGTTCCAGGTAATTTCCATATTCCTAGCCATCATCCCCTCACATGTGCCCCCATTAGTTTTCAGTCATTAACCTCCAACATGGCCCTCTCGATAAATCACTCCGCACACTATACATTGGTTTACATTCCACTGTGGCCCGTAAATCACTGCCCCTCTCATTACCGAACTAATGACGTATTGTAGCGAATATAAGGCTAATTGATAAAGATTTAAGGAAAAGAAAGTTGCAATACTAAAGAGTTTTCTTAAAATGTACAGCAATCTATTTATTACTATTAAGTGTATATTTTTTAATGGACCCCGGACTCCGAAATTAAAACCTCGTATGCGTGAATGTGTTATTCAATAGACAATCAAATTATCAAGTTTACATGCATACAAATATTTGAACTGAGCGGACATCGAACTCACGGCCTTCAACTTAGCCGTTGAGCTTTTATTGCCTGAAACCTGACATATCGATCTTTTGATATTCACAAGCATTCATTACTTTGTATGATTTGAAATTGATATGGTAATTTTTTAAATGTGTCTGCTTATGGCATTTATTATATGCTAACTTAAAAAATTCAAATACATCTGGAAAAATGAAATACTCAAGTGCCATTAAAAACGGATATAAAAAGAAGGGAAATTTGAAGTAATTCAGGTGTGGCTCTATAGCTCAGTTGGAATAGCATTCCCCCTGTAAGGGAAAGGTCATGGGTTCAAGTTCCACTTGAGCGTTTCATTTTTTTCGATGTATTCAAATGGTCATTTTCATTGATAGTAAAAGACTCACCGCGATATTTACTATGTTTGTTACAATTTTGGTGGATCCGATATTTCGGTGCTCTTTCAAGCGCCATGATCACGGATGTAATGGATGACCTTCAAAATTATAACAAACATGGTAAATATCCCGGTGAGTGTTTTACTATCAATTAAATACTTTGTGATTTATTTACTTACTAGCTTTTGCCCGCGGCTCCACTCGCGTGGATGTCGGTTATTGCAACCAAACATAGCCTATGTCCTTTCTCAAGGTCTAATCTACCCTTATATCAAATTTCATCAAAATCGGTTCAGTGGTTTAGGTGTGAAAGCGTAGCATACAGAGAGACAGACAGAGTTATTTTAATTCGCATTTATAATATTAGTATAGATTTGATCATGGTCCTTTTAATTTAACTTGGGCCCTGTATTTACTTAGTAACTAGTATAAAGATATATCACTCATATACATACTCAAACGTGCATACTTATATTACAAGTAGTGACACAAATACAGATTAGACATGTTATCCCAACATGCATGTACGTATGTGGTGTTCGTTAATCGACGCGTATGGCCTGAGGCGATCGGGCGTATGTTCGGAATACGCTAGCATAAACAGGATAAGACGTATAAAATATTCAGATCTGATTGTATACGAACGTCTATGGCAGTCGTTTCGGGTAGTAGGAGTCCTAAAATGTCTGATAAGTCTAATTAAAGAACTTCCATATCGCCAATCGGTTGTGGAGAAATTCAATATCAGTTAGACTGGAAAGCCGACCCCAACTGTTCGGGGAATTGGCTCAGAGAATGATGATGATTCAAATTTGATTTTAATTATCAGATAATTTAAAATTACTAACTGCTGCAGTTATACTAATAGCGAATGTTATTTGTTATGAGGTTTTGGGTTCAATTGCCGGAACGGACAAGATGTTATTAGGTTTACCGTCAATAAGCTACCGTCATCATCATACTAGCATTAATCTCATCATCAATAGCTTGCTTGTACGTTTTTTTATGCTTTTTCCCCTCATGTGACATGTTTTTACAGGAACGACTGGCGTTTGATTGAGATTGGGAATCCCAAGACGGAATCTTACACTAGAACTGTCCGTTTATCAGCCAGTGTAACGCCTCGTACGAAATAATATATTGGCTCTCAGTAAACGGTTTGAGGCCTTCTTCCTCTGCCGCACGACAAAGAACTGGAAAGCTCTGCCCGCGCACGCGTTACAGTCCCAGGTTCTTGAAGCGGAGTGTGAAAAAGCATCTATCAAGGCCGTCAAGTTAGGGACCACCATTTTAAATTATATAGCATCAGCGATCCCTATCTTTTGAACTGCACCTCAGCTTTTTACTAGTACGCCATCTAGACCCATGGTAAGCTTAACTCGCTTGTGTTACGGAATCTAAAATGCAGATAAACATACTTAGATACTTTTTTTTTGTAAATACATACATAATACACAGAAACACCCAGACTAATGCAAATAGTCATATTCATACAAACAAATATTTACATTGAGCGGAGATCGAACCCGTGCCTCCTAGCAGTCGCTTTCACTACCGCCAGGCCACAGAGGCTGTCAAATATTAAAAATTTCCTGAAAATCTAGCTTAATCTCCATACACCCTTATTCAATTGACAACAACAATAATGAAAGGAGATCTTATCCATATAACATTATCACGCGACGTGCTTCCGCGTATACATCGAGTCTAAGTCGGCTATTTGCGCGTCACACGCATGCCCCAATTAAGCACATCTGCGGTGTCGCAAACATACATACGTGTATATTGTGTTTGTGTATGTGGGCACTAATGGTGAAAGAAATGGGGGAGACACGTGTAACACAATGTGGTGTGACGTCATGGGAACAGGCATAGCGGTTTTCTTTAGATTTATCATGTGTGTTATGACTTTAGATTGATGTGGTCATTCACTTTACTATTATAATGTTTACCATGTTTGTTGGTTTCATTGAGCTTCTATATATTCTCCTTCTACATCCTAGCATTACTGCCGTTCGCATCCGTAGTAGTAGGGCACGCGTAGAAGGAAATTCGGTAGTAAAGTAACTCGAGGGCGTCAGATTAAGTTAGGGGTGGCTAGTTACATATTGACAAATTCCTCCAGCCAGTTGGCGGCTTTCAATATTGGGGGTGTGCGAAAAAAATTCTTCTACGAATTTACACCTACGCGTCAGGTTAAGGATAAGGTTTTTTTTTCTAGGACACGTCAATTTGACTTCACCTCGCCTGATGTTAAGCTAAAGGCAAAGTCTCTGTGAGAGGGTCACCATCGCAAACATGTACCATGTTAACAGTGGTGGCACTCAGCTTGACGGCCTCATTAGATGCCTTTTCACGCACCGCTTAAAGGACCCGGGACTGTAGGAAGAAGGAAACACGTGAGCTGGCAGGGAGTTCCAGGTCTTAGTCGTGCGGCATAGGAATGAGTCACTGAAACGCTTGGTACTAGCAGGTATACTCTGCACCGTATATGGATGGCATCTTAGCCCTGCACGTGACGTCCTGTGAAGGAAAGGAGAGGGTGGGACTAATTGTAAGAGCTCGTCAGAACATTCTACATGGTAGAGACTGTAGAATACTGCCAAAGACGCAACATCTCTACGTATCTGCCAAGGTAGGTTAGTTACTAGCTAACAAGTGTCCATTTTGAAAATCTCGCGATTTAAGCGTAACTTAAAGGCATGGGAAGCTTGCAAAGATAAATCTATATTTACTTGAACGTGGTTCTTTTATCATTAGATGTAATTTTTCACTAAAACAGTAACAAAAATGTCTCGTAAGTCTCTCAGACTCGCACAATTTTTAAATACTCATTAAAGAGTGAGTTCGTGCATGTATAAGGTAAACGAGTGCAGACTCGGTAAAGGGCGGAAGGTACGCGGGAAGACTAAAAATGCGTATGCGACTAGTTACTACCAAAAATAATTTTGGCAGAGTCTGAGACACTCTGGGTAGGTAGTTTAGGGTTATTGTCCTCCTTAAGGTACAGATATACCCTGATCAATGCAAACATATTGACATAGACTGTTTGACATAGGTCTCGCCCAATGTCAAACACGCCAGAACGACTAAACAGTCACTAGAAAAACTATGGTACAGAAATAGATCAAAGGAGAGAGTTTTACATAGAAAAATAAAATAGCTACTCACATAATAATTTTATTTCGTACCATGTACAAGTAAATACCAGGTCATGAAACCTACAAAGATACAAGACGTTATAGCTAAAAGTAAGACCGTTATCAAGATAATATTCCGACCTAGGCAGGTATCCATTCCATACACCGGGCCCTGTACACGAAATGGGCTTTCGCGAGTCCTCTGTGGTTTGTCCATTGTGCCCATGTTCAAAGTTCAGCGTTTCTATGATCTGTGAAAAAGTTCAGAGATATGAATACTTGTATTTAAAGTAGGTATAGGTTACCGAATTTTTTAATATTCCCTCTAACCTCTCCTACTAAGCTAAATTGCTGCAGGTCAATAAAGGCCAGAAAACGAGTATCTATGAATTTCATTTCCTATACCATTAAGACCTGGAACTCCCTGCCAGCTCACGTGTTTCCTTCTCCCTACAATCCCGGGTCCTTTAAGGGGGGCGTGAAAAGGCATCTGATAAGGCCGTCAAGCTGAGTGCCAGCACTGTTAACATGATACATGTTTACGATGGTGGCCCTCTTTCCAAGACTTTGCCTTTAGCTTACCATTAGGCGAGGTGAAGTCAAACAGAAAAAAAAATTTGTAACATGGTTACTTAAAGGTGCAACTTTAAAATAATTCATTTACTAAGTAGATTCTAGTTTTGTGTAAATATTGTCGTATGAAAAAATATTGTACTACGATTCCAATAAAATGGCCTGTCTAGACCTGCTGATCTTCTTCAGTTCCTTCGTTAATATTCGTAAATTTATGGAAAGGCTATCACATTTTCTGATTATCATAAATCAATCAAATAAATCAACCCATCGCAGTCCAGGACAGTCTCCGTGGCGTAGCGGTAGTGAACGCGGCCGCTACGCAGGAGGCGCGGGTTCGATCCCCGCTCAATGCAAATATTTTTCTGGTCGTGCTTAGGAGAGAACGTTAAGCCTTTGGTCTTGGTTGTCATACAAACATCTATGGTAGTCATTGCAGGTAGGGAATCCTCAAAAGTCCAACAACTAGTCTAGCTGCAAAGCTTTGATATCGCCTTTGGGTTATGAAGGTCAGATGGTAATCACTTCACAGAAAATATCGAAGCTTAGCCAAATCCGCAGTTAGACTGGTAAAGCGGAAACCCAGAATCCAAGCTAAAAGCTTCGGATGCGACTGGGATTTACGCTAAGATGTAGAAGAAGTCCATTGTTGGACATAGCCTTCCATTTTCGAGTGTTCCGTCTCTCGCAGTGATATCGTCTGCGTTTTTGTCCATTACACGCATCTTTTTTTTTTTTTATCGTGCGAAAAATCCCCGCGGATACCACCCTCACGGAGCCGGTGGAGGCGGTTATGTCGGACTCGAACCGACTAAAACGCACGCCGTCTTGGGTCCTTGGCTGCCGGAGGTGAGATTGCCAAAAGCATATCTCTCGCACCCCGGCAGACTCAGGACCATCTCTTTCGAGATGGCCCCCTTCGGGTTGTGGGGACCAAAATGTCCCCATCTAGCCCCGGTTACGGGGAGGCGCACTTTGCGCCGCCGCCGCGGCCTGCTTCTGCTAGGGTGACAGGCGGCTCCACCGGTCACCCCCAGGCCAGCGCTCATGGAGGACGGAGGTCGTTCTGCGACCTCCGACGTCCGGTTCGCCTTCGCTCTGCACGGGCTTCCCGGGCCCGGAGTCTGGTCCGGACCTGACCGGCCGCCTCCTTCTCGAGCATTACTTGCTCGCAGAAGGAGGCGGCCGCACCCCAAGCGTTTGCGCATCGTACCATCGCTGTGAGCAATGTGACGAGTGTGAGGACTCCCACCCCTAGAGCCGCTACTAGGACCCGCCTCGGCGTGTCCCACGCCGGGCACTCGGTCAGCGTGTGCAGCTCCGTGTCCTCGCTCGCATCACAGTGACGGCACTCGGACGTTGGCTCCTTCCGGATCCGACACAGGTAACTCCCGAAACACCCATGTCCGGTAATCACCTGCGTCAGCCGGTACGAGAGGCTGCCGTGTGGCCTCTCTAGCCACTCCTCCATGATGGGTCTTACCGCCGCTATTACGGCGTGCCCTGCGCTTGGTCGCCCAAGTCGTAGCTCCCATTCCGCTACCATGTCCCTGTGGAGCTGAGACCTCACGGCCCGAATTTCTTCGGGCTCGGGTTCCCGTCCCTGCTCCCGCGCCTCCTTACGATACCGATATAGCATCGAAAGGGCTCTCGCATCCAGGTTCCACGGTAGGGATCCGGCAAGGAGACTCGCCGCCTCGAAGGATATCGTGCGTTACCCCCTAATGGCCCTGCTGGCCATTGCACGCTGCGGTCCACGCAGCAGACGCGCATTGTGGACCGTCAGGGTGTCCGCCCATATTGGGCACCCATATAGGGCCATGGACCGCACGACTCCCGCGTAGAGTCTCCTGCAGGAGTCATCCGGCCCCCTCATGTTGGGCAGCAGCCGCCCCAAAGCGGCAGCTGTGTCCTTCAATTTGGGGGCCAGTCTTCGGAGATGCTCCCCGAAGTTCCACCGACCATCGAGTACGAGTCCCAGATATTTCATCTGGGCCTTGACGCCGATGGAAATGTCTCCCACTATGAGGCTGGAATCCTCCGGTGGCACGCGCCGAGGCCCATGAAATAACATGGCCTCGGTTTTATGCAGAGCCACCTCGAGACCCAGCCACCGAATCCGTTCCACGACTTGGGCAGCCGCGGTCGTGGCCTTCAGGGTCGCTTCGCGGTATGTAGCCCCGCACGCCGTCACCAGCGTGTCGTCCGCATAACACGTGACAGTGGCACCGTCCGCGAGCTCACCGCGAAGCACCCAGTCGTAACCGATGTTCCACAGTAGCGGTCCCAGGACCGATCCCTGCGGAACACCGCACGACATCTCTCGCCGACCGAGCCCGGTGACACTTGGGTAGACGACTGCTCTCTCCGACAGATACGCCCCGACTATGCGGCCAAGGTAGGGAGGCACCTCGTGATACACGAGCGCCTCCCTAATGCAGCTCCAGGGCAGGGTGTTAAATGCGTTGGCGATGTCCAGTGACACCGCCAGCACCACCTCGCCCCGAGCGACGGCGTCCTTCACCAGAGTCCCCACGCGCATGATGGCATCCACGGTGGAGCGCCTCCGGCGGAAGCCATACTGGCCATCCGCCAGGTCAGGCCCCACTCTGGATAGGTGCTCGACGAGGCGCTTTGCAATCACTCTTTCAAAGAGCTTGCACACCTCGTCGAGCAACACTATCGGCCTGTAGGCAGACGGTGAGTCCGCCGGGCGCCCCGCCTTTCCATTACACGCCTCTTACGACACCCTTCGGATGACATGGGGTGGTGATACTTGTATTCTTTATCCATCACCTACACCATACGAATCTATGTATCTATACTTTACAAAATCAATTTAATTGTGGTTAAACTCAACGCCGTAGAAGTAGGAGCAAGGGGAATTCCAGCTAAATCCCTGTATAATTTATTTAAAGACCTCGGATTGCCAAGAGCTTCAGTAAGCTCTTAACTCAAACGAATATCTAAAACGGCGTTGATAGGATCTTACCAAATTTGGATAGGTAGAGGGGGGAACACGACTGACGGTGGAGGTGAGCGCTGATGCATCACAAGGTGGCCACCCTAAACCTACACAGTGTTCCTCTCTGTACCACGCCATGGATCCGGCGACCGCACCGTGAATCAATGGAAAGCTGAGAACCGGATATCTCTCTCTGGATAAAGTGTATGCTCAGAGCTTTCCAATTTAAATCGATTTGAATAATTAACATACCAATTGCTGTGAAATTACATAAATAGTATAGTAAATATGATCCAAACCTACCTATGTCCACTAGTTATATTCTCAAGCACTGAGTTACTTCTTTTATTTATTATAGGTACAGGCAGCATTCCACATGTTTATAAGACGAAATATTAGATTAATATTGTTACTATATTGAGATATTTACAAATAAATACTATTATTATATTGACTTCAGAGATATATTGACAGCTTGACAGCGTAAACAGTCTGCGGGTGACAGAAACATAATGTTTTTTTTTATAATGATTTTATGACAATGGTAGCTAGACCTTTATGTCAATTCTTATTGTATTAATGATGATTGATGACGATGATGATACTGGGTTAATGATGTTGATGATCACGATAATGACGATGAATGAGATGATTGCTGCCTCAGTAAAGTTGTGGGGACTTTACTAAAAGCTCACTAGGGAGAGGTGGAAATAACACGAAGAGTCACAATTCACTGTAATATGCCACTTTCCTACACTTGTGTGCGTTGTCCAAGACGTTATGTCTTAGAATCCATCATTTTTATACATAAAACTCTTAATTCACACCAATTTTGGAAAATAAAATAATATCGCAATGTATCCTCTCCAGCATTTCCCGCCAACCTCCGGAACAGACTGACAGAAGACGGTGTGACCAGGATACGAGTATAATGGGCTCAAGAAATTTTGACATTTATATCTTTTACTGCCTCAATGGTTTTTTTTTAACGAAGAGAGGAAAGAACCTTATTCTTGATTATTTTCATAGGTACACATTCACATAATATACACATAATGAAGAAGTATCTCTAACCCTGTAAGTTTGTATGAAAGATTTGACAATAGTAGATGATGTGCGAAGCATAGAAACAAATGGAGGGTTCGAAATACATCGGGAAAAAGAGGCGCTCAATGGAACTAGAACCCACTACCTTTCCCTTACAGGGGGAATGCTCTTCCAACTGAGCTACTGAGCCACACCTGAATCACTTCAAATTTCCCTTCTCTTTATATCCGTCTTTAAGGCGACGGTGGAGCCATCTACCAACTTTCTTACGAACTGTTGGAACCAATGAATTCACTCCTACCTACACTAAAAAGCAAAAACGTAATTTTATGTTCGTATATAAATTAATATTTATGATAATATGTAATTAAAGTCTATCAAACAACGAAGTTTTTTTTCAAGGGCAGACTAATTGCGTTAATCACTGAAACTTTCATTCGAGTAGTGTTGCAAGTATAATAATTAAACAATATACCTTTATCACCATGAAACTTTCGCCCTGTTAGTTCCCGGTGGAGTAAAATAGGGCCACCCCATCACTTCCTGTGGGTAACGTAGAAGGTGACTAAGGGATAGGGCTATTCTTCATCTGACAGTAAACATACAGCCCATGACTAAGTTCCCGCTTGACTAGTACGTGGGACCGAAAATCATAGTTATTGTGGCGTAATGTGGGTTTATTACAACTCTACTAACTCCTTTGGAGATTTACAGATATGAGTATATGTAGGTATGTATGTATGAAACTTTTTTCTGTACATCATGAAACACTTTGCTTTTTAACAAGGCCACTGAGAATTTGTCGGTCAAGAAAAAGTGCTTAGTAAGCAGCAATAGGCTTAATAGTACATCAGTACTCAGATGCACATCTGTCCCATTGGGGTTAGCATTGATTCGTCTACTACCTTTTTTTTCGTGTGGAAATCCCCTCGGATACCTCCCCCGCTGGAGCCACAGGGGGAGGTTATGTCGGACTCGAACCGACTAAAACCACACGCCGACTGTGGGTCGTGGTGCTAGGCTGGAGGTGAGGTTATCTTCGTCATATCCCTCGCACCCAGGCTGACCCAGGGCCATCCCTTAAGGTCTAGCCCTCCTCGGGAGGGGGGACAAAGGTGTCGACGACTTTTTCTACTACCTATATAGATTGAAAACGGAACCTGTTGAAAGACACATACTATATTCACATCTATAAATCCGTGATCTACAGATCCGTGTGGGTATTAATATAACTCTGCCTACCCCAGGCAGAGTTATATTAATACCCACATTTCACCACTTCCTAACTTATGAAGAAATAATCACAACTAATAATGTTTTTCAAACTTTTATAGTAAATCATATACGACTAGTACTTAACTGACATTTACGACCGATAAGGTGTCGTGAATAGTTTTTGTGTCTTTGTGATTCATTCATTGTCTCCACAACAATGCCCACAACATTAAATCAACCGTAAATTAATTATAATTAGACAGATGTCAAAGACAAGTACCCTAGCACGGATCGACTTTTATGATTTCACTAATTTTTGTTTTTACGGGAGCGATAGCCATATAAGCTTCCAACCTTTTTCTTTTTTGTGCCCCCCCACCTAGTGTACACCACAAACTACCTGTTCTTGCAGTTCAGTCCATCCAAACTGGTTGTCTGGAAGAAATCGCAGATCGCGATAAGGCCGCCCATTGTACAACTTACTATCAGGCATGTTTCCTATGTATATATTCTATGTTTGGTGTGCAATAAAGAGTATTCTATTCTATTCTATTCAACTAAAACCCCACAACGTCTCGGGACTTCAGATGCTAGGATATAAGGCAACGCCACAATATCCCCATCTTACTACTCGAAAGAGGGGATCAGCTCTTAATCTTCGTGGGCCCCAAAACAACCGCATATGGAGTAGGTACATTTTTGTCAAAAACAAATAGGAATCATTTGATAGTTAATTTTGAACCATATTCAACTATTTATTTTAATATCTAGAGTATTTAATAGCTTCTAAAAACAAACACCAACAATGTACTTCGTATAAATAATCACCAGCCATTATCCAGAAAATTGAGTTACCAAAAACGACATTAACATAAAATTTTATCTAAATCGGTCGATCAGTTCCCGAGGTTGGCATATACATACGAACATTTAGATGAGCTGTAAGATAGCCGTGATTAACGCACTCGACCCCGTTCTATGAAAGAGTCTATTCATCGTACATTAATATGGATATTTATAGCTGCATAGGGATATGTGTGGCTCCACTGGCTCCTCTTGAAAAGGGGCCATTTGGAGACAGCGACGCAGTGAGTGCGTAGTGTGTCGTTTGATATTTTAGGTCACGAAGTAACACTTATGAAGAACATAAATCACTTCTATTTGTCACGAAACTGATTATGGGTTCTTAAAAAATGTTGTCGATGGTATGGTAGTTTATTTATTAGCTAAGGAGTTTCTTACGATAGAGAGGTCGTGAATTCGAATCCTAGCCATTATAACACTTTATAGACAACCAAATTGTATACTTGTGCGTTCTGCGGTCAGGTTTAGAAGAAGGCCAGAACCAGTTTCAGTGACTTATTCCTATTCATTCCTATGCAGCACCACTAAGACCTGGAACTCCCTGCCAGCTCACGTGTTTCCTTCTTCCTGCAGTCCCGGGTCCTTTAAGCGGGGCGAGAAAAGGCATCTGATGAGGCCATCAAGCTGGGTGCCACCACTGTTAATATGGTACATGTATACGATGATGACCCTCTTTCCGAGACTTTGCCTTTAGCTTAACATCAGGCGAGGTGAAGTCAAATTAACGTGTCCTTTATAAAAAATGAAAAAGATAAATGCATGTTATAATAATTCATGTAGAAACGTTTCTTTATTAAATAAACTTCTCTACATAAAAATAGTATTGTCTGTATTTCCGTATAAAGTATTACGTATGCAGTGAACTTGTCAAGAATGTTATTCCTTGTCAACGCTGCAACTACGGAACGTAAACACGCGAGGGGATCGCATTTCAGTGAACAGGGACACATTCTTTCAGTAGAATGAAGAAATACGTTATAGGTAGGACTTATTTGTCATAGTTACTGCATTTGTGATGATTCAATAAAAATACAAGGAACTAAGTACCAAAATCTAATCATGATCATTCTCTGAATCTTTCGCCAACTGCCATATGACCTCCACAACTAAATTGGTGACAATGGCCCATCTGTTGACATGTGCTAAATGCCCATACACCGCAGGACCTTATGTGCGCCTCCGAGAACGCCATACAGGTGGCAGCACACTGGGAGAAGATAATTTGAGGGCCGAGGTGCCATCGCCACGATAGAAGGAGAAGAACTAAATTGGTGTTATGGAAGTTCTGTAGTTAGACTTTTTGAGGACTACCAGTACCACAACTACCACAGACCTTTAAGCGTGGCGTGAAAAAGCATCAGATGAGGCCGTCAAGCTGAGTGCCACCACTGTTAACATGGTACATGTTTACGATGGTGACCATCTTTCCGAGACTTTGCCTTTAGCTTAATATCAGGTGATGAAGTCAAATTGACATGTCCTTCATAAGAAAAAATGTATATTTATGTAATCTGTTGGTGTACAATATAGAATTATCTATCTATCTATCCAGATCAATACAAATAAACATATTCATGCAGACAAATATTTGCACGGAGCAGGAATCGAAGCACCCCCTGCCTAGCGGTCGCAATAACGCCACTCCACAGAGGCTGTCCTTTCAATGACTTTAACATCTACAAAACAGTAGACGAAGTACTTTACGTAGTACTTTATCTATTCTGTGGCATAAGTCAGTTGCCTCTAGACAGATAACTTCAACAGTCATTCAGTCAAACTGCCAAAGGATGCATTGAAAGATATTCCCTTTGAGAGCTGCCTGAAAACGTTACGCGGAAGGTAGGCGGCAGCAAATCTGCAGTGACGCTTGGACTGCGAATGCCACCTTTGAGTGCCGATTTGTATAGTAAATGGATAAGAGGTATCTGGCAAAATGTATTGAAATGTGTGGAATACAGTTTTGTAACATTACTGAGAAAGAATTATTGAAAGACTAGATGTTGCCCGCGTGGATGTGCGTTATAGGCATAGTAGCTTTATGCATGGAAAGTCTCAGCCCGATCGGTTTTATACAAACTTTCATTCCCTATTTTATCCCCTTGGAGCTAGAGTTATTTAAAATTCTTTCTTAGCGGATGCCTACGTCATAACATCTAGCTCCGTGCCAAATTTCAGCCTGATCCGTCCAGTGGTTTGGGCTGTGCGTTAATAGATCACTATTTCAGTCATTCAGTCACCTTTGAGTTATATATATTTAGATTCAGGCGTGAAAATAACTTATTTTACTACATTCATGCTTATTGTGTACAACAATAGAGATGTATCCGAAACTAATCCCGATTGCAAAAATAACGGAGATTTTCTCTTAGGAGCTCTATTCTCATTTTATTATCTACTTTGACTTTTACGAGAGCGACTGCCATCTGAACCAAAATCCCAGGGTGAAAATACATACATAAAATCACGCCTGTTTCCCATAGGGGTAGGCAGAGATCACAGATCTCCAATTGCTACGATCCTGATCCTACTCTCGCTTCATTCACTCTCATTACATTCTTCATGCATGCTCGTCGATAGGGCGAAAATATGTGCAAAAAATGATTAAACAATAAAAAAAACCCTACTCTCATTGCAAAGATCGAAATAAGTTTGATAGCAGGTGGTACTCATTAATTTCCTTTCGGTTTATGATTGGCAAATGGGTACCGTTTGCTATCAAACTTATTTCAATCTCTTCAGTGGCAGTCGGGTTTTTGTTTTTTAATCATTAAAACTTTCATAATATGATATCGTCCATCAAACCGCTGATAATGGTGTTAATTTCTTATTGAAATGATATTAAACCATGGCTAAACCTAATTGAGATCCAAGACATTTTCATCTACACTATGTAAATAATAATATTGCAATACGTTCCTATATCGGCTCCCACAAATATTCAACCCGATGTTCAGTGAAATAGTTAAACAACTTCAATGTACTAGCGGCTAGTCTTGTACACTCGAGGCCCGAGAAAATAGGCCACCCGTATATCATACAGGCAATAAACGTCTAAGGATAAATGTCGTAGGCTTCTAGTGTAGGCATAGCCTGAAACGGGCACAGGGAATTTCTGAGAGTATTCCTGTACCTTCAGCTGGTATTAATCGATTGGTCGTTATGAAACATGACAGGATAGATATATGTGAAATAATTTATGTAATCTGACGTGAAACATACCTTGGCATATAATAAATTAGTTTGTAAGTGAATAGTAACCATTTTGTGATTAAGCTTCAGCATGCTAAAGACGAATCTATTGACAAATCTAGAAGTCAATATGTTTTGTCTGTTGTCTCGTGGTTACAGGATTTTTCTCCATTCCATCCAATACAAGGAACTATCTCGTCGTCCCATTTTTTTTTTAATACAGGACACGTCAATTTGACTTCACCTCGCCTGATGTTAAGCTAAAGGCAAAGTCTCGGAAAGAGGATCACCATCGTAAACATTTACCATGTTAACAGTGGTGGCACTCAGCTTGACGGCCTTTTATCTACTTCTATCGAGAACCACTTAAAGTAAGAGTCTAAAATAATAGTAGGCTATTAAAAAAGGCTGTCAGTGTGAAGATTAAAGGCTTGTCCTGCTTTACCTACAGCACTGACAGCACAGAAACTCTCTGTTCTTACAGGGTCGGACACGAGTGTAGCTCCTCAGGAGTTGCTCACGTCCAGCCACGGTAACTACTTTCCATCCGGTGAGCCGTATGCTTGTCTGTCACTTAGGTGGAATGAAAAACACTGTATGTTACTTAGACGTATCTACGTATTTAGACAAAGGTATATTGCAGCCCTGTCATTCTACAAGGAAATATAAAGCACAGAAATATTATTTTACTTGATTATCATAATTTTTAGACTGTGAGCTTTGTGAGACTTGGAAGAACTTCGCGTGTGATTCAGAGTAGAATACTAAACAGAAAAAAATTGACACTTTACCATCAGACAAGAGAGAGATAGAGTAAAGTAGACGTACTTCACATGAAAATTAAATATTCTTCTTAGTTCAACGGGGCTGTGACCGCACATGCAAACGAACTGCCTAGCAGCTGATTCAATTACTGGGACTCCCCTTTTTAAATTTAATTGAGACGCATGATCTCGTGCATGAAAATAATCTAATGTCCATCGAGAAAATGAAAACGGTAAGGTTTTGTGCGGTTGCATAATCCAATCAAAAAACAGGGGAGTCACCGAATTTGCATGCCATTTGTAAATTTAATTGTGTGCTAGACATGCACTAGCTATAAAAATCTGTGTTTGCAAGGTCGTACATTTATTGAGTATAATCAAGAACTGAAGAGGAAAGATGATTGGCCACCTGGTAAGACATGACTTTTTTCTTAGAAAACATCATAGAGGGGAAGGCAGAAGGAAAAAGAGAAAGAGGTAGGCCAAGAGGAACATTTATAGGACAGACAAAAGGAACAGATACAAATCATATCGTAAAGGAAAGTCAGAAGTGAAAGGATTAGCGGAGCAGAAAGAATAGTGGCTATTACTCCACCGACAAGAGCGTGGTTCTTAAGTTAGAAAGATTAGTACGTCATACGTATAGGAGGACCTATATACAATGTACTGAGATTTTTTTTCTGAAAGACCCATATTGAATAGTCTGATTCGAATATAATATAGGCTTACGAGATTTTCCTTTATTATATTCTCTTTTTCATATGCCTCTGCTTTTCATACCTACAAACTCTTTTTGTGAAAATATATTATTATTTTTTTTTATTATAGTTCGGGACCTCATGTAATAAAAACAATTTACCCACTCTTGCCGACGTTTCGGATGCGATACAGTACCCGTAGTCACGATTTGACTTGCAACAAACTCCGGAAACTGTCATTCAAAATTCTCCAACCCAAACTTTTCATCATTGAAAATTTCATAGCACAAAGCTGTGTACTTTCTGCTGGCCACAAGTGTAATAACAAGTAATGTAAGTGCCGACCGGCGCGCGGTAGCATGTAGCAATTGAGTTTCTTAACTATTCCCTCCTCGGACTGTAACCGTCTTCATTGTACTAACTCGGGAGGAGGATGATTTCTCGAGGGTAGACTTAAGACCTTTCAGATGCGGTGTTAACGTTGTGATGTCTTCCGACAAAATGTTTTAGCGACGTTAAAAAGTTGTTGGTGCTTTCGTGATTGTTTTTTTTTTAAGCAAGCTTCATGAAGACTGAAGAGTTACGTAACGTTGCACTGCATCGTCGCAATGGACCAGGGTCATTCTTAGAATTGTTTATTCAAATAAAATTATAGCAATGAGACAAATTCCTTTAAATTTCTAAGAATGACCTGCTCCTTTGCGACGGCGTAGTGCAGCGCATAAGTGGGGCCTCAGCCTAATACGTCACTTTTCCTTTTCAGGGTTACTGGTAATCTAAGGCTAAGAACTAACGGAGCGGTTTTATCCGCGTCCGCCGTGGTTGCGGGCGATTCTCCAATGTTCTCGCGGCGGACGCACTGCGGGCCACGGTGCGCGGCGCAGAAAATCCGAGAATCACCCGCAACTGCGGCGAACGCGGTTAAAAAAACCGCTCCGCGAGTTCTGAAGCCTGACACATTATTTGCACTGTAAGAGCGATGAGTGATAAGTCTATAAAACTTGGGTGCAACATTATATTAATATTGGTATGACTGGGGTTTCTTCTTGGAAGGTGATACGACTTTCTTATGTTTCGGTGAAGGTAGCTTCGATTCCGAAGATCTCGGTGAGCCCAAACAAATACCTAATTAAGAAAAACCCTCTACTAAACAAATAAAACACCAGTGAGCATCATGGTGGTCTTAGAATTTGTTACGTTCATTTTGAGTTTATTTGAGATGAAATTAGGTTGCATTAATTCTTTCACAGTTATCCTGACAGCCCAGTTTCAACGGCATTGGTCCATGCTGAGCAGGGAAACCGGGATTAGGGCATCAAATTCCCATAGAAGGTACTTGATACGTCATTCAACTCTAATGGATTAACTCGAGTACTTGCGAAAGGTGGAATAGGAACTAATAGAACCTACGGTTTTCTGATGATATTCATATCCGAGAGTGCATCAATACAAGTACTTGAAAACATTGAAGAGCGTAAGTCTGGTAAACCTCCTCTGGACTTACTCTATCTAATAAAAGAAATGTGTGTACAAAACTCTAGTAGGGTGAATCGCAAAATCAAAGATACACAAAATATTGGCATAAGAAATATTCAATTTGGACAAATTTCTTTTCATATTATTTAGCGTAATTTACTCTCCACCGTGTTAGTAAAGCTACAGGAATAATACGGTAATTTTATAGAAAACAAACACTAAAAAACAAATAAATCACTAAAACTAAAAAGTAAAATTATGTGAAGGTGAAGTGTTATGGTTATAAGCAGTTATAAGTAGCAAAAGATTTACATTATTAATTTTGCATGCCATGTGGTGGAATATGAAATGCTTTAATCAATATAGGAACCATTTGGACCCTTTGTCTATAACTGTATATCTGCATTCACAAATAAACTATGATTATGGTACTTTTTGTTCCGGCAGGTAATAGCTTCCTGTGGGAACAAATATTCGGAACCCCTATTCTCTTGCTTGATGCATGGCGGCGCATGAATTCCACGCTTACTGAGGTGCGGGTAACGTCTAATAAATCTGAAATAATTCATCACTTTTTAATAACTTTTTTATAAAAATACTTCTATTATTATAGTAACTTCTGAGCCTCTTATCAACTTGAATGGGCTTTAGACTACTACAAAACAGCTGAACTTCGATATTTTCCACGAAACGACTCTATATCGAGGGTTTTTTTATTAAAAAAATATTAGCAACCGAAATTAATAATATTAGGTCCTTACATATGAAATTGGCGTTTTGTATGGGAGGAACAAAAAGTCGAATATTTTTAAATTATATTTAATTAATCAAAGTACGAACCATTCTTTTCTATGCACTTTTGCCATCTCATAGGTAGTTCATTGATCCCTTTACTAAAAAAACCAGTCGCACGGGAACCAATAAAATCTGTGAAGGCGATTTGGACGGGTTAGGTGACATGTCGCCCTCTTAATATCTTGCCCGCAGGCGAGTTGTACCCTCTTGCAAAATGTTAATACCACACTCGCACTTTTACACAAAAAGAACAATTTTTTAATGCCAACATACAGATAGAAACATTTCATTCTATTCGGACACGGTCAGTATCTAATAAGACATTAGAAACCTGCAGGGCCAGCAATACCTACGGTGAAAGGACCACCATGTATATTATTCCCCGTTTACTGAATAAATTGAATACGTCCTTCCGACAAAGTATCACACCAGTAAATATAAAACATAAGTTAAAAGCGCATCTCCTAAACATCCTGTGAATACCTCGCACAAAACCGGTTCTCTGCCCGGTCGCCCGGGCGTACGCTGCCGATTAATATATTTTTTACATTTACCTTCTGCATGCCTTTCTAATGACCATCTGTTTGTTATAATGACGATATATTGTATTTTGTTTTTGTATTTGGTTGTAGTTTGTTTTGTCTTTATGAAGTATTAGGTTATTGAATTATAATTATAATAATAATATATATAATCGCAATGTAGAATGCACGGCAATCCACACAAACCTCAGTGGTTTAAGGTTTGCTATGATTGTTATCGAATTGTATAATATTGTTGTAAAATAAATAAAAAAAAAAAAAAAAAAAAAAAATATATAATTTTATAAGTGGGCCAGTTGTACCTCTGAATATCCACTAGGAGTCAAGTGGCCCAGTGATTTAATTTAAAATGATAATCGATCGTTTCAATATTATAGGCATTATCTAAGTAAACAAATTCAATTTACCTACAAATAATTTTGAAGGAATATGATTATATTTAATATGATACGCATATTGTGTACATAATTATTTATCATAACACTAGCTTTTGCCCGCGGTTCCGCCCCCGAGGGTGTCAGTTATCGCGACCAAACATAGCCTGTTTCCTTTCTCAAGGTCTAATCTAGCCCTATGCCAAATTTCATAAAAACGGTTCAGTGGTTTAGGCGCCCAACCGACCACCTGAGTTGTCCACCTGGTTGGTCAGTTAGGAATAAATGTTCCTAACCATCCACCTTGTGCATCTGGTGGGTCAGTTAGTAACAAAATATACTAACCGACCACCTGTGACTGTATAAAATGCTGTGGCTCGCATGTATAGATTTAAGCCGCGGTTACGCTTACGTTGAATAGATTTTTCCGTAAATTATAATTTTCCTGCAGGAACATATTCTCCTACAGAAAAAAGTATCCTATTTACCTTTTTTATTATTAGGTCGTGGTAAGTAGCATCAGATGATTTATTACTCGTATAGATTATAGCACAAAATAATTTTTATCTTATTAAAAATTAAAAATTTAAAAAACCCCCGTCACAAAAAACACTTCCAAAAAGTTGAAAATAAATGGAGTTTGCCTTTTAACTTTAACGGTTGCCATGTCGGGGGACCTTGAATTGTTCCGATAATATAACGGAGTGACACCAGCTGCACAAGGTGGGTGGTTAGGAACATTTATTCCTAACTGACCAACCAGGTGGACACCTCAGGTGGTCGGTTGGGAACGGGGGGTTAAAACGTACCGTAAAATGGGGTGAATAGAAATCGTGGGGTGAATAGAAAAAAAATCGGGAGTTTGATAATATGAATTCTAGCTTGTCTGTAACATGTTATCGAAACTGTTTCTCTATGATTTATTACATGGCAACATTTTTTCTATAAGCTGGGCACCCACAAATTATCGTCAAGTTGAAATGACTTAAAGAAAAAAGCGGTTAAAGTAAAGGTGACTATTCAAGTATTTTTTGCGGTGTAAAACTTTTTGATAAACATCAAGTATATCGTTATGAATACTCTGCGAATTTGTTTATTTCGGTGCTTAAGTTACTTAATTTTAAGAATAACATTAACATGTGTCCATTACGATTAATTAACATTCGTATTTTATGCAAAATCAAGATGCTAGTACATTTTTTCGAATTCGAGGTGAATAGACACGGGTGGGGGGTCAATAGATACGCCTTTAGGGTCAATAGATACGCCATTGGAGGTGAATAGATACGGGTGAGAGGTTAATAGATACGAATGGGGGGTTATTAGAAACATGGTTTTTTAGGGTTGTCAATTGATTATGGTTGGTTACGGGTGCCTAGGTACTCTTTTCACGAGCGATTTAAGTTGATTTTATTAAAAATATACCTAAGTTGGTTTTGACAGCCCTAGCCCTTTTTTTTCTATTCACCCCCCTCTCTTATCTTTTGACCCCTTTTTCCAGGTAAATAGAAAACGCTTACTTTTTCTTAATTTACAATTAATAGACATATTTTTACTCATTTTTAGCTTATATATTTGGTTAATTACAACATGACACCTGATTCCCAATTCTTTAATAATCACTTTACATACAAATTATCTGAGTAAATCTGTGTAGAAGTTGAAAATTGTGTCTATCCACCCCATTTTACGGTAACATACAGACATACAGACAGACACAGTTAGGTACTTTCAAGCTTATAATATTAGTATGGATTTATTTTGTGGCTAATATTACAAACATGATGTTTTAATGTATGTGGTAGAATATTATAGATAGACTGAACAAAAATCTTACTAACTGTACAGACGGTTAGCTGTACGTTCAAGGAGAACAAGATGACAAGATATTACTTTTCAATAATTATTTTGAAAAACCATGGCTTTTGGAAAGGGGGTGTTTACATGATAAGTGGCATTTTTTCGACGTAAGGCATAAAACTTTGAATCTGAACTTGAAGCATAAACTTTTAAAAAATTGCAAACAAAACCAAATCTTGCGACGTTATTATTTCATTTACAGAAGGATTCTATGTACTACTTTGGGTTACTTAAGAAAAAAGGATTTATTAGTGTAAAAGCAAAAGAAAGTATGTGGTCCCAGAAGAAATTAAGAAGCGTTATTAAGGAATTGATTGATAAAGAAATCAGTGTAGGTCATTGTATTGAAAAATTAGCTAATATCTGACTTTTCCATTTGAACCTATTGCGTCGATTATAGCGCACACAAAACAAAGGTAAATAAACAAAATAACAAATTAATATTTCATTTCAGTTAGTTGTCCTTTTTTCTGTCGTGTTTATTATGTAATTTTGGAACAAGTTTACAGATTCATTAACACTTAGCCAACAAAATATAATTATAAATAATTATGTACACAAAATGCGTATCATATTAATTATAATCATATTCCTTCAAAATTATTTGTAGGTAAATTGAATTTGTTTACTTAGATAATGCCTATAATATTGAAACGATCGATTATCATTTTAAATTAAATCACTGGGCCACTTGACTCCTAGTGGATATTCAGAGGTACAACTGGCCCACTTATAAAAATATATCTGGGCGAGTGTGGTATTAACATTTTGCAAGAGGGTACAACTCGCCTGCGGGCAAGATATTAAGAGGGCGACATGTCGCCTAACCCATTTGGACTGCCCCATCAGAGTTGAATTTTTTCCCTTGCAAGAAATTGTCCAAATTTCGATAAAAATGGTAATCTGTTGGAGCAAGGTCCGGGGAGTACGGAGGATGTCTTAGACATTCCAATTGAAGCTCTTCTAATTTGGTAGCCGTCTGTTGTGCGGTGTGTGGTCTAGCGTCGTCGTGAAGCAGCAGTGGCGTGGAGCGATTGACCAGCCTAGGTTGTTTAGCCGCTTGCTTTTCCATCATTGTTTGCAATTGCTGACAATAGACATCAGCCGTAATAGTCTGGCCAGATTTGAGAAAACTGTAATGAACAATACCGGCACTAGTCCACCAAACGCTCACAAGTAACTTTTTTGGGGTTAATTTTCGCTTGGGGCAGGATTTGGCTGGCTGGCCAGGATCCAACCATTGCGCTGAGCGCTTCCGATTATCGTAAATAATCCATTTTTCATCACAGGTAATTATTCGGTTTAAAATACCTTCATTATTGTGCCGGTTCAGTAATGTAACGCAGCAGTCGACGCGCGTTTGCCGGTTTGCTTCAGTCAATTCCTGAGGTACCCACCTTTCAAGCTTTTTAATCTTCCCAATTTGCTTCAAGTGAATTAAAACAGTTTTATCACTAACACCGCAGCCTGCAGCTAACTCGGACGTGGTTTGCGATGGATCCGCTTCCACAATAGCCTTCAATACTTCATTATTAACTTGGGTCTCAGGCCGTCCACGGGGCTTGTTCTGTAGGTGGAAATTTCCAGAACGTAAACGCTGGAACCAAAAACGAACAGTGTTTTCTTTTGCAACATGACTGCCATAAACATCATTCACCCTTCGAGTCGTTTCCGCAGCACTAGTGCCACGGCGGAACTCGTATTCGTTAATAATGCGATATTTTAAGTTTTCCATTTTGTAAAATGAGTGACGCAAACAGAAAAAAACAGAAGAAAAAAACAAATGAATGACGGTCATCGAAGCACAAATACATGAGTAAATAGCTGTACAAATTTGAATTTGGAATTCCTTACCAAAGAGGAGAAAATCGTAATTAAAGTGGCCAGTATGAAAAACGCAAATTTCATATGTAATGACCTAATATTTCCCCTGAATCCTTCAACTAAGCTGAATAGCTTGAGCTAGGTGTGGGTTCACGTCGGTAGTTTAATGACTAGAATTCGAACCGGGTACCCTCGATCATAAGGCCGACTTCTTAACCACTAAGCCACAGACGCTTAGTTTATTTTTACACCAAATTATTGAACATTTAGGACTTTCTTAAAGTAACCGAAATCGACCTTTTACCATGCTCGCCCAAGGACCGAGTGTTTTCTGCTGAGTGGTTAGCTATCATATAAGACTGTCCTAATATTACCTACTTAACTTTTAGTTCTAACCGCATAAAAAATCTTTAAGTATATTCCTTTTACGCGTCGAAAATCATTATAAAGAGTAACTTTTGACAATATCAATAAATCAAATCATTTTTTGCTCGCACAAGCATCACAGGTTTTCTCTCATTAGCGTTCACCCACATCAACAAAGACATGACCTTTCGAACGATTGCGTATGACAATAATACGGACAATCCGACATCTCTGAAGATATAAATAAGCGTCGTGGGCCAATTACTTGCGGCTCGTACACAATAAAGTTGTTATATAAATCGTGTGCGGCCATTATGGTACAATGTCGCAGGTAAATGAATGTTTTCGTCGGTTGGGCTAGGCAAACAATAATGGACAATTTCGGATAATGACCGTTATATCAACTCCGTACGTGGTACACGCGCTGGGGGCACTGGATCGCTCGACATACTATATTAATTTATTTATATATGCTAGCTGTTCGCTCAGTTATGCTACTCAAGCAAAGCATTGTATCTAGACCATAAGTTTTAGGCTAAGTAAATGTTTGTAAATAGATAAAAAAAAATGCCCGCTGAGTTTCTTGCCGGAGTCTTCTCAGATCTGGGCCGCGTTTTGAACCGGTGGTCCATTTGCTAAACTAGTATTTAATATTTATTTTATATTGACGTTTTGTAAGTTCCGATTTAATGGTCTATGCAGAATAAATGTTTTTTGACTTTGACTTTGACTTCATATTTCGAACGTGTGTATAAAAAATCTCATACCTATATGTGACAAGTTTTTTATATTAGTTAAACAGCAATCAAGCATGTATTGCATAATGATAAGCAGGTATTGTAGCCTATAAACCAAAGCTCGATCGACGGTGTGACTTGAGTTGGTCCCTGTAGTGTTGTTACCTATATGAGTGACTTATATGAGTAAAAAAAGGAAATAAATGAATCTCAAGCCTTCCCTTCCCTTCTTTCATAGTTTCACAAACTGATTGAAGTGTTTTAATCAATAGTCGGTGCTGCAACTTTAAATAAAAAAAATGCGAATACGATTTTACTATACCATAATATATTATACTTTATGTTCACAATTAACATATGGTTTATTATTATTCACGTGTAGTATTATGATGATAATCCTCGTAACAGTGCCAGAATATCGCTTACTGGAAACAAATAAAAAATATGGTGTGCGTTACACAATGAATATTATTTTTGAATGAAAAATCTGAAAGAATATCTAATATTTTCTATTCCCACTACAAGTTTTCTGCGACTTTCCATGAAATGTCAACGCACCAATTGTTCCAGCAGGTGTGCAATCTCCCAGTAGCTTTGCCGAGCCCCAGATGACCGTGATTAGCGTGTCGCAACAGCTCAGCGGTTAATGGAGCATGTACTAACCAGGCACCATGGTTTATGACCCATTTGTTATTATTATTAAGGTAGGTCCCATGATATCTTCATGGGCACTTCGCGAATGTTCGACACTATAAATAAATCATTTTTTAGACAGATAAATAGGTTTTAAAATGGATTGTGATATGTGAAAAGTACGTGTGAATCATTCGTGGGATGTTGGTGTTTTAATCCTTCGAGTGCTTGGGCAACGGATTCGTTTATTATTTGTATGAATTATTACTACTTGCTGGACAGTGTTGCTTCGATAACTCTGTTCTAGTGGGCGTTGGTGTTATATACAAAACGCAGGAGCTGGTTTACAATCTTTACTCGAAGATATAGTAATAAAAGGAAGGGTACAAAAACTATTGGAAACATGCCCGTTCGATTTGAAGTTTTGAACCAAGAGAGCGTTTGTGTTGCTATTACAAAATGAAAAAAATGAAAATTAAAAAGTAAAATTAAATGAATTAGTGTTGCTATCCGCAACAGCAAAGTGTCCAGTTGACGGCAATTGACTCGCCCCCTTTTACATGGAACTGAAAAGCGGCGTGAAAGCGGCTGTTAATAAAAAATCGCCTAGTATGATTAAAGTTTTTAATAAAGAGACAATACACCTCTGCCTACCTCTTCGGAGATCTAAAGACGTGAACTTATTATGTATTTGTAGATTCGTGTATGGAACAGATTAAGGCCGGTTCGACCAAACGCCAGTAAAGTTTATTCCTGGAAAAAATAACCAATATGTGGCTGATATTGGCTGTTTATTTGAAGAATAAACTTTACTCGCGTTTGATCGAACTGGCCCTTTAATCTGTACCTATACGAGTACATCAAATATATAATATATATTCACGTCTTTAGATCTTCGGAAAGGTACACAGAGGTATATTGTCTCATAATTAAAAACGTTTGGTCGAATATACCATAGGTTAATAATTAAAAAAACATTACCCTCCTTCCTTCGGCAGTCGGGTAAAAATGGATTTTTATTCAAATATGTATTACAACTTTGAATGAGTATCGAGTTCTCTTTCACATCAATGAAGTTTTAGAAATATAGACGTAGCTCTCTCTTATTCCTCTGTGTGCATTAATAACACAGTTGGACAAGACCTGGAACTCCCTGCCAGCTCACATGTTTGCTTCTTCCTACAGTCCCGGGTCCTTTAAGCGGAAAAAGGCATCTAATGAGACCGTCAAGCTGAGTGCCACCACTGTTAGTATAGTACATGTTTACGATGGTGACCCTCTTTCCGAGACTTTGCCTTTAGCTTACCATCAGGCGAGGTGAAGTCAAATTGACGAGTCCTTTATAAAAACAATTGTATTTACTCATTTTCACATCTATGAACTATATAAATACAAAACACATTTTTCATAGGTACACACTACCGGCCTTAATCTGAATTTCATAGCCGTAATATAAATATATACGATATATGTACACAGAGTGCATTGTAAAGGCGTGCCTCGCAGTGATATATCACCGCTAGCTTTATCCCGCGGCATTGCCCGCCTGGGTGTTTTAAATTATCTTATAGACTAGTTTATGGCCTGCTTTAAAAGTCAACAGGGATGGAACTAAGAATATGTCCTCATAAAGCATGAGAATAAGTCTGTTTTGGTATTACGTTAGCCATTTTGGAATTTTATGTACAGTCAGTGTCAGAAAGATGTTGACGAAAAGAGTGCTCAAAATGATAACCGATTGTTCTGATATTTGGTACACACCTTTAGTTCAGACAATAATCCATACTAATATTATGTGAAAGTAACTCTGTCTGTCTGTCTGTCTGTATGTTACGCCTAAACTACTAAACCGATTTTCATGAAATTTGGTATACGGGTAGATTAGACCATGAGAAAGGACATAGGCTATGTTTTGTCGCGATAACCGACATCCACGCGGGCGGAGCCGCGGGCAAAAGCTAGTACCATATAAATTAATAAAACAGTTTGATTTCTTCGTCATACGAGAGTATTACGATCATTTTGAGACTTCGTCGTCAAGATATTTATGACGCTGACTGTACATGTTATAATTTGCCTTCAGCCTACGTAAAGTGGTGGTAGTTAGGACATTAATATATACTCCAGAGAGAAAAAAGATTTAATCAATTAATCGATTAGCCCATCGCAATTCACTCAGGGCAAAAGCCTTCCCCAATGTTATATTATACCACCTCCGCCAGAGCCGGAAGGTGAGGTTATGTCGGACTCGAACCGACTATAACAACACGCTGACGGAGGGTCGTGGTGCTAGGCTGGAGGTGAGGTTGTCTTCGACATATCCCTCACAGCCCGGCTGACCCAGGACCATCCCTTACGGTCTGGCCCTCCTCGGGGAACTTTGGCTTACTGTCTCCAAGCTGGCCAGATGGGTTGGTACAGGGTTTGCTCTCTCTCGCAGTGATGTGATTGACTTGTTATTCTTATTCCGTCAGATTTCACAGACTATGTGAATTATGTAAGGGGTGCAGACGTAAATAAAATGGGGAAATGATGAGCAGTGTTGCCGTTACAAATTTAGTTAATTAATCATTTAAATTTTTTATAAGTATGTCATTTGTATACTGCAATCCCATTTATGTGCTGTAGGCTGCAGCTATGCAAAATAAACACATTTTTCCTTCCCTCTTTCTTTCAGATGCTCAGCCTAAATACTTGTGTGAGGAGCGGGATCACCCCGAGAAGGGCCATACCGTAAGGGATAGCCCTGGGTCATCCGGGGTGCGACGGATATGTTGAAGACAACCTCACCTACGGCCTAGCACCACGATCCTCAGTCGGCGTGCGGTTTTAGTCAGTTCGAGTCCGACATAACCTTCCCTTCCGGCTCCGGCGGGAGAGGTATCCGTGGGGATTCGCACGAAAAAAAGGAGTGGGATCACACCACTTGTTTAATAGCCAGGTTTTGAACTTAGGACCTTTTAATCGCAAGGCTGGCTCCTTGACCATTTTAAGGTACGCTTTTACAATGCAGTACACAAATCGAATATTTTAGCATAAAATCTTTTGCTTGGTCAACTCACACATACATTGGTGCTCTATCACAGTGGTGTTAAGGTTAAGAAAAACAAATACTAACCTACACACTGGTGTTAAAGTTATGTAAATCGCTTTCCCAACCTATTTGAGATGCGATTGTATCTGTACTTTTATGTCACCTTCACACCTAGAACTAACAATAAGTTATTAGCTGTATGTACAAATGACAGACTAAAAATGTAAGTAGGTGATGTAGTAAATATTGTTATAAGTTCTATATAAATATTTTAACATTATTCACAATACCTACCGTTTATTTATAATTAGTAATGTTTTTCTTTTAATTCTACAAAAAAAAACGTTAGTAGGTAGTTATATCGTCAGTCATGAACTAATAACTAGACAAGAATTATAAAAAGTGGGTTTAGAATCGTTAATTCAAGGAAACCTAAGCAATTTTTTAATATCTCCCATGTAAAGATATAAAATTACAAATCGTTCAATATTCAGAAAGAGAGTACCTACGGCTGATCTATAGCGAACCATAGGCAGAATAATAATAATATTTGTAAAAGATTTTTCTATAGGACATATTAAAATATATAGATAATATATTAAGTAATCCGGTGTATGTGTATACAGTATAAGGTATTTGTGTGCGTATGTATAAGTGTATATATAAGTGGGTATATATAAGTATATTATCATGTTTGCTGTTTGTATGTTTCATAATAACCTACTCCGTAATAGATCGATACTCCGAGCACCTACCTAGACAAATCTCTGCATCACCCTAAGGTTGACTGGTAGAAAATGCCTACGGCATTAAGTCCACCTTTGTACACTTATTTTATAGTTGTCAATAAAGTATAAAAAAAAAATATTACTACTATAAATTTATGATAGTACAGATGAAATTTATGAAAAAGGTACCTAAATTTATATCTTTGACTTCACCATTAAACCAATCTTGCTTATAAATTCACCACATTTCACATCAGAACTATTAACGCACATAAAACAACGTTAATTCAGGTGTAAACGCCTAAATAACAGTTGTGAAAAATTTCATTAGCTGGTATCCACTATCGACTATGTAAATTCGTTCCCTGGCGTGCTATTATATAACTAATATTACTCTGAAAAAGGCAGCAATTTTACAAAAGCGACATGTAAAAGTTTCGCTCGTTCACTACGACTGGAGTGATACGCACTAGGCTAGAAAAACGCAATTGTTGCTATCAAGAATTCAATTGCGTTCGTGTGTTTGACTTTTTTATGATATTTTAGCATTTTCCTGTTGTTACATATAGATAACTCCAGTTTACCATCATCCTATAGAGAAGACGAACCAAGAGAAATAGATGAAGCGAGTGGTTCGTTACTAATTTTTTTTTGTCGAAAGCTTGCAAGGCAAAGATGTAGAATAATTGGCCCGTAAACATATTTCCCTCTTCTTCATTCTGGATTCTTTAAGTGGAGCGTTAAAAGTATCCGTCTAGGTAGGTACCATCATCACAGAATAGATAATAGTACTAGCCACCATTTTGGAATTATGGTCTCGTCTAGATTTCACTTTTTCTTACTATCCAGAGTTGATAGGCTGTATATAAAAAAATATGAAGCGAATCTCGCTTCTTCAATTACTTTATTACATTTTTTAGAATCCGATAAAATTTTGTATAACTTCTATATAACTCAAATAAGTAGTAGTAAGAGGATTTTAGGATATGAGTTGCAAACCACAAATGCAACCAGAAATAACGTTAGGATACGGTCATGAAAACAGTTGAGGAACTTACGATTTAAATTGTTCAACGTCGCGTCTCCGTGACCGAGTGCGAGTGCCCATCGCACACGGTCTATCATAACCTGTCCGGATCGCGCACTAGCTCATCATTCACTCGGTCGCGTGCTGTTAAACGTCACACGCGTTTTGGATTCACAATTTTCACTAATTAAAAATGTTGGTTCAAAGTTCGCGTGTCGTCGGCACTGTTGGTAAACGTAGATAAATAGATGAATATATTAGTAGTTTGTAATTATGCATACAGCGGCGTGAACTGCGGTAGGAAGTGTAACTGCTGTGAATAACGAAATAAATAAAATATATTTCTTTCTAAATGAGGTTTCATTTTAAATTTTCAAGGTGTGTATGAATATAGGCCAGCATGGAAACAGTAGCCCAAAGCCTCCCAACATTAGGAGAGGCCAATACTAACTTTTAAACTCTCGCGTTCCATGACATACGATAATAATAACGGGAATTAACGCGATCATACCATTGATTTGCCTGACGTTTTGACCAGTTTACGCCGGCTGTGGTCATAGGCTGACTGGCTCAGTAGTGCACGCCCGCCGTCTTCGAGACTGTGAGGTAGTAGGTTCTTTATCTACCCGCACATTCTCGATATTTTGTTTTCGCTATGTACCGTTACATACCACACTCACAGTGTCCCTATTCTGTAAGCAAACTGTCCGGTGTTTATCCGACTGCGCAGAAAAGCGAGGCTGCATGTTTTGTATCACTGGATTCCATGTTGCAGATAATTTAAACCCAGAGGCCTATGTGCAGCATTGGACTGCAATAGGTTATTGATTAATTGATAATAAATTCCATAACCCCATAACTAGGTTATGAAATTTTTAATGCAGAGTCTTGAAAAGTATAAGAACCTCGCTTCTGATTGGGTCTCTTACTTTTCTTATCAATAACTTGGTCTAACTTGACTTTTATGGGAAGGATTGCCGTCTTCCTGTCAATTACTAGAGGAGACTGTTCCGCTAATCAGTAGGTGTAAAACTTGAATATGGAGTTGGCTTGGACACCTAAGATCTTAGTGAGAGCTTCATCTCTGTAATTTTAAAAACCATCCAAAACTATCTAAAATAAAACTTCAATAAAGAATGTACTTAATACAGCACACTTCTCATTCATTTTAGTTCCATTCGTTCATTAGAATTCTCCCAATTGCGCCAAACACTTCGCTTCACGCTACCAACAGCCAATAAGGTGCCTGAGCAGAATCACTTGATAGGAAACACAAGCACAAGACTAAAGTAGATTACATTAAAGCTTAAATCCAAATTTCCTAAAAGTCTCTGAACAAGTTCCAAGTCAAACTCGTCCCGGAGGCAAAGCCAGGTCAAGCGTAACCCAAAACCGTTTTTCACTTAGTTTATACCAAATACGTGTATCAATTCCAAATTCAGTCCACGCACCCTCTTGCCAAACTTAGAAATTCCTTAAAAAATACTCTTACATTACTTTCATTTGGATTCATTCATTATATAGAGACGCCAATTTCCGGTAGCCATGTTGGATCGGTGCCCGTTCGCAATCTCTGCCGGATATGACGTTTTGATAATTTAAAAACATTTCCGAAGTATCTATTTAACTGCCGAGCTGTAGATCGGCCTCTGAAATAATAATGGCCTAATTTAAATAGTCGGATTACTATGAGTGTGTTTTAATTTAACTGTTGGCACTTGACGTCGGTAGTTTGAGTACCACTAAAATTGCAAAGCGTAGGTATGTGCTTTTTGGAAATCAAATGATAGAAAATATTGCCAAGAATCCTAGAGAGATTTAAAAAAGGTTATCGAGCGTTTTTGAGCTAATTCACACTAGGCTAACAAGTCGAAAATATTGAATACTAGCTAACTTTCCCGCGGCTCCGCCCGCGTGGATGTAGGTTATCGCGGCCAAACATAGCCTATGTCCTTTCTCATGGTTTAATCTACCCCTGTACCAAATTTCATCAAGATCAGTTCAGTGGTTTAGGCGTGAAAGCGTAACGTACAGACAGGCAGGCAGACAGAGTTACTTTCACATTTATAATATTAAGTATGGATTTAAAACCTCATCTGAGGTGAGTTCGGTTCATTCGTTTTAGCACATTATCTGTTTTTTTTTTTTTCATTGATGACACATATATTTTTCCTCCCAATTCTTTTGCATTTCAAAACAAAAAAGGTAAAGTATTAGATTGATCAATGGTACTTGGTGGAACTTATTTTATTTTAACCAGCATTGAGCAAGCATTTTTTTCTTGCTTTCATAATCAGTTATGAAAATCGCCAACTATAGATATTGAATTTTTTTTTATACAGGACACGTCAATTTGACTTCACCTCGCCTGATGTTAAGCTAAAGGCAAAGTCTCGGAAAGAGGGTCACCATCGTAAACATTTACCATGTTAACAGTGGTGGCACTCAGCTAGACGGCCTCATTAGATGCATTTTCACGCCCCGCTTAAAGGACCCGGGACTGTAGGAAGAAGGAAACACGTGAGCTGGCAGGGAATTCCAGGTCTTAGTGGTGCGGCATAGGAATGAATCACTGCAACGCTTGGTTCTAGCAGGTATACTCTGCACCGTAAATGGATGGCATCTTAGCCCTGCACGTGTCGTCCTGTGAAGGAAAGGGGAGGGTGGGACTAATTGGAAGAGCTCGTCAGAACATTCACCATGGTAGAGACGGTAGAAAACTGCCAAAGAATGCTGCTGAATAACATCAACACTTGTAAAACACTTGTTCTACAGTATTTTTACACCTGACCGATTTCGCCTCGCGGCGAATTATTGTCTTATTAGTTAATCTGTGCTCTGAATCTCTCACAATATTCTGAGAAAGTCAACCACTTTTTCCAAGAAATATATACATACTTCGTAGTTATATTCAAAAGTTGAACATTGTTCACAATTAAAATTCAAAGCCTTATAAAACTCGAGTTCAAGTTGGCCACCCTAATGATTAAATGTAAATATCTAAATGTACAAAGGCTTTTTCATACAAAAAATAACATCTTAAAACATGTACCCTCCGAGTTAATAGACAACTACATCTTGCAACTTCATCCAACAATTGTTATAAAGTTTAAATTAACTGAGCAAAGTTTTGAAGAAACAAAACAAGGGGCCTTCAAGTCCAAGATAGGCTTCGAGCGATTGTGGCTCCTATTACAATAACATGAGCCCCAGGCCTAGTCGTGGTGGATGGCAATGTTGCTAATTAGCTTGTGGTGTATATACGAGTGCGCAATTGATATGTTTACTTAAACTGGGAATGGGGAACCAACAGCCTCATAGACAAGTGACAATTTATTGGTCAACGTATTGTAGAATGACGTATTTTGATCGCCGTTGTCAATGTCTGTCAATCCCATACATCGGGCAATCCGTTCTATTCTATAAAAATGTATTACCACTTTTTGAAGGGATTATAAGGGAAGAAGTTTTTGCGCCTATTGCATTGCAAATAGAAAGGGATGGGCCTGGGGGTGACGGGAAGCAGAAGCAGGCCATGGCCCATACCGGGGGCGAGTTGGGGACACCGTTGTCCTAAGTACCTCCCGTAAAGAGGCAGACCGTTAGGGATGGCCCCGGGTCATCCGGGGTGTGAGGGATATGTCGAAGACAACCTCACCGCCAGCCAAGCACTACGACGCACAGACGACGTGCGGGTTTAGTCGGTTCGAGTCCGGTATAACCTCCTCCTCTGGCTCCGGTGGGGGAGGTATCCGAGGAGATTTCCGCACGTAAAAAAGCAGTTAGAGAGGGCGCCATGACGCGAATCTCCTGTTAGAATAAAGGAAGCTATATTTTTTTAGATTTTAAGGAACCAATGACAGTTGAAAAATAAGTTAAAGTTTGTGTGAAGTACATTTACGATCATATGTTACTAAAAGAAATGGATACGGAACATCAGTCCAAAATAATAATTTCTTTCATAGGTAATATAAGTAGACCTATTTTTGCCAATCCCAGTTGCACTCAAACCTCGCACCTTTGAACCCAAATTCGCTCTCCAGCAAAAGCACTTAACTTAAATGGAACGACTGTCATCTTACCTCCTAACTCTATGAGGTGAGCCTTTTTTTTTTCGTGCGGAAATCCCCTCGGATACGCCCCCTGCCGGAGCCGGAAGGGGGGTTTATGTCGGACTCAAACCGACTAAAACCGCACGCCGACTGTGGGTCGTGGTGCTAGGCCGGAGGTGAGGTTGTCATCGACATATCCCTCGCACCCCGGCTGACCCAGGGCCATCCCTTACGGTTTGGCCCTCCTCGGGAGGAAGGACAACGGTGTCCCCGAATCGCCCTCGGAATGGAGAGGCGCGCTCTTAAGCGCGCCACCGCACCGCCGTGAGGTGAGCCTACATCAGAGCCCAGTCCATTCTTCAGTTGGTTTACTGGTATGCAGGTTGGCTTCCTGTAATATATTCAAATTAAATATCTATATTCATATACGTCACAAAGTAACACTAATAGCCATCATTTCCACACTAGCACTTACTCCTACATGCGACGTACACGCACAGACACAAAAAAGCAATTTATTTCATATACACGCAGCAATGAAGCGTCATGTCATGAATTAAGTGGCTATTAGTTTGATTATCCGTTCACAGAGGACGCATTGTACCTGTTTTATTTTTAACTTGATGCAGTAATATCATTAATGTATGTAATTTATTAATTATCAATACATTTCTGATATTGTTTTTATAAATATTAACTATGAAAGATATAATGCTTACTGCCACGGTTCATAATGTTGTCTTCTAAGTAATGTTTTTTTGATATTTTCTGAAGTTTACGCGAACATCACTCATTGAAATAAAACCACTTTTTACGGATTCTATCGCGATATATTTGTTATTATTACTTTTAAACCCGACGTTTTTAAGTCCTTAAGCCACACTGTGTATAGGAAAAAGACTCATACTGATAGGTACTTAAACGGTGAATCTCACCACCACCCTAAACAGTTAGCTACCGTAGGAATGTCTTTGTTTCAGAGAGCCCGTGGGATCTGTGACAAGAAACACCTGAACGCTGAGCTTCAACATGTCAAGCAAGTACTGCAAGACAACAAGCTCAAACCACCGCGCCTGAGTCACAGATCCCGAGAAAAACCAGCCACGGTCGAACGACAGCCTGCTGTACTACCGTATGTACGAGGGGTCACTGACAAGATTGGCTACATCTTGAAGCGAGCTTCAATCAACACATACTACAAGCCGCCAACGAAGATAAGTCAATTTTTACCATCTGTCAAGTGCCAACTACCTCTACAAGATGCAGGGGTCTACAAAATAGACTGTGACTGTGGACTCTCATATATTGGTCAAACCAAGCGAAGCATTGGCACTCGGGTCAAAGAACACATAGCTGACATAAAACACCAACGCTCAACAAAGTCAGCTGTATGTGAACACGCGCAAAAAGGCACCAACCATTACCTAAGGTTTGATAAACCACAGATACTCGCCAAAGAACACAGATATATTCCTAGAATGATCCGCGAGGCTATTGAAATTAAAAAACACCCAAATTTTAATAGAGAGGATGGATGGACCGTACCACCAGCTTGGGACCCAGTCATCCACTTAATCAAACCCAGTAAGCAGCAAAATCCAGCAAGACTTAACAACACAGTGAGCTCATTCTGCGTAAATACGAACACCAATAATTCACCATGATTCGGGTATTTTGAGATAACTTATACTTCAAACTATGTGACAACTACCATCGTGAGTCACACCGCGAAAATGGCTGCTGCAAAGCAGCCGAAACGTCGGGTTTAAAAGTAATAATAACAAATATATCGCGATAGAATCCGTAAAAAGTGGTTTTATTTCAATAATGTTTTTTTAACGATATATAAGAATAATGTACAGGTAAACGAAATAATATATGTCTATTATAAAAAAAAACACCAAATTAATACTTTCAGACGATTTTGCTATAGACAATGTGCCCAAATTATTTCTTACCGAAATGACTATAAAATCAGACGGTATATAAGTATACAGTCTGACTGACAACGTACACTTCTGCTTATTTTAGTATGAATTACAACCTTAATATTTACATGAATTATTAACCAACTTTAAAACAACATCTTAAGTAGCTTAACACAAACAGAGCTCCCTAACACGGCAGCGGCAGAATGAGAAAATTTGTATAGAAATTATTCATAAAATGCTTTATAGATGGTCTTCAAATAATAGATTCCCTTTGGACTCGAAGATTGGTCCTGACAGTTGATTATATGGAAATTATGGCAATTCGTGCCAATTCGCGTGGCCAGCGAAACGGCCCGATTGGTAATTTGCTGGCGTCGTTTCAACATCTTTGGATTTTTAATGAGTTACCACCTACCTGATTTACTTCACTGTTAAGAAAATAACTGAAATATAAATCCTATTTTAGACGTTGATTTGTTACTGGCCATTTTGTGTTTGATTAAAATAGTTATAGCCTTGTTCTATACAAGTTTTTTTGTGATTAAGCCTGGCTAGTTTGTTAGGTACATAGTTATATATGTAAGAATGGAAGTCATTACGACTTCAATCAAATGAAATGAAATTTATTTGCAAGAATATGATATAAAAAGGTGTTTTATTTTGTCATCCTCTGCTACATAGTATATAGCGTGATAATATACAAAGTTGTATCAGAATAACACCCGTGTGGAATTTTGTTCGTGTTCCGGGGACATTTTTCTGGAATAAGTCTATGTTTCTACAGACTGTAATATATGTCTTTGCAAAATTTCATCCAGATCCGTGTAGCTGTTAGAGCGTGATTGACGAACAAACATCCAAAAATTAGTAGGGTTAGGGTAGGATATTAACTTCTATAACGTTCAATGACGCGTATTCATACTTCCATACTAATATTATAAAATAATGAGAAATTAAATCTGATTGTCTGTCTGTTACGCCTAAACCACTGAACCGATTTGATGAAACGTGGTATAGGGTTAGATAAGACCTTGACAGGACATAGGCTATGTTTGGTCGCGATTAATGTTGTTTAAAATATTCCACAACATTTTACACAACGCTATCTCGACCCATGGTAAGCTTAACTAGCTTGTGTTATGGAATCTAGAATGCGGATAAACATACATACCTACATACTTTTTTTTGTAAATACATACATAGAAACATCCAGACCAATGCAAATACCCATATTCATGCATACAAATATTTGCACTGAGCGGGGACCGAACACGCGCCTCCTGCGTGGCAGACGCGTTCACTACCGCCACGCCAGAGGTCGTCAAAAACACTGGTATCAAATAAAGTGCCATAGAATATTTTTACAAGCAGTATAAAGTATTTTTACTAGCCAGAATGACATCATGTTGAAAGCTATCTTTATTTGGGAACGGAGTAATGATGTTATTTCTTCCTATAAATTAGGTCAGGTGACTCATACTTTAACGACAGCGGAGTTTTGAATAGATGTTGTCGGACAACCTTGTATTGAGTTCCTATTGAATCATCTATACAAATATTATAAAGACGTAATGCTTATTTCAAAGTTCGTTTGTAAAGGGAAATCTTTGAAACTACTGAACTGAATGCTATTCTCTAGCAGTCAACCAAAGAAATGTTAAGCATGGTCCACACGGCAGGAGCCTTAAGTCATTAAATCGACAACGACTCGTCATGTCAAAATCACTAAAAACAGCTATGGGTCTGAAACATGTGAACATTAGTAGCGTTTCTTTTTCAGTCTTAGACTTTTTTATAAAGGACACGTTAATTTTACTTCACCTCGCCTAATAGTAAGCTAAAGGCAAGGTCTCGGCAAGAGGGTCACCATGTTAACAGTAGTGGCACTCAGCTTGACAGCCTCATCTGATGATTTTTCACGCCCCGCTTAAAGAACCAGGGACTATAGGAAGAGGGAAACATACTTCATTATCTGAGATACTGTAGGAAGTAACTACGTCCCAGCCCTCAGGTCTCTTATGTGGGGCGTGAAATAGCATCTGATGAAGACATCAAGCTGAGTGCCACAATTGTTACATCGTAGGTGTCTATAATTGTGAGACTGCCTTCAGCTTACCATCAGCTGAAGTCAAATTAACGTCCCCTTTACAAAAGCGTCCTGCTAATATTGAAATCCAAACTCTGATAATAACGTCACTGACGAGTCGCTGTCGATTTAAGCCGCTGGTGTGGAACGAGCTTTATAAATCTTATTTATCTCGTTACATTTAATAGAAACTGGCTCATATTAATTTATTTAATTTTTCCACTGTGTGTTGCCTATTTGTACCACAAAAAAGTGTTGTGAATAAGTTTATCAAAATAAATAAAGTATCTTCGTGTACCAAATCAAATACAAAAATATTGACACATCATGTTTATTAAAGGGATTGCCAAGATTTATCTCGCTATAGTACACGACAGAGTCATCTCAATGACAAACTTCTCACCAATCAAAAATTGACAATAAATCAATTTGTATGGATTGTATTGATCGTATTGAATAAAATATTGTTAAAATATTTATTGGAAAACTATTTTATATTTTGTGAGGAATCTTTCAATTAACATTAACGAGTCAAGAAAAGTTCGCAGTCTCACTGCGTAGTACAGTGACAAAAAGGTAATCTTAATTAATAAATCGTTCTTTAGAATTCGATAAATTATTTACCTTAATTATTAACTTTAATTAAACAACAAATAAAATAATTATACAGTTAATTATAACGTTAACAATATACATCAGTTTGCTAGCTTCGGGCAATTAACTTACCTAAACCGTTGCTGTGACGGTATGTCAAATTAATCAGTATCAGAAATATCTTGAATGCTACAAATTTCAATCAAATATTTACAAAATATGTCAACGGTGTCATCAAAAATCAATGTTTGAAAATGGTTGAAAAATTATTCATTGGTTCCATCAGTTCGTAAGAAAGTTGGTAGATGGCTCCATCGTCGCCCTTAAAGACGGATATAGGAGAAGGGAAATTTGAAGTGATTTAGGGGTGGCTCAATAACTCAGTTGGAATATCAGTTCCAGTCCCACTTGAGCGCTTCATTTTCCCGATGTATTTCGGAGTACAAAGTCTCAAAATGATATTTTAATTTTAGGTAAGTATTAAATGCAAATCAAACCGTTAGGTTCATTTAATTTAACCTGTATTATCGTGCGAACTAAAGGCGTGTACCAATTATCAGAAGAATCCGCCAACAGGAAGGAGGAAAAACTATGGAATTAAAGTCATTTGAGCATTTTGTTCATGAATATCTCTCTGATGCTGACTGTACCCATCAACAAGTTTAGCATCGTTGCGGAACACGCATGATGTTGTCAGTTGACGCGGAACATGTCGCGCGGTATATTCTTTATTTGAAGATTACGGTTCCTGGACAGATAACAAAGTTGCGCAAACTTGGTTGTGTAACAATGCGCAACATATCACGCAACAATGTTCGCACTACTAGGTTCACAGTTATGACACCCAAACGAAAAATCAATGTCCAATCAAAACGTATGTCGCGTACGCTAGTAGATATTCTAAAAATCACGCGTCATCAAATAGTGCGAAGTAGACATACGTGGGTCCTCCCAATTCTTCCCTTGGGTGTCGTACTACGCGACTAAGGGATAGGCGATTCTCTATTGAACATAACCCATGAAAACGTGCGCAGTTGACGGCAATATGCTGCTCCTTAGGAGTCATTATGGCTCTTTTTATATATATATAAAGGACACGTCAATTTGACTTCACTTCGCCTGATGTCAAGCTAAAGGCAAAGTCTCGGAAAGAGGGTCACCATCGCAAACATGTACCGTGTTAACAGTGATGGCACTCAGCTTGACGGCCTCATTAGATGCCTTTTCACGCCCCACTTAAGGAACCCGGGACTGTAGGAAGAAGGAAACACGTGAGCTGGCAGGGAGTTCCAGGTCTTAATGATAGGTGTTCTTTAGGCATTTGCAGGTGTAAGTTTTTTTCCACTATCGTCATCGTCTTATCGATTTTGTGGTTATGTAGCTGCAAAATTTACATAGATACCTCAGAAACTCTATGGGAAGCCAGCGTCCACTCGTTGTTAAAAAATTAGTTGCGAATTATTTTGCTTCCTAGCTCCTATCCTTACAACCCAAGCGAACCTTATCCCGTAATGAAAAGTATTATGTGTTATTTCAGAGTATAATCTATTACTGTACAGAATTTCAGGCAGATCCTTGTTTTTATACCACTTAGGTGGCAGACAAGCGCACGGCCCACCTGATGGAAAGCGGTTACCGTGGCCTACGTATGCAACACTAGGGGCGTTACACTCGTGCTCCCTATCCTAACTGTTCAGTTGTTACAGTGTAACTGATAATAACATACACCCTAACATCCAAAAATTCTCATTTATAATATAGATTGGAAGTAGGACTGCTGTTTTCATTTTTACAAGATCGACTTCCATTTGATTTCCAATTTTTTTTTTATTTTTTTTTTTATATAGGACACGTCAATTTGACTTCACCTCGCCTGATGTTAAGCTAAAGGCAAAGTCTCGGAAAGAGGGTCACCATCGTAAACATTTACCATGTTAACAGTGGTGGCACTCAGCTTGACGGCCTCATTAGATGCCTTTTCACGCCCCGCTTAAAGGACCCGGGACTGTAGGAAGAAGGAAACACGTGAGCTGGCAGGGAATTCCAGGTCTTAGTGGTGCGGCATAGGAATAGGAAAACAAAATCCCAGAAGAAAAGCCTGCCCAGGAGCCTGGTCCACTATTTAGCAGGTTCACTAAGTTCAGGTAAGTTTAACTTAGGCCCTAAAGGTATCAATAGACTCCTGTACACCAAATTTTTCTTCCAGCAACCATGCTGAAGTATTGTTTAAATACCTTACTGGTTTAGGACAAAATCAAATCTAGTATAATTCCAAACTCTATTTAATAATGACTTATTTATTGTAACGACATCATTTCAACGGGTGATCTATTAGTACTGTGTTTCGTTTACATTGAATTCTAATTCACCTACTCCAATTCCAACTTTAACTCACTATTCCTAAGATAGAAAATCGAACGTAGATATCAGTAGGACAATTTCTTTTGATCAGTCAATAAATTCAGTTGATTTGGGGCAGAAGTTAGTTTGTTGTAGTGACAATCTTTGTTCTAACAACAAAAGCGGCCATATATAACGCGAGAGTGAGGTGTTCCGCGAGATAGATTGTTTGAAGTTTATACTGTTATTGTAATTAGAATGTTGTGCTGTGATCATTATAAATTAGGAAGCTTTCATCTTAATTGTGTAGTGATAATTATGTAGAACAAGGGGTTTGGATTGTTTTTTAGTGTTGTGGTTGAGAAATCTGGCGGTCACACCAATGTTAAAACACTCACCGGGATATTTTTCTCTCTCTGGAACTTAAGAGCTACGCTCTTGTCGGTGGAGTAATCGCCACTCTTCTCTCTGCTCCGCCAATCCTTTCACCTCCTGATACGATGTGACTTGTATCTTTTCCTTTATCTGTGCCATAAATGTTCCTCTTGGCCTACCTCTTCCTCTCTTTCCTTCTACCTTCCCCTCTATGATGTTTCTTATGAACAAGTCATGTCTTATCAGGTGGCCAATCATCTTTCCTCTTCGGTTCTCGATTATTCTCAATAAAGACCTTCCCTCTTGGACCCTATTTAGTACTCTTTCGTTCGTCATCTTTTCTGTCCAGCTTATCCCCTCCATTCTTCTCCAGCACCACATTTCGAACGCTTCCAGCCTGTCTCTGTCCCCCTTTGTCATTATCCATGTCTCACATCCATAGAGTGCAATGCTCCAAACATAAGTTTTTATGAATCTTTTCCTTATTAATAATGAAATATTTTTTGTCTTGAGTAAATGCTTCTTGTTGTTGAATGCTTGCTTAGCTATTGCAATTCTGGCCACTATATCCTGTGCACACCGCGAGTTACTGTTCAAAATACTACCGAGGTACCTAAAACTATCCACTTGCTCTAAGTTGTTGTTATTTAGTACAATAGGTCTCTGTATCGATGGATGTTTTGAAGTTATCATGGTTTTAGTTTTCTTACTGTTGATTTTTAGTCGGTATTTTAGAAAAACATTGCCCACCGTGCTCATCAGGTCCTGTAACTCATTGCCGCTTTCTGCTAGAGCAGCAATGTCATCTGCAAATCTAATAAATTTAATACTTTCCCCATTGAATTTAACCCCCCCACTAGAACTCTCTTTAATTTCTCTAATAGCATTTTAATAGTTTTATAATTGTTTCAGTATTGATTTAAAGGACCATCTAAATATCTCACATCATAAATATAGCGGTGTTGTAAAGTGAAGATTCGCAGCAATCTCGTACCTAATAATCTTAAATCTCAACAATTTGGTAATAATTATTATGAAATTAGTTATATATAAAGCCTGGTTGGGATGGATGAAAGTAATGTGGTAACGAAGGTATTAACTATGGAAGTGGAAGGCTACAAGAGGAGAGGAAGACCTAAAAGGAGGTGGATGGACTGTGTGAAGGATGACATGGTTAAGAAGAGAAGGGGAGGGAAGGAAATGACTGTAACTAGAGATGACTGTGACTGCATGAAAGAAACACACATGTTGCGCCGACGCCAAATAAACTTGGGATAAGGGCAGGAGGATGATGAGGTTATATAATTATATAAATCTAGGTTTAAATGAAATACCTCTCCGGGGCAAGACCCCAGAACTCCCTGCCAGCTCACGTGTTTCCTTCTTCCTACAGTCCCGGGTCTTATACGTGGGGCGTGAAAAGGCATCTGATGAGGCCGTCAAGCTGAATGCCATCAACTGTTAACATGGTACATGTTTACGATGGTGACTCTCTTTCCGAGACTTTGCTTTTAGCTCAACATCTGGCGAGGTGAAGTCAAATTGACGTGTCCTTTATTGAAAAAAACGATGAGAACATCATGGTTCCCACACCATCTCGAAATGCAAGATGGCGCTGGGTCAGCGGGGAAATATGAAAAATAACATTAAAATTAGGTAAAGCTATCATTATCAATTCTAGAATGTCATTAAAAATACTTAACTACGAGACTAGCTCAAGATACATCTCACGTTAATCAAAGCATGTTAAAAAGAAGGGAACTTCAACATACATAGTTGCAAAAGTTGCAATAGAAATTTGAATAATAGTGATAATAATTATTACTCAAACAATAAGTAATAAGCTTATACAAATACCAAACACATACCAATTACAGAGTCTGTTATACAAATACCCAATACACATAACATGTGTCAATCTAAATACCACTTTCAACACGACTCTCAATCTATCTATACTATAGATATATATGTATATATTTATTTGTAAAGTGGTTATGCCTGTGCGTTAGAAATATAAGAAAACTAGGTTTTGCCCGCGGCTACGCCCGCGGCTAGGGTATGTCCTTTCTCAAGGTGTGACCTACCCCTTTACCAAATTTCATCAAAATCTGTTCGGTGGTTTAGGCGTGAAAGCGTAACATACAGACAGACAGACAGAGTTACTTTCGCATTTATAATATTAGTATAGACTAGCTTTTGCCCGCGGCTCCGCCCGCGCGGTTATCGGTTATCGCGACCAAACATAGGCTATGTCCTTTCTCAAGGGTTGATCTACCCCTGTACCAAATTTCATTAATCTGTTCAGTGGTTTAGGCGTGAAAGCGTAACATACAGACAGACAGACAGACAGACAGACAGACAGAGTTATTTTCGCATTTTTAATATTAGTATGGATAAGGATGTGCGTGTGATTGAAAAACCTTTTATCTCACTGACTCGAAGACGGCGGTTGTACACCGCTAAGCCAGTTAGCCTTTTACCACGGCTGGTGTAAGCTTGAGTTATGTTTTATTCACGATACTGAACACAAATAAATGGAATTATTGTCCGCTATAGATTAAAAAACTACTGAACAGATTCTGATGCCATAAGATGCCGTAAGGCGAAACCGGTCAGGTTCAATAAAATAAATACTGTGGAAAAAATACAAGCGTATTCTCAATATATGCAACAATAGGTTCCACCAAGTGCCATCAATCAACAGTGTATATAGATTTTTTCATTATGAAAGGTCTTATCAATCAATCAATTAGCCCACCGCAGTCCAATGCTGGACATAGGCCTCTCCCAATGTGCGCCATTTCATCCTATCCATCTACATTTTTTCCGCTTCCAGTCCATCCCAGTCACATTTTTCAGGTCGTCAGTCCATCTGGCTAGCGGGTGTCCTATCTTGCGTTTGCCCTCTCTCGGTCTCCACTTTAGGACTCGTCTGCTCCAACGGCTATCAGTCCTTATGTGGCCAGCCCACTGCCAGTTGAGCTTGCTTATTCTCCGAGCTATGTCGGTAACTTTGATTCTGTGTCGGATGACCTCATTCCGAATTCTATCCTTCAAAGAAACTCCAAGCATAGCTCGCTCCATAGTCAGAGGTCTTAGGTACTTTAGCGTTTTAGTGAGACTTAAAATCTTAAATTTGTTTGATCGCAATCGGTTTTGTAGAACCGGAGATATGAGCAAACTGACATCCGCACAGACAGAGCCGCGGGACATAGTAAATTATAACAGCGATCTTATAAATATTGACACCTCTAATGTGTTCTGTACAATACATGTCCATCATTTCACATTCTGTCCAATTAAAACAAAAATCATAGACACCCCATTACGTCAATCCACACGATTAATGTATGAATGCGTAACAACTGCGCTTAATACTTGTCCGAAATCTTAAAACTATTGCTTTGTCACCATCATAGATCAAAACGACAACTTTAACCATCATCCTGCTGGACAAAAATCTATTTTATGAAGTTGTAATACGGTTGTGTTGGGTGTAATGTTAAGTTGGTATGTTTATCCCCAAATGTTTAATTTCTAGTACGCATTAGTAATAGTCCGTGACGTAACATATTGTCTCCAGTCATGGTGCGACTATTTGTACTGAAATAAGTTTTATTTATAGATATTATTCTATGGGCTACCTGTATTTATATATAGTCAAGTTGATAGTTTTGTGAAAAAAAAAAAACAATTATAGGCCTCTCCCTATGTGCATCATTGCTGCGGTCCTACTCCTTCCGCATCCAGTCTATCCCAACCACGTTTTTCAGGTTGTAAATCCATATGGCTAGTGGGAGTCCTACCTTCTGTTTGCCTTCGAGCGGTCACAAAAATGCCTCCAGTCATGGCATTTTAATTATTACTATCTATTTCATCGCTAATTTTGAGACTGACCGAGCTTTTCCCAGCGGCTCCGCCCGCGTGTATATCGGTTATCGCGACCAAATATTGTCCATGTTCTTTCTCAACGTCTTATCTACACCTATAACAAATTTCATGAAAATCGGTTGTGTAGTTTAGGCATAAAAGTGCAACAGACCGACAGAGTTTTACACAATAGGCATTTGTAATATTATAGATTAAAGTATTCCATAAAGATCATTCATCATAAGTAACAATTCTAATCGAAAGCCTTTGACCTTGATTGAAACATGTTTGACGATTTAATTTACAATTCAAAGGTCGCTTTATATAAGTTATGAATTGCCTTCATTAGACCAATTATGCCAGACCTAAAATAAATGAAGTACCGCCATGTCAATAAGGTTGGCACAGCATGCATGCATCAGTTATTTCTAGTACTGAACAAATAGAGGCTGATTTGATTGACCTCTGTATTAAACGAATTGTCTTCTAAAGTTTTTAGTTCAAGGTGAAAAGTATGAGGGCTTCCACAGATAAAATTAGAATTAGAGGGTCAAAAATAACGGCATTATTTAATCGAATATGAAGCTGTATATTGTTTTTTTTGATAGTAAAGCAAAAAAAAACTATGGCTAATGAACGAACCCAGTTGAGAAAAGGTAGAGAGAAGTTAAGGAGTAAAAGGTGCAGAATAAAAATGAAATGCTCAAGTGGGACTTGAACCCCACAACCTTTCCAACTGAGCTATTGAGCCACACCTGAATATATTTAAATTTCCCTTCTCTATATATCCGTCTTTAAGGGCGACGGTGGAACCATCTACCAACTTTCTTACGAACTGTTGGAACCAACCATTTTTTTTTTTAATCTTTATTTATTTTGGGGTTTTGATCCAGTAAGGATATGCCAACCCCATCGTACCTTAATTCCTAGTGGACAGTCTTACATTATTTGTTACAGTCTAGGTAGTACACTTATTATAGGGAATCATTGCTGAACTATTGTAATCAGGTGACATAGTTTTTGGGCGGCTTCGGAGCTTGGATAACTCATAATACTTTGTATTAGACCCACATCCAGAGTATTTGCTTTTAATTCAACCAACCATTTTTAAACATTGTTTTTTGGTAATTATTAAAAATATATTTATTGCTATAACTTCGAAATCGAACAGACTCTTAGCAAAAGTACAGCATAACTATCTTTACTAATAATTTATAGGTCCAACTGTCGAACTAAGGCAATAACCCAACAAGCAAATTAGTCTTATAAGGTTGAGTTTATTCAGCTATTCGGTGATATAAAAGTCGAGTAAGTGTGAATTATTCAGCACGTGTCGTATAAAAGCATCTTATATAGCATTTTAGTTATTCAGCATTGCGGTCACATAATGATGCTGAGTAAACGTTTACTCTGCATACTTATATGACTAAAGTGTCGTATAAGATTTGCTGTATAAGTCACTAGTATACGACCCTTATGTTACTATTTCGTCGAGTAAAAGCACATTATATAACTTTCTTATGACACAGTCGAATAAAAGCCACATCGTTGCTTTTATACTGCTATTATGTTGTATAAGTTGCATTCATACGACTATTACAAGCCTAGTGCCAAGTGTCGTATAATTGCTTGTACTGCTCAATTATCACTTGTCTTAGTTTTCTTGTGTACAATAAGTGGTTGATTGAATAAATAAATAAACAAAAGATCTTTTTTAGAAAACTTTTTAGGAAGGTCTAAAGAACCCTAAAATATAATCATGGCGCTTATACTGCTAATTTGCTGTATAAGAAGCTATTATACGACCTGTTAGCAGTAAAAATGGTGTACAAATGAATGTTGATATAAAAAATATTTGTTATTATATTCATATTACTAAGAATTGAAGGGGGGCGTTAAATATTTATGATAAAACCTAGTATATTTCATCAGAAAACTTACCTTCGCAATACTTTGCAAACCTATGCGTGAGTTTACGAACCTACATTTAGTGCAACCTACAAATTAACATGTCTGCTAAATAAATTGTACTTATAATTTTTTATAATTTTTAAAACACAACACGACGCACTTGCTTAATTTAACAAACAAACGTAACATAAAAGTCATATAAGTTACAGTTATAGCGCAACTTAAGCTTGTAACAGTCACTCCGTTACCTTTATACGATGTCTATGTGACTGAATTGCTGAATAAAATGGGCCCAAATCGCGTTGTATAAACGTTTTCATTACGTTTATACGACTTCTATTAGGAGCCAAAATGCTGAATAATTTGCGTTGCCGCGACTACTACACGACATATTTTTGCTAGTTGGGAATAGGCATACTTTCTCATTTTCTCATTGTGCTCATTTAATTGCCGACCTGAAACACGATCATCCATCCAATTTTGAGCATTACATCATTAGCAGGCTAATGAATGGTGTGCAAACTATAACCTCTTGTCTGAACTAAACCCTGGTGCACATTAGTTATTATGATTGATGGAGTCACGTAGGGCTGCCATTCGATGGTATTTAAGCTTCCATTTTTCTATGTCTGAAGAACATAAGATAGTATTATAATAGGTTTTGTTTTCAACGGACTGGGGAAGAGGCATGTTGGAATAAAATTCTTATGACGTAATTGTTTAATGTTACTTTTTTAGCAATAAGGTCTTAATTTGAATAATCTTTTTGAAAGAATGGGTTTTCTTATATACATTTTGCCTTAAGAGGAAATCTATGAATACAATAAAAATAAAATACGTTATGGTAATAAATCAATGAATATTACTACCACATTATTTTTATTCGAATAGGTAAATCATTAAAATTAAATTTTTATATTATCATTTATTATGCTAATTTTTAAATTCAAAATACATCGGGAAAAAATTGCTCAGTTGGAAGAGCATTCCCCCTGTAAGCGAAAGGTCGTGGGTTCAAGTCCCACTTGAGCGCTTCTTTTTCCCGATGTATTTTAAATCATTAAAGTTTGATTACAAAGGTTAAACCCATGGGTTAAATGGAATTCTATTTTTTTTTGTTCTATTGCTGCCAAGAAGCACCCATTTTTTTCATCCCAGTGCCAATCCCAGTCGTCCCAAAAATGAGAGAAATTCCTACACCAGAGTCTTATCCATTAATCAGCGAACTAGTAAATATATCCAGCAAGGTGGGATCGCAAGCGAAAGGTTAATACCAGAATTGTAGCAAGTGGTAAATGAACCTAGGTATGAGCTATATATTGTACTTACAATTTAACAGTATCTGCCTAGTACGTAATCAAATCCAGTAATGTTGAGGTTTAGCACAGGGAATTCCTCGGTCCAATTCTGCTACGCATGTTGGACAAGGTTTAATTCAGATTTTGATCTGGCAACTTGTTTCCGCGACTGTGCAAGCTCTGGAGAGTTAAGTGCTGTGGCTACTCGCTCGTTCAGAAGTTTAATTACCTCGAATGTAATGTTACTCCGGATATCATAGCTTATTGTGTGTCCTGGGAGGTTGCACCGTGATTTCTAAACGGTTATGTTTATTTTTTTGGTGAAATTGGAAGGAAAATAACAATGTTTTACTACAGATTATTCACGTATACACCAGTTGTTTCTCGAGATTCCGTTAGCTTATATCCTTCCCCAAGCTCTACATCAGGTTTCATGAAAATCGGTTCACTGGTTTAAGCGTAAAAGCCTAACAGACACATAGAATAAGTTATTATTAGTATTATAAACAACAAGCCAGAGAAAAATATACAAAAATACATTGAAAATTACCCATAAAATACAATTATATGCTTTTTGTTAATATTATTGTGCATAATTCAAGTTTTTCGGCGTACAGTCGTAATTAATTTTATTAATTTTCGTCATATAAATGTAATGTTTCATAAAAATCATTAAATGTTACATTTACCGACATTTATTCTTATTATGGAACTCTCTACATTCTAAAATTAATACAATAAAAATATTCTACCATGTATTAAAATAAAATATTTTATGGAACTACTGAACCTATTCCAGTACTTCCAAATCATTAACTCGAGCATAAATCAGTGTCATTTATATTATTACAATGATGGACGTGATACATTCGTACTCAGTTCAATTCGCACCATTTCAATTAAAATATATTGTTGAATTGTTGATTTTAACATCGTATCTGTAAATTTAAACAATATTATAAGACCACCCTTGCAGTTAAAATAAACTTTAGGTTGTGGCAAGCTTTTAGTATGTTTTTTTATACCGGACACGTCAATTTGACTTCACTTCGCCTGATGTTAAGCTAAGGCAAAGTCTCGGAAAGAGGGTCACCATCGTAAATATGCACCATGTTAACAGTGATGGCACTCAGCTTGACGGCCTCATTAGATGCCTTTTCACGCCCCGCATAAAGGACCCGGGACGTTAGGAAGAATCGTTGTCTTTGAAAGTGAGAGGAGGAAGAATACCATATAACCAATAACTTTTTCTCTCCTCCTTCGATTCTTTATAATACACAGACTTATACAAAAAAGTTAACGGGAATTGACGCGATCATGACGACGTGTTGCGATTGTTCATAGCCAAATTAACTGGTTAAAAATCAGGTAAGCTGAAGCATGTGATTTGTTTTCTGGTCACACACACTAAAAATAAAAATAAAAAGATTTAGAGATAATTACAATAATACCTAAACTAAAACGAAACTGCCTTCTTCGTTTTTGAAGTCAGCCAAATAATCAGAATTCAATTTCTTAAAGATCTAAATGTGACATGGTTTCAGATAATCAGAAACTTATATTCCTCATTCTAAAAATATTGCAAAAATAATTGAGGCTGTAAACCCCCGAAGGGGTGGGCAGAGGTGTATTAACACCCACGTGTCACCAACTACGATTTCAGTCCCTCGTAATAGGAGGCGAGCCTATTGCCGTTAAGAAGGCACTTTGTCTTGGGCTGTATGTTTACTGTCGGATGGAGAACAGCCAAATCCCTCAGTCGACTTTTACGACACCCATAGGCAGAGCTGGGGTGGTCCTATTCTACTCCACCGGAAACCAAGAAAGTAACATGACATAACATAACAACATAAACTCACGCCTATATTCCCCGAAGGGGTAGGCAGAGGTGCTAGCACCCACATTTCGCCAGTTTATGTTTAGGTCCCAATATAATAGGTGGCGAGCCTATTGCCATTAACCGGGCACTTATAAACCTGCGATGCGATAAATACACACATAACTTCGATTTTCGACATTGGTGTGTGCCATGGTATAACCCGAACCCGAGACCTCGTCTCAGCAGTCCATTACCCATACCACTAGGCTACCAAAAGGTATTAAAATCCTAGTTAAAACTTATCGTGTGACAACCCTAGAGTTAGGTGAGGCCGTCAGTACGTTACTATAGCTATTAAAGTTTTAGTTGAGACACTCGTTGTGTTAAATGTCACGCTTTGGGCTATGCCCGGGTGCGCACTTCACAGAGATGATAATACCGGCGAGATTATGTTCTGTTTTTATACCGAGTCCTTGCTGGAGTTGGGTAGGGTTGCCTCTTTGTATCTACTTCCTTTAGGTCTGAAGAATAATTATGAGTACGAATTTGGGATGTTAGATAAATTAGACCGTTGCCTTTTAAGATGTAATGTTTTTATTTGTTTAGGATATATGAATGTGTAGGTTAACTTTTTTCTTTTTTTCATTGAATTAGTAGTAGGAGCAAGAGGAATTCCAGCTCAATCCCTGTATAATTTATAAGACCTCGGATTACCAAGAGCTTCAGTAAGCTCTTTACTCAAACGAATATCTAAAACGGCGTTGATAGGATCTTACCAAATTTGGATAGGTAGAGAGAACACGACTGACGGTGGAGGTGAGCGCTGATGCATCACAAGGTGGCGCCCACACAAGTCCCAGGCGCCGTCACAGTGTGCCCCTCTGTACCACGCCATGGACCCGGCGACCGCACGGTGAATCCATGGAATGCTAAGAACCGAATCTCTCTGCAATCAGACATGCTTATCTATCTAAAATATTTTATGTTTTCATCATTATGTAGATACAATTTATTGGAATCATTTCTACTAAACTTTATAATGTTATCGATAGGTTTTTTTCAATTTTTCTTGAGACTAACTTCGATTGGAATATACATTATAAATAAACTTGATCATCTTCAGTACAGGTTACTAGACGGAATATCAACCGATGTCTAAAGTAAGTATATTACCAAGATAGTGTGGACATAAATAGTAATACTAGCATTATCTGTTAAAAAACAACCTTCCTGTAGGTACTGGTTCCTAGTCATAGTTTTTCCTTTAAATATTATGTACTTTGAAATCTAAAGTAAATAAAAATTTGAGGTAGTTATGAAAACTGATATCTTCAGGCATTGCAAAGCTTTTCAGCGTTTAAATACGTTTTCAGAGTTGCAAGTCATGCTCAATGCTAATAATTTGGAGAAATGAATAAAAATAAGTCAGGCGATCAAGAATATTTGAGTGTTATTTCACGTACTAATCATTTTTCAGAAATTTACAACTTATCAAAAAGTGGGATACGATCCCACCAGTCTCCTTAGTACATAAGGTGGTATCGTACATATTATCCTAAAAGAAAATAACATTAAAACTATCGGCAAAACACACTTATAGGTCATCATCTAGTCATTTTGTATTAAACTTAACACACTCAATGTAGTGGAGGTTACTGAGGTAGCCACAATTAACCACTTTACAATTTAAAAGAGTGTTATCAATAAAACCTTATAACAACAAAAATCATAATAGCTCAGTTGCCCAACTAATATTAAAACATATTCCAAAGTGGTGTTATCAACTTTACGAAATATCCAAACAAATTATATCTAGTTGCGCAAGCGCAGCTTCAGTTCAGTGGCACATCGATGGTCGATTGGCCGCCATCTGGCGCCGTAATAGATCCTCACTATATACCTACCCTAACCTAACATTCAAACTTTATCAATATGTACAATACATTAATGGCTCTGAACTGTAGTTAGAATTTCTTACAATACAAAAGCAGCAATGGTTTTGATATATAACGATTGTTCAGCGATGTTTGCAGTTTGAAAATGGGATGGCCTTCTATTATCAATGACACGACTCGAAATCATACGTCCATTACGTGTTTAAGTACATCGTATGGGATGCTGCAGTAATTGGCGTTTTGTTTATTACTGTTTGGAAGTAATTGTCGCGTGTCGTAAGTGATTGTACTCGTTCGTGGTTATTTAGTTATTACTTTAATAGTATTGGTACTTTCTTGTATGATATACATTAGGCTACGTATCATAGCACGATACCAAAAATATAATTTATGTAAGTTTATTTGAAAGATTTTTGTATGTTTGACTTTATACTTCAAGTTTATGCATGCAATTTTAAGCTTTTCTTTTGGCACTTGGATCTCCCTGTACTAAAAGAAGGCTTCTGTAACCGTGAGATAAATAAATTTTATTAAAAATTAAGGCTTAGGTTGGCCCTTACCGAGTTACACTGTATAAAAATTATAGACTAGACTGTCGTTTCGAATTTCAAAGTCCAAAATCACAATGAACTGTATGTGCTCTATCCCTAAAGTACAAAACGCGATTCACGTTTATGCGAAAAACACCATATCACTATGCATATTTTTGTATATTGGCCATCACCATGTACATTAGTGCTAAAATATTTGACATCGAGACATACATCGGCAAATGTGAATACATTTGCCGAAAGAGAACTTTTACTATAACGTGCATCGGACTGGAACCAGTCCGATGCACGTTATAGTAAAAGTTCTCTTATTACCCAGAAATAATAAAATAATTACAATTATATAACCGGGGATTTGATAGGACGGATTTTGACCCGTATCAACATATCGAGGACAAGTACACGGCCCACCTGATGGAAAGGGGAAATCCTGTAGAATATTGTAATGCCATTCTTTAAGAACCCCATAATTGTAGTCGATTGGTAAAATCACAGCACAGTAGGGTGACCAATGCTCTATAGGGTTTCTAGAATATTCGCTTTCGGGTACATCAGATTCCCCCTTCACATAGACCATTACGACGAATCACCACTCTCAACAAAACCTCACAGAGAATATTCAACTTTACGACTCAAAATGTAAAAATAGCATAAGCAGTTTAAATCTAAACAAGTTTTGTTCAATTAACTGGCCAATTGACTGGAGTCAATTGGGCACTTCACTTGCCCCGCGACGTGGACTGATTAAAACCACTAATCATATACACCCGTAGTATCATAGGCCAGAGGACAAGATCAGATTACACGATTGTTGATTACTGATTACTCTAGGTGTTTGGGGGTATTCAAAGCTAAACTGATCCCCACATGAAATGGATCGATTGGCATCAAAAAATATTTTTGGACTTTAGCATTTTTCTTGCTGACTGTATGATTTTTTCAAAATCGGTGAATGAAGTCCAAAATATCTTAAAACGTTAAGGAATGTATTCTAAGAATATTGTAACCGCAACGGTTAAGGGCCTTTATTTCCCCGTTTCAAAATTACACCCTGTATAAGTCAAACATTTTAACATGTTGTCAGTTTGTACCCGGCGTGAATCAAAAGGATGCTTCTACTGATATTGTAAGCACTACCTATATGTACTTATTTTACATACTATTGACGTAGGTGCATACACTAAAATTATTAGGTATACTTCTTCCGATGTTGCTACTTTAGTAGTACAAACTCGAACTCACGTACTCACAATTCTAACCTCGACGTCTCAACCATTACTTTACCATTTACCCTTTCCATTTCAATAATATTTTCCGAATAAAAAACATTATTCAATTCAGTTGAAATCGAAAAACACAAAACGAGAAAATCCCAACTTTAAAGTGCACTCAATACGGTTCAAATCACTTTATCAGCTTTAAACCCGATGTTTCTGTGCCAGTTCGTAAACTATTTTTAAAATCGAGACCTTTTGAGCCAATTGCTCCCATAATGATGCCAAGCGTTGCTTTCATGCGATCGTATGAATAGGTACCGAACACTCGGTATAACCGTGGAATAAATCGTTTGGCAAATATATGGACTGGGTTGTTGTAGTTAGGAGGTTTTAGATTTGACTATATCGAACTTACAGGGTTTTAAAATGGGTAAAATGATTTTGATAGAGATGCTCGGCTGCGTGAACTGCTTCAACTTTTTAATGAATAATTACTTACTTCAATCGATCAATCAATTAGCCATCGCAGTCCATTTTTAGACATAGGCCTATTCCAATGTTGGGAGGCTTTGGCCTACTCTTTCTGTTACTGTCTGACGGGCCAGTAGTTAGTAGGCAGGTACATACAGGGTTTTATTTCGAGATTTCGCAGACTCTTACGCCTCTTTTAAAAACCCTTTGTATGAGACGGGATGGTGATACTTGTATTCTTTCTCTGTCAACACACGGACTAAATGACTTAAAGCAATATTAATAAGTACCTGATATCCGTGGCTCCACCTGCGTGAAAACTTGATCCCGTTCCGTAAACCCATGAAAATCTTTTCCCTATAAAAAGCCTAATAGCCTAAAAGTTATGTCAGCCTCTAATCTATCCTTGTACCAAATTTCAGCTAGATAGGTTCAGTCGTTAAAGTTTTTTTTGGGTCGCAAAGCATCTTTCTTTTCGTAGTATAACTTCAATGCAGATACAATGATGTTAGATTATCGTCTTATAGAATAGCAAGTGTCGTCGCCTTCCTACAATGTGTTCTAAATATAGAACGGGGACCCACCACGTGGGACCCACTGAGCCCTCAATATGCGTAGTGAGTTGCAGTGTGTATGTGGTGCGTAACACACAGTGGACTCTTTGATACGCGCAGCCATATTGCGCGTTTCGACATTCGGCGCGTTAGGCTAGCCACACACGGAGCGGCTGTACCGCAGAAGTTATTAAGTCAGTAATTCACTATCATAATCACGGTGTTGGTCGACTTTTTACTCTAACTAAGATAAGTTAGACTTTAAAGCCGATCTCAACTGAGATTGGGAAAAACCTCAGAAAATCACAGCTTGCACATTGGAGTCCAGGGTTCACTCGCCTAGTACTTTCTCTTGATTTGACTTGTTTTGGGTTTAGAAACATTCGTCCTCCATACCAAGAGAAGAAAACCAACAGCAGGAGTATCGGCTAGTAGATAAATTTGGTTAGGCCCGAAGATATTGAAGAAGCCCACAAACACATTATCCCTATTTTGGGGTAAAGTGTTAAACATGAGGTCTGTAATTAAATCATCAAGTTTTAAGGAAAAATTATTAAGTTTTGACAGTACAACTTACTCTACCTACCGTTAAGTTATTTACATAATTTATTTAGATTTTTACTTAGTGAATAATTCATGGGATTATCATTTATAACTGTTTAAGCGCCATTGGCGCCAAATTGACCGTGACAGAGAAATAAATTAATAAAAACCTTAAATTATGTTATGTCGATTTCTTAATATGCTGATTATTTTTTTATTCAAGTACAGATACCAGTTGTTTATTATAAAGCAACCTATTACCGTTTGGAATATAGCGACACTCACCAGAATCATTATCTGAAGGTCATCCTTTTTTCTTTTTAAAATAATATTAGGAACGAACTTACTAATATTCCCTCCAACCCCTCCAACTAAACTTAATTGCTTGTGCTAGGAGTGGGTTCACGTCGGTAGTGTAATGGCAAGGATATGAACCCGGGACCTCTCCGCTGGATACTACCCTGAATCTCAATTTATCACATTAAGATTATACGTAGTTTTATAAATCTCTAACAGTTTTTGACCCAGGTCAGAATGGTGAACTACAGTGCGAAAATGTCCAACATATTCACACTGTAAACCATCTAATGTTTTCTATAATAGTATGCCTACTGTCGTACCTTTTACAGTACATATACACTTGAGTAACTTATAAGTGCCTCTGAGTACGCAGTTAGAGAGAAAACCATCTGGGCAAACATACGTACACAACCACGCCTCTTTCCCAGTGCGTATGCAGAGACCACATATTTCCACCTGCTACGATCCTGGCATACATCTTCCTTCTATTTTGGCCAAATATTTAAATAGTGTTGATACGCCATCGACACGACAAAAGACCATGATAATGTACTACCGCCTTTTTTTTTCGTGCGCAAATCCCCTCGGATACCTTCCCCGCCGGAGCCGGTAGGGGAGGTTGTGTCAGACTCGAACCGACTAAAACCGCACGCCGACTGAGGGTCGTGGTGCTAGGCCGGAGGTGAGGTTGTCATCGACATATCCCTCGTACCCGGCTGACCCAGGGCCATCCCTTACGGTCTGGCCCTCCTCGGGAGGGGAGTCAACGGTGTCCCCGACTCGCCGCCGGATTGGGGAGGCGTGTTTCTCAGCGCGCCACCGCGGAATGTACCACCGCCAAATATCAAACTGCCTAGAAAAGCTCCTTTTACTGCGGGGCCGTGAGCACGTGATTATTTTAATTGCACCAGTTAGCACAGATCAGAGATTAACAGTTTTATTATATACTTTATTGCTTTAATGAATAGTTATAGTGTTTATGGCCATATGCTATAAATGGACTCTTGTACTACTGAAGTAATGAGTGCAAAAAAATTTAGATTCACAGCTGAGATTGATGGTAGTCGAGATTAAATTAAATAAGTTTGCGCGCGGCCGTAAAAAAAATACAAACACTTTGGGTATATAACGTTATAGAACAGATTTTAAAAATCAGATTAATAATGATTAAAAAATAAAAAACAAGACTGCCACTGAAAAGATCGAAATAAGTTTGATAGCAGGCGGTACCCATTAATTTTCTTTTGGTTTATGATTGGTAAATGGATACCGCCTGCTATCAAACTTATTTCGATCGTTTCAGTGGCTGACGGGTTTTTTTATTTTTTAATCATTTGTTTTATTTTATAGTTTTTAGTTATAATATGACATGTATATATCTATTCGTAATCTCCTTCTAATTTCCTTCATTTTGATACTGTAGGCTCGATAAGTTTCAGTCAAAAATATTTTAGACAACATACGTTTTGGCGCCAAAAATCTGCACTTTGGATTTTCTCGAAATTTTAATTTGGCTTCACCTCGTAAGCTAAAGGCAAAGTCTCGGAAAAAAAAAGTGGTGGCACCATGTTAAAAGTGCACCATGCACCATGCACTCAGATTGACGGCCTCATCAGATGCCTTTTCACGCCCCGCTTAAAGGACCCGGGACTGTAGGAAGAAGGAAACACGTGAGCTGGCAGGGAGTTCCAGGTTTTAATGGTGCAGTATAGGAATGAGTCACTGAAACGCTTGGTTCTAGAAGTTATATTCTGCACCGTATAAAATGATTAACGAGTTTATTAGATGTAACAATACGATGTGTTTATTTTGCTGACCATCCACATAATAGCATTGATATTGAAGTCGTAGACCTCTTTGGAGTAAAGGGCTTTTATAATGTTAATTGCTGTAATATCATGTTTAAAATAACCTATTGGTCAATCCGGAAGGTTAAGCATTGTTATAGGTCAAGAACATGATAATAATCACCGGATGGGTAACCATTGTAAAAAACTGGACATCAAACAGAACTGGGAAATTTTACCAACTAGCTTTTGCCCGCGGCTCCGCCCGCGTGAATCGCGGTTATCGCGACAAAAGATAGCCTATGTCCTTTCTCATGATCTAATCTACCCCTGTACCAAATTTCATCAAAATCAGTTCAGTGGTTTAGGCGTGAAAGCGTAACAGACAGGCAGACAGACAGAGTTACTTTCGCATTTATTTATAACATTAGCATGGATGGAAGTATGGATTATATTCATTTTCATTTTGCTCAAAGCATTTCAGGCGTTAATTTTCACAACACCAATAGAAATGATATAAATCTATTTTTTTTTGTAATAGACTTATTCATTGGTAATGATTTTTATTTGTTATTTTTAGAATAGATATACTTCTATTTTTTTCTCATTATAATGACCTTTTAATTTTTAACCTGACATTAGTGTAATAATGTAGTAATTTATTTAACTGCAGTATAGTGAACTAGCAGTAACTGAATTTGAATATTTTGGTCATACATTTTGTAGTATACTACTACTAATACACTATAATATAGACACTACACATAGATATACACTCGACAAGACAACTGACAAACCACGCAAAAATATAAAACCGACTAAAATTGAATTAATTTTTTCAGCTATAAGTATGCTAACTATACAAATCAAATACATAGGGAGAAAGAATCTTCTCGGGCGGGACTCGAACCCGCAGTCTTTCTCTTACAGGGGGAATGCCTTGACCAATTCGGCTACCGAGACACGCCCGATATGATTCAAATTTCCCATCTTATACATCTTTAAGGCGACGGTGGAGTCATCTACCGATTTTCTTACGAACTATCGGAATCAATGAATGATGTTACAATCATTTTTAAACATGGATTTTTGCTTACTCCGCCCATACAATTGAATTAATTTTTACAGCATTAAGTATGCTAACTATACAAATCAAATACATAGGGAAAAAGAATCTACTCGGGCGGGACTCGTACTCGACTAAAATTCTTGATTATTATAAAAGCACCCTTTTGGTTATGTTATATAAGTGTCTATGTTGTCTGCTGTGTTCAAATTGCTTGTGAATCATTTTCACTTAAATATCACATAATAGATAACCAACAGCACCCTCGAGCCTTTGCAGATGCGTAGAGATGTTGCGTCTTTGGCAGTTTTCTACTGTCTCTACCATGGTGAATGTTCTGACGAGCTCTTCCAATTAGTCCCACCCTCTCCTTTCCTTCACAGGACGACACGTGCAGGGCTAAGATGCCATTCATTTACGGTGCAGAGTATACCTGCTAGAACCAAGCGTTTCAGTGACTCATTCCTATGTCGCACCATTAAGACCTGGAACTCCCTGCCCGCTCACGTGTTTCCCTCTTCCTACAGTCCCGGGTCCTTTAAGCGGGGCATGAAAAGGCATCTAATGAGGCCGTCAAGCTGAGTGCCATCACTGTTAACACGGTACATGTTTCCGATGGTGACCCTCTTTCCGAGACTTCGCCTTTAGCTTAACATCAGGCGAGGTGAAGTCAAATTGACGTGTCCTATATATAAAAAAAAAGATGCACATTTTATAACCACAAAAACATAAAAACAAAAACTCTATTAAACAACCACCATTCAAAGCCAGAGTTCCATTAAGTTACGACGCAGCCAAGTCCTCAACAACGTTTTGTAAGTTTCTAACAAATAAGAAGTGTAAAACAATGATCTATCATCGTTCTTAGTCGGCATAACACAAATATGTTTGTCATAGTTAAGGTGGGAAGTTGGGAGGTGGGAGGTGGGGAAAATAATTACCCAATAAAGATTGCTGATACGTTGCTGTTACAGGGGAAACCTATTATCTTCTGGGGAGGCTGTCAGCAACATGCTTTGATGAACGGGAGTATTAATACCAGTGATTGTTGCTAAGGAGGTTTTTTCTGATCCATTTGTTGGAATAGTCGGACATTTAATACTGACACGCTGACTTATTAGCTATGAGTATACCTAGGTCAAACTATACGATGAATGGACTAATGAAATGGAAAATGAACTACTTATCTTATTGTTTAATTGAATGGAGATGCATATCTACTTCCATACATATTATAAATGCGAAAGTAACTCTGTCTGTCTGTATGTTAGCTTTCACGCCTAAACTACTGAACCCATTTCGATGCTATTTGGTATAAGGGTAGATTGGACCTTCAGAAAGCACATAGGCTATGTTTGGTCGCGATAACCGACATCCACGCGGGCGGACCGCGGGCAAAAGCTAGTAAGGTAAGGTATTACATTACTTTGAGTGGATGTCCAAATTAAGTAAATAAATCTTCCACAACATTCTACACAACGCTATCTAGGTCCATGGTAATGTTAACTAGCTTGTGTCATGGAATCTAGAATGCGGATAAACATACTTAGATACTTTTTTTAGTAAGTACATTACATATTAAACTTAGAAAAACCCTGACCAATGCAATTGTCTTTTTTGTGCGATATAAATGCAAAAGTAGCTCTGTCTGTCTGTCGGTGTGTCATTCTTTCACGCTTAAATCACAGAACCGATTTTGATGAATTGGTGTAGGGGTAGATTAGACCTTGAGAAAGGACATAGGCTATGTATGGTCGCGAAAACCGACATCCAAGCGGGCCGCGCCGCGGGCAATATCTCGTTTAAGATAAATCAAAATATGTATTGTGTATATATGCCCATTATACACAATATATGCATGTCGAGTTGTATACATTTTCAATATTCATATTTTATACTACGCAAAACAGTGACCTACATACATAAAAACGAGAGTGTCCCAATAATAACAATCAATAACAAATAAAGTATAACTGCAAGCATGACAAATGACCAGGGGATGGTGCCAGGGGAGGGAGCGGGTGCAGAGGAGGGGGACGTTGTGAGGTAAGATACCGATAACTCAGGCCAACGGCCGAGTTTGTGCGAAAAACAAAGAAAGGTGGGACGATATATATTTGTTACTTATAAGTACGGTGACAACGAATTTAGACACGGATTGAGATGTTTTTTAGAATATAGAACACGTCAATTTGGCTTTATGGTGATGGTAAGACGAAGTCAAAGCCTCAAAAAAACACGATAGGTATTTTCAGTGTGTATGGTTTTTTACAAGCGTAACCCTTTCAGACCTGACGCTAAATGGAAAAGTATTTCAAAATAAAAATTTGTGATTCTAGCTAATTTGGGGCAGCTGTAAAAAGATATGGTAATGAAAAAAATCTAGGAAAACTGAAAAGCGGTTTTTCACGATACTCACTAAAGTGAGGGTTCGGGCCCAATACAAGTACACTCACAATTGTGAGGGTTGAGAAATAAGACCATTTATTATAGAAAATTAAACTGTAATTAACAAGAAACCCGTATAAATTTTCAAAAAGTTAACAGCTTTAATTATTTAACATAAATAATAGTGTTTTTTCTTACACACAATCAACAAAACTAATATTTATTGCTAATTAGGAACTTTTTTCAGTCTTTATCATATTTTTCTTTTTGGACATAACTTCAATCACAATGTTTTCACATTGTTTTTTATTGTTTTTATTATAAACGCGCTTCTTATTTAACATTGTGAAATTTATAAAAACAGTGGTTATCTTTGGATAAACAAAGATAAACGTTGCACTTTGTGCATCTAACTTTTGACCGACTGCTGCAGCCTTTCAGTCTTCCATTTAACAACACAAATGCTGTTTTCTCTGTTGACCACTTCTTCGTAATCTCCTCGTCTCATTTGTGTATCTCTTGTAAAGGAATATTCTTTAAATCGGTTGTTCATAATTGATCCCGTACCTTCCATTTCCTCCCTAATTAATTTCTCCATTGATGGAATGGTGGTGAAATACCGATCGAAAAATATTAAACTACCTTCAGGTAGTGTTCGTATCAACCTGATAACCACCGATGGACCTAAACCAAGTGTGGTATCTAGAAAAGGCATAGTATTTCCATGATAAACCTCAAAATCGAATACAAAACCTTTTGATGTAGTAATTACGAAATTTTTCAGACCCACTGGTCTAGGTTTTCCCGGAACAAATTGTTTGGCTGGGCATTTTCCGAGAAAGGGTACCATTTGCTCATCAATTGAAAATGTACCATGAATCCTAGGCAACTCCAAGCATCTGTTACGAACCGTGTCAATCATGGGTTGAACGAGCCATAGCCGATTTTGAGTTTTCTCTTGAGCCGGAACAGCTGCTTTGTCAGCAATATGTAAAATGGTCCTAATCAGAAAAAACCTGTCTCTCGTCATTGCATCTGTAATCTTAGCAGCCATTTTGATTCTAGGGTATTTCACACAGCCAAGAATACCATTAATACCAAAGAACTTCTTCACATCAGCTGCAGTGATAGGATGTTTCATCACCTGGTGATTCATTGTTTCAACATTCGCCTAGTCCAGACATTTTGAACAGCTGGTTCTGCTACAACAGGAGCCCTATCGCCTTCCTCCTGGTCTTCATCCGACGAGCTTTCGGGTGCTTCCCCTGGGGGTATCCAAATTTCATCTTCATCGGAGTCTCCACCGAAATCCGAATCATGTAAGGCCGCCATAACACCTTCGTCATCGTGAATTAGGTTTCTTTCGCTCATAGTGATTGTTTACGATGTAAAGAATACCTAAAAAAGGCACAAAACAGTTCATAATTTGTATGAAAATACCTACAAATACTTGACTCCAGACCGAGCCCTCACTTTCGTGAGGGTGATTTTTGCGGCACCAAAATCTATAGAAAATAATCAGTAATCCACTAATTTTAATCTTCCGGACTATTTTTAACCCATTCTAAACACAATAGAACAAAAACAAACATGAATAACACTTACCAGAACAAAATGTTTGATGAACTCGGTGACATGTCACGATACGTACGCCTCGCTCGACCTCGGTCGCACACTGATCCGCAAAGACGTTACCCCCCGCCGCAATAAAAATCGTAGGCATAAAGGACTACTCTCACTTTCGTGCGAGTTCGTCCCCGTGCGTTTACCAATCCCGAGTAAACGTATAAAAAATCGTAAAATCACCCTCACAAAAGTGAGTGCTGGGCCCGAAAGGGGTAAGCATATTTGGGCATTTCTCCTTTAGGGGTTAAATACCTTAACCGCATGTTATTGCCGTTAAAATTTTACCCACGGAGGTCAGAATTCCTTCTTCATGGTTTTACCCGATCCAGGTATAAATCTTAAGAAGTTATCTTATCTTAGTCTACGGAATAACCGCATGTTATTTACTCGATCCAGACTTATCGCTTAAGAAGTTTCATCAATATATTTTATTTCCTGGATTATAGGTCACATTGACGTCACACACACACACACACACACACACACACACACACACACACACTCAACCTTACGTTACGGGAAGAATAGAACAGACTGTTTAAGTTAAGTTTACTTGCTCAGGTCTCGTGAATATGCTGAATGATTTTTCAAATCGTAATAATATTAATTTTCAAGCCCAATTCTTGCAATTTCCTAATTTTTATTTATAATATCTGGTCACCCGACTTATAGACAACTAGATTTTCCCCGAGGATTTTCCCTTTAGGGGTTTTGTTTCTAAAAATATCCCGGTAGATGCCAGTGTCGGGGGTAAAAACAGCCCTTTTATTGGGTCCCTCGTATTTTACAACTTTTATGAGTGATTCTTTACAAAAAAAGAAACTTCTTATAGGCTTTTCGTTAATTCAAGTTTGAACAAAAATAAGCTCTTTAATTATTATATGGTTGTAGATTTTGAGTAGGATAACTTTATTTTATGTACGTTTACGGTAACCTAGCCAAGTAAAACTGACTGATTCGAACTCATGATCTCTGCAAATTATATGTAGGTCATTACAAATTATTCTCACATGTAGGTCCGTAGTATTTCTCATTACATTTCACGTATCACTCAGACTATTACATCATACTAACTAAAATAATTGATTCTTATTAAAATCAGGGCGGTGTAGCACAATTATAATTAAATCTACGATAACTGTAGTTAATTTGATGTTAATCCAAAGATAAAAATACACACACGATCAGTCAAAATAAATAATCATATCATCTAACACTTTGAACGTAATCATGATACGGCATGATAAGATGCAGACAATCTTTAGTACTGCCAGTCACTAGAAATCATTCTCCTCGTCAACATGCCGATCATCATTCACAAGAAAGACTTTAGCCCACCAGTCAGATCTGTACTGATGATACTAGAAATCCTAAATCTGAAGCACGAGACAAGAGAAGTAAATTTTGAAGATGGAGATCACATGAAGCCTGAATATCTTCAGAAAAATCCTGCACATACCATACCATTACTGGAAGATGGAGATTTTATATTAGCAGACAGTCATGCTATCATTACGTATTTAGTATCAAAATATGGAGCTGATAAACGAGCGGAATTATATCCTAGTGATCTAGCTTTAAGAGCTACAATTCATCAGCGTCTGTTTTTCGATGCGACTGTACTATTTCAAACTGGTAAAGCAATTGTAGTTTCCATTTTCTATCGTAAGGCTACTGGCGTAACTGAAGAGCAGATTGCAAGTATAAATGAAGCTTATGGAATATTGGAGAAGTATTTACAGCAGACGAGGTTCATAGCATGTAATTACTTAACACTGGCTGACGTTGCATGTGTAGCCACGGTATCTACCATGGATGTTTTCGTACCAATGGATACGAAATACGAGAAACTGCACGCTTGGTATAATAAGTTGAAAAATGAAGAATGGTACAAGAAAGCTAATGTTCCTGGTTTGGCTCAAATCACAGAACTTTTAAAGATGAATTTACAGAGGAACAACGCCTAAATGATCAATGATGATATAATGTGAGCATTCTAATTTATGTGTGTACGAGCGATTTATAAGGAAAACAATTTTTGACCGTTTGATTGAAGAGCAGAAAATTATATGGAAACAAATTACCTCGATGACTTTAACGATGTTATGTAATTAGCAACTTTTTTGTAACAACAGTATTATAAAACTCTTTACCATTTTATCAGAAATTTTATTTTGTCTCGGCTAGTTTTGTGTAAATTTTATAATTTTGATTTTCAATAAAATTTAATGACATATATTAAGAACAAACATTTTTCTGTCATTAAAGCGATTACAGATTTGATAGTAATATGTAAGATCAAAAATTTATAAACTGACCTAGGTAACCTACTACACCTAAGTCCACCACAACTTGCTCCAGTATATGATGAAAGACTAACTGGTTGTCTCATAGTTAGTCAGATAAAAATACAATAAAAGTAACCATTTTCGGTTTATGGAAACATATATGAGAAACGATATCGAGTTACTATCGTAATTATGATTGATACGGCTGATAAAACACACGTGAACTCAATAATCAATGATAAAGATATTAGTTTCTATCTCTCGAGCTGCCATGTTGTTGTTGTGTTTACCTTTTGAGAATATATCAGACTCTGTACCTTAACTTTTTCGACATATGCGTTTTCTCCTTCTTCATCTTTGCACTAATCCCAGTCAAATCCAAAGCTTTCAGCTTAGAGTCTGGGGTCCGTTTTATACCAGTCTAACTGCGGATATGGCTGAACTTCGATATTTTTCGTGAAGCGAGTGCCATCTGACCTTGACAACTCAAAGGCAAAATTTAAGTGTTGTATTTAGACTAGCTATTGAACTTTTGAGGGCTCTAACTACTCGTAATGACTACCGAGTCAGACGGCTTAACGTGCTCTCCGAGGCCAGACCAATGCAAAATATAATCATGCATACAAATATTGGCACTGAGCGGGGATAGAACCCACGCGTCCTGCGTAGTGACTGCGTTCACTACTGCTACGCCACAGAGGCTGTCAATCTATGCGTTTTGATTTAAACAAATTCCTACAATTGTTCTTTTTTACAAGAGCACCAAAATGGCTGCAGTCAAAACTTGCACTTAAGTGTCCGGGCTCTTCTCTCCCATTCTTGCCTTTTACAGTTTGGTTTAGTTTGGCCTTTATTTGTATTATTACAATAAACCAGCAGTTCCAGCAACCTAGGGAAACTTATTCCCGAAATAAATTGTAGCCTATGTGTTATTCCAGACATTAACCTATTCATGCACCAAAGTTTAGTCTGATCCGGTCAGCTGTTAGACTGTGATTGATTGAGAAACATCTTCACAAACCTTTACATTTATTATATGAGTAGGAAGTATGATTTACATACTGATAACAGAGTTAAGCAATTAAATAATGCTTAAATTTAATACTCAATTTTAAGATTTCCGTAACCATGTTTCCGTAACGAATATTTTTATCGTAAGTAAGAAAACTTCTAATCAAATCAATTAGCCTATCGCAATTCACTGCAAATACACATTCATTCCCGCTCAGTGCAAATATCTGTATGCATGAATATGGCTATTTGCATTGTTCTGGGTGTTTCTATGTATAATATGTATGTATTTACAAAAAAAAGTATCTAAGTATGTTTATCCGCATTCTAGATTCCATAACACAAGCTAGTTAAGCTTACCATGGGTCTAGTTAGCGTTGTGTGGAATGTTGTGGAATATTTATTATTTATTATACTCATGCTTCGTCCTCGAGATTAGATGTCAATTTGTAGTACACGTATTGTGTCGCCATTCATCCACATAAGTTTAAAGTAGGTAGCTAAAAAAAAAAACTATGTGCGGGTATCTACCCATACAGCTTGGTACAGCCACCTACATTTACATTAGCGTTTTTGTGCTCCGCCGTTCACCACACGAAAAATATTTAAAAATTATATAAGTTTTATAGTGTTGGTTTTGTGTAAAATATAATCATGCCGAAGCGTAAACGAAGTGATCATGACAGTGAAGAATATATTCAACGAAAATTACGTAAACTGGAAAGAAAATTGAATCGTCGTCGCAAAGTTCGCGCGGGCTTAAGCCAAAGTTCAACGTCGAGTGTAAACTACCGGCTTTCATCTGTTCCGTCGCATCATCAGGGTAAATATTGTAATCTAATTAAGAAGTGCGGAAGAATGTTGTGTACATCTGTAAGGGATGTTACTTTCATAAAAATTCCATGCTTCAATCCATGCAATGTGGATAGTTGAACGGACTATCGCCGTGCAAAATAGATGTGTTGTGTACATCTGAACGGGGTGTTACCTTCACATAGTAACAAAAAGGCCTGTGTATAGTTTACGGGACTATGACCTTGCCTAGTTACGATACCACTTATACCTGTGAAATCATACATCGGCTTCGGCTGTGACTATATGAGATAATACCTATGTACCTACCTTATCGGAGTAGTATATGTTATGTAAGTATTATAAGTTAAATAAATTTACAGACGTGAACCCAGAACCTGAAGAGGTTATTGAGTTGATCGAGACGCAACCGATACCTGAACCACAGCCTGATCCACAATTTGAACCTAGTTCAGGCCAGAATAAAATGGCAGATGTACCCGACGTTCAACCTGGTTCATCGGATGTTACACTTCTGCCTATTGATGCAGTCGAACCTGAAATCGATGAAGAAATTATGATGTTATTGGGTGAGGCACCTTCTAAAGATAAAAAATATGGCCCCAACATACAGAAGGATATAGCTATCCGCTGGGAACATATTTCCACTTCTGGTATGCCTAAAGAGGCCAGAAAGGAGTTGCTAGAGAAATACCTCACACCAGACAACTGCAAGAAAATTGAAGTACCCATGTTGAACCCTGAAATCGAAGCTATAGAAAGTAAGCAGAAGCAATATTCTGCTGCAATTTCTTGTGTTGGTCAGGCCCTAACCTTATTATTATCTTCTGAGCACAAAGATCCACAGATCATTAAGCTGATGGTAGAAGCAGGTCGTATTATGTGTGACTCACAGTTTAGTGAGTCAATGGCCCGCCGTGGCTTTATAGGTTCCATGATTAGAAAAGAACTTCGGGATCAGCTGTATGACACCGAAATAGATAAATTTCTATACGGTGATAAACTCTCTGAGACCCTCAAGGCGGCAAAAGCGATAAACAAATCGGCCACTGACATGAAGCTACCGACAAAAGCCTCGGTGCCTAAGAACAAACAAACAGCGCCTTCAAAAAACTCGAGGCCGCTGTATCCGAACAGCAGACCGCCAGCTGCGCCTCGACGCGCCGAGCTCCCGAGAGCGCAGTACCCAGCACCGCCGCGCCGCCGTGCACCGCTGCCGCCGCCACCGCCGCCGCAGCCGCGCTATCAGCCACGCGCGCCGCCGCCGACGCAGCGCCGCGGGTAGCAACGGTATGTACTTCAGGAAGGCTTTCGCACTATTACGACCAATGGAGACTTATAACCAACGATCCAATTATATTGTCTTGGATTAGAGGTTACAGTATACCCTTCAATAGACCAGTTATACAAACAAGAGTCCCGCTTGTACATAATTTATTCATATCTGAAAAATGCGAGTATAGACAAGCTATTTATGATCTTCAGAACAATGGTGCCATTTCAGAATGTGAACCATGTGTTGGACAATTCTTATCGAGTTATTTTTTAGTTAAAAAACCTAATGGCAAAAGTAGATTCATTTTGAATTTGAAGTCTCTGAACAAATTTATTAAAACTGAACATTTTAAAATAGAGGATCTGAGAACCACTTTGAAATTAGTTTCTGAAGGTTATTACATGGCAAGTCTAGATCTCCAAGATGCTTATTTTTTAGTGTCTATACATATGTCATTTAAAAGATATTTAAGGTTCCAATGGGAGAAATTCCGAATTTAACGTATTACCTTTTGGATTGAGCACGGTGCCCTTTGTGTTTACAAAACTATTAAAACCAGTTACGTCAGTACTTCGAACGTTAGGATTAATGTCAACAATTTATTTAGACGATGTTTGTATGATAGGAAAGTCTTACTCCGATTGCGAGAAAAATATTAAATTAACTAAAGAGCTTTTCGAGTCTCTTGGCTTCATTATCAATGAGACCAAGAGTTGTCTTGTTCCTAAGACAACTTGCAAGTACTTAGGATTCATTATAGATACGGAAAAAATTCAATTGAGGCTTCCAGATGAAAAAAGAACCACAATAGAAAACGAAATAAAGCTATTTATTAATAAAGATAGGTGTAAAATCAGGGATTTTGCTAGGTTACTAGGACTTCTTACGTCATCCTGCCCCGCAGTCCAATATGGCTGGTTATACACAAAGTCAATGGAAAGGTGTAAATACCTTGCATTGTTAAATAATGATGACTATAACAGTTATATGACTATACCCCCCACTTTAAATGAGGATTTTCGTTGGTGGTTACAATCGATCAAATACACTTCCAACCCTATTAGAGATGACAGTTATAAATTAGAGATTTTTTCTGACGCCAGTAAAAAAGGGTGGGGGGCAGCATGTGGCACTGCAACTGCCAGTGGTTCATGGAGTATTGAAGAATCAAATATGCATATTAATTATTTAGAATTACTAGCAGCATACTTTGGCCTCAGAATATTTGCTAAAGACTTAGGTAATTGTCAGATCATACTTAGAATCGACAATACAACCGCAATATCATACGTAAACCGTATGGGTGGAGTAAGATTTCCCCATCTTAATCAAGTTACTAACGAGTTATGGCAATGGTGCGAAAATAGAAACATTTTCGTTTTCGCATCTTATATCAGCTCGCAAGACAACGAAGTAGCTGACAGGGAATCAAGGCGCACGCATCCTGATACAGAATGGGAGCTCAACGACTATGCCTTTAGAACTATTGCAGATACGTTAGGAGAACCTGAAGTTGATTTGTTTGCATCTAGGATCAACAGAAAATGTGACAAATATGTGTCGTGGCATAGAGATCCAGGTGCATACGCTATAAATGCGTTTACCTTAAGTTGGCAAGATATTTATTTCTATGCCTTTCCACCATTTGCCATTATATTAAAGGTTTTAAAAAACTTGTGATAGACAAAGCAGAGGGCATAGTCGTGGTCCCATTCTGGCCAACACAGCCGTGGTATCCCATGTTTCAGGCACTTTTGTGTTCAACTGTAGTTACATTTAATCCAGATGATAATGTACTGCTATCTGTTTCCAACAGCCACCCAACACTTACCCTGATAGCAGGGAGGTTATCCGGACGGCACTACTGAGAAGAAGTGTACCACCGTCTGCAATAAATATAATGATGTCGTCCTTGTCAAGTAGCTCCCTCAAACAATATGGATCAGGCCTTAACCGTTGGACTACTTTCTGTAGTCAAAATAATATAGATGTATATGAAGGTTCCATACCCAATATTATTTATTTTTTAACTGATATGTTTCATGGTGGCGCTAGCTATGGCACGCTGAACTCGTACCGTTCAGCACTGTCGCTCGTGATTGGAGCAAAAGTCGGATCAGATGATAGAATCACTAGGCTATTTAAAGGTTTTTATAGATTACGGCCACCTTTGCCAAAATATAATATTACTTGGTCTCCAACACAAGTCTTGGAGTTTTTAGCGAACCTGTACCCCAACAATAACATTCCCTTGGAGTAATTGACAAAAAAGGTAGTTACATTACTGGCACTTGTAACTGCCCATAGGGTGCAGACATTATCAAAAATTATTGTAAAAAATATTGAGGTTAGACCTGATCAATTGAAAATCAAAATACCAGATATGATTAAAACTTCACGATTAGGGGCAAATCAGCCCTACTTAAATATACCATTCTTCAGACAACGTTCTGCTATTTGTCCAGCTGATGCCTTGTTAGCGTATGTCGACAGAACGATCCACTTGAGAACTAATCAAGAATATTTATTTATTAGTTATAAAAAGCCATATGCCGTCGTATCCCCATCTACTATTAGTCGGTGGATAAAGCAAACCTTGTCTAAGAGTGGTATAGATACTGCGATATTTAGCGCCCACTTCACCAGGCATGCCGCGACCTCAGCAGCAAAGAGGTCAGGTATCAACATTGACCTTATAAGAAAAACAGCTGGTTGGAGCGGTAGCTCAGACGTTTTTGCTAAATTTTACAATAGGAATATTGTACAAGATGATAGCAATGATTTTGCTTTTTCTGTATTAACTTCATAAAATTCATAAAATGTAATGAACGAACATATCTTATTTTGGTTAAAATAAAACAGAAATGTGATAACAAGAATTATGTATTCTTATTTGGCTAATAACAATAATAATCTTATTAATATTTCACTGAGCTTTCAAATTCTACAAATTGACATCTAATCTCGAGGACGAAGCATGAGTATAATTTATGATTAAACGAACTTACCCAAGTGATGTTCTATCATAATTATACGAGATGCTTCGTCCGAAGAGATTAGATCCCACCCACCTCAAGGTCATACTTAGATCCCATTATGGTGAAATATTATACTATTTGTGTTTATGTCGGCTCTTTCAACTAAATGAAAATGTAGGTGGCTGTACCAAGCTGTATGGGTAGATACCCGCACATAGTTTTTTTTTTTAGCTACCTACTTTAAACTTATGTGGATGAATGGCGACACAATACGTGTACTACAAATTGACATCTAATCTCTTCGGACGAAGCATCTCGTATAATTATGATAGAACATCACTTGGGTAAGTTCGTTTAATCATAAATTATAGGTGTCTCCCAACATTGGGAGACTTTGGCCTAGCAAGAAAACTTAATAATAACTTTTTCATAGGCGTTTAACTATATGCCAGAGCAAGATATAGAAGAGTATTTTACATGTAAAGTAATAGAGAGTGGGCCAATAATCAAAAATAAAATATAAAATTTCTTCATTAAGACTAGAGTTGAATCTAGACTGCATAAATCTCACGCGTAACAGCTGACCTACATATAGTAACTGTAAACCTAATTGTCTCATACAAATGTGGCCTACATATACCGCTGTATATATCGCACAATCTTGATCCGTTTATTTACTAATTAATATAAACAAGGACGAACCTTTCGCACGCACACAGACATACACATAAACTCCACACGAAGGGAAAAGGGGCGAAATCGTAATGATATACTCCGTAGATTTATTCGGACCCTCCGTTTGTCAATGTTCACGGTGAAATTAATTACGGATCGGTCAGGGTTCGAGTCCTGAGCCACGTATTTGAATGGTCATTTGGGATGGAAGTAATTAAGATAAAATATTATTTTATTTGTTCCTGCTGTATTGGATATTCTGCGTGCAAAGGAGGGTAGTCGTAAAAATTTACAGGATTGTTGATATTATTCACTTTATTGATATTGGGAATGTGAGTTTTTTATATGTTTTTCTTTTTATGGTCATTAAACGGTTGGTTTTTTTTAATTAAGATACTATTAAATGAGAAATTCGTGTTTGCTTATTTAGATAAGATTTAGTATTTTTCTCTATATATCTTAAATAGTATTCAACTGGCTTTTATGCCACTTGTCATACAAATTAAATAATCTTTTACCACAGAATAAATAATTTTATGCGGTGAGTTTGTTAAATTAAAGTTTTATTAAAATAATATCAAATAAGTACATAATGCACTGATTTTTTTTTATTGAAGAATCTTTCACTGTTACGAATTGCGTTAATATCTCAACAAATGAAGTATGTCACACATCGAATTTCAATTTGTTATTAATCGCATTTGAATTTGATTTTGAAAATATATTAATACGTACTATACAAATCGAAGAATATTTCAATAAATCATTCACCACATGTGGCTCTAATAACATTTTTGTCGATGGAAAATACTTAAACACGAGTGTGAACAGCACTGTCAAATTCAAACCCCAATTTCCCATTTACAGTAATAAAAAAAAATACATCACCCCACAAAAATAACATGATGCAATTACCGCCGGAAACATTCAAATATCAAAACCAATTAATTTTACGAATACCGTTATTTTGGCGATAAAAAAAACCAAACAGGCAAGCACGTAGACTGAGCATGAAATATAGGAAGATAAAATCGCGGGTAGTTATCTGGATAAAGCCGTTTCCATTCAAATGTGCGGTGGAAACTGTGAGGGCCCATTTTACTGGACCTCTGTTGTGTTTTAAGCGAAAGAAGGTAGCGGTTCTAGCCGCTGCGTGCTTGAAATATTAAGTCAATTACCGAGTAAACGAGATATAACTTATCAAAATTGAGTTTCTTCAATATAGTAAATTATTTCAAAATCCATACTATAATATTATAAATGCGAAAGTAACTCTGTCTGTCTGTCTGTCTGTATGTTACGCTTTCACGCCTTAAACACTGAACCGATTTTGATGAAATTTGGTATGAGGGTAGATGAGACCTTGAGAAAGGACATAGGCTTTGTTGGGTAGCGATAACCGACATCCACGCGGGCGGAGTCGCGGGCAAAAGCTAGTTTGAAATATTTTGAACGGATTCTAGTTTATAACAGCATGTGAATTAGTCAGAAGCACTCGAAACCGGCAGGCTTGCACGAACCCGAAGGGGGCCATCTTGAAAGAGATGGTTATGGGTCTGCCGGGGTGCGAGAGATATGCTTTCGGCAATCTCACCTCCGGCAACCAAAGATACAGACGGTATGCGTTTTAGTTGGTTCGAGTCCAACATAACCATCTCCACCAGCTCCGTTGGGGTGGTATCTGTGGGGATTTTTTGCACGATAAAAAAAAGGCTTGCACGAAAGGGTCAATAACAGTAAAGGAAGCTCGTGACATATATTTGAATACTTTCTATACATTACATGATCTCAAAATAAGCAAAACTTGTAATATGACTTCTAGAATATGGATAAACGTCGCATTATTTTTTGTAAATTTACAAATTAAACATAAAAACGAATTCTAATATCCCTTCGTAACTCAAAATGCTTAACGGTCGAACACTCTTCTACCGCCACGCTGCATCATCTCAGAATTAGCCACTATCACAAAATCATCTTAGACAAGGTTCACATCTTGTAAAAAATAGAACTGTGTAGGATATAAATCGCTATCTCTTATAACAGGCACCAGCTATCGTCACACGATTACAACCAGGTACACATGCAGAGCTGGATTCCGATATAGCTGTTAAGGCCATTTACCATGTATCACGCTTTTTACCCACAGGATAACGGCAGAGACCGAAATAAAAGTGTTTGGATGACTATCAAATGTGTATGTGTTGTTCAGCTGTAAAAATATATGGCTGGCTTTGGGGGTAAGGTTGATTTTATTTGCATAAGTGTTTCGGTATATCTTTATGGAGTATTAACTGTGGAAAGATCCCTAAAGGGTCGTAATAGTGGCTAGAATATTACTGGTAATGTGAACGAAATAGATAAGTTATGTTATAGCGGTGGCGAAAAGGAAATTCATGTTAGTTAAACTTTTTATAACTCAGGAACGGCTATACCGATTTCGCTGAAAATTGGTGGGGATGTAGCTTAGCTTAGCTAGAAGACGGACATAGGATACTTTTCACCCCTTTCATCCTTTATTTTATCCCGGGTATAGGTTCCTGTGGGTTGCGGGCACGGTCACGGGATCAGTATTTCTGTGTCCCTGGTACATTTGCATGAAGTACCAGGTTCACAGAAATTTTAAGGAACTCAAATCTGGGTCGCGGGAACAGGAGCTGTGTGTCACTTAACGCGGGCGAAGTCACGGGCAATAACTAGTAATATTATAAATGTAAAAGTTTGTGAAGGTGTCTGGATGTTTGTTACTCAATCACGCTCAAACGGCTGGAAGAAACTGGCTGAAATTTGATATAGAGATAGATTAAAGCCTGGAAAGACCACGCAATGCCTGATATACGTATCAGGCAACGCGATGTCCGTGCAGTACTGCAATCACTCGATGTCCGGAAAGCCAGTGGTCCTGATGGTATTCCAGCGGTCGTACTTAAAAAATGTGCAGCGGAGTTATCTCCTATGCTAACGCGACTGTACCGACTGTCCTACAGTTCGGGTACAGTACCTTCGGCTTGGAAGGAGGCGAATGTCCAGCCGATCCCCAAGAAGGGGGATCGCTCGGACCCAGCCAACTATCGACCCATAGCCGTCACCTCAGTGCTGTGCAAGGTGTTCGAGCACATAATTAACACACAGCTCATGCGCCACCTAGAGGATCACTCCTTGCTTAGTGACCGGCAATACGGTTTCAGACCGAAACGGTCAACGGGTGATCTTCTGGCGTACATGACCCACCTTTGGGGTGAGGCTATGGAGAAGCACGGTGAGTCACTGGCAATTAGTCTTGACATCGCCAAAGCTTTCGATAGGGTATGGCACAAATCGCTTCTTTCCAAGCTACCAGCCTTCGGCCTGCCTCCTAGACTGTGTAACTGGGTTGCAAGCTTCCTGCAGGGGCGCCGTATTCGCGTCCTTTGTGATGGACGAGCTTCGGAGTTCTTGCAGGTAAATGCTGGCGTGCCGCAGGGTTCCGTCTTATCTCCCACTCTCTTTCTTCTGCATATCAATGACATGCTCTGTAACGGAAACATTCACTGCTATGCAGACGACAGCACCTTACACGGGAGTTATTACGCACATCCTGCGGCCAAGCAGTCTGATATCGCGGAAAAAAGGCAGCTTCTTGTCACTGACCTGGACCGGATCCTGGACCACATTTCTCAATGGGGCGCTAGGAACCTGGTCGAGTTCAATGCCAAGAAGACCCAGGCATGTGCGTTTACAGCAAAGGTATCTCCTTTCCTTCCCCTTCCCACTCTTCAGAGCACACCACTGCCACTGCAGGATCACCTCACTATCCTCGGTATGGATGTTCGCTGCAAACTGAATAACAAAAACTATATCGAGAGTATCATCAAATCAGCCTCGCGTAAACTCGGAGTCCTGAACAGAGTGAGACGTTTTTTCACGCCGGAGCAGCGGTGTCTTCTATATAAGACCCAAATTCGTTCCTGCGTGGAATACTGCTCACATCTCTGGGACGGCTCCGCAAAGTACTTATTAGATGCTCTCGACAGGTTGCAGCGACGTGCGGTCCGCATTATTGGGGATCCTGAGGTCACGAACACCCTCGAGCCTTTGCAGATGCGTAGAGATGTTGCGTCTTTGGCAGTTTTCTACCGTCTCTACCATGGTGAATGTTCTGACGAGCTCTTCCAATTAGTCCCACCCTCCCCTTTCCTTCACAGGACGACACGTGCAGGGCTAAGATGTCATCCATTTACGGTGCAGAGTATACCTGCTAGAACCAAGCGTTTCAGTGATTCATTCCTATGCCGCACCACTAAGGCCTGGAATTCCCTGCCAGTTCACGTGTTTCCTTCTTCCTACAGTCCTGGGTCCTTTAAGCGGGGCGTGAAAAGGCATCTAATGAGGCCGTCAAGCTGAGTGCCACCACTGTTAACATGGTAAATGTTTACGATGGTGACCCCCTTTCCGAGACTTTGCCTTTAGCTTAACATCAGGCGAGGTGAAGTCAAATTGACGTGTCCTGTATAAAAAAAAAAAAAAAAAAAAAAATAACACATAGGCTTTTAATTCCAGGAATAAGTTCCCATGGGTAGGAAAAACGGGGTCAAAAATTCACATGGGCCATGGGCTTTAGCTAGTAGACCTATAATTACATAGTTTATTACCTGATACTGCTGATGGACCTGCTGGTTGACAGAAGAGGTTCTGACGTTAATTTCCTTTTAGGGGGTCAGACGGCAGTCGTTCCCTGAAAAGCCAAAACCACCAAATATAGCGGTAGTAGTATTAGTACTTAAAAAAGTGAGTGTATAACATTTCTTTCATTTTTTCAATCATTCAGCCCAATTGTTATAACCTCGACTCAGTGATATCTCTTCCTGCACTGTCACAATTATTTGAGGTCGAGGCAACATGTCATTCTCCTGCATATATTTATGTCAGATGTCATTTCCTTATTCTGAGTGACTGGAGAAATGACTTCTTTGTCATATCCCATTTTACAACATCCATCCAGCTTTTCTTGTGCCTACCTCTACGTGATACTTTGGACGGGTCAGCACCCATTGCATAAAAGCAACCCCTAGCATAAAAGTTGTAAATTCGACCCCTTTTTAGGTGCTCATTGATCGAGGGACCTAAAAAGGGGACCAGTAATTTTAATTAATTTTTATTACTTTAATCTCTTGTCATAGTGACTCTCTCTTATAACTTTCTGACACTGTAAATGAATGGTAAGTTACTTAAGCGGTATTGACCACAAAGTTCTTGTAGGATTAAACCTTGTAACTTTTACAACAATAAGTTTACATTTGTTCACTATTATAGAATTCACTATCACGACTACAAATCTCAAGGTCCATGAAAATTAGTTTAGTTGATTAGCGAATTAATACAATCTAACAAATCGCTGAGGTTAAATTGGTATATAGAAGCTATTACAGGAGTTGGCAATAAGATCGTTTCTACTATTTATAGTAACTTAGCATTATTTAATTGTAATTTCTAACTCAAAGGGCGCGTGGTTCCCGGCAGAGTAGAATTTGGTCCACCCCATCTCTTCCCATGCGATGTCGTACAAGGCGACTAAGAGATAGGGCTGTTTAACATTAGACAGATATATACAGCCCAGACTTCGCCTCAATAGTGCCTGGAATACGGCAATAGGCTCACCCCCTATTACGTGGGACCGAATAAAATGATTGGTGAAGTGTGGGTCTTAATTCACCTCTGCCTAACCGTCCAGGGGTAAAGGCACGATTATATGTATGAATATATATATATATATGTATGTATGTTTCGAACTCCCGTATCTACATTTGAATGGATTTTTTATAGCATTTAATAAGCTAACTTTTAAGTTAAAACGTGTAAAGTTAGCATAATAAATGCTATAAAAAATTCATTCAAATATTTGGGCGGCGTTATCAAAATTCAATGTTTAAAAATGGTTGAAAAATCATTCATTGTTTCCAACAGTTCGTAAGAATGTTGGTAGATGACTCCACCGTGAACGTTCACAAGACGGATGTAAAGAGAAGGAAAATTTGAAGCAATTCAGCTCAGTTGGAAGAGCATTCCCCCTGTAAGAGAAAGGTCGTGAGTTCAAGTCTCACTTGAGCATTTCATTTTTTCCAATTTTTTCATCCCTTATGCTCCAAAATGCTCCAAAAATGCTATGAGAATTTTATCTGCATGAAACATCGTTTTTGTGTCCATCGCATTTTGCTTTTGCTTGCTTACTTGATTGTTTGTGTGACAAACAAACAAGCAAGCAAATAAAGAATTGTAAGCCTTGTTATTACGCAAGTCGAATTTTCGGTCATAAATCATAATTATTAAATTTACAGATGAACGAGATGACAACAGCTCATCTCCAGGTTTAATAGGCATTTTGACACTCAATACGTGACAGTAAACAAGTTCGTGAACGTTGTGCAACACTCGCGATGTTGCCAGATGACGCGCAACATAACGGACCACTGTGTTTGTTCGACGATTGATCATGCGTCAATAGACAACATCGTTCTGCGTTTGCTGCGCGACAAGATGGCGCAATATAATGATGTCTATTAGAATATAGGCTTAAATCTTCTTGAACCTTGACTGAAATCAGATGTCGTAAACATTTTGTTATAAGTAAGTAATAAGATGCTTTTAAAATATAAAAAGAAAACATTATATATTGTAGAACACGCTAATAATATCATGACGACGCATTGTGAGCCTCCTGTCTAATGTAGATCCCTTTGTAAACTGAAAGCGACGAGTTATAAAAATTGGATGGTAAGAACGAACCGTATACGTTTTGGTTGGGTTCCGTATTCTTAGTTGGTACATTTTGTGCGCTTTGCATAGCAAGTAACCTAGTGGTATGGGTAATGGACTGCTGAGACGAGGTCTCGGGTTCGATCCCAGGTTTACAATGGCACATACCAATGACATTTCGATGCTTTTCGAAGTATTGTGTGTATTTATCGCAGGCTTATAAGTGCCTGTTAATGGCAATAAGCTCGCCACCTATTACATTGGGACCTAAACATAAACTGGCGAAATGTGGGTGCTAGCACCTCTGCCTACCCCTTCGGGGAATATAGGCGTGAGTTTATGTTATGTTCTGTTATGCATTCAGCGTTTCTGCAAACCTTGTCTTGATACTAGTCCTGTCCTATCTGATTGACAGAGGAGTCTCTAGGGCAGGCATTCCTCTCGGGGATGCGAGGTCAAACGGCAGTCGCTCAAATAACAGTTGTGAAAGTCAAACGAAAAAAAAAGGAGTAAATGGACTCCCAGGAACACTCCATCCTTTCCTGTGTCTTCTATTGCTATTTATTACTGTACATACATACAGCCCACGACGAAATTCCCGCTAGATGGCAATAGGCTCGCTCTATTACGTGGAATGAAAATTTATAGCAAAATGTGGGTAGGTATAATAAACTCTCTCTCCCTATTTTGCTACAGACCCCTAAAACCTAGCGTATTTCTCACGAATATAATTTACGTTGTATGTAAGCTCTCTGGAATCAAGTTATTGGTAACAGCTACTTTATATAAATTGTATGAACGAGGTACAATATGAAATAGAATGGGTAACGAACCCGGATCATCTGTATATACATTTTTAATATACATTTAAGTATGTAGACTTAAGGTTTCTTTCCAAGAATATATCTTTGATATTATGATTGAATTTCTTGTCGTATTTCTAGGTTTCTTTATCAAACCGAACCAATACGACCTTCAAACCTTCAAGAAAAGTGCGTACTCGCTTTTAAAAGGAAGGCAACTCACTTGTGACTCCTCTGGTGATGATGTGTCCATGGGCGGCGGTAATCGCTTACCATCAGGCGATCCGTCTGCTCGTTTGCCTAACTATGCAATAAAAAAAACTAAACTTTTATTTATGTACTTATATTAAGTCTCCCAACACCGGGAGAGACCCATTTCCAGCAGTGGACTCCAATAAAACTTAACTTATTATCTAGTTATTTTTCACTATCCTCGGTATGGATGTTCGCTGCAAACTGAACAACAAAAACTATATCGAGAGTATCATCAAATCAGCCTCGCGTAAACTCGGAGTCCTGAACAGAGTGAGACGTTTTTTCACGCCGGAGCAGCGGTGTCTTCTATATAAGACCCAAATTCGTTCCTGTGTGGAATACTGCTCACATCTCTGGGACGGCTCCGCAAAGTACTTATTAGATGCTCTCGACAGGTTGCAGCGACGTGCGGTCCGCATAATTGGGGATCCTGAGGTCACGAACACCCTCGAGCCTTTGCAGATGCGTAGAGATGTTGCGTCTTTGGCAGTTTTCTACCGTCTCTACCATGGTGAATGTTCTGACGAGCTCTTCCAATTAGTCCCACCCTCCCCTTTCCTTCACAGGACGACACGTGCAGGGCTAAGATGTCATCCATTTACGGTGCAGAGTATACCTGCTAGAACCAAGCGTTTCAGTGATTCATTCCTATGCCGCACCACTAAGACCTGGAATTCCCTGCCAGCTCACGTGTTTCCTTCTTCCTACAGTCCCGGGTCCTTTAAGCGGGGCGTGAAAAGGCATCTAATGAGGCCGTCAAGCTGAGTGCCACCACTGTTAACATGGTAAATGTTTACGATGGTGACCCTCTTTCCGAGACTTTGCCTTTAGCTTAACATCAGGCGAGGTGAAGTCAAATTGACGTGTCCTGTGTAAAAAAAAAAAAAAAAAAAAAAAATACTCGAACCGAACGTGTATGGCTAAGATTCTAAAGTAGGAAATTCTAAAGTATTTAGTACAATAATTATTCACATTGAATAATTTACTTAGTGGTTTAAGCGTTCTCCCTGTAAGAAAAGGATCGCAGGGTCGAATTCCGCCTGCACCAAATTCCGCCTGCATCAAAATTTTTCTTATCTTATTTAGTTCAGTAGGTACCTACTTTCTATTAATTCCACTGCTAATGTCAGTGGGGACGCCGTTGACAGGCGCGGCGGACGGGTGATCAGCCCTTCTGTGTAGCCCCTATAGGTATAACAACTGTCATACATGTTTGTATGGCAACTGGGACTGACGGCTAAACATGCTCTCTGACGCACGACCAGACCAGTGCAAATCCCCATATTCATGCATAAAAATATTTGCACTGAGCGGGAATCGAACTCAAAATGTAAGTACAATATTTGTACCAAATAAATTGTGTTAAAACCCAGTTGTTAGTTAGTTGCTAGTTAGTTGCATTTAAAATAAATTATTAACTTATTAATTAAATATTTAACAAATAAAATACATTTAAATAAAATTATTTTATTTCAATATATACAAGACTAGCTTTTGCCCGCGGCTCCGCCCGCGTGGATGTCGGTTATCGCGACCAAACACACCCTATGTCCTCTATCACGGTCTAATCTACCCCTATACCAAATTTCATCAAAATCGGTTCAGTGGTTTAGGCGTGAAAGCGTAACATACAGACAGACAGACAGACAGACAGAGTTACTTTCGCATTTATAATATTAGTATGGATAGTATAATAGAAGATAATTAAAATCTATACAAAGCCTGACTTTACATCAACAAATTGAAACTACAGGCAAAGAAAGGCGTTGTTACTTACTTCGTTATTAATTCTATACAAAAGCCTCCCTCACGTATACTTCTACCGACCCCAATTTCAAAGTAAAATGTATCAAGGAGGCTCGTTACCCGCGCCATTATATTGCTACTACGTCATTACTTAAATTTTCAATTTTTTCCCTATCAACCGTTGTTGGCAAGTGTATCTGTTGCGCTACAAGTCAGACATTCGTCATTTGACAAAATTCCTGGTTGTACAGTCCACGACAAAATGTATTATCATCCGGATGTCTTGTGATGTTGGAGTCGTATACTTATAAAACTTTCAAATTGGCACATTCAAGATTTGTTTTTATAATAAGTTACAGTTTTCTACCGTCTCTACCATGGTGAATGTTCTGACAGTTTTCTACCGTCTCTACCATGGTGAATGTTCTGACGAGCTCTTCCAATTAGTCCCACCCTCTCCTTTCCTACACAGGACGACACGTGCAGGGCTAAGATGCCATTCATTTACGGTGCAGAGTATACCTGCTAGAACTAAGCGTTTCAGTGACTCATTCCTATGTCGCACCATTAAGACCTGGAACTCCCTGCCAGCTCACGTGTTTCCCTCTTCCTACATTCCCGGGTCCTTTAAGCGGGGCGTGAAAAGGCATCTAATGAGGCCGTCAAGCTGAGTGCCACCACTGTTAACATGGTACATGTTTCCGATGGTGACCCTCTTTCCGAGACTTCGCCTTTAGCTTAACATCAGGCGAGGTGAAGTCAAATTGACGTGTCCTATATAAAAGAATAAAAAAAACTGTTAAAGCTAATAAAGGTCTTTTTTATTTATATAGCACGTAACCAAAAATTTTATTATTTTTTTACAAAATCTAGTTTTTAATTCTCCCATTGTTACCCAGTTGTGATGATAGGTATATCAAAATCGGCTTTTACATCGAATGGAGAAAATATGAATGGATGAAAGTAAATTGAAGACCACTGTACCAAAAAATCGTAAGGCAATCGTAACTATATGTATCTAAAATAAATTCACCTAGACGTTTCACGTTTTCACGAATATTGTAACTCAACAGTAACATATCCCTGGATACCGTACACTTGGTTGGATGACAAAAATGCTCTTGTAATGATAATTTTATTGGTGACTCTTTGATGTTTGAAGGTTTCTGTTCAAAAGGCAGTTCAAAGAGTGCAATATGTGTGTAATGGAAGGTAAATGTGTCGTTATGGTAGATATTCATAAATAAATTGAGCAGCATTGTTCAAAAGAAATACTTATGAAAGCTTTTGTGAAATAGCTGGGTTCATTATTTTTTACATGTATTTTAATAGTACCTATCAATTTTAAATAACATCTTACATGGTTTAGATTTGAAGATCTTGTTGTTTGTTGTAAAAGAGGTATTTTTTTTTATAAAAGTACACGTCAATTTGACTTCATCTGATGGTAAGCTAAAGGCAAAGACTCAGAAAGAAGATCCTCATCATAAACATGTACCATGTTAACAATGGTGGCACTCAGCTTGACGGCCTCATCAGATGCCTTTTCACGCCCCGTTTAAAGGACCCGGGACTGTTATTTTTTTTATCGTGCGCGAAATTCCCGCGGAGCCGGTGGAGGCGGTTATGTCGGCCTCGAAACGACCAAAACGCACGCCGTCTTGGGTTCTTTGCCTCCGTTGCCGGAGGTGAGATTGTCGGACCCGGGGCTGTAGGAAGAAGGAAACACGTGAGCTGCCAGGGAGTTTCAGGTTTTAATGGTGCTTGTTGTACCTTGTTATAAAAAGTACAATTTTTCCCAAAAATAGTTTTATAACAAAGATTATTTTTGCATTCACTAATAGCTCGCCGTAGTTCTAATAAGTACCTTACCTGATGTACCTAAGCAACAGGTGAGTAAATCAGAAAATAAATAAAAAAATATGACAATAATTTATCGTGTCTTTGCCTATTAATTATTATCTTATCGGCAAAACACTATAACAATAAATTTGCACATTCGTATGATGATTATGTTCACAATTTTTTTTTTTTTTTTTTTTGGTAAAGAGTTTAGGATAGTATTAGCTTTCGAAACGAAAGAAAGAAAATTGTTTTTTTTTATGTATGTATGTGTTCTTCTTCTTATGAAATGAAAAACAAATAGTTTTGATGTTTACCGTTAGTTCGTAAGAATATTTTGGGCAAATGTCTTCAGTGTCACTTCAAGAAACAGGAGATTTTTTTTTGCACCCCGCTTTCAAATATCCAGGTCGTGTTCTGTTCTGGTCGTAGGTTCAAGTCCCTTCCTAAATGTTGAATTTTCTCGATCAATATCTAAAAACCGTTTTGAATCGATATAGAGACATATTAATAAAAAATTGTTATAGACTAAAGTAATGTTGTGCCTTATTCACCTAAATATATCACTAGAATGTATAATTTAGTAAACAAATAATACGCTAGGAGCGGAAGCCGATGGCGTGTCCATAATAACTCTAATAGCTGCCAAATTATTATGTTACTAATTTAACTTCTACCATTTAATGTTTCAAGTTCGGAACGTGCTTCCGCAAATTTAACTTTTTAAGGTTTATGTCGCTTCGCCGATAAGCCGCCGGTTATAGAGGTGCATTAGCTGTGGATATAAATAACCGATTTGTAGGGAAATAGTTGGACATGGAGTTGCCAGAAAATTAAGCTTAAATAACAATATTTCAACTGGAGGAGTTCAAGATTTTATTTAGTTATTTATTTCCCATTACACAAATAAACTTCAGCTTAAATTATACAAGTATAATAGGCTAAAATAGTACATTAATAAGATTAGGTAGCATCTACAGCCGAACTGGGACGAGACTGTATCTCAGCTTACAGCGCCGATCCCCACCGAAAACATTATATAGGTTCATAGCCCCACTTCGGAAATTATAAATATACAAATAACAATAACATTATTTCAAAGCAAGTAGTTGCCAACGAAGATTTACGGCGCTCATTTGCATTTCAGCTGCAAGTCGTAGGCTTTCTTTTCGCAGTAGAGAGGTTCACTTCCATAAAAACATTAAAAGCCAAATCAAAAGGAGAACCTGCAATAAGCGCATCGTAGTACATTTTTCAAAACAATATTTTAGTAATTGAAAAGTATCAATATTTCCGCTAACCCCTCCAACATAGCTAAATTGCTTATATTAGGTTAGGGTTGGGTTCACATCAGTAGTGTAATGTTCAGAATTCCAACCCTGGACCTCTCCATCATAAGGTCTACTTATTAACCACTGAGCTATAGACGCTTCCCATACATACATACAGATATATTATCATTTCTGTATGTATGAGAATTGGATATTTTCACCACATAGTACGAGTATAAAGCAAAGTCGATATCCGGAGCCGGAAGGGGAGGTTATGTCGGACTCGAACCGACTAAAACCGCACGCCGACTGTGGGTCGTGGTGTTAGGCCGGAGAGATGAGGTTGTCATCGACATATCCCTTGCACCCCGGTTGACCCAGAGCCATCCGTTACGGTCTAGCCCTCCTCGGGAGGGGGACAACGGTGTCCCCGAGGTCGCTATGCCCCTATGTGTAACTTTTATCTTTAAAACTACGCTACGGATTTCGTCGTGGTTGTTTTAATAGGTAGAGTAATTCAAAAGGAAGGTTTATATGTATAGTACATGCTTAATATAGTAGAGAGCATAAGGCATCTATCAAGGTCGTCAAGTTAGGGAGCACCATTTTACGTCCAATGGCACCGGGAATGGTGGTCTGTATCTTCTGGACTGCACTTCAGCTTTGTTGCCATCTAGCGGGGTGCAGTCAATTGGACCAAATATAAAAAAAAAAAAAAGAGTGGTGCGGGAACGGGATCTGCCGCCACGCGGCAAAAAATAATAATAAAGGTCTCTTCTTCTATTTCAATTCAGCCTAAACATCAAATTCAATGCAATACGTCCCGTATATTCAATAACAAACCTACATGTGTTTATAAGCCGCATTAAATCACCTCCGCCCGTAACGACCGAGGTTCAAACCCGGTAGGGAAGGCAATGCCTTTGTGAATATTTAATTGTAAATACTCGTCGGTAATGGAGTTTGAAATGTGTTTGTTCGTAAAAGCTGGAACGTACGTATGTACATCATAATCCTGTTACTTTAATTAGAAATGTATTACGCGATCGCAAATATTGAATCGCTTCGTACCTACTTAAAGGGTATTTAAGGGAACTTTATTCCTCGGCTATCCGTCTATCTATCAGCAAGCTGTCTCAGAAACTATAATAGTTAGACAGTTGAAATTTTAGCTACAATTTTGGCCGCGTGCAGACAATTATTTATTTTGATACATTATTCAGGGAACTTTATTCCTCGGCTATCCGTCTATCTATCAGTAAGCTGTCTCAGAAACTATAATAGTTAGACAGCTGAAATTTTATCAGTGTGTAGCTACAATTTTGGCCGCGTGCTGACAATTATTTATTTTGATACATTATTCAGGGAACTTTATTCCTCGGCTATCCGTCCATCTATCAGTAAGCTGTCTCAGAAACTATAATAGTTAGACAGCTGAAATTTTATCAGTGTGTAGCTACAATTTTGGCCGCGTGCTGACAATTATTTATTTTGATATATTATACAGGGAACTTTATTCCTCGGCTATCCGTCCATCTATCAGTAAGCTGTCTCAGAAACTATAATAGTTAGACAGCTGAAATTTTATCAGTGTGTAGCTACACTTTTGGCCGCATGCAATCAATTATCTATTTTGATATCATTATACAAGGTAATAAGTTTTGATTTCAGGGATTTCCTTTCATTTATTTTACCATGTTTGTTAGAGATATTTGATACTCAAGATTTCCCCTATCAAATCCCTAAAAATACAGGCTGTATTTTTTTTGGGTATTAGTCGGTTCGATTACCCGGTGTGTCAAGCGAGTTTTGCATTCAAGCGGGCAGTACTTAGTCTTGGACGGTATGTTGGTCGCCTCTTACGTTACCCAAAGGAAGAGTTGGGGTAGTCCTATTCTACTCCCCCAGAAACCAACTTGGTATTTCCTACCTATTGAAAGTATTTTTGTTATATTACGTAGGTGGCAGACAAGCACACGGCCCACCTGATGGAAAGTAATTTAGAATTAGTCAAACAGAATTACATAGGTAAGTATAGGGTGTCTCAATAAGAGTGCACTTTTTAATTTTTAAATTAAAGCAAGTATTTTATGACAGAGTTGTGATATTTTTATTGTATTTTAAAGAAGACATGTTTCGATTAAGTATGAAATAAAAAATCCGGCATTTTAATGAAATTTTCCATGACTTTTGCACAGAGATGTGGCTGTATCTCACCGATGACGCGTTGGATTTTCGATTTGCGCTCAGGTATTATTTCGGGTTTATTCGCACAAACCCGAGATTTCACAAAACCCCAAAGAAAAAAATTGCACGGCGTTAATAAAATTCACACGATCTTGGTGGCCAGTTGACATCAGAATTTCGTGAGATAATAATGTGTTCTGGAAATAGTTGCTGCAATAAATCGCTTGTTTTGTAATGATTTTTGTAATGAGATTTTACAATTGTAACGGGTTGTTCTTTCGAAAAGCGCTCCATTCCTATTAATCGGAATAAACTGAGGTGACAATTGTAAAATTTCAGAGTTACCACTTGCATGAAAAAAAAAATTCCAATTTTAAAAAGTGCACTCTTACTGGGACACCCTATACAACCAAATTTCTCCCCATTTTATTATCGAATTCCCAATACCTTCCACAACTCTCCTTATAAGACAACCCTAATGCCGCGATATATCAAATACCTTGGCATGTACAATTATGTACGTACATGTACGTACATAGTACACTCACGTACAGTAGTTAAACTAATTACAATACAGGTGGCATGCAGCATCAAAACACACAGTAAAGCGCACACGCGCCACCAACTTGTTCCCTCACAAGTTTGGATCGCTTCGGGTTTGTTTGTGGTCCAAGTTATAACTTGAAGCGAGTATACTAATCGCATTGCGTTGTGTTTTTTTGTAAGAAATACTCCTCAAAATAATAATTAATTTTAAAAGGTGAAGGTCCCGAAAGCCCCCCGACCCGTAAAGGGGAATAAAGTATGTAGTAATTGTTTTCTTTTTCTGTAACACAATTTATTAGCAATAGCACAGAATAGATAAGGCAATAGCAAGGAATCTAAAATTATGATCCACAGTCGATAATTGGCTCGTGTTTTGCTCGTGGATGCAAAAAAAAACCTTGCCAGTGCCATGCTAAGCCTAAAAGCATAAACATAACATAACATAAACTCACGCCTGTATTCCCCGAAGGGGTATGCAGAGGTGCTAACACCCACATTTCACCAGTTTATGTTTAGGTCACAATGTAATAGGTGGCGAGCCTATTGCCATTAACCGGGCACTTATTAACCTGCGATAAATACACACATAACTTCGAGCATCGTAAAGTCTTTGGTGTGTGCCATGGTAAACCTGGGATCGAACCCGAGACCTCGTCTCAGCCGTCCATTACCCATACCACTAGGCTAAGTAAGCAAACAAACAAAAATCATGATTAACATTATTATAAAACAGTAAGAACAGTGCGAAAAAAAGTTAGCATAATAAATGCTATAAAAATTTCATTCAAGCTAAGATCAGTTTCAGAAATTTTCTACAGCTGTATATATAGTATTTACAGCTATATATCCAAGTCATCAATATTACCTAGTCATTTTTCGTACTATAGCTATAAGAGAGAGAGATATAAGAAGCTATTTCTTATTTATGTCAACTATCAACGTCTTCAACTCAAACCACACCAATTGAAGAAGAAATCTTTTAACAAGAGTTACAGAAACACCCGTCCTACTCCTGGCGCACCTCAGATAGTAACTTTTTGTTTCGGAGACTACTACCGAGTTTGTTTCGTTCGTATTCACACGCAAACTTTATCTGCATTCAGTCAATCGTTAGGACAATCTTCACAGACACGAAAGACCACCATGTTAGTACGTCCAAAGTTTTAACGACATCAAACTTTGAAGTTTCCAAAATGGACAGGTACAGATGTCTCTATCTTATAGACTATACAATTATCTTGTCCTACATAGCAACCGCCCATTAGCAATCACAATATTAAATTATGATAACATACACGCTACCCGCTCATCACTCACGTTCTCAATTAACCTAACATATTATTTAAGCTAATATGAAAATTGGCGAACTAATAACACAGGCCGAGCACGTTCTGATCTGCCCGTCCGTCCCGCGCTTCGTAATTAAACTTACAAACGATATGCCGAATGTTTCTCAGAGATTGCGACGCGTTTCTGATACGTTTCTTCGTTCGTAAACGGCCTTATTTAAAGTTTGAGGTGAGCTCACGCGCGGATAAATGAGTAGGGGAACAGATTTATTTTATCGTGAAATGGGAGTCGAAAAGTTTGAGAATCTTTGGACTTTGTATTGGCACTCTATATTGTCGTATTAGTGGTAAGTGTTTGGTGTTAATTGTTTTAATATGTTGCTAAAATTCTTAATCTCTTTTGTGTTATTGATAGAACTATAAATTCTTGTGTATTTTATACAATACCTTCACGGAATCGATTCTAATATTTGTATTAAGTATCTTTCTAATATTAGGATACGGTTTTTACGGTTACCCTCTCCTATCCTAGACAGAACGACACGAGCAGGGCTAAGATGCCATCCATACACGGTGCAGAGTATACCAGCTAGAACCAAGCGTTTCAGTGACTCATTCCTATGCCGCACCATTAAGACCTGGAACTCCCTGCCAGCTTACGTGTTTCCTTCTTCCTACCCTCCCGGGTCCTTTAAGCGGGGCGTGAAACGGCATCTAATGAGGCCGTCAAGCTGAGTGCCACCACTGTTAACATGGTACATGTTTCCGATGGTGACCCTCTTTCCGAGACTTTGCCTTTGCTTAACATCAGGCGAGGTGAAGTCAAATTGACATGTCGTATTTAAAAAAAAAGTTTGGCTTTTGCGTTTTAATAAATATAAGCTTTACCTGTAAAAAATATTTTTAAAACAAAATAAAAATAAAGTACCGATTTCTTTATGTAATGCCAAATGACAAAAGCCATTTAGCGATTTATAATCAAGCTTATTATAATGGTCCAACATATTCCATAAACGTAATTTAACCTCATCAATGATGCAATCAATCTATTAATGTCGAACAATTCACATTCATTTCTTTCCACAATAAATATATAAGGTCAATTTAACGTATTTGCAAGAGTGCTTTACTCCAGTACCTACTCCGTACCTAAGACAGGGTAACCTACGACCTTCCGATTCAGTAGCCACTTCACCCCTGATTGAAACACGAGCTTGCTAAACTCTCAGTATTTTATTGGACGTAGGATTTTAGTCCCCGTTACATTTATTTTTATTCGTCAATAAAGATGAAATTACATTTATCATTGGCTCGATTCAGTAATGATACTTTTTCAAAACGTGTAATTTCAATTCGATTAGGAAAAAAAGGTTGGAAAACTTTGGTATTCAAATTCAAAAATCATTATTCTCCTTCATGCTAGCAAGAGTTCCCGTCGTATCCTAGATTTTCATTACTGAATCCAGGGTCTGCTTTTCCACCTGACCTCCACAACCCTTTGACCATATCAAAGTGTTGAAGTAAAAAAAAGTCGTCGGATTTTTAGGACTCCCAACTACCCGTAATGTAATGATTGCCATAGATATTCGTATTACCTACGGCTTGATATGTTCTCCGAAGCAAGACTAGACTTATACTTTATATTCATGCTTAGAAATATTTGCACTGAGCGGGAATCGAGCCCTCTCTCCCGTAGCAGTCGCGTTCACTACCACTACGTCACAGAGGCAATTTGAACACAAAAATCATTCGAAATACATCGGGGAAAAAGAAGGACTCAAGTGGGACTTGAACCCATCTTTTTCCCGATGTATTTCAAATTTTAAAGTTAGCAAAACAAAATATAAAAAGTTTATTCAAATATTTGGGTGGAGTCATCAAAAATCAATGTTTAAAAATGGTTGAAAATCATTCATTGATTTCCAACAGTTCGTAAGAAAATTGGTAGATGGCTCCACCGTCGCCCTTAAAGACGGATTCAAAGAGAAGGGAAATTTGAAGTGATTCAGGTTGTGACTCAATAGCTCAGTGGGAAGAGCATTCCTGTAAGGGAAAGGTCGTGGGTTCAAGTCCCACTTGAGTTCTTCTTTTTCCCGATGTATTTCGAATTTAAAAGTTAGCTTATTAAATGCTATAAAAACAAAAATCATTATTCTCGGACGTTTATTTGAAATTCATAACGCTTTCATCTCCTACAATTTCCTTATTTGCACTTCTATTTCTTTCTCAAGTCTGTGAAGTTTCATATTCATAGAGAAATTATTCTAGTGTTTCAGGCTTTACTCTGTGTAGTTGGCTCAACACAACTTCATAACAAATTTAGACACCGTCTGGGAAGTAAGATCGTGTTGCTATTATATTACTCTAGGATATACCCTAAAGCTTGCGGCCAGCTGATGTGGAACCTTTACGATGTGGTGATGTTTGAGTATTGGAACATTACTCATTTAGCACCTAAATCATCTTGTGGAAGTAAGTGTGAAAGTACTCGTAACTTGGTTCTAAGAGTTTACTTATTTTCATGTAGTACATAGCACACAGCAGGTTTTTAATAAGCTGACCTATCGTTTTCCCAAATAATATTGGGTAGGTAGAAGGTATCTGCAAATACGTGAAGTTTCTTTCAAAAAGTAGCTTTAAAAATTCGTTAAATGGTCTAATTTCCAGTTAAAGGTAGTCTTTAAAAAAAGTATAAATAAAATCTCATTTGGACGAGTTATTATCTGGTGGAATAGAAAAGGACCACCCCAGCTCTTCCTGTGGGTGACGTAAAAGGGATAAGGCTGTTCTCCATCCGACAGTAAACATACAGTCCAAGACAAAGTGCCCAGTAGACTGCAACAGGCTCGCCCCCTATTACGTAGTGGGACTGAAAATTATAATTGCCGAGACGTGGGTGCTAAAACACCTCTGCCTGAGTGAGTATATGGATGGGTGGTATATATAAAATAAATACTAATGTCGTTAGTAGATAGTTTTAGCTCCGCAAAAAAGCAGAACTTCAGAAATAAAAAATATGGGTAGTTGCTTTCGAAAAGTGGGATTATTACCAATAATAGCCTGGACCTATTGCCGGTTAATAGGAATAAGAATATAACCGGGTCGATCTATGCCTGTTTACGTGCCTCGGGCTTCATACAACTAGTGATAACCATGATGTGGTTGTATCAGATATGAACCGACTAAAAACGACTGAAAAATTATAAAAAGATAGCTTTCAGACTAATATTGCTTTCTAACTGTTAATTAAATTAATTGCTTGACGTTTCGACCAGTTTCAGGTTAGATAATTCAAAGATATTCTGCTTGCTTTAACTAAAGATGATTTTAAAATACCTATTCAACGACACCCCACTTGACATAGTTGATCGACTTTTTTTTTTCATTTTGACAATATGGCGTCTGGTTGTCGCTGTGGTGAATTTTGATTACTGTCATGTCTTTAGTGACACTCGCAAGGTTAAGATGAATCGATTGACGTAAGAATTATCAAAATCAGCCTATGCATTTGGTCTATAGAACGCCACATAGAAACAAACATAGACAGACTAAAAAAAAGACTTTATAAGGAAACAAAAGTATTACCATTTGTTACTAAAACCTCGCGTACATCTGTAAGTATTTTGTAGAACAAAAGGCACTGTACATCAAGAAATATAATTCTACCATTAACAAAAGTACCTCGCAAAATAAACCTCGGAAATAATCATAGTATTCATGAAGAGAATAGTCCTGGTATCGCAGTTTAGACTGTGGAGGAGCCTTCAGCTGCAATAACAAACAGTTGTAATAAGCGGCGTGATGCTGGAGTGTAACAATTGTTAGTAGCGGCCACTCACAAAAATTGTTCACCCACTAGCGCTGGCTTTGAGGAGTGCGGCAATTTGTACGGATGGTGTACATTACCTGTTTTTGTTTTGACTTTACTGATAAGATTTATTTTTAAAAAGAGCAATAGTAATCGAGGAGATTAGTTTTCTCGTTAACATCTTCAGCTATGCTAAATTGCTTGTGTTAGGAGTCGAATAAATGGAATTGCAAACTTTAGATGCAATTGGAAAATAGTTGTGGGGATGAGGAATGAATTTTCATCATCATTATCTTTGTTTTTATCATTTGATCAGTTGGAAAATATATTCTTTTCCCCGACTGACTTCAAAAAGAAGGCCTTCTGACAGATCAATAAATATATTAATTTAGTTATTTTCATTTTGTTTTTTTTTTTCGTTTATTAACTTTTTTTTCGTTAAATGAGTACTTGTTCGTCTAATTAAATAAGTCTGAAAAAGAAATATTAAATAATTAAATATTAACATCGGCATCGGTGGACGTTTATTTTGAATAATTTTGAACTATTAACTTCTTCAAAAATAAAATGCCATCTTTAAGCCTAATTTAAATTAACCGAAGTCAAACCCCCGTATGATGAAAAATATTGTAAGTAGAGTACTCCTTCAATTTCTTTGCAAGCAGCTTCAACCAGTACAATTTCATTTGAAAAAAAAAAAGCATTTCACATCCATTTTTCCTTTACCAAACCATTACATTTACTTGTCTTCAAGACAAGACATTCTTTGTATGTTATCAAACCAAAAAATAAAACGCTCGGAGCCGGCAATGTACTCGGTCCAATTATATTCACCCTGCAGTTGGAACACTCGCCTTAGATCGTCAGACGTAGCCGGGGGGCGTTCACTAACGACTGCACTCCTGTCCTAGCCTTAATGTCTAGCCGTGTCGACTATTAATTATTCAAATAGTTTTATATGTTCACACTGGTAGACGCATCAGCTGTTCGTGCTAAGGTGCTTAGGTTTTATGTCTTTTCATCAACAGCTATTGCTTCACTTCGAAACATCTCGTTTTGGTATTCCGATTAGAGCTATTTAGACATGTTCTATTTTCGTGAGAATTGATTTTTTTTTTCATGTTTCATCAAAATTCATGTAATTTCATCAAAATCAATGTAAAAATGGTTGAAAAATCATTCATTGTTTCCAACAGTTAGTAAGAACGTTTTTTTTATACCACTTAGGTGGCAGACAAGCACACGGCCCACCTGATGGAAAGTGGTTACCGCGGCCTATGGACGTATGCAACACCAGGGGCGTTACACTCGCACTGCCTACCCTGAAGAAACCTTCTAATGCCCCTCTTGAAGAACCCCATATCGTAGTAGCTTGAGAAAACCATGGCAGAAACGTTGGTAGATGGCTCCACCGTCGCCCTTAGGTCGTGAGTTCAAGTCTCACTTGAGCATTTCATTTTTTCCGATGTTTTTCGAATTGAATTCTTGCTTATTGCTGTCTATGTACTTCTATTATCCTCAAAGCGATTTCCCAGTTGCGTCCAAAATTTGCTTTCATTTCGAGATTTCTGGAAGCGACTGTCGTTTGACCTTGGATAAAGGTTTAATGATTATACAGGAAAACTTTTGAAGTGAGTTAAGTAGTATTAGCTAATAGCGGATTAGGCCTGAAAGAAAAAAACATGAGTACCTATTATATCTGTATCTTACTTTACATGCAAATGGAACTGTGTGTAAATATTACCAATTTGCGATATCCCAATAAAATTATACCACAATATGTAGTTCCGAATTAATCTCTATTCACCTCATTTCCTTACAAACTAGTTCAAGATTATATCAAGCCAATATAATTCGCATTGAATCAGCATAGTGTAGCAACTATGAGAGATAGTTTAGTTTGGCGACATATAAAATTTTACGACCATTCGGCTCGGTAAGAGGAAGGCTTTTAGAGGTACCTTGAGCGGAATTACAATATATTTCTGAGTGATCGAGACGCTTGCTGCTTTTCGGTTTTATTGAACTTTTTGGTAGTTATTTTTAGTATCTGCGCTAGCCTAGTGGTATGGGTAATGGACTGCTGAGACGAGGTCTCGGGTTCGATCCCAGGTTTACCATGGCACACACCAATGACTTTTCGATGCTTTTCGAAGTTATGTGTGTATTTATCGCAGGTTATAAGTGCCCGGTTAATGGCAATAGGCTCGCCACCTATTACATTGGGACCTAAACATAAACTGGCGAAATGTGGGCGCTAGCACCTCTGCCTACCCCGTCGGGGAATATAGGCGTGAGTTTATGTTATGTTATGTTTTTAGTATTAAATTACTAAGGCTCGTATTCTAGAGTGTTTCAGTGACTCATTCCTATGCCGTACCATTAAGACCTGGAACACCCTGCCAGCTCACGTGTTTCCTTCTTCCTACAGTCCCAGATCCTTTAAGCGGGTTGTAAAAAGGCATCTAATGAGGCCGTCAATCAGAGTGCCACCACTTTTACATGGTACATGTTTACGATGGTGACCCTCTTTCCAAGACTTTGCCTTCAGCTTAACATCAGGTGAGGTGAACTCAAATTGACGTGTCCTGTATAAAAAAAAAAGATGCTCACTTCTGAATCTCGATTTATAAGTACTGAGGATAGATTTTCATTGATAATCTGTTAATGAAAATTTAAATTTAGGTCTGAGTATCGTTTTGGAATCAATCAATTGGCCCACCGCGGTCCCATTGCTGCTGCACATAGACCTCTCCTAATGTTCTAGAATAATCCCGCTCAGTGTAAATATTTACCTCTTACTTGGCCCATTTACTCTGTTTCTTTATTGTGGTGGAACTTATACGACTTTTTATAATAGCAACTGCAATCTGATCTTCCAACTTTTTAGAGGAAAGCCTGCACCAGAGTCTTATCCGTGTCTGTCAGAACCGCGGGTGTACTTTTTAGAGGAAAGCCTGCACCAGAGTCTTATCCGTGTCTGTCAGAACCGCGGGTGTACTTTTTAGAGGAAAGCCTGCACCAGAGTCTTATCCGTGTCTGTCAGAACCGCGGGTGTACTTTTTAGAGGAAAGCCTGCACCAGAGTCTTATCCGTGTCTGTCAGAACCGCGGGTGTACTTTTTAGAGGAAAGCCTGCACCAGAGTCTTATCCGTGTCTGTCAGAACCGCGGGTGTACTTTTTAGAGGAAAGCCTGCACCAGAGTCTTATCCGTGTCTGTCAGAACCGCGGGTGTACTTTTTAGAGGAAAGCCTGCACCAGAGTCTTATCCGTGTCTGTCAGAACCGCGGGTGTACTTTTTAGAGGAAAGCCTGCACCAGAGTCTTATCCGTGTCTGTCAGAACCGCGGGTGTACTTTTTAGAGGAAAGCCTGCACCAGAGTCTTATCCGTGTCTGTCAGAACCGCGGGTGTACTTTTTAGAGGAAAGCCTGCACCAGAGTCTTATCCGTGTCTGTCAGAACCGCGGGTGTACTTTTTAGAGGAAAGCCTGCACCAGAGTCTTATCCGTGTCTGTCAGAACCGCGGGTGTACTTTTTAGAGGAAAGCCTGCACCAGAGTCTTATCCGTGTCTGTCAGAACCGCGGGTGTACTTTTTAGAGGAAAGCCTGCACCAGAGTCTTATCCGTGTCTGTCAGAACCGCGGGTGTACTTTTTAGAGGAAAGCCTGCACCAGAGTCTTATCCGTGTCTGTCAGAACCGCGGGTGTACTTTTTAGAGGAAAGCCTGCACCAGAGTCTTATCCGTGTCTGTCAGAACCGCGGGTGTACTTTTTAGAGGAAAGCCTGCACCAGAGTCTTATCCGTGTCTGTCAGAACCGCGGGTGTACTTTTTAGAGGAAAGCCTGCACCAGAGTCTTATCCGTGTCTGTCAGAACCGCGGGTGTACTTTTTAGAGGAAAGCCTGCACCAGAGTCTTATCCGTGTCTGTCAGAACCGCGGGTGTACTTTTTAGAGGAAAGCCTGCACCAGAGTCTTATCCGTGTCTGTCAGAACCGCGGGTGTACTTTTTAGAGGAAAGCCTGCACCAGAGTCTTATCCGTGTCTGTCAGAACCGCGGGTGTACTTTTTAGAGGAAAGCCTGCACCAGAGTCTTATCCGTGTCTGTCAGAACCGCGGGTGTACTTTTTAGAGGAAAGCCTGCACCAGAGTCTTATCCGTGTCTGTCAGAACCGCGGGTGTACTTTTTAGAGGAAAGCCTGCACCAGAGTCTTATCCGTGTCTGTCAGAACCGCGGGTGTACTTTTTAGAGGAAAGCCTGCACCAGAGTCTTATCCGTGTCTGTCAGAACCGCGGGTGTACTTTTTAGAGGAAAGCCTGCACCAGAGTCTTATCCGTGTCTGTCAGAACCGCGGGTGTACTTTTTAGAGGAAAGCCTGCACCAGAGTCTTATCCGTGTCTGTCAGAACCGCGGGTGTACTTTTTAGAGGAAAGCCTGCACCAGAGTCTTATCCGTGTCTGTCAGAACCGCGGGTGTACTTTTTAGAGGAAAGCCTGCACCAGAGTCTTATCCGTGTCTGTCAGAACCGCGGGTGTACTTTTTAGAGGAAAGCCTGCACCAGAGTCTTATCCGTGTCTGTCAGAACCGCGGGTGTACTTTTTAGAGGAAAGCCTGCACCAGAGTCTTATCCGTGTCTGTCAGAACCGCGGGTGTACTTTTTAGAGGAAAGCCTGCACCAGAGTCTTATCCGTGTCTGTCAGAACCGCGGGTGTACTTTTTAGAGGAAAGCCTGCACCAGAGTCTTATCCGTGTCTGTCAGAACCGCGGGTGTACTTTTTAGAGGAAAGCCTGCACCAGAGTCTTATCCGTGTCTGTCAGAACCGCGGGTGTACTTTTTAGAGGAAAGCCTGCACCAGAGTCTTATCCGTGTCTGTCAGAACCGCGGGTGTACTTTTTAGAGGAAAGCCTGCACCAGAGTCTTATCCGTGTCTGTCAGAACCGCGGGTGTACTTTTTAGAGGAAAGCCTGCACCAGAGTCTTATCCGTGTCTGTCAGAACCGCGGGTGTACTTTTTAGAGGAAAGCCTGCACCAGAGTCTTATCCGTGTCTGTCAGAACCGCGGGTGTACTTTTTAGAGGAAAGCCTGCACCAGAGTCTTATCCGTGTCTGTCAGAACCGCGGGTGTACTTTTTAGAGGAAAGCCTGCACCAGAGTCTTATCCGTGTCTGTCAGAACCGCGGGTGTACTTTTTAGAGGAAAGCCTGCACCAGAGTCTTATCCGTGTCTGTCAGAACCGCGGGTGTACTTTTTAGAGGAAAGCCTGCACCAGAGTCTTATCCGTGTCTGTCAGAACCGCGGGTGTACTTTTTAGAGGAAAGCCTGCACCAGAGTCTTATCCGTGTCTGTCAGAACCGCGGGTGTACTTTTTAGAGGAAAGCCTGCACCAGAGTCTTATCCGTGTCTGTCAGAACCGCGGGTGTACTTTTTAGAGGAAAGCCTGCACCAGAGTCTTATCCGTGTCTGTCAGAACCGCGGGTGTACTTTTTAGAGGAAAGCCTGCACCAGAGTCTTATCCGTGTCTGTCAGAACCGCGGGTGTACTTTTTAGAGGAAAGCCTGCACCAGAGTCTTATCCGTGTCTGTCAGAACCGCGGGTGTACTTTTTAGAGGAAAGCCTGCACCAGAGTCTTATCCGTGTCTGTCAGAACCGCGGGTGTACTTTTTAGAGGAAAGCCTGCACCAGAGTCTTATCCGTGTCTGTCAGAACCGCGGGTGTACTTTTTAGAGGAAAGCCTGCACCAGAGTCTTATCCGTGTCTGTCAGAACCGCGGGTGTACTTTTTAGAGGAAAGCCTGCACCAGAGTCTTATCCGTGTCTGTCAGAACCGCGGGTGTACTTTTTAGAGGAAAGCCTGCACCAGAGTCTTATCCGTGTCTGTCAGAACCGCGGGTGTACTTTTTAGAGGAAAGCCTGCACCAGAGTCTTATCCGTGTCTGTCAGAACCGCGGGTGTACTTTTTAGAGGAAAGCCTGCACCAGAGTCTTATCCGTGTCTGTCAGAACCGCGGGTGTACTTTTTAGAGGAAAGCCTGCACCAGAGTCTTATCCGTGTCTGTCAGAACCGCGGGTGTACTTTTTAGAGGAAAGCCTGCACCAGAGTCTTATCCGTGTCTGTCAGAACCGCGGGTGTACTTTTTAGAGGAAAGCCTGCACCAGAGTCTTATCCGTGTCTGTCAGAACCGCGGGTGTACTTTTTAGAGGAAAGCCTGCACCAGAGTCTTATCCGTGTCTGTCAGAACCGCGGGTGTACTTTTTAGAGGAAAGCCTGCACCAGAGTCTTATCCGTGTCTGTCAGAACCGCGGGTGTACTTTTTAGAGGAAAGCCTGCACCAGAGTCTTATCCGTGTCTGTCAGAACCGCGGGTGTACTTTTTAGAGGAAAGCCTGCACCAGAGTCTTATCCGTGTCTGTCAGAACCGCGGGTGTACTTTTTAGAGGAAAGCCTGCACCAGAGTCTTATCCGTGTCTGTCAGAACCGCGGGTGTACTTTTTAGAGGAAAGCCTGCACCAGAGTCTTATCCGTGTCTGTCAGAACCGCGGGTGTACTTTTTAGAGGAAAGCCTGCACCAGAGTCTTATCCGTGTCTGTCAGAACCGCGGGTGTACTTTTTAGAGGAAAGCCTGCACCAGAGTCTTATCCGTGTCTGTCAGAACCGCGGGTGTACTTTTTAGAGGAAAGCCTGCACCAGAGTCTTATCCGTGTCTGTCAGAACCGCGGGTGTACTTTTTAGAGGAAAGCCTGCACCAGAGTCTTATCCGTGTCTGTCAGAACCGCGGGTGTACTTTTTAGAGGAAAGCCTGCACCAGAGTCTTATCCGTGTCTGTCAGAACCGCGGGTGTACTTTTTTAATTTGGATGAAAACTATCTTAAATAAATGTACCTAAAATGTACTATTTAGTACTTATATTGAATTTAATTGTACCTCGTTCAATACCTTACAATCGCAATACTAAAGTGAGCCGCCATTCTGATACCAGGATACTAACTAATTTACTTGGCTAATTTATTGATATGATGAGTTACTATTCAGGTACTTTTGTTTCGTAATCCTGCAATAAAAATACACTTAGATCTTTAGAGTTTACCCGCCATCCTGATATCAGTATGGCGGCTCACTTTCATATTGTGATTACAAGGTATTGAACGAGGTACAATTAAATTCAATATAAGTACTAAATAGTACATTTTAGGTACATTTATTTAAGATAGTTTTCATCCAAATTAAAAAAGTACACCCGCGGTTCTGATAGACACTCTTATCCGTCAATTAGAAGTCGTATGGGCTTGCAAATCACACTATCTAAACTCATTTGTATAATGTTATTTAACACATTAGGCATAGATAATAAACCGCATAGGTTTCTGTAATGCTGAAGTTCCTATCTTTGCTGTACCTGTATACAAATTGTGTAAACGATAAATAAATTTAAAAAAAGTGAAGTTTTGCCCTGAAGATCTAGACGAAGCTCAAAAAACGTTCTGATGAATTTAAGTAAAGGTATAACTCTAACTACGACGCGTAACGAAAGTATAGCGGGGCAGTAATCCAGCCCCTCTCTTCCAACCACGGTCAAATACATTGAATATAATTGTTCATATTTCATTCATGCATTATTGTATTAAGTGGCCCCACCGCATTTCACACAACTTCTGCCTACCCCAAAAGTTACGATTGTGCTCACCCCGCTCAAGCCGGTATTCTGTCACGCTTATAGAATATTTTGAGTTGAGTGCCATGCGTAATGGCGGTAGGGTTGGCAAGAACTTCAGATTGTATTTTTTTTACTTATTTTATTCGTCATTTCAAATTCCATGAATTAAAAATATGTCCTAAAATACAACTATATACTATATAATAACTAGCTGTCCCGGCGAACTTCGTACCGCCAATTTTTTAGATCCCGTTCCCGCTGCACCATTTAGGGGGATGAAAAATAGATGTTGGCCGATTCTCAGACCTACTCAATATGCTCACAAAATTTCATGAGAATCGGTCAAGCCGTTTCGGAGGAGTACGGGAACGAACATTGTGACACGAGAATTTAATATATTATAAGATAATGACAAAATTTTCTGTCGTATTTATTTTAAACCACTTAAAAAGGGTAGTGTTATATTCACTGGATTTTCATTATTATGTTTAGGGTAATTTTTTTAGATTGAAGTGATTTTACAAATTATAAAGGTTTTCACAGTAGGTATATTGATTTATCATCCATACACTCACGTGTGTAAATCCCCGAAGGGGTAGACAAAGGTGTACGTGTCGTTAATTATCATTTTCGGTCTCAGTTTTTTACATCAGTTATTTTAAATGCCATTTTTGGAGCGACTTTTGATATGTGTTTGTTCATCACGATGTTTTTTTCTAAATAATATTACCAGAGTAGATTTTTATACTGTCAAGTCCCATTTTTTATGCAATACTAAAATCGACACAGAGAACTTACTTTTTGGCTCACCATCTTCAGTAGTATGTCTGGGTATTTTTTTATTCTATCTCTTTAATATTCTTGACAGCCCTACTAGCAAATACTGTGTGGCCCCTAAACGTGTCATTGTGATACGTGTGACGAAATAGTGACGTGGATTGAAATAACGCTGTTACACTCCAATGCATTAGATATTACATTAGAAGAATGGGACATCACAATACTAATATATTTCAAATTATTTTGATTATAATGAGAGATAATGGCTGTCTAGAAGTATCAATGGAGGTAATTCATGGGAGAACTAATAATTTTATGCGTGAATGTAGGATTGACATTAGAAAAGAAAGAGGTAATTTTATAGGTATTACTAATTATGGTCACTCAAGAATGAAAGAATCAAAGAATCAAAGAATCAATTTCATTTATTCAATTTAGGCACCTAAGAGCACATAAGAACGTCAAAATTTTACAAGTTAGTGTCAGAAATGTCAAGACTAATTAAAATAAATCATTTGAAAATGATTCTTTATTTTTTTTTTCTTTTTTATTCTTTCGCTGGTTTGGTTGGTTCTACTGAGACGATCAGCAAGAAACTCAGTGAACTCGGTTATCCTCCTTTTTTAAATATACTTTTATTAAAAGAAAATACACTGCGAGCAAGATCTTAAGATGACCATGCATCTTTATCATTTAAGTATTCGTCGACCATATAATAACCTTTTTTAATTAAGCAAATTTTTCACTTCACTTGAATGTAATCATCATCATCTGCTGACCCCGGTGGAATCGAATGCGAAAACTTTTGAACCATGCCTATTTAATCTAGTCTATTCAGTCAATAACTGGATTTGGCAGCTGAAATAGACTCGCTGAAATAGAATTGTATAAAAAACGAACAATTGTTTGGCAAACATAAAAATACCGAATGAAGATTAAGAAATGCAATATTAGTTCCTTTACTTTCGCTAGATGGCATGACTAGTAGATTCAGCGTCGATTGTACTGAAATTTATTTTAATTTTATGTGACATTCATCAAGAAAACTTATTTAAAATATAACGTCAATGAATTAATTACTGTGTAATTCATTTTATACCAGTTACTGTACGCATTTAAAGTAAATGATTGTATTTTAAAATCATTGTTTACCTTTATGGTTCATAATCCTAATACAAGATGGCGCTAGTTACCATGAAATACATTTTCTACTACATTTTTTTATTATCACTCGTGCATTTCTTATCTCTTGAACAACAGGCTTTCCTTTCAGGATTGGACGAAAGGCAGTCACTCCAGCAAAAGCCAACAAACCAGCAATAACCTCAGGCGTATTGCCGTCAAGAGGGCACTAATCATGGTTGGTTGGAGAACAGTTCTATCACTTAATTGTCTTCTATGACCCATGGGGTGGCCTTTTCTACTCCACCGGGAACAGTAATGTAATAATCTACATATATCTAGGAAACAGTATTTTCTTCGAAATAATTATAACGTATTTATTTTTTAAGTACTTACTTAGCTTATTGTTGAAAAGCTCCAACAATGCTGTAATTTTATCAATAAAAATGTGAAGAACACTCCAAACAGCTTAAAATGGATGCGCATTTTTGTGAAAAGAAAAAACCTTCACTCAATTAAAGAGTACATGAATACAAGAGTCATTTCAAAAGGGGATTGTAAAAAATATAAGAAATTAATACCTACGACTGGAGGGCAGGCCGAGGGAAACGGAATAAAAGGAGATCAGGACTGAGATGTACTTCACGATGAGTGGTAATCTCGATGAAATAATTTCCGAATCGAATATTAAGTGTGGCCTTGAAATATGCGAGTGTCATTTTTAAGTTACATACATAAATTTACTCAAGCCTCTAAATGAAAGATTTATTAACACCCACATTCCTTATTGGGGGCGAGCCTATTGTCGTCAAGTGGGCACTTACTACTACTGCCAGTGGGGTCGCCATTTGACCGGACGGGTGATCAGCTCTTCTGTGTTCACCCATTTACCCTATAACAACTGTCATACATATTCGTATGGCAACCGGGACCGACAGCATAACGTGCTCTCCGAGGCACGACCAGACCAAGCGCGGATCGCTTACTATACTACTCCTGCCAGTGGGGTCGCCATTTGACCGGACGGGTGATCAGCCCTTCTGTGTGGGGCCATTTAACCCATTTACCCTATAACAACTGTCATACATATTCGTATGGCAACCGGGACCGAGAGCTTAACGTGCTCTCCGAGGCACGACCAGACCAAGCGGGGATCGAACCCGCGCCTACTGCGTAGCGGCTGCGTTCACTACCGCCAAGCCACGGAGCCTGTCCAAGTGGTAAGTGTCATGAGTCATGTATCCATACTAATATTATAAATGCGAAAGTAACTCTGTCTGTCTGTCTGTCTGTATGTTACGCTTTCACGCCTAAACCACTGAACCGATTTTAATGAAATTTGGTATAGGGGTAGATTAGACCATGAGAAAGGACATAGGCTATGTTTCGTCGCGATAACCGACATCCACGCGGGCGGAGCCGCGGGCAAAAGCTAGTATTTAATATCGGATGGAGAATAGCGCTATTCCTTAGTCGCCTTCTGCGACACCTACAGGAAGAGATGGGGTGACCCTATTCTACTCCACCGGTAACAAACTCGGAAATGTTTAAGTAGTGAGTAAGTTAAATCTCACGTGATTTAACTTTTGATAGATTCCTTTAATTATGAACCCGTGAAATAGATATCTTCTTTTCTTAGGCTTAAATTCTACTTCTATCATAAGCTCACAAAACAAAACTTCATTTTCAACTTTCTATGTATGTAGATTAAAAATAATTTATAAAATAAAAACATTGATTAAAATAAAAATATAATTATAGTTACAGTAACAGGAATGTTAATTGTCTTAAAGTTTTTGTGTTTAACTTATTATTAATTTTTCTGTACTTGTTATGTTTGTTTTTGTGTGTTAATTGCATAATACATCAATGGTTAATTGTATATATTTGCAATTAATTACCTACGCTATCACTGCACAACCTTTAATGATAGTTTACGTGTATTCGCTGGAAATCTAAAAATACGTTTAGTATTTAATAAGTATGTTCACTGATATTTTCTCAACTTTATTCCAGTTCAAAGAATCTATTTAATAAATAGCTTGCGAAGAAAAAATATATAACGTAAGTTTCTAAGAAAAATCTATTACGCAGTCCTCAAAGAAATAATCAAACTATTGTAGCGGACGCCATACATTGGTGCAAATTCTTGAAAATAATATACTTACACAAATTACTTAAAAGCGTAAGCGCTGAACCACGAAAATGGTGTTTGTTAAAAAGTTTATCATAATGTTATGTACTCAATACATTATAATAATATATTGAGTACATAACATTATTATGTTTTCCTTGAAATATGATAAAAGTTGTAATATCGTGTGATTGGGGTGCGCATTGTCTTACATAACTTTTAAACTCCTATCATCGGAGGTCCGAAAATGTTTCTCATACCATTTAAAATCATAATGATCGTTATTCATAAAAAATATTAAAACTAAATATTAAAAAAACATAATCATTTAAATTCATAATATCAAAAATCATACACTTAACTTTTACTAATATTTGTTTTAATATATTTGTTTATACATACATAAATAGGTAGTAAATGAAAAATTTTATGTGAGCCAATATGGACCCGTGTAATTGACTTCAAAGTTTGTACATAATGTTTTTGATAGGTTACCTCGTTAGTAAAAAAATCGTTGCTCAGGCCAGTTACAAGTATTTGTGAATAATCAGAAAAAGTTATAATTTGTCTTGTATGAATATAATTTGATAGTAACATCAGATAGATCATTTTAGAAGAATAAATTTAAAATAACAAATAGACAAATCGCTATCAAAATAATTAGAGATAAATTATATTATATCGATAAGTTTTTAATTTATAAAGCCATCATTTGCTAGAGCTTGGGGAGGCACTGCTGCAAAGCAGTCTTTTATAGTGAAAAATTGGGTAATAGAATATCAAGGGATGAAAGTTTGTTTTAAATGATAGTTCGTCATTTTTGAAGTTTGGTACACAAATTAGAGTTTAGGATAGGACATAGGCTATGTTTGGTTGTGATAACCGACATCTACACCGATGGAGCCTTTTTTTTTTTTTTTACGTGGGTAACATCTAGTTGTCTATATTACGCGCATGTTTTAATCCAGAATCTACGCAGGTTTATCATACCGGTTTGAGTGATCGCCAGCTGCTAACATGAGTGCAATGGATTCTGTCCCCGATAGGGCAACTATTGTTCACAGAGAGTAGTCCTGTGTTTGAGTGGATATTATATTTATAGCACACATGGTTGTTTGATCCCCACGACACAATTAAATTCCCCTGAGAGAGTTATCAGTTAAAATTACGGAGTACGACTAGATCCACAATAATTTATTTCGTTATATGTATGGGGTACTGTCATAATACGAATATTCACTAACTAGCTTTTGCCCACGGCTCCACCCGCGTGGATATCGGTTATCGCGACCAAACATAGCCTATGTCCTTTCTCATGGTCTAATCTACCCCTATACAAAATTTCATCAAAATCCGTTCGGTGGTTTAGGCGTGAACGCGTAACATACAGACAGATAGACAGAGTTACTTTCGCATTTATAACATTAAGGAATGAATGGGTGGCTCATGGTGATCAAGAAACCGTTTTCTTTTTAAATGGATTGACACAATTTGTTTAATTTTGACATGTCTGGATAGGTAATGGGGCACAGAAGAGGCATATAGTATTATCCAGTAGTGGACTCCAATCAGCTAATTGATTGATTGAGAAAAAAAAATGGTCAATGTATTGTTGAATAGGTTTATTGGACGATACGCACGAATTGAACTCGCACAAAACGTGCAAATCGACTCCCTTAAATATAATATATTATTTTTCTGTTGGCGATTCGCACTAAACTAATATATTGGTGTGCGAATCGTACCTCCAAAAATATGTAGTAGGCTATTCGACACGCGTTTCTAATGGCCACAAATTGAACAGAATGTAGTATTAAAATCACTTGTCTGTTCCTGCTAATTTGGTTGCCGGGAATTATTTATTTACCCACTTACGTTCGACTTACATTTATTTGCAGGTAAAACGGAAAACATTTTCTCATGAGGGGGATTTACATTTGATTGAGTACCTATTTGTAATGAGCAGCTTATTATGAGATGTGTATGAATATCACTGTTGTGTATGTTGTTGAGTATTTTATGATACGAAATAAATCGGGAAAAAAAGCGCTCAAGTAGGACTTGAACCCACGCCCACTCCCTTACAGGAGGAATGCTCCTCCAACCGAGGCATTGAGCCACACCTGAATCACTTCAAATCTCCTTTCTCTTTATATCCGTCTTTAAAGGCCGACTGTGGAGCCATCTACCAACTTTCTTACGAACTGTTGGAATGAATGATTTTTCAACCATTTTTAAAAATTGAGTTTTGTTGAATTGAATTTTATGAATTGATTTAAATTAGATTTTATATCATATTATTTTTATTTTATTATATGGTTATGAGTGGCTAGACTAGAGGACATTCAATTTACTCATTGATTCCGATCATAAAGAGTCGTTCTAAAGTTTGATTTTGTACTTATAAATATTCGAATACTTTATTACTCGGACCCGTTGTCTTTCCCTTACAGGGGTAATGCCTTGACCAACTAAGCTACCGATACACGCTCGACGTGTTTGTGAAGTTTTCTCAAAATATTAAGGGCATGTTTGTTACTCGAGCAGGTAATGGTCGTGAAGGAGACGGCGGAACGGGAGAGGCGGAGCGAGCGAGAAAGGCTCGCGGATCGCGCCGCCCGCGCGCGCAGGCAACTCGGCCGCCGGAGGGCACTGACTGACCTCCGTCCCCCATGAGCGCGGGCCTGGGGGTGACGGATGGAGCTGCCTGTCACCCCAGCAGAAGCAGGCCACGGCGGCGGCGGTGTGCTGAATAGCGCGCCTCCCCATTCCGGACACCGTTGTCGCCCCTCCTGAGGAGAGCCAGACCGTAAGGGATGGCCCTGGGTCAGCCGGGGTGCGAGGGATATGTCGATGACAACCTCACCTCCAGCCTAGCACCACAACCCACAGTCGGCGTGCGGTTTTAGTCGGTTCGAGTCCGACATAACCTCCCCTTTCGGCTCCGGAAGGGAGGGTATCCGAGGGGATTTCCGCACGAAAAAAAAAAGAGCATGTTTGTTACTTAATATCTAATATATAAAATTCTCGTGTCACAGTTTTCGTTGCCATACTCCTCCGAAACGGCTTGACCGATTTTGATGAAATTTTGTGAGCATATTGAGTAGGTCTGAGAATCGGCCAACATCTATTTTTCATCCCCCTAAATGGTGCAGCGGGAACGGGATCTGACGCCACGAGGGCGGGAAAAATTGGCGGTACGAAGTTCGCCGGGACAGCTAGTCTTATCCTAAATAATCGCGCTTAAACGGCAGAACGGATCCTGCTGAAATTTTATACAGGGGAATACTATAGTCCAGAATAACACATAGACTTCTCAATCTTGAATAGTTTCTAATACAAACACGGAATCGCGAGTCAATCCGGGTGGAACCGATGGCAAAAGCCAGTTTTTTTTTATACCACATAGGTGGCAAACAAGCACACGGCCCACGTGATACAAAGTGGTTACCTTGGCCCATGGACGTATGCAAACCCAGGGGCGTTACACGAGCTGCCTAACCTGAAGAAACTTTCTAATGCCCTTCTTGAAGAACACCATAATTATTGTAGTCGCTTGGGAAAACCACGGCAGGGAGTTCATTCCACAGCTTGAGCATGCGTGGGATGAAGTTTCTTTCATACCGCACAGTGTGCACCATTTCTGATCGCAGTGTGTGAGGATGAATTCCCTGCTTATGGCGAGCGGTGCGATGACAAAATGTAGCTGTGGGTATCATGTCGAACAATTCTTCTGAACACAATCCATTGTATAGGCGGTAGAACAAACACAGCGAGGCAAAGTTCCTTCTAAGGCTGAGGGGTTCCACATCACCTGTGAGTATGGGAATGTCGACAAGCCTCAGGGCCCGTCTTTGTACCGAGACGAAGGGGTTAAGTTAAAAATTAAGTTAGACATTATCATTATATTATTGTTAATATCTTAACCCTACATTTTGTACTGCCATTAAGGCTACCATAAAATCTGATATAACCTCACATCTGCTAGTATTAGATTTATACTACGGCACTATAACCCTCCCTACTAGTCCTACTCTCATGCACCTGCCTCCTGACGGCAATAGTTATATTTGTTCAGTAAATTTTTCTGTGTAATTAGCGCTTAATGAAGATATTAAATTGCACTAATTGTCGTTAACTTAATATAATGGGGCTCAAAGACTTTTAAAAATGTTTTGAAAAGGTCCTAATTTTAGTGTTCACCTGTTAAATAATGGTGTTACATAAAGTGTTATAAAATGGGGACGATCCCCGCTTAGTGCAAATATTTGTATACATGAATATAGGCATTTGCATTGGTCTGTCAGTGCCTTGGAGAGCACGCTAAGCCATTGGTCCCGGTTGAACATCTATGGCAGTCGTTACGGGTAGTTGAAGCCCTCAAAAGTCCAACAACTAGTTTAGCTGCAATGCTTCGATATCGCCTTTGGGTTGTGGAGGTCAGATGGCAATCGCTTCACAAAAAATGTCGAAGTTATGCCAAAACCGCAGTTAGACTGATAAAGCGGACCCCAGACTCCAATGATGAAGAAGATGATATCAATTTAAACTTGAAGTAATTCATACTAACATTATAAATGTTGAGCCCAGATTCCAATTTGTTAGAAAATGGCAAACAGAGATCAGAATCTGAAGAAAATCAAATACTTATATTATCTATACACTATTATAATTGTAAATTAGAAATGTTTGTTCGCGATGGACCCAAAAACTACAGAACAGATTTTGACGCCGTTTTTTTATTAGAAAGGTCTTACTCAGACTAAGTTGCTGTGGGTCGTGGTTACGGGATCAGTATTTCTGTGACCCTGGTACACTGGCATGAAGTACCAGGCTCACAGAAATTTTAATTAACTTTATTTGGGTCGCGGGAACAGGAGCAGTGTGTCCTAAACCTTTGTATTTCTAACTTAACGCGGACTAAATCTCGGGTAAAAGCTAGTCCATACTAATATTATAAACGTGAAAGTAACTCTGTCTGTCTGTCTGTCTGTATGTTACGCTTTCACGCCTAAACCACTGAACCGATTTTGATGAAATTTAGGCTATGTTTGGTCGCGATAACCGACATTTACGGGGGCGGAGCCACAGGCAAAGGCTAGTAATATATAATTTTGCTGTGCATGTGTTCGTGACCTAACTTCTTCTAAACGACTGAACCGATTTGGATGTAAGTTATAATCTGCAAGTATTTTTATAAAAAATAAATCCTCTATAAAGAATTGTCCACGTGGACGTAGCCGCGGGGGACACCTAGCAATATTATATTACAAAATTCCCCATATTATTTAGCGCAAGCTTGTGCATACGAAAAGTCTTGTAGACGATAGATGTGATATTAATACCACAGTTAACCCCTCAGCCAATTTGGCGGAGATTGGGAGCGGGGGTCAGGGCGGAGTTACGACCTCTCTCTGATCGACTTCATATTACACGACGTGAACTATCGCTACTTCAATTTATGAAAGCCATTCTTATATTCCGCTATACGTTTGGTAGAAGAGAAAAAGTATTGTAGACTACTGTTATATGGAACTACCATTATTACATTTGACAGCCTCTGTGGAATGGTGGTAGTGAACGCGACAGCCACGCAGGAGGCGCGGGTTGGGTCCCCGCTTAGTGGAAATATTTGTATGCATGAATATGGTTATTTGCATTGGTCTGAGTGTTTCTATGTTATATGTAGGTATGTATTTATAAAAAAAGTTACTAAGTATGTTTATCCGCATTCTAGATTCCATAAAACAAGCTAGTTAAGCTTACCATGGGTCTAGAACCAAGTGTCTAATCGAATTTACGAAATGTTGAAGTAACTACTGATATGAAGTAACTTCTATTTTTTATACCACTGAGGTGGCAGACAAGCAGGGCCCTGATAGGGAGTAAAGCGGCCTATGGATGTTCCAACATCACACAATACAATTTACACAAGAGGAAAAAAAAATTACACAAGCAGAAGCGATTATTGGAAATACTAATGTCTTTTCAGGTAAAATCACAGCGGTGGAAAATACCGTACACACTTATTTGGACAATGAATTTATAATATTCATAGAAAATACAAAAATTACTCGTATGAATCCTTTTATAAAACTCTAGTATGTATGTACTGTAAATATTGAGTTAAGCATTCTAGGACTTTTGCTAAGTTTGAAGCTAGTAATATGAGACTAGCGGACCCGGCGAACTTCGTACCGCCAATTTTTTAACACCCGCGTGGCGTCGGATTCCCTTCCCGCTGCACCCTCTAGTAAATTAAGCATGTATTATACATATAAACCTGCTTCTTGAATTACTCTATCTATTAAAAGAAACCGCATCGAAATCTCTAGCATAGTTTTGAAGATATAAGCATACATAGGGACGCGGGAAGCGATTTTGCTTTATACTATGTAATGAAGATGGTGGTCAACAGTGTCTCTGCCTACCTCGGAGAGAAAAAAACGTGAGTATATCATGTTTGTGATAAAATGTTTCAATTTCAATTTATTTAATATTTACAATAACTTGCTCACATTATCTATCTTATAGTAAAATTACATTACACTGTGTTAGATTTACAATTATTAGTAGGTAATTGTATTTAGGTATTATTGGAACAATTATATTAAAATTTAGATGAATACAAGATAGAGTAAACGACGGTGTCTGTGCTAGTGTGAACTGTGTGACAGACACCAACGCCCTCCCGTTTAGCTTAATTAATATTAGAAAAATATCACAGCTATTTAAATTATTATTAATTCTGATACAATACAGTGAAATAAAACATGAAATATCCACATAAAAAAAAAGAAATTCAGTGGAATATGATCATTACATTCATAACATATCATCACAACTTAATGTAAATTAAATTTAATCAAATTACATTATATTATTTAAGATATAAAAATAACAAAGCATGCAAAACTTAAGAGAGGATGGGTTTGCGTGTGTGTTTGTGTGTGTGTGTGTGTGTGTGTGTGTGTGTGTGTGTGTGTGTGTGTGTGTGTGTGTGTGTGTGTGTGTTTGCGGGCTAGTAAGTAATGTTGATACCTAATAATTTCAGTCTATAATCTAACTCTTTATCACAAGGTTCTAAGTTTGAACCCCGCGGCGCTTAGAGCAATAGTTGCCTTTCACAGCTGCCTATAATAAATGTAGTAATTTGTACGGGTGCACTTTCTTTGTGAAATAAACTTTTTGCATAGCATTGAAATTACCACAAAATAAATGTTATAGGTGAATATTATTTGCATGGTTAAGGACAGGTGATCGGGGCTATGCTTTTTCAAGAACCTCGAATTTAAATTTACTCTCTTTTGAAGAGAAGATCTGGAATAATCGAATTTTTATTCGATTGACATTCATTTCCAAGATATTTATAAATATACTAGCTTTTACCCGCGTGGATGTCGGTTAATAATTGCCGGGAACTTCCAGGCAATTATCGAATTTTTCTCGCTGTAAAAACCATCCTTGAACTTCAACGAACACTAAAAAAAAGAATTGGCCAAATTGGTCCAGGCGTTGTTGAGTTATGCGCTTACCAACACATTTAGCGATTTATTTTTATATTATAGGTTTCTCTAGAGACATGGCTTTACTTGGTAGGTAGCATTTTGATCAATTTTTAAAAGTTGTTTAAAAAAGGCGAAGAAAACAGACAGATGGCAGCAAAATAGAAAAAAATACATCCATTCGAGAAAGTACTATCTTTTAATAATAAGTATTCATTTAGGTACAATACAAAGTTGCTAATTGACATCAATTAACGAGGTGTCAATAATTGGATATCTGCTCATTGTACAAAAAGCAATAATTTTTTATATAAAAAAAAATTGAACCAATAATAAAACCTACAAAAATATCCAAAACAAAAATGCAGTTTACACATTTGTACCCAAATGTTATTACTTCCTAACAGATGATATTCATACAAATGGTGATAATATTCACCCGTCACCACCCAGATACTCCAAAACTAGGTCAATTAACCTCGTGTCTACAAAAATATGCAGAAAGATGTTGCTAGGCGGCCGGCACAGCTGATGTGTCGGTCACCTGCCCCAGGTGCTCAGTCGATGCGTGACGTGACAAGTGCAAATCGCGCATGTGTGAGTGCCAGGGTAAACGCAGGCAAAACGGCAACGCTATAGTTTAAAATGCAGCTATAAAATTGTTCAGTCGTAGTAGGTGATTTGTTTTATTACAGAAATTAATGTTCTGCGTTTAAATTTAATTAGATAGAAAAAGGTGCAGTAGAATCTTATTTATTTCACAATTATGTGAGTTGATGGTTATATTTTCTCTAGATGTAATAATCTTTGCAGAAATAAAATATGAATTTTTATTAGCAGGTGTTTTGTGCAGAAAATATTTACACCTAGGTATATTACTTGTAATAATGCTTTATTTCTAGACATTTTCTCAGTATTGTCTAGATACATTATTATAATCATCTAGAATAATGCAAAATATACTGTTGCGGATAGCAACACTTTTTTATTTAGTTTTTAAATTTAAATTTTACCTTTTTTATTTTTGTGCAAGCAACACAAAACGATCTCTTGCCTATATGCCTCAAAATTCTTCCAACAAATCTTATTTGTACCCTTCTTAAATATTATACTTACTGTAAACCAGCTGCTGTTTTTGGATTTACAACGCCCAGAACAGCTATCGAAGCAACATATACATATTTATGTACTTACAAGCTTTATCATAGTAATCGAGCACTTTATTTTGATGTTCGAATGGATATTATATCAAGCATAGACCGATACGCCCATTTTGACTTCGCAAATAGATCGCTAGTTTTGTAGACTTAGTAAGTATAATTGAAGGAATTTTTACAGCATTAAGTATGCTAACTATACAAATCAAATACATAGGGAAAAAGAATCTTCTCGGGCGGGACTCGAACCCGCAGTCTTTCCCTTACAGGGGGAATGCCTGACCAATTCGGCTACCGAGACACGCCCGATATGATTCAAATTTCCTATCTTATACGTCTTTAGGGCGACGTGGCGTCATCTACCGATTTTCTTACGAACTATCGGAATCAATGAATGATGTTACAATCATTTTTAAACATTGATTTTTTGATAACTGCGCCCAAACAATTGAAGGAATTTTTACAGCATTAAGTATGCTAACTATACAAATCAAATACATAGGGAAAAAGAATCTTCTCGGGCGGGACTCGAACCCGCAGTCTTTCCCTTACAGGGGGAATGCCTGACCAATTCGGCTACCGAGACACGCCCGATATGATTCAAATTTCCTATCTTATACGTCTTTAGGGCGACGTGGCGTCATCTACCGATTTTCTTACGAACTATCGGAATCAATGAATGATGTTACAATCATTTTTAAACATTGATTTTTTGATAACTGCGCCCAAACAATTGAAGGAATTTTTACAGCATTAAGTATGCTAACTATACAAATCAAATACATAGGGAAAAAGAATCTTCTCGGGCGGGACTCGAACCCGCAGTCTTTCCCTTACAGGGGGAATGCCTGACCAATTCGGCTACCGAGACACGCCCGATATGATTCAAATTTCCTATCTTATACGTCTTTAGGGCGACGTGGCGTCATCTACCGATTTTCTTACGAACTATCGGAATCAATGAATGATGTTACAATCATTTTTAAACATTGATTTTTTGATAACTGCGCCCAAACAATTGAAGGAATTTTTACAGCATTAAGTATGCTAACTATACAAATCAAATACATAGGGAAAAAGAATCTTCTCGGGCGGGACTCGAACCCGCAGTCTTTCCCTTACAGGGGGAATGCCTGACCAATTCGGCTACCGAGACACGCCCGATATGATTCAAATTTCCTATCTTATACGTCTTTAGGGCGACGTGGCGTCATCTACCGATTTTCTTACGAACTATCGGAATCAATGAATGATGTTACAATCATTTTTAAACATTGATTTTTTGATAACTGCGCCCAAACAATTGAAGGAATTTTTACAGCATTAAGTATGCTAACTATACAAATCAAATACATAGGGAAAAAGAATCTTCTCGGGCGGGACTCGAACCCGCAGTCTTTCCCTTACAGGGGGAATGCCTGACCAATTCGGCTACCGAGACACGCCCGATATGATTCAAATTTCCTATCTTATACGTCTTTAGGGCGCGAGACTGCGGGTTCGAGTCCCGCCCGAGAAGATTCTTTTTCCCTATGTATTTGATTAGTAAGTATAAGTTTATTTCTCTAATCACTAGAAGATAACTAAAGTTTATTTCATATTAATCTTCAAATAATGTAAGTATTCGAATAACAATTGAACATTATTTTACAAACAAAGACAATGATGATACTACTAGATAGTATCGATGAAATTAAAAAATGTTACATAATAGTTTACTAGTATTGTATTGGAAACCATTCATGATTGTTAAAACATGACAAAATTCATTGTTATTTTATGCAAGTTCGGGACTTCACGCGATAAAAACTTCCACTTACTTTCTGCCGACGTTTTTCGCGTGAAGTCCCGAACTTGCATAAAATAACAATGAGTTTACACCGCGATAGCTTAAAAATGACAAAATTATTGCTAACTATAGATTTTAGCTACACATCAAATGCAGGAGCCATGTTAGTGACAGTGGCACTGACGGCCATGTTAATTAAGTTTTAATCGCCCGTTGGCACTCAACAACGTGTGCTCTATTAAAATACATTGATTTCTATTATTTTCTAGTTGTTTTGAATTATGAAAGTGTTACTTCAAAAAGGTAACATCAAATTATTAAATTTGTAGTTCAACATACCCTATTTTACCCTTATCTACGATACGTAGACGCCTGCGCATGCAGCCGCAGCCAATGATGTGCATTCATATTTTTTTAAATTCGAACCGGGCCTCAAATATCAACGGAATTCGTTGGATGAATGAAAGTTGTACTATTGTAACGGTCTCTGCATCTGGTTTGACAGGGAAACAGCTGATTTTGACACACCGGTGTATAGATACATTCATTCCTTTTGATAGTATAGTCAGCGTCAGAAATATCTTGACTATAAAGTTTCAAAATTATGTTAATACCAAGGTATTAAGAGCTAATCAAGCTGTTTTATGGATTTAAACTGTATTATTGTCTGAATTAAACTTGTGTAACAAATATTAGAACAAACAGTGAACAGAAAGGGAATAAAAACTAGGTATTTAATTCATTTTGAGTATTCTTTTATCAAGATGGATTTGATGCTGACTGTACATGATTGTATTCTATGGTTGCGAATGGATTAAATAGTTGAATAAACAATTATTCTAATGGGTTAGTACTGTTAAATTTACGTGCAAAGAATACTCTTCAAAGATAAATAATAGTTATCATTCTATTATAATCTGTAGTACGTATAATACTATGATATTTGCCAATTGGATTAGTGGAAACACACCTTGAACATGTGGCTGGATGTAACGGTTGGTCTGCTTCCTAATTTTGATGAACGCTAAAAGGTATCAGCTGTTTCTAGAGATAAGGGCCAGATGTAGGCAAACACTCGCCGCCTAGTAGAAGTATGTCGAATAGAAAAATTATTGAGCTATTGGTATTAGTATTAGATGATAATGATGACGTATTTTTAATTTTCATGAATATTGAATTTAAGAGTGATTTGGTAAAGTTGAAACTTTATTTTATTTAAATGTCCTATTAAATATAAGTACCTACTCTATTACGGCTGAAAAAGTGTTGACAGTTGCAGTATTTGTGGCATGTGACATAGAAAAAAAAAACAAAAGTATATGACATATGACAGATCATTATGTCATATACTTTTGTATTTTTTTTCTATGTGGTATTTGTATTTTTGTATTATCGTAGTAAGCACAAACTGCACAAAGCTTGAGACCGAGAACGGCTCGACAGATTTTGGATGATTTCTATTTTACTATATTCGTAATGATTGTCAGATTTTTTTTTCAGACCGAAAATTTTATGGCACCAAGATGATTTCGAATAAAATGTCAATTTATTATAATTAAAAAAAAAAAGTATTTATTCGTTATACCTAGTATACCTATTTTTTACACAAATAAGCTAAGTATTAATATATTTCATAGCATATAACATTTATTAAAAATTTGCAAAACCCTCAACACTCTCCATTTAATAACTTTAAAACGGCTTAACCGATTTTCATAAAACTAAGAATACCCGCACGTAAGTCACCTTTAATACAAAAAAACTTGATTGAAATCGCTTCATCCGTTCGGGAGCTATGATGCCACAGACAGACAGACACGTGAAACTTATAATTTTTGGTGCTATTAGTTCAACTGGTTGAACTTATACTTAGTTGAAATTAGATAAATAGAGCCTCTTTGCGTTGGGGGTTAAAAATAACCGAATAGTAGAAAATAATTGTCATAACCTATTAATTATAACACCTATTTTAATTAGCTATACTTGTGCTGTCATATCAACATCATAACATTACTTTTAATGGCGCAGAAGGGCCTCAAAACCAGTTTGTTATAACGTTAATGATAGGTATACGTGGTGAATTCTGATCAATAATTGCAGGTGCAATCCACGGCCACGTTTACCAAAATGTCACTGATTAATTTGTTCACCTTTTTTATAGGCTCGACCTTCTAGTGTAGCTAGGTAGTCTAGGAGGAGAAAAAGGGGGCTGAAATAATGATTGCTAGAAAAAATCAAGTGTGTAAAGTGTGAATTTACGCTTTTTTTATAAAGGCCACGTCAATTTGACTTCACCTCGCCTGATGGTAAGCTAAAGGCAAAGTCTCGGAAAGAGGATCACCATCGTAAACATGTACCATGTTAACAGTGGTGGCACTCAGCTTGACAACCTTTTCAGATGCCTTTTCATGCCCCGCTTAAAGGACCCAGGACTGTAGGAAGAAGGAAACACGTTTTTTTTAGAATTCCAGACCTCTATACTATCATATAGATAAATAGATAAGATACTCTTTATTGCATACCAAACATAACATACAAAGGACAGTATATGGTAGTGAGTTAATTCCTTGGAAGAGGGGAACCCTTCCGACCGATTGCTGTGATATTTAGAACACACTTTTACTTCAGACAATAATACAATTTAAATCAATAAAACAGTTTAATTTTGCTCTCTTGAAACCCATCGGTTTTCAGATAATTTTGAAGCTTTGTAGTCAAGATATTTCTAACGCTGACTGTACCTACCACAGTTGCTTTTAAGTGATAAAAACCTTCAACAATTCTCGTACCTAATGACCAATAGTCTAGAATTTTCTACAAGCTATATTTCCAATAGTAATGAGCATACAATGAGAGGAAATTAGCTCTAAGAACATGTTCTGGAACAGCTCATCAGCAACGGATGCTGTGAGATTGAAACTATCTCCACTCCGCGAAGAATATTAATAGAAAAAGCTCACGTATTATTAAGACTCAGTTTGCTATATTATTTTAATATTGTTTTTGTAATTTACAATTTAGTTACATTACTTAACTGTTCGTTGTTTTTTTTTCTATCAGTTTATTACGGTTTATTTTTATGTATTTAGGTTGCCATTTTGGATGCTCTCCGCCTGATGATAAGGGGGAATTGGGATGTAGTTTAAATAATAGTGGCCATCGTTACAGATGCTGTTCCTAGAATGACGGTCCCGGATGGGTTAGACCTAGGACCTAGCCTGGGGGTGACTGGTGGAGCCGCCTGTCACGGCTGTCACCCTAGCACAAGCAGGCCGTGGCTGCGGCGCAAGGTGCGCCACCCCGTGCCCGGGGCTAGATGGGTACACTAAGGTCCCCACAACCCGAAGGGGATCATCTCGAAAGAGATGGTCTGCCGGGGTGCGAGAGATATGCTTTCGGCAATCTCACCTCCGGCAACCAAGGACAACGGCGTGCGTTTTGGTCGGTTCCACCGGCTCTGTGGAGGTGGTATCCGTGGGGATTTATCACACGATAAAAAAAAATGTCCTAGGACCTATGATACATGACGTTCCCAAGAATTTTAATGTAGTCCATATAAATGCACAGAGTATTCCGGCCCATTTCCCAGATATGCTGGCTGGATTTGATTCTAAAAATATCCACGCCATTCTCGTGTCCGAGTCATTTCTAAAGCCTTGTCTTTCCACAAATGTTTACTCTCTCCCCGGTTTTCATTTGTTTAGGAATGACCGCACGGGGTCAGCCTGTGGCGGGGTTGCTATCTATTTGCGTCACAGCATTCCCTATCGGATTGTGGATTTGTCACCACAACCACCACCATCAAATGCTGGTGAGCACCTCTTTCTAGAGGTAGAACTATCTCACACCAAACTATTACTTGGCGTCTATTATTGCCCCTCGTCTAAAATAAACTTTTTCCTTTCTTTTGAAAAACTGCTAGAACGCCTTTGTCCTCTTTATAATCAGACCATCATAATGGGAGACTTCAATACGTGTTTACTGAAAAATGACTCCCGCTCTTCAACTTTCCTCAACACTATTAAGTCCTGTAATCTATCTGTTCTACCTTCAAATTCTACACACCACGTTCCCGATCGTAATCCGTCTCTTCTCGATCTCATCCTCGTATCCTCAACTAATTTAGTAGCTAAGCACGGCCAGTGCTCAGCCGATCAATTTTCTTACCACGACCTAATCTTCCTCTCCTATAAACTTCGTCCTCCTAAACTAAAACCGAGAATACTTATGCTGCGCAATTTTAGTGGCATGAATATCAACCAGCTTCGAGAGGATGCTGATAATCTCGATTGGAGTTCTCTTCTAGCTACGGAATCGATTGACGACAAAATAGGCATACTCAGTAACAATTTGATAGAGCTTTATGATAAACATGCGCCAGTCCGTGCTATAAAAGTTAAGCACTTGCCTGCACCGTGGCTTACCACTGATATTAAGGCAATGTTATCAAGAAAAGCGGCAGCCAAAACTAGATATAAAACAAAGCCTACTCTTAATAACCGTGAAAAATATATAGCAGTACGAAATCTCTGCGGAAAGATGTGTAGGAAAGCACAACGCCAACACATCCATAAGTCGGTCGAGAACGGAGACCCCACTAAAATCTGGAAATTCTTAAGAACATTGGGAGTTGGAAAATCACGGCAAAATGCCACTTCTAATAAAATTGACATTGAATTACTTAACCATCATTTCTCAGCTTCAACTAAATATGATCGGACTAACAAAGATAATACTTTGCAATATCTTTCATCACTTCCAACTCCTGACTACTCCCCGTTCGTTTTTGGTCAAGCATCTGATTGTGGTGTTAAAGAGTGTATAATGTCGATAAACTCCAGTGCTGTTGGGAATGACTGCATAAGTCGAAACATGGTTCTACCAATTCTGGATCAAATTCTCCCTATACTTTGCCACGTCCTAAACCACTCCCTCAACAAAAGTGTATTTCCTGATGCTTGGAAGGAGGCACAAATTATTCCATTGCCTAAAAAATCCAATCCGTTATCCCCTTCCGATTATCGTCCTATTTCCATTCTACCTTTTTTATCCAAGATCTTAGAAAAGCTCGTACATGGTCAACTCAGCAAATACCTCACACAAAACAACCTTTTAAATCCCCTCCAGTCAGGTTTTCGACCAGGGCACAGCACGGTAAGCGCACTGATAAAAGTCACCGATGACATCAGGTTTGGTATGGAGAACGGAAATCTTACAGTACTCTCTCTCCTTGATTTCAGCAACGCTTTTAATACTGTAGATTTCCATATCCTGCTCGGCATTTTACGCTCTGTTAACATATCTCCAACAGTGATTGATTGGTTTCACAGTTACCTGTTTGGGCGCCGACAGCGTGTACGTGTCGAAGAGTCCTTCTCTTCTTGGTGTAGTACAACTGTCGGTGTGCCACAGGGTGGCGTGCTATCTCCCTTACTTTTCTCAATCTTTATAAATTCAATCTCTAATTTACTACGTACTTCCTACCACCTTTACGCAGATGATCTTCAAATCTACGCACAAGCCTCCTTACAGGAACTGCCGGCAGCCATCTCTACTATAAATGCAGATCTGATGCAAGTATGTAAGTGGAGTAAGCAATATGGACTTGAAGTGAACCCTTCTAAAACCCAGGTTATTATTGTGGGCAGCTCCGGTATGATAAACCGAATAGACTGGTCACAATTGCCAGATGTAGTTTTTAATGGTGTACCCCTTAAAATAAGTAGCGAGGTAAAAAATCTTGGCATACGGATAGATAGGACACTATCCTGGGGCCCCCAAATACGAGAGCTCAGTCGCAAGATGTTTGCATCGGCGGGTTCCATGCGTAGACTTCGAAACTTTCTACCAACAGCCACTAAACTCGCACTTGCAGAATCGCTTCTTCTCCCTCTACTTGACTATGCTGATGTCAGCTATCTCGATCTCACTGAGGAGCAACTTGATAAGCTTGAGCGCCTACAAAATTTCTGTATTAGATTCATATTTGGTCTTCGTAAATATGATCACGTATCACAGTTTCGCAACTTGCTCAAGTGGCTCCCAATTCGACTTCGACGGAATGCTCATATTCTTTCCATGCTTTACAGTATTCTTTTCCATCCTTGTACTCCGACTTACTTAAAAGAACGCTTCGTGTTCCTAAATGACACACATTCAAGATCCTTGCGGTCGTCAGTAACATTGCAATTATCCACGCCCTCTCATTCTACAAAATTCTATGACAAGTCCTTCACTGTTCAGGCTGTACGGTTGTGGAATGCACTGCCTGTGAATATTAGACGTGCACAATCCTTGGCTATTTTCAAAAAAATGATAAAACAACATTATTTGAGTTCATTGTAACTTTATCATAAGGTCTTGCTTTGGTACTCGCTGTGTGTATATCTTCTATATATAATATGTGTAAGTATATCTAATATTATCTGCATATGTACCTATTTATGTATATATTATAGAAATTTAATGTAAGTATGTGCTAAGATTTATGTTAGATACTATACTTAGGTATGTAATTAATAATATGTTTATGTATGTAAATAGTATATTTATTTTTATGTATGTATGTAGGGATGTGTATGTATGTATATATGTGTGTATATAGTTTAAGTTTATGACTACAGTAATAACTACCCAAACGTTATTATTGTTTTGAGATTAAAAAATGTCCATCAAAAGGTTGCCTGTAAGAGATCGCTTGTAGCGATAAGGCCGCCATTTGTACATTTCTTATTATGTTGTCCGTACATGTACTAAAATTTATAAGTGTACAATAAAGATTTTTCTTATCTTATCTTATCTTATACAGATGTTTTTTCACGCTGGCCTAAAGGACCCGGGACTGAAGGAAAAGAATTCAAAAAAATACTTGTAAGTGAGCTTCTTTCTCTTTTGAGAGATACGAACTGAAATTAAAAAAATACACGGTTAGGAAAATATCCAACCAGATAGATATCATAAAGACTAATGTCTACGTAATTATTCACGCTTGTAAATCAACAAAAAAGGAGAGAGAGGTATTTTGACACCTACATTTCGCCAGACGAACCTATTGCTGTCAAGTAGACACCTTAATCATGACCTGTATGTTTACTGTCGGATGGAGAACAGCCTTTTCTCTTAGTCGCTTTTTAGGACACCCATTGGAAGAGATGGCCTTCTACTCCACCGAAAACTAATATCAAAAAAATATACCAGGTACCAATAACATAGAGTCAGAAGCAGGCACCAAGTATTTCTCTGATGAACTCGTAAGTTACAGCTAGTAAAACCCAAGGCCTAACCGTTAACCTCCAATTAAAGTTATATAGCAGACATAACAGGACTGGGGTCATTTAGACCCGGACAGTCGCGAGCTGACCGCCCAGGAACGATAATAGTCGTCAGCGAGGCCTACTTAGGGCTCAGGGTTATTAAGGTAACGCTACTTGTCAACTTAATGACATAATTCGAGGTGTGAGCGTTCACGTATGTTCGTCTAGAGACTTAGGCTGGTTACATACATGCGGTTGAATTAGTAAGATATCATTTATGTGCAACATCTGTAGGTATTCATACTACAATGCGAACTCTTTCGATCTGTATTTTACACTTTCACGCCTAAGCCATTGATCAGATTTTGATGAAATTTGGTAAAGACAGATTTGAACTTGAGAAAGGACATGGTCTATATTTTGACTTGATAACTGACGTCCACACGATCAGAGCCGCAAAGAAACTGTCTATCTGTTGTCATTTCATATCTACTAAACCGATTTCGATGAATGTAATAATAATCCATACTAATATTATAAATGCGAAAGTAACTCTGTCTGTCTGTCTGTATGTTACGCTTTCACGTCTAAACTTATGAACACATTTTGATGAAATTGGCATAAGGGTAGATTATACCTTAAGAAAGGACATAGGCTATGTTTGGTTGCGATAAAGCTAGTATAATAATATGTGTGATAATGATGCAGTGCAAAAATGGTAGGACATGAGAATTAGTTGCTGATAGGCTTGCATAGAAGTTGCAATAGTTAATTATGATCGTGGGTACTTATTAAACCAAGTATCTTCCAATGCTGAATTATTTAGAGGCCATATTGGTTCCCGATGAAGTAGAATAAGACCACCCAAGCTCTTTTTGTGGGTGTATGTCGTAAAAGGCAACTAAGGGATAGGGCTGTTTTTCATCCGACAGTAAACATACAGTCTAAGACAAAAGGCCTGCTAGGCAATAGGCTCGCCCCTATTACGTCGTGAGATCGAAAATCATAATTAGCGAATCGTGGGTGCTAATAAACCTCTGCCTACCCCTGCGGAGATTTACAGATGTGAGCATATGTATGGATGTAATTATCTCTAATCATTTACACAATATTTTTAGTAGGTACACACCATTATACCTTCTATATCCCTAAAGGAGTAATCAGACATGTAAATCTACATTACGCCAGGTATATTTTGTGTCCCGCGTAGGTACTGCCATCTGTCAGGGACTGCCATCTGCTTCTGCTTTGGCATTAATAACAGAAAAACTGAATAACGCTTTTTGTTTAGTTGTACGATTGTACCTAAGTGAAAAAAATAATTTGCAAACACACGTTTATTTTAGAAATAGCGATATTATTATTAAAATTTTAATGCTTCTCGAATAAATTTCTTAACAATATAATTCTGCCGTCATAAGAGTAAAGGGCACAACTAACATTTTTATAAAAAATGAGTTATATACATATTTAGAATCAGAAAAATAAGGTGCATCTGCTCAATTTTTTGTAGAATTTTATCTTCAAGGAATTCGGAGATACAATAGGCTCAAAAGGCACAAATGAGACTAAAATCCATGTTTTACAGAATGAAAAGGCACACTTATTTAAGATTACATTGAAAAGGCACAAATACGTAGTTGTGACTTTTAATTCATGCAGAATTTTACTAATAACTACATTGAAAAGGCACACCTACGACATAATATATTGAAAAGGCACAAATATCAGATATGCCCTGTCTCCTTAATTCCTGATCCATGCATGTCTAAATTAATTTACGAAAAAAAGGCACAAAGAACTAGTTGTGCCTTTTCTTTATATTATTTACGATTAGGGGTGAGGTGGGGAGCGCAGGGCTAGATTGAAACGCGCCAGTTGTGCCTGCGACGTCGGAGTGACTCCACGCTTGTCAGCTGCGCCGCAGCCAGCTCGCGCTAGGTAATTTTATTTACGTATTTAAACTGTGTTGATTGTTGGCACTAGGTGGAATCTGCTAAATTGTTAGAAGTGAAGGAATGTGAATTGTGCGAAAAATTTGCTATTCACAACCCTAACGCAGAAATAAGGCACAGGAATTGCGAAGAATGCAAAGAATATGAAGATCATCACACTAGGTACATTTCAGCGAGAAAAAAATATGAAGAGGATGCTGAAAGCCAAACGAAGCAATAAAGTACTGACACCGTAATATTTGCAGTTGATTTAGAAAAGGTCATTATGTTACCTCGCATGTATGAATTCAAAACGGTAATGTTTTGTCCAAGGCTTATCGTTTTCAATCAGAGCTTTGTTCCTGTAGGTGACAAAAAGTTATATGGAGTTGGCAAAACACTGGGAGTTTTATGGCACGAAGCTATTGCAGGGCGAAAAAAGGAAGACATAGGGAGCTGCTTTCAAGCATTTTTCCTTGAAAACCGGGACTGCAAAAATGTGATTTTATGGCTGGATAACTGCGCGGCCCAAAACAAAAACTGGTGCCTTTTTCCTACTTAGTATATTTTAGTCAATTCCAAGGATGTAAATATTGAAAGTGTTGTGCTGCGTTATCTGGAAGTTGGTCATACTTTTATGGCGGCCGATGAATTTCACCATATAGTGGAGCTATCACTTAAGAGGAACAAGCGAGTGTATGACTTTGAAGATTTTTGCAAAGCTGTCGCTGATACTGGTTCTAATACTGTGGTGAAAAAAATGACAGTCCAGGATTTTTACGATTTTGAAGACTGTTCTTCGTCGTATAAATTACAACATTCTGTGCCGCGAGCTTATTTAAGAAACATGTTTGAAATCACTTTTCGGCGAGGGAGCAATTCCATGTTCTACAAGAACAGGCATGACACTCAAGAGCCAATAGAATTGGATTTCTTGAAAGTTAAGAATCTTAAAATTGGCATTCCATTGCCTAAGCAGTAGCTTTCTCCACGAGGTATAACATTTGAGAGGAAATCGGCTATACTTTCCAAGCTAGGGCCACTCATGCCTGACAACAGAAGAGGTTTTTGGGAAACCCTACCCGTTAACGACTCTTCAGCTGATCTCACAGAAATTTATGAAGACTGAAATTAAAGACTATTTTTTAATTAATATTTTAAGCAAAACTGATTATTTAAATTTGCTTAAACTTTTACCGATTATACTGATTTGTTACCGATAATACTGCATTGTGATAAATAAACCAAGAAGTGCCATGTTATGTTTGTTATAATTACATTTAATTTTTATAATAATAAAAATAATATTTTTTTAACTAAGAGTGTTTTATTTATAAAATTCAAAATTCAAAATTCAAAAATAATTTATTTTGCATAGACTATTAAATCGGTACTTACAAAACGTCAACATAAAGTAAATATTAAATACTAACTAATACTAGTAAATGGACCACCGGTTCGAAACGCGGCCCAGACCTGAGAAGACTCCGGCAAGAAACTCAGCGTGCATTTTTTTTTTTTTGGTCTATTTACAAAACATTTACTTAGCCTAAAACTTATGGTCTAGATACAATGTTTTGCTTGAGTAGCACAGCAGAGCGAACAGCTCATTTCCAAGCTCGTTTATCATTTAAATATTCTTGGATTTTATAATAGCCTTTCTGGCACAGTTTGCTCTTTACTGTATTTTTAAATTTATTAACAGGTAAATCTCTGATTTCATTAGGAAGCTTGTTAAAAAAGCGAATACAGTTGCCCTGGAAAGAATTACTTATTTTATGGAGTCTGCTATGACAAACTACAAGATTGCTTTTATTTCTAGTATTTATATTGTGCCTGTCACAAAGTCTTGGAAATTTTGCAATATTTTTCCTGACATACATTAAGTTTTCGAAAATGTATTGTGACACTACGGTTAGAATATTCATCTCTTTAAACTTATCTCGGAGGGAGACTCTTGGGCCCAAATTATAAATAGCTCGCACAGCCCGCTTTTGCAAGACAAATATCGTGTTTAAATCTGCGGAATTACCCCAAAGGAGAATTCCGTAGCTCATAATACTATGAAAATAGCTGAAATAAACTATTCTAGCCGCATCCACATCTGTTAAAGTCCTAATCTTTTTTACAGCATAGGAAGCTGAGCTTAATCTACTAGCTATTTTTTCTATATGTGAACCCCACTGAAGTCCAGCGTCAATACTCAAACCTAAGAACACTGTCGATTCCGCAAGGCTCAACAATTGTCCATTGAGTTGTACATTTGTTTCTACCTGTGCAACATTAGACAGAGTAAATTTAATACATTTAGTTTTATTCTCATTAAGGCAAAGATTATTTATATTAAACCAATGGACCACTCTTTTGATTGCGCCATTCACTTCGTCATAATTATCGTGTTGCCTTTTAATTTTGAAAATTAACGAAGTATCGTCAGCAAATAAAATAATACTATTATTGTCCCTTACATAGTAGGGAAGGTCATTTATGTAAATTAGAAATAAAAATGGTCCAAGTATCGAACCCTGCGGAACGCCCAACGAAACCACAGATCCTGCTGAACATGTACCGTTAACATCGACCCTCTGAATTCTATTGTTCAAATATGAAGTCAGAAGCTTGAGAGCCTTGTTCCTTATTCCGTAATGTTCTAATTTCCTGATTAATGTGTCATGGTGAACGCAATCGAAGACCTTGGATAGATCACAGAAGCCTCCCAGGCTTCGTAAATACAATTTAACAGTTCTACACCAGCATCAGTAGTCGAACGTCCCTTAGTAAACCTAAACTGTTTATCATGAAACAATTTGTTTTCACCAAAATGGGTCAGCAACTGTCCTAGAATTAGTTTCTCAAATACTTTACTCAAGGTCGGCAACACAGAAACGGGTCGGAAATTCGAAGGATCTGTGGCGCTGCCGGCCTTGAACAAAGGTATGACTTTGCTATATTTCATTAAATCAGGAAATATACCACTGTTGACACAGTCATTAAACACAGTTGCTAGATGGGGAGCAATGACATCAATTATACTTGCCACAGTTTTGACTGATAATCCCCATAGATCCGCGGTCTTTTTAACATCAATTGTTTTAAACGCTTTAACGATGTCCTTGCTATTAACAACCGTGAATACGAACGTGTTCTGACACCTGTTTGTTGATTCTACAAGCAATGCCTCAGCGGAAATGGAAGACGACTGAAGAGTTTTGGTTGTAGTGGAAGCTATATTTGCGAAGAAATGTTCAAACTCTGTCGCAACCTCCAAATCCTCCGTGACATGGCGATCTTCTATTTTTAAATGGAAATCTCTTACAGTTGATGAAGATTTCCCACATTCGGAATTTATTATATTCCAAGTAGTCTTAATTTTATTAACAGAATTGGTTATTTTCTTCCTAATGAAGTTTGATTTCGCAAAGGAAATAGAAAACATTAAATTAAATTTACATTAATAATGCGCAATTAGACAAATGTGCCCTTTGTTTTAGACACAATGATCAATTTGCTTGCAATATTAAAAAGAAAGATCACATTTGGTTAACTATGCCTTTTATTTGTAATACGTGGTATTTTTTAAGTATTTTTTTTTTAAGTTGAAAGGAATAATTTGAATTTATTTAATAATTAATTATATATATAAAAAAAACAAGTACAAAAATAAATAATCCTAATCTTCACGCGTATATTATAAACATTTTTTTTTCTTTTAAGCAATAGGCTTACACACTATGAAGCAGAATATAGTAAAAACTTTAATCCCGATTATCTCAGTTTGACCAAAATGATAGATGTGCCCCTCTTTCGTACGACGGCAGAATTAGTTATGTAATTTGAAAGTCAATTTATTTTAAAAAGTAAGAAAATTACTATACTTCAACTCAGCTGAAACCTCTGTACTACCTATGTATTAATATGTTTGTTCATGTGTGTATATAAGTAAATAAGCTGAATTACTTGTGTTATAAATGGGTACACGACGGTAATTTAATGGCTACTATTTGAACCCGAGACTTTTCCATCGTAAGACTGACTATTTAACCATTAAGCTACAGACTACAATGATGTCCAATAAATCATCGTATATTCTAAACGTAAATTTGTTTAGGCTCGTGTATAACCAGCCTTAAATTCAATACAGGCCCTATTACTTTTACCAAGGCATTACCACACAATAGTTGCTATTCAACTAAATAAGTTATTAGGTTATTACCAACGGAATAGTGTTCACGAAATATTTTCCATAATTACAACACCCTGTTAATTATCTGCGCTTACAAATTGGAATTATTTGTTGTTTGAAACAGTTTCTAGGACTAATTATTCTCTAATCATGTTGTATGACATTATTTCTTAAGTGAATTAAGATATACTTGAATTGTCTCTAATTGGGTATTCTATTGACTACTCAAATTAGTTTCTTTTTACTAAACGTCAAAAGGTTATAAGGTAACTTGTATGAAAAAAGATTTAGTGACGTCATAAAATTTAATAGTCAAATCAGTTACTATTATAGGTTGGGTGGATGTTTAAAAATAAATAAAAACTATAAAATAAGAACAGACGCAATTTTTACTGCTCTTTTACCATTCTTAATTTATTAAGCCCGGTTTGATAATTTATTTTAACTATAAGATTTGGAATATATAAGTAGGTACCTACTTTAAATTAAGAATTTTATTCACCCCAACTGTCTTACTGTAGATACTAATACTTGCCAAAATGTAATTTAAGTAATAATTAAATATTTGAGCCGTTTGGAGTCGAGAGGCTGGGATCATGGGGCCCAAGTGCACGTCTATTATATAAAGACATAACAAAACGTTTAATAGACACTACCCGTGATCAGAGGGCTGGTTTATTCCTTGCGCAAAGGATTGGCATTGCCATTCAGCGTGGCAATGCCGCCAGCCTTCTGGCCACCCTCCCGGTTGACGTCGATGGGAAGGAATTCTTTGACGCCTGAACCTGCAGTTTTGCACATATCTTGTTCTAGATTTTTATTTATAATAATTATTGAATATTATTATTATGTACATAATTGAAGTTTTCTTAAATAAATAGTTCCCTATATATAGTGTACGTGTTGAAGATTCCTTCTCTTCGTGGTGTAGTACAACTGCCGGTGTGCCGCAGGGTGGCGTGCTATCTCCTTTACTTTTCTCAATTTTTATAAATTCCATCTCTAAATTATTACGTTCTTCCTATCACCTTTACGCAGATGATCTTCAAATCTACACACAAGCCTCTGTGCAAGAATTACCTACAGCTATCTGTACCATAAATGCCGATCTGACGCAAGTATGTGAGTGGAGTAAACAGTATGGGCTCGAAGTGAACCCCTCTAAGACTCAGGCTATTATTGTGGGCAGCTCCGGGATGTTGAATCGTATAGACTGGTCGCAATTACCAGATGTTGTATTTAACGGTGTTGCAATTCAATTAAGTGGTGAGGTGAAAAATTTAGGTATATGGATGGATAGAACACTATCCTGGGGCCCTCAAATACGTGAAGTCAGCCGCAAATTGTTTGCTTCTGCGGGTTCCATGCGTAGGCTGCGAAACTTTCTACCAACAGCCACTAAAATTGCACTTGCAGAATCACTTCTTCTTCCACAACTTGACTATGCTGATGCCAGCTATCTTGATCTCACTGAGGAGCAACTTGATAAGCTTGAGCGCCTTCAAAATTTCTGTATCAGATTTATATTTGGTCTTCGCAAATATGATCACGTATCACAATTCCGCAACTTGCTCAAGTGGCTCCCAATTCGACTTCGACGGAATGCTCATATTCTTTCCATACTTTACAGTATTCTCTTCAATCCCCGTACTCCTATTTACTTAAAAGAACGTTTTGTGTTCCTCAATGACACACATTCGAGATCCTTGAGGTCGTCAGTAACATTACAACTGTCCACGCCTTCTCATTCCACAAGATTTTATGACAAGTCGTTTACTGTCCAGGCTGTAAGGTTGTGGAATGCGCTGCCTGTATCCATCAGACGTGCACAATCCCTGGCCATTTTCAAAAAAATGGTAAAAGAACACTATCTGGGTTCTTAGTTACCTTATCATGTGAGTTTGAGTGGGTATGTGCTCGCTGTATATATAAGTAGATATTTATCTTGTATAATAAATATATATGCGTGTATCTAATGTGGGTATGTATGTTTATGTAAATATGATAGACATTCAATGTATGTACTTAGGTTTATTTAGTGGAGTATTTAATAATGTATATTGTGTATGTATGTGTATGTGTGTGTGTGTGTGTGTGTGTGTTTGTGTGTGTAATGTATATATTTGTGATATATGTGTATATGTGTGTATGTGTTTATGACTACACTAATAACTACCCATAGTTATTATTGTTAATATTTAAAACATGTCCATCCAAAGGTTGCCTGTAAGAGATCGCTCTTAGCGATAAGGCCGCCATTTGTACATAATGTCGTGTATTGTCCATACATTTACTGTATTACTGGTGTACAATAAAGATTTACCTATCTATCTATCTATCTATCTATCTATCCCTTATTATAGTTAAATTACACTATAAGATAATACCCAATTGTCATTAAATTTTAACTTTTATTTTCAAAATGTGCAGGTTTTAGTCTTTACCCTCATACGGTGCAAGCAAAATTGCTTGCTTGCTTGGTTCTGGATGAAATTGTTTGCACCTTATGAGGGTAAAAGGGTTCAGTGATTCTTTTCTTTGCCGTACCATAAAGTATGGGATTTTTTACCATCATACATGTTTAGTACCTACTCCCTATAATACAATACAAGTAGGACGTGAAAAAGCATCTGATGAGGACGTCAACCTGAGGTCAACCCGGCAACCATTCTTACATTAAGTTGTCTGTCTGTGATGGTGACCCTCTTTGTTTCGCTTTGAACTTTGTTTTCCGCTTACCACTTGCTTTCAGCTTAGGTAAGGTCAAATTATATTGATGTACATGTCATTTAAATATAACGCTGTCTGTTATCTAGGCTCAAAGTAAGCATAGATTAACTTACTTGTGAAATGCAGTTAAAAGTACTTAGACCCTTCTTTGTAATCAACATCATCATCACACCGTTAATTTCTGATTTCAGATGAATCCAGAGGTTGGTCTGTGGAGTCAGTTGACAGATTGATCGACCTTTTTCTTGTAATGAAGCCACTATATTGTGTATCTGTCCTTTTGGAGTCAATGTAACCATTGACTCCAAAAGGACAGAGTAAATAATAGTACTACCAAAAGGAAGAAGATAGTAATCAAATAAATGTTTGTAATTGTAATAAAATATTTCAAGCGCTCGATGACAAATGTAAATTCAATCCAATTTACATAATAAAACAATCAAATCATTAAGCAATTAACTTGTAATAAACACTTGAACAATACAATACTTGTTGAGGTCATAGATTCGGAGGTGAGCGACCCTGCGCGCGCGCCGGGTTGGCGACGCGTGTCAAACGATCTACATATTATAAACACAACTTTTATTTACCATTGTACACAAAACTTGCAAAAGAAATTGAACTCTACATTACAAGAAATAGATATGAAATTGCTTAAATGAAAAATTTCAAATTGTAGAATTTATTGGAGTTTATTGTTCAAAATGAGATACTTTTGTACATCCGATTGTTTTTATTCAAAAGGCTGGAAACGTTTAATTGTATAACGTAATGTTAGGAAATAGTTGAAATGCAGATTATACTCTTTTATACGTTCGGTTGCTACGTGGTTACGTGTCAGTAACCACGTTTGGGTGATAACGAGATCTGATTTGATGTTATTTTTTCGACCGTTTCATACTAGTTTTGTTGGTTTTTAAGTGGTTTCTCAACCGTAATAGCTCTAAAAGTGATATTGTTAGACAAATTGCTGTTACGTTTCTCGCTATGTTAAGATATATTCAGAATAATTTTAACGGAGTCGTAATTTTAAAGAGGTGTGATAACCTGACGGTTATAACCGTGTTCAGCTCGTGTGAGGCAATCGTTACTTTTATTTACATGTAACATAACTATAATGTTACCATTAACAAATGGGTACTTAAATATTTTGGTATGCAAGATAAATTATGTCTTGTATGGAGTGGGCATATCATGTTTGGTTAGGTATTTAAAATGCGATTTTTGACCTGAAACCTCATGAAATTGCTCAGTGAATTCAAAAATATATTTCATCTCAATCAATCAATTAAGTAACGTATCGCAGTTCCTACAGTCTCGGGACCTTTAAGTGGGGCGTGAAAAGGCATCTCATGAGGCCGTAACCGGGGCTAGATGGGGACCCTGTGGTCCCCACAACCCGAAGGGGCCCATCTCGAAAGAGATGGTCCTGGGTCTGCCGGGGTGCGAGAGATATGCTTTTGGCAATCTCACCTCCGGCAACCAAGGACCCAAGACGGCGTGCGTTTTAGTCGGTTCGAGTCCGACATAACCACCTCCACCGGCTCCGTGGAGGTGGTATCCGTGGGGATTTATCGCACGATAAAAAAAAAATCTCATGAGGCCGTTAAGCTGCGTGCCACCATTGTTAACATGTTTACGATGGTGACCGTCTTTCTTTGCCTTTAGCTTACCATCAGGCCAGGTGAAGTCAAATTGACGTGTCCTATATAAAACAAAACAGTTTGAAATCACTGTTTTGTTGCTCTTAATACGAGAGTTTTAAGATCAATTTGAGACTTTGTTGTCAAGATATTTATGACGCTGACTGTACAATCTCTACCCGATCTAGGTAACAGATACAGTGGCTTCCGGCTCTTCCTCCTCCACTTCGCACGATCTTGGGCGTCCAAGGTAGTGAGACCGTTTTCACGCATGTCACCCTCCACGACGCCAAGCCAGCACTTCTTGGGCCTACCCCTTCTACCTGGACCGGGTGGGGGCGCCATTGCCAGGCATTTGTTACCCACGTAGCTGGGCGGTTTCCGCAAGACGTGGCCGCACCAGCGGAGGCGGCTCTCTTGCATTTTATCTGCGATGTCACGGACATGAAGGCTGCCGCGGATGCGTGAGTTCCTCACGCGATCTTTACGCGTGACTCCACACATCCAACGCAGCATTTTCATCTCCGTGACACGCAGCATCTGCTTGTGTCGCTCCAACAGCGGCCACGCCTCACAGCCGTGTAAGAGGACAGGTCTAATGATCGTTTTATAGACCTGCCCCTTCAGCCTGACTGGCATTTTAGAGTCGCAAGTGACGCCAGTCATTTCCCGCCACTTAGCCCACGCGGCGGCAATACGTGCCTTGACGTCGTAGTCGATGTCACCAGAAGCGTGAAGTACAGATCCCAGGTACTTAACCTGATCCGTGCGCTCGACCAAGTCATCGCCTATGCGAACGGGTGTGGGATCTGTTGAGTTTAACGCCAAGTACTCTGTCTTCGCCACATTTAGCTTCAGACCACCGTTCTCAAGCGCCTCCTTCCACACTTTCACACGTCGCACCAATCTGTTCCTGTCTGCGTCCATCAGCGCAATGTCTCTTATACTGTCCGACAAAACGTCTAACACTAAGCTGAACAGGTAGGGACTGAGTACGGATCCTTGGTGTACCCCGACGGTGATGGGGAAGGTTTTCGTGTCGCCAACAGCGGTCCGAACCACGGAACCGGAATCTTGGTACATGTCTCGGATGGTGTCGATGTAAGCCTATGGGACTCCTTTGGACCGCAGTGCCCACCAGATCATCGCGCGAGGCACACAGTCGAAGGCCTTCTGCATGTCTAGGAATAGACAGTACAGGGGCGTGTTCCTCGCCCTGTATCTCTCCGCGACGATCCTTAGGGCGAACGCCGGATCCATAGTCCCGTGTCCGGGGCGGAACCCATACTGACACTCCGAGAGGGTACTCTCCTGTCGGATCCGGGAATCGATTATCCGCTCGTAGAGCTTCAAGGTGTGGGACATTATCTTTATACCTCGGTAACTACTACACTCTTGCACCGATCCCTTGCCCTTGAAGACTGGCGTAATAACACTGAGCCTCCACTGGTTTGGGATTTTACCGGTGAGGAGGATACGGTTATAAAGATTTGCGAGGATGCCCACACCACGGGCACCCATTGCCTTCCAAGCCTCGATGGGGACTTCGTCGGGTCCGACAGCTTTCCGGTTCTTCATGCGACGAATGGCAGTCTGAACTTCAGCAGGCGTTATCGGTGGTACTAGTCCAAAAGCAAAGGCAAAAGAAAACCGCCTTAATGGAAGAGAATGGTGTCACGGTCAGCGAATTTCTTCAAATACTTAATTTATGCTATACTAGCTTTCGCCCGCGGCTCCGCCCGCGTGAATGTCGGTTATCGCAACCAAACATAGCATTTCTCAAGGTCTAATCTACCCCTATTCAAAATTTCATCAAAATCGGTTCAGTGGTCCAGGCGTGAAAGCGTAACATACAGGGACAGACATTATATTATTCAGAGAGCCTAACCGTCAATTCTAGTAATAGGTCTATTATACAATAATAATAACGGGAATTAACGCGATCATGGTATAGGTACCTACGTACCTTTGATTTGCCTGACGTTTCGACCAGGTTACACCGACCGTGGTCACAGGCTGACTGGCCCCGTAGTGCACGCCCGCCGTCTTCGAGTCCGTGAGGTAGTAGGTAGTGGGTAGAAGGTACGTATGTACCTATACCATGACCGCATTAATATTATTATTGTATATCATGGAACGCGAGAGTTTAAAAGTTATTATAGGTCTAGTAGATAGTCAACTGAACCACATAATCCTATACCTAGTTGAATTCGACGTAACCATCGTACCCTTGGCTGGGTGATACCCGGAGGTTCAATAAATCAAATTCAACCTTAGATGTCTCCGATGACATTGGCAGATTAAACGTTTTCTTAAAACAATGTAACATACTCGTAGCATTTTGCTTAAAGCATTTTCTAGCAGTTAACCTTGGGTTGATGCTGAGGTTGGTTAGGTAGGTGGATACGTTGTGTATACATTCGATAATTTTATTTCAATAAATTATGTTACTGGAATTTAAAAAATACAGTATTTATACATTGTTTTGTTAAATTTATACATCAACTATTTGAAAATAACATACATCTATCCATACTAATATTATAAATGCGAAAGTAACTCTGTATGTCTGTCTGTCTGTCTGTATATATTCTGTCTGTCTGTCTGTATGTTACGCTTTCACGCCTAAACCACTGAACCGATTTTGATGAAATTTGGTAAAGGGGTAGATTAGACTTTGAGAAAGGACATAGGCTATGTTTGGTCGCGATAACCTACATCCACGCGGGCGGAGCCGCGGGCAAAGGCCAATATATATGTTATAATGTTATATTATGTTTCTTCACTGACTTAGTACTTACCTACTTGCTAAAAACAGTACATAAATTGCAACAATTTTGGCGAATTTTACATAATTACATACAGATGAACATAGCCACACATACATAGTCGATTAAAAGAAAACATTCTCGTAATCTTTAAATCAATATTACAAAACATTTACAACGTCTCCTGTACAGTAGTAGTCTGCATAGAAAACATCATGGTGTGTTAAGTCTTCATCAATTATTCAAAGATCTAAACAATAAAACCATCAGCACCATGCTTTCTAAGTACCTACCTACATACATACAATATTCTGTTTCATATAAGGCACAGAGTTAATTCAGAATGCAATGACTGTAACAAATACATTAAACACAGCATTTAACAATACATCACATGCGGATTATAAAAAGAAATGTATTACCCTTACAATTTGAAATGTTCCAGTTGTTTCGACGACTAAGATCGATGCGTCACTATAAAATGTGTAACTACAATATTTTATACTTACCAACATAATTTTGCCGACTTACAACAACGAATATTGGATTATTTAAATGTAAGGTTACGAATTTCAAACGCATTAATAAGTTTGTAATTCAAATGCGTAATACTTCTTACAAAGAGACCACGTGCATTTATTGTGAGTCTTAGGTAGCCGAAAATTAAGATGATTTTTCGTTAATTTATTTGTGTAGGTTTGAGTGAATCTAGAGGTGACGAGGTAGGAAAATATTCGGCTTTAGAACATACATAGATGAGGAGTGATAGTGCGTGACATGTTCAGGGTTGGCACTTTATAGAAAAATAAAAGAAAAAAGAAAGATTTTTTTTAATGAAGCACACACAGAAAATGATAAAAAAAAACACAACTGTGCAGAATAATGGTCACCTCTCAGCGTAAAATGTTTCAGCGAATTTCTGTAGTTTTTTTTTTAATCTCCGGGTATTCATGTTTTGGTAGGCACAACATTAAAACCCGGAGTTTAAGAATTAAGAATGACTGGCAAGTGGAATATAGTAATATTTAAATTACCAAAGGGGGCTTCTCTATTTAATAAATATATATTTTGTAACATAGTCACGTGAATCTTGTAATGACAACCAAATTCAGGCATCAGCTCAAAGATTGATGTTTAAATAAATGTTATGAAGGTTAATTTAAGAAGTGAGAATGGGTTAGTAGATTTGGAAAAGAACCATTTTCTTACTTAACATAATTTTGTATTTTGTACGACTTGTGAGAGATTCAAATACCACTCTATCTTTACTTTCATACCCTTAGAATTTCTCTCTTTCTCGTCTGGATATCGTGCAGCGACGTTTAAACTTCGTAATATAAAGGCATTCGAAAGCCAATATAGTCATTTAGCATTTTCACCAGTAATTACTACCTAACACTTACAAGTAGTTTTAAAAAATCAATAAAATATAGCAGCTGATTTTATTATTTTTCGACTGAAAAAATATATATAAAAAACTCATACATTAGTCATATTCCATTCACCTGTACATTATTCCAAAACAAAAATGAAACTCTTTCTTTGAATTGGAATTTCAAAATCTTTCACTACAAAACGACTATAAAATCAGCCAGTATACGACAAGTGCGCAATAACTTTATAATTCCATGACCATGAGTGACAACCCTGCGCATGATACATGGTATTTATTTTGCTGCGCTGACGCATCCCGTGACTCACGACCAGTTTAGGTAAACCGTGCTTATGCGATACACGCGTATTGTAGAGATGGTATACCGCGGTACACAGTTTGAGCACTCTGTTTATTATTAGTTGTACTGTTTTTTTATTTATTTATAATAGTTAAAATACTTCCAGGAAAGGAGAAATTAGTTAGAGTATAACAATATCATAAAAGTATAATAAGTCAAATACACTCCAATACAAACATTTGTTAAGAAGTTTCATAAAAAATAAACAGTGCCTCCTTACAATTGTCGAGAGCACAGTGCCTCCTTACAACTTCTAACAATAAAGGACTTGAACTTTGAGCTCTAAATGTTAGTCTCGTTTTTTTTATAAATGAACATGCCAGTTTGACTTCACCTCGCCTGGTGGTAAGCTAAAGGCAAAGTCTCGGAAAGAGCGTCACCATCGTAAACATGTACCATGTTAACAATGGTGACCCTCAGCTTGACGGCATCATCAGATGCCTTTTCACGCCCGCTTAAAGGACCAGGGACTGTACTTTTTGTCTTCTGTTGGCCTATAGATTCTTTTTCCTTTTTTTAATAGCTATTGACAAATTATTAATAAAAGATTGTTAGTGGGAGTCAATTGTAATAACAAAAGAGTGTAATTTTAAACTAAGATTAAAGTATTATCACTAGATTTAAGACCAATTTCTATGTGACCAATGCTAACCAATATTTTAAGATTTAAAGGTTAAAATAAGTTTAAAAGTAAACGGTAAGATCATGACATCCCTCGGCGAGTGCGTGAAAGCAATACTTTTCAAATTTGTTTTCATAAAATTTATAGTCGAGCAATGAATGAACACTATAAATATAGTACTATGCTATTATAATATACTATTGCTTGGCATGTTATGTGTCTACTAGTTAAATTGTAACGGATAAATGGTTAAAAGGTAAAAAAATCATTCTACAAAGGTAGCAACAAATACTATAGTTCCTCCACTTGTGAGCCGTGTAGCTCCCTCTCAACAAGCGGGGTTGTGTAATAGTGACAGATTTGGTTCTGTTACTAATGCCCGCACGTGGACGCTACTGAACTCACTGTACAAATCGAGTGTGAGATTATGGCAGTGTTATTATGAACTTCGAAATGTTATGCGTTGTTTTATGATTCATTCATTTTGTTTTTTTTTCGTTAATAATTAATTAGATATTTAGGCGTCATGGTTTGCAATTTAGATAGGACAGTGTCCGCTTAGTCGTACTTTATGTACTACTAGATCACCCGGCGAACGTCGTGCCGCCAATTTTACTCCACCTGCGTGGCGTCTGATCCCGTTCTCGCTACACCCTCCACTATTAAGCATGTATTATACTTAAAAACCTTCCTCTTGAATCACTCTATCTATTAACAAAAGCGAAGTTTTAAAGATTTAAGCGTAGATACATAGGGCCAGACAGACAGCGACAGTGACTTTATTTACTATGCTGTTGAAGCACTTCCATCCTTCGAAGGGTACGTTAAAACTCGGTCCCGGTTCTCATCTATCGTTAGGTGAAGACGGAGGCTTATATTGGTGAATGAACAACATCAGTTGGCTGCCATCACTAATGAAAACTCAGGCTGGAAGGTTAGACAACTGTCACTCCCAATGTAGCCAAAAAAAACCTTTATCCTTTTGGTTTCAAATAAATAGAAGCCTGTTGCGGTTAAGCACGCAATTTTGTCAGATTTCAATTTCTGATAATAAAAAAATCCCTGAACTTTTCCTTGCAGGGGGAATGCTCTTCCAACTGGGCTACAGAGCCACACCTGAATCAATTCAAATTTCCCTTCTTTACATATCCATCTTTAATGTGACGGTGGGGTCATCTACCAACACTCTTACGAACTGTTGGAACCAATGAATATTTGGGTGGAGTAATCAAAAATTAATAAAATGATTGAATACGAACTGTTACCTGGAACCAATTATTCATTGGTTCCAGGTAACAGTTCGTAAGAGTGTTGATAGATGACTCCACTATCACTGTAAAGACGGATATATATCGTAAAGGAAAATTTGAACTTAAAAAAATCTTTCCTCATTCCAGGAATTTTATCCAAAATCTTACGCACCACACTAACTATATTAACACCGCACTATGAAGTTATCCTAAATAAATATACCTAATAAAATCGGTTAAATATCAGTTTATTCACTGGAAAAGTAGTCCCATACCGCCAATTGATTACGATTTCCGGGTCACAATCCGTATCCCCACCAGTGGGACCAGGGGACTACAGTTTTCCCTTCTACCTAAGAGTAAACAAACTATCAACTTATATTACAGAAATGAACGAAGTAATAATATCAATAACATTATTTTATGATATTAGTAACCAAAATTATTTATTGAAATGAAATCACTATTTCAGATACAGATTCTGTTGCTTGCGGTTCCGCCCGCGTGGAATTTTGATCCCGCTTATCACTGATCTACTATCAGATATCATGATAATAATTATATAGCCTATGTTGGTATCTGATAATGTAGCTTTCTACTGACGAAAGAATTTTATTTTTAATATTAGTATGGATTATTTACATTTAACCCGAAGTTTCGGTTACTTTTTAGGGAATTTCAAAGAATGATATTTGCGTAAGCTTTCGGCAGTATCATATTCGTATTATATCTGACGTTGAGGGGTTATCTGCTGAAGTTAAGTTAGCAGTAGGTTCACGTTGCTAATGTAATAACCAGGATTCGAACTCGGGCACGGTTTTCGACTATCTATGGATAGGTAGCCTCATCATCGTTCGGATGTTTAATTCTTCAAATTATAAGCTGTTCTTTTTAATACCACTTAGGTGGCAAATAAGTACACAGCCCACTTTAGTGGGTGTAATTATTAAAATGCCTTTGAAAGATCATCACCTCCATTATAATCTTTGCATCTAAGATCTTAGGGTTGTTCCCGGCTGAATGTATAAGGCTTCCTGCTTGTTATTCTCGATCCCTCAACACAGAGAGAAAAGTCAGAGTCTGCCAGGAGTAATTATGTAAAGTAAAGTTTTCATGAATTATTTTATTATGAAATGACAACTTCCCCTCTGGGGTCAAAATCTAACAGTCAAGTATAACGGTCACAAAGTAGACTCGAGCTATTACAATATATGATTTGAGATTGACATGGTCATTAACATTAATAGTATAACACTCACCGGGATATTTACCATGTTTATGATTGGTATTTGGTAACCGATATTTCGGCGCTGTTACAAGCGCCATGATCACGGTGTACTGACGACCGCCGAGCTAGTTGTTATTGGGCAGACCGTATCTGTCTACCCTCTTCCGCACTCGTTTATGACGCGCGTCGTCCCTACCACTGTCCGCGTTCTCGCACTGTACTCGATCGCGTTTTTGACATACAACACTCACTGAATCGACTCGCACGGGTTTTGAAATTGTAGGTCTTGTGAACATTCGAATCACTGGATGCCAGACACTCGACAGTTGAAACCCATCTTCCCGGTTGAAGTTCTTGTATTTTTTAATTTCAATTGCTTCTTTCACCATTCTGGGTATGTGGTGGCGTTCTGTCGAGAGAATCTGAGGGCTGTGTAGCTCAATCCAGTGATTCGGTGAGTGTTATACTATTAATATTACAATATAAAATAGATTAAAACCCACAACACTTGAAAATATGTTAAATATGTACTCGTACTTACAGTCTAATTTTGAAACATGTTATGTATGATGCAGGCATTTAATATAAAAAAATTGGGTGCAGCACCGTGCTTCACCTAGGATCTCCACCTGGGTGGGGCACGGGGTACTGATAGGTCTTTATGCTGAAACCCCTAGTAAGTACAGTGAGGTATGAAAGGCACTTTATCCCTCGTGCTCTGTTACTTGTCCATTTATGAATCCTCCTCCTATTCATTTGGACTTTTATGAGAGTGATGTTTGACCTACCGAACCCAAGAGAAAAACCTGCATCAGAGCTTCGTCAGTCAATCTGCAGGTGTATGAGTTCGCAGGTGAGGTTGACGTAGCCTTGAAGTCTTTACAAGACTCTTATAGGTAGTATACATTTAATTACATAATGCGTTTTGTACTAAGGAACAGCTGTTTTAAACTTAATTAATAAAATTGACTTGTCTATATTTGGTAACTGATAATACATCAAAGTTGATTTCTTTGCGAAATTATTCCAGCTGTACAAATTTTTAAACTCTCATGTTCTGTCATATATACAATAATAATAACGGGAATTAACGCGATTATGGTATAAGTACAGGCAAATCATTCCCGTTCTAAATTATTGTATATTCCAGCCGTGTCCTGAACTTTCATTTTTTGCAACTTAGTTCCTTTTTGAATAAACAGATCCATTATTACAGATATCGGATATATAAGGCAGCGATAAAAACGTTTATTATGACAATACACGGAAAGTAAAAATATTATGACTATTAAGTATTTAATATGGAATTAATTGTATGTCACTCACAACCGGCCTACAGGCTATAACATAATTTAATTACATTTTTATGTACATTGTTGAATTTTAACGTCCAACCGACAAACTGATTACTATTTAACTATTTTCAAAAGTATCTCTATTCCCATTTAAATGTAATAAAACTAAAATTATTATAACGTATTTAATTTTACAGCAGTTTTACTAAAATGACGTAGTACTTGTTTATAGCTACATCCTGTATTTGATGATAATTTTATTCTTTATAAAAACAATAAAATTATACAGCATGTGTAAAAAATAAATAAAACTGCAGTGGTATTAATCAATGAAAATAAATAAAAGCAGTATCAATCTCGATCAAAACCCGTATGAATTAATTTTGAAATGGCATGAGTTTTCTTGACATGAAGATGGAACAATCCAGATCTGCAGTTCTAGTGGAAGTGTTTGGATGAAATTAATAAATATAAAATTATAATGTAACGACTACCGTCTCACCTCCCAACCCTATAAGGGAAGCATACACCAAAGCCTTGTCCATAATTCTGCAAGTTCAACAAGCAAATAACCTTGAGTTTGACCCTAGTGGTTTCATTTTTATACTATTGTGTAAATAAAATATACTAACTAATACTTAACTTAAATTATAATACTTTTTCTGTTAAACAAGCAAAATTCACACTATAAAACCGTGGCTCCATTGCACTTAAAATCATCGGAAAAAAGAAGCGTTCAAAAGGAACTTGAACCCACCACCTTTCCCTTACAGGGGGCTACTTGAGCGCTTCTTTTTCCCGATGTATTTCGTGCTTAAAAAGTATATTCTAATATATAAAATTCTCGTGTCACAGTTTTCGTTGCCATACTCCTCCGAAACGGCTTGACCGATTTTGATGAAATTTTTTGTGCTTATCCGGTATCTATGAGAATCGGCCAACATCTATTTTTCATCCCCCTAAATGGTGCAGCGGGAACGGGATCTGACGCCACGGGTGCAGGGAAAAATTGGCGGTACGAAGTTCGCCGGGACAGCTAGTGTGCTATAAAAATTTCATTCACATAATTCTATCATTACTGCATCAAGTTTCTACATCGCGCTAACAGATCTCTCACAAAACTTATGTCTAATACCACCTGCTCTACTTGTCTCGATTAATAACCTTATATATTACCATACCACACGTTTAGCCGTTTGTTCCCTCAAGGGTTCAGTACATGTGCTGTCAATTACATCGCTATAATAATACACCAGACTTTTATCTACTGGTCCATCAAAAAAAGATGGGTACTATTCAGGTTAGGAATTCTAGTTTTATAGAGCTTTATATGGCCATGTCAGAATATACCCAACTAAAAATGAGCATATCGTTTAAACGTCAAAGTTTCATGATAAGATATATCAATTACATATACATGATCATGATAATCCATACTAATATCCATACTAATATTATAAATGCGAAAGTAACTCTGTCTGTCTGTCTGTCTGTCTGTCTGTCTGTATGTTACGCTTTCACGCCTGAACCACTGAACCGATTGTCATGAAATTTGGTATAGGGATAGGTTAGACCTTGAGAAAGGACATAGGCTATGTTTGGTCGCGATAACCGACTTCCACGCGGGCGGAGCCGCGGGCAAAAGCTAGTTATAAATAATGCGAAAGTAGCTCTGTCTGTCTGTCTGTATGTTACGCTTAAACGCCTAAACCACTGAACCGATTTTGATGAAATTTGGTATAGGGATAGATTAGACCATGAGAAAGGACATAGGCTATGTTTGGTCGCGATAACCGCTAGTAGTACATATAATCAAGCTTTTATTCTCGGAGGGTTTGGCAAAAGTGAATTAACACCCACATTTCACCAAAAATTGTAGTCGGCCCCACGTACCAGGGGGTTAGCCTATTGCCATAATATTCCGGGCACTATTGTTGACTCGAGCCTATATCTGAGGCTGAGTCTGGTAATTATCTGTCTGATGTTAAACAGAGGTGTAGCCCAGAAGATACGGACCACCATTTCCGTTGCTATTGACTTATTTTTTTGTTTTTTTTTGTTATTATGTTCGATTCAATCGATTCACACGACGGCTAGCCCACGCGACACGACAATCCTCGGCTAAAGAGAAAATTTTGCATCTCTTTTCACTTTCACTCGGGGAATAAGACTTTCGACTATTTTATTCCTGGATGAAGCTCCGGTTTCGTCCCGACTACTTGTAATCATATGTAGCTTTTAGCTGCTAGTGCATAACTAATAATAATAATAATAATAATAACCCCGCAGGGGCAGCTTGTGGCGAGCTGTTGGTGAGTGGCGACACCACGAACCCTGATTCTCCCGAGGGTTGGAATTCATTCATACTAATATATTACTGGCTTACCGGAATTTGGTTAGCAAAATACCCGGTCTTTTAGGGGGCTTACGTAAGGATATGGGCTTCAATACGGTAAAGCCTTCAGAATTTTTTATTTAAAATGAGTTTCAACAGCCCAAGACAAAGGGCCCAAGTGACGGCAATAAGCTCGCCCCCTATTACGACGTGGACCGAATATCATAATTGGCGAAACATGGGTGCTAATACATTGATTATATCATAGATAAGTCGATATCTCAAGTCAGATTTAAATTTTCAAATTCAATTAAGACTACGGATACTGACCACTACAGGCAAAACTACGGTTTTTTTTTTTTTTTTTTTATTTATTAACGTGTTTTGAAAAACATTTAAAATTGTACAGAGTAGCACAAAAAAACCACAAAACCAAAATATAACTATTTTAATAAATTCTATACCAATAGTTACTAAGTAGTAGGTATTTAAAAAAATTGAGGCACGTGTAACTTTCCTCAAAAAACCAAATCAAGAACAACATAACACATTTTATGAGTAATTTCAAGGTTCATAAAAGGGTTAATAAAATAAATGGAATGTGTCCGTGACCATGACACTAGTGTTACAACCGTTGCAATCCCGTGGTAAGTGCAAGAGATGAATCGCAACATTGTTGCTTGATAGACAACTGCAGAAAATACTGTTTACTAGCATTGATATATATATAGCTTTTGCCCGCGGCTCTGCCCGCGTGGATGTCGGTTATCGCGACCAAACATAGCCTATGTCTCGCTGCATGCCGGCCTCGCCCTGTCCTGATCCTGGGAGATTTCAATGCCTGGTCGCAGGCTTGGGGCTCCCGGGAAACCAGAGACAGGGGGAGGATACTTCAGGACTGGGTCGCTACACGTGGCCTAGTCATCCTGAACCGGGGGAATGTCGCAACCTGGACGCGGCGGGGGCTCAGCTCGGTCATAGACGTTTCGTTTGCGACCCCTGAGCTCGCCCGCCGTGTCCAGGGATGGCGTGTGGTGGAGGAGGAGGAGACGTCATCAGATCACCGATATATTCGGTTCGACGTCTCCCCTCCACCAAACCTGCCGCCAGCTATTGCGAATCCCCCGGGACCGCGTTGGGCACTCAATCGCCTGGATCCGGAGGCTCTCCTGGAGGCGGCCATAGTGCAGGCCTGGATCCCGATAGCGGACAGACCTGCCAATATTGATGCCGAGGTGGAGTGGTTCGGGAGAGCCATGTCGCATATCTGCGATGCGGCGATGCCCAGGGCTAGGCCCAGACCGGCGAGAAGACAGGTGTACTGGTGGACGCCGGAAATCGCGCAGTTGCGCGCGGAGTGCGTTGCCGCGCGCCGCCGGTACACCAGATTCCGCCGGAGGCGTCGCCGCCCAGACGATGCGGCAGCCCGTGAGACGGAGCTCTATGATGGGTACAAGGGTGCCAAGAAGGCCCTCCAGACGGCCATCAAGTGGTCCAAAAAGGTGGGCCGCGAGGAGCTGATGGAGACCTTGGAGCGGAACCCGTGGGGGCGTCCGTACCTTATGGTAAGGGGCAAATTACGCCCCAAGGCGCCCCCACTGACCCAGAGTCTCCAGCCGGAGCGGCTAGAGGGGGTCCTGGACTCCTTGTTCCCATCAAGAGCGGAGGAACACATTCCTCCGCGCATGGCTCCGTCTCAGGCGCCCAACGCGGAAGGCAGCGAGAACGACGTGCCCGTAGTCACAGAGGGTGAGCTAGGGGCGGCTCTACTGCGGCTTAAATCCCGCAGAAACACCGCCCCTGGACCCGACGGCATTCCGGGCCGAGCATGGGTCCTGGCTCTCGAAGAACTTGGGCCTCGAATTATAGGGCTCTTTAGCGCATGCCTCGAAAAAGGCCAGTTCCCCAAGGTCTGGAAGACAGGGAAACTGGTCTTAATCCGAAAGGCGGGGCGGCCGGCAAATTCCCCATCAGGGTACCGGCCGATCGTGTTGCTCGACGAGGTGTGCAAGCTCTTTGAGCGCATTATTGCACAACGCCTCGTCAAGCATCTCATACGCGTGGGGCCTGATCTGTCGGATAGCCAGTTTGGCTTCCGTCAGGGGCGCTCCACCGTAGACGCGATCATGCGCATTAGAGGCCTGACGGAGGAAGCAGTCTCACAGGGTGAGGTGGTGGTGGCGGTGTCTCTTGACATCGCTAACGCCTTCAACACCCTGCCCTGGAGTTGCATTAGGGAGGCGCTTATCTACCATGGAGTGCCTCCCTACCTCCGTCGAATTGTCGGGGCCTATCTCTCTGAGAGGGCCATTACTTACCCGAGTTGGCTAGGGCCGGGTCGGCGGGATGTGTCGTGCGGTGTTCCACAGGGATCGGTATTAGGGCCACTCCTGTGGAACATCGGCTACGATTGGGTGCTGCGTGGTCCGTTGCTCAGAGGGGTCACCGTAACGTGTTACGCCGATGACACCCTCGTTACGGCGCGGGGAGCAACGCACCGAGATGCAGCACTAAAGGCCACGGCAGGGGTTGCTCAAGTCGTGGGTCGGATACGGCGGCTGGGTCTCGAGGTCGCCCTTCACAAGTCCGAGGCTCTGTGCTTCCACGGACCTCGGATGGGGCCACCTGCGGGATCCAGCCTACAGGTAGGGGGCGTCAGCATCGGCATCGAGCCCTCGATGAAGTATCTGGGACTCGTGCTCGATGGCCGGTGGAACTTCGGACATCACTTCCGAAGTTTGGTCCCAAAACTGAGGGGGGCGTCAGCCGCACTCGCGCGGCTGATGCCCAATATCAGGGGACCCAACGCCCCCTGCAGGAGACTGTACCTGGGGATCGTGCGAAGTATGGCCCTATACGGGGCCCCCGTATGGGCGGAGAACCTGACGGCCAGTAATGTGGCTAGATTACTGAGCCCACAGAGGGCGATGGCCGTCAGGGTGATAAGGGGATACCGCACGATCTCTGGTGAGGCGGCATGCCTCCTAGCCGGGACCCCTCCATGGGACCTGGAAGCGAGAGCCCTTGCGTCTCTATTTGTATGGCGCAAGGAGGCGCTGGAGCGGGGCCAATGGCCTGCGTCTCGAGAAATCGAGGCCCAGCGGTCTCAGCTCTACCAGAAAACCGTGGAGACATGGAAGATGCGACTTGAGCAACCAAAGGGGGGATTCGCCACAATTGCGGCCGTCAGACCGGTCATGGACGAGTGGCTGGAGAGGAGACACGGTGCTCTCTCCTACCGGTTGTCACAGATACTTACCGGGCATGGTAGCTTCGGTAGGTATCTGTGGCGAAGACACCGGGAAACCACGGCCGAGTGTCAGCACTGCGAGGACCGCAGCGATGACACAGCGCTCCACACGCTGGTGGAGTGCACGGCGTGGGCGCAACAGCGCCAGGTCCTCGTGGTGGGTCTGGGCGTGGGCACCCTCTCGCTCGAGACTATGGTGCGAGCCATGGTCTCCAGCGGGAGTAAGTGGGACTGCGCCGCCTCTTTCTGTGAGCAGGTCATGCTCGTGAAAGAGGCGGCGGGGCGAGAGCGGGAGAAAACTCTCCCACCCGAGTTCCGCAGTCGGCGGCTTGGGCACCGCCGACGTGTCTTCGCCGAAGACCATCGGCCTCCATGACCGGGGGCCTGAGGACGGTGAGTTGGCTGCTCACCGTCTTTACAGAAGCAGGCCCATGACGGCAGCGTGACGTGAGGGATTCACGCACGCAACTAAGAAGCGGGATAACACCCGATAACCCCCCCATAGACGCGGGATAGCACCCGAACCACCCCCGAGACGAGGCCGCAATTGTAGCCGTAGGTCTGATGGGAGTCCTGGGACATCCTTCCGAGGGCTTACCCGGGGCTCCCATCCATAGGCTTCAGGGCGTTACCGTGGGGGTTTTTAGTCGGTAGGAGTCCGGCATAACATCCATGAAGGATTTTCCCCCACGGTTAAAAAAGAAAAAAAAAAAAAAAACATAGCCTATGTCCTTTCTCATGGTCTAATCTACCCCTATACCAAATTTCATCAAAATCTGTTCAGTGGTTTAGGCCTGAAAGCGTAACATACGACAGATAGATCGACAGACAGAGTTACTTTCGCATTTATAATATTACTAGCTTTTGCCCGCGGCTCCGCCCGCGTGAATGTCGGTTATCGCGACAAAACATAGCCTATGTCCTTTCTCAAGGTCTAATCTACCCCAATACCAAATTTCATCAAAATCGGTTCAGTGGTTTAGGCGTGAAAGCGTAACATACAGACAGACTGACAGAGACAGACAGACAGAGTTACTTCCGCATTTTTAATATTAGTATGGAAGTATGTATTTATATAGATAGATAGGCAGTTGAGAGCTAGATAAGATAGCGTTTAATACTTGTCGCTTGCGATCTTATTTACTGCAAACTTCTGACTGTGTTAGATATTCAAATAGATAGAGAAAAATGAAACTTCTCAGACGGGACTCGAACCCGCGATCTTTCCCTTACAGGCGGAATGCATTGACCAACTTGGCTACCGACCCGCCCGAGAAGTTTCATTCTTGTCTCGGTAGCCGAGTTGGCCAAGGCATTCTCCCTGTAGGAAGATCGTCGATCGAAGACCGCGGGTTTCAAATTTCTTCTACGGATAAGTGCTCGGCTGTTTAAATGCAAAAAATAGTAACTCCTATTAAATTATACCGCGATGCGCTTTTTCGCAAAAATATCAGTTACCATGTTTTCAATTTAAACAGCCGATGCGTCAAATTTGACTGTTGCGATCTATCTTCAACTGTAAGTATGTTATTGGGAACGGCCGTAAGACACCAAATAACAAACTTATGACGCACTTGGGAAAAATCTATAATGATGATGACGACACCTGAGATCCTAGGTACAAACTCAAACTCAAACTCAAGGTATTTATTCAAAATTGTGTAGCACTACTACAGCTTTTTGACGTCAAATTCTGCTTAAAACTAAGTTTACCACCGCTTCCTAGGCACCAGTGGAGAAGAAACGGCGCAACAAACTCCACTGTAGCATTTTCTGGACGTCAATTTACAAAAATAAAAGTAAGTTCTTAAGACTAAATATGGACGAATGTACATATGTCTCGTGTCAAGATAATTAAAGTATATAAAAAAAAACTTATAATAAAATAATTAACCTAAGTTAACAAAAATAAATAAAAAAAGAAGTTCGCGTTCCTATTTAAACATTATGCCGTAGTTACAGCAATTTAGGAGGGGCCTGCACCATGCTCAAGCCAGACATTTTTGTCTTTAAGGTAATCATCTGTCCTATAGTATGCTTTTTTACATAAGGTGGTCTTCACAAAGGTTTTAAATTTATTGTCAGGCATACCAAGGACTGATTCAGGCAATTTATTATAAAAACGTATACGATCTCCCCTAAAAGAATCACTAACTCTGCAAAGCCGATAGCATGGAAGGAGCAGTTTATTTTTATTGCGCAGATTTCTGTCTGTAATGTCACTTACTTTTGTAAAATTAGATATATTTTTTCTGACATACAGTATATTTTCGAGTATATATTGGGAAGCTACAGTTAAAATATTAATATCTTTAAATCGTTCCCTAAGAGAATCTCTCTTACCTAAACAGTAAATGGCACGAACTGCCCTTTTTTGTAATATAAAGATAGTTTCTAAGTCTGCGGCATTCCCCCAAAGTAGTATTCCATAGGACATCAAGCTATGAAAGTAACTAAAGTACACCAGCCTAGCAGTATCTACGTCAGTCAACTGCCTGATCCGTCTGACAGCAAAAGCAGCAGAGCTGAGTTTATTGGCCAAAGCAGTGATATGGTGATCCCATTGATATTTCGAATCTATTGTGATTCCCAGAAAAGTAGTGCTATTTACAAATTCTAACCTTTGCGCCCCCAGCACGATATCAACCTGAGCTTGCCTCACATTAGGCAGTGTAAACTTAATGCATTTGGTTTTTTCTGTATTCAACAATAGGTTGTTTGCAGAAAACCAATTTGAAATTGCGTTTAAGATATTATTTACATTATTCGCATCTGTACTATTACGATCTACTTTGAATATTAGCGATGTATCATCTGCAAACAATACTATTCCGGCGTGTGCCTCGATCATATAAGGTAGGTCATTGACATAAACCAAAAAGAGAAAAGGTCCTAAGATTGATCTTGGGGTACGCCTATCTTGACGTTTGAACCATTTGACTTAACGTTATTTACATCAACAGTCTGCAGCCTATCTGTTAAGTAAGATTCTAATAGTTCTATGGATTTGTTGCCAAAACCGTACCGACGTAACTTGAGCAAAAGTGTCTGATGGTCAACGCAATCAAATGCTTTAGATAGATCACAGAATACCCCAATAGCATCCTGTGATCCCTCCCAAGCGTCGTAGATTAGGTTAACTAGGCTAACTCCCGCATCAGTGGTAGATTTTCCACCAGTAAAGCCATATTGTTGGCTATGGAAAAGATTGTTGGTATTGAAGTATAGTTGCATTTGATTGAGCATCACTTTCTCAAACACCTTACTCAGAGCCGGCAAAATAGAGATGGGGCGATAGTTTCCAAGTTCTGACTTAGATCCCTTCTTAAATAATGGTATAATTTTACTGTGTTTCATTAAGGTAGGAAACGTGCCTTCATCTACACATTCATTAAATATTAGTGCTAAATCAGGTGCAATGATATTAATTACATGACTAATTAAACTAACTGATATGCCCCAGTAATCTTTAGACATTTTGATTTTGAGATTTTTAAATGCTTTTAATATGTCATTAGGATCAATATGTTGGAAGTTAAATTTAGAAGGACTAATATTACTCTCAACTAGGGCAACAGCACTGTGAGCGCTTGAATTAATAGAGGAAGTGAGTTGAACTGGAATATTGGTGAAATAGTCTTCAAAAGCATTTACAACATCTTTTAGGGAGGTTATATCCTTGTTTCCTACTTTAATTTTAGGAACACTATCCCTCAATTTACATCTACCAGACTCTTTGTGAATAACTTTCCAAGTTTCTTTCATTTCGTTAGGAGCCTCAATTATCTTTCTTTTAATGTGAATGGCCTTTGCTTGTCTACATACCTTTTTGAATAACTTTGAGTAATTTTTAACATGTTCAGTGAAACTATTGTCGAATCTGTACTGTTTTTGGGCGTATAAATCAAATAGCGTTCGTCTACACTTTTATATATGCCTACAGTAGCCCATTCACAGAATTTAGATTTCGTACTAAGTTTTTGAATTTTTTGTTTAAATGTGTGTGAAAAGGCGTCTGTTGATTTATTAAATAAACTATTATAATGAACCTCAGGATTATTACCTAAGTAAGCTATTGAATTGAGCTTATTCTCTAACAAGTCTTTGAATTCTTTAATCTTTTTAAAAGTTATGGGCCTACACATAATTTTCTCTTTAGGTCTACTATTATTACCTATAGGAAAGGATACTATTTGACCCCGGTGATCTGTGGGCAACTTACTAATTACAGACTTATTTGAGTATACACAATCACTAAAAAAATTATCTAGACAACTGCCAGTCTCAGCAGTGATTCTGGTTGGTTCACAGAAAATATTTTCAAGATTATAGCTCTTGAACATGTTTAAAAATTGAGTACTTCTCTTACAATGTTCCAAGATGTTTACATTAAAGTCACCGCATACAATTATATTCTTATTATTACATGATGCTATCCCAAGAACTTTGTCCATAACCCCAATTAAAGTTCCAAAGTCACTCCTTGGTGGACTGTATACGCATACTACTACACAATTATCAAGCTCGGCACAGGCCACCTCAGCACAGCGCTCAACAGAAAGTCTAACAATGTCAATCCGCTCTTTACTGCGGAGACCATTTTTTATTAAGACCATGGAGCCACCTCTTTCAGCAGACTTCCTGTTAAAGCAACTTACAATTGTAACGATTGTACGATTTCTGGATAACTAATTGATGTTCTAAAAATTTACATTGATGATTGTATTGCTCTTCATTGCTCGTCAAATCCCATAAACAAGTTCACAGAACTTCTAAGTTTATCACATCTATACATGAAAATTACATCATAGGTACTCCTAGAGCAGAGCGAGCGCAAGTAGGCGTTTCCACAAGAGCGATGGACTCATCCATCACAAATTGAAGGGCTCACACTTTCCTACGCTTTCACACTTGGATTTGTGAGGTGACTTTAGTTGGCCGTGTTCAGATTGAGCTACTGAGAACGGGATTTTCATGGAGGTATTTGTACGGGTATAAGTAGGGTAAGTGTAAGTGTATAAGTACGGTAATTGTATATCATGATCAACTATTATCACTACATAGTATAAAATAAAGTCGCTACCGCTGTCACAATCAATATACAATAATTAGCCTGATCATGGTAGGAATGGGTAAATACATATTTACCTCTGATTTGCCTGATGTTTCTACCAGGTTACAGGTCCATCGTTTACATTTTTTATGATTTTAATCTACTTAGGATTCTCACGCAGTACAATCATAAATCAATTCAGCCTTTTATTAAGTAAATTGTACATAGGGACAAATATGCAGATATTCCAATAGGTTTAACCTAACCTGCATAGATTCTCAGTGCGACAAATAATTCACCCAAAATAGTGTTCAAATCACCAAACCACACACGTATGACCACAGGTAAGGTTTGCGAACTCACAAACTTGAAATTATCTAGAGAAAAGTGTAACTTTTCAACTACCTACATTTCTGTCAAAAAATATCAGCAGCAGTTGTTTGTAAATGAGAGTGATAGTGCATTATTCTGAGTGACATTTAATTTCAAACACATTCGTAACTTGAATTACGATTGGTTAACATAGTAGAGAGAAATGGCATAAAACAAGACCAACTTAAACGTATAGGCTTTTACACACGCTCGTAGTTACGAAACGGTTGGCACTCAGAATAAGGGGTTTGTACTAGAATATTCACGTGTTTGACTTGGAATTTCAATCAGCTACGGTTACAGAGATACGAGCAATCAATCATGATTATGATTCATCACGACAGGCGTATTAGTAAACAAATAGACACAGGGAACTAAATACGAGGGTATATATTGGTACAGGGTACATGTCTCTATGTATCGAATGAGTCATTCATCAACTCGCGGGCAATAAACTTGCGGGAAACCGCGAGTTGGCAACTTTCAATTTTTGATTATTTTCCTGTCGTCAACTCGCGCGATTGTCAAAATTGACGTATTTGTGTACAGTCAGTTAAGAAAACTTTGTAATAAATTTAATATAGTTTGGTACCTATTTAAAATGTAGGTACTTTATAAGATATTTTAGGCTATGTTATAGAATATAGTATAATAGAAGAAGTTTGTAAGTGGTATCAAGGAATGAAAAAAGAAAAGCGAGTGACTGTCGTGGTATGGACATACTACGAAAAAGGATCAAAATAATATCACAGAATAGGTAATAGTACTAGCGTACAGAATGGAAGCTCACAACCCCGCGCAGATTTCATTTCCTCACCCCGCACGTTCGAATAAGAAAAATCCATCTTTAATTATTAAGTAATCGATTAGAATAATTAATAGATCAGTTACAAAGTTTAGCAGAGTTTTTGATCGATTTGCACATTTTCAAATGTTAGTTCAATATGATAACATTACAGTCAACGTTCGATCTTGAAAAGTGTATAACGAGAATACCATTGTAGACATTTGGGAGATTAGATCGGGATTAGATTTTGAATAGATTTTTGTTACGAGAATTACCTTTAAACTGATAACAATAAAAAACCTCTCAATATCGACTAAGTCACTTTACTTAGCAAGAAATAGAATATCAGACAGACAGATTGACAAAATTTCCAAAAAAGCTATTTTTATAGTATCTTGAATCCGTAGTGATTTATAGGTATTAGAAATCCGAAAGTGACTCTGTCTATCCGTCTGTCGGCTTTACACTTCCAGTTAAAAAGCTATTATTTTAACGTTATGACACTCCAATTTTATTTATTTGTATAGGTATTATAACTAAGCAAAATGTAAAATAATTATAAACATGTTCTATCAGGTAGGTCCTGCGCTTCGACCGCGGCCTTAGGCTTACCCTGAAGGCCACGACCGCGGTTGCCCAAGTCGTGGAGCGGATTCGGCGGCTGGGTCTCGAGGTAGCTCTGCATAAAACCGAGGCCATGTTCTTTCATGGGCTTTGGAGCATGCCACCGGAGGATTCCAGCCTCATAGTGGGAGACAGACTTGACAGCCTCTGTGACGTGGTGGTAGTGCACACGACTGCCACGCAGGAGGCGCGGGTTCGATTTCCGCTCAGTGCAAATATTTGTATGCATGAATATGGCTATTTGCATTGGTCTGGGTGTTTCTATGTATAATATGTGGTATTTACAACAAAAAAGAGTATATAAGTATGTTTATCCGCATTCTAGATTCCATAACACAAGCTATAAAAGCTTACCATGGGTCTAGATAGCGTTGTGCAGAATGTAAAAAAAAAATACATTTCCATCGACATCAAACCCCAGATGAAATACCTGGGGCTCGTGCTCGGCGGCTGGTGGAACTTCGGGGAGCATTTCCGACGACTGGCCCCCAAATTGAAGAACACAGCTGCCGCTTTGGGGCTGCTGCTGCCCAACATGAGGGGGCCGGATGACTCCTACAGGAGACTCTATGCGGGAGTCGTGCGGTCCATGGCCCTATATGGGTGCCCAATATAGGCAGAGACCCTGACAGTCCACAATGCGCGTCTGCTGGGTGGGCCGCAGCGTGCAATGGCCGTCGTGGGGGTACCGCACGATATCCTTGGAGGCGGCGAGTCTCCTTGCCGGATCCCTACCATGGAACCTGGATGCGAGAGCCCTTACGATGCTATATCGGTATCGAAAGGAGGCGCGGGAGCAGGGACAGGAACCCGAGCCTGAAGAAATTCAGGCCGTGAGGTCCCAGCTCCACCGGGATATGGTAGCTGAGTGGGAGCTATGACTTGGGCGACCAAGCGCAGGGCATGCCGTAATATCGGCGATAAGACCCATTATAGAGGAATGGCTAGAGAGGCCACAAGGCAGCTTCTCGTACCGGCTTACGCAGGTGATTAACGGAGTTACCTGTGTCGGATCCGGAAGGAGCCAACGTCCGAGTGCCATCACAGTGATGCAAGCGAGGACACAGAGCTGCACACGCTGACCGAGTGCCCGGCATGGGACACGCCGAGGCGGGTCCTAGTGGCAGCTTTGGGGGTGGGAGTCCTCACACTCGCCACATTGCTCACAGCGATGGTACGATGTGCGAACGCTTGGGGTGCAGCCGCCTCCTTCTGCGAGCAAGTAATGCCCGAGAGGGAGGCGGTCGGTCGGGTCCGGACTACACTCCGGGCCCGGGAAGCCCGCGAAGAGCGAAGGCGAACCGGACGTCGGAGGTCGCATAACGATTTCCGTCCTCCATGAGCGCTGGCCTGGAGGCGACCGGTGGAGCCGCCTGTCAAACTAGCAGAAGCAAGCCACGGCAGCGGCGCAAAGTGCGCCTCCCCGTACCCGGGGCTAGATGGGGACTTGGGGGTTACTAGACGAAATTTTAAATGTATAAAAAATTTACTGCACTATTACTTTTAACCCCTAGTTTTATCCTATTTTGGTCTTATCAATATTTAAGCTTATTTTTCATTAGCTTAAAATGTATTTGGCTTAACCTACAATAAAATTTAATACGATATTCCTACGACGTTTCATTCATATGACATCGTTGTCATAACCATAACAAATAGCATGTTTTATACATTGGCCGTCTCCTCCTCACCTCATTTTGCACGTCTATATCGAAATCAAAGATACGTTAATATAAAAAAGTAAACAACCAATGTAGGTGTATAAATGCGCGAGTATAAAAGTTGGTTTTATATTAAATTTTTGGTTTCGATCCATTTTTCTGACTGTACTTTAATATTCACGCGAGTTGACGACAGCAAAATAAAATAAAATTCAAAAATGCCAACCCGCCGAATAATAGCGATACAGGGATGGTTTATATCGGGTTTTTGGCTAGAATATAGTTTAGATACTTGAGGGTAATATTATTAAAAAGGTCCGAAGTATTAATGTAGAAGTATGTATTTGAATGATTTTTTATAGCATTTATTATGCTAACTTTTAAGTACGAAAAACATCGAAAAAAAAATGAAATGCTCAAGTGAGACTTGAACTCACGACCTTTCCCTTACAGGGGGAATGCTCTTCCAACTGAGCTATTGAGCCACACCTGAATCAGTTGAAATTTTCCTTCTCTTTAAATCCGTCTTTAAGGGCGACGGTAGGTAGTTAGAAGTATGTAGTTAAACATCAAGATGGATGGATTTTGTTAAAAAAGAATTTAAATGCCATGTAAGTGTATAATAGAGTATAAATAAATAAATAAAGGAGAGAGAGAGAGAAGAGAAGGAAAAGTGAGGCAGAGGAGATAACATCTGAAAGGTAGGTATATTGTAAAACGTAGAATGAGATATTGCCTTACCTCAATGATTAGGAGAAAGGCACGTAGATGATGAAGATAAAGATGTCATAACATTTTTAGTATCACGTTATTCTATAATTCAGTGTAATTTCTTCACTGCTCAAATACATTTTTGAGTATTTTATTGTTAAATCACATCTGTTGTGACAATAATTTTCCAGGGATTTATATAGGCAGTCTGATTTTTCTAACTAGAATGAGATAAGAAATATTTCTTCACTAGCAGCATGGTTCAAGCTTGTTAAAAAGTTTGTACTCGTATATATTTGTGCTTTACATGTTTCGCATAATTGGCGAGGCATGTAAATATATGTATACTAGGGCGCGTCCTCATATTACTATCCGAAGTAGGTTCTGGATTTTACTTTATAAAAGACTCCACCAAGCAGTTCGTAATTAAAGATCCTCAATTCCCACTTAAGCATTTTAATTTTCCTGATGTATTCGAATTTTAAAGTTAGCATAATAAATGCTAAAAAAAAAACATTTAAATAAAGATTTTTTCCGGTCTAGGAAAAGATAAAAGGGGTGGCTGATTTTAGGAGCCTTTTGCCTCACCTGCAAAATTCTGGTAGGTACAAAGTTTCTTCTTGAGGTTGGTATTTGGAACTGTCTTCACTAGAAGAATTTAAAACAAATATATCGCGATAGAATCCGTAAAAAGTGGTTTTATTTCAATAAGAAAATGAGTTTAAGAACGAATCCTGGCCTCCAAAATTTAAGCAGTACTGACTGCAACTGTGATTACTTGTGATGATGTTTACTTCTCTTCTCTGAAGAGTTCCTGAATACAGTACGTCACCTTACCGGATCATATTTAAGGTCCTGAAAGCATTGAAATATTAAAAGTGTATGAACTTAAAGATTTCTACGAACTAAAAATGATTTAAAAATGAAAAAGCCCGACTGCCACTGAAAAGATCGAAATAAGTTTGATAGCAGGCGATATCCATTGGCCAATCATAAACCGAAAGAAAATTAATGGGTACTACCTGCTATTAAAACTTTTTCGATCTTTTCAGTGGCAGTCGGGTTTTTTTTATTTTTTAATAATTTGTATTATCTTATAGTTGTTTTTTAATCATTTGTTTTAGTTATGATATGACGTGTATATCTTTTTGGAATCTCCTTCTAATTTCCTTCATTTTGATACCCTGCTTGATAAGTTTGAGTCAAAAATATTTTTGACAACATAGGTTTTGGCGCCAAAAATCCACCATTTTGATTTTCTAGAAATTTTAATGCACCTGGTATCACTCACACAACCACAACGAATCAAATGACACCTCACATGTCTAAATCCGTCAAGCCGTTCGGGCTGTAGGCCGTGCCAAATAAATGGACATACATACATACATACATAAACACTCACCAGGAGATTTACAATGTTTCTATTTTAATTGAGTAACCGATATTTCGGCGCTGTTTCAAGAACCATGATCACTGTACACCTATCGGTTCGTCAATAAAAATCGGTTACTCAATAAAAATAGTAAACATGGTAATACTCCGGTGATTGTTACACTATTAAAGAAGAAACAATTATGGATCACTATAGTTAGCTCCACTATTATAATGTAAACAAGAAAGCGAAGTCAAGTTGCTTCGGAAGCTGTCGAGCAATGCACTTTGCGCTTCGGAAAGTAAAACTTTAACTATTGTTAGAGTTAGTCGAGAACTCGATGAACTCCACAACTTGTTTCGACTTGCACTGCCGATGGCCTCATTAATTATAGCATTAGTTTTTAAATACACTGACGGGGTCGGTTGAAGTGTATTATAACCGCATTTCACCAAGCATCATAATCATCACAGCGTTAATTTTGGTTGCATCCGAACCTAAGGCTGACTATCCACCGACGCGCAATATTAACCAATGGGGTTGCACAAAATCTCCTCTCTTCGATTTTGTGCAATCCCGTTGGTTAATATTTATCCGTTCCTCCACTCCGAGGCCTCGCAACGCTTCGGTGGACAGGCAGCCTTATACTTTAGAGCCAGGGTCTCTTCATCATTTGGCTTTTGCGGGAGCAACTGTCGTCTGAACAACCAACTCCGAGAGACAGAACCTTGTCCGTTAATCTGTAAGTGTTCCGACAAGCAGATCTCAACATTTTTAATGGAGCTCATGCTATAACAGAGAATTTTCTAAACCAGTACTACTTAGTCCTGTCTGGGAAGTAAATCTAGGAGCTCTTTATCACACGTATACTTTTTCATTCCACGCTACTAAGGGCAAGTCCCTTAATCCGAACACAGTCCAGGGATGCCCAGTACAGAACCCTCAATAATGAAGCCGACATTTCTATTCAGAGAGTCGATATTAATAAGTTGGGCCCTCCTGCCCTACGACATGTAATGCCTGATCCCTCCGATATACGGAGATTAAGGGCTATTTTACTTGCAATCGCCTTTTTAAGATTAAAAGGAGAAACAGGTTTTGTCAAGTTTTTCGTTAGATTGATGTTTTTTTTTTAATATAAAGGGGGTTTTGAGATCAGCTCGGTGATTGCCCGGTGAGCAATCGTAAGTTTTGTCCGGTATTTTTTTTTGGTTACAAAACTGGTCCATACAATTGAAAATTACGCTTATAATTTAACACATTATGATGTTCCTTGTTTATATGACCTATTGTTGCGAACACAACATACACAAGAAATTACAAATTTGGGTACAATACTGAGAAAAAATCAGAAATTATCCACTTATTAGTTCAAGGCAAAACTTCTTAAAGTTATTGATTTTGATACTGAAAAAATCTCTCTCACTGCCAATACTTTTATATGCTAAACATAATGCGAAAAATAAGCTAGTGCTGCCCAAGATCAATTCACAGTAGTAGGTAGTAATATATACATGGTTACTTTTAATGTTGTAACCTGTTGTAACGGAAGCTAGGATTATCACATGAAAACCATTTAGAGGCTAGATTATTCCAATTTTGCAAAAAAGGTGAAATTTTGACAGTTAAAGAGGACAATTATATCAATACTAGCTTTTGCTCGCAGCTCCGCCTGCGTGGATGTCGGTTATCGCGACCAAACATAGCCTATGTCCTTTCTCATGATCTAATCTACCCCTATACCAAATTTCATCAAAATCGGTGCAGTGGTTTAGGCGTGAAAGCGTAACATACAGACAGACAGACAGAGTTACTTTCGCATTTATAATATTAGTATGGATCATGATAGTGTAAATGGATGGTTGGCTGGAAGAACTTTGGAATAAACATGATATATTAATACCTAGTTTACAGTTCTGAATAATGTGTTCATGTTCATGAACCTATATGTAGCTTGCTTCAATCCAGGAAATAGGTTCCTGTGGGCATGTGGGGCAAGTGTGATAAAAAATTTACAGTTTCTAATTTTTTTCAAATACACATGCATGTAGTTATTGGATTGGTGCACTCCAAACGATAGAGTGCGATCGTAGACTTCTCGTAGCTCGTAACATTGAGTTGCTTGTGTTATGGAATCTAGAATGTGGATAAAATCGTCCTTTGTTATATACATATTACAAATAGAAATACATACAAATATTTGCACCGCATTAAAAGTTCTGAACAGAATTATTTTCGAAATACACCGGGAAAAAGAAACGCTCAAATGGGACTTGAACCCACGAACTTTCCCTTACAGGGGGAATGCTCTTCCAACTGAGCTATTGAGCCACACCTGAATCACTTCAAATTTACCTTCTCTTTATATCCGTCTTGAGGGGCATCGAATATTTCGAACTTAAAAGGTTAGCATATTAAATGCCTATAAAATATTTAGAATTATTTTCTCTATAATCAATTTAAAATTACCAGGAAAGTGTTCAAACGATATTCACTTGACGATATTTAAAACAATTTTAATTAAAACTAGTTAGCTTACTTCAGATGCAAAATATAAACCCCCAACATAAATTCTTTCTACAGATAACAAAATTTTATAATCTATTCGTTAAAATTGCATTTTAAACAGACATATTTTATTTCAATTGAATTGTAAGCCATAATGAATTTGTGGAGCACTACATACAAAATGACTATTGCAAAGAGATTATGTAAAATTATCTGCCAGTTTTACTTACAAAACGAAGCAATATAGACTCTAAAGACATTGCAATAAGAGTTTGTGTAACTGCAATTCAATTTGTCAAAAGTAAAGTCCCTGTTTACACTAACGAGGTTGTACATTTAAAGTTTTTAATTAAGTTTATGGAATGATAAAAAGCTGTCTGACCTTGCCATAGCATGTTATGTGTTAAATATGGCTGGTAAAGAACTTCATTTTAACCTTGGCATAATTTTTTTGTAAATTTATTTACAGTTTCAGTTACATAAGTGAAAATAGTTTTAGCATTCATTTTTTAACATACTTTATACGCTTTTTTTTTTTTTTCTTTATCCTGCGAAAAATCCCCACGGATGCCACCTCCACGGAGTCGGTGGAGGCGGTTATGTCGGACTCGAACCGACTAAAACGCACGCCGTCTTGGGTCCTTGGCTGCCGGAGGTGAGATTGCCAAAAGCATATCTCTCGCACCCCGGCAGACCCAGGACCATCTCTTTCGAGATGGCCACCTTCGGGTTGTGGGGACCAAAATGTCCCCATCTAGCCCCGGTTACGGGGAGGCGCACTTTGCGCCGCCTGCACTTTGAACTCCCAAGGTGGGAGTCTGTTAGCCGTTGTCCAGGGTGCACCAGCCCTCCCGCTTCCGCTCCCCAGGACCGCGGTCCAAAGGGGGAAGAAACGGGAAGGCCATCGTGGAGGTTACCCAACCAGCACCCCTTTTATACGCTTGTGAATCTACGTGTAGTAAACATACATAAACATGCACGAACAACAGCATTCTGAAAGTCATTGCTCACAGGTTTAACTGCCCTATCCAAAAACATTGGGTAAGGGTTGTAAACGGCAATGTATGAATTTGTATTTCTTTAATACTAACAATACTAAAATAATTTTAAGCAAATTGTTACTAATATATTAACCCTATGGACTGAAACTATGGTCTGAAATAAATGATTATTTAATTTAATTTAAAAAAAATAAACTCACGCCTGTATTCCCTGAAGGGGTAGGCAGATGTGCTAGCATCCACATTTCGCCAGTTTATGTTTAGGTCCCAATGTAATAGGTGGCGAGCCTATTGCCATTAACCGGGCACTTATAATCCTGCGATAAATACACACATAACTTCGAAATGCATCGAAAAGTCATTGGTGTGTGCCATGGTAAACCTAGGATCGAATCCGAGACCTCGCCTCAGCAGTCCATTACCCATACTACTAGGCTACCGTGTAGTATTTAGAAGAAAGGAATGTATTCTATTTTAAATCAATATTTTGCAAATAATATTTCGTATTCGTTATTAGGTTGCATTCGAAGTTTTCACCTTGTATCTTGTTCATTTCGTATCCTTTTGATTTGACTTATACGAATTTTGTAGAAGTGACTGCAGTCTTCCCAACACCTACCCCAGAGTTTGAGACGAGTCAGATGGTGTACTGGTTGACTTATACGAATTTAGTGCAGTCTTCTCAACACCTACCCCAGAGTCTGAGACGAGTCAGAAGGTGAACTGGTTTGCAAATGAGGTTGCCTTGCTCAACTGTGGCCCCATACGCCTTTATTTTTGCTTCCGCATTACAACTAAGTATGAGTTAACCTCTCTTTATTAAACCCGAAAGTCAAATTCAAGCTACATTACTTCAAGCGCATTACCTATTGACGATTTAATATTATGTAACAAGTCTTTAATAACACATAATATTTAATTCCTTATAGCCTACATTCACCTTTACCTTATTTAAAGCAGATGTCCTCATCCATCTTCCACATATTATTTTATTACTTACTATCACTTATTTTAATACGCTATAGCCCCATCAAATGTACAAGCCCCTTAGAAAGGCGTAGCCAGCAGGTGCCAGGCTATCGCCTAGATCTGGTCGCGTTATAATAAATAACTCATTGGTAGCGATAGCGAAACCTTACAATATTTATTTATGGGCTAGATGTCTAGATTGTCGATATTTCTAGATATGGTGATCTCCTGAACTGGGCTTGAAGGGTTGATATTTGGACAAAATTCTGAATACAGTTTCTAAGAGCAATTATTTTGCTAAAGCTAGTATCATCATTCTCTGTCTGCTAAAGATGTTTGTATGGCCACTAGATCACTTCACAGCCTCTGCGGTGTGGCGGTAGTGAACGCAGCTACGCAGGAGGCGCGGGTTCGATACCCGCGCAGTGCAAATATTTGTATGCTTGAATATGGCTATTGGCATTGGTCTGGATATATCTAATAATATGTATGCATTTGCAAAAAAAAAGTATGTTTATCCGCATTTTAGATTCCATAACACACGCTAGTAAAGCTTTCCATGGGTCTAGATAGCGTTGTGTAGAATGTTGTGATATATTTTTTTAAATATTTATGGCTTACTACTGATGGCCTAGCATGCTCTGCTATGTCTCATTGTCTTAAAAATTTTCACTTATCTTAAGTTCAACTTGGCGTGTTGCTTAAACTATAACAGTACAGTGTATTTGAGTTAACTTTGTACATACATACATATAATCATGCCTTTATCCCCGGTGGGTTAAGTAAAGGTAAATTAACACCCACATTTCACCAATAATTAGTCGGTCTCATGTATTAGGGGGTTAGCCTATTGCCATAATATTCCGGGCACTATTGTTGACTCGAGCCTATATCTGAGGCTGAGTCTGGGCTGTATATATCTGTCTGGTGTTAATTTTAAACAGTAAACTTCATATGTTATTTATTAGCAATATTACCTACACCTGCCGTATTGTATTGAAATGTTTGGTCTTAAAAGTAATGGATGATACGTCTGTATTGCAATGAAGATGTGAATGTCTCAATGTTAAGTAAGTAGTGGGACGAGAATAAGTTAAATCTATACTTCTATACTTCTATACTAACATTATAAATGCGAAAGCAACTAGGTATGTATGCCTATATGTTACGCTTTCACGCCTAAACCACTGAACCGATTTTGATGAAATTTGGTATAAGGGTAGATTAGATTTTCATAAAGGACATAGGTTAGGTTTGGTCGCGATAACCGACATCCACGCGGGTGGAGCCGCGGGCAAAAGCTAGTAAGAAATAAATATAGTTCAATTGTCAGATTTGCATCTCTCAGTTACTATATTTTCTAGAGAATACGAGCAAGAATGTTTGTGTCTATGGTTATCCACTTACCAACAGGTAGGTCAAAAATCGTATAACGGGAAAAGTAGGTACTTTAATATCACTTAGTTAGAAAAAGCAACAACAGTTGAAAATAGAGAAAAGAGCTTTATTTTCCCGTAAACAAGACCGAATCAAACAACTCAACTAAACCCCAAAAACAACACAATCCATGTTTACGTTTAAATCCGCACAAACACAACAACGTACCGCCAAAGCGCAATCCTAATTACCCTCAGATCTATAAATAAATAGTAGATAGGGTAAATCAACGAAATGTACAACTCCTGCTTTGCGATCACCGTTTCGTGAGATTAATGCCTACAAGCTACAGACCTCCCACTTCGCAAATTATTGTCAACACTAATAAATTACATCGATCATTTGGCTCAGTATTTATTTAAATTAAATAAATGACACATACATATTCTAGAACTAGAATATTTATGTGTCATTTATGTCTATGAATAATTAGAAGAAACTAAGTAGAACTTGCCAGGTCTACAATGCAAAATATGTAGTATAAACACATTTAGATCCTTTTTGTGAATAAATACATAACATAACATAACATAAACTCGCGCCTGTATTCCCCGAAGGGGTCGGCAGAGGTGCTAGCACCCACATTTCGCCAGTTTATGTTTAGGTCCCAATGTAATAGGTGGCGAGCCTATTGCCATTAACCGGGCACTTATAAACCTGCGATAAATACACACATAACTTCGAAAAGTATCGAAAAGTCATTGGTGTGTGCCGTGGTAAACCTGGGATCGAACCCGAGACCTCGTCTCAGCAGTCCATTACCCATACCAATAGGCTACCGCAGGAATGCAAATATACATTATTTTCAATGACTGGACATCAAACCGGTGGCTTCTGACTTAGCAGTCGAACGCTCTACAGCTACACTACGTTAGAAAAAAGTACCTACTGTACAGCACTGAGCAAGGAACGATTACCTATCTCCTAAGCTAATCGTACTAATTTACTAATTCATCAATCAATATAGCCTATTGGAAATCCACCACTGAATGATCTCCTGATGAACGCCATAGTACCAAAATACAAAATATAAAATACTTTACCGTAGGCATATTACTCGTATCACGTCGCATCTGTCACACACGTCATAAGTATTAGTACTTAGTCTGTGGCTGTAGGCTCAATGCCTACAGAGGCGCGGCGGATAAAAGCAGTATTAAGCGGATATTGGTACGGGTCGGCAATCACTGATTTCCGCTTTGCCGCTACCAATAATTCTGAGGCGCATCGATTTACCCACCATCTCTGTTTGTTTTTGACGTCGTGTGTACAAACCGTTTAGGCACGTGTAATTACTAATAAAATTTTGTGTAATTATTAATTAGCAATATTAGGATGATTGCGTAATTTCCTTCCTACTTTTAATTTGTTTTAATTATGTATTCTGGTATATTTAACTGATCTATGAATTGTATTTTTTAACCCCCGACGCAAAAACGACGGGGTGTTATAAGTTTGACGTGTCTGTGTGTGTGTGTGTGTGTGTGTGTGTCTGTCTGTGGCATCGTAACACCCAAACGGATGAACCGATTTGGATTTAGTTTTTTTTTGTTTGAAAGGCATATTAGTCGGGAGTGTTCTTAGCTATGTTTGAAAAAAATCGGTCTAAGATGGCCGCCGCCACAACATGTTGGAATACATATTTCTTTATAATTCCCTCAATATGGGTATCAAATGAAAGACCTTGACTAGTAGATCAATTTAAAAAGCATAAAATAAAAATTAAATTAAAAATTTAAAAACCCCCGTCACAAAAAACACCAAAAAGTTGAAAATAAATTAATAAATTTTAATTCAACGGTTGCCATGTCGGGGGACCTTACGATATAAAGGAGTACTTAACCAGTTACGGTCCCCCGACATGGCAACCGTTGAATTAAAATTTATTAATTTATTTTCAACTTTTTGGTGTTTTTTGTGACGGGGGTTTTTAAATTTTTAATTTAATTTTTTTTAAACATAGGACACACGTCAATTTGATTTCACCTCGCCTGATGGTAAGGTAAAGGCTAAAGCGTGAATGTTTTTCGTCTGAATTTTATTAAGTACTGTATTATTGTTTAGTTATGTAGTTGAAACGATTTGTTTTTGTAACAATAATCCTTAAGAGTACCTCTAAATATTATGCATTTTTAATTTATTTTCCCGTACTGACTTTATAAATCCTCAAAGTTAGTGTCTAAAATCATTATATTCATTATATTCTATAAGTACATTAAAAGGTACATCCAAAATGTCCAGCAGAAAAAAATGCTTGCAATAAAACCACCTTACCCCAATAGTGGATCTTGACATAAGAAAACTTTATAAATTCCGGTACAGTCGCAGATGCAACTAAAATCATCAATACGATGATGATGATGAATTAAAGATTATATTAAACTAGCTTTTGCCTGCGGCTCCGCCCGCGTGGATGTCGGCTCTCGGCAATTTTTAGATTTTTTCTCGCCGTAAAAACCTTTCCTGGACTTCCACGAATAATTCAAGACCAAAATTAGCCAAATCGGTAAAGACGTTGTTGAGTTATTACATTACAACGAAAAGTGGCATTGATTTTTATATATATAGATTACAGGATCCCCGGTGAGACCGGTTATCTATTCAAGAAAAGGAGAGCATGGCTATATCCGTATAAAAATTAAATAAAAAAACTTAACATTCCATAAATAAAGGTCTTATCAATCCACGTAACTTGCGACTGGATTTTGACAATTGCGACTGGTAAATGAACAAATCTATCGTATGAAAGAACGGCTATGTGCTTATAAGTACTATACAAGGCTCTATGACACCGTTGTCCCCCCTCCCGAGGAGGGCCAGACCGTAAGGGATGGCCCTGGGCCAGCCAGGGTGCAAGGGATATGTCGAAAACAACCTCACCTCCGGCCTAGCACCACGACCCACAGTCGGCGTGCAGTTTTAGTCGGTTCGAGTCCGACATAACCTCCCCTTCCGGCTCCGGCAGGGGGGTATCCGAGGGGATTTCCGCACGGAAAAAAAAAAAAGTGTCCAAGATACGTGTCCTCAGGTATACGCTCGTATTGTAACCACCCCCCCAATTACATAACAGCGTAAGAACAAAAGCATCGTGCACCGAACCCAATACATTCATAAATTTCCTTCCAAACTCATCTAAATCTTCTGATTGTTTCTGAGACATTATTGTGTGCCTACAGTCATTCGCGTCAAGCCCACTATTGTGAGCGGTGAAATATGACGCAATTTATAATGAAATATGATTTTACAACCCTTAAATTTTTAAGATACAAGCTAAATTAATCATGTTTTATAATGGTTAGATTTTGAAAGCAGGTTGCCTATAATTTTATGAGTAAAATTGGAATGAATTTTTTGTTTTGGTCGATCAATTTGGGTGCAACCTGCTTCCTCATAAACTTGGGTGATATATTTTTAGATATAACCCAAGGCTGTTATTCCAGATTATATCTAATTTAAAATAAGTGCATCGATAGGTTCGGGGATGAATGTAGTACCTATAGTGGGCTTCAGAAGTTCGTAGACGGTTTATGATCTGTAATCCTTTGAGCACCTATGACCTAAGTCTTCTTCTTCGCCTGTGGAATCGAGGGCGTTGTGGCATAATGACGTGTCTGTCTTTGAATGAATTTTTTATAGTGTTTATTATGCTAACTTTTAAATTTGAAATACATCGACGCAAAGTTAGCATAATAAATGCTATAAAAAATTCATTCAAATATTTAGGCGGAGTCATCAAAAATCAATGTTTAAAAATGGTTGAAAAATCATTCATTGGTTCCAAAAGTTCGTAAGAAAAGTTGGTACATGGCTTCACCGTTGCTCTTAAAGACGGACTAGAGAAGGGAAATTTGAAATGATTCAGGTGTGGCTCAATAGCTCAGTTGGAAGAGCAGAGGTCGTGGGTTCAAATCCCCCTTGAGCGCTTCATTTTTCACTGTTAACCTAAGTCTACAGAATGAAATACTGATGACGTTACTACTGTTAAAAATACTAGATATACCTACATACAGTCCGAAGAAGAGAAAGAAAATAAGAATGCATTTACAGGGATAATATGAAATTAAAAAAAAAATCGTAAAGTTTTTTTTCCATATTTTTTATGCCAGTGTGTTCTGCGGTAATCTAGTGGTATGGGTAATGGACTGCTGAGACGAGGTCTCGGGTTCGATCCCAGGTTTACCATGGCACACACCAATGACTTTTCGATGCTTTTCGAAGTTATGTGTGTATTTATCGCAGGTTTATAAGTGCCCGGTTAATAACAATAGGCTCGCCACCTATTACATTGGGACCTAAACATAAACTGACGAAATGTGGGTGCTAGCACCTCTGCCTACCCCTTCGGGGAATACAGGCGTGAGTTTATGTTATGTTATGTGTGTTATGTACCTAGAGTACTACTAGGAGTTTTCGGCTTCGGGAGTGTTAGTTACCCATCAATACTTGTATTCAGTATAAGATTACGATCATTACCTCTATTAAGAAGTTAGTCGAACTGAATGAATATTACAGCATTAAGTATGCTAACTATACAAATCGAATACATAGGGAAAAAGAATCTTCTCGGGCGGGACTCGAAACCGCGATCTTTCCCTTACAGGTGGAATGCCTTGACCAACTCGGCTACCGAGACACGCCCGATGTGATTCGAATTTCCCTTCTTATCCGTCTTTAAGGCGACGGTGGAGTCATCTATCGATATTCTTACGAACTATTGGAACCAATGAATGATGTTACAATCATTTTTACAGATTGATGTTTGATAACTCCGCCTAAATAATTTTATGAATTTTACAGCGTTAAATATGCTTACTATACGCCCAAGAAGATTCTTGATTTGAGATTTACATGGTCATTAACATTAATAGTATAACACTCACCGGGATATTTACCATGTTTATGATTGGTATTTGGTAACCGATATTTCGGCGCTGTTACAAGCGCCATGATCACGGTGTACTGACGACCGCCGAGCTAGTTGTTATTGGGCAGACCGTATCTGTCTACCCTCTTCCGCACTCGTTTATGACGCGCGTCGTCCCTACCACTGTCCGCGTTCTCGCACTGTACTCGATCGCGTTTTTGACATACAACACTCACTGAATCGACTCGCACGGGTTTTGAAATTGTAGGTCTTGTGAACATTCGAATCACTGGATGCCAGACACTCGACAGTTGAAACCCATCTTCCCGGTTGAAGTTCTTGTATTTTTTAATTTCAATTGCTTCTTTCACCATTCTGGGTATGTAGTGGCGTTCTGTCGAGAGAATCTGAGGGCTGTGTAGCTCAATCCAGTGATTCGACCCTTCCTCCAGCAGGTGCTGAGCGATAGCCGATTTCTGTGGCTCGTTGTTTTTGACCGCCCTGATGTGCTCCTTGATCCGGCATGAGACAGTGCGTTTGGTCTGGCCTATGTAGGAGCTCCCACAGCTGCAGTCAACTTTATAGACACCTGGACGTTCTAAAGGAAAACTGTCTTTAGGTGTGCGTAGGTATTGTGACAGCTTTTTGAAAGGAGTGAAGATAGTTTTTATTGAGTACTTCTTTAAAATGTTGGCGACCTTATCTGTCACTCCTTTCATGTATGGTAAGTACGCAGGTTGTCGTTCGACCTTATAGTCCAGCTGCTTAGGTGTCAGCGAACGTCTAGGTGGCATGATCCGCTCCTTATAACCGTTTCTCCGTAGAACACCACGTAAGTGCACTATTTCAGCTTCCAAATGTTCCTGGTCGCATAGGTTGTATGCGCGGTCAGTATTGTGAAAGGGTACCTGGCTCATTTAAACAGCATCCACAGGAAAATCCAGTTCACCTACGAGATGGAAAGGGAAAGAAGTATAGCGTTTCTTGACGTTAGGGTCGTGGTCCGGGAGGATGGATCCCTTGGTCACACAGTTTACAGGAAGCCAACTCACACTGACCGATACCTGCACGCCGAATCGCATCATCATCCGCGACAGCTGAACTCCGTAGTGACGTCACTTACTGACCGCGCATACAACCTATGCGACCAGGAACATTTGGAAGCTGAAATAGTGCACTTACGTGGTGTTCTACGGAGAAACGGTTATAAGGAGCGGATCATGCCACCTAGACGTTCGCTGACACCTAAGCAGCTGGACTATAAGGTCGAACGACAACCTGCGTACTTACCATACATGAAAGGAGTGACAGATAAGGTCGCCAACATTTTAAAGAAGTACTCAATAAAAACTATCTTCACTCCTTTCAAAAAGCTGTCACAATACCTACGCACACCTAAAGACAGTTTTCCTTTAGAACGTCCAGGTGTCTATAAAGTTGACTGCAGCTGTGGGAGCTCCTACATAGGCCAGACCAAACGCACTGTCTCATGCCGGATCAAGGAGCACATCAGGGCGGTCAAAAACAACGAGCCACAGAAATCGGCTATCGCTCAGCACCTGCTGGAGGAAGGGTCGAATCACTGGATTGAGCTACACAGCCCTCAGATTCTCTCGACAGAACGCCACTACATACCCAGAATGGTGAAAGAAGCAATTGAAATTAAAAAATACAAGAACTTCAACCGGGAAGATGGGTTTCAACTGTCGAGTGTCTGGCATCCAGTGATTCGAATGTTCACAAGACCTACAATTTCAAAACCCGTGCGAGTCGATTCAGTGAGTGTTGTATGTCAAAAACGCGATCGAGTACAGTGCGAGAACGCGGACAGTGGTAGGGACGACGCGCGTCATAAACGAGTGCGGAAGAGGGTAGACAGATACGGTCTGCCCAATAACAACTAGCTCGGCGGTCGTCAGTACACCGTGATCATGGCGCTTGTAACAGCGCCGAAATATCGGTTACCAAATACCAATCATAAACATGGTAAATATCCCGGTGAGTGTTATACTATTAAAGAAGATTCTTTTTACCCGACTACGGCGAAGCCAAAAGGAGGGTTATGATTTTGACAGGCTATGTATGTATGTATGTATGTATGTATGTATGTATGAATGTATGTTCATTTGTTCCCTCATAGCTCCTCAACTACTTATTAGAACTGGACGAATGAGGTATCGTTACAAGAGGCTTGATCGTCCGCTGGTTATAGGCTATATGACGTGTCACTCAATCTTGTGGGGCGCCCTCTATCGCTCGTAAGGTACTGTGTTAAAAAATAAATTTGAGATAAATATGCCGTGTTTGAAATCAAATGAAAGTGCTTAATGAGCACATTTCAAATATGTATAAATTATTAGCTGTACTTCGCCCTAAAATGATTTCAATTAAATATTAAGTTCAAAACTAAAACCCGACTACCGAAAAATCACGCTCTAAAATGTGACAAACAAGAAAATATCAAGGATAGCCGTAGTCGTATGCCACTTACTCTAACAAAACAACATATTCTAGGGAAAAGTGGCATACGACCACGGCTATCCTTGATATTTTCTTGTTTGTCACATTTTAGAGCGTGATTTTTCGGTAGTCAGGTTTTAGTTTTGAACATAATTTTTAATTACCTATGGAATTGATTAGTCGAACTATTAATATTTTTTATTCACGCCACTAACTTACCAAACAGCATCTTCCTATCTCCCATCTCTGAAGGGGCAGCATCAATACCCACGACACAATAGCTGCCGACACGTGGAGACGTGAAAGTCCCATCGCCGTGCCAACATGCCCACTCACTTCATCTGTTTATCCCTTTCAAAGTACGAAATAGATTTTCCTTGTAAATAAAGCTTTTAAGAATTGATAGAGTGGAAAGCCAAGGTAACTGATGTATGGCCGCAGGTAAAATTTTATTGATGTACGATATATTTTTTATGGAATTTGCAAAAAATATTCTTTCAATGGTAAGATTTTTGCTGCAAATTTGCTGGTAAACTTTTTTTTAATACCGCTTAGGTGGCATACAGGCATTCGGCCCAACTGATGGAAAGTGGTTACCATACCTATTGACGTTAAAGTTAACAGACAGGCAGTCTGTTAACTTTTGCAAAGAAGCAGGAAAGGGCTACAAGGGCTACAAGTGACAAAATAGCCTCCACAGGAATTATTAGTCTACAAACTTTATAAGTCAATATTCCAATTGGTACGAGTAGTTTAAACAAATTTATAAGAAAATAAAAATGCATTAATTTTTAACAAAAATATCACAAATAATTAGCAAAATCTTCAAAATAAATTAATTTTAATTTCATGAAATTCACACACAACTACTGGGCTAACCATTCAAATCGATTTGACTTCGAAAAAATGAAATCAGGACTTGAACGCGGGACCAGTCGATTACAGAGAGAATGGTCTGACCACTGATTCTCTAATTATTACCTGCATTATAGGTGACAGTTCATTGAAAAATTCATACAGTTAATTATTTTGCACCTTGCAGAAGAATAGGCACTCAAACTCATAAGGACTAAAATCCTACAAGTAATTAAAGCCACTGTCAACTAAATACAGTACCATTACTATGTCAGAGGTACTTCGCAGTAAACATACTAAGACGTAAACAGTAAAAAATAACCTAATCTCGTTAACTCTCAACAGCTAAGGGCTTTGACCCTAAGCACCGAGATGTAGGGTGAGCGACACAATTGTCGTCCGTAGATTTGTTTTTAATTAAGTTTCGGAGTTCGGGGTTTCATTTGTGATTAAATATTTGGAGTGATTTATGATTGTTATATGAGATTAGATTTTGGTAGGTTATGCAGAGAGTGGGTATAGATTGTGATGAATAGTCAACACCGTAACACAAGTCAAGGGAAAACTTGTTACACAACATAAATTTAATTCTGAATTATTATGGAAGTTTTGGGCTTATAATTACATATAAAGAGATTAAGCCGAGAAGTGGTTCTTCTTCTTCTTCGTGTCAGTGGCAATAATTTAAATACTTAGATGCGCCCAGCTCAAAACTATGTGACTTTGACCGTACATTCCGTCGCTTCATTTATGTAGGTATAAGTGCAGGTGTAGGGACACATTGGGCACGACAGGAGAACTCCACCATCACCAGCCACTCCAGGGTCCAATTGGTTACTTTTAAGCTCTGTGTAATTATGTTTAAAACTTATGTAGCATTGTGACACACAGGCGATAGCTGGAGGGTAGTTCTCTTGATATCTTATTACAAATCCAATCAAATACTAAAATCTTCCTAAAAAGAGAATAAAAAATAGAAAACTAACTACACTTACTCACAATAGGTGTCGTCACCCTATAAACATATTCGACCTATTTTCGGTAAGCCACATGTCTCAGATTACCGAACATGAATATAAAAGAAAAAATGAGATTGTTAATAACAGCGACGTACAGCATATTGTTATTTGTTTATTTGTTATTCTCTTTGTAAGCAGACGATACGGTTATATTAAATGATTCTATATAGTACACGAATTTATTTCATTGGTTACAAACGAAATATGACAATGTATTAAATTGGTCGCAGTTGAAACTATTCAATAGAGTATTCTTACGATACTACTATTGATTAAAGAGCAATGTCAGAAATATATTTTTGGGTAAGTTTTCAGGAAATTAGGATAAAAAAGCAGAAGTATGTTTTTTAAAATCACAATAAAGACACAATCAAGAATGCATAACCGATTACAGTGTTTGGAAGAGGCAAATGTTGATTTATGAAAATGAAAAAATGTGATTGCTATTCTAACCTCCGATTAAGTATTAATCGAAGTTTCTAAGAGTATTAACGCAAAAAGCTAAAAGTCGGCATAATCAATGTAACTAGGTTATTATGTATTTGGAGTAATCACTTCAAGATGGAATATTCTGAAGCGAGAGGAATATACGACTGGAATTTTACAGTCAATTTTATATAAATTCGTTGTATTGTCTCAACTCTTTTGTCTGTTTTATGTTGATCGTATCTGCACCATTTTACAGCTGTTCCTTATCTTATCAAGTCATAAATATATTTACAGATTGTAGAATCTCACTCTGTGTTTAAAGCTCAATGGACCGACATAAATAATACTGTATACTATATACTATACTGTATACTATAAATATAAATTATTTATTGCGCTGGATATTTAAAAGCTACGGCCGGTAATTAGCACTTCTACCCTACGACTTTTTACGCTCTCTTAAGAGAGATTTTCCTTTGATATTTTAAGTCGGCTAATGTAATTTTCAAGTCACTCATTGAAGTTAATGAAGATGCTTATGAACTAGTTTGAAGAATATGGAGGTCTGTGGACTAAAGGTAAATTATTTCTGCTTGTTTTTTCTCAAAATACATCGGGAAACAGTTCGTAAAAAAGTTGGTAGATGGCTCCACCGTCGCCCTTAAAGACGGATATAAAGAGATCGGAAATTTGTGGTGATTCAAGTATGGCTCAATAGCTCAGTTGGAAGAGCATTCCCCCTGTAAGGGAAATATCGTGGGTTCAAGTCCCACTTGAGCGCTTCATTTTTCCCGATGTATTTCAAATTTAAAAGTTAACGTAGTAAATGCTATAAATATGTCATTCAAACAAATTGTTTTTTTTTTTAATAGTTATGAAGAATGTGAAGTCAAGTCATAATAGGCTTGACTAACTGAACTACTGAACTTTACTGAAGGAATAGGAAGGGATTATCATGTTTCCATGATAAAAATCCATACTAATATTATAAATGCGAAAGTAACTCTGTCTGTCTGTCTGTCTGTCTGTCTGTCTGTCTGTCTGTATGTTACGCTTTCACGCCTAAACCACTGAACCGATTTTGATGTAATTTGGTATAGGGATAGATTAGACCTTGAGAAAGGACATAGGCTATATTTGGTCGCGATAACCGACATCCACGCGGGCGGAGCCACGGGCAAAAGCTAGTTATAAATAAAGCCTATTTGCTACAGCTCGTAAAATCGTAGTTTAAGAAAACTTGGTTATATTTTCACTACTCATAAGAATTGTCAGAGTTTATCGAAATAATTTTAAATAGATTAACTATTTTCAATAAATAGGTATTGGTTTTGACCAAAAATGTACAGACAGCAACATTAAGTCGGTGAACACTAGCCGATGTTCGTGTTCAAAAAAATATTATTATCAGTTAATAGTTTACGTATTAGTAAAGAGAAAACAAGAACGGGTAATAAATGTACATAAAACTCGAGTTCGAGGCCGTTTGACTCTTTAGTATTCGACCGTTCGACTATTTAGTAGCAGTAGTCCGGTTAACCGGATTAGCAACCGGACTACTGAGACTAAAGGAGTATACACACTTTATCGAATACATCAGGAAAAGTCGAACCCGTGATCTTTCCTCACAGGGGGGATGCCTTAACCACTAGGCCACCCCTTGTAAGCCTTTCCCCCTGTAAGGAAAAGATCGCGGGTTCGAGTCACGCTCGAGTAATTAACTTTTTCCTGATGTATTCGTTTTGTATAGTTAGCATACTTAATGCTTTAAAAAAAATCTAATAAACATACCTACTTTAATTCACAAATTTATGGCTACGTACCCACTGGACCCTCCAAATTCGACCATGTAAGGTATACTTATCTACTTTGCGGTATACTACTTATACTAAGCTCGTTATTGCAATGTTTCTAAATAAAAGTTCATACTAACATAGGAGTTTACATTTTTTTGTCCATACTAATATTATAAATGCGAAAGTAACTCTGTCTGTATGTACGTTACGCTTTCACGCCTAAACCACTGAAGCGATTTTGATGAAATTTGGTATAGGGCTAGTTTAGAACATTAGAAAAGACATCGGCTATGTTTGGTCGCGATAACCGACATCCACGCGGGCGGAGCCGCGGGCAAAAGCTAGTATTCAATACAACTTAATTAAAATAATACAATCCGTACTTTTTTGTAATTTTTACTTCGGTATGACTTAAGAATAGATATTGGTATGAAATAAGAATGATATGAGTTGTCGTGGTAAGAAAGCGGAACAACCCTTTAAGTCTTATCAAGGACAGTTCGTCAGCTTGGCACAGACACAAACAGGTGGATCTACTCCTACATTGTAACTAAACGTTTTTTATCACTAACCAATGGTAGGTATACATTTCAAAGCCCTATTTAAGTGAAGTACGACGCTAATAAAGAAAAACGGGTATATATTTGCTCACAAGTTGCGTTATCTAAATGTGAATCTTTTTTACGTTACAATTTACAATCGTTACTATTTTTAATTACTCTTGACATTTCTGACACTAATTGTAAAATTTTGTCGTTCATATGTGCTCTTTATGTTCCTAAACTAAATACATGGAATTGATTCTTTGATTCTTTGATAGATCTTTATGAGGGCCCTTTGTTGATGATCAGACTTTGTTCAGAACGATATTCCATATAATCTATCAAAACGAAACTTACCTTACTCGAAGAATCACTCATAACACAGAATATTACAGCATTAATAATGCTGCCGAGTGTTCAAGGCATTCCCCCTGTAAGGGAAAGATCGCGGGTTCGAGTCCCGTCCGAGAAGTTTCATTTTTCCCTATGTATTCCACTCTTATTTTGTTTCGTTCTCAATTTTTTTTTTTTTTATAAAGAATTTATAAAGAAAAGTAGAGATCCGGTTCTCAGCATTCCATGGATTCACCGTGCGGTCGCCGGGTCCATGGCGTGGTACAGAGAGGAACACTGTGACGGCGCCTGGGACTTGCGACCCAGGTGTAGGTTTAGGGTGGCCACCTTGTGATACATCAGCGCTCACCTCCACCGTCAGTCGTGTTCCCCCCTCTACCTAACCAAATTTGGTAAGATCCTATCAACGCCGTTTTAGATATTCGTTTGAGTAAAGAACTTACTGAAGCTCTTGGCAATCCGAGGTCTTTAAACAAGTTATACAGGGATTTAGCTGGAATTCCCCTTGCTCCTACTTCTACGGCGTAGAGTTTAACCACATAGCCATTTTTGGTCAACTCGTTGGTCAAGTCAAAGTATTTGTTTATTTTTATAGCGTGGTCTTTAGGTATGTTAGTTTCCCACGGTACTGTGAGTTCTACTAGTACTGCACGCTTTTGCTGTTTCGAGAATAGAAATATATCGGGTCTGGATGACGAGGCACAAACATCCTCCGGTATTTTATAGTGTTTCTCATAAGAATCTGCGAGTAATGTCCAATCAGCGGCTGCTATCAAAATTGAGTACGGCTTTTGATTTGTCTTTTTTGAGCAGCCTTCCTTTACAAACGCGACGTCATTTCTTTGGTTTGTAGTTAAACCCTTTTTCGCTCTAGCTACCGCCAAACTTACCGCCTCACGTATAATTTCTAATACCTTATCATGTCATTCGAAGATACCGAATAAATAACTCAATATTCCAGCAAGTGTTATATTGTACGGTTTGCAAAACAATGCTGTTGACAGGTAATAAATCCATATCATATTATCTATCCAGAACTTCCAGACTTTAATATTTAGGTAGCAGGTTGATTCTTTGGGTTTATTATTCCAACACGTATATAATTTTGGAACAAAAAAATAAAAAAAGAATATAAAATAGTTTTTATTTTTATAATAAAAGACCTAAAACACTCAAAAGAAAGCTATTACAAAAATCTTACAAAACTTCATTTGTTGTATGATAATGTTGTGTGGTAAGACCCTCTTACACAACATACATTATATTATTAACACACCGCAGTTCATTAAAGCCACACTTATCATTGCATACCCTACCACAGAAAGTTAAGTATCTTTTCTGCTGACGCTACGTAGTACAGACTCATTAATAAGTTGATAAATGGTGTATAATTCGCGTCGGTTTCGCTGCGTCGTCTTGCAGTCATCGAGCCCTATCGCACACTTGATCTTAACAGATTTTTAGCTTTTTCAGTGTGGAGCCACTAAATCCACAATATTGTTTATTATGCAGAGAGAACTGTTTCAACTTACTGCAATTCCTCTATACGCACGTTACAAATGACTTAGTTATAAAAGAACACGTAAATTTGACTTCACCTCGCCGTAAGCTAAAAAAGGTCACCATCGTAAACATGTGCCATGTTAACAATGGTGTACTCGGTTTGACGGCCTCATCAGATACCTTTTCACGCCCCACTTAAAGGACCTGGGACTGTAGGAAGAAGGAAACTCACGTGAGCTGGCAGAGAGCTCCAGGTTGTAATGGTGCGGCTTAGGATATAGCAAGAATTGGTAAAAATAGTTGCCAGTGGACACTGCATGACAGGAAAATAATGACGGAATAATAAATAAATTTAATCCGCCTATCATAACCACTGTTACACTAGTACTATTATCTATTCTGTGCCTGTAGTATTTTTTTCATAGAGGTTTTATTTTCATACGGAAGAGTCTCTATTATAAACTTTTACCTCAGCTTCACCATGACAATAATTCGGTGATATTGGTTATTTTTTTCTAAATATTGTCATGTAATTTAAGGATTTTTACTATTATGTAGGTATGTCAGATTTCAGTGATGTGACTGCGGTATGAGAATTGCGATCAAGAAATCACGAATTAACTATTTATCTCAATTAGAAAAGCAAACGAGAATAGGTACTTATAAGGTGTGAATCATACTACTACCTTCTCCTTAAAAAAATCTCAAACTTAGTGGCCCCACAACGAAAACCTCAGGATTAATGATATCGCCTTCAAACGGTCATTAATAATTATTTTTTTATGCACGTTGCGTGACGTGGCTGGGACGTTTACCTTATTTTGAATAATACAATATAGGTAGACACCCGGCTTGGGTTATATTGTGACGGGTACACACTGAGATAACGAAGACCAACTATAGCTATCGAACAGAGACGTTGAACGCGAAAGCGAGCGGTATTCTTTATCATAATAGTACTCGATAAACGTTTGATAAGGATCGGGGTGTCACACTCGTTTGTGTTCGTTTTCTTTCGGTTGGTGTGTACCTGGTATAATATGAGATGTGGTTCTAAAATATTTTGGAGACCTGTCAGATTCATTGTCATTCAGATGAATCGAGAACCTTCTCCTATCTAGAAGTTGGTTAAGAGAGAAAATGTGCATCGAGATGTGCATCAAGCAAGTAGGTAATTAAACCTATGGGTGCGCTTCGTGGCATACCTTAGGTGCGCTTCGTCTGGGTGCGCTTCGTTGGAGTGCGGTTCGTGGAATACCTCATCTAAAACTAATCTGACCATAGTTTCACCACGAAACAGTAAACACATTTTCCGATTCTCAGTTTTCATTCTTGGACTCGTATATTCCAATGGTTCTACGGTACACGGGCACCGTGAAACAACACGGCAAATATAATAATAATACTAGCTACTCACATAAGTATATTGATAGCAATAACCAAATGAACTAAATATACCAAACACACATGAAAAATTCATCAGATTTGAATAAAACTAATTTTCCCTCCACAAATTATGTCACCGTAATTATTAACAGCCGTCCGACGAACGCCCTGATAATGTTATTTACCTTCGTTTCGCGTGTAGCGTCACCACTCCACATATATTTACACAGGACTTAACAACTTCAACATAATTAAAATACATTTTTATCAACATAAATAATTAATATACCACTGCTTCTGCAGATTAATGAAGTAATATGTTATTTGAAGAGGCCTTCACGTGTTCAAGCCGCCATCTTGTTTGGTCACGCCTGTATTTTTTTAAATCATATCAAAATTGGAACGTTTACGAAATTTCAATACCTACGTCAGACGCTTTCGTTCAAAAGTTTGATGTTACTGCGTTTTCAGGTATGACACATTATCTGAATCACGCAACGTATGTTTTTTTTAAATCACTTAGGTGGTAGACTAACACTAGGCCCATCTGTGGAATCTGTGAAACACCAGGGGTATCACACTCGTGCGTCAACCTGTAAGGACCTTTTAATGATATTCTTGATGAACCCCATATTGTAGTCGCTTGGAAACCCCACACCATGGTGATCATTCTTCAGCGATAAGACGAATTTTGTGCGATATTTATAAATGCTCGACCAACCTTGTGAATCAGGCAGTAAACGTAACAATAGAAGTAAAAGTTTCGACATTCGTATGGTGTTACTGTACCATAATTTAAATGAGTAAAGAATTATGAATTGATGCCCTCATGGCTTGTCACTTACCGTGGAAAGTGATCACAATAATGGCTAAACTATTCACAGCACATTAATATACTCTGAAAAGATTTATATTTAAACATTAAATATATTTTAAGTTAACTAAGCCATAACAGTAACAAAGACTACTATACAAATAAAATGATTTAATTCTTTTGTTACCATTTGACTTAGAAAAATAAATGATACGTATATTTTTAGTTCTCATTATAATACTTATAATTAAATAAATATAACAATAGTTAGCAACTATGTTTAGATGAGTATATTAAGAATAATACTGGTAAGTGATACGCTTATCATAAATATAAGGTAGCGATTTGGAATGTATCGGAGCGAGTAGCGGAAAAGGTCCACGCTAAGGTCTGCAGACTGCCTATAAAACCACCGGTTTCTGTAATGCCTGTCAAAAAATCATTTGCTTTGGAAATAGGAAAGTCTAATAACATACCTAAATACACATGCTTACATCTTTTTCTTTTTGGGGTAGGCAGATACAATCTACTTCTATCCTGCAAATTCGTAGCCAATCTCATGCAGCTGTTATAATCACACTAATCATTAAGATAATCAAGATATTACTATACTCTATTTAATTTTCAGGGTTCGTTGTATCTGCTATTACTGCTGCTATATGTGGCCGGCTACGAACTCGTACCTTTATAAAACAGAATATACGTACCTACAAAATATTATTATTATTGTTATGTATTATAACTCGTGTGCCAAATGTGGGTGCTAGTACCTCTGCCTACCCCTTCGGGGAATACAGGCGTGAGTTTATATTATGTGTATGTTATTATAACTCTGAAGTAGGCAGAAATAACGTTAGATTTGTTTTTGTCATTACACACTTCAAGAACTTCCTATAACAAAGGGAAGTGTAACGATAAATAAAAAGCTCAGACTATCGCTCCACTTTCCGCTCCGCTTATACTCACAGAGCAACCTTAATTTAAGCCTATTATAGGGTAAACAGGAAACAGACTTGTTGGAATTTTAAACCTTTATGCAGTTATAGTTTATGATAACTGATATACATCTCAATGTCAAAATAGTATATTTTTGTTAATTATGATGTTGTGTTCTTTATTTACGACGTGTGTTCGCGTGTAGTTGATTTATAAAGGCTGTTTTATTTATTTTTTATCAGAAAAATTACCTTAACCCAATGTGTTAGATTTCAAATTGTATGCAGAGAAATATATCATTTCTTTAAAAATTATTAAGAAACGAAATTACCTTGTATTCTAGTTCGTTAGCGGGAATTAGCTTAGCTGGAAGGGTCCTCCAGCCAAGCTAAATTACAGCCAGTATTGTGTTAGTAGAGGATTCTCGTCAGTGGTGTAATGGCCAGGGTTCGACCAGGGCCTATTAATCGTAAGACCGATTCTTTAACCACTGAGCTACGAACGCTTCATATTTTTTATGAAACGAATGTTAAAAATATCAATTCAAATATCGATTGAACTGTATTGTAGATGCATTTTGTAAGAAAATCTAATTTTGGGGTCATCGTAGTGTTGTTCACAAAGCATATCGATAGACAACAAAATTCTGTACACATTAAGTTGTACATCATTTAGTATAGAAATCGATAGACATGCAAGTGAGGGACGGGCTGTACACACATACATCGAGTGTACAATATGGACGCTAAGGGATCGCGTGCACTATGAAATATGCAGAGTACTACATCTGTGTGTCGCCTACTTCAGTCCTTGTGCCTGAGATATGGATGCGGCATTATTTTTCTTTTTATAGTACTTACTATGCTCACTTTTCGTGTAGATTTAACAAAATGAATGCAACCGTTTGTGCATGTTTTTTAGTTCCTAAGAAGTTGGATAGATGGCGCTACGTGTCATATTAATATGATTTTGTTCATATCCTGAATTGTAAAATGTGTTCCAGGATTTTAACGCTATAGACCAATGGTAAGCATAGCTTAACTAGCTTGTGTTATGGATTCTAAATGCGGATAAACATACTTAGATATTTTTTTCTGTAAATACATATTATTATACATTGAAACACGCAGACTAATGCATATAGCCATATTCATGCATACAAATATTTGCACTAGGCGGGGATCGTACCTGCGCGTCCTACGTAGCAGTCGCGTTCACTACCCCCATGCATTTATTTTGTGTTCCAAACGTTCCTCAAGAAAAAACGGATACCAAAACAAGCATATAGAATTAGGTACAGACAGAAAAACATTACAAGATAAGACACCTATGGACAAGGATGGGTCATTTTTAACATTTCCTGGAACTGGAACTCCCTGCCAGCTCACATGTTTCCTTCATCCTACAGTCCCGGGTCCTTTAAGCGGGGCGTGAAAAGGTATCTGATGAGGCCGTCCAGCTGAGTGCCACTACTGTTAACATGGTACATACTTTAGCCTTTAGCTTAACATCAGGCGAGGTGTAGTCAAATAGACGTGTCCTTTATAAAAAAAAATTCAAGGTTACTGATTAGCCAGTTCAATTTTGCGATGGGAAGTATAAAATTAAGCCCGTGTTTAACCTCTATAGTTCCAGAAGTTGCCTTGAAGAACAGGTAAAACACCGTTGACTACAGCTGTCAGACCATCTGTGAAAGTCGATATAGACTGCAATGACAAAATTTAGATTAACGTTATTCAATTAACGCAAACCGTTACTGATATCGGAGATATTATACAGGTGTATATTAGTGTATATTACCGTTGATATACAGGTGTAGTTATATACACGTGACTATTTTGATATATCGATTTAAACAGGTGCATTAAACGGCCTGCGTTGATATGTCGGTTACTTAGTGTTAAGTTGATATTACTATCGAGAAGTTCCGGGTACGAATCCTACAGTTGCTCTATTATTCTGCATACTTCTAATACAAGCAATTCAGCTTAACAAACAATTACTAAAATATGCGGTAGCCTAGTGGTATGGGTAATGGACTGCTGAGACGAGGTCTCGGGTTCGATCCCAGGTTTACCATGGCATACACCAATAACATTTCGATGCTTTTCGAAGTTATGTGTGTATTTATCGCAGGTTTATAAGTGCCCGGTTAATGGTAATAGGCTCGCCACCTATTACATTGGGACCTAAACATAAACTGGCGAAATGTGGGTGCTAGCACCTCTGCCTACCCCTTCGGGGAATACAGGCGTGAGTTTATGTTATGTTATGTTATGTGTAAGTGTATAAATATGAGAAACTAGCTGTTACCTCCTATTCTACTAGTTTTTAATTTTGATCCTATCCCTGCTCTACCCACAGGAACTTATTCCAAGAATAAATAGTAGACTATGTGTTATTCTAGACTATCACTGTACAAAATTTCAGTCAGATCCGTTCAACCGTTAGAGCGTAATTCTCTCTCTAAACAGAGCTGCGCTCTCGTCGGTGGAGTAATCGCCATTCTTGTCTCTCCTTTTCTCTTATTTGTCTTTTGACTTCCTGATACGATGCGACTTGTATCCTTTCCTTTACTTATCTGTGCCATCAACGTGCCTTTTGGTCTATCTCTTCTTCTCTTTCCTACTTTTACCTTCCTTTCTATGATATTTTTTAAAAATCTGTAGTATCTTATTAGGTGGCCAATCATCTACCAGAGCGTGATTGAATAACAAAAAACCAAACATCAAAATATCTTAACAAACTTTCATAATTATAATATTATTGGTACATTCGATAAACGCGAGTAAAGTTTATTCCTAGAATAAACAGGTAATATCACCCACATATTGGCTGTTTATTCAAGGAATAGACTTTACTCGCGTTTGGTTGAACCGGCCCTAAGTAGGATAGTGTGAAGTAAGATTAGTATGATAAGAAGCCGTTTTTATACCGCATCCAGTTCTTCCTATATCCGTCTCCAGGGATTATCCAGGATTAAAATGTCAGCAAGAAGCCAGTTATGCGCGATTCATGACGTTTATTAAGTAATGCGATAACAATATACATCCATTATTGTTATCGGTATTGGGCTTGCGTTTTACTCGTTTGAACTGTTAAAACATCTATACTAGTTTTTTTTATAAAGGACACGTCAATTTGACTTCTCCTCGCCTGATGTCAACCGGGTGCGACGGATATGTCGAAGACAACCTCACCTCCGGCATAGCACCACGACCCTCAGTCAGCGTGCTGTTCGAGTCCGACATAACCTCCCCTTCCAGCTCTGGCAGGGAGGTATCCGTGGGGATTCCCGCACGAAAAAAAGCAGGTTTAAACTACTGCCATTACTATCTAGCGTATCGCCGTAAAACTTCTCTGTCCACAAAAACTCCAACTGTGATTCAATTCAATGAGAACGTTAATATTGTAAACAGAAATTATTTAAAAATTTGCATACTATAGCACTTGTTTGCCATATTCGTACTACAAAAAAGTGTTCTATTTAAAGATTACTTGGTAATTGTTTACTAATGTTTCCCTCCCACCGGCCACGATGCATAAAGAAGGGTGATTCTATATTTAGCGAATTCGTATGACAGACTCGAGTTATTTTCGAGAACGTAATTATTATATTACAGCCACAAAATGTTCGTTCGTCCGTCCGCTTGCACACGCGGAACTCCCCGATCTTCACGCTCGGTAGCAAGGGTTCGACAGCAGGTACTAGAAATCACTATGTCTCGGACATGCCTTATAAAACATTCACAGAGAACATGGAAATGAAATAAATGGTTTTGGGCAAAGATTAAGTTTTCTTTTAACCTATTTTTTTATTAAATTTATATGGCTTCTATTATAAAACCCTATATTTAATGCATATTACGCCTGCGGCCGGCGCGGGCGGCCGTGGCGTGGCGATAGTGAACTCAATGGCCACGCAGGAGGCGTAAGGTTTTGATTTCGACTCTATGCAAAATTATTTGTAGGCCTCAATATGACTATTTGCATTGGTCTGGATATTTCCGTGGATATGTCGTGATATGTAGGATCACTATAACAGGCTTTACGGGTAGTTGGAGCCCACAAAAGTCCGAATATATACTACAGAATTTTTATATCGCCAATTGGTTGTGGGGCTCAGACGTGAGTCGCTTTAGGGAAAAATATTGGAATTCAGCCGCATCCCATCGCTTACAATCAGGCGATCCATCTGCTCGTTTGCCTCCCTATTCCATAAAAAAGAAACCCGGCCCGTATTCTAGAATAACACTCAGCCTGAATCACGACAGATTGAAAGTTTGACATAATGGCCAGTATCTGGTATCAATCTGTGCTCAGGCTAGAAGGCCGAACTCAACTGAGTTAAGAAATATTATGAAATTTCTATTTTTTTAACTATGGGACAACTCTTCAACTTCAACAATATACAGTAATTCTAAATTAGTCATTTTACTATAGGTACAGATCAAACAAGAAAAACTTAAATTTCATGAAAACTTACAAATGTAATACCTATAGCATTTCACAATTCATAAGCCCTAATTGAACTTTCAACGCTGTTACCTATCTACATAATAATAATAATCTATGCAGCGGATGCACATAGGTAGGGCCCGTCAGACGGGTTCCCACTTTTTTGCCTCTATGGCCTCGGACCCACAAACACATGCGTAATGTTTACATGCTTGTGCACTTATGGCTTTACGCATGTGTGCGTACGATCAGCTGATGTGAACAGCTGTAGGACACGTAACTTTGGTATGTCAGGAATCGGTATTGAGGGATGCGGCTTCGGGTAAGATCGGCAATGTTCGGTTAATTGAGGAATGCATAGATTTTTTTACGGTGGAGCTGGTGGTGCGCAGAGCGTAGAATGGTCGGAATTTGATTAGTAATTTAGATATATTTTATTCATGTTCTTTTTAGTTGATAGAAATTAGTCATTTTTGGTGTCACATTTCGTTATTACGTTCGGAACATTAATTCCATTATTTTATTTTGGAACTTTCGTCATTGATGATCTTTGTTAGAGATACGAATGTCTGGAAAGTGCTATTGGCAATAAGTGTTTAAGTTAGTTACAAATTTAGGTACAATTCTTAATATTCTACATATTTGGGGTATAAGGTAAATAAGGAGTTTATCTATTTATTCATTTTTTATTCTTTACGATGACCTTAGAATAATACGTATGGGCAGATGACAAATAAAATGACAGCCTCCGTGGCATACATTCGATCCCAGCTCAATGCAAATATTTGTATACATGAATATGGGTATTTGCATTGGTCTAGTCGTGCCTCGGAGAGCACTTTGCGTCGGTCCCGGTTGCCATACGAAAATCTATGGCAGTCGTTACGGGTAGTTGGAGCCCTCAAAAGTCAAACAACTGGTCTGGCTGCAATGCTTCGATATCGCCGTTGGGTTGTGGAGGCCAGATGGCAATTGCTTCACAGAAAATATCGAAGTTTAGCTAAATCCGCAGTTAGACTGTTAAAGCGGAACCCCAGAATCCAAGCTGAAAGCTTCAGATGTGACTGGGATTTACGCTAAGATGAAGAAGAAGGCGATAAATAAAATGTGCTTTATATACCCTTATCAGGAAGCAAAGCTTGATTAACTTACATTATGAGTTCTAGCATGTGGATAAACAATGTTGGTTTTGCAGTCAATACACTATGTACATATACACCCAGATCAACGCAAATATATAATACAAACAAGTGCACTAAGCGGGAATCGAACCCACACCTCAGACTTAACAATTGAACCTTTTTCCTGCCTAAAATATATTTAACTATGTCGAAGTTTAACGATGATCTAAGTTGACACTACTAATTCTGTTGTAATGGGTTTCTAGTAGCGAAGTAATTCCGCTTAACAAATATCAATCAACTGGGCTGCAATTAACTCGAAGCGAGGTGTCTGTCTGTTTGTTTAGGTCTTTAGAGACTCTAAACTTACCTGAGTTGTTGACCTCAGACAGAGCAAAAAAGATTAGTGAAGAGAGATCTGTTGTAAGATGAAAATTACTGTATAGAAAATACTATAAAAGCTTTATAAGCTAACCATGGGTCTAGATAGCGTTATGTGGAATGTTGTGTAATATTAACAAAAAAAACTTAACTTAACTAAACGTAACATTTTATGGTGGTACCAATATTGTATTTAATATTAATTAATATATTTATATGTATGGTGCCTCTCTTTGCTTAATACCGATTAATATCTCTTTTATTTAGTAAGAAAAAAGTTGCTACCACAGTAATGGCACCTTTCAATTGTACACAAAATCTATTGTTAGCGAATCAAAATACCTATGTGTGATTCTGATGATTTAATAACCTCACGAAAACGTAAGTAAAGTCACGTCACAAACGTAGTTTTTAACATTACAAAAATTGTACTTTTGAAAAAATTGCTATTACGAGACCTCCCCCTTTTTTATTGAAATTATTGCTATTACGAGTAGTCACCCTCTTTTCAGTGAAATTATTGCTAATACGAGAACTCGCTCTCTTTTCAGTGAAATTATTGCTATTACGAGAACTCGCTCTCTTTTCAGTGAAATTATTGCTAATACGAGAACTCGCTCTCTTTTCAGTGAAATTATTGCAATTACGAGAACTCGCTCTCTTTTCAGTGAAATTATTGCAATTACGGAGTCATCCTCTTTGCATTGCAACCATGCTCCATTTTGATAATTGAGAACCTTCTGCGGGTTGCATCGAGATATCAGAAGTGGTATTCCTTTCCCCTTGTATGTTTTCGTAGTGGCATCACCCTTAAGGCCAGTGAGGGGGTTGCCATGGCGCCATAGGGATGGGTTACCTCTCATTATTAATAATAGTTTGGCGTCCGAACACAAAAGACAACATAGATTAAGTATCTACTCGTTAATTTCAGATTATCTAACGGATTAATAGAATACCTATTGAATTCGAAAAACATTGGAAAAAATGAAATGCTCAAGTGAGACTCGAACTCACGACCTTTCGCTTACAGGTCGTGAGTTCGAGTCTCACTTGAGCATTTCATTTTTTCCAATGTTTTTCGAACTTAACAGTTAGCATAATAAATGCTATAAAAAATTCATTCAAATACCTATTGAATTATCAGGAGGGGCTATTTGCTCATAGTCCACGAACACCTAATAGTAAAGTGATATGTACAACATAAAATTATAGGCACATGAACACATAGATTTATGGCGATAGAATAAAAAAGAGAGAGATTTTACTATCGATATGGCTATGACCAATGTTATTAATTTTTTTTATAATTCTTTACACCGTGAACATGTATTGTGTATCATCAGTACTTGTTACTCCTAATTCAGAACTTACTGAATTGTGTCATACTACAATAAAACGTGATAACTTAATATGTTCAATTGATGTTTTGATTTTTACTCAGTTTTTACTTCAGTAACGGAACGCTATATTGTCATAAACTTGTGATGGTATTCTGTATTATAATTATAAAATCGATTTGAATGATTTTTTATAGCATTTATTCGGGAAAATGAAATGAAATTTAAAAATGGTCCATTGCATGTTCTGTAATTGTTTTGTGTGTGCATGAATGTTAAAAAAAAGAAATAGTTGTAAAATCATTCATTGTTTTCAATAGTTCGTAAGAATGTTGGTAGATGGCTCCACCGTCGCCCTTAAAGACGGATATAAAGAGATGGGAAATTTGAAGTGATTCAGGTGTGGCTCAATAGCACAGTTGGAAGAGCATTCCCCCTGTAAGGGAAAGGTCGTGGGTTCAATTTCCACTTGAGATGTTTTTCGGATATAAATTCGATGTCGAGTCTGCTGGTAAATGAAGAGACAGCCATCTTGGATTTGTTGCAGGAGCTCGCTATGAGATATATCAGCACGCTGTTGCTTAATTACGGTGAACCAATCAATTAGCCTATCGCAGTCCAATTTTTTTTTTTTGACCGTTGGGGAAATCCTTCATGGATGTTATGCCGGACTCCTACCGACTAAAACCCCACGGTATCGCCCAGCAGCCTATAGTTGGGAGCCCCGGGTAAGCCCTCGGAAGGATGTCCCAGGGCTCCCAACAGACCCACGGCTTTAATGCGGCCTCGTCTAGGGGGTGGTTCGGGTGCTATCCCGCGTCTATGGGGGGTTTTCGGGTATCATCCCGCTTCATAGGAGGGGGGAGGCGTGCGTGAGTCCATCACGTCACGCTGCCAGACGGGTTAGAGGGGAGTAGGCGTAGACAGGGTGTTATTTCGAGTTCTCCTTCTCTCGCAGTGATATCGTCTGCACATTTTTCCGTTAGTCGTATCTCATTCTAAAAATACTATATACAAGGCTAACGGTTTCGGGTTCCTGACCAAACATTAAAAAAAATGTTTAAAAGTTGACACCAGTTTACTCAAATCGAGAATCGAACCAGGATCTAACGATAATAAATACATGCATAGCGCCCATTTGCATAACAACGGAGCAATTTATAGTTCTTTATATTTCATTATTACTTTATAGCCTTACAGTACTCGCGATAACATCTGAAAAAATATAACACGTACCTAAACTATAATTGTTTTAATAGCTTTTCATTTTACACGTGCTAATTATTACTTGTAGCGTTATAGCATTTTTCTCTTCTTGATATAAAAGTTTTATGGCTGATGCTATTCGTAACACTTACCACTAGTAAGGAAGATGTGGATAGATTACGATTAAATCATTTGTTTTCGCGCCATGGTTCCATGCTTTTTTTACATTCATACCTACTGGGTATGAGGAGAACACATTGGGCAAAAAAATATATTATGTATACAGACGAATTGAGAACCTCCTCCTTTTTCGAAGTCGGTTAGTAAAAAAAACAACTAGCGCCAATCGCGTGCTTTAAGTAAATAATGCAAAAAAAAGTTATTTGTTCAAATCGATTTTTTATGCCAATGTGTTATGTACCTGGAGTACTACTAATGGTTTTTGGCTTCGGGAGCGTTCCCCTTGCACGCGGTATACATTCGCCTATAAATCTCCAAAGGTTTATGCAGATATTCCCTGATAATGAGCCACTAAATGATAAAAATATTCAAAACTAAAGAATGTTTTAATTTGATATCAAATATTTTTTTGTCTTCTTCTTCGAGTCACTGGGTAGATCAGTAGACCAATTCTACTAATTTATAAACGACTAGCATTTGCCCGCGGCTCCGCCTGCGTCGGTGTCGGTTATCGCGACCAAACATAGCCTATGTCCTTTCTCATGGTTTAATCTACCTCTGTACCAAATTTCATCAAAATCGGTTCAGTGCTTTAGGCATGAAAGCGTAACATACAGACATACAGACAGACATACAGACAGACAGACAGACAGACAGACAGAGTTACTTTCGCATTTATAATATTAGTATGGATTCTTATCAATATTCTTTCTTATAAATTGTATGTTTGACAATACCGATTTTGTCATTTAGGAATTAGAAGTGGAATCGAAATAGAAACTGACTTTCAACCACCTTATAAATTTGCAGAATCTCGCACTGGTAGTACTTGGCTAGATTTCTTCAATTTAGTCAGCCGGAAACTTGGCTATAGCAACAACATTTTCTGTTGCTCTATAAAGGTCCTCGGAAGTACTTACAATGGGAGGGGCACAGTGACCAAGAGAGCAAATGCGTGGACATAGGACTAGAATTTTCTGCACTTAGTCTTCACTTATGATTGTACAAGAGATTAGCTTTAGCACAAATCTTAAAAGTAGTCCTATTATTTCAATCTTACTTTACCTTCGAAAAACATCGAAAAAAATGAAATGCTCAAGTGAGACTTGAACTCACGACCTTTCCCTTACAGGGGGAATGCGCTTCCAACTGAGCTATTGAGCCATTTTTTGAATCGGACTCGGACCGTTGTGTCCGTAGATATTTGTGTACTGTATCTTGCAATACAAGTTGAAAATCTTGTTAAAAATTTGTAAATTACGAATAGATTTTAACTTTTCTAAAGCTTACTTTTTTCATAAAAGCTACTGTAAATGATAGATACGAAATAAAAATAAATTGAATGAATAGTGTATAGTTCAATATTGAAAGAATAATAACCCTTTATACTCGTAAGTGCCAAGTTACAAGATGGCCTAAGGTATTGCAGGTGAGAACACGATATGAAAAGTAAAAGGTGCAAAAAAATAACAATTCTAAATGAATTGACATTTATTGTTTTGACTAACAAGAGGAACTGGTTGTTATAATCTTTATCGATAAAAAAATGACAAGTGACAATGACTCACGTTTTGCAAGCATAAGTATTAATTGGTACATTGCGTAAGAGGAATAAAAGTCCGTTTAAGATCGGTTTTCTTTATTTTTTTGGTGTTCTCTTTCTATACATAAATACTCGTAGCATGACTACAGATTGGTATAATTTTGAAGGACTTTAGAATAGGAGCAGAACTAGCCACGATTGATACCCACGATTTTCGCGTATTTTTAGCCTTATCTTCCGTTTGAGAATTTAAGTCTGACTAAGGCCTTTATAACAAAAAGAAATACATCAGAACTCATTCAATAGTTATTGCATCTATCACGGATAAATAGACAAGAATTCTAATAAATAAGTGAATAAATAAATATTCGAATGAATTTTTACAGCATTAAGTATACTAACTATGAAAATCAAATACATAGGGAAAAGGAAGAATCATCTCTGACGGGACTCGAACCCGCAGTCTTTCCCTTACAGGGGGAATGCCTGACCAATTCGGGTACCGAGACACGCCCGATGTGATAAATATTCCATAAAATTCTCATTATTATACCTATTCAGAATCGCTAATGTAAGTATAGCTCACGTTTTTTTAAATATCTATCTCTAAAGTACAGAGGCGACAGCTTTAGTACTAAGAAGATAGATTTTTAGAGTAGGTAAGCAGATAAAACTGTACAAAATAAAACTTAAAGCTCGCATGTATAGCCTCCACTTCACTAGACTTCCAGTGAACACATAATCACACACCGTGTGCGTTCAACTTCCGCCAGATATTTCTTCACGGTTCACGGACTTTTGTCTATCGCAGACAATTGCCCGTCTGAGTTACTGCTCTGCTCCTATCAATCGTAGCGTAATGTTATATCGTAATGAACTATTATCTCGACCAAACAAATATACAAATAAACAACCCTACGACATTGTTACGTTGAGTACTCTATAGACGGGGGACTTTTTGTGGCGGACTTTTTTGTTCGAAATATGAATGAAATGAAATGATTTAATCACATGGGCTATATATAGATTGCTAAAGCGTAAAGCACTTATGGGATGCCGCGAAAATCCACATCAAAAAATTGTTGATAGACTTGAAAATATACAATTAATATGTAGAAATATCTCTTGCCTACCGCTCACAGGCAAGAGATAGTGTGGATAGATTATACAGAATGCAGTTAGTATTATTTAAAAATAAATTCTTAATTATTTATTCTTCAAATACTACTCTACCATCTAAATTTCCACATTCCAAGATACTCATATAAGTTAAAGGAAATTAACATGATCATGTATAGGTATGAGTATGGGTATGCTTTTGATAAGCCTGTTATTTCAAGCAGCTGCCACTGTTCATTCTGTCAACCTGTTTCCGTGAACATATTCATATAGTCATATAAAGATGTTGTAATCTCAATATATCAACTGCACTTAATTAAACTTTTATTGAATAAATTTTATGCTCGAGCATCATTTTGTCAGCGGACTTTTTTCACGCTTCGGAATCTTTTTGTCCGTTAGATTTCTCGTCTACGAAGGCCTTTAGTGTTATTGTCAACCTATATATTGGGCCGATGCGTACAAGAGCCATTAATATTGTACTAAACATGTCAACACTAATGTTTCAATGTTATTATATTGAGATATGTTCAATAACTAACTATCATATTGCGTGTTTCCATGTACTTAGTTACAAGTAATAAAAATCAAAAATACTGTTAATATTTTATCTACGGAATAAGTAAACGATATTGTATGGTCCGGTTGTAAATATTTTATGAATGAAGCTCTCTTGTTAAGAAATGTGCTTCTGTTTTTGTTATTAACCGAGTTGAAAATAAGGAGGTTTTAGATTTATCGGTAGATATATGAATTTTACATATGTATATTCAGCCTTAGGGCTGTATTAGGCTAATTGATTGATTAATTGATATTCCAAACCAAACCCCAATGAGAATAACCCTCCTTTGGCTTCGCCGTAGTCGGGTAAAACGGCGTGACTATGTGTGTGTGTATTATGTAAGTCAGAAATAATTGTTAGATTTTTGTTAAAATGTGAATTCATGCCAGAAATTGTCTATAATTTCTATGGGCATTATGTTATGGGGTTTGATGAGGTTCCATGTATGTTAATCTCTCTAAAATTTTAAGTGTGCCAAAGCATCTGCACAACATATGGGCGAATATAAAAGAATTCGAGGGTGCATTCCGAATAAAATAAAACAAAAAAAATATATATTTCCAGATATTCTGTATCTGGTCAAAATTCAGTACCTAATTATTTCATTGAATTTCTTATATTCATACCTTTACATTCAGTGAATAAGGGTTTGATTAGCCTGAAGCAAGTTTAGCAAAGAAACAACTTCGACCTACATTTATCAATAAAAACAAAAATGTCAAACTAGTCTGAAAGTTCCTAGCAGCCATTATTCGAAATGACTGAACGTCACACATCACTCAGGTCACAATTTAAAAATCGAATGCATTCGTGCACCTTGCCTCCCGGCGAGCTTTACAAAAAAGGAACGTTTTGATGCCGCACCAATAAAATATCCCCGTCTTCTTCCAACGTTCATAAAATACCCGTTTCACATTATTGTTTCCTTCTCGATCACACATCGTCGTATCTTACTTTTTTCGAAACCCTCTCATTACTGTACGGACTCCACACACACACGCTCAGTTAAGTTGTGTAAACACACAGCGTTTGATTATTTGTGTTGTGAGGATTTGCATGTGTGTGTAGTCAGCTGAGTAAATCCTTTGAGCAACACGTGCCCGTGTGTGAGTGTGTGTGTATTGTTTAGGTGCCGAAGAGTAAAAGATGATAGATGTAATTTTAGATGATTTTTCATCCAACGTCATACAAAACTTTTCGAAAAATGAATTACGTACTACAGATAGGTTGGGGTCATAACATGCAAGCCTACGTTACACCTAATGATGGGGATTGAGAGATAAAAAGAGGGAGGTAAGCCTAATCAAATCACAAGAAGGAGAAGAAATAAATGACAAATCTAGGAGTTGGTACTAGTTCAATGATTCTTTCACGAGAGAGTCCGGAGTCTACTTAGTCCGTCTGCTATTACCGATTGAGTACTTTCACGGAAACAGCCGTCTTTTGACCTCCTAACCTCGAGAAAGCCCAAGTTAAGTCTGTTAATCAACAGGTGTACTGACTAGCAGGTGAGATTGGGTTGGACCCCAAAGATCTTGGTAGGAACTTATAAACACCAGAATGAAGGCTTATTATTCTATAAGACTTGTAGTTTTGAAATTAGCCCAAACCACATCACAAACCATAATTTTAAATATTAGTAGTAAGTAACATTACTTCTAAAACACAATCTAAATATAGTTCTAAACCGCAATATAAGCAATTTTATACTTATAACTACATACTGCCAGTAACTTTATAAACCTGCGTATACGCAATTACCATCGAATTACTTACTTATCTCATATCGGAGTATTTGTAGGGAATTGTAGAAAAAAATGCCCACAGGGTGTCGGCCTTGAAGTCATATGGCCGGAGCAAGCACAACAGCTGATGTTACCTGACACTACACACATCTACACACACACACGTATAAGCCATTTAGTGTGCGTGAGTGACTGTGTGTGCGTGAACGATAGATCTGTTTCTAAGAAATGTTTTACAGACTTCGAAAGTTTCTGACTTACGATATTGATAACGTGTACAGATTAAGATAATACGTTTAATAAAATGGTACTAACTCCAATGAAGTTAGTAAGATAATAATTATAGAAACAGCTGCACAAGATGCAATAAATGGGAACGTACACAACAGGCATGCTAAAATTTAACAGGCCGTGTGGTGTTCGACAAAAATAGAATCACCCCAGCTCTTCCTGTGGGTGTCGTAAATAGTAACTAATTCTAAGTCAGGAGGGTGGTGAACAGCTGATTTTGACAACAGCTCGTATTCAACAAATGTAGGAAAAGTATTAACTGGAATTTCGTCAGTTGTAGTTTCCTCTCAGTGTCAGCAAAAATAATGTTGTTTGCCGATAAATACGATAAAAAATATAGCTTATTACACTTTATGTAATGTGGTAGGTATGGGCTATTTGGATCCCAAATCCAAAAGTACTAAATGGGAGCCCATAATTATGATTAAATATGTAGTGAATAGAATATTAGGTTAGAATCGAATAGAACTTCGAAACCTGCCTGCCCTGGGGATTGAGGCACGGTCGATTTTTTGGGGATTCACCTACTAATAGGGAACCAATGATATTTGATTAAATATGGCTTTGAAAGCAAATCTGCTTACTTCTTTAGAATAAAATTAAGCAGGCATGACTTGAAGAAACTAAACGCAGTCGAGTCGAGAGAATTGAGATAGATTGATCTTGATTGATTACATCAAAATTGCATGCAATGCAAAAAATATTGACGATTTTTTTCCACAATAGGAGTGACAAATATACATTTAAGAATGGAAACGAAAATGTCCACGTAATTGACGCATCAATACTGTCACAAAACTATCAATACGAATATACGAACCCTATTGAAGCAGGAGTCCAAAATTGTGAAAGTAATTGCTTCAAATTAATCACTCTGTAGGGACGAAGTTTCGTTGTAAGTATCCGATCAGTCATATTCACAATAAACCAAATGCGGGATGATTTAACACTTTTTGTACAAAACTATTTTGTCAGTTTCTAACGATCACGTGTTATTTTTATTTATGTATACTTTTGTGCAGGATTTTTCAATCGAATGTTATTCGGAAAAAAATTGTCAGCTGCGATTAGTAATTTGTTAAAGTCAAAAATTTATTTATTATTTATTAAAGGGTTGCTGTTGCCTATTTTGTAGTCGACGATTTGAAATTAAACTCTGTATCAATTTTAAAAATCGAAATTTGTTGAATCTAATACAACGAAATTTGTTGAATCTAATACAACTTAATTGTTTGCAAAACCTAAATGTGAATCTTTGACACGGGCAGAAGAAAACTTAATGATAAATAGATTCCTACCTAATAATCACCGCACCTATTTAAGTAATGGAACACGTCTACTGAAGGGTATACATAATATATTCTTTAACAATTTAGGTAGGCACTAGTAGTCAAAACATATTTTAAATTTGTCAACATTTGATTGCTTTTAAATTAAAATACCTATTAGTTTTTTCCATCAAATTAATCTTCATCTCAATGCTTTTAAGATTTATGGATTCTTGATATATTTCCAGAATAGTGCCTAACTTAAGGTTTACATTTAATATAAATCTGCTATATATCAAATGAAATATATACTTCCATGTCTTAACAAATACTTTGCAGAAAGTATATTCACGAACTTTAGTAACGCTCACAATAACGTAGCTTACACGAAACGGCTAGAAGAAACTTCAAGATGTATTGCAAAAAACTCAGCACATTATGAACAAACTTTGAAGACAGGTAGATGTTTTTTTAGTTCAAAGCTTGAAAAACATGCCAATGGATTGTGAACCTTAAGTCAAAAAATATGTTTCGTACAAAAAGGATCGCAGCTTCAATAATAAGGGGCTTCACCGTAGGAGATTGGCATAGATAATCGTACTTGTAATTTTTAAACCTCAAATGTCCGTGAAGAAAGCAACTAGGCCTTTGGAGTATGAAATAAACACAATGGCTATAATTCCACGTTTAGAATAGATTTTAAGGAATCAGGTTTCGGGTTCGTAGTAAGTCCTCAGTGCATATATAGTCAGGTACAATTTTTATAAAAGGACCCGTTTGGTGGTAATAGGCACACCCCCTTGTCCGTTGTTAAAAAGATAAATTGGGGGAAGTAGTAACAAAATGTGAAGGTTGGTAGACTCTGCTTAATTTTTGGGTATACAAGCGTGAGTATAAGTACATTACTGTATAGTAACTTGAATAGTTTAGTCATATCCTAGAATTTAGCGTAATATTTTTTATATCATTACCTGGGCAGATTCTTTCATCTGTTTTATAACTATAATCCTCATCTATTACTTTCCTATTGCTGATAGAGACAGAAAAATCGTCGCTATCTGCTTTTACATTATCTGAAGCATCTGCTACTTTATTTATTTTATTATACAAGTTCATCAATTTTGGGTCCTCTTTTCCAAAAATAATGGTATATTATTTTAGTCGATAATTCCTTGAAATAAACCGAACGTGTTTGCTGATTTATTTTTGCCGTATATACATACTTAATTTTTCAATAGTTACACATGATCAAAAATTCAGTATAACCAGTACAAGCACTTATTTTAAAATCTCATCACTAAATGTTATTTCAAGCCACACCCCTTACGATTTTATCTATACTCATATTTTCAGAAATATTGTCTATAAACCTATCAAAATGTGTAGAGTAATTGATATCGACGAAGCTTGCTCCTCACATTCTGTACACTTCGTTGTTTCTACTTCCAATAATCTGATGATAAAGCTCTCAACTGCACCAACAATATTATTACAAACCAAAGAATTCTTGACAGAAATCACTTCAAGAGATAAATTGCAGATCTGGTAATAGGTAAAATACTTTAAAAATAAATTGTATGAAAACTAATTTTAATGTAGTCAATCTTTATGGGCTATTTTTAAAGTAATACAGTTCGGTACATCGTATTATTTCACATATCATAAGAAATATTTATCTTCTTATTACTTACATTAGATCTTATTATCAAATCAAGAAATTCATACCCTCATTAACCTATGAGCCTTGTCAGTTATTTGAATTACTTTATTTGTAAAACGTGTTTTTTAAGAAAAAAATGGATATGGTATGAATTAAGCATATTAAACTATAAAAAATAGCATGAGTTAATAAAAAGACGAATACAAATGCTGTGCTACAAACGAATTAAGAATAAAAATAAACAAAAATCTGTATGCATTAATACATTTATAAAATGGTATGAATTTTCGTGGTACGAAGAAAAAATAACCCAACAATATTACTTTAAATTCAACAAGTAATGTTCGCATAACTTTCATAAAATAACTAATAACATTCTTATTACCGGTATGTATAAGAATGCTCCGGTGCAAAGCATAATATTCTGTCTAGTAGTTGGAAGATCTGTTGGAAATATTGTACATACTAATTCAAGTAAAAGCTCCAAAATACAATTTAGCTCAACACAAACCATCTCTCACCGCTCGGTTACTGCAGCATTATCTCCGCAATAGACGTGACAGTTACCAAATGCTCCCACTAATTTATCTGCACCATATTCTCTTTGCAGCTCGTCAAAACAGCTGATGTTTTATCATAATATTTCATTATCACTACTAAATTCAACTCTGTCTACGTCAACATTAAGTTCGATTTCGTTTGTGCTGTTCATCGAATACCCAACCACTTCTATTTTTTGTTCTCTCACGTGTTTTGCATGCATGTGTGTGTGCCCTTAGCTTTTTTTTTATTTTCTTGCTATACCAGTCTTTCAAGAAAGGGTGGGTACAAATAGTACAGCGCGTTACTTGCATAAGTTAGCCGTATTGTTTTGGTTCGGTTGTTTTGTACGCTTTTTGACGATCCATCTTGGATTTTATGATCTCTATTGTAGTAGTTTTAAGAATAGCGTTGTGATTCTACTTATAATTGACCAGGTACCAATGGGCTTCATTTACTTTGGTCGAAGCCAATGGGTTACTGATTGTTGGATTCGGAATGAAATAGTTGGAACTTGGAACTGCTTGTCATGCGACTTAAGTTGTAATAATATACTTAATATCTGTTATTGAAGTAATAGCTTAACGATGTTTCTCGTTAAGTCTTTGCTTAGCGTGTAATTTGTTACCATCTACTGCCTTAATTTGAACTTCAGTTAGTGATTTATATAATTTTAGAAGCAATTTGATTTTCATTATAAATTCTTAAATTGTCAAATATCAACATCCAACTGATATTATCTCTTAAGAGGTAAGCAGAAGGTGCAAGCTGACGTTGCAGCTTGCTGTCACTAGATGTCACTAGGTAATGAAATGAAATGAAATGAAATTTATTTATTTTGCAGAAATATGGTAGGCACATGGTTGTAAACATGAGTGTTTGAATCACATATTTCGTCAGTCAATGACGTACAATGATGTTGACGTACAAAGTACTCAAAATGATCTTAATTTCGTTTTCTCCCCCTTCCAGTTGACTCATTGTTCTGATATTTGGTAACACCTTTAGTTTGGACAATAATTCTATTTAAATCAATAAAACAGTTTGATTTGATCTTAATACTAGAGTTTTAACATCATTTTGAGACTAGTCGCAAGATAATCGGTGATCCCAATGTTGTCACCCTGATTGCCGAACACCCTTTTTCATGGGGTTATACCCATAATTCTTTCCGATTTTTTTCAAACCTAACCTACTACTACTGCCCAAGTAGTATGGTGACAAAATTATAACGTACCTATACAAAATTACCTTACGCACCCTTTCAGTGATCCACATGCTTTGATAGGTATATATTTTTATAACTTGAACTTGCAAAGTCACTCGAGTCTCGACCTCGACACTTATCAAAACCTAGTGACTCGAATTACAGTGAGCATCAGAAAGATGACGATTATGATATTTACGACGCTGACTGTACTTCTAAATCAAATACGTACTATAAGTTGGAAGACAAAGCTACAAAGTTGTGATATATTCGAATATAAAGCTAGGTACGTGTCTAGTCTAAGTTTAATACGTTCCTGATATTTCGATCTATGTCAGACTCAGTACAGCAACATTGTACTGAGTTAGAATATACGATTTAGAGTAAGAGAATCAATTTCTTTGTAGCCTAATCATCTATGTTGATGGCCTTTTACTTTCTTATATTATAAGGCGTATATTGACTACTTTATTACCCGACTACGGCGAAGCCAAAAGGAGGGTTATGATTTTGACAGGCTATGTATGTATGTATGTATGTATGTATGTATGTATGTATGTTCATTTGTTCCCTCATAGCACCTCAACTACTGATTAGAACTGGACATATGAGGTATCGTTACAAGCGGCTTGATCGTCCGATGGTTATAGGCTATATGACGTGTCACTCAGTCTTGTGTGGCGCCCTCTAGCGCTCATAAGGTACTATGTTAAAAACTAAATTTGAGATAAATATGCCGTGTTTGGTATCAAATGAAAGGGCTTAATAAGCACATTTCAAATATGTATAAATTATTAGCTTTACCTTGCCCCAAAATAATATAAATAAAAAATAAAGTTTAAAACTGAAACCCGACTACCGAAAAATCACGCTCTAAAAGTAACAAACAAGAAAATAGCCGTGGTCGTATGCCACTTACTTTGACAAAACAATATATTCTAGGGAAAAGTGGCATACGACCACGGCTATTTTCTTGTTTGTTACTTTTAGAGCGTTATTTTTCGGTAGTCGGGTTTTAGTTTTAAACTTTATTTTTTTAGGGTTTGTTCATCATCGCAATGTAGAACTTCATACTTTTTAGGCCGGTTAAAATGGAATATGTACTTACTAGCTTTGGCCCGCGGCTCCGCCCGCGTAGATGTCGATTATCGCGACCAAACATAGCCTATGTCCTTTCCCAAGGTCTAATCTATCCCTATATCAAATTTCATCGAAATCGGTTCAGTGGTTTAGGCGTGAAAGCGTAACATACAGACAGACAGAGTTACTTTCGCATTTATAATATTAATATGGATTCATTTACGTACAGTCAACAGCAGAAGTAGCTGACTGAAATCCGAAAATCAAAACTCCTGTATAGTTCATGTCAAAAGTCTATAGTGAACCCTATAATGTTCCTAAAGTAGGTCATTAAGTAATTGATTAATGAATTGGCTGATAGTACTGTCGCCAAAACTTGATTAAATAAAACTCTTTTTTTTAATGAATTTTTATAGCATTTAGTTATTATGCTAACTTTAAAATTCGAATACATCGGGAAAAATATAATGCTCCAGTGGGACTTGAACCCACGACCTTTCCCTTACAAAGGAATGCTCTTTCAACTGAGCTACTGAGCCACGCCTGAATCACTTCAAATTTCCCTTCTCTTTATATCCGTCTTTTCCCACTTGAGTGTTTAATTTTCCCTATGTATTCGAATCTAAAACTCTGTCAATAATATTGGATAGACTTGAAAATCATAAATTATATTTACAGGAAAAATTCCCACGGAAAAGCCTATAAGAAAATAATACAAACTCACGAAGAAAATTAATATGAATCATTTTAAAACAATTATTTTTCTGGTCGGGTACACACCAAGGAAATATACGAACGATGGCGTTTAACGAACGAAAAATAAACCAGTGTGGATGTCACGGAAAAAGCAAGCAAATGGAATCATTACTATTCAATACGACACGCCCGATAGCATGCAGTAATGATCGACAAATTTCTACTCGTTTCCGTTAATTCGGTTGGTGTGTACCTATCATAATAAAATGTACCTACGAATAAGAGGTAAATATATTTATATTTGACTTCAAAATCTTCTATTTCTAGTGTAGCCTATGTGAAAAGAATCATTTTTAGTCATACCGTGATCATAAGCTGCTGAAGAGTGGCCGAAACGCCGGGTAAATAATTACACTAATATTGTACAGGCGAAAGTTTATGAGTGTGTATGTTTGTTACTTCTTCACGTCTAAACGGCTGGAGCGATGATAATAAAATTTGATAAGTATTTAGCTGATACCCTGGATCAAAACATACACGCGGGCGGAGCCGCCCGCAAAAACTAGTACCTACCAAACAAATCATAATAGAATCCGTGAAAAAGCGATTTTTATTTCAATCATATGACTGACTTATTATATTCTAAATCATTCCCATATCGTATTACAAATAGTCATTTGCACAGATTTAAAAGTAATAATAAAATTATGATGTGATATGGTGTGCTATTAAATCCAATGCATTAAATGTGTTTGGATAAGGCTTTGTTCTATGGTATAGATTTAGATGTAGGTATACTTACAGGTATTTTTCCTGAAAAACGTACGATTTCATTAGGTATATAATAATAACGCCAACTCTTATCAAATTTTTGAGGCATTAAATTGATGTAGCAAGTCATCAAAAAACGGCAATAAAATTTACTTGAGTTAGAAACTTTTAATAACGTAATCTAATTTGCAATAGTTAATTACTTTACATAATGTACTCGTACAGCAACGATCCAGAAAGCTTGCATTGCAAGCATTGCCACGTAGCACTTCACCGCGTTGTATAGATTATCTCATGAGTTAAAAAAAATTGCTGTTTTCTGATCACGAGAGCGTCGATCATTCACTTTGCAATCTCCCTAAGAAGGTTATGAGCGCGCGGATGCAATGACCCCAGCGTCTACACCCCAGAGTACTCTCATAATTTGAACTACCTGATGTCCACGGCTCCGCTCGCGAGTATGTCGGTTATCGCGATTTTGGTCATAACTTCGGTTCTACACAAGCGATTGCAACCAAACATAAGTAAACCAACACATTTCTAATAATAAAACCGTATCAAAATAGGTATATTACATCGACAAGAATTCCAAAACAGCAATTTTGTATTCAGAGTCGTTTATCTATAGGTACTAATATTTATTCACTTGTTACGCTTTTACGCCTAAACTATAGACACAATTTTGATGAGAATTGGTATAGGGGTAGATTAGACGTTGAGAAAGGATATAGGCATGTACGGTCGACATCCGCATCAGCCGCAGGAAAAACCTATTTTTACATAACGCAGCTTTTTTGAAAGGTCTAATTGTGTCGACTAATTTTATAATATTATATGGAGTCCTTCTCCGGCAGAATACAATTTTGTCAACATTTCTACCTTATACTAAATGGGCTACAATACAAGTACCTAATTCCACTCCGTTGCCCGCGATTATTCAAAGCATTTACACTTACGAATGGTTTGTAGTGGACATTTGCATATTCGTAACACAATGATCGCAGCGGGCCCAGAAACAGTGCGCAACAAACAGTATTGAATAAGGCAAGTTAAGGGGACCATTGTTTAGGACCGTTAGGCCAAGGGAGAGTCCACGTGTTTTGTAAGGAATCTGTTGTTTTACGCGAATGTCATAAAGAAATCTGATGTAAATATTTTTACCATCTGCCTATGAAGGTTAGATACTCATATAATATGCACACAATTTGATATAACAAATCTAAATAGTATTTTATTTTAAGGGCGTTTTGTACCTTGATGATTTTCAATTACAAGATGTTTTTTCCGGCAGAAGTTTCCCCGAAGGTTTTCCTTCATTCTTCGCTAGGTTCTAGCCACGATTTCTGGGTCTCGTAGATCTTATTCTAAAAGAGTTTTTAAGCCAACTTACATGACATGAGTAGCTACATAAGACTATGGTCGTAATAGCTTAAAATATATAATAAATAAATTAGAGAATTTTCTAATTAAGTTGGGGCTTAATGAAGATCGTTTCATTATTCAATTCTCACGAAGTCACGGGCACCAGCTAGGTAAGAAATATGTTGCCCGATATATTTCCAAATATTTTGACTGTTAACGCGAATATGTGGCCTAATATACGGCTTTTAACCCACGACTGTACCTCTTCCCAAATGGATTAGGAATAAAGTTTGTTGACCTCGTTGACCTTGCGACCAGTATAGACCGGTTAAACATTTTTCACACTGTAGCGAAACCGACTGCTATGCCACGTGGCGCCCGATGAACCTTTATTTTTTATACACAATAATCACTAAATGTAATACGATATTTACTGTAAAATTTATTTTCAACCGATCTGGAATAGTCTATAGTCCCTTTTAATGGTAATGTTCTGACCAACTGAGCTTTCTACACCAAACAAAAATCTATAGAAAAGCGAATTAAAATGACATATTTCTTCTTTTGTAGTTATTTTCTAAAAGTTTTCCAGTAGGTATGTGTAAGAGCTCTGTGCTCGCGTATAACAATAGTGCCCCTACACCACGTGCAGCCATCACGTGTATAATACAAATCGTGGCCATAAAACAACCGAACCAAACTGGGCGGACCGAGTCCGTCAAATAACAACTTTAGAATAATAAACTTTTTTACGTCCATTACAACTTCTATAACTTCTACAGAAATCAGATTAAAGTTGTAAAAAACGAAGTTTTATGAAAGAACGGCTGAAGCACGTTCGTTTTTAATCCTAGATTGTTATAAAAAGTCGAATTTTTTTGTAGGTTTTCCTTCTGGGTAATTAATTTTACCACTTAGGTGGCAGACAAGCTTACTTGATGGAAAGAGGTTACCATAGCTTATGGACGTATGTAACACCAGGACCGTTACTATTGTGCTGACTACTATATAGGAACTTTTTAATGCCCTTCTTGAAAAACCACTTAATATTGTAGTCGCTTGCAGAAGCACAGCAGGTTACCAACAATTTTCTATAAACCTTACCTAAATTTTAGATACAGGTACTATATAAAATTAGTATGTTATAGTTTTGAAAGTTTGTAAAAATCGAATACATAGGGAAAATGAATCTTCTCGGCCGGGAGTTGCACTCGCGATATGTTCCTTACAGGGGGAATGCCTTGACCAACTCGGCTATCGAGACACGCCCGATGTGATTCAAATTCGATTTGTATAGTTAGCATACTTAATGCTGTAAAATTAATTCAAGTTTGTAAAAAAATTTGATTATTAATTCAAACGGCTTAACGGATCCGGTTGAAATTTGGTACAGGGATAAATTACAGTTCGAATACATAGGGAAATGAAATTTCTCGGGCAGGACTCGAACCCGCGATCTTTCTCTTACAGGGGGAATGCCTTGACCAACTAGGCTAAAGTTTAAGATCGTGTCTTGCAATTTGAGTAAAAGCATAGACAGACAGTTTTAACCTTCTAAACTTATCTAATAATATTATGTTGTCTAGGTATTGATCTGATCAACTTTAGCAGATGTTTGCTGCAGTGTCTGCATAGTTGCGACTGCGTTTTCGCAATAACGTAATATGAAGCGAGGAGTTGAGGATAAGAAGCACCTGGTGGCATTTTATAGATAACCGAAGACAAAGATAACAATTTTGTTCTGTTATAGAATATTCACCTTGATAATATAATCTTGAATGAGTCTAAAGTCAAGAACAGACTGTAATTTTAAAGAAAATGGGTGCCTTCGTAAAATTGTTGAATTAAGTTTTACCGTATTTTCATAGCTTATATCTTAGGCTCTACATACATGTAATATTGATCCCGTTTCTGTAACCTATAGGAAGCTTTCTGAAAAAGAAAGTGATCTATGTGTTATTATCAGATTATTTTCTATCCCTTTACAAAATTTCATTTAGATTCAGTCTCCTGTTTTTTCATAAACTTTTGCGTTTTGCTGAATCCCTTTAAGGCGAGCTACTTCATTCTACCAGAATAATATATATATCGAGTTGTTAGGCCATGGCAGAGTCTCTCTCATTACAACCCGCATTAAAACAATTCTAAAAAAAATGCATCATAAAACTGCCCACAGATGGAACATTGAAACAATAATTTTAAAAATGCAACGTAAATGTGTCCATTAAAACCGACAGAATACCCGATCGATCGTGCGTGAGCTCGAACGAAGTTGTCGTGTACAATTATGCGCATTAAGTAGCAACTAGCAACTTACCTACCTGTCATTGTCTTCCTTCCCTTACATTGTCTGCTAAAAGGTTCTTGCAATACATTAATAAAAATGCAAGAACTCGTACTGGTGACCCATAACTAGAGCTAAGTAGGTACTCGTAAGTGTGATGTATTTTTTACTATTTAGGTAAGTTTTTGGTAATTTTATGTTGGTTGCTAATAATATATGGTATATTTAATCATACCATGGATTAGGGCAGACTTAAGAAGGTTCTGATTCATCTATATAACATAGCTAACAAGTTTTTATAATCCAAAAATGCCATCTCGCTGAGGTCCGCGAGTTTGACGCCCGCGAGTTTATGAATGACCCAAAATTTCTGTAGGTTCAGTAATGGTAGAGAGATAACTATGGCGTTGCAAACTTACAGTCGGCAAAGAAGATATCTATACGCATTTTCATACAACTTCGCACAAAAAGGTATATACTCATCTACTTGCTGACTGTACTGGAATTACGGTGGCCGCTTTTTATTCAAGGGGGCAAATGCTTATGGACTCCTGCATACTATCATTTTTATTCTGACGATTCATCTTAAGATTAATTTTACAATTACGTATATTTCAGTAAACAATTTGACATTAAAAGCTTTATAAGGTAGCTTTTGGTACTGTAAGCCCTCCAAGAGCCACGTGGTTATTTTTCCGAAGAAATTGATTATCTAACACAAATTAACTTTGCCACTACTAAAAGTGTATCAAAGGCTAGAATAAAAAAATAAAGATCACCCAATTGTAGATGTAGTTTAGTGACTTCATAATACCAATCATAAAGCCGGACTTTAAATAAAAGTAACACGTGTATAGGAATGATAATAATATTCACAAGATAAAACACGTTTAAGGAAATCCTCTCGAAAAAAACTTCCGAGAAGCGGTCGAGTATTTCTAAGAACTACCTGCTAATGTTCAAAAGTATTTTTTGTATTTCTATTTTGTGAAAACCAACCAAATGTATCTGATCTCTTAAATATACCTGAACTTTATGACGGTGTGAGAAGGTTTAATTTTGAATTATCAAAATTTTGAAGATGATAAAACCAAATAGGGCAACTTAAAAAAATTAAGGAAAGAAACGAAACAAAAGTGAAGATCACAAGGCCCTTGGGTTAACATAAATCAATAACGAATCGAATAACCATGGACATTTAAATGGGATTTTGTGCCGAAGATGACTGCTGCAGGCAATTTTAAAACAAAAAATATACGCAACGACAATTTTTCTTCTATAGGGTTGATAGAAACATAATATCATTGGTTATAAGTCAAGGATTAATAGATGATGTTTTGAAAGATAATATTGTTCGTAGTGATTTGTTGAAATAAATATTCGAGCATAATACAAGATATAAGTTTATGGGACCAGACACATTGGATATAATAACATTTAGAGGATTTTAATGTGGATTAGATCGAAAAATTCTATAATGATGTTTCGCATAGTATTTCGCATAAAAGTAGCATAGTAATGAATGTAACTAGGTACTAATATTTTTTGTTATTAATATGCATACATTTTCATACATGAAAATTTTTGTGCTGAACAAGAATCAAAGTCGCCGAACACCATAAATAAACTTCGGGATTAGTTAGTCTCTTTCTTATGGCTGTCTAGTCACGAATAGTTATCAAAATCCCTATTATCCCAATTACAAAAACTATTTTGCATGTTTGGTATTCCACAAGGCATTTGAAGGACATCCCAATAATGTATCAGCTGCCTCTGGTCCCACGGAAGTTAAGGGTCCACTTAAAAGCGTGGGTCGCTGTGGGCGTTGGCGACTTCACTACACCACACCTGTATTTTTGATTGATCTACCTTCATACGGCGTTAAATAGTTATGTACATGTTGATAGTTTCATCAACATGTTTCTAAAAATTTCAACAAAATTAAAATTTGGAGTAAGTTTAGCATGAGCTGATGATCTTCAATCGTACGGACATCTACAGAAATAGTAACTAAAGACCCCGAAGCTGACGTGCAGCTTGCATCCAGAAAAAACTGCAGCAATATCGGTCTATTCTCTTGGGAGCTACGATGCCACAAACAGACTCACAGATACACGTTAAAGTCATCGAGGATTAATGATTAATGATAATATTATTACATAGTTCCTGGTAATAAGTAGAATATAAGATTATTTTTCGATGGTCATAGCTAAATCATAAAAAGAGTTCGGGCACAACAAACCAAAAACTTATTTACCGAAGTGTGACACATCATATACCTTTAGGAATACACGGTCGTAACTCTGTCTATGTAAAAATATCGAAGAACATAAAAATATAGCATGATCGAAGAGACACCTTTATCCTATAATACCTGAGACTTCCCTCAGGGTCCCACATTATAAATTGCATTCAAAACTTTTACCACTCCCCCTTCATGTACAGACCAGGATTATAACTCATACGAAATAGTTGTGGAAGCAAAATTCCAAGCTTGCAACATTGCAATTTAACTCCGTCTACCCAATAAAGCTTACGAGAAGACAAACACACATCCACTACGCTAACAGCATTAAACACGACAAGCCAAGCAAACAGATCTCGGAAACTAATAAAAGTCATTGACTGCCAAAAATTCAGTCGAGTTTAGAACTTGGACGAAATCAGTCGTACGGTAGCTCCAAACTTCAGTGAATATTCAAAAAAGGTTTGCCAAATAAAATTTCATCTCACGAACTGAGAAAGTTGAGCCAAGTTCTTCAACTGGTCTTCTATAAAGTGTTCGTAACATCTGTTGTATGGACAGCCAGGCAACTTTTCTATACTACTCCTTTGAACCTTATTCTGCTGTGACAAAGTCTACATTAGTTTGTGTTTAACTATTTCTGAAATGGCTCGCAGCTTACATTGGTTTTGTACTCCGGCTTGAAGCGTGTTCATAAAAATAAAGGGGTATATGTTTGAATGGAAATGAATAGTTGAATGTTTAAGACCTTTTATTAAAATTTTGGAATTATTTTAATGATCTGAGAATGTACAATAACGTAGGGTCACATTGTTACTCCTCGCCATGGTTTTGTGTAAAGGTATTGTGCAAGGATTATATTATGGTATCTAGTTGCCCGTAAATAATTTAAATGTTGAAACATGAGACAGGACGAAATTCCCCATACTGTGGAAATGTTGACCATGTGTGTTTGTTTAGGTTAGTTGCCCTTGTGTTTGTGTATAACTTGTGTGTTTTTGTCATCATTATCATTGTATTAGAAAGGATACGGTTCATTCTTTATTGTAGTGAGATATCAAGATTAGTTGCTTAGTTATTTATTTTACTAAAGTAAATTTTAGAGTAGTTTAATAGGCCCCAGCATAAGAGTATCTAAAGTGAGTTGGATAAAAAAATCGAAACACTTCTTCGCCCTTCGCGTTGTCAAGTATAGCTATCCAAATCAAAAAAAAAAAAACTTTCACAAATTAGCAACTAGATGGTGTTACTTTGATTACATAATGAAAGAACAGCTTAGTTTTATCAATTGAATGAGTTAAGCTTGGTTTTAGCCGTGACAAGCTAACCATCCAAGTTTGTAAAAAATTCCAGTTCTGTATAATTCATCTTATTTCACAAACATATTATCATACTGTCAAGCCTTTTACCCAATAGGGTAAGCAGAGACAGCGTATTTCCACTAGCTATGAACTAGACATAAACTTTTCTTTTCTTTACACATGTATGCCCATTGTGGCTTATTTCTTGAGTTACTAAAATTCCTCAAATCTAGGTATTTCTTACACTATCTTCAGCATACTTTATACTTATAACCTTAACACGCATCTTTTATGACATTGATCCAGTGTTTCTTGTTTAATTGTTTGTCCAAGAGTGTAAAGACCTCCATCATATAATTGGACTTCACCAAAACACTCTTGCTCTCCGTCGCTGAAAAAAAAAACTTTCTCTTTGGTCTCCTCCACAATTGGTTTTTCCCCTATACCAAACTTCATCCATAAACCCCATAACTCGTTCGAAATCCGTGCTTCACAAATTACGTAGGAATTAACCAGTAAGTCTAATTGGCGCGAGTTGTATTAAAGCAACGTATGCTGCATTCGTTTACAAGTTAAATCGGGGGAGCTCGCCAATTAATTGAGGGAGTTGCCGGGACAAGCGGTGGTGTCGCGAGAGACGTGAGGTACGAAAGCGTTGACTTTAAATTTATATCTCTTAATATTACTTTAATTTTGCTCGGGAAGTAGAGTGTTTGAGTTTACAATTTTGGAGGTGCCTAACCAGTAGCTTTGTCAAGAGTCTTCATAAACCACAGTGACGCTACCATCTAATGAGTCCTGTACTTGATTGCTTACTGCACGAAAGTTTGACCTAAATGTGATAAAACTTACTGAAATTAAAAACAGCTGAGACAAACCAGTTTTAAATAATGAAACATCGAGGGGTCTTCAAAAGGGAGAAATCAAGGGGTTCTTCAAGAAGGGTATTAGAAAGTTTCTCCATGGTCGGCAGCGCGAGTGCAACGCCCCTGTGTTGCATACCTCCATAGGCCACGGTAACCACTTTCCATCAGGTGGAGCATGTGATTATCTGCCACTTAAGTGGTATAAAAAACTATACAACAATTCAAAGTTGATAAGATTCCACCAAGATTAATTTACACACAAAGTTAATTACATAGTAGATAAACAAAAGCACCACATCCAAATTTTAACAGATCAAGCACCCGTTGTCTAGAGTAAAACTGCTGCACAACTGTACAAGTCTATGCACTTGTATCCTAGCTCATTTACAAGTACGTATCGACTGTAAGGACCAATTTAAATTATTGTCAACTTAACGATGCACTACGCCGTCTGTGCACTCCGGCTTAATTGTGCAATTTGCACAACTGTGTCTTATACGTTATTAATGTGGAACTGGCTTTAAGTAATTACTGTATTGATTTCTGTTTGACTTTAGAGCGATGTAGTGTCACAGAGGAAGTTTTGTACGCCGTGTTTCAACTGCAATCTATCAAAATGTCTGATTCGAGGTTAATCTTTCAATATTTATAGTCATATTGATAAGGTAGGCAAGGGACTGCCTCTTGAACGCAACTGCTACCCAGGAGGTACGCATTCGATTTCCGCTCAGTGCATTTTTTTTGCATGAATATTTCTAATCAAATGCCTAGGTTTTTCATGCCTCGAAGAGCACGTTAAGCGGTTGGTTGCCATACGAACATCTATGGCAGTTCGTACGGGTATTTGAAGCTGTCAAAAGTACATCTGGTCTGACTACAGAGCTTCGATACTGCCTATTGGAGGTTATGATGGCAGCCACTTCGCGGAAACTATCGAAGTTCAGCCGCATCACAGTTAGACTACCTTCCTTCCTTTCCGAGAATGATGATTGATTAGGTAGGTTAAGCTTGTAAGAAAAGTATCTGGCAATAAACTATGTCTTTGATTTTAATTGCTAGTGACTGTTTACAAATTGTATCGGCAAGTAAGGTGCTACGTACAATTATCGTAATAATATGCATTGAAACTGGCTTGAAGTAATTAAGGTATTGATTTGTATTGAATATAGTTTCAAGGAGGAAGTTTTGTACCTACGTCATGGTTCGAACTCAATACAACAGTTAATTTGATGAAGTAAATGTTGAATTATCTCTTTTTTACTCTAACACTGTAAATGATAATATAGCCGACAGCCAAAAGGTGATAGATCATGTCACAAAAATATAAAAAAAAAACAATTGTTATGGAAATCACATTGAATACTTTAAGAAATAATACATCTTCATCAGCAAACAATCTAAACTTTAGAGATTGAACTTTACACGCTGTTACAAAACATTGCACAAGGAATAAAAGATTTTCTTCAGCTCGGCACTAACTAAAGTGTACACTTAGATAACAGACGCTAACAAATTGCAGCCAACAAATCTAAACAACTCGCAACAAATAGCCGCAGTTGTGCCACTAATTTGCAATTAATGCACGGTTCAAGATGTAGTTTAGACTTAGGACGTAACTAATTGAGTTTACTCGATGGTAAATAATTAAAAAATAGTGGTTCTAGGTAGAACTGAACACAAGGACTACTGAATCTTTTGCTAGCTTAGCGAAAGGACTTTAACTACTGCATTTGACAATATAGCCTGTCTGAATGCGAAAATCTTGGGTACTAACCAAAATGGTCTAAAAAACTTAATCGGAAGTGTATGTGAATATCACTCATTATAAAAACACGTTTTAACGGATAATTTTATTGTGGTATCATTATTTACACTTAGCCCAACATTTCGACAGCCTCCGTGGCGTGGTGGTAGTGAACGCGACTGCTACGCAGGAGGCGCGGATTCGATTCCCGCTCAGTGCAAATATTTGTATGCATGAATATGGCTATTTGCATTGGTCTGGGTGTTTCTATGTATAGTATGTATGTATTTACAAAAAAAAGTATCTAAGTATAAGTATAATAATGTTTATCCGCATTCTAGATTCCATAACACAAGCTAGTTAAGCTATGCTTACCATGGGTCTAGATAGCGTTGTGTGAAATATTGTGGAATATTTATTTATTTATTATTATTTCAGAAATTTTTCAGTACGCGGATTACTAACCTAATAACTATCATACAGAAAAGAAGTAATATATGTATATTATCTCTGGTTCTACAAGGGGCGATACTAAGACATATATTTTACTGAAATGTGATGAAGATATCAGAAAATATAATGAACACGATTTACAATTTTATCTTATCCTTATAACGCAACAAGCTGATACAATTCTACAACAGAAAAAAAGCAAGTAAGCTTACGAATAAGTTCCGCTACCCGTGCGATATTAAGGCGGGTTATAAGCATGAGATACACAATCAAATCAAATACTACAATATTATTTATTTAAGTAATAACAGTACGTAACATCTTCCATAATCCTAAGATTAAAGACACAACGCTACCCTAACAATACAAAAACATATTGCTAAATGAATTTGGCAGTAAGAGGGCGCTTCTCGCAGCCAAATGCGCAGATAATGATGATGAATTGAATATCAATAGAACTCTTAGTCATCGTGAATGGCAGAGTGCTGCAAGGGGAAACAGTTTCATGGGTGGTCTGGCATACCATTTTATGTACATTTTGTGTATGTATAAGAATTGTTTCTTTTGTTACTTGACTTATATAATGGACCGATAATTTGCACTGAGGGACTCCTTGATTTTTGTTAATAAAATAAGAAGATGGGAGTTATTAATGAAAGATTGCTCATTCTTTTTAGTTTTTATCTACAGAATATTCAGTGAAGTACTGAAAATGGTATGAAATTAATTTTTACAATGCCTGTAAATCGCTGAAAGAGCCGGCAGAGGTATATCAACAGAATCAACGCCCACATTTTACCAAGTATGATTTTCAGTCCCACGTAATAGGAGGTATTGCCGCCAAGTGGGCGCTTTATCATGAACTGTATATTTACTATCGGGTGGAGAAGAACCTTATCCCCCAAAATGTCTTCCACGAAACCTACGTGAAAACATATATATGGTGGCCCTATTCTACTCCACCGGGTACCTACATTAGACCTTATGTTGAACTAACTTATACCCACAGTTCCATTTACCCAAACCCACACAAAACTACTCCGTTAAAGTAGATGCTTATTCCCAACTATGTGACTAGCAGTATGCAGAATATTAACCAAATTCATCAAGCCAATTTGACTTGACTGTAACCCAATATTCAGGAGTATTGCTCAGCCTTTTTAATTAGTCAGGTCGATGACGTCACGTCAAACCACCAGTTATTTACACAGCATCCTTTGATTCGTTGAAATCACTGTATATTTCATTCGAGATTTCAAAACAACAGGATAGGTATCGAATTGCTCGGAGGCGGAGAATCCTGACAGTGTTGGGACTGTTCCGAGTTCGTATTTCGACAGACATCATAATCTTGATTCATTCGTACCGCAAAAGGGCGTAACTATTGACTAGAGTTGGTTTTCTGTAATTATACATTTAGGACATCAAAATATGGATTATGGTTTTTAAGTTTTATATCCATAAGAGGCTTGTGTATTACAAACGCCTCGGCTACTTATATTTCCATCACACAGATCAAAGTGTCCAGAATTTTATGTTATATATAATATAGGATCCTGGATCTTTCCTAGAGTAAGAGTTTCTTAACTTTATAATAGTAACATTATTATTAACACACTTGTACTTTTCCACTGAGTTTATGTTATTTGTAGACCTGACCGGTTTCGCCTTACGGCATTCTCAAAGGTTTACATTGATGTTTTTTTTTAATAAAAAAAAACACGTGTGTGGAAAAGTACAAGTGTGTTATTCTATATGTGTAGTAGATTCCATCAAGCGCCATCAATCTCCAGTATAAACAGTTACATTATTATAAATGTTTTCCCCTTACTATGTACCTATATTAGGACAGAGTTTCTTATCCTATTTTACGTCTCCAAATATTGTATTTACAAAATTCAACACACATTACGTAATTATCTCGAAGATTAACAGCAGTTTACAATTAAGCGTTCACTACGGCTAATAAAGCAGCAGCGACGTGCTCATATTAATCAAAGAGAAATATTCATGCCAACACATGCCATCAAATGATAATGAACCCGTATTGTTGGGAAGAATAAGTTATGGAAAACAGCGGACTGAGTTTTCACAGGGACTTTTCGGGTAGAACAAACCTATTCGGAGTCAATGAACCAAAATAGGAGTAGCTAGAGGAGAGGGAAAATATGGACGATGAAATCACCGCACGTGAAATAGGTAATATATTTTGGGTATTTATAGAGCGTTCGTAATCTGTAGTGTAGTACACAAATGTGAATATTTGTTACGTTTACCATTGTGACAGAGGAATGGCATTTTGTGCTTGTAACGGGGATAGTAATTACACGATAATGTGATTGTTTTTCATACAAGTTCAAATTGTGGTCGTATAATATTTGCTCTACTGTAGCTCTACTATTACTTAAATTATTACTAAGGCTAATATGTCGTTAAGTTTAGTGATTAAAGACCAGACCTTATGATCGAAAGTTCTAGTCTTTTTTTAACTACCGGAGCTGGTGGGGGAAGTTTTGTTGAACTCCACCCGTCATCTTCAGGCCCGCGCTCATGGGGGACAGAGGTCATTCTGCGGCCTCCAATGCTCGAGTTGCCTCTGATGCGGGACGCGATTTCTGTGAGGCGTTGAAATTCTAGTCCGTGAACTTACTCCAAACACACGCAATTTGGGTTAACTAGAGTAGTTAAATTTGAATTGCTTCGAGCGTGGCTTAGTATTTAGAGCTTTCGCTCTCTAAGGAAAAGATCGCGGTTTCGAGTTCTGCCCGAGCGACTCACCTTTTCCTGTATTCGATTTTCGGTTACTCTTTAAAAAAGATAAACAAACATATATTCTAAGTTTCGCTATCCTCCTGTCTCTCAAGCCACCCATATGAGTGAATATCCACCAGGTTAGGTACGGAATTCGGACTCTGTAAAACAATATTGTTTACAATGAAATGCCAGTGCAGATAGCTTTGCTTTTGACCCAATAGATGGCAGCATGACGTCTACATGTGTTTGTATCAGTGGAATGGATCCTGGAAATTGGATTCGGTATTTCATTAATGAGACTGTCGACTGTATTGCTGCTGAATGTTTGTGACATTTTTAGATAATTAAGGGGGATGTCAAAGGATGTCTATGTTTATTGTTTGCGTACTACGTGTAGGGTAGGTATTGTGATGTTTGCACTTTATTAGCCGGGGTATGGAAGAAATGCCTCATAGGTCACCTCACATTCTGAGTTTTGAAGACCCAAGACAGTGGATCTGATCGATTTGATTTTGACATAACACGGTATCTGTAAGGAATTTTGGGATTGTTTGGTATTTATCTTGCGGGTCTACTCAACCGGTTGATCCGGTCAAACGCAAGAATTTTAACCTGATCAAGATATTCTTAATGTAGACCCGAATCGAAATCTGTCCAATAATAGAAGTTTTGTATCCATGCTAACAAACAGATAAAGATTCCAAAAAATGTGTACAGAAAATTTGATCTAGCACCACAATCCACACCTTTTGCTCACAGGGGAAATGCTCTTCCAACTGAGCTATTGAGCCACACCTGAATCCCTTAAAATTTCCCTTAAAATAATTCAAAAGTTTATTTGACATACTTAACCCAAATATTATTTAAATAAATATAAATTAATATTAAAAGCAAGTACCTTTGAAGGTGCGTCTATTCAAAATAAGACGGGTACGCCACGAATATCAACTAAATGTATCAAATAATGTTCCAGGAATCAGAAGGTAGTGAACAGGAACGTGCCTACCTTTGTGCATGACACTATTTGAGACACAAAGGCCAGACGTCAAAGAGATGTCTGATAAGGGAACAATATCTGAACTAAAGGATCGTAATCAGAGTAGACGGCTAAGCGCTAACGTCAAAGACTAATAACAATATCTGTGAGGAAATGAATCAGTTGACTTTTAAATACACCAGTTGTACTATTCCACACTATTTTAGTATTTTTTTTACCGGTTTCAATTAAATCCTTTAGAAAGAATTCCTTTAGAGGAATAGAGTGTAAAAATATAAATGGTGTATTTAATACGTGGAGTAGGTAATAGAAATACTATACAATAGCACTAACGGGAATTAACGCGATCATGGTATAGGTACATACATACCTTTGATTTGCCTGACGTTTCGACCAGGATACACCGGCCGTGGTCACAGGCTGACTGGCTCCGTAGGGCACGCTGCACGCCCGTCGTCTTCGAGTCCGTGAGGTAGTAGGTTCTTCATCTACCCACACATTCTCGATATTTTGTTTTCGCCATGTACCGTCACATACCACACTCAGTGTCCCTATTCTGTAAGCAAGCTGTCCGGTGTTTATCCGACTGCACAGAAAAGCGAGGCTGCATGTTTTTTATCACTGGATTCCATGTTGCAGATAATTTAAAGCCATCTTCCCGTTTGAAATTTTTATGTTTCTTGATTTCAATCGCTTCTTCACGTACAGTTCTTGAATAGAAATGACGTTCGGTGGAGAGGAGTTTAAAAGTTAGAATAGAAATACTAGTCATTTCAGGTACCTACTAATACTCTTTGAAAATAATAACCAATGGTAAATCTTCTAAAAAAAGCATTAATAAAATCTTTGTGTGATTGACGATTATATCGTTCGTTAATCAACAGTTTTTCCGGGTTACAGGTGCAGTTAGCCTAGAACCCAAAAACCAAGATGGTTGCTATACCTTAAAAGCTCAATCGATTTAATTAACAGTAAGTGAATCATGACCAGAACCAAAATTCATTGCCCAAATCTCAAAGTTCAAGCATGATATCAAAGTTCTTCTTAAAAAAATAATTGTGTTATAAAAACATAGTTTTTGACATTCTAGCTATGTAACTAGAGATTAGACGCCGATTTTAATCAGATATTATAGTTCTCTGATAGTTATAGTTGTCTTCAGAAATACACGGGCGAGAAAATAAAAAAAAAACACTTATCTCAAATAACATCAAAGCTAAAAACTGCAGCTGACGTTTCTCATCTAAAAAATAATATTAATGATAGGATTCACGATATCAAAATACAAGGATCAAAGTCGATGACTAAATAAACAGAAACTGTATATTAGGGTCTTTGATGACATATGCTAATATCATTGGGCAAACTCGAGCGCTGTTTGGAATATAGGCTCTGGGATCGAAATATGGGCTATGGAATATGAGGTTTGCGCTCGATCAAAGAGCAGCTTTGGACGTTATATGGATGTTTGTCCGTCAATGCTAATGCTGTTGGTCTATCAACTAGCCAATTATATATGGCTGTGGTTTGATAGCCATCGGGTATGTTTTGTTCTGTTTGAAAACCTCTGTAGCAGTAGAGCATTCAGTTGCGAATTTGATTTAAGCACAGTGTAAATATTCATAACCTACTATCCATACTAATATTATAAATGCGAAAGTAACTCTGTCTGTCTGTCTGTCTGTCTGTCTGTCTGTATGTTACGCTTTCACGCTTCAACCACTGAACCGATTTTGATGAAATTTGGCATAGAGGTAGATTAGACTATGAGAAAGGACATAGGCTATGTTTGGTCGCGATAACCGACATCCAAGCGGGCGGAGCCGCGGGCAAAAGCTAGTAATATTATAAACGCGGAAGTTTGTGAGTATGGATGTATGGATGGATGTTTGTTACTCTTTCACGTAAAAACTACTGAATTGATTTTCATAAAACTTTACAGTAATATAGCTTATACATCAGAATAACACATAAGCTATATATCATCATGCTACTACTCAAGGGAACGGAGCAGTGATCATTAATGTCAACAAATTCGACCGGCATCGGTATATATGCAGAAGTGACACTTTTTTCTGTTGCTGTTTAGATAACTATATTGTACAAGAGGATGCAGCGGGAACAGGATCGGACGCTACGCGGGTGGAAAATAATTGGTGGTACGAAGTTCGCCGGGTCAGAAAAGGGAGAAAAGGGAAGGGATCAGAATGAGTTCTGCAGCGGAAACCACGTGAAAGTAAATGGAAGGTGAGACCCTTATAGCCAGGTAGACCTGAAACAGGAGACTGGGACAGACTGGATGTGGAAGGCGATGGATCCGGAGCAGTGGCGTACATTGAGAGAGGCCTATGTCCTGCAATGGACTGCAATGGCTAATTGTTTCAGTCAATTGGATTTACAAAAGAAGAATTCAGTAGTAGCAAGATGTTTATCCGGACTCTAGAACCATGCTTACTTTTGGACTAGACAGTACTGTGTAGAATAAGGATGATAGCTGTTCGTTGTGACCGTTCATATCCCATGGTAGTAGCTTACTATCATGTGATATTTTAAATACGATCCTCTACAGGATCGTAATAGTTATTGGATTGCAATCCCAGATAGAATGGCTATTAGATTGTAGTCCACTGGAGGAGCTAGTTAAGGGATTGTTTCCTTATTTCACATAGTAATTTTTTATTGAACACTTGGCGTGTTCAATAAAAAAATTATATTTATATTATAACTTCACCTCGCCTGATGGTAAGCTTAATTCCAAGTCTTAGATAAAGGGTCATCATTGCAGACACCAATGTTGCAATAGTGGCCCTCAGCTTGGCGGCCTCATCAGAAGCTTCACATCTTGCTTAAAGGACCCTTTTTTTTCGTGCGGAAATCCCCTCGGATACCCCCCCTGCCGGAGCCGGAAGGGGAGGTTATGTCGGACTCGAACCGACTAAAACCGCACGCTGACTGTGGGTCGTGCTGCTAGGTCGGAGGTGAGGTTGTCATCGACATATCCCTCGCACCCCAGCTGACCCAGGGCAGTCCCTTACGGTCTCGCCCTCCTCGGGAGGGGGACAACGGTGTCCCCGACACAACGGTGTCCCCGACTGCTTAAAGGACCCGGGACTGTAGGAAGGAGAATTCCAAGACATTATAGTGCAGCAAAGAAAAGAATCACTGATTATAAATATAGGTAGCCTAAAGAAATATTTTCCATAAACATACACCGATAAATATGTATGTACATTTTAACGTCTAAAAATCAAGTCTCCCCGGAAATTTTGACTTCATATCAAGTTCAAACCGTCCTAAAATACGAGGTTTGCACAAATTCTACGTTTTGCACGTGATCCGAGTTTTAATATGGCCACTGAAGATTTTAGGAGCTTTCAGTAACCACGTCGTGTTTTGCCAAAATCTTACACCGTCCTACTGAATATTAAAAAAGTGACATCGTTGTTATTAGGTATGTACTCCAAGTGTTTTACTCTAACGTCTTTTAAAAATAAATAGTAACTCAAATAACTCTTAAGCTTTGAAATTTAACTTCTTCAGGCTGCAGCTTCAGCTGAAACGAACGTATTTTCGGTCAGTGAATTCGATTTCATAGAAAACTCCTGTTTGCTCATACTTTCTGCGCGAGTTCAAATCGCACTTGCCCATAGTGTTAATTCGGGATGTGAGAACCATTAAGACCTTCAATATTTTAAAGCTGGTGAAAGTTTTGTCCGTTTGAGTAGGTTTTTAAATGGTTTAGATTCCACATTGGACACGGTAGATGGCACTACACTCGGGTTGTTTATTTCTTCTATCTTCTATCTAGACCATAAGCCTAAATAATAATAGGCCTAAAATAAATGTAAATGTTTTGTAAATAGACCAAAAAAAAAATGCCCGCTAAGTTTCTTGCCGGAGTCTTCTCAGGTCTGGGCCGCGTTTCGAACCTTGGTCCATTTGCTAGTTTCAGTTAGTATTTATTATTTACTTTATATTGACGTTTTGTAAGTGCCGATTTAATGGTCTATACAGAATAAACTATTTTTGATTGGATTTGATTTGATCTTTTTACAATTTCCCGAAAGAAAAAGATGGAGTTGGGTACTAATACAACCCGATTTTTTTAAATTTCTCATGTAGGTCTAAACTACATGAGAAATTTGACATAGCCAACATTCTGACAAAATCGGTTCAGTGGTTTAGATGTGAAATGACAACAGACAGACAGAATTACTCTAGCAGGTCCAACAATAGCATGATATGATTATCATTTCATATATACTAGTTCGTTTCGTGGTTCAAAGGCTTCGTAAATTTGAACATGATCATGAAATTAAATTGTCGGTCGTGCGCGAGAAGCATTGCACCTGCTATTACAAAACACACACGATTCAGCACGCAGTGTGCAATGCAGAGTGCTGATTTCAGTGCGATAGAGCTGTTGACACCTATTTTCAATTAAGTAGAATTTGGTACAATGTCGCTTTGAACATCGTCTGTGAAATGAGATACTGAAATTTCAACTGATTCGTTAGTATACAAGATGTGATTTATATTACGAATTGCATTTATATTATGAGTATGTGTTATTTTTAGGGTTCTATACCTCAAGAGGAGAAAAATAAACCCTTATAGGATTCTTATAGGATCTGCGGTAGCCTAGTGGTATGGTTAATGGACTGCTGAGACGAGGTCTCGGGTTCGATCCCAGGTTTACCATGGCACACACCAATGACTTTTCGATGATTTTCGAAGTTATATGTGTATATTTTATGGCAGGTTTATAAGCGTCCGGTTAATGGCAATAGGCTCGCCACCTATTACATTGGGACCTAAACATAAAGTGGCGAAATATGGATGCTAGCATCTCTGCCTACCCCTTAGGGGAATACAGGCGTGAGTTTATGTTATAGGATTACTTCTTTGTTTGTCTATCCGTCTGTCTGTCTGTCAAGAGCTTTATCTCAGGAATGCGTAGAGGTATCAAGTTCATACCACATGCTCAGGTCTATAACGTCATAAAGCGGTGCAAAAATCAAACTTCTAAGTGAATGCAATCAAATATATTGTGGTTTATGTAGCTTACGTTACAAAACCCTTGGTACGCGAGTCCGACTTGCACTTGGCCGGGTTTTTTTTATGTTTTTGGTGCTGACTGAAATGTGTTGTATTATTAATTTATTTTATATTCTGTGATTATAATCTACTTGATCCGACGACCTCTATGTCGTAGCGGTAATATTTTCGACTTCAAAGTCAGAGGTCGCTGCTTAGCTTCTCGTTCAGTGCAAATATGTACAAGTATCCTTGCACTGATCTGAGCTTGATCTGTTTCTTTGTTTGATTACTTTGTATATGCATTTTTATTGATAAAGTTTAAGTACATAATGTTTATACTGTTGATGATGGCACTTAGTCGAATCTGCTACATATATTGAGTAAGACACTTTGTACTTTTCTACTATATTTTTTCAAAGGTATGATATAAAATTATCTAATAACTTCATATCATACCTTTGAGAATGCCGTTAGGCGAAACCAGTCAGTTGAAAAATAAAATATAGTGTTTTCCATTATATTTTATTTTTCAACAAAGTGTCTTACTACAGTACATAGTTCGAAATACATTCGGAAAAATGAAAACGTGTATAAAGAGAAGGAAAATTTGATGTGATTCAGGAGTGGCTCAATAGCTCAGTTGGAAGATCTTGCCCCTGTAAGGGAAAGGTCGTGGGTTCAAGTCCCATTTGAACGCTGCATTTTTCCCAATATATTTCCAATTTAAGAGTTAGCATAATAAATGTTATTAAAATTTCATTCAAATAGGTACATATTGTTTTCCACATTCTAGAATTCAGTACACAAGCTATATTATAGTTAAATTATGCTTATTTGGGTGTAGATAGGGCGCAATACAATACTATGCTTCGGAAGCTAAAATATCTAACCAATTAACGGTAGTTTATCTGACATTTTCTCTATAGAAACTCTCTCACACCCAAGGAGGCTCTTGAACAAATAGACTATCCCGCTCGAAGGTCTTCATTCATGTTCCAAACAGAGGCGCATGTGCGTGGCGTCGACAGCTCAATTTTCTGACCTGTCCGTGCGTCTGATTGTGTTTTATTGTGCATGTTTGTAAAACTATTAACGGGAAATACTGAAACTAGGAACTTAGTAATTAGAAGGACTATCTTCCTAGGTTCTTACGTACCCGTGAGAGTTTCTACATTCAAAAGAAAGGAAATAATACCACTTTTTACGGATTGTATCGCGGTATATTTGTTATTATTTACTTTTAGGCCCGCATTTTAGAAAGACACTCAGCCTGAATTGCGACTTTTCTGAAGATAGATTGATAGTTTGACGTATTGACAACCTGTCCTCAAATAAATCGAGATTCAGTCTGGGCGTCATTTTAAAGTACGGGCCTAAAACGCGATAGCATTCGTAAAAAGTAGTTTTATTTCAATGAGTGACTTTCGCGTAAACTTTAAAAAATATCAAGAAAGGAAATGCTTATTTAGGCAGAAAGTATTAGAGTTGAGGCAGTTTGACTGATTTTAGAAGTATTTTTTTATCAGAATATTAGAACCGAAGTTACTAATATTCCCTCTAACCCCTCCAACTAAGCTAAATTGCTTGTGCTAGGAGTGAGTAGTGTCGGTAGTGTAATGGCCAGGGTCGAACCCGGGACCTCTCGATCGTAAGGCCGGCTCCTTAACCACTAAGCTATGCTAGAATAAAATGCTAGATAGATGCCTACCAAATGAAATTATAAAGTATCAGGATCAGGCATCTACGTAAGGTAGACTGTGTAGCAAGTACTCCTACTATGAGATCTTCAGTTTGATTCGTCCATGTCATTTTTTTATTGAACTTGTTAAAAAAAACTATTGAACTTTTCGAAAAACATTGAACTTTTGTTAAGAAATTTTCCAATGACGAATGTCGAATGATTCTAGATAATACAGATTTCAGAAGAAATGCTCTACAGGTGGCAATGGGCTTTCCTCCAGTAAAGTAAAAATATGTTCATAAAATAGTATGATCAAAAACAACACCAATACATTTTAATAAACGATACATTTCCCCGGACATGTTGCAACTCACATACGGCAACTAACTAAAACAAAGTTTAAAAACCCAAAATTAAACGCGAACGCTCGAATATTTTCTAAACGTGGCGGCCATATTGATTTATTGCGCGCGTAAATTTACTATTCTCCCATTAAAAGTAAATCAAAGTGGGCTGTAAATCGTCAAAGTCCGCGAACGACTGCGTTAACATGACCTCTGGTTGTCGTATCAAACTCGTGTATTTGTTCTTGTTTGGTTCGTACTGAAGGGGGGTGGGGAGGTCAGGTTAAGTTGGCGGTTTGTGAGGCTAAAGCTTTGTGCGGTACCACGCAAACCACGTTTGTGCAGTCAACATTTGTGCAACGGTAGTGTGCTCATAAATTTCGGATTTTTTTCACTATTTTACATCACACATAATTCCTTTGATGGTAATCTTTTATTGAACATTTTGCAGTTTCGTTAGCTTTGGATATATTTCTCAAATGCTCTTGCTAAACCGGTTAAAGGATACTAGCTGTTGTCCGCGGTCCCGCTTGAACTGAAATTCACGTTCTTATATGAAATATTTTTTTATAGCATTTATTATGGTAACTTTACAATTCGATTATATTAGGAAAAATAAAATATTTCACAACATTCTACACAACGCTATCTAAACCTATGGTAAGCATAACTTAACTAGCTTGTGTTATGGAATCTAGAATGCGGATAAACATACTTATGTAGATTCTTTTTGTAAATACATACATATTATACATAGAAACACACAGACCAATGCAAATAGTCATATTTATGCATACACATATTTGTACTGAGCGGGTATAGAACCCGCACCTCCTGCGTAGCAGTCGTGACCGCTACGCCACAGAGGTTGTCAATGAATTGCACGGGTTTTGTGTAGTGCACGTAAGAGTGTTGGCAGATGACTCCACCGTCGCATTAAAAACGGATATAAAGAGAAGGGAAATTTGAATTGATTTAGGTGTGGTTCAGTAGCTCAGTTGGAAGAGCATTCCCCATGTAAGGGAAAGGTCGTAGTTTCAAGACCCTCCTGGGCAATTCACGTTCTAATATCCTTAAACCCAGTTCACGAAGTAAAACAAGCATGAATGATCTGTTTCAAATTGTATTTGGAATATTCAAATGATTTTTCCTGATTATATCCTAAACTTGCCCGCGATCCACTCTTTCTATTATTCTAGATCGACTCTCTCTCTCTCTATGGTTAGATTAGCTAAGATAAGTTCATCACTAGTCCCCGTAACCCTAAGAAGAAAAAAAAAAACGTTAACGTTGCCTATCAATGTCTATAGGCACACTAACATGCAAATGATGTTAGCTTAACCCCATGCACTCCAGTGGCAAGCACCATCACTTATCCACAGTTTACTTTAGCAATGTAATAATATCTTTAAAGGCCACACCGCATGTGCCCTGTGCGTAAATATTGCAAGTAATAAACTATATTTATCTAATCTCATTCTGAAATGTCAACATAAAAAACATAAAAACAATACTTTATTCTATGTTTATTCATTATACTTTATTCATTATTTCAATGTTTAAAAATGATTGTAACATCATTCATTGATTCCGATAGTTCGTAAGAAAATCAGTAGATGAAGCCACGTCGCCTTAAAGACGTATAAGATGGGAAATTTTAATCATATCGGGCGTGTCTCGGTAGCCGAATTGGTCAGGCATTCCCCCTGTAAGGGAAAGACTGCGGGTTCGAGTCCCGCCCGAGAAGATTATTTTTCCCTATGTATTCGATTTATATAGTAAGCATACTTAATGCTATAAAAAATCCTTCAATACTTTATTCTGTCAATAAAATATTGTCTTTACGCACAGAAATAAAAATTATTTTAAAAAAATTACATTAAAGTACAGCTCTTCTATGGGAACTTGTATCATATTCTTTTACTTGCATGTAACTTATGTATTTCTCGATATAATTTATTTGTGCTTTCCGTGGGGATTTCACATGTGTGCATTCAGTGTATATCAGTGCTATCTTAGATGAACAAATTCAACAGGTTTAAAACTACAAATTCTAAATTCTCTACATGAAAATGCTAATACTATCACTAATAATTTGATAATGTACACTCCAGAATGTTTTCGCATCGACCGTTAAAATTAACGCCCCTCTCACTTGCATCAGTATATGCAGGAAAATTCAATTTTTCCGTACTCTAACTCTATTAAATCTGAAAAATTAGATTACGGCCTGCCAGACATAATCACTTAATCACATTGATCACCCAGCCAGGTTAGCTAATCCTGTCAGTTAAACCTATAATCATGTTTATAATATGTCCCATCAAATTAACAGTATCGTTTTCCATTCCATAATACCACCTGATGGGCAGTGGTTACCGCGACTTATGGGTTGTGCAACACCAGGGATGTATCTATCACTCGTGCTGTGAAACCTATAACCAAATATTGTAGTCGCTTGGAAAAAACTACTGCAGGGAAATAAATAAATATTCCACAACAATTAATATTCCACAACATTCTACACAAACGCTCTCTACACCCATGGTAAGCTTAATTAGCTTGTGTTATTGAATCTAGAATAAGGATAAACATACTTAGATACTATTGTTTTTGTAAATACATACATATTATACATAGGAGCTCCCAGACCAATGCAAATAGCCAAATATTTGCACTGAATGGGGATCGAACCCACGCTTCCTACGTGTCAGTCGATCATTCCGTATTTCTTTCATAACTCACTGTGCGCACCGTTTCTGGTAGCAACGATGGTAATTAATTCTCTGCCTGTATTGAGCGATGCAATGATAAATGCAAAAATGCATGTTTATATTTGAGTGTGCAAAATTTGTCAGATTAAATAAACACCTATTCACAACAGCAAGGGATATGTATCGTTGAAACACACGCGACCCAGACTGAATAGTTTTATCTAAGGTACCAAAAGATGAAAAAGAATTGCCTGTCTGTGTGTCGATATATTTATAATTGTGTACCTTGTGAAATATAGCCTTGCCATACAAGAAATATATAAGCATGTTAAAAAACTGAGAACTTTGAATCTTAATTAATGTTTTTACTACATTACACACTATTTTATCCATACAATATAAAGTGCCTCACTGGACGTAGTATGCGCCGGCTGTGCACTAAGTTATGGGTTCGATCCCCACACAGGACAAAAATTAGTGTGATCCACAAATAGTGGTTCTGAGTCTGGGTGTACTTTGTGTCCGTTAGTTGTATGTTTGTAAAGTCACCCGCGATAGGGCTTGTTCCCTAGTGTGGGAGTTGTCTTTTTAAAAAAGAAAAAGAAAGAAAAGAATACAGATTAATGTGGATTTGGTAGTTTGAGCTTCATTTTGACTTTTCAGTGATTCATTCCTATGCCGCACCACTATGACCTGGAATTCCCTGCCAGCTCACGTGTTTCCTTCTTCCTACAGTCCCGGGTCCTTTAAGCGGGGCGTGAAAAGGCATCTAATGAGGCCGTCAAGCTGAGTGCCACCACTGTTAACATGGTAAATGTTTACGATGGTGACCCTCTTTCCGAGACTTTGCCTTTAGCTTAACATCAGGCGAGGTGAAGTCAAATTGACGTGTCCTATATAAAAAAAAAAACCGTATTAGGTATTTGTACGCCAGAAAATGTTATACATTATATATAAATACATGAGGAAAATTTGCATTCCTAATTTAGGCAGAAAATGATGCACCTAGTCATAAATCTCTCTTTGCAACATTCTATCTCAATGTTCTAGCAAATAAAGATATTCTATTATATCCTACAAATATATAGAAACATAGGCTATATTACGATTCAAACTCACCCAATTTCATTTCGAATTCTTAACCAGTAGTAGTTTAAAAGCTTTTCACCCAAGAGTGTTGACATGTTTAAAGTACAACAATCCATTGTTTCCAGTTGTTTGTGATATATTTTTGCGCTTAACACACAATTTATGCGCACTTTAAGGCGTATTGTTTTAATTAAAAGATGCGTTTATTACGACGCAGGAATCGTACATCAACATCCATTGTGTTTTATCGATTTTATTTGAGGAAAAATTTATAATAACACACCTTATGCGCAGTTGGATGCGTTTGATTTGTTTATTTCATTGTTTTCAGTACAGCGTAGTAGGGAACAATAGTTTATAGTTTTCTTATATAAAATCATTGTGTATCCTGTTACTGTTACCTAACCTACTACAATATTATGTAAATAATGTTCTCTGCATTCGATTGCAATGAAACTTTTTGTTGTATGCGAAGTAGAGAGTACAAGATGTGGATTTTTACTACATATGTTTTTTACATTGCAAGTATTTACAACCAGATTCTTAACACTTATCTCATTGACTGTATCACCTTAATAAAATGCTATTTTGAACCATTTTTTTTTTCAGGTTGAATTGGTAATAACCCAAAAGTAAATTGAGTGTTTCCGTGATTATGTCACGTCAAGTAACCCACTTTGTATCGTTCCCGGTGCAAAGGTGTCCCCATGATGCTGGCAGCAGCGTTGCCTACGTGAATCGCAATGGCCAATATGGCCATCCTTTGTCTCAGGAATGAGCTGGAGCTGGAGTCATCGACTTATTCACCTTGGCCCTGGATACAGTGGCTAATTTCTGCATTTCTTACTTTATGATTCAAAATAATTACATTATTTTCAGGGATGTGAAAAGACACTGCAGCTAAGTTGGAGCTTGCCAGCCAGACAAACCCAGCCCTTGGTTTCATATCGAGCGTGCTTGCCGCTGGTTTGAAGAAAAATACTTTGGGCGACACGCAGAAAAGGAGCAGTTTAATTTACACAACGTAAAAAATAACGTCGGTCTAATGTTTTAATATTATATTCGAGTTGAATGAACGTAAGTGATCCTCCCAAAGCCTCCGGGTCCTCTAAGCTGCCCAAAATTAGTCGTTCAGAACCTCCCTAATATGATTTATTTGGGGCTGTAACTGTACCCTTATGTCTCCACGCTGGTTAATATTTTAAACATATTATGCGTATGTTATAGGCCACGCTAATTTATTTGATGATGGTTGGTTTTACCTTGAGATTGTGTTACTGGATGGAGGTTTTTAGTATGACTAAAAAGTTAGTAAGTAATTTGTTGATTATTTTGTACTAGCTTTTGCCCGCGGCTTCGCCTGCGTGGATGTCTGTTATCGTGACCAGACATAGCGTAGCCTATGTCCTTTCTCAAGGTCTAATCTGCCTTTATACCGAATTTCATCGAAATCGCTTCAGTGGTTTAAGCGTGAAAGCGTAACATACAGACAGACAGACAGACAGACAGACAGATAGATAGATAGATAGACAGACAGACAGACGGACAGACAGAGTTACTTTCGCATTTGTAATATTAGTATGAAGTATGAATTTACAAATTTTACGGGTAGAGGCAATTTCTACAGTTCTATTACAATTTTTATTTCATAATTCAGTACAGTGAACATTCTAACTATAAGACATCACCCAATTACTATTTTAGAATATTTGGTATGTTGGTATTGTGTGATCCTGTAAACCACGCTCTCGACCATTTGTAAACTATTGGTCGAGAGCGTGACATTTTTGACAACTGTGAGTGTCGTCAGGATGTCTATTCTGGTGAGGTGATCGATCGAACCGACTGTCGTCTCAGACTTGCCCGTCTTGAAGAAAAAGAGCCGCACCGCAATATACCTACTGTCATGTTACATTGACTGTTACAAAATAAAAGTTGACGTGTCTTGTAAAAAAAATATTACAAGAATAATTTTATACCGACATAATATATTTTTTCAGTGTAAAAGCTAAGGACACATCCCGCCTCAGGATGACACGAACTGGTCATGTCAAAGTTCAGCCAACAAAATATACATTGTACCTTCCAGTTGTTCGATTTTAGACCCTTTTCCTGTGCCTCAGTGACTGTTCGACCGCAGTGCAAAAAGATAAACTTGTCAAAAAATAAATTTCTTACAAAACATTTTGTTGTACCTAATTACCTGGCTACATTAAATAGATAAACAATGGTGATGGTGACCCTCATTCCTGTAATTTTACCTTCAGCTTACCATTAGGTGAGGTGAAGTAATAGTGATTTAATGAGACTATCATTATATCAATGGAGAATACAAGTGTCTCTTTCATTATTATCGTCGCCCTCCTACCGATTTCCCGGTAACATTCAAAACTTCCCAAGCGACTGCATTATGGGGTTCTTCAAGAGGGGCATTAGAAGGTTTCTTCAGGGTAGGCAACACGAGTGTAACGCCCCTCAGGTGGACCGTGTGCTTGTTCGCCACCTAAGTGGTATAAAAAAAACTTAAAATCTGGAGCCCAGAATCCACTGATTTATTTTTAATTGGTTTGTTGGCTTTTACAAGAGCGACTGCCATCTAGCCTCCCCGAAAAGAATGCCTGAGCCAGTGTATCGTCGTTCTTTAACAGGTGAAGTTAACTCCGGCTAGTAAATATTATTTTCGAAGTTTTAACGTCACATCTATTGTAATTTTATTGTTTCAATTTGAACTTTGCTTCTGTCCGTGACATTTTATATTTTCTATTAACACTTTGATTGTGTTCGAGTTTGTTACTGACGTTTAAAGCTTCCAAAAACGTCATTTGCAATTATTAACTGTCATTACATCACAAGGGAAACTCAAAATTCATCAAAGATGGCAATCTAAGCGAAATCAATTGAATTGATATTATAATGGTCATTTATTTTACAGTTATAGCGTGCCGTATAGATTATGCCGTGTTGGTTTGAGTAGAATTGCATCACCAAGAGACCATTTTGACTACTTTGTTTATCAAGATTAATTTGACTGTACGCATACCCTTAAAAGTTGTAAAGGTTAATTCTCATCAAGAGGGTACTATTTATGTGTATCTATAAGCTCACAATGCAACTCCTACGTCTTACGCCACATGTTCACCACCCCTGCTCTCCACTACTAGGAATTTTGTTTCTAAAATTTTATAAATAAAATTCCTAGTAGTAACGTAACTATCTTTTTCACAGAAGAAGAATACTACTGAATAAACCTACGCAGACCAATTATATGAAAAAATTCTAAACCCCAATATAGACATTTATTATAACAACCTAATTTTAGTACTAAATTTCCCAAGTGAGAATCTAGTGCCACAACTCAAAATGCGAAGGATCTCCATTTTTCTACGGAACCGAAGCCCAAATATGGCTCATATAATTAGTGTCAAAAGTGGCGTGAAAACTTGTCTGTGGAATACCACTGTTATATATAATATATCAAACACGACCGGAGCCGCGTAGGGGTCGCTCAGGGGTTGCAAACATTCTAAGAGTATTATTTTCAAGCACGTGTGAAATGTTTTTGGAATAAAATTACTTGTATCGTTTTTTTTTTATAATTTTATATACATATATTCACGTTTACAGCTCCTCAATGGGATGGATAGATTTTTCGCAAACTATGATTTTCAATTCCTCATAATAGATCGAGCCTATTAGCGTCAAGCGGGCACTTTGCCTTGGGCTAGATGCTGGCTATTGGATGAAGTACAGACCTATACCTAGACCTAGTCTATTTCTATGATACTTACGAGCAAAGATTCAATCACCAGGCTCTCTTCACCAGGAACCAATCCGACAGGGCTACTTTTTCAGTAGAGGTATTCGTCAAAAGTACCTGAAATTGTTTGTTTATATTACTTAAATTCACTGCACTGCCTTTGGTTTCTGGTAATTGCAGCTTTTGAAACTTACTGAAATGTCAAGAAGAGTGTTCATATAAAAATAACAAATAAAGTATAATTCGAAAAACTATTCGAAAAGTTTTCTAGCCAAGGAAGTAACTTGTCAGTCAAAAACTACTAAATACGGTAATTACTGCTGTTTGTCGTGTAAATGTCCCAAAATTTATTTTAAATACCCAAATTACACAGCTAAGAATATCCTTTGAACTACAAGTTTTTACATAAAATTATTTAACAAAAGTTTCCCCGCTATGATTAGCTCTCGCCAACCCTAACTTACTCAACCCTTTTCTAAATGTTAGACAGTTAATATTTTAGGGGTTGAAAATTGGAATTTCGATGAAGACGCTCGTGTTATAGTGGTTTTAACGCTGCTGCTGTCAGTTTCGCGATTTGATTCGCATTTTGTGTTCAACGTAGATATACCTACCTATCTACATGTGTAGTGCTTGGGAACTTTGGAAGTGAATATAAGGAAGTACTGCTATGATCATAATCATAGCTTTATACGGAGAATAATCAAAGGCAGTTTGAAAGCAAAAAATTAGGTAAATTATTTGAGTTTCGATAATGTTCGCATTCGTTCGTAAGCACGAGTTTTTAGCTGAGGTTTGATAGCTCCCTCGTTGGGTTGAAATATTTGGTAGTCACTTCAAATTGTACTTGAACAGTTAGTTATTTTCAACTAATATCGACGACTACTGAAGCGGCACTTAACGAAACACTGTACTGGTCTCAGTGACTCGTCAGCTAAGGTCTAGCAGAAAAGGTACTAGGCCCGATCTCCTTGGTATTCTAGTGACCATAGTCTATTTTGGCGGAGCCCAACAACAGGAGTTCATCACCTACCCATGACTCAGGTATTCAAAGAGTCAAGTTGTCTCGGCATCTCCTGTATGGGAACGGTAGAGGCACTCATAGAAGTAAGCCATGGTCTACGTGTACCCATAAGATGGAGAAGGATGAAGCAGCACAAATGGTAACAACAAACATCTGCTCTAACAAAAAAAAAAGTGTAACCCCCGTAATTTCTTAACTAGTCCTGATATATTATGAGGTTATAACGACACCATGACGCAGTTTAAATCCATTTTCTGGTAAGTCCTGCGCATAGAAACTAGCGTCCATCACCAAACTGGAGCATTGATAGCCGGTGAGCTGGGCGCTGCGTGTATCTGGCACATTCGCTGATAAACTCCACCCCGTACGTGCCGATAAGCGATATGACTAACTCCGTTGGTGAGAGTTCGTGGTACAAGTATGAGGAGTCTTGAGACTTCAAATATTCATAAAACTCTCTTGGGTATGTTCAGTCAATTTCCACTTTAAATTGAGTAAAATATTATATTTTTTGATCTCCTGTTGTACCGTAATGGGTGTATAATCTGATTGTCCTCCAAATCAGATCAGTTTGAAGTAAACTGAGTAACCCTGCATAGGTGAAATCCCTAGAATATAATTATAGGTGTATTATGAATGTTTGCATCGAACCAAAAATCGGAAAGAACTGTCAAAAGACATTGTGGCATATATCGCACTATTGAATAATTTAATTAGGATTTTTTTGATTTCTTTAAAGTTACACTTAGGTGAAACATAAAACTAGACTACCTAAAGAAAGAGAAATGCTAAGGTAAGGTTGCTGCTTATTTTAAAAAGTAGTTCCGTGAAAAGAGATCGCGAGGAAGAAAAAAAGAAAGTTTGAGAAAGAAATATTAAGTTTCATTAAAAATATCACTTTCATGCAATACATTATACTCACACATGTAAATCCCTGAAGAGTTAGGAGGAAGGCAGAGGTGCATTAACACCCACATTTCGTCAAGTATGATTTTCAGTCCAACATAATACGAGCTTATTGCCGGCAAGTGGGCACTTAGTCATGAGCTGTGTGTTTACTGTCGGGTGGAGAACAGCCCTATCCCTTAGTCGCCTTCAACAACACCCACAGGAAGATATACATTTTAAGATGCACACAAATAAAATATTTTTCTTTCTTTGTCATATTTTAGTCCATCGGGGACCAACACGGTCAAATTAAATATATCAATACATATTAAGACGCTACTAAGTCATTTCAATCAATACAATGTTTCCGCTTCTCTCTTATTTTAACACCACACACCTCCGATTTGCAACACAACAAATTGAAACTTTAAGGTGTTGCAATAAAGGCATTTATGTGATTTCACGATAATATGACTCATATACCGATAACAATTATGTTCAACGGTCAGTTCCCTTGCTCTGAGTGATCTAATCTCTTGAACCAGAAACGTGACAGAGTATGTCTGTGTCCACTTTGTATAAGCAAGTAGATATGTACCATTTCATTGTATTTAGTGACATTCAGTATTATTTATATATGTTACCGGAAATGTATGAAATCAAGGAATTGTATATAAATCCTAGGAAATGTGTGTTAATACATAGAATGCCTGCAGTTCCACCGGCAATGTGTGAAATAAATGGGTTATTGTCTATATTTGCGGATGATTTTGTGGAAAATTTATATTTTTGAATGAATAAAAAAAAATTACCATTAATCTTCGAACCTAATCTATCCAAGTTAAATTGCGTGGTGTGGACACTGCGCCCCGACCTGGATATATTATAGGTTAGAAGACTGAAGCGAAAGCGAAGCTCCAGCATTAGCCTAAGTGGTTGCATTTTTTATAACCACCATCAATATTTTTTGATACCATTTCATACATTACCTGCTGAGCACTCGGCATTGTATAGAATGCCTAGGCATTGTATAGAATACCGGATTATACACATTTCCGGTAACATATACAAAATGAGTGCCGTGTTGGTTCTCGGAGGAGTAGAATAGGGCCAAACCATCTCTTGCTGTGGGTGTCGTAAAAGGCGACTAAGGGATATTCCCCATCGGACTGCCCGTAGCTAAATACTCGCTTGACGGTAATAGGCTCACCCCCTATTACGTGGGACCGACACTAGGCGAAATGTGGGTATTAATACACTTCTATCTGTATACTGATTTGCAGGCGTGAGCATGGTTATATGTATAACATAACATAACATAAAGTCACGCCTGCATTCCCCGAAGGGGTAGGCAGAGGTGCTAGCACCCACATTTCGCCAGTTCATGTTTGGGTCCCAAGGTGGCGAGCCTATTGCCATTAACCGGGCACTTATAAACCTGCGATAAATACACACATAACTTCGAAAAGCATCGAAAAATCATTGGTGTGCGCCATGGTAGACCTGGGATCGAACCCGAGACCTCGTCTCAGCAGTCCATTACCCATACCACTAGGCTACCGCATGTATGTTAAATACAACAAACGACCATAGTGCGTCCGGCGATCCGCCACCAGTACACCGTGGACTTTCCACTTATACGTAGGTACTAAATGATCCAGCAATATGTTCATCATGTGTACGACTAAGGAGTGGAACACCCTGCCCGAATCTGTGTATCCGGATATCTACAACTTGGATGTCTTCAAGATTAGAGTGAAAAGGTTGCCTAAAGCAAGCGTGCTCTACCGTCGACCACATCGTCACTTACCAAGCGGTCAAACACGATCCTGTCAATCATTAAAAATACTAAAAAGTACAAATAATAGTAATCTTTTAGCGTGCTTCGTTACCGTAGTCATCTTTTACAGTTCATCTTCATCTTAGGAAAAGAGAATTTTGATTCGTAATAGATAAGTTGCATATTCTTAAACTATCGCGGTTCAACTCATGGTTCAACAGAGAAGATGGATTCAAACTATCCGGGACGTGGAATCTAGTGATAAAAACACTAAAACCCAACAACATTGTGCTGTCCAAAACTGACGTAGTGAGTGTAGTGTGTCACCAACCTTACTTTCATTCTGAAAGTAATGGAGGGTAGACGCACAAAAAATGTTCCGTGCACACTGCGAGACCCTCGACTGCCGAAAGGTCGTGACCACGGGTGCAGCATTGCACCCGAATTGTCGGCAAAAGTAGTTGATTTTTTTATCATGTTAAGTCCCGAATTGTCATAAAAAACCATAGTCTTGAAATATTATAAAATTTCAGAAAACTAAGCAATCCAATCATTTGAATGAATTTTTTATAGCATTTATTATGCTAACGTTCGTAAGAATGTTGGTAGATGGCTGCACCGTCGCCCTTATAGACGGATATAAAGAGAAAGAAAATTCGGAATGATTCAAGTAGTGCTCAATAGCTCAGTTTGAGTGCTCAATAGCTCAAATTGAAAATTATGACACTCATATAAGAGAAATTAAATCCGTGCGGTCGCAGAAAAAACATTTGACTTGCTCAATCCCCCAAGGAAGTGTACTAGGGTGTATATTGTTCTTGGTCTATATAAATGACCTACCCAAATCACTAGACCCGGAAAAGGCATTACCCGTCCTATTCGCAGACGACATCTCGATTGTAATGCAATGCGATGGTACAATAAATCACGACACCATAGTGCAGAATACTCTCCAAACTGTGACAGAATGGCTACAGGAACACAATTTAGAGATAAACTCGAATAAAACCAAAATCATACAGTTTAGATCATACAACAAGCCTCCCTTAAATTTAAACATAACACACCAACATACACCTTTAGAAGAAGTCAAAACATTCAAATTACTCGGAATAAACATAGACACACACATTAACTGGAAAACACACATAGAACATGTCAAGGCTAAATTATCGAAATTCACATACGCCCTTTTCCAAATTAATAAAAACACAAACACACAAACTGCCTTATCAGCCTACTACGCATATGCATACTCGTGGTTGAGGTACGGGGTCATGCTTTGGGGAAATAGTGTTGATGTAAACGATCTGTTTATAATACAAAAAAAGTGTATCAGAATATTAGCACAAATAAAAAACACAGAAAGCTGTAGACCCTATTTCATTGAGTATAAAATATTAACACTGCCATCTTTATACATATTTGATATATGCACATTTGTCTACAAGAACATCAATAGCTTCAAAACAAAGCAAGACATTCACAACATAAACACCCGACACAAAAAGCGACTACACCTACCGCCTTCGAGAATTAAAATGTTAAATGAAAGTCCATACTATATGGCAGTTAGATTGTTTAATAAACTCCCAGACGATATCAAACTTCAGGAAAGCATGACACTCTTCACTAATAAACTTAGAATATATTTGATTGGAAAATGTTATTATTCTACAAAAGATTATTTAGAAGATAAGTAATTACAAATGACCCGGATTTAATCCACCGGCTGACTATGACATTGAGAATTAGGTAGGTGCCATGCTAAGATTGGGTATGGGATTCGCATTTAAATATTATCCTTAAAAAAATGTAACTATTGTGTATTGTGTGTTGACATTAGAAATTCATAAAATTTAAATTATCTTGATTCAATTTAACATTTTTTTTATTCTTTATTTATAACCATTTTTTGTATTCAATTTGACTCTAATCGAATATTGACATTTGATGAAGTAGTTATATTAATCATAATGTGATTGTATTTGACATCTCTTTATTATTTCATACTATTGTAGTTTTTAACACTCAGAAGACATGAATAAATATACTGAAATATAAAATAAGCGACCTCAATATTGCAATGTCTGGAAAAGGCGCTAAGTTCTAAGTACTGAAATATAATTATTGTAAGATCTATGTACACTTAGTAGACAATAAATGATTTGATATTTGATATTTGCAGAGCAGTCCCCCTGTAAGGGAAAGGTCGTGAGTTCGAGTCTCACTTGAGCATTTCATTTTTTCCAATGTTTTCAATCAAATTATGTTTGATCGTGAACATTGTCGTATTGTATGAATATTTTCATGAGTCCATTGCATATAGGTAGGTACAATAAGATTCAGACTGGACTCTCAAGAGACAATATTCTTACAATATTAAATCTTAATCTGTTTGACATGCGTAATAGAAGCAGATGTCTATATTACGCAAGTTAATACGTGGTTTATCGCCCAATGAATCACTGTTAACGCCCGTCTACAGTATATCTACGTCAGTTACTGTATTGTTATAGATTGGTCTATTATAATTAATGTAATGAAAAGCACTGATTATTGCGCAGACAAAACACGTGTGTAGACAAAGGTGTGTGGACTTTGATGCGTAAGGATGGGATATATCGTGATGATGTGTTTAGATTATTATATGATTAGACTGGTTTTAGTCACTTCGAGTTCACACAACCAACCTCTGGATGGGGATGGTACACGTGGCGATTTTCACCTGAAAAATAGTAAAACCTTTGCCCTCGTAAGAAAAAACAATACCATAATTTTATTAATCCGTCTGCTATCTTTAAAAAGAATTCAAAATACATTTGCAATATAGAATATAAAATCAAATTATTGCAAAGCAAAGATACTCGTGTTAAATTTTCAACATCATCAATTTGCCTACTGCAGTTTTCTGCTGGTAATAGGCATCTCCCAATGTCCACCATTGCTCCACCGTTTTCCGCATCCAGTATTCCAGTCTATTTTTGACATCTTGTGGGAAAATCCTTCATGGATGTTATACCGGACTCCTACCGACTAAAAACCCCCACGGTAACGCCCAGCAGCCTATGGTTGGGAGCTCCGGAGCCTCGGAAGGATGTCCCAAGGCTCCGGTCAGATCTCGGCTCGGGTGCTATCTCGCGTCTATGGGGGGTTTTCGAGTGTTATCCCGCTACCCTTTATCCCGCTTCGCTTAGAGAGTGGTTCGGGTGCTATCGCGCTAGGAGGGGCGTGCGTGAATCCCTCACGTCACGCTGCCGTCATGGGCCAGCTTTTGTAAGGACGGTGAGCAGCTGACTCACCGTCCTGCATCGCTAGGGGGCGTCCCTAACGTTAGTGATACGGAATACGTAAAAATAAAAATTCGTTCCTGTTAGCATTCGCAATTACTGACAGTAAACGCTGTAGCTATACATAAAACAGGCACCAAAAGTAATAACTCTGTAATTTTAATATGTAACTTTAATATCCTGTCAGAAGCTAATAAGTAAACATTTGATTCAAAGCTTAACAGAGCGTAGTATTACGTGACCATTGAACAGAGAAATTATAGTAGTTTACAAATCTATTATAATACCTTATTAAGATAAATCAGCTAAAGTAAAGCCAACGAAGCGAGAGAAAAAAGGTAAACAAAGTTTCAGCAGTTCCAAACATTTTTATTTAAAATAATTACGTATCACTTCAAGCGCATTCCAGAGAGTAATGAAATTGCTCATAAGATGGCGGATATGACAGTTTAGAACCGCTGTGCTGACAGTTTTCCTATACTACGAAACACGTAACGACAGCTGTCGCTCGGCCATTGTCGTGTACGTGTGATATGTTTGACAAGGACAGAGAAAATAATCGATAGTTATCGCAACCTAACTCAGTAATGGTCGCTTTGTTTACCTTTTTTCTCTCGTCTCGTTGGTTTTACTTTATGGTTATAAACCATCAAACAAAGGAGAAGTACTCTGTACACCCGAGGACTTCTGGTGGGGCTAAGATAAGAATGTAGTAACTTCGTGAAAAAGCTGAAATTAGATTCACTCAAACGGATGTCAGTATCCATGTATTTTGCACTGTTAACTCTGACTTATAGTACAGCTTAGCTTTTCACTAATATACAATCTAATAGTGACCTATAAAAAACCATGCATGATCGTCCAAACAAATGAATGCAAGTAAATTGAAGGAGTTGAAAATATTATACATCCACTTTACTTATTAATGAAGTGGAACATAACAGAGCAAAATGATCAAAATTTTAAATCAAACCGCCAATATTTATGGCCTCTATTTTTAATGAATACAATTTCAAATATTTCAACACTGAGTATGATAAACATGTCTTAATAAAATTCCATTACATTTAGAAATAAACAGCATGGCAGTAAAGTCCAAAATTGAATGGCATTTTTTGTAGTGTCTGTGGGATAACAATTAGCAGAGTCAGCTAATCAAACTTGAAATCTCATTCACTTAAGTCACAATATCAGACACAAAGAAGCAAAAAGTCATTCCAACCTAAACTTCTGTTTTGTAATGTTGATTGTTGAAAGTTGAAGAAGGCTCTATAAATATTGGATCGAATAATAGGCCGATAGTACCAGTAAGTTTGCGTTTCGTAATTACTAGTGCAACATCACCTCATTCTACACCTAGTTAATATTTCATGAAGTTTCAACCGTAGTACGTAATACAAGTGATTGAATAAATAATGAACAACTGTGGCAGTTTATTGCTGCATCGTGAAAGAAACCAAAAGGTAAAATTTAATTTTTATTTTCGTTACTACTACTGTACTAGCAAGATTTAGTATTATTATAAAAGTTTGGATTGATGACGATAAACATATAGAATAACTAGCTTTTGCCCGCGGCTCCGCCCGTGTGGATGTCGGTTCCCGGCAATTATTCAAATTTTTCTCGCCGTAAAAACCATCCTTGAACTTCAACGAACATTTAAAAATGAATTGGCCTAATTGATCCAGGCGTTGTTGAGTTGTCATTTTTATAAAATAGATTATGTTGTGAAATCAGTTTGATGGCGTCGACAGATGCTTTTTCACACCCCGTTTCAGAATTTAGGATTTTAGCAAATTATATGTAGAAAGATTGTTTCCAGGGGAGGACTAGGGGAAATGGCTGAAATGTCTCACACAGAATGGAAGATCATGTATAAGAAGAAGGAAACGTATGTGAATAAAGCATTTTATTTCTCTATCAATGTGACAATGAAGAAAACTGAAAAGTTTTGTTCGTGACTGTATTGTTTACCCAAAACTATTTTAAACCAGGTAAAATTTAAGTTAAAGTTTTCCCAAACATCACACCGTTGTGTAACTTTTCAACATCATATTAGTCCGTAATATGAATTTCGTCTAATTCAAAACTATTACCATACCATTACCGGTGTGGTACGGTCCACAGTAGACCGAGCTTATGAATATTATAGTTCGTAATAGCCTATAGTTAGACTCGCGAACTACTTGTAGACATCATAATACATTAATGAAATAATATCTACACTGGTTGTAAAATTTGTGTATATTTTGCTTCTTATTCAGACGTTTACCTTATTTAAGGTTTGCAAATATTTTGATGAGAACTTTGATGAGTGATGGAGGATTTTTGTCCGACTTTAGTGACCCAGAAATTTGATAGTTTTATTTTCACCCTGGACCCTTATTTTGAGTAACAATCGATTTCATAATTATGCGCCTTCTCACGCGTCTAATTTCACGTCATTTCCCTGTTCTATGTTAATCAATTATAATCCATTGTCTTCTCATGGTACGATAGGAAGCTACTGAACTTCTTTCTTTTCGTTTCTAGATATCGTATATCCTCTTGCCAGTCAATCATATCAAATCATACTGAGGATTGTCGTTCCCAATATAAGGTCCGTTCTAAACATTTTGGCCATACATGATGCAAATATTCGTCAAAAGCGTTTCATAACTTTAATATAACTCTGGTTACCGGCTCATAAAACCACATCCAACATAAAATAAATAGACTATTTACACATTCAGCTCCGGCTAATTGATAGCGGGAACTTACAGTCTATGAAATATTATGTGCATACTCCGCTAAAATTGGTCTCTTAGAGTTTGATTAATTATCATAATATGCTGTGTATGTCATAATAAATGACTCTGCAGATGGTATACGAATGTCTATGGGATACAGTGCAATTAAGCCAACTTTAACAGAACCCTATAAACGGGAGAAGGGTTAGAAAATTAAGTTATTGTCGAATTGTACTGTTTCGTTTTATTGTACTGTTGGGTTCATGTGGATGGTATGTAGTTGTAATTTAATTAATTTTGTATTAATTTATTTGAGTAAATTACTTTATGTTCGGTCGTAAATTATTATGGTCCTGGGTCTAGGAGTTGAAGGGGCAGAGATCAAGAGAGGGAATGGGTTCTTAATACTAATAGAATTTTGGGATTCTGGTGAATTAAACAAAAAGTACTAAAGTCGAGAATGTGAGTGTTTTCATCAAGTGCCATTAATTGTTATCTTTATTATCTACTAGCCTTTGCCCGCGGCTCCGCCTGCGTGGATGTCGGTTATCGCGACCAAACATAGCCTATGTCCTTTCTCAAGGTCTAACCTATCCCTATTCCAAATTTCATCAAAATCGGTTCAGTGGTTGAGGCGTGAAAGCGTAACATACAGACAGACAGACAGAGTTACTTTCGCATTTATAATATTAGTATGGATACCTGTAGTACTTTACACGGAACTTGAAAAACTAAAACTCAAATTCAAATTAAAAAAATATATCGTTATTCTTACTTTAGGTCTAAAAAGCGTTGTGTGTGATCTCCTAAAATATTGCGAATGTAAAGGAAAAATGAATCTTCTCGGGTGGGACTCGATCCCGCGATCTTTCTCTAACAGGGAGAATGCGTGGACCAACTAGGCAAAATATGGTAAAAAATAGAAGGTAAATTTGAATCACATCGGGCGTGTCTCGGTAGCCTAGTTGATCAAGGAATTCCCCCTGTAAGTGAAAGATCACGGGTTCGAGTCCTGCCCGAGAGGATTCATTTTTCCCTATGTATTCGATTTTTGTAGTTAACGTACTTAGTGCTATAAAATTCATCTCAGAATTAATATTTTTAAATTTATATTTTCTATGAAGTTGACTAAAATCTCATTTGACAACTGAAAATGCTATTGGTTACTTCTGCAACATTTTTTTCCCCTTTATCAACCGATTTTTAATTTTGTTTTCTTAATAGCCCGGTCAATTTAGACATTCGAAGGTGCATAAATTCCCACCAAGCTGAAAATGAGTAAAATTGTTCAAAACATAATTATAAACAATACCTGAAAGTTCCCCATCATTCTTCTGTAAGGAAAAAAAATTCAAGGTCAAAATATGAGATATTTGCGATTTTCAGCAAAACGGTAAGTTTATCATAAAAGTACCTCAGACAAAAATTGTAGATTATAAAATCATCTATAAAAATTTATCAATAGTTTTTTCCTACGAGCCACCGTTTCTGAGATATACCGAGTCAAAAAGTTATAAAAATTGTTGTTGAATTGGTCTAATTTGACCGGACTATTAAGCACAAAAAAACTATTGTTAAACTATTAATTATCAAGGAAAACAAATTGACAGGAGTTTTTGACCGATCTTGTCCCCAAATATTCTTTTCAACTTACCTTCTAACCTACTCATAAATAAATTAAGATTTCTATTTGTCACTATAATAAACCTAACGCAAGTTCCTTCACCTCCCCCATTTGAATAGTTATTCACATTAAATGTGTGAATATAGTAATAAATTTATTACAAAAGGCTTCATTTTCATTTCAATATAAATGTAAAAAATAACTACCTGAAGGAGAAATTGTCGGAGAAATCCATTTTCACATCAATTCAGTCACGAATGACAGTTTGACCCCAAAATTAGCAGTTAAACTTTTTAATGTATTTGCTTCTTGTTGCCACTACTAAAACGAAGGACTCGAGCTTTAAAATAAATTGCAAGGAGCTGTGAGTACGGTCGGTGCACAAATTTGTGCAATAACAAATTTATCTAGAGGGAAGGTTAGGAGGGAAGGTCTTTATTGAGAATAATCGAGAACCGAAGAGGAAAGATGATTGGCCACCTGATAAGACATGACTTGTTCTTAAAAAATATCATAGAGGGGAAGGTAGAAGGAAAGAGAGGAAGAGAAGGGCCAAGAGGAACATTTATGGCACAGATAAAGGAAAAGATACAAGTCACATCGTATCAGGAGTGGAAAGGATTAGCGGAGCAGAGAGATGAGTGGCGGTACTCCACCGACAAGAGCGTAGCTCTTAAGTTAGAAAGAGAGAGAACAAATTTATAAACAATCTTGAAATTGGAATACATCAATAATTTGAAAAGTAATTCTTTAGTAACTCTCTAAGTACAATTAGACATTAGATTGCTGTTGACTGTACAGATTTAAACAATCCATGCTAAAATATTAACGTCAATACCGGTTGCAATCGAAACTTGTAGTTTAACACTAAGAATTCGCTCTCTTACTCATTGGGTTGACTGTAACAGGTTCGACTCCTTAACTCTGCAAAAAAATCCTGCACCAAAGACTGATTCAGTATTCTGCCTTTGCCTAGTTTATTAGGTGTGCTCGGGTCCAGAAGAAGTTCATACGGTCATATCTTTGTTAATAATTTAGTTACTAAATTATAATGATAGAGCAACAGTTTTAAATAAGCACAATTGTCCACATACCTTTTTTTTTCGCCCATAAAGACGGATATAAAGAGAAGGGAAATTTGAAGTGATTCAGGTGAGACTCAATAGCTCAGTTGGAAGAGCAGTCCCCCTGTAAGGGAAAAGGTCGTGGGTTCAAGTCTCACTTGAGTTCTTCTTTTTCCCGATATATTTCGTCCACATACCTAAAATTATCAGTTAAACTTCCCCCAATAAAATATGTACCAAGTCCAAAGCGTCAGTGTTTGTCGGCCTATAGCGTGCCACAGCACCATATCTGTCGCCTGTCGCTGACAAATAACACTAAAACTTACACAACTACACGTTTATAGCCTAAAACAAAACATTACTGAACTCACTACGAGCTTACGAGACATAACCACTAAATAATCGCTTTTTGAGGGCCTCCCCGCTGTAATTGTAGCTGGGTATCACCTAATTTTGATATTCAATATCAAAATGTTCCTATTGAATGTTCGAAATACGTCGGGAAAAAGGAGCGCTTATGAGTGTTGTCAAGAGTTCAGGAGAAATAAGGTTTTTAGGGGTTTCGTAGCCAAATGGCACAAAACTGAAACCTTAGCCTGGTCGGTCTATCTGTCCGTCCGTATATCACAGCCTTTTTTACTAATATTTCAAGCTGGTTGAGCTATAAGAGAGTTTCCATTATTCAATAGTTTTCTTCGTAGTACTCTAACTCTCTGTACCCTGCTCCGTTATGTGTATATATGTAGAATGTTTTAGAGTTATAATTATTATTACCATAGAGTCATATCACGCCTCTCCAAAAACTGGAGAAAAGCAAGAAAACCCCACTGTAAGATCGGCAGCAGTTCGAAAAAAATAAAGACACAGCTTAACCGGTTCTGTAATATGGCCTTTTAAGCTTCCCTTATGGGCCTGGATAAAACAATCCACACGATATTTCAACATCTGCTTGCGTTGCCGGGAACAAGCTACACTCTAGTAAGAAAATTCCGGGGACCCCATAACCCTATTCCAAACCCAACGCTTTCTGTGGGAATCAAATGCAGAAATGTAAACTTTATATTGACAAAGCTTCATCGTTCGAACGATACGGTAACGTACAAAATACGCAATACTCAATAAAAAAAGTAGTATAAATACTATGTTATTATGAAAATCAATTGCACTTTGAAATGCACAGTACAACATATAATTCTGTTACTGACGTATTCGATGTAGAAAGGTAAGAATTTACTTCTTAGCATTGATATGCACATTAAAAAGTTTTCTAAGTATCCATTACATTCGATAACAAGTGCAACAATGATAGGTTATAACCTACGGTACTCATTTTGGATTCATATAAAACTGTAATCATGTTGTTGTCAACTCGTGGGAACTTACAACCGGTAACTTGATCGAAGTGAACTCAGTTCCTCGTAAAGGTATGATTCCGAAGGTGACAGCCTACAACTGTATACGCACGTAGCGGATACGCGTGATTCATTGCGGATTCTCAATGGTCCCCTTTATTCGTATCGAAGTTTGACAAGTAATGTATGCGCTTGTATCTGCGATATGCGTCTGCAGTTACCGTATTCGGCTTCAAAATCATACCTTAAGTGTTTGCCAACGTGTACGTATCTTGTTTTCAATGGTTGTATCAGGACGACAACATTTTTTTGCAATGTTATACTTGGATAACTCAAATTCTTTGGGATTTTTAGATTGCATCTGATAATAAACACACTGATAAATTAGCACAAGAAGACGATAATTAGCTTTTTTACCTCTGCGTGTCCTTTCTGCCATATATATGAACATATCAATCAGTCAGTCAGTCAATCAGTCTATTGCAGTCCGCTTGTAACCTGCTGGACGACCTGCAGCCACCTTTTTCAGGTTGTCAGTTCATCTGGCTGGGGTAATCCCGCCTTCTGCTTGCCTTCTTGCGATTTCCACTCTACAACTCGTTTGCTCCAATGGTCATCGAACATTATTATTATGTTAATTAATATGTTTACTTCTAGTACAAATAAAAGCTTGCAAATGTTACATTCGCATACTTCCTGTACTCGGAAGCTGTTAAAATCACTGGAAATTGCTGCTGAAATATAGAACAATAAATATTGTTTTAATATCATATGTAAATTACGAGCTTAAGCATTCCTAAAGATTAAAACAAACTCTCCGATGCGGATTAACAAGCGTCACAAAAGAATTAAACATACGTTTCGATGCTTTAATAACATTTTTGTGTTTTCATTGATAAATAAATTACATTAATTCTTTGTAGTACTGTCGTTATTTCTTCTATCGTATAACATTATGTTTAGGTCTACATATTAGTACCTTCTACAAGAGATTTGTCGTAACTTGACTATGTGTTATAAGTTTTTCGCCTATAACTGTCTCCAATTATATACTTACCTGTCTATAAGTGGTCTGCAACTGAATACAGCCAACTAAATACAGCAATAATATTAAACGAGTTGTAATTCAAATGATTAAATGATAAATGAAATCCAAAAAAATTTTGCATTACAAAGAGCGGGACCATTTCTTTCTTTTCTCTTTTCTTCTCTGCAAAAGGTCACGTGCGAATAATTTATCTAGTTTTACAAGCTGCTAACCAGAAATAGTGGTGAGACTCTTTTGCTAACTTTGGTATCGAGGAATCAAGAACAGGATTAGGAGCAATAATAAATTCTAGGATGAACTAATTTCGTTAACTACTTGAATAGCTGCTGCAGTCGGTTTGCACCATCGACCTCGTTTGTCCACCAATTGCCTATCACAATAAACATGATTCTTTCAATCAACCCAATAACAGAAAATGGTAACTTATCCATTTGGGACAACTGTCCTGGATATATACAATTCGTTGATATGTATATGACTGCAGTTTGCACGGGTTGAAAGGTCATCACTAAGTAATGTCCAAACATCTAAGGAATTATAGAAAAAAATCTAATTTTGTACCTATTAATTTGCAAGAGGTATTAGAGGAGTTCACCCTCCTACTCCTTCTTTCCTGGTTTTATATTTATAGGAATGACTATCATCCGACGTTCTAATCATATAGTAGGGCACGCTTAGAAGGAAATATAGCAGTAACTCGAGCGCGTCTGATAAAACTAGCTAGTTACATATTGAAAGTCCTATCCCACCTACGTGTCAGTTTATATAAGGAAGGTTAGTTACTTGCTAACAAGCGTGCATTTTGAAAATCTCGCGATTTAAACGTAACCCAAGGGCATGAGAAGCTTGCAAAGAGATGTCGGTATTTACTCGAACGCGGTCTTAATTACGTTTATAAAAATTGTTTATAAGTCAAAATAACTGAAAAACATTGAATAAAACCAAAGTAATACAAAACGTTAATTAAGTTAGATGATATATAGTATGTATTTATTCATTAATATGTTATGTATACATACTAAAAGTGTAAACTTTATAGGTATATCAGTAATCTTTCTATTCAAATACATAGAGAAAAAGAATCTTCTCGGGCGGGATTCGAACCCGCAGTCTTTCCCTTACAGGGGGAATGCCTAACCAATTCGGCTACCGAGACACGCCCGATATGATTCAAATTTCCCATCTTATACGTCTTTAAGGCGACGTGGCGTCATCTACCGATTTTCTTACGAACTATCGGAATCAATGAATGATGTTACAATCATTTTTAAACATTGCTTATTGATAACTGCGCCCAAACAATTGAAGGAATTTTTGCAGCATTAAGTATGCTAACTATACAAATCAAATACATAGGGAAAAAGAATCTTCTCGGGCGGGACTCGAACCCGCAGTCTTTCCCTTACAGGGGGAATGCCTGACCAATTCGGCTACCGAGACACGCCCGAAATGATTCAAATTTCCCATCTTATACGTCTTTAAGGCGACGCGACGTGGCGTCATCTACCGATTTCCTTACGAACTATCGGAATCAATGAATGATGTTACAATCATTTTTAAACATTGATTATTGATTATTGATAACTAAATTGATAATTCCTTCAATTGTTTGGGCGTAGTTAGCTACGTGACCTCCTTACCTATAAGGACAGTCTTCTATAGAGCTTCGGCCGTAAATTGTCAGATATTCAGACTTGTAGGTTAGGTTGAACTAAAGATTTTGGTGCGAGTATACCCCATTAACTTTACAATATAGATACAGTGTATTCACTCCTTTAAATGCCAGGAGGAGTAGGCGGACCTATATTAATAATGACATTTTACCAATAATATAAATACGTAAGTAAAGCCGTATTATAACGAGTAGTACGTAGCTTATAAATGCACATAAAACACTAAGCCTCTTGTATTGGTTTACGTGGTAGATTAACGTTTTCCAACACCGCCTATAAGCCCATGAAAAGCGAATATTAAATATTGTTCACGATCGATTTAATGCACTCTTTCATTTCTCCCATATCCGGCAGTGGATCCGGATAAAAATTGTTATCCGCGTACAAAACAATATGTTTTTCGTTCTACGTGTACGATGTACAAAGTATTGATTAACGCCCAGCTCTCAACGGACCCGGGTATAAAAAAATAAAAAAATCAACCGGACTGCATCGCCTCCGGTTATGCACCCGTGACCGTTCAAACATAGTACGAACATAATGTATACGAGAAATGTCCAGTTTAACTAGAACTCCCTCATGTCCCTTTGTAAGGGAAGCTGGGGGTGGATTTCGGGGGTTTGTAGCAACACCAGGGTTTCTCCAAAATTGGTACCCTTACATGGCCACGAGGCATGGTAAATGGATTTTTTATTTCCATTCAACGAATCATATGTGAGTATATTTTTTATTTGGTGGGTCAACGGAAAATGTCTAAAGTATGTAAGTTTTACATTGTCATCATTTCAGTTAAAAATTTAAACATTTATGACTATCCTGTTTAGTTATTATTATTGCTCCCACGTGCCTCCAACTCCACCATCAGTGGTGTACAAATTTTTGCTTCTTTGGCAGTATTTTACTATCTCCACCATAGTGAAGGTTCTGATGAGCCCTTCCAATTAGTCCCACCCTCTACTTTCCTTCACAGGACAACACGTGCAGTGCTTAGATGTCACGCGCATACGGTACAAAATATCCCTTCAAGAACCAAGAAGCAAAAAGCTTATCATGCTAGGTGAAGTGAAATATACAGTCCATTACAAAAAGAAGCACTGAGCGGAGATACACTGTAAGACAACTAAAATGGTCCAACAACGAGAGGCAGAGTCCCGGCACCAGCTCCAGAGGGTCACAGCGGAGCTGGAGGCCCTCAAGAAGAGGGTGGAGAACTTGACCGAGTTGCCGGGAGTGGTGACTCGGTCAATGCGGAGGTCGCAGCAGGAGAAGTCGGCGCACTTGGCGCTGACGGGGCGGCCGGTGCAGCCGGAGCGGCCGGTACAGCCAGAGCGGCCAGCGCAAACTGCGCAGCCGCCGCAACCGGTGCAGCTGCCGACCCGATCGGCAGAGCCGGCGTCGTTGGCCGAATTGATGGCAACCATACGTGCCGAGATGGCGGCACAGGAGGAGCGCACCAACCGGCGGCTGGAGGCGATCCTCGATATCGCCCGCCGTCCTCCTCTCGCGACGCAGGCCGGGTACGCCGCCGCAGTGAGGGGGGGCCCTGCCTCCACGGTGGCGGCGGCGGTCCCATCGGTGCCGGCTCCCCGCCCTCCTCCAGGTCCTCCGAGTCCCGCTCAGGGTGCCCAGAGCGCTCAAGGCAAGGGGAAGGGCAAGGGCAAGGGGAAGAAGTCCCCAGCCCTGGCCTCAGCCCCGCCCACGGCCCGGGCTTCAGTCCCGGCCCGAGCCCTGGCTCCGGCAAAATCCTCCAGCCCCCAGTCAGGGGGCTGGGAGGTAGCCGGAGCCAATAAAAAGAGACGGAACGCCGCCAAAAAGGCAGCCAAATTGGCCAGAAGGGCCAAGGCTGCCGCGATGGCAACAGCGCCGAGGAGGCTCCGCGTCCCTCGATCGACGGCCGTAGTCATAACGTTGACGGCGGAGGCGTCGGAGAGGGGTGTGGAGTACGCCCAGGTGGTGAGGCAGGCAAGGGCCTGCATCGACCTGGGAGCCCTCGAGATCCCGGATCTGGTGTGCAAGCCCACGCGCACCGGAGCTCGGATCTTCGAGGTCCCCGGCGCTACCAGCGGCCCTAAAGCCGACGCCCTTGCGGCTAAGTTTAGGGAAACGCTGGACGCAGCTGACGTCCGGGTGTCCAGGCCCACCAAGTGCGCAGAGGTGCGCATATCGGGTCTGGACGACTCCATCACGGCCGAGGAGCTTAGGCTCGCCGTGGTGGAGACCGGAGGCTGTCCTCAGGACACAGTGAGGGTCGGAGCAATACGCTTCGGCCGTCGTGGACTGGGGGCAGCAGTTGTCGGCTGCCCCATCGCGGCAGCCCAAAAGGTTGCCGATGGGCGGAGCCTCCTCATCGGGGGCTTCCAAAAGGTGCAGGTACGGCTCCTGCAGGCCCGACCGGCACGGTGCTTCCGATGCCTATCGGTGGGCCACGTGGGGGTGCAGTGCACGGCGGAAGTAACGGTCGGTGACCGTTGCTTCCGCTGTGGCCAGCCCGGTCATAAGGCCGGTAATTGCGAAGCTCCACTGCACTGTTTTAGGTGTGCAGCGGAGGGCAAGCCGGCCGACCATAGGGTTGGTGCCAAGGCCTGCACCGCGGGGAGGCCGAAGCCGGGAGGCAGGCGCTCCGTCTCTGATTCGCGGCAGGGCGCGGAGATGGGGGTTCCATAATGGATCCTCAGCTCCGCGTCCTGCAGGCGAATGCGAACCACTGTGTCGATGCTCAGGCACTTCTGCTCCAGAGCATGGCACAGTGGGGCATTAATGTCGCCGCTGTCGCCGAGCCGTACATTCACCGGTTTCTCGGGCCTGCCTGGGAAACCGACCTGAACGGGTCGGTGGCACTGGTGCACAACGCCGCTGCCGGCAGCCCCCCCCTTGTTGTCGTAACAAGGGGGAATGGCTGCGTAGCAGCACTTGTGGGGGGAATAGCGGTCGTGGCAGTCTACTTCTCGCCGAATCGAGTCATAGATGAGTACCAGCAGTGGCTGGATCATCTGGCCGTCGTCGTCAATACCTGTTACCCTCACCCGGTTCTGGTGCTCGGGGACTTTAACGCCTGGTCTCTGAACTGGGGTTCCCGGCGCACGAACCCGAGGGGCAGGGCAGTGGAGAGCTGGGCTGATAGTCTCAGCCTAGTTCTCCTGAATCGCGGGGCCGTCGCCACGTGCGAGAAGAGCTGGGGCGACTCAATTGTGGACCTTTCGTTCGCGAGCGCCCCGCTCTCAGGCCGTGTGCAGGGCTGGCGTGTCCTTGAGGAGGTGGGGACAGCGTCGGATCACCGATACATTCGGTTCGACGTCTCCCCTCCTGCGGGCGCCGCGCCGGTTACACCGGCTCCACGCGAGCCACGTTGGGTGCTTAAGCGAATGGATCGGGAGGTCCTCCTGGAGGCCGCCATCGTACAGGCCTGGGCCTCTGCGCCGGACAGGCCTGTCGATATAGACGATGAGGCGGCGTGGTTCCGGGAGGCCATGACGCGTGTCTGCGACGCGGCTATGCCTAGGGCTCCGCCCTATAATCCGAGGCGTCAGGTCTACTGGTGGTCAGCGGACATCGCGAGGCTGCGACAGGCCTCCGTGATCACTTTCCGCCGGTGGACCAGATTCCGAAGGAGGCGTAGCCGCCCCGCAGATACGGAGCCCCGAGAGGCGGAGCTTCATGCGGGGTACAGGGAGGCCAGAAAGGCGCTCCGAGTAGCGATAAAGCAGTCGAAGGCTGCAGCTCACAAGGAGCTGCTGGAGACGCTGGAGCGGGACCCATGGGGGCGGCCTTACCTTATGGTAAGGGGCAAGCTGCGCCCCCGGGCCCCGCCGTTAACCCGGTGTCTCCAGCCGGAGCTGCTCGGAGGAGTCGTTGGCTCCCTGTTCCCGGCGCGGGCGGTGGAACATATTCCACCGCAGATGACTCCGCCACCTAGGTCGCCTATGGCGCCCAACGTGGATGACGACGACGCGCCCGAGGTCACTTGGGTGGAGCTAGAGCTGGCGGTGTTAAGGCTCAAGGCCAAGAACACTGCCCCGGGACCCGACGGCATTCCAGACCGAGCGTGGGTCCTAGCTCTAGGAGAAGAAGACGCTCTCGAGCCCCGGCTGAGAGGGTTTCTCAGCGCATGTTTGGAGCGAGGCCAGTTTCCGAAGATGTGGAAGACGGGGAAACTGGTCCTCATCCGAAAGGCGGGGCGCCCGGCGGACTCACCGTCCGCCTACAGGCCAATAGTGTTGCTCGACGAGGTGTGCAAGCTCTTTGAAAGAGTCATTGCAAAGCGCCTCGTCGAGCACCTATCCAGGGTAGGGCCTGACCTGGCGGATGGCCAGTATGGCTTCCGCCGGAGGCGCTCCACCGTGGATGCCATCATGCGCGTGAGGACTCTGGCGAAGGAAGCCGTCGCTCGGGGCGAGGTGGTGTTGGCGGTGTCACTGGACATCGCCAACGCATTTAACACCCTGCCCTGGAGCTGCATTAGGGAGGCGCTCGTGTATCACGAAGTGCCTCTCTACCTTCGCCGCATAGTCGGGGCGTATCTGTCGGAGAGAGCAGTCGTCTACCCAAGTGCGACCGGGCTCGGTCGGCGAGAGATGTCGTGCGGTGTTCCGCAGGGATCGGTCCTGGGACCACTACTGTGGAACATCGGTTACGACTGGGTGCTTCGCGGGGAGCTCGTGGACGGTGCCGCCGTCACGTGTTATGCGGATGACACGCTGGTGACGGCGTGCGGGGCTACATACCGCGAAGCGACCCTGAAGGCCACGACCGCGGTTGCCCAAGTCGTGGAACCGATTCGGCGGCTGGGTCTCGAGGTGGCTCTGCATAAAACCGAGGCCATGTTCTTTCATGGGCCTCGGCGCGTGCCACCGGAGGATTCCAGCCTCATAGTGGGAGACATTTCCATCGGCGTCAACGCCCAGATGAAATATCTGGGGCTCGTACTCGATGGCCGGTGGAACTTTGGGGAGCATCTCCGAAGACTGGCCCCCAAATTGAAGGACACAGCTGCCGCTTTGGGGCGGCTGCTGCCCAACATGAGGGGGCCGGATGACTCCTGCAGGAGACTCTACGCGGGAGTCGTGCGGTCCATGGCCCTATGTGGGTGCCCAATATGGGCGGACACCCTGACGGTCCACAATGCGCGTCTGCTGCGTGGACCGCAGCGTGCAATGGCCAGCAGGGCCATTAGGGGGTACCGCACGATATCCTTCGAGGCGGCGAGTCTCCTTGCCGGATCCCTACCGTGGAACCTGGATGCGAGAGCCCTTTCGATGCTATATCGGTATCGTAAGGAGGCGCGGGAGCAGGGACGGGAACCCGAGCCCGAAGAAATTCGGGCCGTGAGGTCTCAGCTCCACAGGGACATGGTAGCGGAATGGGAGCTACGACTTGGGCGACCAAGCGCAGGGCACGCCGTAATAGCGGCGTTAAGACCCATCATGGAGGAGTGGCTAGAGAGGCCACACGGCAGCCTCTCGTACCGGCTGACGCAGGTGATTACCGGACACGGGTGTTTCGGGAGTTACCTGTGTCGGATCCGGAAGGAGCCAACGTCCGAGTGCCATCACTGTGATGCGAGCGAGGACACAGAGCTGCACACGCTGACCGAGTGCCCGGCGTGGGACACGCCGAGGCGGGTCCTAGTGGCGGCTCTAGGGGTGGGAGTCCTCACACTCGTCACATTGCTCACAGCGATGGTACGATGCGCAAACGCTTGGGGTGCGGCCGCCTCCTTCTGCGAACAAGTAATGCTCGAGAAGGAGGCGGCCGGTCGGGTCCGGACAAGACTCCGGGCCCGGGAAGCCCGTGCAGAGCGAAGGCGAACCGGACGTCGGAGGTCGCAGAACGACCTCCGTCCTCCATGAGCGCTGGCCTGGGGGTGACCGGTGGAGCCGCCTGTCACCCTAGCAGAAGCAGGCCGCGGCGGCGGCGCAAAGTGCGCCTCCCCGTAACCGGGGCTAGATGGGGACATTTTGGTCCCCACAACCCGAAGGGGGCCATCTCGAAAGAGATGGTCCTGGGTCTGCCGGGGTGCGAGAGATATGCTTTTGGCAATCTCACCTCCGGCAGCCAAGGACCCAAGACGGCGTGCGTTTTAGTCGGTTCGAGTCCGACATAACCGCCTCCACCGGCTCCGTGGGTGTGGTATCCGTGGGGATTTTTCGCACGATAAAAAAAAAAAAAAAAAAAAAAAGGACAACTAAAATGGTAAATAATATAATCTGTAAAACCTAACTAAAAAGTCATTCAAATTCCGAACCTCCTCATTAAAAACTGGTTAACATAATAAGACATTATAAAGAAATCATTGCCGACAAAATTAGGCAATCTTCTAAGTAAGAAAGTATCATTTCAGAACTGTAAACACAAACAAAGCCTGTATAGCACAGTCGCTCTCATTAGGGCTGTCGCGTGATTTTAATATATAAACCGTTGGTGGTAGGATCGCAATTAAGCGGAATGGCTTCCGCGGCGTAGCCTCAATTTACATATTTTTATTGTGGTCGGAAAGCGTCGTATCCTCACGGAATGCCTACGAAACGACGCGGCTAAATGTTTTTGTATGCGTGTTTAGATGAAATCGTTTTGAATTTTTTTGATGTCATCCTTGAGATGGTTTTCTTTTGTTGACATTGTCACTTATGCGACAATCTCTGGTTCTTATGAAAATTTATTGACGTTTTTCTCAGTATGAATGGAGCGAGTCGTTCGTAGAATTACCATCTTCTTATTTAATATCAAGTTTGAGTTGCATTTGCTGTAATAAAATCAGTAGGAAGTATCCTCGTTGATATGGAGATTAGTGTCATCAAACTCTCACGTATTACCAATCACGTCATACAAATTCCTTGACGTGTATGACTTTTTTTGGAAAAAGTTTCAATATGAAATAAATCTAAAAGGCGTCACTTAGTATGCGACCTTGGACGGCTAAAATTAAAGTCCACGTGACGTATAGCTAAAATACAGGACTTGAACCCACCACAATTCAGGCATTTGAGGTAGAATATCCTGCCAAAGTTTAGTAGGATCCATTGAGTTATTACTACTAAGTAAATATTAGTTCAATGAGTAGGATCAGTCCTGGATAGTTAAAATCCTTGTCTACATCAATCGTCTTAGGATGATGTAGAGGCTGCTTTCGAGCACGCTCCATTTTCGGTTGAAAGAAAGAGAGGAAGGTACAGGAAAGGGTACAACAAGGGTATAGTTGGGTCGTATCAGGAAATAAAATTATTGATAGGAAGATGAAAAAAGAGGCAGTTACTTAAGCGCCAATGGTCGGCCGATTTATGATACGTTCTTATACAAAATGGACTGCCTGTCTGCAATTGCTCACTGGTTTGATACCGTCGAAAGCAAATTTCAAATGAGGATTCGAAAGCCCTTCACATAATGCCGTGGCAAATTGTAATAACTATCCACCACCTATGATGCGCTAATCAAAATAATATCAATAGCGTCAAGTATTGCAAGCGTTACTACAAATAAAAGCAAAAAGAAAACGTATATCAATAGGAAAACTAATTTAAAGACATTTAAGATGTACACTTTAATCAGAAATGGTCATAATGAAAATGGGGAAAGGGTTTTTGAGGCTATCGACTACGTAGAGAACATGCTAAATGCCATTAGAAACTGGCGACTAAGGTATTGTACAAGTACTGGTATAATTAGTATTAATGCTAATTGACACTTTAAAGATCCATGCCATCTATAACAGACTCAGCTTGGGTTGGCTTTCAATTTAACTACGAAATGACCGAACATTCCGTGAAACTACTGCCATCTATCTCTACCAGTCCTGAAGACCACGTTGTCTGAGTTGTAGGCCTCTAAGAACCCTTGACGACTGTCATAGATATTTGAATGAGAATAATTAGCTTCATATTTAAACGGAGCCTAAGCCAAACCTGCTGAATAACAGATGTTGCCAGCGTTCCTCACAAGGTTTTGGGATGTCTCCTGGCAGTAACTCCCACAATAGTCAAGATAAGCCACAGCTTCTCATCGTTCAACAGCACAAATGTAGGTATAATAAATTATATACGCATTTAAAAAGTATATTTTAAAAAATGTGGGCTAAGATTTTTTATTATGATTATTTTAATTAGGTACCTACTCTTTTAGTCATGCTTAAAAAGCTGTTGAGTTTTTACAAATGTTTACAGACAGCCTGAGTGGTAATATTTTCTGCCTGTGCCATGTCGAGTGTTACGATAAACTCTTTTAATTAGTTCCACCCACTCCTTCCCCATTCAGAGTCAAAAGGATAAAATACTAACTTCATATTAAGTATTTTTACGTTCTTCCGTTACCGAGTTTCTGTTTTTATGAAGAAATACTTCAGTGGATTTCATTATATAAAATAACTAGCGGAACTAACGGAACTTCGTACCGCCAATTTTATTCACCCGCGTGGCGTTCGATCCCGTTCCCGCTGCACCCTCTACTATATTTAGCATGTATTATACATATAAACCTTCCTCTTGAATTACTCTATCTATTAAAAGAAACCGCATCAAAATCTGTAGCGTAGTTTTGAAGATATAAGCATACATAGGGACATAGGGACGACACCGAAATTACAAGTATTTCCGTGAACCCCTTCTTTTTTCAGACGTGAAAACGTCCGGCTCCATAAATATGTACATGAAACAGAAATAAAACGCTACGAAACTCACTTATTTTCCTACGTATCAATGTTCGTCGGCACGAGCAAGTTTCAAGTGTACGAAATCTTAATTAGTCTTTCTAATTTAGGAAACTCGCCTAATGTAATGTTGCCTTGACATTTAATGAAAAAAAAAACACTAATTGCTTGTTTTATCTGTTACTGCTGTTGTATTTTATTTTCGGCTCGTTGAATTACTATTATTGCTGAAAAAATAGCCTTATCTGTAATTTATTTAATGGGTAGCACCTCGCTGGTGGTAATATTGAATTGACTCGTATCAGTTAATTTGCACACTATGTTACGGCCCGGGAGTTTTATACCAAGAATCCTGGTATAACTGAGTTACCCAGAATTACCTAGTAAGCTAGCTAGTTGGGTACTGAAGGAGGTTCATAGAAACTACAACATTCTTACGCTTATGGTCTGTCTGTGAAAGCATACGTGCAAATAAAATAATCAATTTAATATCATCCTTTTCCCTTTCTTATCGAGGTTAGAAGATGAAACGGCTGTTGCTCCTATAACAGTCGTATAGTCAAAGTAAAAGGAGGACAAGGAGTGGATTCCACGGCACCTGGAATCCACTCCTTGTCCTCCTTTTACTTTGACTTAGATGCATACAACCTTATGATGTTGATGATGATGAAGGTAGGTGTGCACATAGGAATTGTCGAGTACTCAATACGAGATGCGCTTTGAGTACTCGTCTATTGCCTAGTCTGACTCGACGTATTAGCTGTTTCACATCAAAATAACTTGCCTGACGACAAAAGGCTAAATTAGTAGCTAATATACAGGAGAGTAATAAACGTGAATTGGTGCGCGTTCCGAGCAAATCAAATTTCAAATTATTTCATGAACCAAATCGAGATTCAAATATGACTTTTATTAAAACTGAACTAATGAGAATTTATATTTTATTTTTAGCTTCCATTTTGATTATCAAAGTCAACGTTTTTATAAAATGTTTCATGGAAAATCTAACAGTCTACGATTTGAAACCATTTAATAGAGATTTAATCATCGACAGGCTATGAAATTCAATAAATTAATACTAGATATTCGAATTCAGTTAATTTTAGTACCCGTAGACAGTTCTCGTAATAATAATCTGTGGGAATATAGACGACATTAGAGGTTTAGGTTCACGTTTGACCTCTGATACAACTAACAATGTGTTATGATGTGTTTTACGATGGAACACATTTGCCTAAAATGAGAATTGTCATACCAAAAATATTTTTTTATCTAAAGCTCGTTTTCGTTATTGTTCAACAACTTATATTGCTAACTGTACCTCCATTCCACACTCTTTACATGTCGACACACGTGTGTTGTGTTTCTGCTGCTGAAAAGGGTTACCCGAGGTTCTTGAAGGGATAAGCTGGATCATAAATGCATGACAGTTACTTTGGAATCGTAAATCCGATACACGCATATCATCACGCTAGCTGTGGAAATATTTTTCATATAATTTCACTTGTTCTACGGTGAGCACCAGGTTATATGGGCCACAAATGTCTGGCCATGTCGCCTCCATTGAGCCATGAGGGGTAGGTACATCTAAGTGCTGGTTTGACGTCTTAGAATGGCATGCGTATCAATGGTTCCATTATCATACATTGTGTTTAGCAGTCTTGGGCTTGTGGATAGTGGAAAGTGGAAATCAGAAAGTTGACTCCAGGCTCCATTGTTGAAGACCAGGACTAACGCGTAGAAGATGAAGACTCCCACTTGGGTATTCCTGAAGGGATTGTTACGTTCTGACATCTTTTCCAAACTTATTACTGCAATTGAAAATAACTTAACAGAAAAATAGAATAAGAAAAGAGGGAAAAGAAATCTTCGGATCTTCGTACTTTTTTTAAATAAAGTAAGCTAAAGGCAAAGTCTCAGAAAGAGGGTCACCATCGTAAACATATACCATCTTAACAGTGGTGGCACTCAGCTTGACGACCTCATCAGATGTCTTTTCACGCCCCGCTTAAGGGACCTCCTCCTTCCTCCATAAGCGCAGGCCTGGGGGAGAGGTTGGAGCCGCCTGTTACCATTGTAGAAGCTGATGGAAACGGCGGTGCAGTACCACGTTTCAGTAACCGAAGACCCATGTCTATCTATAATTGAAACAAGACTGAATCTTCGACGACTAATGAATGACTGATTAGCCTTCAGTTCACAGGAATGAATAAGGTTCTTAGATGAATGAAGAAGCTATTTAGGTAAGAACCTTAATACCTCATTTATAATTCAAACAAATCTAAAGCAAAATATCATCTCGAGACGAAGGTCTATGAACTCAGATTGAAGAGTACTTACCCTGCATAAAGATGTCTGAGATAGTCTGAAAATACTATCCCTGCCGTTATCCAATATAGTTGATAACAAACCCAACTACGAAGACTCACTCGCGATAAGTCCACTTAATGTTAAGTATTTAAAATTAAAAACAAAGGGATTCTCTTGTGAGCCGGCACTCGAGACTCGAGTAAAGTTGAGCGAGTTGAGCTGTGTACTTGTTGAGCAATGTCGAGTAAACTCGAGCGATGTAAGTAGTTACTATAGTCACGGATCAACGCGCTGCTTTTTTAATTAGGGCTCTTACTTTTTTATGTACTTGTGTTTTATTGAAGCTATTTAGTTGGCTTTGTTTATTTGACTATAAAGTAAAGGAAAGTTTTTATTTGGTTTATTAAATATAAGGCATTTTTCGTACCTAGTTGTTACCTTGGACGAAATTCATCATTTTCTTTGCATTAGTCCTTGCTATTTCGAAGTCCTAAAGACCTGGGTCCGTTTATATCTTTAAAAAATTGATAACTGTTTTGAAATACGTGAAACTTAATTATTTAGTCTCATTCAAAGGCTAACTTTGATTGCATCTAAAACTACCTTCCGTTTGCTAATTGTCGATTAGAATTAATGTACAGGAGTTCAACTGTAAGATTATCAACTTTTGACATTAACGAAATGACTGCCATAAAGAACCATCTTTTCATATCATCATCATTATCACTACATAATGCTATGTCGCTTACCGTGTCTATCTGCCCTATATATGCTTATATCTTTAAAACTAGGGTACGGATTTTGATGTGGTTTCTTTTAAAAGATAGAGTAATTAAAGAGAAAGGTTTATAGGTATAATTCATTCTTAATATAGTAGAGGGTGCAGTGGGAACGGGATCTGATGCCACATGCGCGGAAAAAAATTGGCGGTACAAAATTCGCTGTATAAGCTAGTTAATTCATAACTCTTGGCTGGCTGTAAACAAGTGGTTTAGAAGGCTTAGCAACCGATTGTGTGCCGCCCATGTGGGCGAACAAGTTGACAGCCGTATGTCAAATCCAAGGCCCAGGTTATGTCAATATGACAGACATATATGGGCATACGCTGTTGTTCTAACCACTTGTATGCGATTATGGAATATTTTGGGTTAAGTATATAAAAAATTATAGTTGCTGTGCCTAATATGGGCAGATGAATGATGAAATAGGTTGGAAGATTGTAGCAAGTATGTTATGAAAGGTTAAAGTGATAATATGATAGTATAATATTTACTAAAATTAATATGTAAGTAAAAATCAATATTCGTTAGTTTGTTTTTCGCTCGCGTACCGTTCTAATCCTATTGCGATAGAACTTTATCAATTTATAAGGTTAAGGATATGTTAAAGTACCTATCTTGCCCTAGTGTCTTTTTTTCATGAAGAAGGTATTTTATATATATGACAGCCTCTGTGGCGTGGTGGTAGTGAATGGGACTGCCACGAAGGAGGTGCGGGTTTGATCCCCGCTCAGTGCAAATATTTGTATGCTTGAATATGGCTCTTTGTATTGGTCTGGGTGTTTATATGTATAAAATGTATGTATTTACAAAAAAAAAGTATCTAAGTATGTTTATCCGCATTCTAGATTCCATAACACAAGCTAGTTAAGCTTACCATCTAGATAGCGTTGTGTAGAAGGTTGTGGAAAAAAGTTAAAACGCAGTACACTGTTCGTATAATCCGTAGCTCTATAGAACCCAAAATAGCGAAACGTTCCTCCAGAATAGTAAGTATGCACGTAGAAACTATTGAGGAGCGACATGGAGGGATATTCCTTTGACACAAAGGCTAGGTTCTTCGATAGAGCGTGAACACGCCTGGCGAATACCTCTCCAACGGTCTATAGAACGTTGTAGATAATAAAATTATCAGTGTGTGAAGATTAATATTGAGATAAATGACGAACAGAAAGTTTTTTTTTTCACCTCTTATGTGGCAGACAGGCACACGGCCCACCTGATGGAAAGCGGTTACTGTGGCCTATGGATGCAAAATGCAAAACCGTGAAACTCGTGTTGCTGACCCTGAATAAACCTTCTAATGCTCTTCTTGAAGAAGTGTGATGCAATCAATTAATGAGCCTAATTGCAGTGCACTGCTGGACAATAGACCTCTCTCAATGTGGGCTATTGATCCCGATTCTCCGTCTTCCGCATCCAGTCTGTCCCAGCACCTTTGTGAGGTTGTCAGTCCATCTAGCTAGGGGGCGTCCCACCTGCTGTTTGCCTTCTCGCGGTCTTACCTCTAGGACTTGTTTGCTATAACGGCCATCGGTTCTTCGACATATTGTTTTTTATTTTTTGTCACTGCATCTTAGTTAACCTCAAACTCATGAAAAATGAATCTTCTCGAGCGGGATTCGAACCCGCTATCTTTACTTTGGTCTCTGGATTTCGGCAGCCTAGTTAGTCAAGACATTCCCCCCTGTAAGGATGAGATCGTGGGTTCGAGTCCCGCCCGAGAAGATTCATTTTTCCCTATTTATGTATTCAATTTTTATATTATACTTAATCATACTTAATGCTATAAAAGTCATTCAAACATTTTTTTTTTTATATTTTTAATTTAGTCTTCTATTAAAATGTGTTTTAGTCGTTTTAATATTCACTAAAAGCTTTTTATCAAAAGAGTATAATAATTTTCAGTTGGATATCAGTAAGTGAACCTTATTAATTTTTATTTAATATGTAAAGCAAGGCAAAGTTAAATTTACAAAATAGTTAATATGATAAAAAATTTATGTTACGTGCCTTAATGATAAAATTGTGGTCATAATCAAATAAACTTATCGTATGGGCAAAGTGACCACTCTATAGGTAAATGGTAATGTGACCCTATAAGAACCTTCTTATGCCCTTCTTGAAGAACCCCATATTGTTAGTAGTCGTTTGGAAAATCCTAAAGCAGAGAGTACTTTTCACAGCTAAAGCCTGCTTGGGATGTAGTAGTATTATTTTATCCAGGATCAGTTTAAAATACATTGATCGCAATATTTCGTTTGCTTTTTACTACAAATTGTTATATGGAGAATCTGTTAAAAATTTCATCATTTTAATTTGTAACATTCTCATAAACTTCTAGCTCCTGATCTCAAGGTTTTTTTTAATTTATTGTAAAAGCCTATGGGTTTTTTGGTCCAAACCATTGATATACCATAGCAACCTTAGTCTCACGGCGCTCGGACGCTAATTACAACAAGTTTTAAGTCAGACAATATACTTTTGAAGCCAATTGTATGGTAATTTTTACTTTACATAACCTTCACTAATGTATAGAAAAGTTTTGTACATGCAGGGTTTTGGGTGTGGTTATGTGGTTATGTCGCAATTGTTCGAAATGTTCCTTTGTTTCTTAATAATATGTGTTAGCAAATTTAAAAGTAAAAATACGCACGCAACCTGATAAGAGGCGGTTACCATGACCTATGAACGTTGAGAATAGATACAAATATTCTAGAACATTCAAGACAACGCTACCTAGACCCAATCTTGCAGAAGAATAAACATACTTAAATATATTTACAAAAATCCATATTGTACATTACATACAAGAACCACCCAAGTGGTGTGATAGATACATATCCATGCATACTAATTGCACAAAAGGGAATTGAACCCACACCCCAGCGTAGCAGTTGAAAACTCACACTACGCCACAGAGACCGTCATATGTGAAAAGGACAAGAAATATGACAAGTTCGGTGTTTCGTCCTATTCTGGAACGAAAACCTCTTTAATAATTCACGACAGACTCTGTGGCGTAGTGGTAGTGAATGCGGCCGCTACGCAGAAGGCGCGGGTTCGATACCAATTCAGTGCAAATATTTGTATGCATGAATATGGGTTTTTGCATTGGTCTACCCGTGCCTCGGAGAGCACGTTATGCCGTCGGACCCGGTTGCCATACGTACATGCAGTCGTTACGGGTAGTTGGAGCCCTAAAGAGTCTAATAACTGGTTTAACTGCAATGCTTCAATATCGTCTTTAGGTTGCGTATGTCAGATGGCAGTCACTTCACAGAGAATATCGAAGTTTTGCCAAATCTGCAGTTAGGTAAAGCGGATCCTAGACTAAAAAAGCGAAAAAAGCGAAAAAGCGAAAAAGCTTCAAATGCGACTGGGATTAACGCTAGGATGTAACCTCTTACCTCCAGGATGTAAGCTCACCATCAGGTGAGGTGAAATCAAATTGAAGTGTGTTTTATAAAAAATCCAGGCACACTGCCAATGCTGGACGTTGTTAACTTTTAAACTTTCACATTTCGTGTCGTCCAATTGTAAATTATAGTTACAAGAAATAAACACGATTTACATGTTTCTGATCGCTCTGGCGTGTCAACCAACACAACCTGGACAAAGCATCAGGCAATTCATAGATATGTACATTATATTGCACATTCCTATAGTATGTTCATTATAATGTACATACCTATAGTATGATCGCGATGATTCTCATGGGTAAACATAATAATTCCTTTCCTTCAAGGGGACGACACGTGCAGGGCTAAGATGCCATCCGTATATGGTGCAGAGTATACCTGCTAGAACCAAGCGTTTCAGCGACTCATTCTTATTCCACACCTCTAAGACCTGGAACTCCCTGCCAGCTCACGTGTTTCCTTCTTCCTACAGTCCTGAGTCCTTTAAGCGGGGCGTGAAAAGGCATCTGATGAGGCCGTCAAGCTGAGTGCCACCACTGTGAACATGGTACATGTTTACGATGGTGACCCTTTTTCCGAGACTTTGCCTTTAGCTTAACATCAGGCGAGGTGAAGTCAAATTGACGTGTCCTAAAAAATAATTGTCTGTTCGTTTCTAGTGCAACCTCTTTATAGATTGTCAAGTACTTTAATTATTAGGCATTTATAATACCCATTGCTTATCAATTTAGTGCTGTAATACAATGTAAATAACGTCCGTCTCTCGACTTAATTGGGATATAATTTGTTTCATGTTGTAATTATATAGTCTAAAATTATAATGTTGGTTCAAAGTTGCTATTATTAAGTGTATCCTTCGTTTTGAGATGCCATCCTTTTGGACATTTCTGAACCTTTTGGAGCCTTGAATAAGGACATGTGTCGTACTAATTTTAATTTATGGACACCTACTTGCAATAATCTGCGTCAGACCTATAAAAATGCAAAAACAATTTCTGTAGATGCTTGTATATGCTGATAACTCACCGCTTACCTCCATAAATTGTCGATTATTAGTAAAATGGAAAATAAAGCAGCCGACATGAGTAAATTGCTGCTGTATGATCCTTGCTCCCGGAGAGGGCCAGACCGTAAGGGATGACCTTGGGTCAGCCTGGGCGCGAGGGATATGTCGAAGACAACCTCACCTCCGGCCTAACCGATAGATAGTCGGCGTGCGGATTTAGTAGGTTCGAGTCCGACATAACCTCCCCTTCTAGCTCTGAATTTCTGCATGAAAAAAATAATTAAAAAAAGCTATATGATGCTTTATTTCTAGCAGCATCGTCCTCAGAAGACAGTTTTTATGAATTTTTGTATTTATATAGGCATATACACGTACACCAACCCGTAGGAAACCAAATTGCCGGTAACCGGGAATTTTCTTAGGCGGAACCTACCGACATCCACATAAAGATTTGTGACAAACAATTTCTCTCAAACTATTACAAATTTAAGAATGAGCTGTATAGTGTATAGACTACGGAGGACAAAATATAACGTGTACAGACATACATTCCAAGTATTTGCCATATTCATACCTTTTCGTGAATTTGTTGCCCCCGAAAAGTAAACACAAAGGAGGTCTTACCTCCGATCTCACAATCTATATATAAAACTTAACTGAATATTCCAGGCCAAAATCCGTGAAAAATCTCAATACGCTGGCACTCGACATGTTCCCACCAAGGGATTTGTTTTCACCATTCCTACTACAAAAGTAAAAAAAATATTTTTTGTCGATGTTACAATATTCTTTTTTTTGTCAACGGTACAAGGCCGGAGCTTTGTAAAGCCCGAATGAACTCGCATTAAGGTTGACAGGCAAGAGGAAGGTTTGATTGTATTCATTTTAGGATATAAATGTTGAAATAATGCGTTTTAACAATAAAAAAAATTACCAATTTTAACTATTAGTTAATCATTAGGTACAATAAGAACAAAACTATAGAAAATATTATGATCTTGTTGAAATTCGGTACAGAGAAAGAATGTAAATAGGTACCGATATATACCCTTTCGGTTTACTGGTACTTAAAAATGTAATGCAAATGTATACCTTACACTAACTTTTGCCCGCGGCTCCACGCGCGTGGATGTAGGTTATCGCGACCAAACATAGCCTATGTCCTTTCTCAAGGTCTAATCTACCATTATACCAAATTTCATCAAAATCGGTTCAGTCGTGAAAGCGTAACATACAGATAGACAGACAGACAGACAGAGTTACTTTCGCATTTATAATATTAGTATGGATATTGAATAAACGAAAAAAAAATGACATTATACATAGTTTGATATTACAACTTATGAGCTATTTTTCCCATAGGAAGCCAATTACGGGACCTAAATTCCATATGAGCGGGGTTCCAGCAAAAGCTAGTATTAAATAAATGTTTTTTCAATAGTGGCAACCCTAACAATACGAGTATTAACTACCACGGTTTACCCACGGGGCTATCTCTACACAAACTAAAGGAAAAATACAGAAACAGTACTTGAACATATATCGTTAACGTTACAAGCTTAGACTAAATACAAATTCTATAGACACAGTAATTGCCACTACAATGGGGAAGAAAAATACCTATACTCAATTTTAGCTAGGTATTTATCTAAACGTAAATAATCTTATTTTAACAACCAGCCTCCGTGTCCTCGTAACGGTAGTGAACGCGGCCGCTACGCAGAAAGTGCGTGTTCGATCCCCGCTCAGTTTAATTAAGTGTATGTGTTACTGGAAATGTGTATAATCCGGAATTCTATACAATGCCTAGGCATTCTATACAATGCCGAGTGCGCAGCAGGTAATGTATGAAATGGTATCAAAGAATATTGATGATGGTTATAAAAAATGCAACCACTTAGGCTAATGCTGGAGCCTCGCTTTCGCTTCAGTCTTCTAACCTATATCCAGGTCGGGGCGCAGTGTCCACACCACGCAATTTAACTTGGATAGATTAGGTTAGAAGATTAATGCGGGAGCGGAGCGGAGCGAAGCTCCCGCATTAATCTTCGTGGTTATTTTTTTTTTATTCATTCAAAAATATAAATTTTCCACAAAATCATCCGCAAATATAGACAATAACCCATTTATTTCAAACATTTCCGGTGGAACGGCAGGAATTCTATGTATTAACACACATTTCCTAGGATTTGTATACAATTCCTTGATTTCATACATTTCCGGTAACATATGCATGAATATGGTATTTGCATTGGTCTGGTCGTGCCTCGGAGAGCACATAAAGCCGTCGGTCCCGGTTGCCATACGAAACATTTATAGCAGTCGTTACGGGTAGTTGGAGCCCTAAAAAGTTCAACAAGTGATTTAACTGCAATGCTTCGATCGCCTTTGAGTTGTGGAGGCCAGATGGCAGTAGCTTCACGGAAAATATCGTGGTTTAGCCAAATCCGCAGTTAGACTACTAAAGCGGACCCCAGACTCCAAGCTGAAAACTTTGCATGGGACTGGGATAACGCAAAGATGAAGGAAAAGAGATGTCTTATTTTAATACTCGGTTTATTAATATGTTTCTGTTTAGAAACACATTTTAAAAACTACAAAGCAATTTTTTTTTTTTTTTCGTGCGGAAATCCCCTCGGATACCCCCCCTGCCGGAGCCGGAAGGGGAGGTTATGTCGGACTCGAACCGACTAAAACCGCACGCCGACTGTGGGTCTTGGTGCTAGGCCGGAGGTGAGGTTGTCAAAGACATATCCCTCGCACCCCGGCTGACCCAGGGCCATCCCTTACGGTCTGGCCCTCCTCAGGAGGGGGGACAACAGTGTCCCCAACTCGCCCCCGGAATGGGGAGGCGCACTATTCAGCGCGCCGCCGCCGTGGCCTGCTTCTGCTGGGGTGACAGGCGGCTCCACCCGTCACCCCCAGGCCCGCGCTCATGGGGGACGGAGGTCAGTCAGTGCCCTCCGACGCCCGAGTTGCCTGCGCGCGCGGGCGGCGCGATCCGCGAGTCTTTCTCGCTCGCGCCGCCTCTCCCGCTCCGCCGTCTCCTTCACGACCATTACCTGCTCGCTGAAGGAGACGCCGGCCGCCCACGCGTCCGCGCAGCGGACCATTGCTGTGAGCAGGGTGGCGAGGGTGAGAACTCTCACACCCAGGGCCGCCACTAGCTCCCGCCTCGGTCCGAACTACAAAGCAATATTGAACCACTAGTTAGTTAGTTAGTTAGCCTAGTTTAATTATTTAATGTGTTTGAATGAATTTTTTATAGCATTTATTATGCTAACTTTTAAGTTCGAAAAACATTGGAAAAAATGAAATGCTCAAGTGAGGCTCGAACTCACGACCTTTCCCTCACTTGAGCATTTCATTTTTTCCAATGTTTTTCGTATTTAATGTGTGTTTACATAAAAAGTGGCTACACAATTGTTTACTTTTAATTAAATACTTAACCCAATGGAGTATACATCCCATAACATGCACACAATATTGACGTATTTTGAATTTTGACAGCTTATAGACAATATTGACGTATTTTGAGCCTTTTAATTTTTTTTTATTAATTTTAATTTAATATTTTTCTTCCGTCGACTGTGACCACCTTTAAATATATAAAAAATCTATTGTTTAAGCCAAAATAGTACAGTTAAACGAAAAAAAAAGTACAACTCGTGCGAGTTAACATGGCACCTGGCTCGGGGCTTTCCGCGGGGGAGCGGGAGGCGAGTACGCTGACGCTACTAGCCTCGCACGGCGAGAGCGGGGTCGCGCGCGGGGAAGCGGGAGGAGGGTGTCTTCGAGGCAGGTGCCATGTTAACTCGCACGAGCTATAGAATAGAAATGCCAGTTTTTTAAAGGACCGCGAACTAGTTTGCTATACAAACCATTGTACGACAGTAAACAAATTTGACAGATTTTCAGCTTACTTTTATTTGCATATATTTATAAAAAGTGAAAATTGGTTGTAGTCCACTTAGAGCACCTAGCTGAATATTTTTGAATTAAACATTTTTCTTTAATTATGACTTGAAAATTTGTCGTGTTTTCCTGTACTGTTTTTGAATTTAACAATTGATCTTTTTGTTCTTTATATGGGTGGTCCCAGTCACCGGAAGAAAAATATTAAATTTAAATGAGTCCGGCAACTAGAACCGCGGCCCAAGTTGACGGCTGTCCCAGTCGCCGGAAGGATGCATTTTGCGAAAAAGACTGTGTTCAAAATTCAAAATTTAAATTATTTATTCAAAATTGCGTAGCACTACTACAGCTTTTTGACGTCAAATTCTGCTTAAAACTATGTTTACCACCGCTTCTTCTTGTCAGTATATTATAGTGAAAGGTTACAAAATATTATCTAGATATTGCAGTAAATTTTAAATTTTATACAGCAACTTGGAGAAAGTAATGCAGTACCTTAATAAGTAATATAAGTTATGGGTACTAAAAGAACCACGTGTGATCGTCTCGGAAAATGTAAGGAGTATTTTTAAGTTAGCTTCAAGCGTGAAAGTGTAGATTAAGTTTAAGTAAGAAATTCATTGAGTGGCACGTCCAATATACTGTGGAATGAAGATTTTTATACCTATTTTATCGGTAAGTTTGTTAAAACTATGCATGAGAACTTAGTTTTAAAATTTACCGTATAAAATATTTGTATTATCTAGTTGGTTTTCGCGGTTGAACTTCAATATTTTCCATAAAGCGACTGCCATCTGACCTCAACGAAGCATTATCAATATATTATTATTGAAGTTCTGTAGCTAGACCTGTTGTAGGACCTTTCAAGGCTCTAACCTGTAACATTTGCCATAGATTCGAAAAAGATGGATATAAAGAGAAGGGAAATTTGAAGTGATTCATGTGTGGCTCAATAGGTAGCTCAGTTGGAAGAGCGTTATGTGAGGGAAAGGTCGTGGGTTCAAGTCCCACTTGAGCGCTCCTTTTTCCCGATGTATTTCCAATTTAAAAAATTAGCATAATAAATGCTACAAATTTTAATTTAAAAAAAATTGCCATAGATATTAGTATGGTATATTGCCGAGACTGACGGCTTAACTTGCTTCTAAGGCAAGGAGGGGTTTCAGTGACTTAAGAATTCATCCATCCTAAGAACGACTGGGCCTGTTGCTTAACCTGGCAATGTGTTAATCTCCTCGGGTGCCACTTGACCACGAACCCTTGAATGACATATCCATCTCATAAAAAATAATACAGTTAAATTAAAATTACTACTACCTACCCTTCCTATCAATTATAACTTTATAAAACCGTTTCCAGTAGCAATTCCCGAAAGTACTTAATGAGAGTAGTTTATAAGTCAAATATTATAATTTTTACAAAACGAAACAGTTTGCTCGGTCCCGTTTAATTGAAATGTACCTGAAACCGAACGAGTTCCACCAGTTCGAATTTAAATATGATGAATATTATAGTAGAAAATTTTCATACATTATGATTACTCTTTACCAGATAACTAGCCTTTGCCCGTGGCTCCGCTCGCGTGGATGTCGGTTATCGCGTCCAAACATAGCCTATGTACTTTCTCAAGGTCTAATCTACCCCTATACCCAATTTCATCTAAAGCCGATCAGTGGTTGAGGCGTGAAAGCGTAAAATACAGACAGACAGACAGAGTTACTTTCGCATTTATAATATTAGTACGAATAACCACAGTAGGTATTTCTAACTATAAGTAAACGTACGTATAAAAAGTAACCACAATATGACTATGTATAACTTTAAAAGGAAAATTCAGTATTATTTCCTTTTTTTCCTAAAGTACCTGTCACTGAAATTATTACTATTCCCACTACCTTATTTACAGAAGCAGGTATGCAAAATGCAAAATGCAAAATGCAAGACAAGATGCAGAATTAACGCTTGGTATATCTAAGGGTGGGCTGAGCAACAACAAAGACCCCACGTGGTGGGACCAAGAGGTTAAAGACGCTTTACAGATCAAAAAAGAGAACTTCAAGGTCTGGCAGAACTCAGCTCTCGACGAAGACCGCATGAGATACAAAACCACAAAAAAGACAGCCAGATGTAAAGTGGCACAGAATAAAGCAGAATCGCAAGTAAATTTTTACACAAAGCTTGAGAACGCTACTAATGACAAAGAGATATTTAAAATTGCAAAACAACGGCATAAAACTGGCTTGGACATCAAGATCAATAAATATATCAAAGATAAGAATGGGCATTTACTAACAAACGATGAGGAAATAAACGCACGCTGGGGTCAATACTACCAACAGCTACTTAATGAAGAATTCCCCAGCCAGCCGCTACAAGATCTGCCAAAAACAGCCGGACCAGTCCATAGCATAGACATTGAAGAAGTTAGAAAGGCGCTCAGAAAAATGAAGAACCATAAAGCTGTTGGACCTGACAATATACCAGCGGACCTGTGGAAGGCGATGGGACCTATTGCTGTGGAATGGCTCACAAAGCTCTTTAACAAAATCCTAACATCCATGAAAATCCCGGAGTCCTGGCGCCACAGTCACATAGTACCTTTCTACAAAAACAAGGGAGATGTCAGTGATTGCGGTAATTACAGAGGTATTAAACTTACCTCGCACACGCTGAAAATGTGGGAACGTATCCTGGGAGATCGTCTGAGCCAAATAACCACCATTTCAGAAAATCTGCTACGGATGCGATACAAACGGTAAGAATACTAATGGAAAAATACAGAGTAAATAAAGAAGATCTCCATCTTGTGTTTATAGACCTCGAAAAGGCCTTCGACAGAGTACCGCGCAAACTAGTATGGCAAGCACTGAAAGCACAAAAAGTACCGGAACAGTACGTCATGCTAGTACAAGATATGTATAACCGCATCAGTACGCAAGTAAGAACCCAGGCCGGATTCTCCAAATCATTCGAGGTAAAGGTCGGAGTACATCAGGGATCAGCACTGAGTCCACTTCTCTTCAACCTGTGTATGGACTATATCACTAAAGACATCCAGTCTAGCCTCCCATGGTGTCTGCTATACGCGGATGATATAGTACTCATGGAGAGGGAACCGGAGCACATGCAGGACACTCTCAGCAAGTGGACACAGGCCCTCGAAAACAACGGCCTTCGTATAAGTAGGACCAAGACCAAATACTTGAAATGCAGCTTCTCTGGTCTAACATCCGACACAGACATAACCATTGGTGGCCAGTCATTGCCCAAAGTAAGGGATTTCAAGTGCCTGGGATCGGTGGTGTCAGCAGATGCAAACGTAGATGCCGATGTGACCCATAGAGTAAATGCGGCATGGCTCAAATGGAGAACCCTTTCTGGTGTGCTGTGTGATCCCAAAATGCCGATAAGACTCAAGGGGAAGATCTACAAAACTGCAGTTAGACCGGCAATGATTTACGGTGCTGAGTGCTGGGCCACCAAAAAACAACATGAACAGAAACTGCATACCACCGAAATGAAAATGTTACGATGGTCAGCCGGAGTTACAAGACTTGATAAAGTACGGAACGAGTACATCAGAGGCTCCTTTAAGGTAGCGCCAATAGCTGATAAGCTGGTGGAAAGTCGTCTGCGCTGGTATGGACATGTGATGAGGCGGGACGAAGAGCACGTAGTGAGGAAAGCCTTAGCTATCCCTGAAAATAAGAGAGGCAGAGGACGCCCGCAGGCCACGTGGTGGACAACCGTCTCCAAGGACTTGGAACGGGCTCAAATTGACAACCAGACAACCCAAGATAGACAGTCTTGGCGACTTAGAACGAGGAGGGCCGACCCCAAATGAAATGGGAAAAGGCACGGCAGAAGAAGAAGAAGGTATGCAAAAAAAAATACAAAAAAATGTATTTTACTTATAAAGTCGTCAATCAAGATATTTTACCTTATTTGCAGGTACCTTAGCATGGTTCAGGTAAGTTAGCATGGTACTGAAAGTAATAAGCTAATTCATTAAGAGGTTGGAATGCTTTCGCCTAGCTGTATGCCCAGCAGAAACTGGGATAGGCTAATTGATTGATTGATAAGGATTATCAAGAGGTATTTTCTAGTTGCTGTTAAATAAAATACACACACCAATAACTTTTAAATCCATAAAAATCTGAAGTGATGGTTTTATGAAATTTTATTGAACCTACGTGAAATTTGCCTGGAGCAATAAACGCGTACGTGGACCCGGATAGAATTCGTAACGGTCCACTGAAAACAACCCGATATTATATTCAATGAAAAAACGACCGGTTAAATTTGAGCCGAATAGTTCGACCGACCAACCACGTTCACTAGAAATATATATTTGAAAATTCAGTCCCGTTGAAAAGTCAGAAATTCGCAGTGAAACTTTCATTGCCAATGAAATTTAATGAACGAAATTTATTTCGTAGTTGGGTGGTTGGTTTGTGACGTGCGTTTGGGACTATGGTTTGGTTTCAAATGTAACTTCTGTGTTGCCAGCTAAACGACTTCGTCTCGGGGTTTTTTAGTATGCCCCTGCGTGTTATTTTATGAAGCTGTGCTATATTATGAACTTTTATGGAACGTGTAATGGGTACTTTGTGGTGAATACAGTCTGGTAATAGATAAGATGCTCTTTGCAATGCCATGTATGATATGCTTGATATGAATTCGCTCCTGCCGAGTTGATTTTCGGTGAAGTAGAATAGGGCCACCCCATCTCTTCTTGTGGGTGTCGTAGAAGGCGACAAAGGGATAGGGATGTTTATATAACCAAGTGCCCACTTGACGGCAATAGGCTTGTCTAGATACTTTGACCGAAAATCTTAGTTGGTGAAATGTGGGTGTTTAGACACCTCTGCCAACCCTTCTGGAGATTTATAGGATATATTTCTCAATATAAATAGTAGGTACAACATTGTCATTTTATCTTATTGACGTAAATTCTACTTAACCTAAGTTTACCAACGGTTCTCAAGCGGCTTCCACTGCAACAGTTTCTCCAAGACATCAAGTTTACAATAAATAATTCCTTAAGACTAAATGCATACCTTTATTTACTCAAACGCCATTTTTTTATGAAGCCGGTGGGAGAGGCTATTTTTTTTTTTTTTTTTTTTTATCGTGCGATAAATCCCCACGGATACCACCTCCACAGAGCCGGTGGAGGTGATTATGTCGGACTCGAACCGACTAAAACGCACGCCATCTTGGGTCCTTGGTTGCCGGAGGTGAGATTGCCAAAAGCATATCTCTCGCACCCCGACAGACCCAGGACCATCTCTTTCGAGATGGCCCCCTTCGGGTTGTGGGGACCAAAATGTCCCCATCTAGCCCCGGTTACGGGGAGGCGCACTTTGCGCCGCCGCCGCGGCCTGCTTCTGCTAGGGTGACAGGCGTCTCCACCGGTCACCCCCAGGCCAGCGCTCATGGAGGACGGAGGTCGTTCTGCGACCTCCGACGTCCGGTTCGCCTTCGCTCTGCACGGGCTTCCCGGGCCCGGAGTCTGGTCCGGACCCGACCGGCCGCCTCCTTCTCGAGCATTACTTGCTCGCAGAAGGAGGCGGCCGCACCCCAAGCGTTTGCGCATCGTACCATCGCTGTGAGCAGTGTGACGAGTGTGAGGACTCCCACCCCTAGAGCCGCCACTAGGACCCGCCTCGGCGTGTCCCACGCCGGGCACTCGGTCAGCGTGTGCAGCTCTGTGTCCTCGCTCGCATCACAGTGATGGCACTCGGAGGTTGGCTCCTTCCGGATCCGACACAGGTAACTCCCGAAACACCCGTGTCCGGTAATCACCTGCGTCAGCCGGTACGAGAGGCTGCCGTGTGGCCTCTCTAGCCATTCCTCCATGATGGGTCTTACCGCCGCTATTACGGCGTGCCCTGCGCTTGGTCGCCCAAGTCGTAGCTCCCATTCCACTACCATGTCCCTGTGGAGCTGAGACCTCACGGCCCGAATTTCTTCGGGCTCGGGTTCCCGTCCCTGCTCCCGCGCCTCCTTACGATACCGATATAGCATCGAAAGGGCTCTCGCATCCAGGTTCCACGGTAGGGATCCGGCAAGGAGACTCGTCGCCTCGAAGGATATCGTGCGGTACCCCCTAATGGCCCTGCTGGCCATTGCACGCTGCGGTCCACGCAGCAGACGCGCATTGTGGACCGTCAGGGTGTCCGCCCATATTGGGCACCCATATAGGGCCATGGACCGCACGACTCCCGCATAGAGTCTCCTGCAGGAGTCATCCGGCCCCCTCATGTTGGGCAGCAGCCGCCCCAAAGCGGCAGCTGTGTCCTTCAATTTGGGGGCCAGTCTTCGGAGATGCTCCCCGAAGTTCCACCGGCCGTCAAGCACGAGCCCCAGATATTTCATCTGGGCCTTGATGCCGATAGAAATGTCTCCCACTATGAGGCTGGAATCCTCCGGTGGCACAAGCCGAGGCCCATGAAAGAACATGGCCTCGGTTTTATGCAGAGCCACCTCGAGACCCAGCCGCCGAATCCGCTCCACGACTTGGGCAACCGCGGTCGTGGCCTTCAGGGTCGCTTCGCGGTATGTAGCCCCGCACGCCGTCACCAGCGTGTCGTCCGCATAACAAGTGACGGCGGCACCGTCCGCGAACTCACCGCGAAGCACCCAGTCGTAACCGATGTTCCACAGTAGCGGTCCCAGGACCGATCCCTGCGGAACACCGCACGACATCTCTCGCCGACCGAGCCCGGTCGCACTTGGGTAGACGACTGCTCTCTCCGACAGATACGCCCCGACTATGCGGCGAAGGTAGAGAGGCACCTCGTGATACACGAGCGCCTCCCTAATGCAGCTCCAGGGCAGGGTGTTAAACGCGTTGGCGATGTCCAGTGACACCGCCAGCACCACCTCGCCCCGAGCGACGGCGTCCTTCACCAGAGTCCCCACGCGCATGATGGCATCCACGGTGGAGCGCCTCCGGCGGAAGCCATACTGGCCATCCGCCAGGTCAGGCCCCACTCTGGATAGGTGCTCGACGAGGCGCTTTGCAATCACTCTTTCAAAGAGCTTGCACACCTCGTCGAGCAACACTATCGGCCTGTAGGCGGACGGTGAGTCCGCCGGGCCGGTGGGAGAGGCTATGTCGAACTTGTACCGACTAAAACGCACGCCATCTGAAGGTCGTTGTGGGGTGCTAGAGGTGAGATTAGAAGGCATACCCCTCGCAAATACTCAAGCCCCTTTTCCGGTTATTTGTCCTCAAGCTATATGGACGAGGTTTCAGGCGACTGGGACCACTACATAACTGGGACCGTGGTGTCACTTGCCTGATTAGTTTTTATTTATTTTATTTCGTCAGGCCAGTCGGACCACTCGTAATTTTAACTACAAATCCATCGCATGATCTGAAAAAGGTAGATGGAAAAAACTGGTTATAGAAGCCAGAGGGCTGAGTTATATGACACACATTAAGTAAGTCATATCTTCAGTAGTGTACCTACTGAAATAGGCTAATTGATGCTTGAAGTAAATGACCCTTGAGACTACCCATATATGGTCATCAATATAAACCATTACAGTTCTGTATAACTTACTATCCTATTAAAGTTTAATGCTAATCAAAGTGTTCGTCGTTTGTGTAAATACTGTATTATGATCGGAGCAAATCTTAATTGATTATTAATACGTCTGTGTTTAAGTTCGCTGAGGTCACCGCCCACAAACACTATAATACCAGTCACTTGTTTACCTTCTGCCTGTTGCTTAGTACATATTGAAAACGTTTTTAGTAACCTAAGTTATGTGACAGAGTAAATGCTTCCTGTGCATGAGCCTGTAAGAAACCCTTCAAAAAAATATAATTGCGCGAGGCTATTGAAATTAAAAAACACACTTTCAATAGAGAGGATTGGGACCTAATGACACTTAATCAAGCCCAGTAAGCAGCAAAATCCAGCAAGATTTAACGACACAGTGAGCTCATTCTGCGTAAATAGTAACACCAATAATTCACCATGATTCGGGTATTTTGAGATAACTTATACTTCAAACTATGTGACAACTACCATCATGAGTCACACCGCGATCATGCTGGATCACCGAAATGTCGGTTTAAAAGTAAATAATAACAAATATATTGCGATAGAATCCGTAAATAGTGGTTTTATTGTTTCGAAATAAAAGCAACATCCATTTTGAAAGTGGATAAGGTAGAGAAATAGAATGAGAGAATGGATAAAAGAAGACTCTCAGAAATCTGTTTCGACATAAATATGTATTGAGGGTGAACGAACAATTCTGTAAGGATCGACTCAGACAAACGTAAGTATATCAATTAGATCGAATACAGTTTAAAGAAAGGACATGTCAAGAGTACCTGCAACTGCCCTTATAAGCTTTTCATACCACTTAGGTGGCAGTTAAACACGGCTCACCTGATGGAAAGTGGTTACCATGGCCTACAGACGTTTACAACACCAAAATCTATCTCAATCTTACCTTAGAGCACAGTTGGTGCAGCGATTTGAATTAAAAAGGTACCATAGAAATATATAAAAGTCATTGTTAATATTACCTAGCTTTTGCCCGCGGCCCCACTCGCGTGGATGTCGGTTCCCGGCAATTATTCGATTTTTTCTCAACGTACAAACCTTCCCTGGACTTCCACAAATAATTCAAGACCAAAATTAGCCAAATCGGTTCGTGCGTTCTGAAGTTATAGCGTCAGGAAGGAAAACCCGACTTATTTTTATTAATATTAATATAAGTATTGAAGTATACCCGTTAAAAAAATCTAGCTCAAATTTCCTACAGAGCAATTCTACCATTACTACTATATACCATTATCAGGTACATATAAATAACCCAACCAAATAATAATAATAATACATCTGCGGTAGCCTAGTGGTATGGGTAAAGGACTGCTGAGACGAGATCTCGGGTTCGATCCCAGGTTTACCATGGCACACACCAATGACTATACGATGCTTTTCGAAGTTATGTGTGTATTTATCGCAGGTTTATAAGTGCCCGGTTGATGGCAATAGGCTCGCCACCTATTACATTGGGACCTAAACATAAACTGGCGAAATGTGGGTGCTAGCACCTTTGCCTACCCCTTCGGGGAATACAGGCGTGAGTTTATGTTATGTATAAATAAGTAAAAATATCAAATACTTTACCCTATAAACCCCGATAGTGGTACCTTAGTACTAACGGTGGTGGCGTGTTAGCTGTGATAATTAAATAAATTACCTCCACTTTTTAAACTTTTTAATACCCATCACATTTCAAACTTGACACAATCGGGTTACAACCCGCGATACAACAGTGTACGTGCACTTTTTAAAACTAAAACATCGTGGGTTTAAAACACGCTATGATAAAAAATAGGTTTAAAATGTACTGAAAGCGCTTTGAAATATGTTTCAAACATATTATGTATAAATAAGACTAGGCAGAGGTGTTATCACATAGGTATATAATTTTTGATTTTACTTGACTTTTGACGTTATCCAGTCGAACCTCACCTCCAGCCTAGCACCACGACACTCAGTTGGCGTGCGGTTTTAGTCGGTTCCGGCTCCGGAAGGGGAAGTTATGTTAGAGGGGATTACCGCACGAAAGAAAAACCGTTATCCAGTAACTTATTCTTGGGTTGTTTGTTTTTGTTAAATAGATTATTACTAGGTTTCTTCAGGGTAGGCAGCAGGAGTATACGCCCCTGGTGTTGCATACGTCCATAGGCTGCGGTAACCACTTTCCATCAGGTGGGCCATGTGCTTGCCTGACACCTACATGAATATATACTGTATATTCTGTAAGCTTTAACTACTGCCTGCCCAGAACGATAACCAGCTGACGCACTATATCTCATTCCCAAGTCAGCACAAAAATCTACATAAATATCAAATCTCTCACTTGCACCGAGTACTCAGACTGAAGGGCACCATAGTTCTTCCTACAGTGGGAGCGTGCTTAGAAAGTCCACGGCTAAGCGATACGTTCGCCACCTTGACACCAATATACGCACATAGAGTAGAAAATGTGGCATTTGCGGTGAATTATCTTGTGCCCGTTTACTGAGCAAATTGAAAGATGTAGTGCGGTCGAATATGATGATCGTCTAATATACACGGTGGAAGATTTTCATGCCACATGAATTTCACTCAAAAGAAACATTCCTTTATTTTTAAAAAGAAAACTACATTCAAAGATTTTCGAATACTTGCTGGACACACCCGGTAATCGAACCGACTAAAACCCGAAAAAATACATCCTGTATATTTATGACTTCAATCGATAGTGGCAATCATAAGGATCACATCTCTCTAACAAACATGGTAAATTAAATGAAAGGAAATCCCTGAAAATTAAATTCATAAATTCAATTTGACGATATAAAGCACTTCAATTGTCTCGTCATTTACTGCCTGTAGGTACCTATATATAGAAAAGAGATACAGTGTATTAGAGTATAAACGCGTGGTCCCCTAAAATTCGAACCAGGGGGCCAGAGGGAACGCGAGGTATGCCCTCGCGTTCCCTCTGGTCCCCTTGCCATACGAAACTCTATGGCAGTCGTTATGGATAGTTAGAGCCCTCAAAAATCCAACAACTGGTCTAGCTGCAATGCTACGTATCGCCTTTGGGTTGTGGAGGTCAGATGGCAATCACTTCACAGAAAATATCGAAGTTTAGCCAAATCCGCAGTTGAACAGGTAAAACGGACCCCAGAGTACAAGCTGAAAGCTTCGGATACGACAGGGATAAACGCTAACATGAAGAGAAGAAATGATTTTAGTGCCATGCAATAACAAGTATTTTCATTTATTTGCACTATTTTCGGGCTGTAGAACCAGTAGGTCTTACGCTTGATAGCCACCTATATGGCATAAAAATATAGGCGATCCTTCCTCCACTGTAGAGAGTCGCGTGTGGAAACACCCTGGGTCTGCTTCTGTTATGACGGAAGGCCCTATACATCAACCCCAAGCCTGTACTTCACTGACAAGATGCCTCCATATAATAAAAAAAAACTTTTGATAGGATTCTATATTCGTTAGTAAACCTACAACCCATGAAAAGCACTCAGGAGAGGGCCAGGTCTTGCATGTCATAAAAAAATTAAGACGTCACTTCAAAAAAATATGGACTGTCCTATATCTTCTTGCCATGCACGCTCAAGCTACGTAAAACTCTCTACTGTGGTTTTACTAAGCGATGACAATATGGGGTTCTTCGAGAAGGGCATTTTCAGAGATGACAGCATGACCCTGGCGTTCGATACTTCCATAGGCCACGGTAACCATTTTCCATCAGGTGGGCTACATGACTGTCAGCCACCTAAGTGGTAAATTCCCATTATTATCCACGCTGACCTAATTGTCCACTTCCTACGTGCTATCTCACACGTGCCATGTCCAAACACACGAGCATACACGCTTGCACGCGGACCGGCTCGCGATTATCAACACCTGGCCCTGCCTGCTCGCTAAATGTCACGTATTGATATTATATTAAAACATTTCAGACGTAATAATGTTGTTTTAATATTATTATTATTATCTCCACTTCCGCTTACGTGTGATTTGAGGAGTTTAACCTGGGATGGAGACCACCTATTGCGTTTATGATTATCTCATCTTAAACGTGAGAATTTTTATGCATAACGAACAACCGTACACTAAGACAATTTACAATGAGATTAATACTAATAGCGTGAGCATTTTTCGACCTTGCTGTCCCTTCAAAATGAAGAGAAAATCCTATTGGATCTGGGCCTCGATTCTACTAAAGCCAAGCCATAGTCATGCCGCAGCGATTGCAGCGACAGCAGTAAATAATAGACATTAATACAATGTTGGTAAAGTTCAAAATTAAATGACCTTTTGCAGAGTGAATGAAAAAGTGTATAGAAATAAAGTCTAAAATTTAATGTCATTTTTTTCGCTGACTATGGCACCACAATGGTTAAGCTTTAGTAGAATCGAGGTTCTGGTTACATGATTTCAGGTAGGTCGAACTTCAATGCTGCGATATCGCCAATGGGTTGAGAAAGTTAGTGGTAGTTGGAGCCCTCAAAAATCCGGCAACTGGTCAAACAAATGATGTATTACTTTTAGTTTATCATTGGCTTAACTAAAGAACATTGAAATCGCTTGATAATGCTATCGCTATGTTGACAAGGTTATAACCGACAATTCAAGGAAAATCTCGTAGTTCAACAGCTTCATAGCAAGACTTAAACAACGGCCCGTAAATCAGAAGCCTATTCAAAAGAATAACATAATTTTCTGACAAGTTTTGATATTTCGTTAACAGAGACAGGTCATTTCACTGATCCAATTAACTTTTCAGTAATATTTTACGAAAATAAATATATGAAACTTTCGTAATACCCAAAATATAATACTATTAATACATTCAATAGTGTTTTCATGTAGAATCGCGATATTATTTTCCAATATTTATATCAACAGCTTTTTATTTTATTATGCACGTTCGCCCTTATGTGGTTCTAGAATTTTCCAATTTCATGAAAGCGTTTGGTGGATGATTCAATTTTAGGTAGGTATGCAGTGTTGTTTGCTTACATGCTACGGTAGGATATTTAGTAATACACATTTGCGAATATTTTGTAGCATCAAAATAAAAATAAAACATATTTTGTAGCTTCAAAATAAATCGTGGACACAATAAATATCAAATCTGCAAACATAGACACAGTTATATTATATTAAACACGTCCTCGATGGTAAACTAAAAGTGAAATCTCAGAAAAATCATCATCATTACATACACAAATAATACTATAGTGGAAGCCTTTAGCTTGGCGACCTCAAAAGATGCTTTTTCATTCCCCGCTAGGATTTAAACTGGGGCAAGAAGGAAACACGTTTGCTGGCAAGGAATTCCAAGTATTTATAATAAATTACATTAGTTCATTAATAATAAAGTACAACTTTCCGAAGATTATTAAACTCTAGTTATAGCGTAACCAACTCATTGCGATGTGCAACAACCCTAACACCTTTCAGCAGCGCTGTCGTATCTGATATAAACAAACAATATTCTTTGTATCGCAAACAACGTAAATACTAGAGTAAGAATCATTTACATATGTATTTCTTACTGTACAAAGTATACAGACAATACAGCTGTCAATGCAGCTTACTCAATTTCAGATAGTGCTTTGTAATATACAAATTCAATACCGAGTCTCGCTGACGAGATAGTTTTACTTCGGGTTCATTCGGGAAGCTTGCTGCGGCATTGGATTGACCAATAGCGCGTTTCGCTGACCCTGTAGAAACCTTCTTATGACCTTCTTGATGAACTACATGCTTGAAAAATCTACAGAAGGAAGGTCATTCCACAATTTGAGCGTGCGCGGGATGAAGTTCCTATCATACCACACAGTGCCCAACTGTGTTTGTGTGTAATGTGCGAGGATGAATTCCCTCCTCTTCTTCTATCGTGACGATGGCGCCTTGACCCTCAAATCATTTTCTCCCACTGTTCTGCCACCTGTATGGCGTTCTCGGAGGCGCACATAAGGTTCTGTGGTGTACATGACGTGTAGTATATTTAGCACACGTTGGGCCATTGTTTGTGGAGAAATTCCACAATCAGATCGCAGATCTGCCCCCTCCGAGAAATCCCATCTCTCCTGGCATTCCTTGCTTTGGCCGACCCGAGTCCGGAATCTGTTTAATTCTCTGCAACGGGAAGTTCAATAGAACTACTAGGAGAAAAAAACTCAGTAGTTCCATAATGGAACTGCTGGGATGTTCCCACCTATAGCGAGCCGTGCGATGATAGAATGTAGCTATAGGCATCGTGTCAGACAATTCATCGGAGCACAAACTATTATAAAGGTGGTAGAACACACACAGTGTGGCAAAGTCCTTCCTGAGGCTGAGAGGTCCCACATCGCCTGCTAGTATGGGACTGTCGACGAGCCTCAACGCCCGTCTTTGCACCGAGTCCAAGGAGTCAAGCTGGAATGCAGGCGCTCCGGCAAAAAGGTGACAGCAGTAAAACTAGCACTAAAAAATTTCCTTACGAAAGTAATAACCTGGACTTAAAAAGAAATATACATGTTTATGACGATGTGCATGACTGATGTTGACCTAACGTGAAATTTGACCTCCTCTCTAACGGTAAAAACTTTATTTTTAATGTTAGGGGGAGAATATTGCAAAATATTATCTTATCTCTAAACGATAAAAATTATCTTTGTAATTATATTTTTGTCATTGTATGTAAATTAGTTGTGTTCAAAAACAAGTACAAGCCAGACGCAATTAAAACGGGTGAGCTTGATAGAAGATGTTTGTCTACCCCGGAGAGAGAAAGTTAGTGTGTGAATCCATACTAATATTATGAATACGAAAGTCTGTCTGTCTGTTACAATTTCACGCCTAAACCACTGAACCAAAATAAAAATTGGAAGATAGTTGGACTGTAAACTGTAGCTTGGTAAAGGACATAGGCTACCTAAGAGGTAAATACGGGGGGGGAAGAAAAGGAAATGGAGCCAAGGCTATTGCACAATACAATTAAATTCCGCTCCACCCTATTAACGTAGTAAGATGTCCATGATATTCTTTATTTTGATAGTAAGCTTCCCATCCGCCGTGCCGTGTGTTTGTCTGCTACATAGGTATTTTAAAAAAACCGGCCAAGTGCGAGTCGCACTCGTTCATGAAGGGTTCCGTAGCAGCAAGTAACCTAATATAAAAGTTCTTGTAGTTCATTAAATGTTTTTTTATTATTATTTTTGAGTTAATTGAATGAAAGGCGAAAATTGCGGTTTATGACGTATTAAAAAAATCTACTTACTAGATCTCGTTCAAACCAATTTTCGTTGGTAGTTTGCATAGCAATGTACATCATATATTTTTTTTTTAATTTGGACACACATTTTTCCTCTTTGGAAGTGTCTCTCGCGAAAACTATTCAGTTTAGAAAAAAAATGGTGTTAGAAACCTCAATAGCATTTTTTATCACATCACATGGTGACATACGGACGGACAGACGGACCGACTGACATATGACGAATCTATAAGGGTTCCGTTTTTGCCATTTGGCTAAGGAACCCTAAAAATGGTGCCGTGAATGTGAATTGTAAAACATGTAGAATCAAGAGTTCTGCGAAGATACCTATATAGTAATACATAGTATCTATAAACAATTCGATTGATAACATTTATGTACAGTCAAGATCATTTACGAAAATTGCTTTTACGCGAAGGTACACTTACAAGCAATAGAGAAATAACCGCCATTAAAATATAATACGTACAGCATAAACAATCTAACAATTATTGTAATACCTTCTATTGCTAATACTGTTGTCCTTGCTTCGCTGCCTTAAACTAAGCTTCCAACAACTCTAACACGTCGACTTAACGTTCAAAATCGTTTAAATCAAAAGTCAGAAATAATTTTGTCCTTGCATTCTATAACAAACTTAATTTGCAGACATGATAGCGTTATACCATTGTGTTAGAGTTTATTAATGCTTGGTTTATAAGTAAATACTTTTGTAAATATTAGTTGTTAACCATGAACTGAAGGGCGCAGCGAGGAACCATGCATTAACATTTAGGGTATATTATGTTTAATGATGAAATTTAGCGTAAAACGGAATTGCGTGCTTTCCTGGCGAATGACGTCAGATTGGAAATTGATTACAAAGAGTTGGAGAAATGGTTCAGAAATGATTACTAGTAGTTTATTGATATTAGAAACAAATTGACGATTGATCTTTTGACGATTTCTGTGGAGTAGCGGTAGAGTGGACCGGTATGGAAGGCGTGGGTTCTATTCTCGCATAGTGCAAATATTTGCAAGCAAGAATCCATACTAATATTATAAATGCGAAAGTAACTCTGTCTGTCTGTATGTTGCGATGCCGCGGGCAAAAGCTAGTCAATTATATAATAAAAAAATATATATTATGGTTGGTCATTGTATAAATAAGTATTGTTATCAGCCTCTGTAACATGGTGGTAGTGAACACAACAGCTACGCAGAGGCACGAGTTTGATTCCCGCTCAGTGCAAATTTTGTATGCCTGAATACGTCTATTTGGAGCCCTAAAATGTCTAGGAACTGGTCTAACTGCTATACTTCACTATCACTAATGGGAGAAAGGAAATTTGAAGTGATTCAGGTGTGGCTCAATAGCTCCGTTCGAAGAGCATTTCCCCTGTAGGTCGTGGGTTCAAGTCCCACGTGAGCGCTTAATTTTTTCCTATGTATTTCGAATCACTAATGGATTGTGAAAGTCTGTCCCTTTACGTAAAATGTGTAAGTTCAGCCAAACACACAGTTCTGTCAGTACAGAAAATGTGGACCTCGGACTAAAAGGTGAAAGCTTATGATGCTATCAGGATTAACGCAAGAATGAAGAGGAAGAATCTACATGATATTTTCTGAAGTTTACGCGAATGTCACACCTGAATACACAAGAAACACCTGAACGCTGAGCTTCAACATGTCAAGCAAGTATTGCAAGACAACAAGCTCAAACCACCGCGCCTGAGTCACAGATCCCGAGAAAAACCAGCCACGGTCGAACGCCAGCCTGCTGTACTACCGTATGTACGAGTCACTGACAAGATTGGCTACATCTTGAAGCGAGCTTCAATCAACACATACTACAAGCCGCCAACGAAGATAAGTCAATTTTTACCATCTGTCAAGTGCCAACTACCTCTACAAGATGCAGGGGTCTACAAAATAGACTGTGACTGTGGGCGCGATAGAGAGGATGGATGGACCGTACCACCAGCTTGGGACCCAGTCATCCACTTAATCAAACCCAGTAAGCAGCAAAATCCAGCAAGACTTAACAACACAGTGAGCTCATTCTGCGTAAATACGAACACTAATAATTCACCATGATTCGGGTATTTTGAGATAACTTATACTTCAAACTATGTGACAACTACCATCGTGAGTCACACCGCGAAAATGGCTGCTGCAAAGCAGCCGAAACGTCGGGTTAAAAAGTAACAATAACAAATATATCGCGATAGAATCCGTAAAAAGTGGTTTTATTTCAAGGAAGAATCTATCTATTTAACAGGTTTGTTTTTTATCTAAGTAGTAGTCAGCATCAGAAAGATGTTGACGAACAAAGTACTCAAAATGATCTTAATTTATATATAGTCTAGCTTCCGCCCGCAGCTTTGCCCGCATGGATTTCGGTAACTGTGATCCTTTTTTCGCCTAGTTTATTTGACATAAGATGTTTTGCGACCTTTTCAGCAATAATCGTAATTTATATATAGATTTTTTGTACACCACCTTTAGTTCGGCCATATATAGTTATTTTTTTTTTTAATAATAATACCTAAGAACCGACGCAATTTTTACCATTCTTAATTTTTTTTTTTTTATTTTACATTCTACACAACGCTATGGTAAGCATTTAAAAGCATTTAATAGCTTGTGTTATGGAATCTAGAATGCGGATAAACATACTTTGATACTTTTTTTTTTGTAAATACATACATATTATACATAGAAACACCCAGACCAATGCAAATAGCCATATTCATGCATACAAATATTTGCACTGAGCGGGAATCGAACCCGCGCCTCCTGCGTGGCAGTCGCGTGCACTACCACCACGCCACAGAGGCTGTCTATTATAAACTATCGAGGTGCAAACTCATCGATTTGACTGTCATGTCGTGACCACGGGTGCTGCAACGCACCCGAAACGTCGGCAAAAGGAAGTGTTCCAAAAATCTTATCGCGATAAGTCCCGAAACAGCAAAAATAACTAAAAATACCATATAAATCAATAAACCTGTTTGATTTGCTCTTAATACGAGAGTTTTTAGATAATTTTGAGACTTTGTCGACAATATATTTATGACGCTGACTATACTTAATAGTAAAACAGAAAATGGATCATATCATGCATGTGTTGTTTTTTTTTTTCGTGCGGAAATCCCCTCGGATACCCCCCTGCCGGAGCCGGAAGGGGAGGTTATGTCGGACTCGAACCGACTAAAACCGCACGCCGACTGTGGGTCGTGGTGCTAGGCCGGACGTGAGGTTGTCATCGACATATCCCTCGCACCCCGGCTGAATATAATACATGTTGGAAACTTGGCGACACGTCAATATTATAATTCCACAGATTTGATTTCAAGAAGTTTCATTTAATAATAACTTTCAAACATAACCACATCCTGTAGCAGTAAATTTAAAAAATACACATTAAAATGTACCGTTATTAGTTCGCGCTACAACCGCGCCGCGGCTCTGCCCTCCATGCATTATCACTTTACGGTCATAAGTTTATTTCTATAGCCTATTGTGTAATTATCTGTTTAGGGATCTCGTGTTTACATTTTTATTGTGCAGTCGGTTAAATTTATGACGTCACCATATCATTACTTTGTACGTATAGGTATAAATTATAATGCATTGTGCAGTTTAACTGATGGTAAGGTCTTTTGTGGTGTGTGCAAGATATTATGGGTTGTGGATTAATTTTATAGCGGGATTTGGCGTCATAAAATTAAGGTTTAAATCGGTTTTGGCAGCAGCCATATCTGTCGTCGTCACAACATAGGTTCTGGGGATATAAAAATTTTGCAAAAAAAAAACTGAAATTAGAAAATGTTGAGAGAATAAATGTTTTTTTAAGAAATCCCTTAGACAAATAATTCGTTGATGTTAAATCCTACTAATATTATAAACGCGAAAGTTTATGAGTATGGATGAATGTATAAACAGACACGCAAGGCCATCTAAATGGAGACGCAAGGGTAAAGTAAAGGCTTACCCGGGGCTCCCATCCATAGGCTTCTTGGCGTTACCGTGAGGGTTTTTAGTCGGTAGGAGTTCGGCATAACATCCATGAAAGATTTTCCCCTACGCTTAAAAAAAAATTAAAAAAAATGGATGAATGTAGGTATGGATGGATGTTTGTTACTCTGTCACGTAAAAACTACTGAATGGATTTTCATAAAACTTTACAATGCTATAGCTTATACATCAGAATAACCCATAGGCTGTATATCATCACGCTACTACTCAAGGGAACGGAGCAGTGATCATTAATGTCAACAAATTCGGCCGGCATCGGCATATACGCAGAACCGACAGTGTGGTTACTTCTGTTGCTGTTGGTTAGATAACTATATAATTTTTTTTTTAATAATAATAATATTTCAAATAATAATTGTATAATAGGGGGCAGCGGGAACGGGATCGGACGCCACGCGGGTGGAAAATAATTGGCGGTACGAAGTTCGCAGGATCAGCTCTTAGATTGATAAATGTATTGGCAGGGTATGAGGACTATGTTTCAACTAATATGAATTCACTAATTGCATAGAATAATAAGCCTGATATTTAAATAATCCCTCTAAAGTATAAAGGCGAAAGTTTTTGAGTGTGGATGTTTGTTACTTTTTCACGGCTAAACGGCTGAAGCGATTTTGATGAAATTTGATATAGAGTTAGCTGATACCCTGGATTAACACATAGGCTATGTTTGGTCACGATAACCGACATCCACGCGGACGGTGCCGCGGGCAAAAACTAGTTATTAATAAGTGTAAAAAAATAAAATTACTAGATAATTATAGTTTTTTAAAGCATTTTAGAACCGAAGTTACTAATATTCCCTCCAACCCCCCCGTAAAACGTCGGTAGTGTAATGGCCAGGATTCGGGACCTCTCGATCGTAAGGCCGACTCCTCAACCACTGAACTACCGACGCTTTTTTAACTCTCATAATTCTCATAATGTCACATAATTTTAAAGTTAATACGACAAAAGTATGTTTATTTCGTAAGTTATTACTGTCAACTTGTAAGGATAGTGAATTGAAATAAATAAATTACTAAAAAGTACAATAAATAAAAATTATTGCATTTACCCACACGAAGAATTTTCTTAGTTGCAATTTTTTAAACTGATAGTGTAAAATAAATAAATATTATATATATATTTAACATTCTACACAACGCTATCTAGTCCATGGTAAGGTTAACTAGCTTGTGTTATGGAATCTAGAATGCGGATAAACATACTTCGATACTTTTTTTTTTGTAAATACATGTGTATAATATGTAATTATACATAGAAACACCCAGACCAATGCAAATAGCCCTTTTCATGCATACAAATATTTGCACTGAGCAGGGATCGAACCCGCGCCCCTTGCGTAGCGAGAGTGTACTTTTTGCGTAATAGTTTTATACTACTTAAGTAGCAAACAAGTGTCCACCGACACCAGGGTAGTGCCCAAAAAATCTGAAATTTAGTTTTTGTCTAAATCGATTTTATTTTTATGCCAATGTGTTAGGTATGTACCTATAGTACTACTAGGGGATTTCGGCTTCTGGAGCGTTCCCCTTACACCCGGTATTTAATTTGTGTGTGTTTTGTCATAAGTACGTGTGTGTTATTCTCAATTTTATTTATAAACATTTTTGTTGTCCGTGCAAAATATGTGCATACTCGACATGACATTAACGGCGATGCGCCGTCTCCTGTCAAAGAGAGCGCAGTACCGCCCAATTAGAGATTGGAACATAAGCTGTTACGCATAAAAGTGGCATAAGAATAAATTGAAGCTTTTCCGTCGTGCCTCGTAAACTTTCGCTGGGAACACAATGTAGGGACTGCCCTGACATGGATTAATCTCGCCTTTTGAAAGCTTATAACAAAGAGTAAGTAATTTTGGCAGATGTGTTAATATTACACACTGTGAAACAAGAAACGTCTTGTATTCAGAAATACAGATTTATTTTACTGACACCTGGGTTTAGTAGCGAAATTGTTTTCCCTTTTAGAAATATCCATCCTAAATATCTAAGTGCATATAAGGAACCAGGTGTAGGAGATAATTATGTTATTAAGGGTTAAAATTAAACGGCAAAGGGTTAAAAGTTATACCATTAAAAATAAGAGCTACAGTTAATTAAAAATAAGTACCTACCTAAATATTTTTTCCCTCGGAAAAGACTTTCTTCATAATACATATACATATTTTAAAATTTTACGAAACTTAATACACGAGTTTGAGCTATCATAACCTTAATGCGGACAAAATCACAGGCAATAGCTAGTTTAAGATAAGTACCTAAATATTTTTTCTAATGCTCTATACTCTATCTAATATGTAAGGTACGTCTTGTCAAACATAAGATGACAGAAACACATTCATGGGCTATGGTAAGTTACCACTTATACATCGGATGCACTTATTTGCTCCGTTAGTAGTGTAACAAATCGTATTACAAGACATATTTTTATGTATTATTGTGATTATTGACATAGGTTGAACTTGTTAAAACAAACCATACCTAACATAATACGCACGCGCCCTTTTACTTAAATACATGTGTGTTTTATTTAAAAACGTCATAATGACTACCTACGTAACCAAGCTCGCCGCATCTGCGCAACAATCTTTGTTCCGCGAATGATTCACAACAATGCGCGCACGCATAAAGACTCATCGACCCGCAGTTGACATAGAACGATAAATGCCAAAAAATATCGTAAATTATCGCCGTAATACCGCCTCATGAACGACAGCAGAATACGCAGTATAAACTTGTATTATACTTTTGCGCTCATAAAATAATATTTTTGGAATCTTTGTTTGAAATATTCTTTGAAATTCGATTTGAGGGGTTTTATGATGCGTTTAAAATTATTTTTATAGTCCTTGTATGGAGCTTACATTAGGAATCGGAACATCCGTGAGTAATTCACACAGACAAATCGTTAGTGTTAATTTTGGAGTCCTTAAAACTTTATGGTCACTTACTTTTATGACCGTGAATTTTTAAAAGAAAATGGTGTAAAAGAAAAATCAATGTTTAAAAATGGTTGAAAAATCATTCATTGGTTCCAACAGTTCGTAAGAAAGTTGATAAATGGCTCCACCGTCGCCCTTAAAGACGGATATAAAAAGAAAGGAAATTTGAAGTGATTCAGATGTGGATAGCTCTGTTGGAAGAGCATTCCCCCTGTAAGGAAAAGGTCGTGGGTTCAAGTCACACTTGAGACACACTTCCTTTTCCCAATGTATTTCGAATTTAAAAATGTTTCTTTCTGTGAATTACCATAATATCGTAATATTCCTATTTGGCGCCACAACATTTATTCCAGTACTAGCTATTGTCTGTGGCTCCACCCGCGTGATATCCTGATCTCTGCATAAACATCATAGCTTTTCGTACAAATCCAAAATTACAGACCTAAAAAATCTCTACTTAATGAACTAAACGAATCTAGTGATTAGACAAAAGCAATTATAACAAAGTAAATTAAACTTCAGCAGAAATTAAATTGAAATAAGAACTATTGTAAAGCAAACATTATCTTAATTCACACAGAAGTCAGAACTTCAATGTACATAATCAAACGAATTTACTCAAAAGTAAAATCAAATAATAAATGAAACATTTTCAAGATTTGAATACGCGAGATTTGGCACTAATGAACTATTATTTTCTATTGTAAATTGAAATTCACAAATGGGACTTGTTTGATATCGCGTCCTTTGAGAAAAATATAATTTCGATCAATTTGTCCTCGTCAACGTTTATGTTAATGCTTCTAAAATAATTCGTTAACAAAATTGAAAACCAGTAATCGACTTTAATTCCTTATAAAATCTAAGTAAATTTTATAATAAATAATATGCTAGCTAGTGGCTACTTCTTTTGTATTTCAGGTGATGTGAACAGTAAGTTTATATAATAGAACATACACATGTGAATAGAATACATATTAAATACACAGAATCAAATATATAAATATTGGATGATCCATCACGATTATACAGAAAATCGCATTTCATTCGACCCATTTCTTAGTAAATTACGATGTCACAGACAGACACATGTTAAAATCTCGCCTTTCTTTTCATTACTATGTGTTTATTTTATTTTTATGTTTTATTCCCTTTCACTGTAATCGGACAACATGACGATTTTGCCGGATGATAGCACTATTTTGAAATAAATATAATTTAGTTGCAGAGTTCGGAGTTCTGGGTTGTGTAGGTCAGATGGCAGTCACTTCATGAATAATATCGAAGTTCAGATAAACCCACAGTCAAACTGGAAAAAGTGGACCCCAGAATTAGAGATGAAAACTTCGGATGCAGCTGGGATTAACGCTAAGGTGAAAAAGAAGAAGATAATTTAGTTTCAGAGTGGACTCACTATATAATAACTAGCTTTTGCCCGCGGCTCCGCCCGCGTGGATGTCGGTTATCGCGATCAAACATAGCCTATGACCTTTCTCATGGTCTAATCTACCCCTATACCAAATTTCATCAAAATCGGTTCAGTGGTTTAGGCGTGAAAGCGTAGCATACAGACAGACAGAGAGAGTTACTTTCGCATTTATAATATTAGTATGGATATGGATTGCGAAAGTTCACAACCATTTCAAAAATTGTAGCAATTGTTGAGATTCCAAGAATTTGGCGGTTATTACATTTTTTTAAGAAACGACAATGGACACGGAAAAGGTATAAATTACGTAATTCATGCAAATTTAAGTTTTCCTTGCGGTGAAGAGAAAAAAAAAAAGCGAAACACCTCTGGTATTCTTATATTTAAAATTCCACAAAAATTTGTAACGGCCCACAATTTGTATTTATGAAAGAGAATCTTAAATTGAGGCATTGTGAGTGGAATACTCCGCGATTTTCTCGTCAATCATTATGTTTTTTTTAGTAATTTTCGAAGTTATTGTCCTTTGGCAGTGGGCTGGTGTTCGTAAAAAGTATAAATGTAAAAATGGTATGCGCTTAAAATTCCTAAGAGATATATTGTTTCGCTTGCCGACAATGTCAGTAATTGTGCGTGTTTATGCAATGAAATATTTATGTTCAACATTTTATATTTGTGTAGAGTTAATTAAGGCATTTACGCTTTTTATTTCTACATAAGATTTTCATAGAAGTGGCCGTGAAATTTTGTAGTAGTATGCCAACCTTCGACTGAAATCAGAATAGGTATGTCAATTTGGATTTTTACCGCTACAATATCTTTCTTAGTAAAGGGAACTTGTACTGGACATTTGAATGATATTTTTATAGCATTTATTATGATAACTTTTTAAAGTTCAAATACGAAAGGTCGTGGCTTCAAGTCCCACTTGAGCGCTTCTTTTTCCCGATGTAGGGTAAACTTGCCTAAATCGTACTTGCGCTTAAATCGTACCCTGCTTATATCTCAACATCGGTAATAGCCATCAGCGTCTCTAGTGACAAAAAATGTAAGCATTACTCGGCCATATTACCATCTGAAAGATATACGCCGGCGCGCTGTTAACAACAGAAATATTGAAAAAATAAGTTTTTATCTACTATTTTTCTATTATTTTTACATAATTCGTAAGAGCATACTTCAAATTCTATCTTGTTTAGTTTATCTAAGTATTTATTTTGTATTTATGCATATATTCACGATTTCGATAAACGGAAACCTAAGCACGTATTTGTAGACATTATTTTTGGCGGTAATTTTAAAGTTTCTTCGACTCATGCGCCTATTTCGTACTCGGCACAAAGTCTTAAATCGTACTGGTACGAATTAGGAATAAAAGTTTCCGAAGAATCCGTTGGCTATAAATTGATGCATATAATTTAAATGCAAAAGGCATAAAAAGAAAAACTACGGGTGCTCTCATCATCACTGAAAGTCCAAATGAAGAATTAAAGAAAAAGACCGTAACGAAGAACCTTTGCACTAGCAAAGATGAATAAAACTACCAAAACGACACAAAAAGAAAATAAAAAAAAGATGAAAATTATAGCTAATATTGTAAAATATGCGAAGAGGATATAAAAGAAAGTATGATTAAATGTACTTAATGTGAGGAATGGGTACATGAACTCTGCGCGGGTATCTGTAAAAATCCACAGATTACAAAAATGTAAAGAATAGGCGAAGACCATTTGTAGTATTTGTTAAGTGTTAAAGTCTAACACTAAATATTATGTTTTAACATTATTATCCACTTTATCCTTATAGAAATATTAAAATCACAACTGTAAACCAATGATTAGACCTCATAGTACGATTTAAGAATATATAAGTACGATTTAAGATGAATTGTCGTAAATCGTACTTTTTTAAGTTTTTAAAAATTGATAATTTCCAAAATGTTTATAAGATTTATGTTAAAGTTGATTATGATTATAACAACATTATAACCTAAATAAACATTTTTACAAAGAAAATACAGTTTTTCTTTACTAATTTTGAAAATATGACTGTTTTCCTTTAAGGGGTACGAATTAGGCAAGTTTACCCTATTTTGTACTGGACAGTTCAATTTTTGATCTCTTCGGTGGAGTGCCCAAGATAAAATGCAGAGTATAATTAGGATCAAGCAAGCAAGCAAGAAAAAGCAGACGGAGCTTCCTTCGATGTACTGCTGCTGAGATGGGCCAACCTGAGAGCGCTCGGTACCAGAAGTGGGTCACAGATTATAGACCCCCTCCAGATAACATCCAGCCCGCTGAGAGCCTACCACCCGGGCATGAAGCAAAATGGGCCACCTGGATATCCTTAACTAGGTTGAGGTCTCAGGTCAGCTGCTGTAGGGCGAACCGGGTAAAGTGGGGTTACCTGGACGCGGGGGGTGGTGGCTGCGACTGTGGTGCACCTCTACAATCGATGGACCACCTCTTGTCGTGCCCACTGTGCCCTACACCTGCACGATTGCCGACCTGAATGAAGCTACGGAAGATGCGGTCAAAGTCGCTGAGTTTTGGGCTGGGCGTATCTAAATATTTAAATTGTTGCCACTGACACGAAGAAGAAGAAGATTAGAATCATCATCACCATATAGAGTACGCTTCCTAGAAAAGAACTGTCCCAGGTTTAAGACCTTTTATTCAGTATACAACTATTGTAACATCTGGCAATGGTTAAGCCCCGACCAAGTCGTCTGGTCATATTTTTTTATATTCTTTAAACAGTTCTAGTTCAATGCACATAATAACAATTGCATATTGCCTCAAACATTTTTTTTTTTCGGAAAAAACAGAATACTTTTTAAAAATGTACCATGTTACTCACCTGTCAGATCTTCATCTTCGTGTTGGTTCTTAATAGGAGATGTGTATGACAAGTTTTCACCCTGCCTCAAGCAGGTTTCCAAAAATCGTACCAGCTCTCGTATTATTAGGTACTACAGAGATGAATGAATATGCTAACTACTATAGATTAAATTTAATATACCTACTAATTATAATTGTAATACTTACCTACTTATTTGTACCTACTTAGTATGATGCCCACCGTGTTTTTTTTATCGTGTGAAAAATCCCCACGGATACCACCCATAAGGAACCGGTGGAGGTGGTTACGTCGGACTCAAACCGACTAAAACGCACGCTGTCTTGGTTCTTTGGTTTCCGGAGGTGAAAGATGCCCACTGTGTGGAACTTAAATAAAATATTTTTCTTTTCTCTCTTTTTTTCTTTTCATAAAAATAGCTTTTATCGAATTGTTATAGGTATTATATGACTTCTAGAATACATCCAAAATGCCTACACATATGCACAGTCATAAAAATTGTTACATTATCCTTTCCGTCTAAAAGCAAGGGTAATAACAATAATCGAAATGTCACTCGAGTTGCTTTTGTAGCGTCGTCGGTGCCAAGATTGGCACTATTTAGACGTAAATGCGTTTATATGGCACTGCGTCTTCTAGCGCGATCGAAGACGATTGATGTCTTGCCATATAGGGTCTGTTGTGCTTTATAGGAGTGGATGGTTCAGTAGTCGTTGTAAAATTGTGGGCTTCTTAAAATAAGTTTTATTTGATAAGATTTGTGGATATTCTAGTCCCGTGTACTTTAAGCGGGCGTGCAAAGGCATCTAATGAGGCCGTCAAGCTGAGTGCCACCACTGTTAACATGGTACATGTTTACGATGGTGACCCTCTTTCCGAAACTTTGCCTTTAGCTTAACATCAGACGAGGTGAAGTCAAATTGAGGCGTCCTGTTTAAAAAAACCTATGTGTATTCAAAAACCAAAAGTCAAAAACCTTTTATTCTGCATAGACAATTAAATCGGAACTTACAAAACGTCAATCCATACTTACTAATATTATAAATGCGAAAGTAACTCTGTCTATCTGTCTGTATGTTACGCTTTCACGCCTAAACCGCTGAACCGATTTTGATGAAATTTGGTACATGGGTAGATTAGACCTTGAAAAAGGACATAGGCTATGTTTGGTCGCGATAACCGACATCCACGCGGGCGGAGCCACGGGCAAAAGCTAGTATAAAATTAATTTTAAAAACTAGTTTAGCAAATAGACCACCGGTTCGACACGCGGCCCAGACCTAAGAAGACTCCGGCAAAAAACTCAGCGGGCATTTCTTTCTGGTCTATTTAAAAATATTTACTTAGTCTAATACTTATGGTCTAGATACAGTGCTTTGCTTGATTAGCATAGCTTATTATGATGTACATACGTTCGCGTCCTTAATGCTATTGTTGTACAACTTCTAGTGACCGTCACTAACACTATACTATAATAATAATAATATAATAATAATAAAATTTATTTATTAACACAATGAAATCATACATTAAGAAACAACAACAATTCAAGATGGTTGAACATACGGTGATCACAATTATTATTTAGATAACATTTACAAGGAAGTTGCATTAGATATTTAACCCTGTCTCTTATACTAGGGGATCCTGTATCATAAGAGACAGTGTACGCGTCAAAAACAATAATAAACGATGAACAATGTGCCGTATATAGTTAAGTACATAAATCCTTTTCTATCTGTCTCAAATCCATCCAATTCAATTGTCTGTGCTGACTTGGTATGATGGTGTATGCGTGAGAGTGTTTGCGTGTGCGTGCGTTTGTGTGCGTGTGCGTGCGTTTGTGTATGTGTGTGTGTGTGTATATGTGTGTATATATGTGTGTGTACTTGCGAGCGAGCCTGAGTGTGTGTTTGGGTGTCAGAGGTTGGGGATGTTAATTTTAATTACTTTTTATATTAGCTAATGTATGTCATGAGATTTTCAGTTTGTAAGTAATCTTGTTTTAGAAGCCAAGCTGTAACAATGGATTCTAATTCTTTTTTGTTCATGTCCATGATGTTTAGTTTTTTTATATTTATATTTATACTAAGACAAATGCATTATAATCAGCATCACAAAGTCAGTCCCAGTAGCTTTGAAGGTTTCCACCTCGAAGCCCATTATCCACTAACTCCTATACCTCATTTTGGTGTGGCGTACACAACTTTTATATGAGTAGCCACCATCTGATATTTTCCAATCCTGAGAGTCCATCAATCAACATTTACATCAGCTTGCACGTGAGGGTCGTTCAGACCACGAAGATTATATTGAGGTCCCAAAAACGCTGATTCAATCAATTAGCCTCCCGCGATACACTAGACATATGCCTCTCCTAATATTGGGAGGCTTTAGCCTACTGTTTACACGCTAGCCAGACGGGGTTTTCTTCTCTCACAGTGTAATCGTCTGCATATTTTCCGTTAGTCACCTCTTACCCTTTCAGATGAAATGGGATGGTGATACATACTTCTATTCTTTCTCCGTCGGAATTGTGTACTACAAAGTAGAACAAATCCATATCCATACTAATATTATAAATGTGAAAGTAACTCTGTCTGTTTGTCTGTCTGTCTGTATGTTACGCTTTCACGCCTAAACCACTGAACCGATTTTGCTGAAATTTGGTATAGGGGTAGATTAGACCATGAGAAAGGACATAGGCTATGTTTGGTCGCGATAACCGACAGCCACGCGGGCGAAACCGCGGGCAAAAGCTAATAGAATGATAAATTGTTGGGATAGACACGTATTAAGAGGTTTATGACTGTCGTCAAAATTATGTCAATCCATTGATCAATCAATTCTTTGTCACAAACGGGCGAAGCCGCGGGCAAAAGCTAGTTTAAACATAAATGAAAATGGCTGGCTTATTCCTTGCGCAAAGGATTGCAAGTCAACGTAGCAATGCCGCCAGCCTTCTGACCACCCTCCAAGTTGACGTTGATGGGGAGGAATTCTTTAACGCCTGAACCTGCAGTTTTGCACATATTGAGGATAACATTATGTACATAAATGTTATCCTAAATAAAGATAATTATCCCATAAAGGAAAATGAAAGAATGCATATAACTATAAAAATAACCCTCATTATTAAACGCTAACGTTTCTGTTGCCATAGAAATTAGTAATAAAATAATTGTTCAGCTAATAACACATATAAAACCAAATTCCATACTTGTACTGAAATTAATCAAATAAGCTTATGATTAATTTTATCGCAATATCTAATCGTGAGAGTAATTAATTAGGTTCTACTCAGACGGCGGTTAATTAAGAATTTAATGTACATTATAGTGTACATTGTGTATGTAGGCACGGTGTGAACACACCCTAATCCTCTTTGACGAAACTTGCATGTGTGAACTATCACGCTATATTATAATTTGGGGTTGCTGAAGATTGTCTTGGGCTTATAGCGTAAGTAATTATATGGCTTTAATAGTTTGTATGTTGGTTTTGTGTTTTTGTAGTGTACAACAGAATAGTTAAGTGGAATTTAATGACTTTGTTTTAACGGGATTGCCTTTCGATCAACCAATCCAGAGAGAGAAACCTGAGACTCGTCCGTTGTCTAACAACCTACCTTAGACAAGTGATAATTCGTTGGCCAATGTAGAATCCATACTAATATTATAAATGCGAAAGTAACTCCTTTTACTGGTTGGTCGTTCAATTAGTGCCAATAAGCGAACTTTTTGGCGTTTGTTCACGAAGTTTGCCTGTGCCTATACTCGGATACAATGCTTCATTTATGATCGAACTCTGAGATAATGCGGTGCGACCTTTGCGTACTTATAATGACTTAATAATTCTCTAGTCGATGCTATCTTTCTAAATGGATTGTGGAGGACCGGACTTGGGGAGGCTTTTTTCTTTTCTTTTTGATTGTCAATAGGTTGTGGTTGTATATGTGTAATTAAGGGATGTAAAGTACTCGTATGTTAATAGATTGGATCAATTTATAAAAACCTGTTTACGTGGCATGGTGGTTGAGTGTTCAACTGTTGCGTTTGATATTTGAGGTTTGGATCCCAGTCAATGTACTTAAATATTTGTATGTATGTATAATAATGTCTCTTTTGCATTCTATTTGTAATATTTTTCATCATCCTTGCGCTAATCCCGTTCGCATCCGAAGTTTTACCTCGAAGCCTGGAGTCGGCCAGTTCTAGTATATTTATTTAGAAATTTAACAGCATATTTATTAACATGATGCATGAGTAAAGTTAAAATGACATAGGATACTTAGCCAATAACAAAGTTTCCCGACAAGTAAAATTGCGTTCACCACTTAATACATAATTATGTAAACAATTATAGACATCAATCATAGGCAGGCATATTAATTTGACATAATATTCACAATATTCTTAAAAACTTCAACTGTGATGCGGCATATCTTCGATATTTTACCTCCACAACCATTGGCGATATTAACATGTTGAATGTTCAAATTTCGTACTCAATAGAGTCATTATTTACTTAATCTAGGGTAGCCTAGTGGTATGGGAAATGGACTGCTGAGACGAGGTCTCGGGTTCGATCCCAGGTTTACCATGGCACACACCAATGACTTTTCGATGCTTTTCGAAGTTATGTGTGTATTTATCGCAGGTTTATAAGTGCCCGGTTAGTGGCAATAGGGGAGCCTATTTACATTGGGACCTAAACATAAAATGGCGAAATGTGGGTGCTGGCACCTCTGCCTACCCCTTCGAGGAATACAGGCGTGAGTTTATGTTATGTTATGTTATGCAAGATTCCTTCTTTGAGATCACCAGTAATCACCTAAACAAGTTTTTACACTTTCGTTTCAACAAAAAGTGGGTTTCCAAGTCCGTCCCTGGCTGCAGTCGTGCGTCGTGTCGTTTTAACTGCGTCTGTCCGTCCGCGTGTCACGACCCGCAGTAATGGTCATCTTTGTACACTTTTTACATAATTATATACCCCCTAATTGGGTATAAATACACTGCAGTGAAAGAAAATGGTTAGGAGAAATTTTCTGATTGCGTTCTTTTAAATTGGGATGAACTGATATTAAATTTTGTACCTAATTTATCTGTTATGGTACAATTGAACCTGTTTTAAATGTTTCTTACTGAATAATAGATGTAATGTACTGTAATGTGTAACCTATACATACGTATACCCTGTGTGGCGTAGTATTGAGCATTCGACTGCTACGTCAAAGGTCGTTAGGTTCAGTTCTCGCTCAGTGTTAATATCTGACAACATGATTCTGTTTTTCTCTTGGTCAACGTTTGTCTATGAACTGAATGTGTTTACTAACACGCACAGCAGTACACCTCCTACTTCTGAACTGAACTACTTTTGACTTTTGCGGGCGCAACTGCCTCCCAACTCCGAGAGGATTACCTGTGCTAGAACCAGGGTAAGAAAATCATATACCTACTTGCAGGTCTTAGCTCTAAATATCCTAAAAATACACCCAATCTCCATTCTAAACAATCTAGTCTAAACCATATTTTTTTGTTAAATTCTAGTTCTTAAGTAAAACCTTCAAAGACTCCAGTAAATGGCCATAAAAAACACGCCTCTTTGCTCGCATTCCAAAAAAAAACATTTAAATTTTGATTAAAGAACCTATTCTTCACCATAGTATGATAATCTGTTGAACCACGGGTCGCATCGTGATCTCGATATCGAATCACACATCTCGATAGATGCTATCTCATAGTTCGAAATGGTTCGACCTTGGTACGTAGGTTCTGATGAGTCGTAAAGATTCGATATTAGATTAACGGACGATACTGTTTTGGTGGTAGGTATTGAGAACTAGCCCAGATTGGTGTAATGTGAGTTAAAATAGTTTAGGAAGTTATAGGATTTTTAGGGTTTGGAACTGTGACTAGTGGTGCTGAATATTAACGATTGCAAATGATATTTTGATTCTATTTCAGGGGTTTCGTACTTCAAAAGGAAAAATGAAACTCTAAAATCACTTCACTGTCCATCTGTCCCTCTGTCTGCCAAAAAGATTACCTCCGTGCCTCCGTGGCGTGATGGTAGTGAACGCGACTGCCACGCAGGAGGCGCGGGTTCGATTCCCGCTCAGTGCAAATATTTGTATGCATGAATATGGCTATTTGCATTGGTCTGGGTGTTTCTATGTATATTATGTATGTATTTACAAAAAAAAATGTATTTAAGTATGTTTATCCGCATTCTAGATTCCATAACGCAAGCTAGTTAAGCTATGCTTACCATGGGTCTAGATAGCGTTGTGTAGAATGTTGGGCAATATTTATTTATTTATTTATAAATATTTAAGTATACTAAATACTATGTAACGCCTTGAAGATGTTCGAAAATCAGATCTTTAAGTCAATGCCATCTAAAGATACAGCCGTTTACGTAGCAGTATTCAGGTTTACAACTTCATGCAACTGTGAATAAATCCTAGCTTCAAGGTAAGCGCAATGAAATTCAATTTAGTTTTGTACTAAATAGTGCGCGGGCACGACTTGCAATTAACTGTTCTCTGTGGAATGAACTGTCACCAGCAGTATTTCCAATGCGACCTTCAAACCTTCAAGAAAAGAGCGTACTCTCTTTTAAAAGGAAGGCAACGCACTTGAGACTCCTCTGGAGTTGGGTGTGTCCATGGGCGGCGGTGATCGCTTACCATCAGGCGATCCGTCTGCTCGTTTGCCTCCCTATTCCATAAAAAAAAAGATAAGTCTTTTTAAAAAGATGTAATGAGTTCATTCAGTCACAGGTTATATAACATAAAGCTAGAAGATATCACATGGATATCTAAACACAAGTAGATTCAAATCAAAACATTTGTTAATCAACAGAGTAATGCGCAACGCCAAGGATGCGAGCCGACGACCCCCGCAGAATCCAATCATCCAAATTACCACAGAGTCACCCAACTATTCCAACATACATGTATTTATGGGCAAACTATTGTTTGAAGCTGAGCCCGACCGGCAGGGATGGAGTATGATGGAACACTCCTATCAAACTACTGACGATGTTATTTGGAATACAACTGGAATTAACGTGATCATGTATAAATATTATACGTGTTACATACATACACGCCTTTTTCCCGGTGGGGTAGGCAGAGACTACAGTTTTCCACTTGCGATTTTTACTTTATGATTCTTACATAGATCTTTCGCTTCTTGTATTTTCATTATTATTCACTGGTTTTGGGTACTCTTGACATGTCCTTTCTTTAAAACGTCTGCGATCTGATTTGCATTTATGTATTATCTATACCTTTTGCATTGAAATGAATTTAGGATGGATATTAGAATATAGGGTGATACATTTTTTTAAAAGAGAAATCGATGATATCTTTGCTTGATCTAATTTATAATACACTATGCGATTCACTGGGAAGCCTTCAGGAGTCAGGTTATATAGACCCCTAACAACTAGTTAAGAAGAAAAATCTATACTTTTTTAAAGTGGTTTCGGTGTAGGCGAGGTTCTAGCACAGGCTGACACCTGGCTGAGTTGGAAGTCCAGACGCTTGTTGCTCCTAGAAAAGCCGACATAAAAATCAAAAAGGGTGTTATTCATCTGCCATCAAATTTATAGTGTTTGCTAGCAAAATTAATAGTAGATATGCTGCCAAGCGAAATCTCAAGGGATGTCATTCTTCGTGCGCTATCATAAAAGTAACCTAACACCAACAGATTGGTGGAGGCCTCTGTGGGACCTCCGCCATTTTTTTCTATCCGTGTCGTGTGGCGCGGTATCATATTCTGCAGACTATTTAAATATACATAACTTAAAGGTGACTGACTGACTGGCTGACATAGTGATCTATCAACGCACAGCCCAAACCACTAGACGGATCGGTCTGAAATTTGGCATGCAGGTAGATGTATGACGTAGGCATCCGCTAAGAAAGGATTTTGATTAATTCTACCCCCAAGGGATTAAAATAGGCGATGAGAGTTTGTATGAAACTTTGTCAATTTTAAACCGATCGGCCTGAAACTTTGCATGCATAAAGCTACTATGACGTAGGCATTCCCTACGAAAGTTTTTTGAAATGCAGGCTATATAAGAAATAAACAGAGAAGACGAAGTCCACGCGGATGAAGTTGCGGGCACAGCTAGAAGTCGATATATTTATTAACAAAATACATTGCCCATTAAAAACAATAACTGTACCTCAGTTTTCTAACTGTAAACTTGGATCCTGGATGATAAATGTAATAATATTCCCGAACAAGTAAATCTATAACTCCCAGACCAAACCTGAAGGCCATAACCAAATTTCAATTTTATTGTGCCGCCGCTCCCGGTCTGCGACATAAATCACTCGCAGGGTTCCGTTCCCCGATCGCTCGTCTGTTCCGTCCCTCACTATTTGTATATGCACGCGCACCCTGTATATATTTGAGGAGGTAGACAGACTAGCCTAGTGGTATGGGTAATGGACTGCTGAGACGAGGTCTCGGGTTCGATCCCAGGTTTACCATGGCACACGCCAATGACTTTTCGATGCTTTTCGAAGTTATGTGTGTATTTATCGCAGGTTTATAAGTGCCCGGTTAATGGCAATAGGCTCGCTACCTATTACATTGGGACCTAAACATAAACTGGCGAAACGTGGGTGCTAGCACCTCTGCCTACCCCTTCGGGGAATACGGGCGTGAATTTATGTTATATTATGTTTATGTTAGACAGACACTAAGGTTTCATTGACTGCGTATTTTGGAGCCCACGTTTTGTTGCAAAGCTTGTCAATTTATTTTTGGAGGAGTGATATTTCTGGTGCTGCAACCATTATAGAATTGTATTATTATTAAATCTCGATAACTATTTATTAGGTATCAGCTGGAAAAGCAAGAATTTTTTATAAATTGTAGATACGTCATGCAGGAAAAATGAAGCAAACACTACATATAAAAAAATTATAGCTTCTTAATAATAATATTATGTCATTGTTATTAATTTATATGAATTATAATTACTCATTATTTATTTTCATAATATTACTTTTGTTAGTAATTAATTTATTGAAGACGTTGTTTAGGCAGCGCATTGTCGCGTCTCTGATTGGTGGAAGAAATGGTGACCATTTGGTCATCTTTTTTTTTTGACATTTTAGAGTGTGAACAACATATATATAGTTTATAAATAAATAGTTGGAGTTGTGACCTTTTTTGGCACCTAAGTACTGGAAAAGCTTTCTTCTTCTTACTACTACTTTAAAAATGTGATACATTTAATTGGGGACCAACCTCTTCCTCCTCTAATAGATTGGGTGCGAGCAGAACAACTACATGCTACCACACTGGGCCTGCTTCTGTAAAGGCGATACCTCGCCTAAATCATCGCCCACAAGTCCATGTTTCGGTAGCTTAGTGATGAAGGAGTCAGTCTCACAATGGAAAGGTCCCGGGTTCGAATCCTGAACACTACCGACGTGAACCCACTCTTAATACAAGCAATTTAGCTTAGCTGGAGGGAAAAAAATGCTTATGAAGTTTGTTCTGGTATATGGTACACCTTCTATAGACAGATGAATGTTGAACAGTTATCCAGAAAATAAATGACCTGCCTTAGACATACAGAAATCACTTATAAACGGTCCTTCTCGAGTGAAATCGAGAGCAGAAGCTAGTGTACCAATAAAAGGATTTTGTATTTATTCACTTAAGAAACTGGATTCGCTAAACGTACCCGATTTCATTGTACCTTATTTGTACTCAGTCTCATTGTACTGGTTTTATGTGCAACATCAAAGCAAATGAACGAAGCCTTACATTCCTGCTTGATCTATTGATTGACAGTGAACCTTTCTGAACGACCCTTAATAATTCACGCACAATATTAAATTAGACTTTAGGACTTTGATAATAAGGTACAAATTTGGTAACATTTTCACCTGTTAAGTTACCACCTAGCCATTTGGCTGGAGGTCATAAAACAGCCTGTTTTCATAAAACTATTTACTACAAAGTCACTAAACATTCTTGCTGAGATATTTTCAATCTTATGCTTAACAAAATAGAGTAACATATAGATTGAAAACGGTAGTAAGAGACCATTTTGAGTCCGTCAAAAAGATTTATATGACAAACTAAGTTTTTTTTTTATTGTCGTATTGAGTCGTTTTTTTATTGATTTCCAATGTGTTTTGTTGTTATTGTTATTTTATTTTATTTGGGCCCATTACCTGTGGTGTTGTGTTATTTTTATGTTTATTATCTATTTCACTATAAAATTGATTCGAAGTCTACGATTATTTTTAGTCTAGAACATTTACAAGGCGCCGTTTTGATTTAAACTATGGATATGGGTTCTAGAAAGCGTATAAATAATATCCATCATCAACTTCAACTTAGCGTAACTATTAATCGTGTTTGCTTTCGAGTATGCTTACATGGGTTTGATTCCCAAGACTGATAAAACTAATGGATAGCAACACGGTGTCTTCGAATAACTGTGTCCAGTTTACGCCAATCTCACTTCTTGTGATGCAGCATATTGAAATATATGGCGAAATGTGGGTAATTAGCTATCTCTGTTTACCCTTTCGGGGACAAGCAGGCGTGAATACTAAGATTCATTATTTTTATAAAGGACACGTCAATTTGAGTTCACCTCGCCTGAAAGTAAGCTAAAGGTCTCGTAAAAAGGGTCACCATTGTAACCATGTTAGCAGTGGTGGCACTCAGCTTGAAGGCCTCATCAGGTGCCTTTTCACGCTCCGCTTAAAGGACCCGGGACTGTAGGAAGAAGTAATTCATGTCCTTATCAATTAATATGACAGTTAGCAGTATTTTTTCACTACTAGGTACTGAAATATACATTTCGGGTTTGATTCCTGCTCATCACAAATTATGGAATGTTTGAATTTAGTCTTAGTTTGGGTGTTTGTATGTTATAATAATGTATGTATTTATCTGTTATTAAAAACATATCTACATTCTAGAAGCACTATTACAAGCTTATTTAAACCATGGAGTTTGTTGCGCCGTTTCTTCTCCGTCAGCGCCTTGGAAGCGGTGGTAAACTTAGATTAAATAGAATTAAAATTGACGTCAATAAGAAACAATTTCTTTTTCTTGTTGAATGGCTCTGTCAAGATTGAGAAGACTTTGACTTTGGCATCACAAGAGCCACAGACTGCAAAACAAAGAAAAAAAGTGTAAAATGATCTCCTTTGCCATGTGTGTGTACTTGTGTGCTACCTTAGTAGTACACCAAAAAGTGAAATCAACGTACCATTTACCCACATTTTTCAGTCCAAACACAAACCTATAAGCTGCAGCAATTTCCTTCACAATCCGTAAGCATCCCATAAACAAGTTTTAATCTCAAAATTTTGAAATCTCGACGCCAATCCTTTTAAGTTTGTAAATCGAAGCACTGTGCAGGCTTCATCTGACTGACGGCGACCAGAACTTCTTGATCCTTGTACTACCCCCCTCTTGCTTCTCCCAACCTGTTTTTACTAACAACGCAAGAGAGGGGAAGGTCACGCTGAAATTGGTGAAATGTATGCAAGCGATGCAAAGACCGGTATATATTGATCCCTCGTGTTGAACCTTTTCCCGTTGTATAGTATAGATTTGTTTGTGCTAGGGAGGGGATTGGGAGGTATTGTAATTCTAGCTGCTGGAAGGATCCTTGTACAATGAATTGCATTAAGCGACAGGGCCTCTACGAGCTATGAATGCTCTTAATGTATGGATACGATTTGATCGCTCCGGGCGTTTAGTGAGGGGACAATAAAACTTGATTTATCGATAGTCGGCTATGTGGAATTTTATTTTTAGCCAAACTCGAGTAGAATATGGAGTGTTTCAAGTGTTGTTTTTTTAGATGCCATACATACATACATACATATGCTGACGCCTCTAAATCCCCCAAGGGGTAGGCAGAGATATATGGACATCCACATTTCACCAACTATGATTTTCGGTCCCACGTAATAGGCGGAGAGCCTATTGCCGCCAATCGGGCACTTAGCTATAGGTTGGGCTGTATGTTTACTATCGGATGGAGAACAGCCCTATCCCTTAGTCGCCTTCTACGATACCCACAGGAAGAGATGGAGTGGCCCAATTCTACTTCATCGGGAAGTACCACTGTTTTAAATAGAGGCTCATGGATCAATATTGTCAGCTCAAGATTGACTATGCGCCATGAGTGCTGGTCTTCTACCTTTTAATCTCTTGGTCAATATCGTGGTAGAGGATCATCAAAGTCAAAGTCAAAAATCATTTATTTTCCATAGACCATTAAATCGGAACTTACAAAACCTCAATATAAAATAAATATCAAATACTAGTTTATCCAATGGACCATCGGGTTCGAAACGCGGCCCAGACCTGAGAAGCAATTGTTTTGATCTATTTGCAAACTCCCGAGGAGGGCTAGACCGTAAGAGATGGCCCTGGGTCAGCCGGGGTGCGAGGGATATGTCGATGACAACCTCACCTCCGGCCTAGCACCACGACCCACAGTCGGCGTGTGGTTTTAGTCGGTTCGAGTCTGACATAACCCCTTCCGGCTCCGGCAGGGGAATTCCGCACGAAAAAAAAAAGGGTCTATTTGCAAACATTTACTTAGTCTAATACTTATGCTCTAGATACAGTGCTTTCTTTGAGTAGCATAAATGAGCAAACAGCACATTTCCAAGCTTGTTTAACATCTAAATATGAAATATTTAATTAGTAAATGTCTAATTTCATTAGGATGCTTGTTAAAAAGCGTATACAGTTACCCTGAAAAGTTACTTATTTTATGGAGTCTACTATCACAAACTACAAGATTGTTTTTATGTCTGGTATTTTTATGTGTGACGAAACACCGGTGTCAGAGCCTCATTCGTTGTTTAGTAGGTGCAATTACTTTCCGGTGAGTTTGGCTTCGACATCACGAATGTCATTAGGTCCTTGTATAGGGTGTATAGCTCGATTTATATATCTTGGTCCTAAAATGTACTCAAAATGTGCAATATACGCTTATACGTTTCTGGGATATATTTTGAAGATAACAGGGGTGATATTGCGGTGGACGAGCTCCAAGATAATATATAAATATTCCACAATATTCTACACAACGCTATCTAGACCCATAGTAAGCTTAATTAGCTAGTGATATGGAATCTAGAATGCGGATAAACATACTTAGATACTTTTTTTTGTAAATACATACATATACATAGAAAGACCCAGACGAATGCAAATAGTCATATTCATGGATACAAATATTTGCACTGAGCGGGGATCGAACCCGCGCCTCCCGCGTAGCAGTCGCGTTTACTACCGCCAATGCAATATGAATCGAGGTCGGTACCTACTATTTCAAAAGATAATAAAATAACACACTGACTAATTGTGATGTATTTGTGTAATAAAAACATTCTGCTCAATTATCCGTAAGTCAACAAGGGTTACCCGCATTCACTAAATAGATATTCCTTATTACTTGGGTAACAGTTAAAAATCATTTTTTCTATATTGTTTAAGCTAATGATACAAACTACTGTTAATTACTTCTTCTCTGTAAATAATGTTTTCTTGTTAATTTATTATGTGCAGTGGAAATAACTTAGATACACTATAAACATTCTACTCGTAGTACTAATTTCCATATTATATACAACGACCCAAAATCAACATTTTGGCCACAATATTCCGGCAAAGACAGAAAACCTTGACTACTCGATGTATAATAAAAAATACATTGTATACTTCTTATTCAAATGCAGCCAATTTCATACCTGATCATATTTTAGCTAACACGGAAGTATGAATGAAGACGTACCTGTTATTAATACTTGGATGAACGTGAAAGACGTTGCAAGAATATACTAGAATGTAATAATCCCACTAGTACCTATTGTTACTCATACAATGGGCTACTTGAAAAAAAAAACTCATCACTATTAGACCGTAAGAAGTGGACCCAAAACTAGCATTCTTAAATATTTCATATGCGAATAAATATGAAAGGATTTATACAAGTTCCCAAAAATATCAAGTATCTTATTTTTCATTGTCCAGCCCCTTGTTTATATTGACAGATCCTCCAAATGTTATTTTATTAGAGCATTATTAATTTGTTACTTGTCTTTGTTGGTTATTTTTATTTGGTTTTCATGATGTCTAATAAGGTTGTCTAATAAGATTTATTTTTGTTATCTTTTAGTTACTGGTGATAAGAATCAGTGAATAAAAGGGTAATGAAAATAGAAAATATAGTCTATTGCTGCTTTTAGGATACTATAAGTGGTGGTAGTCAAGGTAGCGCATACATATATCACCTCTTAAGCCGCATAGAAAAGACTTAAGCCCGTATTGTAACTAAAATGGTACTCAGTTCTCAATCTGGATTTATCTGAGTATAGATTTTATAGACAATCTGTCATGTTTGTGAATCTGTCTATAAAATTTGTTTACAGATAAATCGACATTCAGCACTGAGTTTCGTTCTAGAATGCGAAGTATTTAGCGTTACTTGTGTTTCCATCTTTATAAAATCCTAAATCATTTCAGCAGAATAAGTAAAAGCATCCATCTTGAATCCTTCAAACCAAATAAAGCCATTTTAGCCAGGTCTGCATTCATAAGACATCACATACAGCTTGAAAATACATTTTAACGTCCTTTACTTATAACAGAAAAAATACATATTCACATACAGACATAATATTATTATGTATGTGATTTTTTTTTATATTTGGTCCGTCAATTGACTGCACCCCGCTAGATGGCACTAAAGCTGACGTGCAGTCCAGAAGATACAGACCACCATTCTCGATGCCATTGGACGTAAAATGGTGGTCCCTAACTTGACGGCCTTGATAGATGCCTTTTCATGCCCCGCTTAAAGAACCCGGGACTGTGAGAGTAGGGAAACACATATGCGGGCAGAGCATTCCAGCTCTTTATCGTGCGGCAGAGGAAATAGCCCTCAAACCGTTTAGTGCGATATGGTATGGATTCCACCGTGTGCGGATGGCACCGCAGACCAGCACGTGTTGTTCTGGATAGGACGGGAGAGGTAGAGATCAGTTGAAATATTATACGTATGCACAAAAATACATATTCACACCTGTCCAAAATAATTTAGCCGGTTGTATCGACTACCCCGCCATCCCAACACTAGCCGAGCGAAAGCCCCAAGTCACGATTGGTTAGCTTTACACAAGGATATTATTATTTCTCACCGTTTCGCCTGTACCGACTACACATTTTTCAATTTTATATTATAACTGAACAGCCAACGATGTCGCTTATAAATGTCCACGTATGTATTGAAGTTGTAACGGCATATTGCGATGGTGGAATTCAAATTTCGATGTGTGCTTGCTGATGATATTTTGGCGCGGTCTGCGTATAGGTTTATGACCTTTTATGTCTCGGATATAACACTAGCTCTGATATCATTGACTATTTATGATTTTGAAATATTGCAAACTTGTCTAAAACCTACATACCAGTTAAACAAATCTTCAAATTAAATATTACTGACAAGTTAATTGTCATTCCATTTGAATCAATACGATTGATGGTTGATTACTCTCATGCAATTGAGAAGAATCTCACCAGTATGACTGAGTCAATCGGTGGTGACATTAATGATAATTGTCAATTTATAGCCATGTTATTTATTATCATTGCTCTATAAGCTGGCAATGGCTGAAGGACCATAAAACATTTTTATACACTTTTAGTTTCATTCGGTTCGTGAAATATTGAGGGTACTTAATTGACAAGTGTCGGGACAAAGAATAAATATCACATATTTATTGTTTTCGTAAATTTTGGTATATCATTAGTTAAGCAAAAACAGCTAAATCCACTTCTGGAATCCCCTCGAAGTTCAATATGAGTAGCTAAATACATTCAAGGGTAATCTACCGATGCTCTTACGATTAGATTACTCTATCGTCGCCTCAAAGATGGATTTATAGTTCAGGTGCGGTTTTTTTTATCGTGCGAAAAATCCCAACGGATACCACCCCCACGGAGCCGTTGGAGGCGGTTATGTCGGACTCGATCCGACCAACACGCACGCCGTCTTGGGTCCTTGGTTGCCGGAGGTGAGATTGCCGAAAGCATATCTCTCGCACCCCGGCAGACCCAGGACCATCTCTTTTGAGATGTTCCCTTCGGGTTGTGGGGACCTCGGTGTCCCTATCTAGCCCCGGGTACGGGGAGGTGCACTTTGGCCTGCTTCTGCCACTCTAGGGTGACAGGCGGCTCTACCGGTCACCCCCAGGCCAGCACTCATGGAGGTTGAAAGTCGTCCTGCGACCTCCAACGTCCGGTGTGGGCCTGGTTGCTTAGTGGTTAAAAGCATCTCCCTATAGGAGAAGAATCGCGTTTCAAATCCCGCATGGATCGATCACAAAACTGTATCTTTCTAAAAAATTCCTTTTTATATTGATTTCACTAAATTAGTAAATGCTTAAAAATTCAATCAAATAAAGTCAGTGTTAATAATAAAATAACAAATCATAAATCGCTATACAATCGCTTCCAAATAGTTTTATTTCAATGAGTAATATTCGCAGAAACTTCTTCCAATAACATTCAGTCGTTCAGTCGAGTCAAACAATATTATAACTATTGAAACAGATACTGATAAATCAATCATTATTTCAATTCCATCGAAAACAGTTGAACCCAGTTTTAAAGTTTCTCAAATTGGAAACTTAGTTTTGAATATTTATTCGTATTTCAAATATTTGACAGATAACTTGATAATGACTGAAACAATGACTCATGTTTGTTTTGACAGTTTGGGAAGACATTTGACAAACAAAACAGTTTGGCAATGACGGGGGATGACGAAATTAATTTTTGGTATCAAAGATATTTTGATGATAGATAATATCTACATTATTCCATTGAGTCTACTCATGTCGAAGTTAATTATAATCAATCAATCAAACAAAATCTTTATTTGCCTCGAATATGGTTACATTTGTAGGTCTTAAAAACTAGCGGGTACAGCATATTCTGCTCCGTAGAGCGTGCAAACTTTAATGTCAATAAATCAATAAATATTGTCAGAACTAATAGGTACATAACGAATTGCTTGTATCAGTATAATTTTAAAATGATGTCAAATCTTCAATATAATAATGTCAAATCTATGAATTCTTGTCATCTAGGTATTCTTTTACACTATAATACATTTTGTAAAGCAAAAAGTCATGTAGTCGTTTTTTAAACTTTGTCAGTGGTAATTACTGTAACGATCGTGGAAGATGATTCTCGCTGGATGCGAAATATAAGAAATTTCGACATGAATAGACTATTGAAATAAAACCACTTTTTTCGGATCCTACGCGATTTATTAGTTACTAGCTTTTGCCCGCGGCTCCGCCCGCGTGGAAGTCGGTTATCGCGACCAAACATAGCCTATGTCCTTCCTCAAGGTCTAATCTACCCCTATACTAAATTTCATCAAAATCGGTTCAGTGGTTACGGCGTGAAAGCGTAACATACAGACAGACAGACAGACAGAGTTACTTTCGCATTTATAATATTAGTATGGATTATTTGTGACATTCGCGTAAACTTTAGAAAATATAATAAATAGACTAGATAGATATAATCATGTCTTTATCCCCAGAGGTGAATTAAAACCCACATTTCAACAATAAATAATTGTAGTTGGTCCCACATAATAGGGAGTGAGCCTATTGCCATAATATTCTGGCCACTATTGTTGACTCGAGCCTATATCTGATCTGACTGAGACTGGGCTGTATATATCTGTCTGATGTTAAATTGCCCTATCCCTAGGTCGCCTTGGACACACATGGGAAAAGATGGGGTGGTCCAAATTCTTCTCTGCCGCGAATGTAGTCTTCAAATAATAGCACTGAAAACTTAATTCTTCTTTATCCTAGGGTTAATCCCAGTGACATCCACAGCTTTCACCTCTGTCTGGGGTCCACCTTTTATAGTCTAACCGGGGGTTTGGCTGCTCTTTGATATTTTCTGCGAAGTGACTGCTATCTGACGTCCACAACCCATTGTATTGCTGTTAGATCAATTGTTGGACTTTAAGGCCCAGCTATCCGTAATGACTGTTCGTATGATAAATAATGACTAATTTATAAGAGTACCAATATATATTAAACAAAAACAGCCTCTGTGGCGTGGCGGTAGTGCACCCGACTGCCACGCAGGAGGTGCGGGTTCGATTCCCGCTCAGTGCAAATATGTGTATGCACGAATATGGCTATTTGCATTGGTCTGGGTGTTTCTATGTATAATATGTATTTATTTACAAAAAAAAAGTATATAAGTATGTTTATCCGCATTCTAGATTCCATAACACTAGCTATAAAAGCTTACCATGGGTCTAGATAGCGTAGTGTAGAATGTTGTGGAATATTTTTCTTTCTTTTTTTTATCTTCGGACCTTCCAGGCTTCTGGCATGACGAGAGCATAGTAGCAGAACGCTTTTTATATACAATAAGAATTTTATCCTATACAATATAATTTGTATACGATGACATTTCAGATAAGTTACTACAATTAGCTTCCGTTTTTCGCCACCTGTTGTAAGGACTCCTAACAGCTTTGATGTTCAAAATTGGAACAGAAGTGTCAGATACCACAATCGTCTTCAAGGCCTGATCTTATCATATCACTTAAGGACATCTTACGTCAGTACTTCCATTTGATTAATACGAACAAGTATAATTCACAACCTTAACATTGCTATTGTTTTAAGACAATACTCGTATAGGCCGAACAGGCACTTACCTTAAAAAAATAAAGTAGTTACACTAAACATAATTATTTTGCGTATCTGAAAATCACAACGACTCTGAATTCTTAGCAAATAAGGTTCATTATCGAATGTATTTTCCGTTTAGAAGTTTGTTTCGTAAATTTGTTTTTTTTTATTATACAATTTGATTTGCTCCAATCTTAAGTAAAATCTTAATAGTGTAATAAATACGTTGGTTGTTTGCTTATTGAATATTTGGGCGATTTGATGTCCATGATCTATTCGCAGTGTTATCTTTTAGAGGCTTGGCAGAACATACGGTATCAAGGCTGTACATTTTGATATTTATAGGGCACCTAGTCAAATTCAAGATTCAATCTCTTGCAATTGTTAGAATAGTAAATTTAAAAAGCAAAATAAATAATTCCTGCACATAATGCAAGGTATTTTTGTAGGTGGTGCAATTGTAGCCGTAGGTCCGATGGGAGTCCTGGGACATCTTACCCGGGGCTCCCAACCATAGGGTGTTGGGCGTTACCGTGAGTGTTTTTAGTTGGAAGGATATACATATAGATTATATGTATATCCTTCCAACTAAAATATCCATGAAGGACTTTTCTTAAGAAGTTCTGTGGACTTTCCGGCATAACATCCATGAAGGACTTTTCCTCACGGTAAAAAAAAGTGATAGTCTCGGAGTTCGATCTTACTGAGTGCATCGCTTCGGACTGCTGCTTGAGGCACCGGGTTCTACTATTTTTACCTTCTTTCTTTCTCTTTCATTCACCTTTTGTTATTTTAACTTCTCTGCAGGTGGCTTCCTCGTTATCTATTGTAATCACCTTCTCAGTAAATAATTTCGAAATTGTAAATTCTGTGCACAAAGTCTCAAGGACCAACTAATTGATTGCAAAGTTTAACTTTTGCTACTTAATCTTCATACTAAGCCGGAGTAGTATAATGAATTACTTAATGCACACTCTAAGGTAAACCACTCCAGCTTATTGCAAAAATAATAGCAAAATTTACAACGATTAATCAAAGTTTTCACCGAAGAAGAGCGACTAAACCTTCAAGATTTTACCCGAAAATTGTAAGTAAGTACATCTTTTAATTTTCCCCAAAAGCGGGGACAATCACGCCAAAAAGTTATTCATCATAGTTGGCGGAGTGTTACAAGTTAAGTGCAGGGTAAACAGGCGGTAACAAAACACCCGCCGTGATGAATGGCATCCACATGGATAGGGTTAGACGAATACTCTCTGTAATGCACTGCTAACAGTTTGGACTTGAGACGATTTTATTTTGAGGATCGTAAGAAATGGCGTTACACGCGCAACATAAGTACGTAACAACATAAGTTTATTACATTACATAGAATCACGCCTTTATCCCCTGAGGGTTAGGCAGAGGTGAATTTATTATTTAAAGGCAAATTTATAGGCAACAAGCCTAACATTCGGATTTATTCTACCCAAAACCAAGGATACTACTTATTATTATAATCTTAGCGTTGTTTTTACTTGCATTCGAGGTTGTCACATCGGACCTCAGGATCTGCTTACAGTTTTTTTAATTATTGCTTTGCTTAGAAATTTAGCAGTGAATACTATATGAAACTGGGCCTCAGAATCTCGGGCGTCAATTTTATTAAATTCGAAGATCTTAATGGGGCTTTAAAGATATCATATTTATTAACTTTAATTAGCTACGGTAGCTATTACAATTTTACATATAAATTTTAGTTGATGAGAATATAATTCATTCAACTTATTATTTAACTAGCTTTTGCCCGCGACTTCGTCTGCATTAAGTTCGGAACAGAAAAGTATAGGACACATTCCTCCTGTACCCGCGAGCGCGACCCAGATAAAGTTTGTTAAAGTTTCTGTGAGCCTGGTGTTTCATGCTAATATACTAAGGTCAAAGAAATACTGATCCCCTGACTGTGGCCAACAGGAACCTATACCCAGGACAAAATAAAGGTCGATTGTTGAAAATTATCCTATATCCGTCTCCTGGTTCTAAGCTACATCCTCACCAATTTTCAGCCAAATCGGTACATCCGTTCTTGAGTTAAAAGAAGTGTAACTAACACGACTTTCTTTTTTATATATAGATAATAACATTTAAAATGACCCAGTCAGATGTCGATTGACGATGTCAGATGGTAGTCGCTTCCATAAAACCTTACCAAACCAAACCGTAAGCTTCTGATACAATCGAAATTACCACTCAAATAAAGAGAATTAATACGTCTTATCTATAAATGTACCACGTCCCTACTCACCGTAGTTTCATTCCAAGTTAATCTATCACATTGTATCTCGCACAATCTGTACAGATTAAACTGTGTTACGTATTTATTATACTCTGTATTCAAGTAACAATACCGCTCGTTTAAACCTGTTGTCGGGGGTTCAAAGTTCAGGCTGCTAGATCGAACTGAATGTCATGCGTGTTACAAACAAGGTTTGTAAATCGGGCTAGTAACGAGAGGAAATCGAATAATGTTGAAAACGAGTACCTACATAGAACGATTAGGTACTTAGGTTACTTAGAACGCTAGGGATGCGAGTACTTACGCGGATATTAGATTACGCGTTACGGGTAGGTTCAGAACGGAAAGTAGGTACATTTCTACAGCTATTTGTTCGTTTTAGAATGGCAATGACAACCTCTGTGGCGTGGCGGTAGTGAACACGACTGCCACGCAGGAGGCGTGGGTTTGATCCCCGTTCAGTGCAAATTATTGTATGCATAAATATGGCTATTTGTCTTGGTCTGGGTGTGTCAATGTATAATATGTATGTATTTCCAAAAAAAAAGTATCTAAGTATGTTTATCCGCATTCTAGATTCCATAACACAAGCTAATTAAGCTCACCATGGGTCTAGAAAGCGTTGTGTAGAATGTTGTGGAATAGTGCGTTACTTGAACTTGATTTTATACTTATTTAATTTATTATCCTGAGAAATAGATATTTTATAACACAAACAAAATTATATGGTAAGCTAAAGGTAAAGTGTCAAGAATGGAAGGTTACCATTGCTGACAACTAGACATCCATACTAATACCACAGAATAGATTATAGTACTCGCTAATACTATAAATGCGGAAGTAACTCTGTCTGTCTGTCTGTACGTTTCGCTTTTACGCCTAAACCACTGAACCGATTTTGATGAAATTGGGTATAGGGGTAGATTAGACCTTGAGAAAGGACATAGGCTATGTTTTATCGTGATAAGTAACCGACATTCACACGGGCGGGGCCGCGGGCAAAAGCTAGTTCTTAATAAATTTATTGTCCCGAGAAATAGATATTTTATAACACACATAAAATTATAAGGTAAGTGTCAAGAATGTCGACAACTAGACATCAATAATATTGTACGGTGCCTTTCAGTTGGACTACCTCATCAGATACTTTTTCATATCCACTTAAAGAAACTGGGATTGTAGGAATAAGAAAACACACAGGTATAGAAAGAGTTCTATACCTGTGTGTCGTAAATCGTGATATCTTTATGGTATCGTAAAGAAAATAGAAAAATACCTGAAAATTTATTGAGGATGGTCTCGAAATATTTCTGCACTTATCATGTATAACCAATCACTAAGCGTCCATAGCTTAGTGGATGGCCTTATGATCGAGAGGTCCTGGGTTCGGATCCTGGCCATTACATTACCGATACTAACCTACTCCTAACAACAGCCTACAGTCCCGGGTCCTTTAAGCGGGGTGTGAAAAGGCATCAGATGAGCTGAGTGCCACCATTGGTAACATGGTACATGTTTATGATAGTGTACCTCTTTCCGAGACTTTGCCTTTAGCTTAGAAGGTGAAGTTAAACTGACGTGTCCTTCTATAAAAAAGAACTCAAAGAATCAATTTCATTTATTCAATTTAGGCACATAAAGAGCACATATGAACGTCAGAATTGTACAATGTCAGTCATATTAAAAATAATAAAATAAATCATTGGAAAATGATTCTTTCGTTATTTAGCCTAGTTATTTAGCTTAACTAGAGAAATTAACACTATCACTAAGTGGTAATTTCATTTACTAGAATTCTTTATAAAAAATACGAAATTCATAGTCATGAGGGCAATAATCCCATAAACTGCTTTTAATCAATATGAACTATGTGATATTTACCATCCATCAACATCACCGCCGATTGTGTTCGGCATAAAAACACATTACCGATTCATAACCTTTATAGGCGAATTCTATTAGAAAAGCCACGCTAACACACAATCTGCTAAAGAGGTACATTTTAATTAAAATATGCTATTTATAACCCACGACTCTAGACGGGAGGTGAAAACATAAATGAATGCCTCTTAACTTAAATTTACAGCAGGTAGTTAATCTTACCTCGGTTCGTAGCAGTGAAAATAAAATTGAACATGAATAGTAAACTATTATAGTTGTGAACTAGAACGTTTAATTATAAGACCAATAAATAAATAAAATCCATTTCAACATTTTTGTTCTGAGTCTTTATCAGACCTCTTCACTTAATACATAAATTAATACAATCACGCCTTTATCCCTGGGAGGTTAGGCAGAGGTGACTTAACACCCACATTTCACCAGTAATTTTATTCGATTCCACGTAATAAGTGGTAAGCCTATTGGCGTATTGTCAATATTCACTAAATATTGACTTTAAAAAATATATTTAGCAATTAGAGATGCAGAATTATCACTCATTCCTGTAGGAATTGTCTTGTGTTATAAGACAAGAAAGAAATAAGTTGTTCTTTTATGTAACAATATTTGTTTTAGAAGATAGTACGAAAAATCAAAGAAACTACGAAAAAGTCCTCAAAATAAACAGTATCTTACATTTGAATGAAGTTTACAGCAGTATGCTAACTATACAAATAGAACACATAGGTAAAAATAAAACTTCTCGGGCGGGACTAGTAACTTACATTTACTAAAATCTCCGCAGAAAATCGCAGACCACCCACTTAGTGAACTTATTATTCCATCAGAACAGTTCCGATCGCTCAACTCTATTCAATAACACGCGTTAGTCGTTCATCGTTACGGTCCCGTGTCGTGCGCTACAAACGCTCCAATGTATTTTATAGTCATTTTTCTTATTCGACAAGTAATAAATCATTCGTTACATTACCGGATTGAGTGATTCCATTAGTGTTTTTTTGCATAACAATTATTATTTTATTGTAGTTTTCGCATCCCTAGCTATGCTTTTATCGTTATAATAAATCAAATTTACTCAACGCAATGTATATTCATTTAAACGTAGTTATTGAAATTCGATTTAAGATGGGTTGTAATTCGTAGTGGTTGGGCTGGGTTAGAGGCGATCGATCCGACTTAAGGAAGAACATCTTATTTTGTTTCTTCATTGAGACGTGAAGCTGACAAAAATGAGAGTCATTTACTAAAAAATATTGTGTTTATCTGCGTTGTAGATTACATTTTAGAAGCTGTATTTCATTTAAGTCTAGGTAACAATTAATGTACTAGATGTTTTATTATACTTACTTTAGAAAAATGCCATTATTAAATTTTAGGTAAATTTTTAATACAAATACAAGTTATTGAATTTTTAAAATAAATAATAGTAATAAGGTTGCGCCATCATCGTTCACGCTTTTATCTTTCCTCCATGAGCAGAGAAAAGAGCCTGCGTTTTGCTTGATTTTCTCACGATTATTGGGAAGAAATTGTTTAAAATCAATATTTTGGTAAATAATTTATTCAATGCTTCGTACATTAAAGCTTATTCTTATACTAAACTCATTGCAATTCTGAACAGCCTTACAACAGGTTAAAGAGAGTTTTTTCTTAACCTAAACTTTGCCTTAAAATCAAACCCGGCTCCTCCTGCCACAGTTGCAATCAATACTAGTACATTATCTAGATATAAATTTACTGAACGCTTATTACCGTTATTAACAATATCATACTAATTTAACTGAAGTAAAGATGTCATACTTAATTAATGAGGAGAAAGTCCCCAGTCCCCGCTAAGTACTCCCGAGATTTATACAAGTATCTAGTTATCACTTCTAATTACTTCAAGTATGGAAAGCGGATAAATTACCGCCCCTCACAGTTCAAGATTATCATCTTTGCGGGTCTGTTCCGTTCAATCAAATGCAACATCGATTGGCAAATTGTCGGTGTTCTTATCTAGAAGTTTTTAAGGCTAGGTCTGTATAGCGAAATCTGACCGCACAGTTGTTTTCCGAGCGGTTTAAAATCCGCACGACGAATAATAATTCACGCGGTTTTTAGTCAGTTTTTGATAAATATGCTCTGTTGTGATATGTGAATGTGCAATACATTGAGAAGAGACGGATTTTGTGGCAAAACAGATGTGATAAAAGAAATATTCTCACTGCGCATTTGGTTATTTCAACAGATGATCTGCTTACGAAACCTTAAGTTACACTAACGGTGAAGAAAGCACAAGCTTAAATCTTTTTTGTTCCCAAATAATTTGTAAAATGGTAAAAATATCCAACTAAAAACATATAAGTAGGTAGTTTTATTTTATGCATGTTATTGTGTAAAGAACTTTGTGTAAACCTAACTGACCGTATGTTTTAGTACTATGCAAACCCTAGTGGTTTATAAGTGCTACTTTTAACTAAACTGTATATTAATGGTTTAATGTGATAATAAATAAAATAAAACCGTATTTTTTTCAGATTCTTGTGAGAATACACCATCTTAGTATTACTACATTAAAACCCATCACGGTGATATGCTGTATGAAGACACAGATTTGCCAGCGGAATTAATGCCGCGCGAACGAGCGGTAAGATTTCGCAGTGTGTGTTTAGCCTAAGAGAAAACTGTAAGATTTTCAATGCAGACAGTACTGACTGGTTATTGATATATATTATTACAATACTTAATTACGGCAATTTGCATTATTAAATTAATTTATTTTCCAGGTTGGTAAAGTTTTACATCACTAACCTATATCCGTGGCATCACTCGTCTATAGCGAAAACTGATCCCCTATGATGGCCTATTGCCCTTCTTGAAGTACCCCAAATTGTAGTTGCTTGAGAAAACCACAGCAATGAATTCATCTCACAGCTTCAGCGTGCTTGGAGCGAAACGGTGTGTGCAAAATAATATTTCACAAGTTTGCCGCCAGGTGGGGCCATACAAATCACGTGCAAGCTTTGGATACAACCAGCTCAGATGATGATGAGAAAAATTCCATCTCCATTTGAACCCCCGCTTGTCTCCCCGCAACGATAAACCTTCAACTTTCAAGAATAATGGTAGATCACGTTTGATTGGGGCGTAAAAGTCCTGCTGACAATTTACGTGCCGCATAAGCCGTGCTTTTAGCGGCTTGTAAAATTTATACGTTCGGTTATGAGCTTGTCCGGTGAATAGTGTTGATTACTTTCGGTTTGACAGACTTTAAAAAGGACAAGCAAAAAATTCTGTGTTTTTTTTTTTCATGTATAAGTCATGTATAAGCAAATTAAGACCTGAAACTCCCTGCCAGCTCACGTGTTTCCTTCTTCCTACAGTCCCGGGCCCTTTAAGCGGGGCGTGAAAAGGCATCTGATGAGGTCGTCAACCTGAGTGCCACCCAGGTACATATTTACGATGGTGACCCTCTTCCGAGACTGTACCTTTAGCTTGCCATCAGGCGAGGTGAAGTCAAATTCACGTGCCCATTTATAAAAAAAAGTATCAATAGATTAATAATTAAGGAGGTGGCATTACGAGAGATCCAAGGTTCGAATCCTGGTCACTACACCAAAGAAACGAACCCACTCCTAACATAAGCAATTTAGTTTATAGCCGGTATAGTTCGGTAAACGATTCTGGGGCCTTACTCCGAAAAACGAACGAACGTTCGAACGAACGAACGACGACCCGAACGAACACGATCCATTAAAGTTACTCCGAAAACCTTTCGTTGACGACTGACGGATTCCGCCGTTTTCGTAATCATATACAAACGTTCGAATCTAGATAAATAGTTTGGACCAATATACTTTAAAAATCTAAAAACCGTTAACAAATGAAAAATCAAAAAATATAGTTGTATTCTTATGAAAACAGCGTCAAATTAAAATATGTATGAGATTTTGGTTCCAAAGTTACCGTTAGATCACCAAAATGTAATTTTTCAAGGATTTACGTGATTTAATGTGAACGAACTTAAAAACCCTTGTGCCATAATATTGTTCTATGGTTTTGGTCCAACAATAAAAATCTCGCCATTTTATTCGATTAAAATTCAACTCCAAAAGTCTTACGATAGTTATATAGACGTCGCGTTGAATTTCAAAAAGGGTAAGAAGGGGTAATGGCGCTCACCCCTGTAACTCTATCAAAATGTAATGTAGCAACACGAAACGCCGAGTGAGATACGCGGGGATTGGGATGCAAACGGCCAGTCAACGCATGTCATGCGACTGTAATGTGCGTTTTTTTTATTGTGGCCGCACTGATGTAATTTTTGGTTACGTGGCCCGTGGTGTTGTTGGTAAGTTAAGAACTATGGTTGTTAATTAGTTTTTACTTTTACTTTTCTGACAGTAAAACTGCAATTTTGTGATAGTAAAGTAAATTTTCAATAAGTGGGTATGGTTTCTTTTTATTTTGAAATTATTTATAAAACGACTGTTTGGCGTTTTACCGCTCAGCCGAACGCCATTACTCCGTAGTTATTATACAAGAAAGTTCTTCGGAGAGTTATGACGAAGACGACTGTGATGACGAAATGAATGCAGACGATAAACATTATAACAAATGTATTATGTGCGTGGAATTCAGAAATAAATAACGAGTTGTGGTATCGCTGCACCATCTGCGGACTGGAAGCTTAATAATTAATGCCAATTTGTTATTGTAGGCTTTACTTTTACTGTATAAAAAAATACAAGGTTGATCTCATTAATATATTTATTAAAATGCACCTAACATAATACATTCTAAAAAAACATGTTAGTAAACATCACTCATAACTCTGAGCGGCATTACCCAAAAGGCAGGGGCAATGCTGCTCAAACGTGTTTTTCTTTTAAGTTTTGCTACTACCAGTAGGTAAAAGATATATGCTTTTGTTATTGAAATGTTGATTCCTCGATAGTTAAAGACTTTGTTACATTTCTTAATTATGATTTTTAATAGATATTTTAAAAAATATACCGTGTTTGCCATAATTGAACGCCATTCCCCCTGCTTACCCTAATAATCCGCAAGATTACTTGTCAAACAACGACTGACAACGACTACGAAAACGTCAAATGTATTTTGGGAGTAGGTACACTGACAACGATCGTCAATGTCAAACGTACGAAGACGGATTCGAAGCCCGACACGAAACACTTTCGGGGTAGCTAAATGACAGAAACGTCAACGGATACGAATAGTTTCGTTTTTCGGAGTAAGCCCCCTGAATCGAAAAATAATTATTTTTTGGATTTCTTGTCTGTCTGTCTTCGTGAAAACTTATTGAACGAAAAATTGCTGAACTGACATTGATGTCGTTTTCATTTTGATCGCAATTAGTTGAGTAGAACTGGACATTTTATCAAAAGTTCCATAACCAACATCCACGCGAGTAGAGCCACGGGTATGAACTAGCTAGTATATAATATGTACAATATTATATTCTACGTAAAAGATATATCAGAAATATATTTAATGTATATTCGCGCGTTCTATTTGCGTAGGCTTATGAAATACGGGTCTAACATTTGGGGATTACGAATGTTATGTTTATTTGATTGTAATAATAATAATGTGTGCCTCTAATTTTGTTAGAATATATGGTGAAAATAAACATATTCAAAGCTTCAGATATATTCATAATGTTTTTTGAAGAAAGGTGGTTGTTAAAATGGTCAAAAACATGATTAGATGATCTATGTATGATGATAAATGTATGACTAGCTGCCCGTCCCGGCATCCCCCGGGAAAATTTTGTATTCCATATTTGATGGTGACCTAAACGACGAACTTACACTTACTTACTTACCCATACAAACATTTATCGCCTACTTGCTTTTGCCCGCGGCCTCGTCCGCGTGGATGTCGGTTATCGCTACCAAACAACATAGCCTCTATTACATAGGGACCTAAACATAAACTGGCGAAATGTCTTTCTCTCTCTAATGCACCTCTGCCTACCCCTTCGGGGAATACAGGCGTGAGTTTATGTTATAATGTTATGTTATATAGCCTATGTCCTTTCTCATGGTCTAATCTACCCCTATACTAAATTTCATCAAAATCGGTTCAGTGGCACGCGTGAAAGCGTAACTACAGACAGACCGTCAAGCTGAGTGCCACCACTGTTAACATGGTAAATGTTTACGATGGTGACCCTCTTTCCGAGACTTTGCCTTTAGCTTAACATCAGGCGAGGTGAAGTCAAATTGACGTGCCTGTATAAAAAAAAATAAAAAAAAAGACAGACAGACAGAGTTACTTTCACATTTATAATATTAAGTATGGATATGGATTTAACCCTCTTAGTTTTTTTTTAATTATATAATGACTGATACACGTACCTATTCATTTATTTCTTAAAAGACACAGATTTATGAAATTTAGTGCATTTTCAGAAATGACAGACTTTCATAAATACTTTGGCATTCATTTTAGTCAATAGCTAAATCTGTAGCAAAATATTATTATATATTATGTAAATTTTTATGTTGACTATACCTGTAAATATTTACTGTAAAAGTTTTCACTTACCCAGAAGATCCCTAGCAGTGTGAACAGTGACGTGAGCTCAGAAGAAACTCCTTAAGTTCTGTTTCGAGGAAATTCAGCAGTGAGTATATTTCAAAGCATTTTCAGCGAAAAATTTACTCAAGTAAATCTTTTAATCCTCGTTAAAAGGGTTTTCATGAAAACGTAGACGAGATTCTCGACAGTTCAAACATTTGATTTAGCTAGATGCTAACATGATTATAAATAATGCAGCTTGCTTGTAGTGCTAAGAATCTTTACTGGAATAATAAAGTTGTTGGTTATATATGAAGTTGTTGAAAGTTTATGTAAATGGGACGTATATTTATCCAAACCTCTTTTTCAATCCATACTTAATATTATAAATGCAAAAGTAACTTCGTCTGTCTGTCTGTCTGTATGTTACGCTTTCACGCCTAAACCACTGAACCGATTTTGATGAAATTTGTTATAAGGGTAGATTAGACCTTGAGAAAGGACATAGGCTATGTTTGGTCGCCATAACCGACATCCACGCGGGCGGAGCCGCGGGCAAAAGCTAGTAATATTATAAATGCAAAAGTAACTCTGTCTGTCTGTCTATATGTTACGCTTTCACGTCAAAACCACTGAACCGATTTTGATGAAATTTGGTATACGGGTAGATTAGACTATGAGGAAGGACATAGGCTATGTTTGTTCGCGATAACCGACATCCACGCGGGCGGAGCCGCGGACAAAAGCTAGTACAATATAAATCAATAAAACATTTTGATTTGCTCTAAATACAGAGAGTTTTAAGGTCATTTTGAGACTTCGTCGTCAACATATTTATGACACTGACTGTACTACCACATTATAGTTACGAATTGAGAATATAGATACAAAACAGTGACTACAACCAAAGTAAAATGCCAGTACAACTAAACAACTCCTGTCAGTGAAAACCAGACAGATTGCAACAGACAAAACCACCTATCTTCATATACGCCATTACACCCATATAGTACCTACGGGCCGAAATTACACTCGCGTTCAAAATAACGCAATGATATACCGCCTTTTAAGGCCCAGATGTTGTGCCTCACTGCACTGTAATTCCGTGTGAAAGTACTGTATACCTCAATTTGATCTGCAAGTATATGTGAATTTATCGCCGTTCTGCGCGTGTGAGAAATAGAAATTGCATATGTTGTGGTCAAGAGCTTCGTGGAAAGCTTGGTAGCAGTTATTAGGTTTTGTAAGTATTCGTATCGGCATGCTTCTACTTGAAAAGTTGTAAATTATGTGTCTATATAAGTAAAGGGGTATTTTATGTGCGGCTTATAAAGTAAGTATTATTGAACTGTGTCTTTATAAAATTTATTCACATTGTAGAGGAGGAATTTTAGTGAAATTTTCACTCTAAATATCTAGTGTCCTAGAGCAAAATTTAGGATTTTTTTATTGTAGAAAATATTCTCGAGCTAGTAACATAGTCACGTAGTACATACAGTCACGCCTCTATCCCAGTGGGTTAGGCAGAGACTACAGTTTTCCACTTGGTATTATCATAGAACTTTCGTTTCCTCTACTTTCATAATTGTTTTCATACATGCTCAGCTAGTTTAATTTGAATGTAAATATATACATATACTCACGCCTTTAAATCCCCGAAGGGGTAGTCAGCATAACATAACATAAACTCACGCCTGTATTCCCCGAAGGGGTGGGCAGAGGTGCTAGCACCCACATTTCGCCAGTTTATGTTTAGGTCCCAATGTAATAGGTGACGAGCCTATTGCCATTAACCGGGCACTTATAACCTGCGATAAATACACACATAACTTCGAAAAGCATCGAAAAGTCATTGGTGTGTGCCATGGTAAACCTGGGATCGAACCCGAGACCTCGTCTCAGCAGTCCATTGCCCATACCACTAGGCTGCCGCAGATGTCAGAGATGTATTAATACCCACATTTCACCAACTACGATTTTCGGTCCCACGTAAGAGTGAGGCTCCATTACTGCTGCGTTGCGTCGTCGCAACGGTTATTCTTAGAAATTTAACAGAATTAGTTTCATTGGTATCATTTTAATTGGTCATAAATTTCTAAGAATGACCCTGCTTTGTTGCGACGACGCAACGCAAGCACAAATTGACCCTCGCCCTAACAGAGGGCTAGAGAACAGTCCAATTTCTTAGTCTCGTATTTAAATATGTGGACAGCCTCCGTAGCGTGGTGGTAGTGCACGCGACTGCTCGCAGGAGGCGCGGGTTCGATCCCCGCTCAGTGTGAATATTTGTATGCATGAATATTGCTATTTGCAATGGTCTGGGTGTTTCTATGTATAGTATGTAGGTATGTATGTACAAAAAATGTATCTAAGTATGTTTCTTCGCATTCTAGATTCCATAACACAAGCTTACCATGGGTCGAGATAGCGTTGTGTAGAATGTTAAGAAAAAAAAATGTAACTCATGCACACACATAATAACCATAACTAATAATATTAGCAGGATTTACCGATACCTCAAACACTGCACGAGAACCTCCATTATTATAGCCTGGAGGATTACATACCATAAATAGGGAATACATGCAGATATCAGGTAGTCTGCATATAACAATGGCTGCCAGGTATACGTCAGACGAAAGCCGCTTTGCTGTTGTGTTCAACGGAGTTACGTTACTGCATTATGGTAACGGATTTAAATGTAATTGTTGGATGGATTTACTGTTCATTTGGCTTGTGAATAACGTAGGATATAGGAATGAACTAGCTTATTGGGTGTAAGGTTTACCATGGTGAATGTTTTGATAAGCTCTTCCGATTACTTTCACCATATCGAAGGCATAGGGAAAATGAATTTTCTCGGGCGGGTTTCGAACCTAAACGGATAAAAATAGAAGGGAAAATGCTACAATGATTACTTTTTCTTATTAGCCAGCCAGTTTCGAAACTTTATTATATCACTTTAATGGCAGAAAAGCACATGGTGCTCCTAATGGGATGTGGGGACTTCAGATCTGTGCAATACCTGGAGCGACACTCGTGCTGCTGAATCTGTAGGAAACTTCTAATGCTCTTTTTGAAGAACCCCATATTATTGTCGCTTGGGAAAACCACAACAGAGCCTTTTTTCGTTCAGTAATCCCCTTGAGGTCCCCGCCGAAGCCGAAAGGGGAGGTTATGTCGGACTCGAACCGACTGAAACCGCACGTCGACTGTGGGTCGTGGTCCTAGGCCGGAGGTGAAGTTGTCTTCGACATATACCTTGCACCCCGGCTGACCCAGGCACCCTTTCATTCCATAGTTTAAGCGTGCGTAGATTGGAATTTCATTCATAACTGCCTGTGAACAGTTCTTAAAGAACCCTATATTTAATATTATGGTATATAATAATATCATATTCGTACAAAAAAGAAATTCACTAAGCCGAAATCAAACCCGCAACCTCTGACAGCAGTTGAACGCTCCGCCGCTTAAAACCGTATTTCTGATTTAAAAAAGTACAATACAAATATACCTCTGCCTATCCCCTCAACGAAACAGACATAAGCATATAATTTTCTCAAGATAATCATTCTACTCAGACCTCAGTACCTCTTGGCGAAGATTCCTATCGCGTAAAACTTACCTGGCTACCAATTACACCACTCTGGAGCATTCAAGCAATTTTACTATCTTATCATTCTCTTTGCTCTATGGAATAGTTGCCATTTCATCAGATAATGTCTATACGGTTCACTTCATTACCTAGAACAACTTGTAAGTACACGCTTAATGAGAAAATGCTCTTAGAGAGTTGAAAATAATCTGATTTTATAAGCAAAGAAGTAGTCTGTATGTACGATGACGTAATACTGGCTTAAATATCTGAAATAGGTTAAATAATTTGCAGCATAGTTCTACTAATAGTAATGTTAACTTGAGAACGTTTTGTGAAGATATTTGGATGTTTGTCACTCAAACAAGTTCTAATGGCTTAATGAATATGGCTGAAATATGATACAGACTAGATACATCATAACCTGGAATTATGTTCCCACAGCAAATGTAGCACATATGACTGAATTATTAAGAAAATTAAATATCACATTCTAAATAAATCCACTATCCATCCATACTAAAATTATAAATGCGAAAGTAACTCGTCTGTCTATATGTTACTCTTTCACGCCTAAACCACTGAACCGATTTTCATCAAATTTGGTATAGGGGTAGATTAAACCTTGAGCAAGCACATAGGCTTTGTTTAGTCGCGATAACTAACAGTCAAGCGTGTGGAGCCGTGGGCAAAAGCTAGTCCATACTCCATACTAATATTATAAATGCGAAAGTAACTCTGTCTGTCTGTCTGGTTTAGGCGTGAAAGCGTAACATACAGACAGAGGTCTGTATGTTACGCTTTCACGCCTAAACCACTGAACCGATTTTGACGAAATTTGGTATAGGGGTAGATTAGACCATGAGAAAGGACATAGGCTATGTTTTGTCGCGATAACCGACATCCACGCGGGTGGAGTCGCGGGCAAAAGTTAGTAACTTTATAAGTTAAAAATCGAAAAGAAAATAAAAACAAGAAAAATGAAAAATATCAGGTAAAATTATAAAATATAGATATGAGTCCAAATATCTCAAAAAGAAAAAAAATAGAGCGTTATACTATTTATTTTTGGGTTTCAGTTATCTTGCCCACAGCAGCCATTCAGGCACTCCCTTGGGAGCTTGACGTGTGCAATGGATAAAATGATATCATATCGGTACTCTAAATAATAGTTTTATTGGCTAATATTGCTATCAAAATGATTATTATGACTATGATTATTTTACTCCAAAATCAGTAACAAAACTTTCATAACATAACATAACATAAACTCACGCCTGTATTCTCCGAAGGGGTAGGCAGAGGTGCTAGCACCCACATTTCGCCATTTTATGTTTAGGTCCCAATGTAATAGGTGGCGAGCCTATTGCCATAAACCGGGCACTTATAAACCTGCGATAAATACACACATAACTTCGAAAAGCATCGAAAAGTCATTGGTGTGTGCCATGGTAAATCTGGGATCGAACCCGAGACCTCGTCTCAGCAGTCCATTACCCAAACCACTAGGCTACCGCAAACTTTCATAACTTTTATTAATAATCAAGTTTAAATGTCCCAGCTGGGGGGTACGCGATCATCTATCTAGGTTGTGGTCTATATCAATTTTATTAATCTTAAGAAAGAAAACCTCTGATAGTTGGGCGACTTTGGGGGGTTGAGGGGTTTCCAAGACCCTCTGAGCCAAACCAATCTCATCAACAAACCAGGTGATTGGCGGAAGGGGTTCTGGCGTAGGTTTTCTTTTGGGATGGTACAGACGAATGTCGCTCTTATAAAAGCTGTATAATTCTAATTAAAAAGAGGAGAAAGAGTTAGCGTACCCAGATGTAATTGAGAACAACACTAAGACGAAATGATGATCACTTTCCTCAGGCACTCCTTTCCATATCAATATCCATACTAATATTATAGATGTGAAAGTAACTTTGTCTGTCTGTTACGCAACCATTGAACGAATTTTGATAAAGGGGGTATAGGGGTAGATTAGACCTTAAAAAAGGACACAAGCTATGTTTGGTTCGAGATAACCACGCGGGTGGAGCTGCGGGCAAAAGCTAGTCCATACTAATATTATAAATGCGAAAGTAACTCTGTCTGTCTATCTGTATGATACGCTTTCACACCTAAACCACTGAACCAATTTTGATGAAGTTTGGTATAGGGGTTGATTAGACTCTAAGAAATGACATAAGCTATATTTGGTTCGATAACTGACTACCACGCGGGCGGAGACGCAGGCAAAACCTAGTCAGCAATAAATAAAATTGTTAACCTGAACATTGCTCATTTGAAACATGGCGTGCAAAACACTAAGTAAGCATATCATTACCCGCTTATCTAACCCAAAATCGGCAATAAACATCCAAAATCCAAATTTCCAATGGTATCATTGCCTGCATCAGTGTCAGCGGTTATTTGGCGATTAGGGAACATAAAATTTGAGACATTTAGCATAATTTGTGCGTATTCACGTCATATCATTACAATAGTTGATTATAATAACAGGTGCGATGCAGCTCTGGTCGAATTGGCCCCCGGCGGTTCGGACGTGCGTTCGGTCTGTTGCTCTTTGTGACCAGTGTAAGGGGTAAATTGAAGCGATTTTATGATTTTTTTCACTTGAGAAGATTTTTGAGGCACTAAAATCTCTGATAAAGCCAACCTCACGAGCAAACCATTATATCTGCTGTTGGTGTTTTGTCGCAGGTTCTCCTTTTAGGGTTGAGAGGGTCGAAGTCACTCTCCTAAAAACCAAAGGTTTAAACCAAGAAGAAGTGAAGAATAAGTGGAATTCAGGATTACACCCTTAAAGTCGCTACCTTAAAAGCCGTCTAAATCAAACCAAAAGGAAGTGAAAGAGTAAACCGACCATGGACCTCGTTCTTCCCACTTTCTTCTTGGTAATTTTCAACTGCTTTGTAGAATAGAATAGAATGGATTGATCAACTTTGACGATTATTATAAACAATCAAAAATACGTGTCACTCCAAAAAAAAAACAATCAACGGATCATTAAAATCGGCACTTACAAAACATTGAGAATTTGTAAGTAAAAAGACTAGTTTATCAAATGGACGACTGGTCCAGACCTGAGAAGACTCCGGCAAGAAACTCAGCGGGCATTGTCCCATATACATTATTCGCTGGTCAACGTTGCCACTTCTCTTAACTTGGCAGGTAAAATATGATGATACATCTGGTACTGCAAGTTTACCCAGCATCTCGACATAGTCTGACTGCCTATATGAAAGTCTTCCTACCTTATATAAGAAGCTTTCGCATCCTCCTCTACCTTGTACCACTCACAAGCTTTAACGGGGTTTAATACTAGTAGATACATAGACAAAGTGGTCCAGGTTATTTCACTAGAGTTGGCTTTCCCGGCCCGGATTGCTGTACAGGTCAATTTATGGTAGTTATATTGGGATATGACTCGCCATAACTTTGACTTTACTGCATGGATGGAACGTGGTGATCGGTTATTATTGGGATAGCACACGTTCAAAGATGGTATACACTGTACATTTAACTTGAATCGCCATTCTCGCATTAGTCATTGCTGGCATTTATTGGTTTTCGTTTTTGAGAAGTCATCTTCAGCTTTTCATCAATCGGATGAAGGTAAAATTTGCTTTTTTGTTCAATTTTGTATTATTAACCTCAACATATAAGTTGTTATTCAAAATACATAATATAATATGCATAATAACTATTACAAATAAAATTATAAAACAAGACATAATATGCAAAACTCCAGATTCAGGCGTCAAAAAATTCCTCCCCATCGATGTCAACCGGGAGGGTGGCTAGAAGGCTTGCGGCATTGCCACATTGAAGTAAATATAAGTTTGAGTAAATTACCCCATATTTATCCTTAAAACTGAACACTGCAGTTTTTGTTCCCTTTCGGGATATTTAAAAATTATGTACAGCTCATACATATGTACTCGTAATATTTGGATGTATGAGGCTCCACCAAGAGGGTGAAATCCAGATTATAAGGACCAACATTCCAACCAACATAATGATGAATACCCAAAAAGGTTATATGAAGGACATAAACCAAAACTGTAAGCAGCTTTTATAATAGAAAAATAAAATATTATATTAAAATATATTTACTAAAAATCTAACCTGAAGTCATATTATGAGCTAAGCTTAGATCAGAAGACTCAGATATATATCGCACTACGTAATATATCCTAGAATATTAAATTATTCCGTGATATAAGAAAATTTATGCATAACTTATATGGGAATGTAACACTGTCGCTCCATACTGTATCGAATACTTTCTTTTTTGATGAGGTAAGTAGAAACATCTGCCTGTGTCACGCGACTCAGGGAATTTATACATTACTTGCTATAACAGACGGGTTTGCTCGAGCCATTGTATATTTGGTTATTTTTAGGACATGCCAATTTGACTTCACCTCCCCTGATGGTAAGCTGTCTCAGAAAAGGGAGTCACCATTACAGACACGTACCTAGACATACGTATGTCAGATCGAAGGCATTTTAACATGTCCAGAGTACCTACTCGAAACCGGCAAGAATTTTTTTTATATAACGGATACGTCAATTTGACTTCACCTCGCCTGATGGTAAGCTAAAGGCAAAGGGTCACCATCGTAAACATGTACCATGTTAACAATGGTGGCACTCAGCTTGACGGCCTCGTCAGATGATTTTTTATGCCCCTTGAAGAAAACTCGAATTACACACTGATCCTGTTCCCGCGACTCAGATAAAGTTCCTCAAAATTTCTGTGAGCCTGGTACTTCATGCTAATGTACCAGGGTCACCACGACCAGGACCCACAGCAAACTATATCTTACGTTTGTTTGATTGCAATCAAAAAAACTTAAGATTTTAAGTCTGATCAAGACCTTTCTAATAAAAAAAACCGCATCAAAATCTGTTCAGTAGTTTTTGCGTCCATCGCGAACAAATATTTCCAATTTCACTTTCTTTTTTATACCACTTAGGTGGTAGATAAGGATACAGTCCACCTGATGAAAAGTAGTTATTGAGGCCTGTGGAGGTTTGCAATCGTTAGTACCTAGTTAATATTTATTGGTGACTCTCAAATTGCAATAATGTAAAAAAAACTACCAGCAAGTAACAGACAAACATACTTTTTATATCTGTTGAGACATTAAAATTGAAATTTTTAAGCTTGTCCTAGCCAATATTATGCGAACAGCTGAAGCTAATGTGCAATGCGTTTTCAACTCTATTACTTAAGAGGAATAAAAATGATAAACCTGTTTTTTAGGCGTATGTTTAGAGACCAACTCCTTTTTTATTTGTGGACGTATTTGAAAACTGTTAACACTGTTTTATTTGTTGGTTTCTTGCCTACATTTGGTACATTTTTAATTATTCTCACTTTTTAATTACTATATGAAAATCATTCCCAAAGCAAAAAGGTCACTGAAAAGAAAACTGGCAACTACTTCTAAACGGAAAAGAATTTTTACGTAATTTTTTAACTAAAAGAAAGACAAAAATCTGGAGTATAAGTGGTACATTTTTCCGTTCAATACATTGACTTTTGAAGTCACAGGCCACGTTTTTGTTACGTTCTCGAGAGTTTGGCTTAGCGGGTGCCTATGCGGGGGCCGGGCGGCAGTGCCGTGATGGCTGTTGGACGGGGAGGTTGTGCTTCACGTTTTCGCAGCTTTGACAGCAACACAATTCGAGACTAATGCATAAGTGAACAGATAAGACACTTCTATGAGACGCCGAAAGTAAATTCGGTAAAAAAGCTAACGCTTTAAACTCTCAACAAATACATGAAAATGTTGTGTTGATTATTTTATTCGCACACTTTATTTGTTAACAGCTGTTGCCCACGGCTCCAGCCACGTAGATTTTGGATGCCGTTCCGGATGGTGATCCTCACTCGTAGTGTAATGATATAAAACCTATGACACTGATAAATACTTAGTGTGGGTTTCTATTGGTGAAATAATTCTTAGAATTGGTTCTGTAGATCCAGAGATTAACCTATATAACGTCACAAACTACGTCTGTATAATAATATATGTATATTAGAATACTATACATACCTATAGTTACATATATAAATATATAATATTATAAAAAAATTATCACTACATAGCATCACTAGTATAAAATAATTCACTTCCCGCTGTCTGTCTGTCTCTATGTATGCTTAGATCTTTAAAATTACGCGACGGAGTTTGAAGCGGTTTTCTTTAATAGATAGTATCATTCAAGAAGTAGGTTTACATGTACAATACAATCTATATAATATAAAAATGAATCCATATTTCCCAATATCAGATAGATTCATTTTTGGCTGGACTGGCTGAGGCTGGACCAATTTCGCTTTTTTCTTTTTTTGTTGTGTTTGTTATTGTCTGGAGGTTTTTATGAAAGAAAAAGTAAAAAATATGCGATATTTAATAGAAATATTTAAGAATACTTAACCATTATATAAAATATCTGACCCGAAAGACGTTGTTATGTCCTATTGGTGTCAGGATCTCCGTGGGCGTATGGAGTCCCTGTCGTAATGCTTTCTGTTCTCAAAATAATTAGGACAACTTAATACAGCCAATTGAGGTAAATTCTAATTTTTAAGGTGAAATGAAGTTTGCCGGGTCAGTTAGTGCATAATAATAAAAGGTTTGAATGTGATGTCATTTAGATAAACACATTTTTAGGGCTTACATACGTTGCAAACGATGGCACTGTGAGAATGTGTGATGTGTGTGAATTGTTATGCCTATAGCACACTTATAGCTTTCATATTCACCTACCTCAATGTATCTATGCAATAAACACCCTAACCAATGGAAATATATATTCATGTCGTAATTAATGTAATTATAATGTTTAATGCATAATGTATAATGAATATAAGTGCTGAGTGGGCATCAAACCCACAAAATTAATTTTATTTAAAAGGTTTTGGTAGAATGCTATCAGAGATAAAACCAAAGTTGCGATAATAGACATCTATACGGGCGGTGCCGCCGACCTTAGCTGTCTTAAAGAATCAAGAATCAATCAACATTGATGTCAAAAAAATACCAAATCAGTTAGGTACGTGAAGTTAGGCAGAATATGATGTGACCACTCTGTACCCTTTTTACCGACATCTTTTCCCATATTTTTATATTATAATCACTTTAGTGACATGTGTGCGGGGTGGTGCGGGGCTGCGATTATTACGTTCGTAGACTCCACCCATTTGCTCTAAGGCATCGTCTCTAGTAAGGACCTTAAGAATTTTGCTCGTATCCAAATGTTACATGCTATTTACTTAGTATAAGTGCTATCTGTCACGAAAGAACTTAAAAAAGTACTTAAATGGCTGCAAATAACGGATTATTATAAGTATAACTGAAAGTGCTTAGTAAGTTAGTGAAAATAAAAAGGGTTCAATAAAAAAATACATATTATTTGAATGATTTTTTTTTTATAGCATTTATTATGCTAACTGTTAAGTGAAATACACAGTCGTGAATAAATAATATTAAAACAGACCACCTACATTTTTAAGACACCACCTGTTAAGTTCGAAAAACATTGGAAAAAATGAAATGCTCAAGTGAGACTCGAACTCACGACCTTTCGCTTACAGGGCGACTGCTCTGCCAACTGAGCTATTGAGCACCACTTGAATCATTCCAAATTTTCCTTCTCTTTATATCCGTCTATAAGGGTGACGGTGCAGCCATCTACCAACATTCTTACGAACTGTTGGAAACAATGAATGATTTTTCAACCATTTTTAAACATTGAATTTTGATACATATTATTTGACATTAAACTGCGCCATTTACACAATATCGTCAGTGTGGAGGTCATTCGGCAGTCTCCGAAAATGATTTTTTTATATATCATTAAGGTGGCAGACAATGCACGCGGCCCACCTGACGGTAAGTGGTTAGCGTTGCCTATGGACGGACCCATACCAGGGGTATCACACTAGTACATTGGGATTAGGCGCACAATGCCACATTTTCAAAATGAAATGCTGTAGCAAAATGACACATTCGCAAAATGCCCATTCTCAATATGCCACACTAGCAAAAGGCCACATTAGCAAAACGCCACACTAGCAGAATGCCACACTATCAAAATGACATAGAACTAATGTACAATAATAATATTTCACAATCTTCTACCAAAGGAATAATAAATATATATTCTTCATAATGTTAGGAAAGAAAAATATATCAGGCAGTTGTTTCTGCCTACCCCGGAGGCAAAAAGGTGTGATTATAATGTACTAGCTTTTGCTCGCGGCTCCGCCCGCGTGGATGTCGGTTATCGCGACCAAACATAGCCTATGTCCTTTCTCAAGGTCTAACATATCCTTATACCAAATTTCATCAAAATCGGTTCAGTGGTTTAGGTGTGAAAGCGTAACATACAGACAGACAGACAGAGTTACTTTCGCATTTATAATATTAGTATGGATCCACAATCTTCAACCAAAGGAATAATAAAACATATATTCTTCATAATTTCAGGAAAGAATAATATATCAATTTTTCCTACCCCGGAGGCAAAAAGGTGTGACTTTAATATATGTATGTAAGCTCTACCAAAACAAACATCACGAAAATAATTAGTTCACCAACTGATATTAATCCTCTCTCAAAGGCTAACTAACGAATGGTGCATGAAATCAATCTAAATAACCGAACGACAGCCATTATACCATTGTTAATGGGGACTCGTTTGTATGGGTAATTAATGGCCCTTAAATGGTGACCATCAGTTCTGTATCGTCTTAAACTTGCTAAGGATAAAGGAGTGCTTACACGGTACGACTCGGTTTGAGTTACTCGGTGGTGAGCTCGCTCCATATAAAATCGTACGAAACTGTGACGTCACGCTTCTGTAGCGCGTAGTGCGAATGTATGGAGTAGTGCAAGAGAATATCGCATTTATTTCGGTCTACGTTGCGTTTACACGTATATAGTTCATAATAAAAGTTATTTAAAATTGAATGAGGAATCTAAAAAGTTATATATTTGAATTGAATTTGATTGTTTATATTTTGACTTTTTTTGGGAATTTCAAGTAATGAAAAGTCATAGTTTCAGTTTAAATATACAATATTTTAGTTATGCAAGGCATATTTTTTCAGAACAAGCTATCGTATTAAGCTGTATTGGGAAGAATCGACGACTTAGTCACATAGCCTATTCGAGAGTTCGTTCGACATAATTATAGCCCTCTATTCAAGATGGCCGTTGAAATATTATGAAGGAGCAGGCACAGATTATGGTTAATACTCACAATTTATAAACTATGTTTTTTGGGCCGCTACGTAATAGATGAAGCTATAGTCTTCAACTGGATACTTTTTCATGGGCGTTAATGTTTACTATCAGATATCCCCTGCTTAATTTATACGGTGACATACGTGCTTCGAGAAATCATTACAGTTTAAACTACGTCACGTTGAATATGCTTGAAATAATCGAAAAAAAAATACAATTTTCATTACACAAACGCTTCTTTTTTTTTTTTAATAGGACACTTCAATTTGTCTTCACCTCGCCTGATGTTAAGCTAAAGGCAAAGTCTCGGAAAGAGGGTCACCATCGGAAACATGTACCATGTTAACAGTGGTGGCACTCAGCTTGACGGCCTCGTTAGATGCCTTTTCACGCCCCGCTTAAAGGACCCGGGACTGTAGGAAGAAGGGAACACGTGAGCTGGTAGGCAGTTCCAGGTCTTAATGGTGCGGCATAGGAATGAGTCGCTGAAACGCTTGGTTCTTGCTGGTATATATTCTATTTATCAGTGTAATTTGAACAGCACAGAGTGTACAGTGCATTCATATCTAATTCTGCTAAAATTGTACACCACCCATCGCAAGGGATCCCGGCAGTCATTTTAGCTTAGATTATAAATCCGAAGCCTCAGCCAGATAGATATAGAACTGGTTAATGTAATAGGTATAATATTAAAAATAACCTTAATGTTGCTGATGATGAGTTCTTCTAAAGAATTTAATAAAAGCAAGTGTATAAACCTCTTAACATTAAGACCAATTAAATTAATTGAGGGTGCTTTTATAATAGGTTTAATACGTATCTGTTTTACGAGAGGTCTCAGACACCTGGACACAGCTCTTGTCCGACAAGCCGCGAGTCTAATTACGTGACTGTTCAGCATAAAAAAGACACCATAGAAAGAATGTCACGTCTGGACTGGAACGAAAGATCGTCACACACAGAAATATAAAAGAGACCATGCGTTTGTTGATAATATTTTATAAAAATTTGTAAAGTATTTTACGATCTCGCTCTAATGGCTGAGTGGGTCTAGCAGAGATTTTGTGCAGGTATAGCATACGTATAACACGTTAATCATGCACTCTGTGCATGCACTAATAATCCATACTAATATTATAAATGTGAAAGTAACTCTGTCTGTCTGTCTGTCTGTATGTTATGCTTTCACGCCTAAACCACTGAACTGATTTTAATGAAATTTGGTATAGGGATAGGTTAGACCTTGTGAAAGGACATCCATACTTCCATACTAATATTATAAATGCGAAAGTAACTCTGTCTGTCTGTCTGTCTGTCTGTCTGTCTGTCTGTATGTTACGCTTTCACGCCTAAACCACTGAACCGATATTGATGAAATTTGGTATAGGGGTACATTAGACCATGAGAAAGGACATAGGCTATGTTTGGTCGCGATAACCAACATCCACGCGGGCGGAGCCGCGGGCAAAACTAGTATATTATAAATGCGAAAGTAACTCTGTCTGTCTGTCTGTATGTTACGCTTTCACGCCTAAACCACTGAACTGATTTTAATGAAATTTGGTATAGGGATAGGTTAGGCCATGAAAAAGGACATAGGCTATGTTTGGTCGCGATAACCGACATCCACGCGGGCGGAGCCGCGGGCAAAACCTAGTATACTATAAAGGTGAAAATTTATGAGTGTATGATAAATGTCTGTTACTTCTTGACGTCTAAACGGCTGGAGCGATAATAATAAAATTTGGCATGGAGTTAGCTGGCACCTCGGATTAACAGATAAACTATGTTTGGTCGCGATAACCGATATCCACGCGGGTGGCGTCACGGGCAAAAGCTAGTATTATTAATGCGAAAGTAACTCTGTCTTTCTGTCTGTCTATGACGCTTTCACGCCTTAACCTCTGAACTAATCTTGATGAAATTTGGTGCACAGATAGATTAGAGCTTAGGAAATGACTAGGAAGAGGTTCTCATGGAATGCGGGCACTGGTTAAGAACTTGACGTAGGCGTAGCTGTAATAACAGTTAGTCTGCTGTAAGTGCAATAGGAAATTCCATTTTAGACTAATTAATAATTGAAAAATTTCACTCTTAATAAGCTCTGCTAGTGACCCATACTATAACAGAAGTGGACTCAACACTACTTCTAAAATTAAAGAGAATATTAAATGAAAAATGGCCGCGATCACAGAGACTACGCGCAGAGCACTGAGCAGTACTCAACATTTTGCTTCGAAGAGTGCCAGCAAAAGCGCGTTTATTTTTAAGAAATGAATTTTCAAAGGCCGTACTTTAATAAAAAATAAAGTATAGTGATTAATCTTGTCCATCATTTTATTATTATTTTTTTGTATCGAAAAATTCTTTGAGAAACTTATTAGGTGATATTTTCCAGACCAAATTGGGACATAAGACAATGTTTAGAATTATTGCTGTGATGGTTCCCGACAGAGAAGAATAGGACCCCATCTCTAGGACCTGTGGTTGTAGTAGAAGGCAACTAGGAGATAGGGCTGTTCTTCATCCGAAAGTCAACATAAATAGTCCCCCTCATCCTCTGTTACGTGGGTTCGAAAATCATAGTTTTTTTTTTATAAAGCACATGCCAATTTAACTTCACCTCGCCTGATAGTAAGCTAAAGGCAAAGTCTCGTAAAGAGGATCACGATCGTAAACATGTACAATGTTAACAGTGGTGGCATTCAGCTTGACGGCCTCATCAGATGCCTTTTCACGCCCCGCTTAAAGGACCCGGGACTGTAGGAAGAAGGAAACACGTGAGCTGGCAGGGAGTTCCAGGGCTTAATGGTGCGGCATAGGAATGAGTCACTGAAACGCTGGGTTCTAGCAAGTATACCTGCAAAATTGGAAGAGCTCATCAGAACATTCACCAGTTGGCGAAATTTCGGTGTTATTAACACCACCTTCACAGGGATTCACAGGTGTGAGTATTTAATAGCCAGATGTTTCGAACTCTGTAATAAGGATTCACTTAATTGCAAATAATCGCATTTGACTGAATTAGTAAATACAGTAGTAAGCCGAAATATTGAAGCAATTTAGTTCGTTTGATTCCTTGGTACCATTATTGATATGAAGAGCCTTGGCCAATACTTGCTTGGATAGGGTTTTTTAGTAAAAAATGTTACTACCGCCGCCAAGCCTGCCGTCGTCCGTCGGCCTCGCGACTATTCAGTCACAAAAATACCTTATTTTTTGTACTGACTCGTGTTTTTCTTCCTTTTACTTTCGTTATTTTATTGGTTTAGGCGTAATATTAGGACATATCTAGAATATGTATTATCTAAAACCACCTATATTTTGCAATTTTACGAAATGTAGGCAAGTAGTTTCAGCAATTCTTTTTTATTGTTTTGGTATTCAAATGCAATTTTTTCAAATGCTGTATTTATTTAAGACTGCCATCTTTGATTCAAACGTGTTGTGTGTGTTTAAAAAAAACTTAATTAGGTAGCTTCTTTTAAATATACAGAAGTTCAGGTCACTAATTAATTATTTGCGTAAACCAATTTCAGGATTAATGGTATAAAAACAACCATACAATCAATTTGACTGTATGCTCGTTGTGGTATCAGGCTAGCATGAAAATATTTATGTGTGTAACAGCACATGATAAAGATACCAAGTCTAAATACATATTGCTCCCAATTCTGTTGTTACATCTCTAAACTTAAATTTCTCTAAAAAATCTAATTGCATGTCTTTCTTTCATGATCATATTATAAAAAAGGACAGATGATTTTATTTAAGTTAAGAACTGTCAAATTAAGACAGCGCCTTGTTGGTGCGTAGTAAGTTAAGTCGCATGTTCGTAGATGTCGGCTAAAATTGAAGGGTACCGTCAAGGCCCCGACTTAATTTGATAGGTGTTCACTAAAATAAATCATCTGTCCTTTTCTATCTGATAATGAAAGAAACAGATGCAATTAGAAAATTTTAGAGAATATTAAGTTTAGAGATGTAACAACAGAATTAGCAGCATTATCTAATACGAGAGTATTTAAAAAATTAAAAAATCAAATCTTGAGGGTTGAGACAACGGTTACATTGAATCACGACTCAAAACACCTAACTAGATAGAGGTAGAACGGCGGTAGGTGTTAAAAACCTAACAAGTGTTTAAAATTTGCTCCATAAACAAAAAATAGTTAAAACTTGAATATATAATTCTTTTATATACATTTATCTTCAACAACTAATAATAAAGTGTTACTTACGTTTGTGGCACTATATGTGACATAGAATCTACATTTGAACACCACCTGCCAGCATCACACAATTTGCAACAACATTATAATCACTGTTATTTTTTGAAAACACCGGACATGTCGCAGCTTGAGGAAATTAAATCAGTGCAGAAGAGTCTTGAAGAGAGCTTTTTCAAGAAGATGGATGAACTGCAAGCGCAACTGCAAGTTGGAGGTACAGCCAAAGACACCGTGGCAAAGGTTGCAGATGAATTTCGTACGTTCAGGGAACTCATTTTCAACATTCTTGGGCTGCTACGAAAACAAATATCTGAATGCATCACGGCCACAGACTCAATTGATACTTGGCGGCGCCGTAAAGCCATCATATTTGCAGGAATTCCAGACTCTGATAAAGAAAGCTGCACCACTACTATCTTGGGGATCCTACATAGCAAGATGGGCCTGAAGGACATCACAAAAACCTCCATAAAAAACTGCCATCGTCTTGGAGCCCTTAGAACAGGCCACAACCGTCCCATCTTAGTGAGGTTTACCACTTTAGAGACGAAAGCGGCAGTCTGGAACGCAAAGACAAGGTTAAGAGGGTCCTCAATATCGGTTAAGGAGTTTTTAACCAAGATCCGGCAGTCAGTTTTCGTTAGGGCCCGCTTGCACTTTGGGATGCGTAGCTGCTGGACACAGGATGGCGTTATAGTGGTGAAAACGCAAGATGGGCATCGCTGCAAGCTCACTTCTGCGGAGGAACTCCAACGCCTCATTGAGAAGCATCCCAAACCAGCATCAAGTTCCGGGGACTAATTTCATCAAGAGTGTAAATAATGTCAACATAATCTTGTTTTTCAAATCTTGCACCGTTCGTGATTGCAAACTTAGACATTAATGACTCCTTGTGCCAAGTTCATTAGCTTGTGTTCTCACTGTGTCATGGCGTTAGGTTAAAATATAAATACTATCTTCAATTCTACAGATTTTGTCAGGATTTTGCTGTTTACCTACATGTATGTTTTTAAACAATAATAACAAACCATACCGTCACTTTGACAGTATGACAGCTTTGACATTTGTATTTACGCAACTTAACTGCTTTGTCTGGCGCAAGGGCCTTTTGCTCTTTTTAATTATTTTATTTTTACTCGTTTGTCTTTCATCACTAAAACAGTGTTATAATTAAATTTTATTTTGCAGCAATTGTGACTGTTTGCTGGCGGGTGGTGCAGAGACTGGGACCACAGTAGCTCAGTGTATTCATCAAACTGGTACATTTTTATATTCTTATTATAATATTAGATATTTAAGTATTTTATATATATATTGTTACTTTTATATTGCGTTTATCATTATGACTGATATTGACTCGTCTGATAATGATTCCTTCTACTCTGCTTATGGTACAGATACACTGTCTGATAGTACATCCTCCTTCACCTCAAATAAGGCGGTCACACTTGGTGATGAACTGCGTATGCGTTTTGAACAAAATATTGAACGGTCATTTAATGTGTGTCATATTAATGCACAGAGTGTACCCGGACATTACAGTGACCTTGTAGCAACGTTTGCGGACTCTCACGTACATGCAATCCTGATATCCGAGAGCTTTTTGAAACCCAATCTTCCCTCTACTTACTACCCACTCCCAGGATTTATTTTAATAAGAAACGATAGGTTGGGTAAGGACGGAGGTGGGGTTGCCATATATATCCGTAGCGATTTACCTTATAAAATCGTTGCCTCATCTCCGTCACAATACTCAGCCAGCGCAGAGTTCCTCTTCCTGGAGGTCTGGGTCAGGGGTGTCAAAATGCTTCTCGGCGTTGTCTACAGTCCCCCCACCGTCGATTATTTCACTGATTTCGAATTGGTATTAGAATCCTTGGGGTCTGATTATGAGCATCACATCATCATGGGTGACTTTAACACTAATCTTCTCGCAGTGGACTCTTCACGGGCTCACAAACTCCTTCACATAGTCGAGTCAGCCAGTCTTCATAATTTGCCACTTGAGGCCACACACCACAATAAGGACGTGGAAGATACCTGGCTCGACTTGATTCTTACTTCTTCTCCTGGTCTTGTTCACTCTCACGGTCAGTTGTTAGCGCCGGCCTTTTCACATCATGACCTAATTTATGTATCTTATACTCTCAAACTTCCTAAACTCAAACCGAAAGTACTGCATAGGCGTTGTTTTGGTCGCATGGACGAAAGTAAATTGTTTGCTGATGCTGTCAAGATCAACTGGGCACCTTTGGTAGATGCTGCCACGGTTGATGATAAAGTTCTGTTTTTCAACAAAACCGTAAATAACCTCTACGATATACATGCCCCTGTTAGAAGGGTGAGGCTAAAGCATCCCCCAGCACCATGGCTTACAGATGAGGTCCGAACTGCAATGAAACGAAGAGATCGGGCATTTCTAAAATTTAAAAAACATCGTTCGGACATCAATTGGGACTATTATAAAACTGTCAGGAACCGGTGTAACCAAGTGATACGGAACTCTAAACGCCGACATATCTTCGAAAATATAACTTGCTCATCACCAGCAAATGTCTGGAAATTTCTTGGGACACTGGGAATTGGTAGGACAAGGCAGTTGGAGCTACCTAAGACAATCGAGTTAGATGCTATTAATCGTCATTTCTCCACCTCACTTGCAATTGATAGTCTAACCGAGCGTCAAACGGTAGACTTCATAGCCGGACTGACCAGTCCCAGTTATGCTCCCTTTCAGTTTTCTCCGGTTACATCGGATGAGATTAAAAAAATTATCCTGTCCATCAAATCTAGGGCTGTGGGCTGCGACAATATTAGCCGTCGGATGATTACTGCTATCCTGGACCATCTACTCCCAGCTATCACACACATCATCAACTTCTCCCTAGATTCTGGTAATTTCCCTATGTTATGGCGTAAGGCCTTTGTTCGTCCCCTTCCCAAAATTTCTAATCCCTCCCTTCCTAAGCACTTTCGACCTATCTCGATCCTACCCTTTCTATCCAAAGTGCTGGAGGCATGTGTGCATAGACAGTTGTCTAGTTTTATACATCACAATGACATACTGAGTCCTCTGCAATCAGGATTCAGGCCAGGGCATAGTACTACCTCTGCACTCCTAAAGGTTACGGGTGATATCAGGGATGGCATGGAAAAGACTAAGGCTACTGTGATGGTCCTAGTAGATTTTTCCAATGCGTTCAACTGTGTGAACCATGAGATTCTTTTATCAGTTCTTGCCCACATTAAAATCTCATCTGATGACCTGGATTGGTTCTCTTCATATCTTCAGGGTCGCCAGCAGTCTGTTTGTACCGACGAGAAGTCATCGAGTTGGTGTAATCTGGACTCTGGGGTCCCTCAAGGCGGTATACTTTCTCCTCTTCTTTTCTCCATATTTATTAACTTCATAACCTCCGATCTTCAATGTTCATATCACTTGTATGCCGATGACCTGCAGTTGTATAACCAAGCCTCTGTGGATAACATCTCAGAGGCTATTGTTAGAGTAAACGCTGACTTGAGCTTTATATGTAACTGGTGTAGCAGGTTCGGACTGGCAGTGAACCCTGACAAATGTCAGAGCATTATAATAGGGAGTAGCTATATGATGAGAAGGTTAAAAGACGAGACGATGCCAGCGATTATTTTTAATGGGAAAATAATTCCTGTTACACTCGGTGTTAAGGACCTAGGATTACACCTTGACTCAACTCTGAGTTGGCGGGATCAAGTCACTAGCGTCAGCCAGAGGGTAACCGGCACACTAAGGGCTCTTTACCGTCTTAAAAACTTTCTTCCACCTAAAACCAAAGCAATGCTTATGCAAACTTTAATCTTTCCTATTTTCGACTATGGTGATGTATGCTATTTCGACCTGAATGCTGATCTGCTCAATAAACTAGACCGACTTCTCAACAATTGCATTCGATTCGTCTACAATCTTAGGAAGTACGACCACGTTTCAGAGTATCGTACAGAGCTGGGTTGGTTGCCTATACGACGGCGACGCAGTCTAAGAGCGGTCACCTTGATATATACTCTGTTAAACTCTCCCAACGCCCCAGCTTATTTAAAGTCTCAGCTCCACTTACTTGGCTCTACCCATAATAAAAACTTACGCTCTTCTAACAACCTTCTCCTACACTGTCCCACTCACACGTCAAGTCTTGTTCACTCTTCCTTCTTAGTACAAGCTATTCTTTTATGGAATGCGCTTCCTCTGGAAGTCAGGATGTCCGCAAACCGTTTTATATTCAAGGCCAGAGTACGTCAGCTCTACAACAACGATCGGTAGAAGAGTTGGAAATCGGGTTCAGTCTGTATCCGTTACATTCTTTTCTTAGTTTGTATATATTTGATATGTAATATATGTATATGTATGTGTATGTATTTATGTGCTAGTAGGTCTATGTATGTATATGTATGGATATGTGTGTATATGTATATATTGATCTATATGTGTATGTAGTATATAATAAGTTTATGGTATGTAGTCTATGATGTTTGTATATATTAACATATGTATGAACATATTCTTATGTTTATGTTTATTAAGTTTAATTTCATATTTATTATGTAAGCATGTGTACCAAACTAGGCAAAAATTCTCACCAGAACACTTCGCGCACCTACCTTTGACCAAAATATCTCTGCATCACCCTAAGGTTGACTGGCAGAAAATGCCCATGGCATTAAGTCCGCCTTTGTACAATCAATTTGTATTTGTGCAAAAAGTTTAAATAAATAAATAAATAAATAACTACTTTTTATACCAACCCTTTAAAACTAGAAATCTTATCGCAAGTCAATCTGACTTCCTCTAATGCGCGCATTATATAATTTAACAACTTAAAAACAAAAAAAATAACCCTCCGAGACCAACCAACTTAATTTTTCATTCCGGACAAAAACATCCCAACCCAAAAATGGGAGCTGGACAATTTACTAAGAGAAAAATAACTCGACTGTTGAGATGACAGGGTTAAGAAACAAGCAAAAAAATAAAGCAATGTTGACTGTTCATTCCAACCGAGTGGCAACCAAAAAAATATTATCGGTTTTTGACGTGTTACGATTGAATAAATTAAGTCCGGTATTGTTATTTTTATAATAGAATTATAGCCCACCATTCAAGATGGTCGTTCTAGTGTTAAGAATATTTAAAAAGTAAATTTTAATGTTGTATTCAGTAATTAAATTATGAAGTCATCAAAGAATGGAATATCACGCAAAACCGAATGTGAACTACTGGCAAGTAACCTTCCCCAAAGAATTCTGAGAGAAAATTGCTTTTAGGATTATTTTCTAGGTTTGCCCCTTTTTTGACTAGTTTTATAGGGCAGAGACCACAATGTTTCCACTTCCTAAGATCCTGGTACATCTTTAGCTTCTTCAATTTCATAATACTTCCTTCACAGGACAACACGTGCACGGCTAAGATGCCATCCGTATACGGTTTAGAATATACGTTCTAGAACTAAGCGTTTCAGTGACTCATTCGTATGCTCACGTGGTTCCTTCTTCCTAAAGTTCGTCCATGCCGTTCCTCACTTGTTCCTTCAACTTCACCCCAGCTTAACTTCTCAGACTTATCATTACAACAGCATTTTCACTTTCATTATAAAGGGCTCAATTTGTATAGAGATAGTCAATATCCTCGCGTATCACAATAACTACCAACCACGTGTAAAACCGGTCCGAACCGGTTCGTTTCGTTTAACGCCAGTGGAGTTACATTTATAGTGAATGTTTACTGAGTTCTATATCGTCATCCTGTGATGTAGTCGGACACACAGTAGTGAAGATTGAGTTCTAAAGAATTAGTTTGATACCTATACAATAATACTACTTAAATAAAATGTTATGAATTTTTAAGTTTCCTTTCGTTGGCAGTTGGGTAAAAGAATATTAAGCGCAGGCACCGATGTAGGTATGGATGAAGGTTCTCATTCTCATCTGGCTCATGAAAGCGGTTTAACAGATTTGGGTCATAATAAGCACAAATATATTATTACCCGGGAATATATTTCTGTGGGCCACGGATACGAGACCAATCCTTCACCCTGAGACACTAGCATCTCTAGGTAATACCTAAATATTCAGTTAAAATGCTCTTTACTCGGTAACTTATGTATCCTAGTTTTAGATTTTACTTCCTGTTCCTATAATACACTTTATAAAAACATAGCACCATAACAAACATTGCCAAGGACAAGTATTTTTGTCATCAAATTTAACCCTCTAACCACCGCCGAGCTTCGAACTAAAAAATACACAATACAGTGAAGTCCCAAACACGCACAGAAATACACAGTGATTACAAAAGGTGTATCAAGTTAAACAGCCCAGCAATTATTCACTAAATGCGTCCACATCGTCACACGCGCTCGTTCTGCCAAAGCGAGCAAAGTGTGCAGAAAAGACATTATTCTGACTTTTGCTCTGTGTATTTAGGTGCCAAGTCTTCTTCATCTTTTTTTTATACCGGACACGTTAATTTGACTTCACCTCGCCTGATGTTAAGCTAAAGGCAAAGTCTCGGAAAGAGGGTCACCATCGTAAACATGTACCATGTTAACAATGGTGGCACTCAGCTTGACGGCCTCATTAAATGCCTTTTCACGCCCCGCTTAAAGGACCCGGGACTGTAGGAAGAAGGAAACACGTGAGCTGGCAGGGAGTTCCAGTCTAAGTGGTGCGGCATAGGAATGAGTTACTGTTATCGGGGTTCTACTGCCAGTTGCATTTAATGCTTGCATTTTTAATACCAGGATCCGATTCTAAATTGACTTTTGCGGGAGAGGCTGCCGTTTGGTCTCTCATACCCTAAAAGAAAATCTGTGCTCGAGCTTTATCTGCCATACATCAGGTGTACTATATACTGGTTTTGAAGTGTAATATGGTACGAGAGTGGACGCTGAGCGGAAAACACAAGTTTTGGATGTAACCAGTAACGCTGTGATAATGTTGATTCGAAATATAAGTCAAAACATGACATTTGTTACTTCAATTGATAATGTTAACGCCGCTTTAAGAGTAATTAAAGGTGTAATCCACTTAGAGCACCCATCTGAATAGCACCTGAGCGAATAGCACCTAGCCATGTCCACGAAGAGCAAGGATCATAATTAATTTGACGATGGTGACTAGGTTGGAACTTGATTGTAAAAATTAAACCACTCTATCAAAATTTACTGTTAGGCGCGGACACGGGCACTGCAGCACTGGGCGCGACACGAGCATGTACGGCAGCACGGCACCGGGCCCAAGGCTCGAGACACCTGCGATTTCACAAGCTAGTCTCACCTCTGCAAACTTCCTGAACTTACTCTATGTCCTACCCTTAACTCGTAAATATCCAAGTGATTTGCATAAGAAACTGTGGCAGTCACATTACGCTACTGAATAAATTAACTGTTTTTACAAGAGCGCCTGAATGAACAACTTTTTGTTAACACTTTTACGTAGGGCGTTCTTGTGTTAATTTAAAGAATCTATGTAGGCGAGGGTTGATTTGGAAGGCATTGAAAGGTAACCATGCAAGTCAATTAATTATGAAGTTTCTTGCTTGGAGGGCACGTTAAAACTGGGTCCTGCTTTAATAGTCGTTAGGTCAAGATGGACCATATGGGCGACCTAACCAACTCTGTCAGTAGTTGGTTGCCAATCACAGCTCAAGTTGCGAGGTCAGATTGCAAGCGCTTCTACATTCTATTTAAACTAACTATAGGTTTATTTCCAACAGTTCGTAAAAATGTTGGTAGATGGCTCCACCGGCGCCCTTAAAGACGGATATAAAGAGAAGGAAAATTTGAAATGATTCAGGTGTGGCTCAATAGCTCAGTTGGAAGATCGTTCCCCCTGTAAGGGAAAGGTCGTGAGTTCAAGTCTCACTTGAGCATTTAATTTTTTCCGATGTTTTTTGAACTTAAAAGTTAGCATAATAAATGCTATAAAAAAATCATTCAAATAGGTTTATGCTGAGTAAGGTAAGGCAGAGGTGTATGGAGCCTTATTATGATTTTCAGGACTTAAGATAACCTCATCTGCAAGCCGGGTGTACCCTTCTGATTGATAGACGCAGGTTTACCCTCCCAAAACAAACAGGCACCAAATTAGCAGTTTAATTATACAAAAATACAGATGACCTTGCATGTTTAAAATATCATCGCCGCTTAATTATTTAAGGAAGACCTCATTATATCATTTGGCGGCATAATGATCACCATTCTTTCCTAAAACAAAAGCAAAATATTCTATTTTTAAAAAACCTAACCCTCCACTGTCTTTTGTCGGTTGAAATACCGCGGACAAACATTTTAATCTTCTAAACAAAAGTTGTACGTCCAATTGTCACGTTAATGTTGACAAACGCCGTCAAATGCCGCCATCATTGTTCCCATGGTGTATCGTAATAAGCCGTGTAAACATTCTCCCATGATGTTGGGCACGCGGATGTAAAGTATGGAGGAATATTGCTTAGATTATGTTGGAGCTGGATAGGTACTTTCGAAAAATATTTTACTATAAGCTTTTTCCCTTGCAGCTTGTCCGTCAAACCTTTTGTTTAATGCCTTACGTTTCAGTTGAGGTTAGAACCTGTCATCGCCCTGGCAAGCAGGCACAGGTCTCTGATACGTTGGGATATTCTATGTTGCTTTGGTAGCCAAGTCCGCTCTGTGTCTCGATCTTATCTTCTGTACGACACATCAGTATCTCCAGATCGACGTGACGAAACACTAAGCAGTTTAATGGTTGTTCCCAATAACGTATCTACTGTCAGTTTGGGAATACTAAAGATAGAATACGTCATCAATCTCTGATTTTAGTGTCCCAATATTTGTACCATTGATCTGTAATCCCACTGCCTATCGATCGCAGGGCCTGTCCCATGAACCAGATAGAGATTTGTCATTATAATATTGGGACAGTAGCCACAGATACTTCAAATTTGACTGTTTTTCTGGAGGTGTAATATAACTGTATGTATGTTATTGAGAACGGCAATTAGTCGGTTCGAATCCGATATACTTACCCACCTCATCGTCGACACTACTAGCGAGGTGAAGCCCAAGGGATTCCCGCACAAAAAAAGTCACTATGGCATACAGCTCAGGAATAGCGAGCCAATAACGAGCCACAGTAACCATCAAACGAGTCATAAATAAATCTGTACTTCTAATCCAGTCTCGTCAAATCCGTGACTGGAGTACGCGCGCCGCCGGCACGCATGCTAAGTGATGGCATCTATTTTTTTACGTTTTTTTATCTAAATTAAAAATCTTTGCCGCCCCCCTGCCCCCCACTCTGCGAGGTCTAAGGTTACGCGATAAACACACAGACTGCTTTGTTTGTATAAGCTTGTTGATGGGTGAGCGTGCATTATTATTTGTGATGATGATCTGGCCTAGTTATAACGTGGTTACAATGTACGCACAAAAAGTGGCATTATGAGAGCAATATAATGATATAGTATCGTGATTACTGGAGTTATACGATTATCTGTGGGCTTCAGGAAAGTTTTTGATCTTATAGTTTTAGAACGAAATAAATGCGACAGCTTGCCGTACTTTGAAGAAAACCGTTAAGCCATTCATTGCGGGTAGTTGGAACCCTAAAAAGTCTACCCTAAATCTACTAGTGAAATTTGGAGGTCATATGACAGTCACTTTATGGAATATATCAAAATTCAGCAGCATCGTAGTCTATTCTGAACCCTTACTCAAGTGAATAGTACAATCATTTCGTATACTTCAATATACATGTAAACTTAGCATTAGTCTGGATGTTCCCATGTATTACATAATAATTAATTATTTAAGTAGGAAGGTATGTTTCAATATCAATATTTAATTTAAAGTAGTTGTACATCGGGAAAAATAAACGCTTAACTGGGACTTGAACCCACGACCTTTCCCTTACAGGGAGAATGCTCTTCCAACTGAGCTATTGAGCCACCCCATATCTTCCTGTGGGAGTCGTAGAAGGCGACTAAGGGATAGGGCTCTTCTCCATCCGACAGTAAACATACATCCCTTAACTAAGTGCCCGCTATTTAAAAAAAACTTACGCTGCAGATACATATTCTTGAACCAGTTCCAATTTAAAAAGTGCCGTACATTATATCCCTATACCAAAAGGGTTACTTGGATTACTTAAAATTCATTCAGATACATAATTACGATTACAACGAAGAACACTTCGACTAAACAAATAAGGTACACACTGACTAATTATTATTATCTTCTATTATACGTCATTTCCACTCGAAACCTCTCTATAATCAGGTCATAATTTTACGAAACTATTATTTAACATTTACACGGCCATAAAGATAAAACTCCACTACACGACGGTAATAAAAAGCTGAACAAAATGAGTCATACAACGTAACACCTTCATATGTGCGTACGCGCATGGCCGTGACTCATCGCCGAACGATTGGAAGTAGATGATTTACATTGCACGTTTCTATAGTTTTTCTAACATATTTTTTTATTTAGGTACTTAATTAGTATTACGAGTATTTTTGCGTTTATTTTTTTGTATTGCATACCTTTTTGGGAAAGAGATGTGATTATAATATGAATGTAATATTACTCGTATTTCCTGTTCCTAGTATAATTTTATTTTAACTAGTATACTAGTTTCTGACAATACTAGTATTCGTACTAGCCCCTACAGTTAAACTAAATTCCTAGTGTTAGGAGTAGATAGAATGCGTGAGCTCTCGATCGTAAGACTGATACTTAATCCACTTTAGGCTATTGTCGATATAAATAGATATCTAAATTTAAAAAAAAACTTTTTTATCAAGTAGGTATGTTACCAAAGTAAAATTTCAAAGGTCACTAAGACCCAAAAACCTTCGCCATTTTATTGTCCCCTTGTTTGATTTTTTAAGAAACATGTACCACATCCGCATACCGTGCGACCCCACCGGCGGCGATAGGGTTAACTGAGGTTCTCACCGCTCCAGAAAACCCACCAAAATTAGTGACCGGAACCACATATTAAGAAATCAGTGATAATAAAAAACAAACTTAAGTAGCAAGTGTCGCAGATAATGTACAAAGGGCGGGCTTATCGCTAACTGTAATCTCTTCTAGGCAATTTTAGAACTAACGAGATTTGATAGTACCGTTGCAACGGTACTATCAAATCTCGTTAGTTCTCGACAACGCGTTGTCGTTAATTGCATATGCAATTTGCCGAAGGGTCTGGATAAAAAAAATGTTTTTTTTTTCATAGAAGTATAGTTTCTATTTCGTCATCAAATGTTAGATCCATCCATATACTTACGTCTGTAAATCCCCAAAGAGGTAGGCAGAGGTGTATTAGCACCCACGTTTCACCAATTATGATTTTCGGTCCCACGACGTCGTCTATTCCCAGTTATCGCCACTGGTAGGCTAGCCTATTGCCATCTAGCGGCCCGTCTGTCTTGGACTGTATGTTTACTGTCGGATGGAGAACAGGCCTATCCCTTAGTCGCCTTTTACGACTCCCACAGGAAGAGCTGGGGTGGTCCTATTCTACTCCACTGAGAACCAACACGACAATATTAGATCTGTTACCAAATATAGTAGTTCTGACCTTCTAGATAGGAGGCAATGCGTTTGTAGAATACAATAGAATAATTAAATACATAGGGAAAAAGAATAGTTCGTAAGAAAATCGGTAGATGACGCCACGTCGCCTTAAAGACGTATAAGATGGGAAATTTGAATCATATCGGGCGTATCTCGGTAGCCGAATTGGTCAGGCATTCCCCCTGTAAGGGAAAGACTGCGGGTTCGAGTCCCGCCCGAGAAGATTCTTTTTCCCTATGTATTTGATTTGTATAGTTAGCATACTTAATGCTGTAAAAATTCCTTCAACTACAATAGAATAAGTTGTCAAAATGCCATAATCAAAAGTTGATCAATGTATGGGATTGACATACGTTCGTAAGACGAAATATGTGGCAACCCCATAGATGCATCATTCTATTTTTTAATATATATGACCAGCTTTCGTCAAAAAAAAATATATTAGGTTAGAAGAGATTAGGTTACCCATGACAAACCGACAAATTCTATGTAGTCTGGAGGGGGCCAACGTTAAAGGACGCAACAAGGAGCAGCAAACAAAGAGCAACATCAAACCCTTTGACGTTGCTCCAGACTACATAGAATTTGTCTGTAAAATAGTAGTCCGTTTTTATCCAACCCTGCTCCAAATAAAACCAATCATTGAACGGTGTAGTCCACTTACGGCCGTTCCCAATAACATACTTACAGTTGAAGATAGACCGCAACAATAAAATTTGACGTATCGGCTGTTTAAATTGAAAACATGGTAACGGATTTTTTTGCGGTAAGGCGCATCGCGGTATAATTTTATTTTCCAAAATTGGTGTGAAATAGGAGTTACTATGTTTTGAATTTAATCAGCCGAGCACTTTATCCGTAGATGCGATCTATCTTAAACTCTCAGTATGGTATTGGGAACGGCGGTTAGAGGACCCAGCTGAATAGCACCTGAGTGAATAGCAACTAGCTAGGTCCACGAAGAGTCCAGTCCTAGCCTACACCCATCGAACTCTCCATAATTGGTTTGAGAACTAAACACTAGATTAACTCCTTTTTAAGCTACTGTACTATGCGCTTAAGATACACCGTCTAAAACTCCATAGAAAACTGTAATACACCTCTAAAACCAAACAAGTACCGTCATAACTAAGCCAGCAATGTACACAGGCCAGTGTAACAGTGCCTACAGCGATAACCAGACCGCATAGCACAACTGGGTGAAAGTCCAAACGGTCTAGCGAGTGACTCAGAGCCCGGACAATCAATATCCGATGGCACAATCAACTTAGTAAGCCGGAATCACGGTCAGCGATGTTTTGAAGACAATTTTGTAGTAAATAAATAGGGCAAATACTTGATGATTTAGGTGTGCAGAGCACTATAGTTATATTGCTGAGTGCCACCACTGTTAACATGGTACATGTTTGCGATGGTGACCCTCTCTCCGAGACTTTGCCTTTAGCTTAACATCAGGCGAGGTGAAGTCAAATTGACATGTCGTAGATAAAAAAAAAATCATCTTGACCCTATCACGTTACAAACTATAGTCTATCTATATGCGCAGTACACGTTTTTTGGGTGTCTTTTGAGGATGGTACAGTCATAGGTAATAGGGAGGCAAACGAGCAGACGGATCGTCTTATGGTAAGCAATCACCGCCACCCATGGACACCCGTAACACCAGAGGAGTCACAAGTGAAGTGCTTGTCTTCCTTTTAAAAGAGAGTACCTACGGTCTTTTCTTGAAGGTTTGAAGATCGTATTGGTGGTAAGTCTTGTATTAAGAGCAAATCAAACTGTTTTATTGATTTATATGGTTTTATTGTTCGGAATAAAGGTGTGTACCAAATGTCAGAACAATCGGTCAACTGGAAGGGGTCAAAAACGAAATGAAGATCTTTATATACTTTGTTCGTCAACATCTTTCTGATACTGACTGTACAACCATTCATGTCAATGTAGACGTATAGACCAATCATGGATTATATAAAACCAATTCACGAGCGCTAGCGCACAGATAAGGGTCTCATTTACCTCGTAGGGTCGAGATATTGTATACCGGTAACTTGGTTTTTTTATACTGGTAACTTCATAACTTAGCAACCTCACCTTACCTTACCATTTATAAGGAAATTCTTGAAAATCTAATAGATATTGGACACCAATCTCAAAGAGTTAACTGCCCCTAATACCTCTAAATTTTATGTCAAAAAAAAACATGACAAATAGTTTTGGTTAGACTTGAGGAGTACTGCTATCTCACTTATTAACATTAAATAGCAATATACATATCTCTTTCCTTATCTACTTCATATTCCTCAGCCTACCGTGTCGCATATAAAAAACCACAGAAACTCTTTCCCATTAATTAGCCATGAGCTCTCCTACCTTAAAAATGTTAAAACATAATGAAATAAAACAAGTCCCTAGTTTCTGATAAATTGATTCCGATAAATAAGTGTACTTTCAACACGGACACACTGTTGAGTTTACACCTTCGACTTTACTAAGTCCTGAGTACAGTCAGCGACAAAAGTTGGTTAGTTGATGTAGGCATTAGTACCTATTGAAATAAAGTAACTTTTAGTGGATTCTATCGCAATTTATTTGTTATTATTTTATTATTTATATTAAGCCCGACACGTTTCGTTTCAGCACCCATAGTCGCGATGTGAGGAAAGATGATAGGTGTCACATAATTTTAAGTGTAAGTTATCTCAAAGTACCCAATTATATTGAATTATTGGTGTTGGTATTGGTGCTGTGATGCTATTTGCAAAGAATAAACTCACTGTGTTTTACTTTTTCTTAGGTTTAATTAAGTTAGTGACTTGATCCCAGGCTGATTGTATGTTGTGTGATTGTGTGCTGAGTTAGTTCGAATAGTTTCATGTAGTAAGTGTAATAAGTGTAGTGTAATAATATTATGCTCAAAGGACAAAATTAATGTAGTTATTTCATGTTTACATACATACAACTTATGCTTTTCGGTATTGCCGTCAAGTGGACTCTTAGTCCTGGGCGGAATGTTTACTTTCGTATGAAAAACAGCCCTATCCCTTAGTCGTCTTCTACGACACCTTCAGGAAGAGATAGGGTAGTCCTATTCTACTCCACCGAGAACCAACACGGCAAATCATCTCATGTTTAGTTTTTTATTTTATGACAGTTTTTAAGTTAGTCGTAGAATTAGTCAAGCTACTTTTGTCGTCGACAGTACAGTGAACGCGTTACATATTCGTATGGGGGATCCTTATCAGCGACTCAGCGATCTCAATTAACCGCCGGCGAGAACTTGTCGTTGCTAATGCGTCTGTTTATTTGTTAAGGAGTGTGTACACTGAGGCTTTTTAAGCGTTGCGTTGCGTTGCGTAACGATAACTCAGTCTAAAATATCTTTGTGAACATAATGACATTGCTTTTCCAGGTAAGCAATGAAGTTTATGCGGGAATCGGAGCATCTAAAACTACCCGGGAAGCTATTACGTGAGACTTCGAATAAGGTATACTTTATGGAGCCCCCTGGTACCCCGAAAAATATTGAACAACAATAACAGGTCGGAAGGTGTCACTGTAGATTGGAAAACTGGAAACTAGTCAGCTTTTTAGTTCGTGGGTTTACTACAGGTTAACTTGACAATATTCCTATACAGGATGGAAGCTTTTCACGCCCCCTGGAGGGGAAGTACTCGAAATACTTAAGATAGAGAATTTCGCTCAAAGGAAATATTCCTTTATTAAAAAAAAGAAAAAACTACAATCAAAAATTTTCGAAAACTCGCTTGACACACCCGCTAATCGAACCGACTAAAACCCGAAAAAAATACATCCTGTATTTTTATGGCTTCAATCGATAGTGGCAATCATAAGGATCAAATTTATCTAACAAATATGGTAAATTAAATGAAAGGAAATCCCTGGACTTTACAATTATAAATCTTTGAATTAAAAAAAATAAAGGAATGTTTCCTTTGAGTGAAATTCTGATTTGTTCCACATTGGCCCCATTTGTTCGTCCTACATTCCACAGATTTCTTCTTTTGCCCCATATTAAATTTGATTCACGTTTCGTCCTACTTCATAGTACCAACCAAAGTATGGTTAGCAAAGCAAATTTAAATGTGTTATAATAATATTATTATGAAAGGCCTGTAAGTGCATTGGTTAGATATGCAAACGTACAGCTAGGCCAAAGTGTGTGGTTTCGGTTTCCATTCAAGACAAATCTTAAATAAGTTAAGGTAAGGCGGTTATTTTGTTGTCTGGGTGGATTCTCTATACTTATCAAATATTTCGAGTACTTCCCCTCCAGGGGGAATGGAAATCTTCATCCCATATAATCTCATGTTGGCTCATAAGGTACTTGTGTACGAAGAACTATCAATATTTTTGAGGCTCAAATCAGTCTCTCCTACAAGCTACTTTTTTCTCTTAGGCTGAACAGCCGAATGACAACCGTACCCTTAAAATCCACCTTCTTGATCTTGTATACCTTTACTCAAGCCACCCATCCCACTTAAACAATATGCCGTTGCAGCTGTTTAGTGCAATTTGTTGTTAATAAATAAACGTATTTCTATGTTTCATTTCTGATTCTCCGCATATGTGCACACCTCTTTACATTCCCCGAGTTCACAGAAGTAATGTGTCGATTTCTATGATTTATGCCCTGTTCTGTAAACACATACGTTTGATCGTAGCGACTTGATTAAATTATGCAGAAAACATCGTGCGCCGTCGGATCGTAGGCTGTGCTGCGGTATTTTGTGTGGTAAATATAATATGAATGCGTTCGTCGGAAACTCGTGAGCGTTGCCTGTTTATGTGGTCATATTTAAGCAAATATATTGTAATGGCGCTAATGCTGTGGTGTCGTGTCCTTGTTAAGAATACACATGTTCACGGTTTCTTAGTCAACTGTGGTGAATTCAAAAGGGGGGCTGTATTTGACATTATTTAGGTTCATTAATGAGTACAAGGCTGAATTAATTTTGATTTATAAAATGACCCGGAAGCCACGTGGTTCCTGGCAGAGTAGAATTACTGTTAAATATCAGACAAAAATATATACAGCCACTTTTTACGGATTCTATCGCGATATATTTGTTATTATTTACTTTTACCGACGTTTCGGCTGGATGATCGCGGTGTGACTCATGATGGTAGTTGTCACATAGTTTGAAGTATAAATTATCTCAAAATACCTGAATCATGGTGAATTATTTCAATGATTTTATTTCATTGGTTTTGGTTCAATGGTTTTATTTCAATGAGTGACATTCGCGTAAACTTTAGAAAATATCAAATATATACAGCCCAGACTCAGCCTCGGATGCACGGCTTGAGTCAACAATTGTGCCCTAAATGCGGCAATAGGCTTACTCCTTATTACGTGGGACCGAATCCAATGATTGGTGGAATGAGAGTATTAATACACCTCTGCCTAACCGTCCGGGGATAAAGGCGTGATTGTATGTATGTATGTAATGATATGACGGGCTAGTCTCTGGTGCAGGCTTTCTTGTCATTTGGGTGTTAGACGGTAGTCGCTCGCGTAATAGCCTAAAAAATAATTCATATACTTACTTAATATTATTTTACAAGGTGATAGTACCCTGGTGAAGCCCCCATTGGACCCCATACCAAGCTAGAGCCATTGTTGATGCAACCGAAATTATTAGCGTTCGAATCGAATGTCTAAAAAGACATACACATATATTTTGCTCTAGGAACACTAAAATACAAAGCAAATATACGATTCCTTCCATATAAAGTGCAAATATCCCTTCTAGGAAATCAAACTCGCGACCGACATAGCATTCAAATTCTCTACCGCCAAACCACAGAGGTCATCGTTCAGAGAAGTTTCTGCACAACATAATACCCACCATTATCTACCGAAATTAACTTTTAATATTATCCAATTTTAAAAAGCAGCGAGCTTATAGACCATTCAACCAATCAAACTGCTTCACTACAAAATTGTATAATTTTTATAGCAATAATTACCTATAAATTATAGTCAATGTCTTATGTCCAATTTTATAAGCCATGGCGCCAAATTAGCGGTAGAAAGCGTGGCCTGTTTTGTTTTGTGACGCATTTTGGCGCAATATTATCGTGACTTTCGTAGGCCACACGTCACAACACATCATAGTATACAATACAATACATTATAGTATACAGCATAACCTATCATAGTATACATATAACACAATATATCATTTGTTGTTGTAATGTTGTTGTATGTAAATAATTATCGAAAGTCGAACTTAAGTAACTTTTATCCTCCTTTTTTTTATAGGACACGTCTATTTGACTTCACCTCGCCTGATGGTAAGCTAAAGGCAAAATCTCGAAAAGACGGTCACCATCGTAAACATGTACCATGTTAGAAATGGTTGCACTCAGCTTGACGGCCTCATCAGATGCCTTTTCACGGCCCGCTTAAAGGACCCGGGACTGTATATCAGAGATCATTATCATATCGACTTGATATTTTATAATAGTAATATCCGGATGATTCATAATGATCTGATGATGAAATTAGAGTGTAAATGATGTATTGAACGATTAAAATAAGTCTTGGATTCATATTTATTTGATTCTTGATACTGTCGGCACTTATACGAATACCATATAAATCGGGATCGAATCCGTTGCAAACATAAGACTTGCTTGGTAGTCGGGTAAAACAGCCTTTGCAGATGCGTAGAGATGTTGCGTCTTTGACAGTATTCTAACGTCTCTACCATGGTGAATGTTCTGATGAGCTCTTCCTATTAGTCCCACCCTCTCCTTTCCTTCACAGGACGACACGTGCAGGGCCAAAATGCCATCCGTATACGGTGCAGAAAATACCTGCTAGAAAGTTAAGAACTGGAACTCACTGCCAGCTCACGTGTTCACTTCTTCCTAAAGTCTCGGGTCCCTTAAGCGGGGCGTGAAAAGGCATCTGATGAGGCCGTCAAGCTGAGTGCCACCACTGTTAACGTGGTGCATGTTTACAATGGTGACCCTCTTTCCAAGACTTTGCCTATAGCTTACCATCGGGCGAGAGGTAGTCAAATTGACGTGTCCCTTATAAAAACAATATTTTTTCGTTTTAATGAGTGTCATAACTCTTGCTTTAAATTTACGTAAAGATCGTAAAAGAAAGATATGAGATACGAGTAGTACTCAGGCGGTAATGTAGACAACTAGCTATTCAGATGTCGTAGGTTTCATCTCTAACGTTATCACACAATTAAGATATGAACCTGTAATATGGGGTTCCACCAAGATCTCTGACGCCCAGGTTCACCTCACGAGCACGGCGGTGCAGCAGTTAATTGACAGTAGAAGCTCTGGTTCTTTCTTCTCAGTATTGGGAGGTGACACAGCAGTTACGCCTATAAGAGTCAAAACAAGCTACTAAAAGGAGGACCAGGAAAGTGAACGACGGGATCCAAAGTACGAGGTGTAGATGCTACTGGGACAGAGGGAAGGAGAAGGAAAATTTGAAGTGATTCAGGTGTGGCTTCATAGCTCAGTTGGAAGAGCATTCCCCCTGTAAGGGAAAGGTCGTGGGTTTAAGTCCCACTTGTGCACTTCATTTTTCCAGATGTATTCGAATGAATAATACTAATAATATGGGTAAAAGATAGTACATATTAGGTTTTCAGTGATTTTACCTAACAAAACTTAGATTTCCAAAAACATTATCTTAAAATTTACCCACAACCTACATCCGCAAACGCCATGATTCACCCCAGATCCTTAAACTAATTAAACTTATAAATAAATCAAGTTCTACAATAGAGTCTCGCAAATCCCAGCGTGAGTCTTATTCAGTTCAGTTGGCAACGCAAAAACAATGCGATTGCGTAAATAGGCCGCCGTAAGTAGTGATCGATGAATCACTACCGTAGTACCAGCCGATTTATCAATAATAGGAATCTGTGTTGGACAAAGCAGCTCCAAGTTTATCAACATAGCAACATGGATACGTGCGGAGTATTTTTTGACGTGTAGTTTTCCATTAGCGTGTGGTAAATCGACTGTTGAACTTTGGCAAGCCTTTGATAATGATTTAGAGAATAAAAATGGGTACCAGAAATGCTGCCTTGTGGTACGCTTATAATAAACTTGTTGTGGATTCGCCAGCGTGAACTTATGATCCCGTTCCTGCTACCCAAGGGAACTTATTCCCTGGATAAAAAGCCATTGTCTTATTCCAGACTATATTCAATCCCAGTAGCAGTGGCGA